>CM060935.1:487158136-488548552 GCA_030765085.1 Allium cepa
TAAAAATTATATAAAAAATGAGTTGTTTTTGAAATGGAATTGATATCGTATTTATGGGTTTTGAAATGGATAATTTTATTCTGGTTTCAAGTATATACTATTTTAAAGACCGCGGTGTTATAATAACGTTGGTTGTTGAAGAGACCGGGATCGGAAGTTGTCATACTCTCTGCCAACTCCGAAAACCACTTTAACAACCATGTACACGGTGGAGATTCCAGAATGAAGTAGGTTGGTGGCGGCGTTTCCTGTAAGGTAAATATGTGGACCCAACCCCGGTGAGTTGGCATAAGGTGGCTAAAACAGGAGCGATTGACGGGTTAATAAGGTAGCACCTTTGATCGGACACTTCCCTTCGATACTATACTCTGACTTTGGATTGATTCGGTGGCCACCTTCACTTTTGATTTCTTTGATTTGGGAGAGTTGTCCGAGGTGGGCGGTAGCTGCGCGCTACGCGTTACCACCGACCCGGAAGCGTAATTGGTATATCTACCCTGGCATTGCCTAGTTGTGCCGTGTCACCTACCCTATCGCGCCTTGTACGAGTTTTTATTTGCGTCATACCTATGGAGTGTCTTCTCGTAGTCTCCCGATCAGGAGATATGCAGGCACTGTATAGAATACTGGCACTATTACGTGTTAAGGTGGAAAATGTAAAGCCTTAACACTATTTTAAAGTAAGTTTATTTTACAATTAGACACTATTATAATAGCGAAATATACTATATAGTAAATAGTTTAACGGATCCGTAGGAGTTGTAAATCTCGAGCATCTCTTGAGTTACTGCATTCATATTTATTTCTATTAATTTAACCTACATAAGATCTTTTAGTTCTGACTCGAGTGTTTTGTCTTTTCAATTCGCTCGGGTGAGTCCGAGCGTTTCAGGATTTGAAGATTTTATTCTGGAGGACGAAGACGAAGATTTGTAGTATTACTATCTACTATATTATTCCACTACACTATTTAATTCCGCTGCATTGGTATTTATTAGTATGTGAACTCTGATATTTATTGTATGAAGAAGAATCAAATGTTTTGTAAATAGTTTTATGAACTGTATATTTATTATTATATTTTATCCTTCCGCTATGAGATTCTGTTTAGTTTTTTCTCTTCTCTATTTTTCTTATTTACCCCATATCAATTCGCCTTTCCGTATGGTTTGAATTGGCACGTGTATCGATTTAAAGCGTGCGAAAAGGCGGGATGTTACAACATGGTATCAGAGCTTTGGTTTAGCGATAAACCATAGCTTTGTGGGGTTTGACTCTTTACTAATAGGGTAGTAATACCCTATGGGAGTCGCTGAGTGTGTGTATATGAGAAAGCATAATTTTTTAGTGTTATAAAAAGGTTTTAATATTGTGTTAATCTGTTCCGTTTTGTATTTATAAATTCTGGTTGGTGCATGGGACGATATGACATCAATAGGGATTTCTAAACACTTAATAGGACAGACCGACATAATATTTGTTTTATATAGGTGAATGGAATAATTTTGCCTATTATATTTTCTATATATAAATAAAAAATTTCAAATGATATCTATATTTGGCTGCAATAGATTGGTTGTTAGGCAATAAAGTGTATAGATAATAATAGAAATAAGATTGAAAAATAAAATAAATGAAAATTGGGGAATTTAGAACATAAGATCCGGGGTTTTGAAATATCTTTCGAATAAATTTTGGAATATAATAATATTGTTTATAAGTACTTTCTGATATAAATATTTATTATAATTCGGAAGAATTGTTTTAAAGAAGATTTGGGAGAAATTAAGTTTTGTACTTTCCTCTCTATCGCTGGAAAATAATTTCGATGATGGCGGCCACATCATCGACTTTCATTTTCGAGTTTCGAAGGGGGAAGGCCACTGTAGTAGTTCTACTGCAGATTCATTTTTGAAAAATATATAAATTTTGAATTATTTTAAATATAATTAGAGATATATAAGTTGTAAGAATATATTTATCTATTGTTTTAAAATAAATTGAAAATTTAACCCGGTATTAAATTCTTAAATTTCCATTAGTTAATCGTTTCAATTATTGTTGTGTAATGAAAGGCGAGTAATTAATAATTGAAACCTCTAATTTAGGTAAGAGATTTAATGCCAAGTTATAATTGAAATTAAAGGTAAATTGAAATTTGTAACTTATATAACAAAGATGTAATTATTGAACCATTAATTAATTAAAGGAATTGAGAAAAACTAGTATAACTTTCAATTACGTTCTTAAAGGCATATATATATAACTTACCAAAAAATATTAAAGTTGAAAATGTTAATAAGAAAATGTAATAGGTATTATACATGTAATTAACTTGAGATAATGAAAATAATTAATGGAATTTTTTTTATAAATAAGAATTGATGTTATAAAAAATTATATGAAATCATTATATGAAAAGAAAAAAAATTTAAACAACAAAGGTATGAAATGAAATTAATAATAAGTTAAGTTGACTGTTGTTTGGATTTGTTGTTGTTTAGTTGATGGTTGTTTGGGCAAGGATACTTTAAAAATTGGATTTGGGTGAATGAATAATCTATTTAGTTTTATCTAAGCCTGTTGAGTAAAGGATGCGCTAGTAGTTTATTCTTCTTTCCGTACAGTTTAAAGGTTTTGAACCTGAACAACTATTTGTTTGTTTGATTGAATGGTTGTTTTGTATTTGTTGTGTATGCTGTTTTTTGAAATTGATGGTTGTTGTATTGATTTGTTGTTAGTGATTGAAACCACTTAATATTTCACTTTATATGAATTGTTAACCCTTTGGATTATATAAGTGAAGTGCAGGTTATGGAAGCAATTGCTACTGCTTTTGGTTCCATAAATTAAGCGTAAATTGCCCGACAAATAGGTACGTTTTCGGATTACGGGTTTTAACGTTATTATTTTGTTTTCCCGTGTTGGGATATATATTATTTTGAAAATATATGATATATATTGTTATAATTAATATTATATTTTCTCCCGAGCCTCTCCGTACAAAGGAGACTCTGCCAAAAATTTTCGTAAATTTTGGACTTAGAAATTATTTTGAAAATGTTTTTCCAAACTTTATTTATTCAAGTATAAAAAGATATAATGATTATAAAATGGGTATATTTTATTTAAAGTAATAAATTTTGTAAATTATTGTTCATAAGTTAATATTTTGAAATAAGATATATGGATTTCCTAATTCTTCTTTTCCCTTCTTTTCCTTTTCGGGGACAAAAAGTTTTGAGTGGGGAAGAGTATAACGACCGTAAATTTTGTGGAATTAATTTGGTTAAATTAATGAGTTTTGTAATTTAATTTAGTAAAAATAAAAACTTTATAAACAAATATTGAAATGAACTCTAAATGAAATTATATAAATAGTGACTTAAAACCTATTTATTAGAAATTTGAATAAATTTCAATAAATGAAACGAGGTAAGTATTCTACCTGGATATAATATTTATTTAAAGGGAATTAACTAATATGTTAATGTAAATTAAGAAAATATTGGAATAATGATAATTCCATTCATACATGTAAGCAGTTATTACAAGTTGCATGTTGAAATGGTTGATTGAATTTGAAATTTAAATTTAATTTAAATATATATATATATATAGGTTTACAATAACGGAAATTTAGGAAATAAGGTTAGAACAAGTTGATAAGTAATAACCAAAATAAGGGAATAGTATCAATGTAAATAAAGTTGAAACAAATTGGATATAGAGAAATAAATGTAAGCATTTAATATACTAATTAATGTTGGTTTGATGATAACGTTACTTGGTGATTAATTATAGAGTAACGGAAGTGTGAACGTAAAGTAATAAAAGCGTAGATTTATGTTAAGTAGTAATTTTTGGATTTGGGGAATAAGTTGAAATTTTGATAATTAAGAAATTAATACGAGAAAGTATGTAAAGTAAGTTATAGAATGTAATGTATTTGAAGACCGTAATTTATGCATTCAATATGTAGAAATACACATATAAAAAACATAATATTCCTTCAAATTAAAATGTAAATAGGTGTATATTTAGGTAATGAAATAAAATTTGCATGGAAGATGAAATTGAGTATATCAATGGAATGAAATGTTAGACAAGTGTTAATTATGGTATAGAGTTATAATAGACTCTATTTAAGGGTTGGAATTAAATCTAATCCATTTAATTGGAAACTTATTAAAATAAATTGGATTCCATGTATAATAAAGGGGTTATTTTAAGAAATTGAAATAAATTCTATAATGGATGAATTAAGTTACTTTAAATTGAGAATGGAAATTGGGTTAAAGAATTATGAATTAATAAGTTAATCAAGACGATGAAGTTTATGAATTATAGAATTTGAATTTTAATAGTGAGTTAATTTATTTAATTTATAATAGTTGGATTTATTGCAAATGAATGAAATCAAATATGTAAGTATTACGTTAATTTAAAAATTAAGTTGAAAAACGGGAAGCATTTATGTGATAATTTTAAATCCAATGGTAAACCCTTCTATTTGAAATTATGAATGGAATAATTATGGGTAAATTCAATTTAATGGAAATTTTGAAAATTTATCTATAATTTTGAATTTTATGAAATTGAAGATTTCTATTGATTTATCTTTAATAAATTGACTTTTAAAAGTGTTAAATCATTGTAAATGTTTGAAAATTATAAAGTGGTAACAATTGCAAAGTTCAGAATTTTTAAACGCGAAATTTGATTTAATTAATTTATTTTAAATTTATTTAATTAATATAAAAATAGGCATTTTCTCACGGACTTGGATTTCGACGAAACCAGTTTCATCGGATCCGCAACAGTGAATTATTGTAGGGTTTCAAGTTTCGTAACAATCGGAATTGTCGTTTGATCGTACGAATGCGAAATGCCTTGAAATCGATTTAATTCAAATCAATTTAAGAATATTGATTTCAGCATAACTTCTTCATACGATGGAATTTGGACGTGAAAACTTTTCCATCGCGTTCAGAATATTTTAAAACACCTATTTTGATATATGGGTTTACCCAATTTCGTTCCGGGGTCAGAACTGGCTTTTTAGGCCACGTTAGCGATAACACGTATATCTATCAACCCGATCCATCTACTCTATTTCTAACCTACCTATATAAACCCAGTTATAAACCCTAGCCTCTATCTATTCTCATTTGTTTGTGCGTTCATTTTTCCTCAACTCCTCTTTTCCAATGGCTGCAATTCTAGCTATACGTTCATTTTTCCTCTTACATACGAACCCCGTTTCACGCGCGATTTTTTTGTTAGGATCGTATTGAAATTACGGACTTGATGACGCTAGTTTGGATGAATTCTGAGACGGTGAAATTTTTGGGTTTAAATTGGATTTAAATTCAATTTAAATTCAAAAGGTGAGTGTTTTAACCTACTCACAACTTCTAAAATTTCTTATGTTTGTTAAATCGATTTAAGATATGAGTAGAAATTTATTTATGACTGTATGGCATGTTTTATTCATAATCTCAGTTAAATCGCATTTATTTAATTTAACAGTTAATTTATTTGCATTATTGCATATAAATTGACAGTTAAAATTTATTTATTTGCATATAAACTGCTAGTTAAACAGTTATTAAATTTATTATTGAATATAAACTATAGTTAATACCTGTTATTTATTACCTGTTATATTTTTGTGCTATATATTGATGTTTGTTTAAATTGGATGATGATTGTAGTAAATGGTTGATGATTGATATTTGGATGAATGGATGCTACATTTCATACTATATAAACCGCAAGTTATTATGCATTTTCATTTCATTCGGGATTGCGGCTTGAAATGATATATAACCGCATTTTTTTATTTTTAAATTAAGGATTGAAATAATAAATATCTGTATCACTTGACCATTGGATAGAAAATTATATACAGGCACCGCGGTATATATATAAAATTATTTTTGAAATTTTTTTATGGTTTGGATAAAATACGGTTTAATAAATATTAAATTTGGATATTATATAAATATATTTTACATGTACATATATAGTTAAATTTTTGAATTTAAGCTGTGTATAAATTTGTTAAATAAATTAAATAAGATAAAAAATGGAGTTTGATTATTGTATATTATATGGTTAAGTACATGTTAAGGTATTGAGAATATATAGAGTTTTAAATGATTTAAATCAATTAATATTGGAAGTTAAATTGAAAATTTATTTGGAATCAATCCTAATTAAGAATTTAACTTCATAAGTTGATGTAGAATTTATTAACTTGAAATTTTAAAAAGTGTATGATATTATAACTGAAATTTTATTCAGGATGAATTAAATGAATATTTCTAGTATAAATAAATTGGAGGAAATTTTGTTAGTTAAAAGTAATTTGAGTTTTATTTAAATGATTTCGGATTTATTATGAAAATATTTCAAACTAAATAATAGGACTTTAAATTGTTAAATAGAAATTTCCAACCTTAGATCCAATTATTTAATATTCAAAGTTTGAAATATATTGAAACTGAGGTGTTTTATTTAAACTGAAAGCGATTTTAAAATTTATGGATTTTGACTTAATCTTAAATGAAATAAATTGTAAGTCGCGGAAATTATTTTATTTTATAAAGAAATTTTGAATTCAAACTATTTTATTCTATATACTGTTTGAATATCCAAACCATTCAAGTCCTAGAAGTTATGGTTTAAAAGCTATGAATTTCGAAGTATTATGTTTTGAAAGTTATAATTCAAATGTTTGGTTTCCAAGTATTATAATTTTAAAGCGGTATGATTTTGGAAAATAATTAGGTGAAATAAAAATGATATTATTGATTTGGGTTTTTATAAAAAAATATGAAATATGAGTTGTTTTGGAAATGGAATTGATATCGTATTTATGGGTTTTGAAATGGATAATTTTATTCTCGTTTTAAAGTATAACTATTTTAAAGAACGCGGTGTTATAATAACGTTGGTTGTTGAAGAGACCAAGATCGGTAGTTGTCATACTCTCTGCCAACTCCGAAAACCACTTTAACAACCGTGTACGCAGTGGAGATTCCAGATGAAGTAGGTTGGTGGCGGCGTTTTCTGTAAGGTAAATACGTGGACCCAACTCCCGTGAGTTGGCATAAGGTGGCTAAAACATGAGCGATTGACGGGTTAATAAGGTAGCACCTTTGATCGGACAATTCCCTTCGATACTATACTCTGACTTTGGATGGCCACCTTCACTTTTGATTTCTTTGATTTGGAGGAGTTAGTCCGAGGTGGGCGGTAGCTGCGCGCTACGCGCTACCACCGACCCGGAAGCGTAATTGGTATATCTACCATGGCATTGCCTAGTTGTGCCGTGTCACCTACCCTATCGCGCCTTGTACGAGTTTCTATTTGTGTCGTACCTATGGAGTGTCTTCTCATAGTCTTCCGATCGGGAGATATGCAGGCACTGTATAGACTATTGGCACTATTACGTGTTAAGGTGGAAAATGTAAAGCATTAATGCTATTTTAAAGTAAGTTTATTTCACAATTAGACACTATTATAATAGCGAAATATACTATATAGTAAATAGTTTAACGGATCCTTAGGAGATGTAAATCTCGAGCATCTCTTGAGTTATTACACTCATATTTATTTCTGTTAATTTAACTTACATAAGATCTTTTAGTTCGGACTCGAGTGTTTTGTCTTTTCAATTCGCTCGGGTCAGTCTGAGCGTTTCAGGATTTGAAGATTTTATTCTGGAGGACGAAGACGAAGATTTGTAGTATTACTATCTACTATATTATTCCACTACACTGTTTAATTCCGCTACATTGGTATTTATTGGTATGTGAACTCTGATATTTATTGTATGAAGAAGAATCAAATGTTTTGTAAACATTTTTATGAACTGTATATTTATTATTATATTTTGTCCTTCCGCTGTGAGATTCTGTTTAGTTTTTTTCTCTTCTCTGTTTTTCTTATTTACCCCATATCAATCCGCCCTTCCGTATGGTTTGAATTGGCATGTGTGTCGATTTAAAGCGTGCGAAAAGGCGGGATGTTACATGAGTGCAATAACTTAAGAGATGTTCGGGATTTCCACCTCCTAAGGATCCATTAAACTATCTGCATACATAGTATAATATGCTATTATAATAGTGTCTACAGTAAAGTAAAGTATTAACATAGCGTTAAGGCATTACACATATCCCAATTAATACATTTTATATTATGTCGTAGTCTATACAAATACTGTAACTCCACCATAAACTGGTGGGCTATTAGTGAGAAATCCATACGTAAGATACGAACCAAACTAATGTAAGGCATGATAAGGTATGTGACAAGGCAATTCCAGCGCATGATTCTACCGTTTGTAGAACCAAGCTGGTGATAACGCATAGCAGCTACAAACGCTCACCTCGGAACACACTCCCATAACCAAATCAAGGGGTGGCCACCAAATCAATTACAAAGTTTTAATACGGTATCGAAGAAGCATGTCCAATATGAGGTGCAACCTTACTTGGCCTAGGTATAGCTCATGTTTTAGTCACATCAAGCTGACTCACGGGAGTCCGGGCTACGTAAATACCCCATACAGAATCGTTTGGCCAACCATCCTGCTTCATTTTGGAATCACTAGTACGTACACAGTTGTTAAACTGGTTTTCAGTATTGGCAGAGGATATGACAATATCTGATCCCAGTCCTTTTAACAACCAAACGCTTATTACACACCAGATGGTTCTTTTACATTTCTTCAACCATTTCATATTAATATCGAAATATCATATTCAATTCAAACCATATCACTTTCGAGATCATATTCATTAAGAAATTATATTTTAAAAATAGGTAAACCCTCATTTCAAAATCATCATATTTACTCAAAATATGTTATTTAAATCCCAACTTAGGTTATTACATTATTTAGTCATATTTTATTTTAAATCAAGGATTTAAATATAACCACTTCCACTTTATACAGTCTGAAATTTTAAAAATAGTTTTGGATAGTTATAAATAATTCAAATATTTTTAGCATAATTTGCATAGATTTAAAACAGTTTAAATAGAATATAATATATTAAATACATTATATAGATTTAAAATGGATTAAATAGATTTAAAATAGATTAAAATAGGAATATTAGTTTAAAACATGTTAAAATAGATTAAATTGGATTAAATAGATTACAATAGATTAAAATAAATCAAAATAGTTTAATTTGATTAAAATATTTTAAAATATATTAAATTAGTTTAATAGTTGGAAAATTTTAATAATAAAGATTTGAAATTATATATTTTTAAATAGTTTATATTAAAATGGTAAATTTGAAATTAATATCAAATTAAACTATTTCTTTCATTTCAACACATCTGGACCATGTCCAGCTTTCAAATCAATAAACTAAATTTTGTCCTTCAATTCAAATTCTCATTTAAACCATTTAATCAATATCGATTTCAAATCACAGTTCGACAATAAATCCTAATTATTTCAAATCTAGTAATTTCAAAGTTACATTTTCAAACTTTTTCAATAACTCAATTTCGATCGATTTCATTTATACTTCAAATTCAACCTTAAAATTTCAATTTAATTTCTCTAAATTATTCCTTTAAACCAATTCCAATTTCAACATTTAAAGCTTGGATTCTTGAAAATAATTTGGTTTATATAAATCTAATTATTTCGAAATATCATTTAACTTAATTTAAAGTTGAAGGATTAAAATTTTTTAATCTAACCAATCTGGTGTCCGTATATAATTTTCTACCCTATGGTCAAGTGATATAGACATATATAAATTCAATCCATAATAATTTTAAGTTTTATGGGTACATATTATTTTAACCCGCAATCCCAAGTCTAATTTTAAATCTATGAAATCACTCAAGTCCATCATTTCAACCCATAACAATTTCTCCTTAATCTATCTAATCGTTCGGGTGTGTATCATTTCAACCCATAAGGAACTTGTAGTGTTATAACAATATAAAATATAACATTCAATCATCCAATATCAACAATCAAACATCCATTACAATCATCGTTCAAATCGACCAATAAACATCAATAGATAACTGATTATCATTAACAAGTATAAATTGGCAAACTGAAATTTAATATTAAACTAAATAACGATTAAATGCAATAAAAGTCATATTTAACTGGAATGACAATTTAAATCTACCAAACATCAACCAATATATTTCTAATCAAATCATAAATTTAAATTAACTAACATAAGACAATTTAGCAGTTGTGAGTGGGTTAAAACATTCACTTTTGATTTTAAATTAATTTGAAATCCAAATAGAGGCCTAAAATTTCAACAGTCCTCGAATTCGTCCAAAGTAGTTCCAAAATTTTTGAAATTTTAATACGATCCTAACGAAATAAATCGTGTGCAAATCCGACCTCGTACGTAAAAGATATGATGATTAGAAGTTTGGAAAAATTAAAAACTAAATTGAAATAAAACAAATAAAATAACATGTTCAACTTACACATCAACATCTAATTGCCTTCATTCCAACCCTAATCACGCATTTGTTTGAACAGAATACAACGGCCACCCACGCTTACTTTTACTGATTATTATCGCCTATACGTAGACCATTGCTTCGATCGAGACATACCACCGCCTTGCTCTCACCTAGCCACCCCCTGGCTGCAACTACAGTCCCTACGATCACCCCTAGGTGCTCTGCCACCTCCAATGATCTTTGGCCAACCACAGTGAATCCTGTCCCTCTTCACACAAACAAACGGCAGATCCAAGACCTGCTCGACACCACCTTCCTAACGCCACCTCCCGATCGTCAAACGGTCGATGGTTCACCATTGGTTCGTAAACCCAAGAAATGTTTGGCCGAGGTTCATCCTCAATTTCTGTTCAAATGGTGAGTCAAATCAAAAAACAAACAGCAGTATTGATTTATTCTTATCGAGGGTTTTCCAATGATATATAATATTATATAGTTTTAAGGAGTTTGATTTTTGATATTAGATTTGGAATTGAATTAGGGTTTGGATTTGTAGACATTCGAAGTAGGAAGAAGCTGTAGATTAAATAGACAGATACGTACAATAATAAGAAATAAAAAGACTGCTAGGGTTTAGAAAGATCTATTTATATGAACAAAGCTCAATAAGAAAGAACAATATATCGAACTGGTCCGAATGACAATAACAATTCAAAAAGCCCGTTCTGCTTCTGAAACGAATGTAGATCATCCCATGTATCAAAATAGATGTTTTTGATATTTTAAACTCAATGGAACATGTTTCAAGTCCAAATTCAATTGTATGAAGAATTAGCTTCTAAAGTCAGTCTATTTCAAATTGATTTCTACGCGTTTCTAACCTACATGATCAAACGACAAGTCTGATCGCTACGATACTTAAAATCTTACAATAATTCACTATGGATCCAATGAAACTGGTTTCATCGAAATCCGAGAGAATGGCCAGAATGGATATTTTCACATTAATCAAATAAATGATAATTAAATCACTTTTCAATTCCAATTTTATAATTACAAATTTCATCATTTTTAATTACACAGAAGTTAACTATCTTTTTAAGCCCAACTTCCTATGTCAAATTCAATACTAATTGTTGCATTGATTAGAGTATTTAAATTTAATTGCAACAAATCCATTAATTATAATTTAAATTCAAATAAACTGATTAAATTTGATTTCAATCTTTTATTCAATCAATCATTACTCTATGGATATAGTTAACATTGGTTTACATCTTATTACATAAATATTCTACAGTTATCATCTTTTAATTTATATTAACTACAATAATTAACAACACTAATTTCAGTTGATTTCCAAATTAGTTTCAATGGATAAATAAATGAAATGGTAATTAAAAAAATTATCATACTTACAATTTCAAACTCATTCCTATGTTTATTGTTAACAACAACTAATAAATTCACTTGCTGATTAATTATTCTATGTTAACCAATTTCAATTAATTACATATTGTTTCACCAATTAATATAACATTTTATTTATTTCTTTATTTATGATTTATAACCAATTATAACTTTTTAATCATTTCAATCAATTGAAATAACATTTAAAGTAGTTATCAATTACCTTAAATTATACTATTACATTACATTCTAGTCATTTTTCTCATTAATAAATCGTAAATTTTAATTTCTTATAATATTAAATTACAAAAACTTATTAAATTCAATAGTTTAATTATCGAAAAATTATGGGTCGTTACATATATTTGATTTGAACTTATAAGGAAAATTGATATCGCTTTATCGATATAATAGCACTTTTGTAAACAATTGTTTAATATTAATTTATATGGTTTTATAAATCAAATATAATCATTTGAATCGGTTGAACATGATAAGAAATTAGTTTCCAATTTTTTTTTACATTTATACGTAATTTAATTAATAATTGAAAATATGATCTAAAATCGGTATTCCGTTTTCAACGGTTTAATGAATAGAAGTTGTTCAAAGTTGTTGCAACCTTGTTTATATGTCTTATGCACATATATAACATATACATACACACCCTAACATATACATGAACACGTATATACACACAAATATACATATACACTTATATATATGTATATTACAAATGATCTAAGATATTTTACCAAAGTAAAGGCAAACATCACCTCATGTTACACACATATGGTGGCACATAGAGGGGTGGTGGGGTGACGCATGGGAGGGGGAAGTCATGGCTAGAGGTGATGGAAAGGGGTGCATGATGATGTTGGAAAATATTTTTCACTTGCTTAAGGATTTAGCCTTGAAACCTATATGTAACATCCCGTCTTTTCGCACACTTTAAATCGACGCACGTGCCAATTCAAACCATACGGAAGGGCAGATTATTATGGGGTAAATAAGAAAAACAGAGGAAAAAAAACTAAACAGAATCTCACGGCGGAAGGATAAAATATAATAATAATTATACAGTTCATAAAACTGTTTACAAAACATTGATTTTTCTTTATACAATAAATATCAGAGTTCACATACCAATAAATATCAATGCAGCGGAATTAAATGGTGTAGTGGAATAATATAGTAGATAATAGTAATATAAATCTTCATCTTCGTCCTCCAGAGCTAAATCTTCAAATCCTGAAATGCTCGGACTGACCCGAGCGAATTGAAAAGACAAAACACTCGAGCCAGAACTAAAAGATCTTATGTAAGTTAAATCAACAGAGATAAATATGAGTGCAGTAACTTAAAAGCTGCTCGGGATTCACATCTCTTAAGGATCCGTTAAACGATTTACTATGTAATATATTTCGCTATTATAATAGTGTCTAATTGTAAAATAAACTTACTTTTAAATAGCGTTAAGGAGTTACCCAATCGGGAAGCCACCAGAGGATACCACACGGGCTATGGGAGAAAACCAAACTCGTACAAGGCGCGATAGGGTAGGTGACACGGCACAACTAGGCAATGCCAGGGTAGATAACCAATTACACTTCTGGGTCGGTGGTAACGCGTAGCTGCTACTACCGCCCACCTTGGACAAACTCCCCCAAATCAAAGAAATCAAAAGCGAAGGTGGCCACCGAATCAATCCAAAGTCAGAGTATAGTATCGAAGGGAAGTGTCCGATCAGAGGTGCTACCTCATTAACCCGTCGATCGCTCCTGTTTTAGCCACCTTATGCCAACTCACGGGAGTTGGGTCCACGTATTTACATTACAGGAAACGCCGCCACCAACCTACTTTATTCTGGAATCTCCACCGCGTACACGGTTGTTAAAGTGGTTTTCGGAGTTGGCACAGAGTATGACAACTTCCGATCCCGGTCTCTTCAACAACCAAACGTTATTATAACACCGCGATCTTTCTAAAAATAGTTTATACTTTCAAACCAGAATATAATTATCCATTTCAAAACCCATAAATACGATATCATTTCCATTTCCAAAATAACTCATTTTGATATTATTTTTATAAAACCAAAATCAATAATATCACTTTTATTTCAAATATATTTCTTTTCTATAATCATACTGCTTTAAAATTTATAATACCTGGAAACCAAACATTTGAATTATAACTTCCAAAACATAATACTTCGAAATTCATAGCTTTAAAACCATAACTTCTAAAACTTGAATGGTTTGGATATTCAACAGTATATAGAATAAAATAGTTCAATTTAAAATTTCTTTATAAAATAATTTCCACGACTTCATAATTTATTCATTTAAAATTTTAGGTCTAAACCCCATAAATTTAGATTCACTTTCAGTTTCAAATAAACACTTCGATTTCAATATATTCAAACTTTGAGTATTTAACAGTTTCAAAACTAAGGTTGGAAATTCTATTCAACAATTTATTGTCGTATTATTTAGTTTGAAATATTTGCATAATGAATCCATAATCATTTAAATAAAACTCAAATTACTTATAACAAAATATGTCCTTCAATTCATTTATACTAGAAATATTCATTTAATTCATCTTAAATAAAAATTTCAGTTATAAAAATCATACCTTTTTAAAATTTCAAGTCAATAAATTCTACATCAACTTATGAAGTTAAATTCTTAATTAAGCTCAATTTCCTAATAATTTTCAATTTAACTACCAATCTTAATTGATTTATTTTATTTAAAACTCTACATATATTCAATATCTTAACATGTACTTAACCCTATAATATAAAATAATCGAACTCCATTATTCCACTTATTTATTTTATTTAACAAATTTATACATAGCTTAAATTCAAAATTTTACTATATATATATATATATAACTTTCATATAATAACAAAATTTAATATTTATTTAACCGTATCCTATCCAAACCATAGAAATCATTTTTAAAATATTTCTATATATAGACCGCGGTGCGTGTATAAAATTTTCTATCCTATGGTCAAGTGATACGGATATTTATCATTTCAATCCGCAATTTAAAAATAAAAATTACGGTTATATGTCATTTCTAACCGCAATCCCGACTGAAATAATAATGCATAGTAACTTTGTAACGACCTATATAATTTAATTAATTTTTAATTGGTTTTATAACGTATTTAATTTGGATTTTGAGAAATTTTAATAATAATATTTTCAAATAAAGTTTTAATATTTGGTTTACGTATAATTAAATATAGCAAATGGTAAATTTTCAATTAATTATATGAAGGTTTATTTATTATATAATTCTATTAAATTCAAATCAGTTAATAATTGGTGAAAATAAATTTATTTTCAAGACCTTAATATTTTTGCATAGAAAATTCTAAATCATCTTCTGACTGAGATGTCATTTTTCGTTTTCCCAAATTTGGACTTCTATAGCTCTGTCGATCTTATTTTCTACGTTTTTACTGCATTTTTTTCTGCTAGTGAAAATTCAAATTCTTATAATTCAATCGTACCACCAATATCTATACACCATTTTGATCGTCTCGTTGTGCTGATCACTACGGTATATTTATTTCTGTCTTTTGAGATCCGATACGCGACGGAAACAATAAAAACGTGCGTCATCGGTGCTGAAATTTGCGACTTGGATTTATCTACTTTTCAAATTTGAAACCGTACAACTCATACCATATTAAATTTCTTTTAAAGGTTTTAGCTAAATCTATGGGTGAGCGTTGCCACACCTTTCCACCTTATATTTGATTTTCTGCCATTTGAATTTGCATTCTATCCGTTCACATTTCATTTATTCCTTTTCTACCATATATTCCATTATCTCTTTCTGCTATTTGCTAATTGCTATTTGCTCATTCACACGATCACTTAATTGAAATCAAAATTTCAACCCTTGCTTCTCTTCTCTTTTCAAATTTGAAACGTACTATTAAATCAAGCCATTAATTGCTTTTATTTTTTTTCCTTATATCAACGTATAGCTCACACAATTATAAATTGCATTAAATTTTCTGATGAACCACACCATGACCGTTTATATTACATTCATTTGGAATATATTCATTTGTTTGAAATCTTTCCCTTTCTCTCTCATCTCAGCTGGGAATAAAATAAATTTCAGCGGAAACCACGTTTCAATGCTTTTAACTCTTTATAACTTTTGATAAAATTTTCTGTCCTTTTTGAAATTAAAACGTATAGGGATATACGTTTCTCATTTATTAATTTCTAAATCGTCCTGTTATCCTTTTCATGTATGTTATATTTATTTATATTTTAGCATTTTCTATTTATTTCACTCATCTCCCTACATGTTTCTATTTATTTGCTGATTTGTTGCATACGTTTCATTTTGAAAAAATGCGGTTCATTCCTATTTATTTCATTTCTTACATTTATTTCATCTTTTACTGAAATTCGACCGTTGCCGCATCATACCATTTTGGAAGTATGAATGTACAAAACATGCATACGTTTGATCTTTTCTTAAATTTCTCTGTCCATTCCTTTTTCCATTTTAATATCCTTGCCTTTCCAAACTCATTACATACTGTCCAAACAAACAAAAAATTTATTGCTTTAATTATTCAGCTCAATCTGAGGGACCATTTGTAATGACCCGTATTTTACGTGTCGATATAATCGTAGAATTATTAGGTCGTTAGTGTTGTTTATGTTCTCCTTAGCCTTAGTCGTATGGGTGGTTAACTCGTATAGGGATAGGTCGTATACGAGTTACGAGATATGGGTTTCTGACCGACCTATAGTTAAGTCGTAGACGACTTAAGGTGGTTGCACGAGCTAATGGGTCAGTATTAGGTCGTAGGCGACTTATAGGATTAGCGACCTATAGGATGGGAACGACCTAAGGTAGATATACGACCTATAGAAATGAGCGACTTAAGTTGGGACAGGTTAGCGACCTAGTAGTTATAGTGAGTGTTAGCTCGTGTAGGTTTTGGCTCGGAGGTGCGACCTAAGGAATTGACCGAGTTAAGGTTAGTATGCGATCTATAGGAAGAGACGACCTAAGAGTTAATGGCTAAGAGGTTCTAACGACCTAAGGGAGTTAGGTCGTGGATGACCTAGCGGCTAGGATGATGGTAGGAATGAGCGACCTAGTGGTGACCGACCTAGTGGTGACCGACCTAGTGGTGACCGACCTAGTGGTGACCGACCTAGTGGTGACCGACCTAGTGGTGATCGACCTAGTGGTGACCGACCTATAGTAGTAAACGACCTAACTTAGAATGCGTAAGTTGTTAGGTCGTGTAAGTATTGGGTCGTAGGTCGTGGTATTTTAGGTCGTGGGTGTTTTTGGGTCGTAGCATAGTTAGGTCGCTGAGTAGTGAGGTAATGCAGTAGAGAAAGGCTTAGGTCGTAAACGACTTAAGATAGGTCGCAGTGTGAGTTAGGTCGCAAGGATAGTTAGGTCGCAGCACTTTTAACCCGCCTTTCTTTTTAAGTCGTTGGGACATCTGGGCCGTTGATTTCGTAAGTCGCGCACGAGTGTTAAGTCGCATGAGTCGTTAGGTCGGTGGGGAAGATAGGTCGTAGGTCGTAGGTCTTTTGGTTGTTAGGTCGGAGGTTTTTAGGTCGTTAGGTCGGCAACAACGTAGGGGCGAACGACCTAATTTTCAGCCTATAAATAGAGGCGCCTATCTTCACTTTTTGGCACCGGATTTTGAAGCGACGAAGTGCTGCCATTTTGAGAGCTCGACTACAACATTTCTTTATCTTCTTTTCTCCACTCCAATCTAGTTCTAACATATATACAAGATCGAAGATCGAGATTGAAGATCCAAGAGCTAAAGTTGAAGATCTTCATCCAACCAAGCTAGATTTCATCGTTTCAAGCGGGATTTCGACGAATCAAGCTTGAAGCTTCGCTGTCCAGATCTGAAATTGATAGTTTTTGAAGTGTTTGGGTGATTTGGTGAGTGGTGGTTATCTCTCACGCGGACCCAAAGGAGTATATTGGATTGGTGGTTTGTTGGAGTGTTGTAGATAGTGATTTTATGCATTTTTTTCCTTAGATCCAAGTGTAGATCCATTACTTATGAAGATGTTTACTTATGCAAGTTCATTTACCAAGTTGTAGAGATAAAAACCCATGATTTATATTTGTTGGATCTATGCTAAAAACCCATGATTCATGTATGTTATATCTATGCTCATTTATTTACGAAATTGCCATTGTAGTTATAAATGCCTACTTAGACCATATTTGATTACTTGATTGCTTAAGCTAATGATTGATATGATTGATTGCTATGTATGTTAGTTGATTGATAGTTAGATCTAGACAAGATGGTCGAAGATGATTCAAAAGCTAAGTGGAAAGGCTCTTGAATGGTGAAAGCTGCTTGTGGCATATGAAGCGGATGTTGAAGCTCATATGTATGGATTAGATGATGTTGAGATGGGACTTTGCCATTATGCGATGAGTCAAGCCATGATGTTGAGATGAGACTTTGCTATGATACGATAAAGCGAAGCATGATGTGAGATAGCCTTGGTTTAATCCAGACGGGATCATCCCAAGCATGTTGATAACTCGATGATGCGATGCGAGTTGGTTGATAATGGTTAGCTTGAGAGGCGCTTGAGCTAGTATGGAAATCGTCGTTGAGGAGGATGACTAGGAGGCTGAGATCTCATCGTTGTTGAAGGTTCTAGCATGCTCAAAGCAAGAGTACGTTGGAACGGGCTGCGACAACGTTCCAAGCACGGGCTGCGACGACGTGCTAGTACTCTGGGTAGTTGCGAAAATTCCTAGGCACGGGCTGCGACGACGTGCGGAGTTATGTCTAAAACCGGGGTTACCATTAGCCCTTGACAGATGGTCGTTCAACTAACGGTGAAATCAAGGCAATGATAACAGTGATAGCCAGAGTCATGGATGTTTGGACGTTTGATTGTATCATCATTCGGTCTCAAGAGCGGTGTTTTCTGGGTGCTTATCTGATCTTGGTTTAGGCCTTGGGGGTTTGTATTTGGAAAACATCGACCTTGACTCGAGTGATTATTGCTTTACTTTAATTGCTTGCTATGTTATGCTTGCTTCTCCTTAATGTGTGTCTGGGGGCTATCACTATAGAAAGAGGTGGAGTGGGATGGTTTGGTTCCTATTCCTTTTATCCCTTATACTCTTTTGGTATGTTTGATAGTTGATTTACTGCTCACTAAGACTTTGTCTGACTCAAGGTTTTATGTCTCCTCTTATTACCTTGGGCTGTTCATCCATGTTGGGATGGGCAGACTAGGTAGCAGGTGACAGGTGCTGTTCTTGGAGATCTACGCTGATGATGACAAAGATGAGCAGGAGGCTTTTGCATATTATTTCATATTATATGTACTGGGTGTTCCGCTGCTGTATTTGTTTGAGTGTTATGTAGTGAGGCTTTGATGTATGGATGATTCATATGTTTGTATAAAACTATTATGATGCTTATATGATGATGTCCTGTTCTATAGAGCTTCACTATATTATATTTCTCTATTGTATTTATCCATGCGCTGTGAGTTGTACGATAGATTCTGCGATGTTTATTCTACCTTGACGGTCACCCATGGCTGCCTCGCACACCTTCAACGCACTTTTCTCTTGTTTCCGTGCAGGAGTCATGGGCGGTCGTCACACCATTACTATTCAAATCAATTTATATTTATGGTATACGTTTCTTATCTTTATTTGAAAACGGTTCTTTTTTTTATTGCCTTAAACATTTTGCTGAATTAATGGACAACCGTTCCTACTAAAATTTTCTTTTGAACTGATTTGTGGCGTACGTTACTTTGAAATAAATTTTTAGATATCATAGCGTCTGTCACTTCCATTTTCCACTTTGAGTCATTTATTTACCTATTTGTGACGCCCTACCTCTATGCTCACAATAACAAAGAGTATTAAAGGAAATACTGTCTGTTCTTACGAAGAATAAGGCTGGATAGGAGCGGCCATCCGTAGTTAGGCCTTACACCTGTATTAGTTATCTCGATAGGAGTGGTTATATTTTTAAATTTTTTCATCTCTTATTTATTTACTCCCATCGACATACCCAATTCCAGTATAAAAGGAACTACCATGGTTCATAATAGTTTAGGACAATATATATAATAATAACACAGACAAGCTAAGTGTGGAACACAGATAATCAAAAGTCTTATATATATAACTGAAGTCAGTTGATATACATGTGATACAATACATATGATACAACTACATCTGTCGACTCTGAAAGTTACATATACAAGTACATTATCGTAAATAATATACATGAATACACAACATCCTATACTAAGATAACGTCTACTCCAAAAAGTATGAAAAGACTTCATGCTCTAGCAGCAACCCAAAGCAAGATATCTACAACCTGTAACAACTCGGTCTGACCCGAGTATTAAATTCAAAAGAAAATAATACACGGGTCAGTCTAATTCAAGCTTAGTTATTAATGCACAGAAGCAATAATAATTAAATAGCAATTAGACGACAGTCAAAATAAATTTACCTATTCGATTCTTAAATAAAGAAATCGGATAACGGTAAATATAACACATAACGGTGTTAAACAACAAATCAACAAATTCAAATTATTGAATTGGACACACGAAACAATTCAAACATCAATTTAAAGGTCAACACGGGTAGGGCTGCAGTACACAAAAGCTCAATGAATCAAAAGTAAATGGCACCAACTCAAATCAAAATGAACCAGATGGAACTGCAACAGTAAACACAACATCCATCCAGTAACTATCGAATGGACAAAGTGCATATGAATGCACACTGAAAGTTCACAAACAAGTACAAGGTCAAATCCAAGCTTGAAAGATGGATTCAACACAGGTGCAATTCAAAAAGCAAATAAGTCTCGAGTGAAACCAAGGCCACGCAAGCTATATACAGTCTCAAGTTAAAGGCTTCGACACTACGACAACTACGAGTGATCATGTAATCAAGAGCAGACACTACTGGAACTGTCTTGAAGACCAGAGAATACAAACTACAACATCAAGTATGGCACATATGCATGTAGTGTACAGGTACACTAAACTGGATTGTGCTAAAGAAGAAAGCATATCAAGGCAAGCAACCTGAACAATATAGAATGCAAACGACTACAGGGAGGATAAAATTCGAGTCTACACTTGAGCATGCAATTAAAACATGCAGTGGCCACGAATACACAGAAGTAGCACAGGTCAGAGATATAATGGCCGAATTTTACAAAGGAAATGTACAGTCAACTCAAAGCCATATGTAGTGAAAACAGAGTCAATGCTCAAATAGAAGCATTAGTCAGGTCAAGTGCAGCCTCTACATGACGTATACAAGTAAATGAAAAATCAATTAAACAAGTACACATGAACTACACGGCTCCATGAAACAACATTTCGACACTATAGATGCTAACAAAGACCAGGCACCATGCAGACCGACTACAAGTAATTCGAAAATCACATGCAGACATAACCAGTGATACCAGATCACACTATGAAACTCAATTCAACATAACAAACATGCTATAGTTCAAAATCGTGGAACCACAATGTAAACTCAAGTGAGTATGCAACGTGTACACAAGTGAATGCAACTGCCTTGCAACATGCTCAAAGCTCAACTAGCACACAACTACAAGTATGCAGTAGAAAACAAATCCAGACCAATATCATAATGAAAACTCAAGTCACAAGTGCAGACAACATTTGAATACATTGAAATTGAATGTACCAGACTCAAGTACATCAGGTCAGAGAACAAAGAATGACTATACACAAAAACAAAACATCAGTACACATGACCACTGCAACAAAACTCCACCAAGAATATAGCAAGTTTGAAGATAAGGATATCCAGGTCAGTGGAAACAAAACAGTAATGCTCCAGGATGAACACAGATGAACCATTAACAAAGTCAAAGAAATCAATGTCGAACAAATTCTTACAGGCAATAGCAAATCAATTTTTTTTTCAAGGTCATGGTCAATGCAAAGCAAAACCGAAGTCACGGCGAAATCGTCAAACCAAATCAAAGCCGTGTTTTATCAAAATTGAACAAGTCAAAAATCAAAGTCGTGGCCAACAAAGCATACCGAAGTCAAAGGAAATCAACACCGAAGCAAAATCGAAAGGCCAAGATAAATCAAGTAACAAAGGATTATATGACTTTGAATTAGATGTGAGTGAGAAAATCACTCACCTTTGCCACGAATAGGAGCAGCCGTTCGAATTGAGGAAGAGTCGAAGCCGTGGCCCTCCAAGGACGAACGATCGACAACAGCAAACGGCGACAATCATCTTAAAATCGGCATCTTCGATTTTGAACGTGCCCTAGCTTTGAAACGAGGAACGCACGAGGAAGCACGAACGAGCTTCACGAGTTTTTGAAGACGAATGGAAAGGAGATCGAGCCGCCGCCATTTATTTTTCGTTTCGTTTTGTTTTCTTTAGGTTTTTGAAAATGAATAATAGGTTGAAGGGGGACGGGTACCTATTCAGATAACACGGCCCAAATTAAAAAGAACAAGGGCCAAGATTGCAATTAAGATCGTTTGACTCTTTAGCAAATTTTTTTAAACGAATTTCAACTAATTTTTTGAAAGGAATTTAAACTAGGTTATAAAAACTTCAAACAGCAATCAGCTAGCAAATTGATCATTTAATGACGAAGATAAACTAACATCAAAACCCCGGGTTGTTACAGACTCCCCTCCTTATAAGAATTGCGTCCCCGCGATTTTCATAATAAAAGTCGTCAATAACAATTCTTTTTCTAACATACACTGGTTAAGCTAGAAAATAAAGGTCAAGAACACAAACGCCAAAGAAATCTTTTAATTCCAATAAAAGAAATTCACAAATTCTCAACAAAATCTAATTATCAATTAGATAATCAAAAAACAAAAAGATGAATAAATGCAATTTATCAGCAATATTCAATTATCAATTAGACGATTAGAATTTAGAATCACAAACAGCAACATCTAATCATCGATACGATAATTAGAAATAGCAAAATCTAATTATCAACAAAGATAATTGGAAAACATAAACTTCATAATCAGCAAACTCTAACTATCAACAGAGATAGATAGAAAACAGCAATTCAATATAACCAACATAATCCAGAATCAATTAAAGACTAGAAAATCTTATAATCAGCAAAATTAGCAATTATCTAATTATCAAAAACGATAATCAGAAAGCTCAAATCAACAAATATCCAATTATCAAAAACGATAATCAAATTTCAAATCAACAAATATTCAATTATCAAAAACGATAATCAAATCTCAAATCAACAAATATTCAATTATCAAAAACGATAATCAAATCTCAAATCAACAAATATCTAATTATCACAAGCGATAATCAGAAACAACAAATATCCGATTATCAAAAACGATAATCAGAAGCAACAAATATTCGATTATCAAAAATGATAATCAAAATCAACAAATATCCAATTATCAAAAACGATAATCGGAATCAACAAATATTCGATTATCAAAAACGATAATCAAAATCAACAAATATCTAATTATCAAAAACGATAATCAGAATCAACAAATATCCAATTATCAAAAACGATAATCAAAATCAACAAATATGTAATTATCAAAACGATAATCGGAACTCATATCAACAAATATCCAATTACCTGTATATAATTGAAAACCACAAATATCTAGAAATCGATTAAGATAATCTAGAAAATCAACATAAAAGGTTGGATCGATCCCATCAGATGGCGAGTTTTAGCTACGCCGCACGTGCATCAACAAATGGCCGAAGCCTACCAAGTACCCAACATAATTTTTGGCACCCAACAAATGACCCGGAGGTCCAACAAATGACCCGAAGGTCTGGTATTGGTATTGACCCGAAGGTCCAACATAGTGGCTCGAAAGCACACGAAAATCATCAAATATTTCAATTAACGAGTCCGGAATTAACCAAAATAGCAAACGCACATGTCCCATACCACGTGTTTTACTAAATCGTTTAAATCTCTTCATCGTTTCCTTGAAAGTGCAAAATTGTGTATTCCAAAAATAACATTTCACATTCTCAAATGGACAAGTCCGGAATTAAGCGAATCAGTAAAAGAAAGGGGTCATATCCTCGATTTTGCTGAAACCTTTAAATCGTTTCCTAATTCTTTTGAAAGTGCAAACTGCAAAACTTCTGAAAACGATTTCATTTATTTCATAAAAGTAATAATTTACATTCTCAAACGAACAAGTCCGAAATTAAGCGAATCGGTAAAAGTAAGGGTTCATAGTCCTCGATTTTGCTGAATCGTTTAAATCGCTTCCTCATTCTTTTGAAAGCGTAAACTATAAAAAATTTGGAAAACAATTTTATTTTTAAAACGATTTGCAAATCCGTGATAAAAACAGCAGCATTAATGACAATTTCGATAAGAAAATTGTACTTCTCAAAACACCGTAGAAACGGATCTCAAAATCAGCATTGGGGGATAACCGCTTGAAAAATCCACTTTAAAAATTGACGGATACTGAAGTTAAAGCGAAAGTAATTTTTAATTGTAAAATCTCATCAAAATAATTTGCATCAAAATATAATATCAGTGAATTTCATTCATTAAAATGTCAACAAGTCAGTGAATTTGTTGAGATTTTTGTTGTTTTAAAAATCCACTTTCAAACAGCAAGATAATTTAAAATGCAAAATTTTTGAAGCCCGGTGTTTTGTTGACATTTTAATGAATGAAAATTCACTGATATTATATTTTGATGCAAATTATTTTGATGAGATTTTGACGTTTAAAATTACTGTCGCTTTGACTTCAGTATCCGTTAATGTTTAAAGTGGATTTTTCAAGCGTTATCCCGCAATGCTGATTTTGAGATCCGTTTCTACGGTGTTTTGAGAAGTACAATTTTCTTATCGAAATTGTCATTAATGCTGCTGTTTTTATCACGGATTTGCAAATCGTTTTAAAAATAAAATTGTTTTCCAAATTTTTTATAGTTTACGCTTTCAAAAGAATGAGGAAGCGATTTAAACGATTCAGCAAAATCGAGGACTACGAACCCTTACTTTTACTGATTTGCTTAATTCCGGATTTGTTCGTTTGAGAATGTAAATTATTACTTTTATGAAATAAATGAAATTGTTTTCAGAAGTTTTGCAGTTTGCACTTTCAAAAGAATGAGGAAACGATTTAAACGTTTCAGCAAAATCGAGGATTATGACCCCTTTCTTTTACTGATTCGCTTAATTCCGGACTTGTCCGTTTGAGAATGTGAAATGTTATTTTGGGAATACACAATTTTGCACTTTCAAGGAAACGATGAAGAGATTTAAACGATTTAGTAAAACACGTGGTATGGGACATGTGCGTTTGCTATTTTGGTCAATTCCGGACTCGTTAATTGAAATATTTGATGATTTTCGTGTGCTTTCGAGGCACTATGTTGGACCTTCGGGTCATTTGTTGGACCTTCGGGTCAATACCAGTACCAGACCTTCGGGTCATTTGTTGGACCTCTGGCTCATTTGTTGGACGCTAAAAATTATGTTGGGTACTTAGTAGGCTTCAGCCATTTGTTGATGCACGTGCGGCGTAGCTAAAACTCGCCATCTGATGGGATCGATCCAACCTTTTATGTTGATTTTCTAGATTATCTTAATCGATTTCTAGATATTTGTCGTTTTCGGTTATCTGCAGGTAATTGGATATTTGTTGATATGAGTTCTGATTATCGTTTTTGATAATTAGATATTTGTTGATTTTGATTATCGTTTTTGATAATCGGATATTTGTTGATTCTGATTATCGTTTTTGATAATTAGATATTTGTTGATTTTGATTATCGTTTTTGATAATCGAATATTTGTTGATTCTGATTATCGTTTTTGATAATTGGATATTTGTTGATTTTGACTATCGTTTTTGATAATCGAATATTTGTTGCTTCTGATTATCGTTTTTGATAATCGGATATTTGTTGTTTCTGATTATCGCTTGTGATAATTAGATATTTGTTGATTTGAGATTTGATTATCGTTTTTGATAATTGAATATTTGTTGATTTGAGATTTGATTATCGTTTTTGATAATTGAATATTTGTTGATTTGAAATTTGATTATCGTTTTTTATAATTGTATATTTGTTGATTTGAGCTTTCTGATTATCGTTTTTGATAATTAGATAATTGCTAATTTTGCTGATTATAAGATTTTCTAGTCTTTAATTGATTCTAGATTATGTTGGTTATATTGAATTGCTGTTTTCTATCTATCTCTGTTGATTGTTAGAGTTTGCTGATTATGAAGTTCATGTTTTCCTATTATCTTTGTTGATAATTAGTTTTTGCTATTTTCTAATTATCGTATCAATGATTAGATGTTGTTGTTTGTGATTTCTAAATTCTAATCGTCTAATTGATAATTGAATATTGCTGATAAGTTGCATTTATTCAACTTTGTTGTTTTCTGATTATCTAATTGATAATTAGATTTTGTTGAGAATTTGTGAATTTCTTTTATTGGAATTAAAAAATTTCTTTGGCGTTTGTGTTCTTGACCTTTATTTTCTAGCTTAACCAGTGTATGTTAGAAAAAGAATTGTTATTGACGACATTTATTATGAAAATTGCGGGGACGCAATTTTTATAAGGAGGGGAGTCTGTAACAACCCGGGGTTTTGCTGTTAGTTTATCTTCGTCATTAAACGATCAATTTGATAGCTGATTGCTGTTTGAAATTTTTAAAACCCGGTTTAAATTGCTTTCAAAAAATTAGTTGAAATTCCTTTAAAAAAATTTGCTAAAGAGTTAAACGATCTTTAATTGCAATCTTGGCCCTTGTTCTTTTTAATTTTTGTCGTGTTATCTGAGTAGGTACCCATCCCCTTCAACCTATTATTCGTTTTCAAAACATCAAAGAAAACAAAAACAAAATAAACACATCTATGTAAACAACAAATGAAATTTATTTCAATTTCATATTTTTATTTTTAAATCAAAAAGGATATCAGCTGTATTCAGCGAAGACAGTCTCACTGTTTTTGCTGCGCACTCTGATAAACAAAACACGAATCAACCAATCATCAAAACACAAATTCACTTTTATTTTTAAATAAAGATATTTAAAAATTCATCAAAATTTCAAAACATTAGTTTTGACTCAAAACACAACTAAAACATCGACTAATAGTTGTAACACATGTTCCATCTAAGTTATGTTTCATATTATGTCCATAAACCTCAAGCTCTGATACCTACTGTGACGCCCCACCTCTACGCTCATAATAACAAAGAGTATTAAAGGAAATACTGTCTGTTATTACGAAGAATAAGGCTGGATAGGAGAGGCCATCCATAGTTAGGCCTTACACTTGTATTAGTTATCTCGATAGGAGTGGTATATATTTTTAAATTTTTTCATCTCTTATTTATTTACTCCCATCGACATACCCAATTCCAGTATAAAACGAACTACGATGGTTCATAATAGTTTAGGACAATATATATAATAATAACACAGACAAGCTAAGTGCGGAACACAGATAATCAAAAGTCTCATATATATATATAACTAAAGTCAGTTGATATACATGTGATACAATACATATGATACAACTACATCTGTCGACTCTAGAAGTTACATATACAAGTACATTATCGTGAATAATATACATGAATATACAACATCCTATACTAAGATAACGCCTACTCCAAAAAGTATGAAAAGACTTCATAGCACTAGCAGCAACCCAAAGCAAGATATCTACAACCTGTAACAACTCGGTCTGACCCGAGTATTAAATTCAAAAGAAAATAATACACGAGTCGGTCTAATTCAAGCTCAGTTATTAACGCACAGAAGCAATAATAATTAAATAACAATTAGACGATAGTCAAAATAAATTTACCTATTCGATTCTTAAATAAAGAAATCGGATAACATTAAACATAACACATAACGGTGTTAAACAACAAATCAACAAATTCAAATTATTAAATTGGACACACGAAACAATTCAAACAATTGAAACATCAATTGAAAGGTCAACACAGGTAGGGCTGCAGTACACAAAAGCTCAATGAATCAAAAGTAAATGGCACCAACTCAAATCAAAATGAGCCAGATGGAACTGCAACAGCAAACACAACATCCATCCAGTAACTATCAAATGAACAAAGTGCATATGAATGCACAATGAAAGTTCACAAACAAGTACAAGGTCAAATCAGCTTGAAAGCTGGATTCAACACGGGTGCAATTCAAAAAGCAAATAAGTCTCGAGTGAAACCAAGGCCACGCAAGCTATATACAGTCTCAAGTTAAAGGCTGCGACACTACGACAACTACGAGTGATCATGTAATCAAGAGCAGACACTAGTGGAACTGTCTTGAAGACCAGAGAATACAAACTACAACATCAAGTACAACACATATGCACGCAGTGTACAGGTACACTAAACTGGATTGTGCTAAAGAAGAAAGCATATCAAGGCAAGCAACCTGAACAATATGGAATGCAAACGACTACAGGGAGGATAAAATTCAAGTCTACACTTGAGCATGCAATTAAAACATGCAGTGGCCACGAATACACAGAAGTAGCACAGGTCATAGATATAATGGCCGAAGTTTACAAAGGAAATGTACAGTCAACTCAAAGCCATATGTAGTGAAAACACAGTCAATGCTCAAATAGAAGCATTAGTCAGGTCAAGTGCAGCCTCTACATGACGTATACAAGTAAATGAAAAATCAATTAAACAAGTACACATGAACTACACGGCTCCATGAAACAACATTTCAACACTACAGATGCTAACAAAGACCAGGCACCATGCAGACCGACTTCAAGTAATTCGAAAATCACGTGCAGACATAACCAGTGATACCAGATCACACTATGCAACTCAATTCAATATAACAAACATGCTATAGTTCAAAATCGTGGAACCACAATGTAAACTCAAGTGAATATGCAACGTGTACACAAGTGAATGTCTCTGCCTTGCAACATGCTCAAAGCTCAACTGGGCACACAACTACAAGTATGCAGTAGCAAACAAATCCAGACCAATATCATAATGAAAACTCAAGTCATAAGTGCAGACAACATTTGAATACATCGAAATTGAATGAACCAGACTCAAGTATATCAGGTCAGAGACCAAAGAATGGCTATACACAAAAACAAAACATCAGTACACATGACCATTGCAACAAAACTCCACCAAGAATATAACAAGTTTGAAGATAAGGATATACATGTCAGTGGAAACAAAACAGTAATGCTCCGGGATGAACACAGATGAACCATTAACAAAGTCAAAGAAATCAATGTCGAACAAATTCTTATAGGCAATAGCAAATCAATTTTTTTTTCAAGGTCATGGTCAATGCAAAGCAAAACCGAAGTCACGGCGAAATCGTCAAACCAAATCAAAGCCGTGTTTTATCAAAATTGAATAAGTCAAAAATCAAAGTCGTGGCCAACAAAGCATACCGAAGTCAAAGGAAATCAACACCGAAGCAAAATTGAAAGGCCAAGGTAAATTAAGTAACAAAGGATTATACGACTTAGAATTAGATGTGAGTGAGAAAATCACTCACCTTTGCCACGAATAGGAGCAGCCGTTCGAATTGAGGAAGAGTCGAAGCCGTGGTCCTCCAAGGACGAACGATCGACAACAGCAAACGACGACAATCACCTTAAAGTCGGCATCTTCGATTTTTAAAGGTGCCCTAGCTTTGAAACGAGGAACGCACGAGGAAGCACGAACGAGCTTCATGAGTGTTTGAAGACGAATGGAAAGGAGACCGAGCCGCCACCATTTATTTTTCGTTTCGTTTTGTTTTCTTTAGGGTTTTGAAAACGAATAATAAGTTGAAGGGGAACGGGTACCTACTCAGATAACACGGCCCAAATTAAAAAGAACAAGGGCCAAAATTGCAATTAAAGATCGTTTAACTCTTTAGCAAAATTTTTTAAAAGAATTTCAACTAATTTTTTTTAATGAATTTAAACCGGGTTTTAAAAACTTCAAACAACAATCAGCTAGCAAATTTATCGTTTAATGACGAAGATAATCTAACAGCAAAACCCCGGGTTGTTACACTATTCCTTTTCTGTACTTACACGTTACCAAATAAATAAAGTATATATTTATAATCAAGCTTTCATCTTCCCAGATCCAATTCATGTTGTTGAAAACTTCTGCATCCTTTTCCCATGTTTCAACCCGAAGGACGTGCAAACCATCGTTCTTCCCTGATGCCATCTCCAACCTTTTGTTCCTCCTCCTCTTCTTTTAATGCAGCAGGTGAGTAATATATAAGTTAGAACTATATATATATATATATATATATATATATATATATATATATTTCCAACTGTTTACAATTAATACATGGCATATCTATATGAAAGTATTATATAATTTTCTATGTTCAAAGATATATTTTCTTTGTATGTTTTAAACTGATTTTTGTTTGTATATATATTTCATTTGGGACAGAGAATATATATGTACATGTTTTGTATTATAATAGTATATAAGTTGATATTATATGATGTTTTAAGTATTATATAGATTATTGTATTTCATTTGCAGTAATATATATAGGGATAAAGTACTGTTTATTTGAGATTCAATTGTTTATATCCTGCTTACTTACAAATTTTTATAGTATACATATGATTTTATATCATTCGTTTATGCATAAGTTTACAACTGTGTATACGTGTAATTATGTACTTTAGCCATAAAATTTCTAAGTATATATACATTGGTTTGTAGTGATTTATAGTATTGATTCTTATAAAATATGTACGTACGTGGTTTACAAAGTCTTGGGATTTAACAGTTCTGTTACATATGCTATATTGTTTTATGTAAAATAATAAAACTGTTATGTTAGCGTTTGTAGCTTTCTTTGTTATAGTAATATATAAAGTTATTTTGAAAAGTGGTCTCATCATTTTTCTTTGAACTTGTATATGTTTATGTATATTTCTATATAAAAGTTACAGCATTTATTTCAAATTTTATTATTTGATTTTAATACATGTGTTTAATACAAACCAATGATTTTTCTTACATACGTATTTTGTTTTGATATTTGACTTAAAAAGAAGTATTAATTTAATAAGAAAATAATAATGTTATATTTTCAATTTATGTCAATCTGGTTTGGATTTGTTCTCGTAAAATTCTGTTGTCAGCTTTATCCATCGAATTCGTGCCAATCCTGCTTTGCTTTGAAACTTGTGCTTGGATTCGTAATTTATCCCACTTTCGTTCATCCCTAGCCCCGAAAGGTGAGCAATCACTCACGTTTAACATTCTTTTATTTATTAAATTTGATTTCAATTGAAACGACAATTGAAATATGAAGTTGTAGTTATTTAAATTGTTATATATGCTATTATCTATAACTGTTCACTTATGGGATATGACACCATATCCTATTGCTTATATTTATTTTAATGATATATTCCTATTGTTATTATTATTTTCATATTTGTTATCACTCTGCAAGTACCCTGTTAGTATAGAAATCATTATGGGTTGAAATAATACACACCTGAACGGACTTTAGAATAGGGGAAAATCGTTATGGGTTGAAATGATAAACCCAAGCGATTTTCATTTAATTGAATTTGGGATTACGGGTTGAAATAATATCCACCCGTATATATTTAGTGTACGGGTTGAAATGATAAATATCCGTAGCACTTGACTATATGATAGGAAATATATACAGACACCGTTGGTCCATATAAATATTTTGAAAATAAATTTCTACAGTTGAAAAGAAATATATGGGATTTAATAATATTGGTTCTTAAAATATTATATATATAAATGGAAATTATATATATATATATATATATATATATTTAATAATAATATTATCGAGATTGATTTCATCCATATAATATGTTTGAGTATTATTTAAGATTTATATTTCAAAATTTACCGTTGTAAAAAGATGAATAATTAAGATTGGGAGATAAATTTGGGTTTATTAAAAATGGTATTTTAAATAAGGATTTATTTAATTAAATCGATTTGAAATTATTGAATGGAAAATTTAAAGGTATGATTTTGTAACTGGATTTTTGATTTAAGTGATTTAATGAATATTTCACATTTAATAAAATTAAAGAAAATATTGAGTAAAATGTAATTTAAGGTTACTTAAATGATATTGAATCTAATAAGGGAGTATTTCAAGACTAAATAATAATGAGGTTAAATCGAGATCTATATGAAACTGTTATATAGAATATTTAAATATTAAAGCCTTGAACTACATTGGAATTTAAATGGTTTATGTTGAGATTCGGATCTGTATTTGAAATCAACGTAGTTGAATTTGTTATTTAGCAACTAAATTGAATTAAAGTGAAATTTAGGTTGAACCAAATTTGAATTTATTATTTAGAAAACTAAATTGAATACAAATTTAGTTGAAACGTTGAATACTTAAAGTTTTGAAATATATTGAAATATAAAGGGGTCTTTTTATGATTACAAATCCGAATTTGAGATCGATAAATTGAAGTGTTTATTTTAGGAATTGAGTTGAATTTAAATTGATAAATTGAGATTGAATTTAATTTAAATGGGAAGGGAATTGAAAATACTTTACTGTATAAATTATTTAATATATATAAATACTATTTTGGGAAATATAGATATATTTGAAGTGAAATGATATTTGGTTTTGAAGTATAAATTAAGCTGAAATGACCACGGTGTTATAGTGTATATTTCTACCTTGTAGATAGTTCCACGGACCCTTAGAGGATGGTTATCCCAAACATCCTTTAAGTTATTTGTATTTCAGTTGATATTTCACTTGAGTTGGTTTTATTGATATAAGAATGTTAATCCTGACTCGAGTGTTTTGTGTTTTGCTTTACGCTCGGGTCAGACTGAGTGATAAAGCATTAGAGACTCACCTTGGAGTTTGGAGTTTCATTTGGAGATCCAACTATCGATTCAGATTCCAGCCTTTCTAGTTGACTGGTTCAGAGAAGTCATCTGTTGCATTGGAGACTTCACTGCATTTGAACTATTCGGTTGTATTTTATTTCTAATTCTGATGTATATAGTAGCTTCATGAACTACTATTCTTTATCTATTCCGCTGCATTATATTACTCTATGATCTGTGATTGATTTATTTATTAAATATTTTAAGTTTTGCCAAATTTTAATTAACAATTTGGTATTTGAATTATTCAAGTCGGATATGTATGGTTTTATTGTCGATTTGAATGGTCCAAAATAGCGGGTCGTTACAAACTTGCAGTTTATACAATATAAATACAGCATACATTCGTCCATCATATCAATCATCAAACATTCATCAGTTTATCATCCAATTCGAACAATCCCAACAATAAATAATAATTAATTACTGATAGTTAAATTTCCAATAGTGAATTAAATAACTGTTTAACTGTAGTTTATATGCAATAATAAATAAATTTAACCAGCAGGTTATATGCAATAATAAATTTTACTAAAATTTTAACTGACAGTTTTAATGCAATGAATAAATTAATATACAATTAACTGGCAGTTTTAAATGCAATAATGAATTAAATAACGCGTAAATTAAATAAATGCAATTTAACTGAGAAAATGATGAAATATATGCCAAACAGCTACTAATAAATTTTTAAACACATCATAAATCAATTTAACCAACATAAGAAATCTTAGAAGTTGTGAGTGGGTTAAAACACTCACCTTTCGAATTTAAATTGAATTTAAATTCAATTTAAACCCAAAAATTCAACAGCCTCAGAATCTGCCCAAACTAGCATCAAAATGTAATAAATCTCAATACGATCCTAACAAAAAAAATCGCGCGTAAATCGGACATTGTATGCGAAAGTTATTCAAGTTATAAGATGACTATTGCCATAATAAAGTGCATATATATAGTTATATTAAAATAAACAAAATAAATACTAAATTTCACGTTTTGGGATGAGGAAACTAGGGTACCTGCTAACAAGGTGGTGGCAAGGCTTGGGTGAGGTGGAGAGGCTTTCATGCAACTGAAAGCTTCAAGAAGGATTAGGAAAAAGTGTTGCAAGCAGGTGAGGGAGAAAATGAAATACGGTCATGTTTGCATAATGAAGTTCAGTGAAATTGGAAAATTGAAATGAGGCTAAAGGAGGATGGAACTAATGAAATGAATGCTTCAGGTAGCAAAAATGAAAATTTATACATTGCAAACAAAGAGGTGGTAACGAATAATAAATATAAAGTAACAAATGGACCAGTTGTACTAAAACTTTGAGATCCAATTTCAAAACGTCTACTCCGCTAAATTAATTTCTATTAACCATAAATATACACCTTATTAACACCCAATTAAATTTTAATAATACAAATTAAATAAAATGTAACACTCCAATTAATGCCACTGGGGACCGCCGCTGCACGCGATAAAAGATGAACCGAGACTGGAAATTCAAATTTAAAACGGTGTTTTTCTTAGCGCGCAATCGCGATTCAAAATATTTAATTTACTTTAAAATATAAGGTTAGCATTAAAATCTCTTCTATACTGCCTCTGATTATTATAAAATGAATGTAAAATGTTGTTTCAAAATTCAAAATTTTTCTTTTTTATAAAATTTTACTTATCTTTAAAATGAAACGTTCATTTTATTTCTCTCAAACTGTTCTTTTATTTTCATTAAAAATGCTCTTTCTATTTAACCCAAAAATGTACGTTTCTTATATTAAATTCCATAAATTTCAATTAACTTCTCTTTCCTTTTAATTTAAAGATTCCTCACATGGAATAGATGTTGTAAATTCCACACTTTCAAAGCTTTAACTTCTATTTCAATTGTTTATAGATTATACATTAATCTTCCAAAATTTTCAACGAAATTAACTTTCCATTTATTTTCAATACATTCTTCTTATTGTATAATTATTTTGTTTCATATCTATTATTCAATTCACTATTCTTAAACGGATAAAAAATTTCATTGAATTTGTAAACTATTACCATAATATTCTTACATTCCATCTAACGTTCTATTAATGTAACAATTAAGTGTTAAATTTCGTTTATTTTCCATAAATCCAATTATTGAATTTTTCTACACTTTAATTAAATTAAAAAATCTTACTTTCCATTCTTTTAAATTCAGTCAATCATTATCTTATGGGTACATTTTACATTACTGTAAATCCAATTCCCTAATATTTTCCAGTAATCAACTAAATTTATATCAACGTAGAGATTAATTACGTTTATTTAAATGGATTTAGATCTAATTCACTAAATTATATACATAGGTAAACAATTAATAGTTATCACAATAAGCCAAATCTACTCCTATTCATACCCTATTATCAATTGACAAAAATAAAATTTCTTACCTAACATTGATTATGTCAAATTACATTTTACTGCGTATTATTTCATCAATTGAATTTATTTTCCAATTTGCTGATTTCAATCAATTAAACTTTACCATCTGTTTCAATAAATTGGGTATGCACAAATTTAGCTATTCAAAATTTCAATTTACGGTACAATTATCATGGTTTATATCATATTGCATTAATTCCCTATTTTATCTTAGATTTCCTCTACATTTCCTTTAACGTAAAATTTAACTGTTATATTTCATTTATTCGCAATAAATTCAATTATTGAAAGTTTTTTTTTCTTTTCAATTAAATAAATAAATCTAGCTTTCAATTCTTTAAATTAGCCAATTGTCATATTATAATAAAATTGACATTATTTTCAAATATTACTTTATATTAACATTAACGTCATAATTTATTTATATTTATTGCAATCGGTTACCAGTTATACTTTAATACACTAAATAAATGGTTAACCTAAATAACTGTTACCATTTAATATTTACTTCCATTTACAAGCTATTATTAACACAAATGTTGTCATTGACCTAGCTCTAATTAAGCAAATTAGATGAATGGGTAAATTTTAACAATTATCACTAAATGCCAAATTTACTCACATTCATACTTAAATATCAACTACAATTTATTAAAATTACTTACCTAGCCTTGATTCTATCACATTGCAATTTATTACGTACTATTTCTCAATTAACATAACCTTTGAATTTGATTCCCCAATTTATTTAATGCAATCAATTATGACTTTTACAACTTAAATACATTCAATGGTTCGTAGTTATTTCATTAATGCATGCTTCATTCCATACTATTTAGTTATATTTGCCAAGTATGTACACTAATTACTATTTATATTCTTAATCCATTTATTTTCTTGTATATAATTTATAGCCAAACATACATTTAGATTATTTTCTATAATTGGAATTTTGTGCAAGTTCATAAATCATTAACCTTAAATTTGCATTGTTTCTATTAAATTTTCATTCACCTCCGTTACCCTTTTAATAATCATTGAGGTAACGTATAATTTCAACAATGACCACTTAAAATTACGTTTCTAACATTTATTATAATTGGTTTTCATAATTAGGAATTCGCTAATTTAGTTAGCCTTAACGTTATTACAATAAATCTACATTCAGTTTCAATTAATATACAATTTAATTCTAATTACTTACCATTTAATTCATAAATTATTGATTACCTACAAAATTAGATAAAATTTGATTTGATTGTCATCTTCACTATGTCCATTATTACTTAACTTCAAATTTACAATTCACTCAAATATAAATTTACAAATTTTTCCCAATTAATAGGTATTGCACAAATATCGTTACTTATCAACTTGCATAAACCTTTTCACATACATTTTCATTCAACTACTAATCAATGTATTTTATTTCAGCGTTCATTTTAATATTAACTTATAAAGTTTTTTTTCTTTTTTTCATCTAAATTTAATTACTAAATTTTAATTTAAAATAACCAACTTAATTATTAAAATTCACGGGTCGTTACACTCTCCTCCACTCAAAACTTTTCGTCCCCGAAAAGGAAAAGAAGGGAAAAGAAGAATTAAGAAATCAGTATATTTTATTTAAAATATTAAATTTATAAACAAATAAATATACAAAATTAATTATTTTAAATAAAATGCACAATACATAACCGTTAAACCTTTTATACCCAAATTAATAAAATTTGGAAAACATATTCAAAATAATTTCTAAGTCTGAAATTTTCGAAAAATTTCGGCAGTGTCTCCTTTGTACGGAGAGGCTCGTAAGAAAATATAATATAAAATATAACAATATACACATATAATATCCAAAATATTATATCCCAACACGGGAAAATATATAAAATAGCGCTATAAAACCGTAATCCGAGAGCGTACCTATTTGTCGGGCAAATTACACTTATTTTATGGAACCAAAAGCAATAGCATTGCTTCCATAACCTGCATTTCACTTATAAAATCTAAAAGGGTTAATAATTATATAAATGAAATATTAAAGTTGTTTCAACTACAACAACAATCAATTCCAACAAACAGCATACACAAAAATACAAATCAACCATTCAAGCAAACAAACACATAGTTTTGGGTCAAACTTTAAATTGTATGGAATGAAAAATAAACTATCAAGTGCACCATTTACCCAACAATCTTAGATGAAACTAAAGAGGTTAGTCACTCATCCAACCAATTTAAAGTATCCTTACCCCAACAATCATAAACCAAACAACAATTCAAATCAAAATTACTTATTATAAATTTTATTTCATAAATTAGTTTTTTGATTTCCTTTCTTTCATTCATTCAGTGATTCCTTCATTTATTTCCATTTATTACTTACAATATTCATTTTCCATTTTAATGTCATTTAAGTTTCTTCTTTATTGCATCATATTTTATTATAGTATCATTTCATTTTTTTTACTCAAGTTTATAATCATCTATTTATGATATTTACCTTTAACTATATTTAAATATAGTAAAATTCCAATTGTAACTTAAGTTTACAACAATTACAAATCAAATCCTTGTTTATTAAAGAATTTCATAAATTACTTTCATTACCTCAAGTTTATTTCTTGTATAATATCTATTACATTCTCTTATTAACATTTCAACTTTTAATATTTGGTAAGTCATATATATTCTTTTTAAGAATGTAGTTAGAAGGTTATACAAGTTTTATTCTATTTCTTCTAATTAATTTAATGTTCCATAATTGTATCCTTTATTTCATAGGTTACAAATTTCAAATTTCATTTAATACCATTTATAACCTAGCATTAAATTTCTTATTTCCTTTAGAGATTTCAATTTATTAATTACCTACGTTCCAATTCACTACGGTAATTGAGCTATTAATTAACGGAAACTTAAGAATTTAAATACCGGGTTTTATTCAAAATCATTTTAAAATAATGAATAAATGTATATACTTGCACTTTATATATCAAATTATAATTAGAACAACTAAAAATTTATATTAGTTTATCAAAAATGGGTCTGCAGTGAACTACTACAGTGGCCTTCCCGCTTCGAAACTCGAAAATGAAAGTCGATGATGCGTACACTCATCACCGAAATTATTTTCCAGCGACAGAGAGGGGAGTACAACTTATTTCTTTCCAGAATTTCTTTAAAACCATACTTTCAAATTATATTGAAATATTCATATCAGAAAATATTTCTAAATACTATTATTATATTTTCAAAATCCTTTGAAAGCAATTTCTCAAAATCCCGGACTTAAGTTCTAAAATTTCCAAATTTCATTGATTTTATTTTCAATCTTATTTTACCTATTATTTATAAATTTTATTCCTAACAACCAGCATATAATCTTTATAAAATTTATTACTATATATATAGAAAATATAATAGGAAAAATTATTTCATTCACCTATATTAAAACAAATATTGTGTCGGTCTGTCCTATTAAGTGTGTAGAAATCCCTATTGATGTCATAGCGTCCCATGCATCAAGCAGAATTTATAAATACAAAACGGAACAAAGCAATATAATATCAAATCCTTTTTATAACACTAACAAGTACGCTCTCTCATATATACACACTCAGCGACTCCCATAGGGTATTACTACCCTGTTAGTAAAGAGTCAAACCCCACAAAGCTAAGGTTCATCACTAAACCAAAGCTCTGATACCAGATGTAACATCCCGCCTTTTCGCACACTTTAAATCGTCACACGTGCCAATTCGAACATTACGGAAGGGCGGATTGTTATGGGGTAAATAAGAAAAATAGAGAAAAAACTAAACAGAATCTCACGGCGAAAGGATAAAATATAATAATAATTATACAGTTCATAAAACTGTTTACAAAACATTTGATTTTTCTTTACACAATAAATATCAGAGTTCACATACCAATAAATATCAATGCAGCGGAATTAAATGGTGTTGTGGAATAATATAGTAGATAATAGTAATACAAATCTTCGTCTTCATCCTCCATCTTCAAATCCTGAAACGCTCGGACTGACCCGAGCAAACTGAAAAGACAGAACACTCGAGTCAGAACTAAAAGATCTTATGTGAGTTAAATCAACAGAGATAAATATGAGTGCAGTGACTTAAAAGATGCTCGGGATTCACATCTCTTAAGGATCCGTTAAACTATTTACTATGTAGTATATTTCGATATTATAATAGTGTCTAATTGTAAAATAAACTTACTTTTAAATAGCGTTAAGGAGTTGCCCAATCTCCCCTTTAACACAGTAATAGTCCCAGTAGTCCATCCAATATCATAGTCCTTCCTGATCGGGAAGCCACCAGAGGATACCATACGGGCTACGGGAGAAAACCAAACTCGTACAAGGCGCGACAGGGTAGGTGACACGGCACAATTAGGCAATGCCAGGGTAGATATACCAATTACGCTTCCGGGTCGGTGGTAACGCGTAGTTGCTACTACCGCCCACCTCGGACAAATTCCCCTAAATCAAAGAAATCAAAAGTGAAGGTGGCCACCGAATCAATCCAAAGTCAGAGTATAGTATCGAAGGGAAGTGTCCGATCAGAGGTGCTACCTCATTAACCCGTTGATCGCTCCTGTTTTAGCCACCTTATGCCAACTCACGGGAGTTGGGTCCACGTATTTACCAATGTAAAGACCCGATTCTTCGACTTCCAAAAATCGACATTAATACGTCCACTGTATCAACTGCCAAACAATCGAATGCCGGAAAACTGAACCCTTAGGGTTTAAAAAGAAGAGGTAAAAGGAAAGATAGAAGAAGTAAGAAAACAGAACAGAAACAATATCAGAATCTCACATATCGCACCGGAACAACATATAATAGATAAATGAATAATCTTTAAAACAAAGAACTATCTCAGTTATTACATTACATTATCATCAGAGTTTACAGCAATAATATACAACACAATACAAGAATGGACAGCTATCCAACATGTCTTTACAAGTGAAATACACAGCGGAAAGATAATATCTTATACAAGTAATACCTCTCACCATCCAGCTCGCCACTTGAGCTCCAAAGCACTTCTGAATCCATAATGACCTGATAACCTGACTCTAGACTGCCCGTGTGGAAAATTATGGGCACCCAGAGTTTAAGAAGAGAACAATAAACTCCAGGTCAGTCATGGGACTGGTGTGAGAACTCAAAACAGTTATTTATCTTTTAAAACAACAACAACAATAGAAGTGGAAAATATCCGCAATGCTTATGGAAAATGAAACTACCATAAGGCCTCCCCCCACACACACAATGCAAATGCAGAATTGGAGGAGATTTCTCCTTACGATGGTCAAAGATGCTTACTACGCCAAAAACAAATCATTTTTAATATTATTATTAGTGCATAGTGATTAAAAACATTTCGAAAATAGAATATAAATCTTAGCCAACATACGACCATTATCGTATGCCTACTATAGCTACCATGTTCAATAGCAGGTTACCGCCACATTCCATGGTAGGTAATACAACTAAATCCGTACAAGGCTCGTATTGTTTGTTTGGATTTTCCAATAAATGGTCAGGCTAAGGAACTTCCTACTGTCAATGGGATCACCTCTAGCGGGACGTCCCGAGAACCTAACGTTACGGTTAGATCTCTTCCAACACAAGGCCGGGTTACTTTGTAACTAGGTAACTACTACACGAATATGTCATCCCCTGGTCCCTTTGGCCCTTTATCCGAGCGCTCGATAACCAACATCACACAGTAATAAATATAGTGTGTCAACATGAGTAAGTATCTGGGCTTCATACCATGATACCACCCTTTCCAGAAGGAAATGACATACCCTAAAGGGCGCGACCCTCATAACCTTGCCGCATATTCCTGTTTTGGCCATTTCCGGGGTGTGAGGTCTGACGAAGTCTCGTCCACAAAGCTAAGCTTTTTCACAAAGCCACGCTTTGATCAACAAATGATCAATAAATAATCATCACACAGCAACACTCAGCATGCCACATTACCAAATTGGGAATATATCACTGATAACCTTCAACTACATAACCTCTAAGGGTGTTAAGCTAAGAGAATAAATTCTCCGCTACCAACGGAAATATATTTGAAAGAAATCTGCTTTATATCTCAAAATATAATGTCAGACACGTAACCCTACAAGTCTTTTCTGGGCTCGAAGAGAACCGAAGGCACTTCAAAAGAAGACCTTGCTATCCGGGTATTCACAATCCCGATCGAATTTCCCATCACAAAGGAAATCTCCATACCGTAGCTAACGGTGCAGAGACAATCGATAGGTCATCCTATCGTTTTCACAAACACCCGGTCTTCAACACTGGTCTTCAATGCTATCCATTACGTCGTATCACTATTCGGAATGGGTAATCCGAATAACGAGCGCAATAATTTAAAAATAAGTGTAGCATTCAATTTCAACCAATTCACAACAAATACCTATTTGAAGGTCAATATTGACAGTCGGTTATTTAACTATCAATCAATATTCACAACATCACCCAATTATAAATAATTTCCCAAATTATTTATTTCCAAAAATATCTTTACAAGATATATATCCCACACTTCAACCATTTGAAACCAATTTCAAATCAATTTACACCCTTACCACTACCATTTCAAAATGGTTCATTAAACCAATCAAATAAATCCTTACCGATTTATTAAATTTACGTTCCAAATTCGTAAATTTATTTCCACACTTCAAAAATAATCAATGTTTATTTTTAAACAAATTTCCCTTTCCTTTACAAATTCCACAGTGAATTTACCTTTCCAAAATATCTATGAATATACGATTTTCAAATCGATTTCTAATATTCATTTTCAGTTTATCTTTAAAAGATAAAATCTCAAAACATTCACTTCATATTGGAAAAACATTTCCATACTTATTTAATAATAAGTAATTCAAAAATCTATTTATTTTCAACACTTGGAAAATATTCAATATACTTAAATCACAATTAAGCATATAATTTATTCTTTAAGGAAAACATTCTCTTAAACACATTTATTTGAGTCAAAACGAATGTTGCGCAAAACATCATTACGACAACCCAAAATCACTAGTATAGGGATTCGAACTTAAAATAGATATATAAATCCCAATACAATATAAAACATTTCTTTTCGGAAATCATTTATTATAACAACAGTGTTATAGTCCACCATTTCCTTCTATTTCTCGAAAACGTCTATTTCAACAATGAATATTGAAATCTATGGTTTCGATACTTAATACATTTTAAAACATTTTTAAATCATTTTAATTCTATTTAAAATATCACTTTCCCAAAATATTTCTTTAATATATTATTCACCGTCCAAAATCGTGAATATACTTCATTAACCAAATTCAATTTCTACATATTTTATTTAAAGGATTATTCACTTTCCAAAATCGTGAATATACTTCCTTTAATAATCCATAATAATTAAACTTATCAAAATAAGTCGATTTCGGATTTATAAAACAACGTTTATAAATTCCATTTATATTTTATAACAACCTCAACTTATAAATCACTTCAACAAATTCTATCCATATCCCATTTACACGCCAAAATCCAGTTTATAAGTTAATTACTTATAAATATTTTATTTTACAAAATATATTCATTTTATAACTTCACAATTTATAAATCTATAGGTTTCATCCACTTATGAAATCCATTTTTATTTCATTTTAACACTTATAAAAACTCGTTTTATAATTCCAACATTTTAAGTTATAAATATCAATTTTATAAATATTTTATATAAATCATTTATAATAATTCAAAAATCCCCATTTAAACCATTTTATAAATTTATCAACTACTTATCTAAAAAATCACATTTTGGTTATATTTCACAAAAATCAAAATTTTTATGACATATAAATCACAACGTTTATTCATTTAAAATGAATTAATTTCAAAATTAAATTTTATTATGAATTCTCAACTTAATTTTCAAAAATCAAATTTTGTTCATTTTCGGCATCTAACGATACCAAAAATATATTCGGCTAAAATTTAGCCTTTACCAATTTCAATCACAAAGATAATTACGCAGATTATAAATAGATCAATAAATAGATCAACACACAACATTGAAACCAATTCAATTATTGAGGAATCCAGTTGGATCCCTCCAACCTGTTTCCCTACATTCAAAGATGTTAGCACAATACCAATTTCGCTTCAATACGAAATATCGCGGTATATGGGATTTATAAAATACTATCCTCTATTATGCGGCGCAATAGGGTCTCATCCGTTATATAATGCGGGAAAATCAACTCCAAGTACATATATAATACCAATTCCATACAGGTTGGAATTATCGCGGTATATGTTTTTAATAAATAACCTCCGCTTAATATATGGCGTATAATGTCCATTTAACACAATAGATAACAAATTATCATCCAATCACACAATAAAGCAATTTTAAATCTAACTATTTAAAATTTAAATCGAAATAATTTGATTGAGTGAGAAGTTCTCACCTTGAGTTTCCGATAACAGTTGTGGCGTTTTATTTCGAATAAAATTAAACGTACGTTTAATTTTACCCGAAATTTCGAAATGACTTCAAACCAGCTCCATTGCGTAGTGCTCGACAAAACGAACACGACGCAAGTTGTTTCGTGCGTTTTTGACCTCGTATGAAAAAGTTATGATTTTTAGAAGTTTGTACACATTAATATATATAATTATTCACATTTTCTTTTATCTTTTTACAACCTCAACACATCACAGCCGTTGGATCTCGCTTCTGCAGATCAGGGCCGTTGCCCCCCTTCTCCCCCAAACGTTCTTGCCTCCAAGAAATTGCCGTTCCCTCTAACCCATTAGCCGCCTATTAGGGTTGAATTATACTCCACCAACAACCAACTTGAACATGATCAACAACTTCCACTCCAAAGCCTTCGCCACCCTCTACCATCGGCTGCAACCTTGCAAAGCTCAGCCTCATCATATCCTCAATTTCCGTGCTTGAAACGTTGGTGAACGCGAGCAGATAGCTCCTCCCATGGTCGACGATTCAACGAAGTATCCGTATGGATTGAAAGCTCTTCCGATGCTCTTCAACTTTGAAGTTGACAACTTTTTCTAATTGTTGACGGATTGGAAGAGATTAAGAAGAGAAGAAGGTGAAATTCTAGCCTTCGAATTGAAAATGGCGGCTAGGGCTGAATGGATTAGGGTTTGTGTAAATTGAAGAGAATGGGGGCCTTTTATAGAAAATTTCTCAAAACACTATTCATCTAAAATTTTCCAAACTCCAAACGAAGCGTGCCGGTTGGCGTTTCTAAGGTTTACCCCGCGTTCCAAACACAATGGGACGTGTTTCGGGAGCCAATTCGATCATCTGTGCGAGTTACGGAAATAAACGATCAAATTTAAATTAAATCGATTTAAACCAATTTCTATGCGTTTTGGCTTGCCCCGGAAATCCGATTAACATGAAATTTGAAACCTTACAATAATATCACATTACGGATCCGATGAAACTGGTTTCGTCGGAATCCGAGACTGTTGAAAAAATGGCTATTCTAACTCGTCAATTAAATATTAAAATATTCAATTTTCACAATTTAACTTTTAATTCAATTTAAAAGTTCTACAACATCATTCTAAGTTCAATATGATTAAATAAAATTTTACAAATCATTTTCAATCAAATTTAACCCAATTTCCAATTATTTCTGTAATTTCAAATATTAAATTATCGATTTTGATTATCCAATTAAATCCAAATATTCGAAAAATAAGACTTATAAATTTCACTTATTAATATTTAAAATTAATTAAATATACAAATTTTAATTGACGAAAATTCTGGGTCGTTACAAACTTCCCCCCTTAAAAGAATTTCGTCCTCGAAATTACCAAGTAAGAAAGAGTTTTGAAATCCATTAACCTTCCAAAACAAACCATTCGATTCAGATTTCAATTTCACTTAAGTGTTTAACTTTCCCAAAATCCATAGTTAAACTTCTTACAAAATATTTACTAAGTTTTCAAATCCATATATAGTTATCTTTTCAAATTCAACTATATCGTTTAACCTTTAATCTTCAAATCAACACTTAGTTTTCAAAAAAAAATTCTCAAAAATATTCTAACGCCTTAAATTTTCGGAAAAATTCGCCAGAGTCTTCTTTGCGCGGCTCGATCCAAAAAAAATGATAGTATATATATCACAAATATACATCTCATCAGGTGATGAGGCATCCCGCAGGGAAAAAGTGTAAAAGTACGATATTTAATCCGAGATATGTACCTTATATTTTATTAGCGAGCATATACGGCTAATATAGCGCGAACGTGAACTCCAAATGCGAAGCAAGCGCAATCCGCACCTACTAAACACTCAACAAACAAATGAGAAACATGTATATATGAAAATAATATCAGTATACATCATATAGTAACATAACAACTACATGTGCCAATATAGCAATGCATTCAATCAACAAATGCAACCATCAAACAACTATCCAACCAATAAACATCCAACAAATCCATAACCAAATCAATATAAATTCACTTCTCATTAATATTCAATGAATTGGTTTTCCAATTTAAATCACATTTGATTCATTAACATTGGATTTACTAACATTCATTCATATTCAATTTCAATTTGTTTGCATTCACTAATTTACATTCAAGTTGGCTCACTTCCACATTCAAATCAAATTCACTTAACTTCCAATTTGATTTATAGCTTCAATTTTCCTTAATTCAATTTCATTAACACTTAATAAATTATATACAATCAATTAACAACCATATAACAACCAATGTATATTCAACATAACCAAATTATTTAATTTACATTCAATTTGGTCCAACATTTTTACTTTCAATTGGTTTATATTAAATTGATTTTCATTCAATTATTCAATTTCTCAACTTCATTAGCTTCTAATGAATTTACACTTACATTCATTATCCCATATCAATTCTTTTACATTCGATTGATTAATATTCAATTCATTAGTTCAATTCAATTGCTAATTCCTTTAACAATATAAGGTTGAATTTCATTTATATAACTCAAGTTCAAATTCTTAATGACTTCATTTCATTAATTCACTTTTTAATTTACTTCGATACCAAAATCAACTTCATTCAACTTCACTTTAGTTATATTCCATTTCAAACGTCATTTGTTTAACTTAACTTAAATTTCCACTTATAAATCCAATTCAGATTCCAATTCTAAAGTAAATTCCATTTACTTTTACCAAAGTCAAATTTATTATCTCATATTATAAGTTCAAAACTTTTTTCACTTATATTCATCAATTTCAATAGCTTATCTAATCCAAATCAATATATTTAACTTTCCTTTAGTTAAATTTCAAATCACATGTCTTTGATGACGACTCAAATTCATTTCAACTTGGATTTTGATTTCAAATTTGTTTATCACAATTAAACTTCAATTCCCAATTTTCTGTGGTAGAAAATCTATCACATAGAGACTCGAAAATGATACTGATGATGCTGCAGTCATCACCCTTATTATTTCCCAGTAACAGTAGTGAATTCAGTGCTTAATATTCTTTCAAAAATTTTCCTTTTTATTCATAAATCACATTTATAAATACATTCATATAGTTTCACTTCTTATATATAAGATTATTTCACAATTGTAAAACATATTAATTATAATTCAATACTGATAATTCTTCGCTTATAAAATTTATTCTTTTACAATATGTTTCATTTAACTTATTCAAACAACTTTTAATTAACTTACATTTATATCCTTACATTTCAACAACCAAACAATCAATTTTATATAAACTTTAATAATTCTGAAAAATTATTTCGTTTATATACAAAATATAATCGAGGTAAAATTATTTCATTTACCCAATTTAAAATGATACTATGTCGGTTTATCTCGTTTAAGAGTTTAGAAACCCCTATCGATAATATGGCGTCCTATCTACTGACCAGAATTCACAAACAGCTCAACGGATAAGCAAACACAATATAAAACATTTTTTATATTCACTAACAAATACGCGCTCATAGCTATTATTACACTCACACTCATTCTAGAGTACTACTGACTTTATCTCTAATGAGTAATACCCAACAGAGCTAAGGTTATCGCTTAACCATAAGCTCTGATACCAAATGTAAAGACCCAATTCTTCGACTTCCGAAATCGACATTAATACGTCCACTGTATCAACTGCCATACAATCGAGTGCCGGAAAACTGAATCCTTAGGGTTTAAAAAGAAGAGGTAGAAGGAAAAATAGAAGAAGTAAGAAAACAGAACAGAAACAATGTCAGAATCTCACATATCGCACCAGAACAACATATAATAGATAAATGAATAATCTTTAAAACAAAGAACTATCTCAGTTATTACATGATATTATCATCAGAGTGTACAACAACAATATACAACACAATACAAGAATGGACAGCTATAGAACATATCTTTACAAGTGAAATACACAGCGGAAAGATAATATCATCTACAAGTAACACTCTCGCTATCCAGCTCGCCACTTGAGCTCCAAAGCACTTCTGAATCCAGAATGACCTGATAACTTGACTCTAGACTGCTCGTGTGGAAAATTATGGACACCCAGAGTTTAGGAAGAGACCTGTAACGACCCAGAATTTTTATTAATTTAAATTTGGATATTTGATTAATTTTAAATATTAATAAGTGAAATTATAAGTTGAATAAATTTTATTTCGAATAATTGGATTTAATTGGATAATTAAATCGATAATTTAATATGTGAAATTATGGAAATAATTGAAAATTGAGTTAAATATGATTGAAAATGATTTGTAAAATTTTATTTTATCATATTGGAGTTAGAATGATATTTTAGAACTTTTAAAATCGAATTAAAAGTTAATTTGTGAAAATTGAATATTTAATCGACTAGTGAAATTAGTCAATTTTTGAACAGTCTCAGAATTGGACGAAACCAGTTCCATTGGATCCGTAATAGTTAGTTGTTAACGGATTTCAAATTTCGTAGCAAACGGAGTTATCGTTTGATCGTGGCAGCTCGAAACGCATCGTAATTGTTTTAATATTAATTTGGCGAGTTAAAATAGCCATTTTTCAAAATGTCTCGGATTTCGACGAAACTAGTTTCAACGGATCCGTAATGTGATATTATTGTAAGGTTTCAAATTTCGTGTCAATCGGATTTACCGTTTGTCCGGTGCAAGCTAAAACGCCTAGAAAATCGTTTAAATCGGTTTAATTTAAATTGAACGTTTATTGCCATAACTCGCACAGATGACCGAATTAGCTCCCGAAACATGTTCCATTGTGTCCGGAACGCGGGGTAAACCTTAGAAACGCCAACCGGAACGCTTCGTTTGGAGTTCGAAAAATCTGGGATGAATAGTGTCGCGCGAATTTTCTATAAAAGCCCCCCTCTCTTCATTTTTGCAAAAATTACAAAACCCTAGGGCTAAAATCTGCAGCTGCCACCCTTGTAATCAATGGACAGAAATTAGAATTCTTCTCTCCTCAATCACTCTCAATCCATCAAGAATTACGCGAAGTGTTCAACATGAAAGTCATAGAGATTCGTGAGAGCTTCGATTCCATACGGTGATGATCGAATTTGGAGCGTCGTGGGGGGAGGAAAGAAGGGCCGTTGGTCTTGGGTTGCGCATGCAATTCAATGGGCTACAGGTGGCCGAGTTTATCATGGTTCATGGTGGAGGTGGAGTTCGAGATGCTCGTTTGAATGGAAGTGGCTGATCGAAGTATAATCGAGTGTTGTGGAAGCATAAATCAACCCTGGCTTGTAAATTGGGTTCGGCTATGTATCTGTAGAAGACGCGTGAGATGAGGAAGAAGGTGCGCACAGCTGTGATTTGGAGTTGGATGGATCCAAGGGCTGTGATGAGTTAAGTTGAAAAATAAAAAGAAAGTTGTAAATTTATATAGTTTAAAATAGTATAAACTTGTAAAATTCATAACCTTTTCATACGAGGTCAAAAACGCGCGAAACCAGTTGCGTTGGAATCGTATGGATGAGCACTACGCTATGGAATTGGATTGGAGTCATTTGGAGTTAGTGAGAATTTCGTGTAAAATTAAACGTCCGTTTAATTTTATTCGAAATAAATCGCTAAAACAAAATTGAAATCAAGGTGAGAACTTCTCACTCAATCGAATCGCTTTCGATTTTATTTTAAATAGTTAGATTTAAAATATTTGAATGCATGTTTGAATGATGATTGTTATCTATTGATTGTTAAAATAGACATTATGCGCCGTTATTAAGAGGATGTTATTTATTAAAAACATATACCGCGAATATTTCATAAATAGTGAAATTGGTATTATATATAATAGCAATATATATATTGGCATATGTATATATTGGAGTTATTGATTTCCCGCATTTGTATAGCGGATGAGACCCTATTGCGCCGTCTATTAAGCGGATAATATTTTAAATCCCATATACCGCGATAATTCCGTACTGGAGCGGAATTGGTATTGTGCTAATGTTTGTGGATGCAGGGAAACAGGTTGGAGGGATCCAACTGGATTCCTCAACAGTATTTATTTGATTTCAGATATTTTGATATTTGATGGACTATCATATCGATATATGATATCGTTGTTGTCGTGATTGACTATTTGGTGTGTAGCATCATTGGGCCAAGATTTTGGAATTTTAAAATGATTCTAAAGTGATTTTTGAAAATATACTATATTTTTGGAATTGATTCATTTTAAATAAATAAACGTTATAATTTTTAATGTTATAAAAATTATTATTTTTTAGAAATATAGTTAAAGGTTGATTTTTGAAAATATGAGGCTAATGATTTTATAAAATAGTAAAATTGGGTTTTCTGAATTTATTATAAAAAGTTGAAATATAGGATTTATGAAATTTAATTCTTTTATAAATCAAAATGGTGAAATTATAAAGGACTTTAAAGATGTTTTAGAATAATAGTATAAATTGATTTATATAAGAAATTTATAAATTGATATTTATAAATTATAATATTTGAATTATAAAACGAGTTTTTTTTATAAGTGTTAGAATGAATTGTGAATGAATTTCATAAATGAATGAAATTTATAGAATTATAAACGGTGAAGTTATAAATGGAATTTTGTAAGCCGTAGGTTTATAAAATTCATAAAGTTGTTAAAAGAATGGTTTTGGATAAATAATTGAATCTTATAAGTTATAAGATTTATAATTATGAGGTTCAAAGGAACGATTTTGCAAACAAATAAATTATAAGTATTTAACTTATAACATGAACTTTTGTTTTATAATTGAGTTATAAATTGAATAGGTTAATAAAGGAATTTATAAAAGGAAGTTGTTATAAAATAAATAGAAATGGAGTTTATAAACGTTGTTTTATAAATTCGCAAACGACTTATTTTGATAAGTAAATTGTTGAAACTTATTAATGGAGTTATATTCACGTTTTTGACTGTGAATAATCCTTTGAAATAAAATGAATAAAAGGATGAAATTTGTTAACGTAGTATATTCACGTTTTTGAATAGTGAATAATATGTTAAAGAAAATGTTTAGAATGTGATATTTTAAACAAAATTAAAACGACCTAACGATGTTTTAAAATGTGTTGAGATTCGAAACCATAGATTTCAACATTTATTGTTGAAATAGACGTTTTCGAGAAATAGAAGGAAATGATGGACTATAACACTGTTGTTATAGTAAATGATTTCCGAAAGGAAATGTTTTGTATAGTAGTGGGATTTATATATCTATTTTAAATTTCGAATCCCTATACTAGTGATTTTGGGTTGTCGTAACGATGTTTTACGTAACATTCGTTTTAGCCCAAATAAATATGTTTAAGAGAATGATTTCCTTAAAGAATGAAATATATACTTAATTTCGATTGAAGTATATTGAATATTTTCCAAGTGTTGAAAATAAATGGATTGAGAATTACTTAATAAGTAAGTATGGAAATGTTTTCCAATATAAAGTGAATATTAGAGAATTTATCTTTTTGAAGATAAATTGAAATGAATAATTGAAATCGTATATGCATGGATATTTTGGAATGAAAATTGATTATATATGGAGATTTATAAAAGAAAGTGGAATTCGTTTAAAAATAAATATTGATTTATTTTTGAAGTGTGAAAATTATATATCTTGTAAAGATATTTTTGGGAAATAAATAATTTGGAAAATTATTTGGAATCTGGTGATGTTGTGCATATCCATTGATAGTTCAATAACCGACTATCAATAATTACCTTTGAAAGGTATTTGTTGGGATTTGTTGAATTTGAATGCTACACTTGTTTTTTAAATTATTGCGGTCGTTATTCGGATTACCCATTCCGAATAGTGATACGACGTAATGGATAGCATTGAAGATCGGTGTTGAAGACCCGGTATTTGCGAGAGCGATAGGATGACCTGTCGATTGACTCTGCACCGAGTTGCTCCGGTATAGAGTTCTCCATATGTGATGGGAAATCCGATCAGGATTGTGGATATCCGGATTGCAAGGACTTCTTTGTAAGTGTCTTCGGTTCTGTTCGAGCCCGGAACAGACTTGTATGGATTGTATGTCTGACATTACAAATTGAGATATAAAGCAGATTTCTTTCAAATATATTTCTGTTGGTGGCGGAGAATTTATTCTTTTAGCTTAACACCCTTCTCTGAGACGTACGAGCTCAGAGGTTATGTAGTTGAAGGTTATCAGCGATATATTCCCAATTTGGTAATGTGACATGCTGAGTGTTGCTGTGAAATGATCGTTGTGTTGATTATTTGTGATAGGATCATTTGTTTGATCGTCTATCTTGGTGATCATTTCTATGATCATTTGTTGACCCAAAGCATGACTTTGTATAAAGCGTGGCTTTGTGGACGAGACTTCGTCGAGCCTCACAAACCGGTAATGGTCGAAACAGGAATTGTGCGGCAAGGTTTTCAGGGATAGCGTCCCTAGGGAATAACCATTCCTTCTTGAAAAGGGTAGTATCATGGTATGGAGCTCAGATACTTACTCATGTTGAAACACTTATTATTATGGTGTGATGTTGGTTAGAGAGCTCTCGTTTAAAGGTCCCAAAGGACCGGGGTTGCATATCTGAGGGTTTATAATATCCCTTGGGAAAAGGGGTTCCCGGCCTTGTTTGGCAGAGATCCAGTTGGGTTCTCGGGGCGTCCTTCCAGAGGCGTTTCCATGTGGCAATGGGAAGTTCCTTGGCCTGACCATTCGTTGGAAATCCAAAGAAACAATACGAGACTTGTACGGTTTTAGTTGTAGAACCTGCCATCTATTATGGTAGCTATAGTAAGCATACTATAATGGTACCTATGCTGGCTAAGATTTATATTCTATTTTCGAAATATTTCTACACTATGCACTAGTAATAATATCAAATGTTTCTTTTTAATACGTATCAAGCATCTTTGACTATCATAAGAAGAAATCTCCTCCAAGTCTGCGTTTGCATTGTGTGTGTGGCGGGAGGTCTTATGGTAGTCTCATTTTTAAAAGCATTGCAAATTGACTTTAAAAATATTCCTCTATTTTGATTTTAAAGAAAAATAAACTGTTTTGAGTTCCCACACCAGTCACATGACTAACTCGGAGTTTATTGTTTTCCTTCCTAAACTCTGGGTGCCCACCAATTTCCACACGGGCAGTCAAGAGTTAAGGTTTATCAGGATATTCTGGAATTCAGGAGTTGCTAGAGGCAAGATGGATGGCATGGCGTATTACTAGTATATAGTACTTCTTTTTCCACTGTTTGTTTATTGTTGTACACTCTAATGATATGATGTAATTTGATGTAATGTAATAACTGATATAGTTCCTTGTTTAAAGATTATTCATTTATCTATTATATGTTGTTCCGCTGCGATTGTGAGATTCTGTTATTGTTCTGTTGTTTTCTTTCTATTTTCTATTTTCTTTTCTCTCTATTTTCTATCTCTTCTCTCTTCTTCTTCTTTTCTTTTTCTTAAAACCCTAACATTTCGGTTTTTCGGCAACGAAAAATCGCGTACGTCACATTTGGTATCAGAGCATATGGTTAAGCGACAGCCATGGTTATGTTGGATATTACTCATTAGAGATAGAGTCAGTAGTACTCTAGAATGAGTTGAGTGTAATAATAGCTATGAGAGCGTATTTGTTAGTGAATATAAAATTGTTTTATATTGTGATGATTGGTTTGTTGAGTGGTATATGGATTCTGGTTAATACGAGTAATTAACGTTGTTGATAGGAATCTCTAAACACTTGTATAGAACAATTTGACACAGTATTGTTTTAAAATTGGGTAAATGAAATAATTTTACCTTGATTTTATTTTATATATAAAGGAATAATTTTTCAGAATTATTAAAGTGTATATAAGTTGATTGTTTGGTTGTTGAATAAAGGTTGTTTGAATAATCTAAATAAAAGAATAATTGATATGAAATAATGAATGTAAGTGAAGCAAAGGAATTTGGTTGTAATTAATATACATTGGTTGTTATATGGTTGTTAGTTGATTGTATATAATTCATTAAGTATTAATGAAATTGAAAGCTAAAGTAACTGAAATTCAATTGGAAGTTAAATAAATCTTAAATAAAATTGAATTTGATTTGGAAGTGAACCAACTTGAATATGAATTAGTGAATATAAACTAATTGAAAATGAATGTTAGTAAAAAACATCCACTGTTAATGATTCAATTGTGATTAAATTGAAAACCCCTTTCATTAAATATTAATGAAAATATGAATGAATATTTATTGGTTATGAATGCTAGTTGGATGATAGTTGGTTGATGTTTGCATTTGTTCTTTTCCTACATTTGCAATATTGGCATATATATAGTTATTATGTTGCTATATGTTGTATATCGATACTATTGTCTATATACATGTTTCTCATGTTGTTTGTTGAGTGTTTAGTAGGTGCGGATCGCGTTTGCTTCGCATTTGGAGCTCGCTTTCGCGCTATATTAGCCGTATATGCTTGCTAATAAAATATAAGGTACATATCTCGGATTAAATATCATACTTTTACACCTTTTCCCTGCGGGATGCCTCATTACTTGATGAGATATATATTTGTGATATATATACTGTCATTTTTTTTCGGATCGAGCCGCGCAAAGGAGACTATGGCGATTTTTTCCGAAAATTTAAGGCGTTAGAAAAAATTTGAGAAAATTGGAAAGTTTTTGAAAACTTTAACTTTGATTCTGGAGTTGAAAGTTAAACAATAGTAATTGTTTTTGAAAAGATAACTAAGTATGATTTGAAAACTTAGTAAAGATTTTGTAAGAAGTTTAATTATGAATTTTTGGAAAGTTAATAGATTCTGTAACTTTTCTTACTTAATAATTTCGAGGACGAAATTCTTTTAAGGGGGGAAGATTGTAACGACCCAGAATTTTTATTAATTTAAATTTGGATATTTGATTAATTTTAAATATTAATAAGTGAAATTATAAGTCGAATAAATTTTATTTCGAATAATTGGATTTAATTGGATAATTAAATCGATAATTTAATATGTGAAATTATGGAAATAATTGAAAATTGAGTTAAATATGATTGAAAATGATTGTAAAATTTTATTTTATCATATTGGAGTTAGAATGATATTTTAAAACTTTTAAAATCGAATTAAAAGTTAATTTGTGAAAATTGAATATTTTAATATTTAATCGACTAGTGAAATTAGTCAATTTTTGAACAGTCTCAGAATTGAACGAAACCAGTTCCATTGGATCCGTAATAATTAGTTATTACCGGATTTCAAATTTCGTAGCAAACGGAGTTATCGTTTGATCGTGGCAGCTCGAAACGCATCGTAATTGTTTTAATATTAATTTGGCGAGTTAAAATAGCCATTTTTCAAAATGTCTCGGATTTCGACGAAACCAGTTTCATCGGATCCGTAATGTGATATTATTGTAAGGTTTCAAATTTCATGTCAATCGAATTTACCGTTTGTCCGGTGCAAGATAAAACGCATAGAAAATCGTTTAAATCGGTTTAATTTAAATTGAACGTTTATTGCCATAACTCGCACAGATGACCGAATTAGCTCCCGTAACATGTTCCATTATGTCCGGAACGCGGAGTAAACCTTAGAAACGCCAACCGGCACGCTTCGTTTGGAGTTCGGAAAATCCGGGATGAATAGTGTCGCCCGAATTTTCTATAAAAGCCCCCCTCTCTTCATTTTTGCAAAAATTACAAAACCCTAGGGCTAAAATCTGCAGCCGCCACCCTTGTAATCAATGGCCAGAAATTAGAATTCTTCTCTCCTCAATCACTCTCAATCCATCAAGAATTACGCGAAGTGTTCAACATGAAAGTCGTAGAGATTCGTGAGAGCTTCGATTCCATACGGCGATGATCGAATTTGGAGCGTCGTGGGGAGAGGAAAGAAGGGCCGTTGGTCTTGGGTTGTGCACACAATTCAATGGGCTACAGGTGGCCGAGTTCATCATGGTTCATGGTGGAGGTGGAGTTCGAGATGCTCGTTTGAATGGAAGTGGCTGATCGAAGTATAATCGAGTGTTGTGGAAGCATAAATCAACCCTAGTTTGTAAATTGGGTTCGGCTATGTATCTGTAGAAGACACGTGAGATGAGGAAGAAGGTGCGCACGGCTGTGATTTGGAATTGGATGGATCCAAGGGCTGTGATGAGTTAAATTGAAAAATAAAAAGAAAGTTGTAAATTTATATAGTTTAAAATAGCATAAACTTGTAAAATTCATAACTTTTTCATACGAGGTCAAAAACGCGCGAAACCAGTTGCGTTGGAATCGTATGGACGAGCACTACGCTATGGAGTTGGATTAGAGTCGTTTGGAGTTAGTGAGAATTTCGGGTAAAATTAAACGTCCGTTTAATTTTATTCGAAATAAATCGCTAAAACAAAATTGAAATCAAGGTGAGAACTTCTCACTCAATCGAATCGGTTTCGATTTTATTTTAAATAGTTAGATTTAAAATATTTGAATGCATGTTTGAATGATGATTGTTATCTATTGATTGTTAAAATAGACATTATGCGCCGTTATTAAGAGGATGTTATTTATTAAAAACATATACCGCGAATATTTCATAAACAGTGAAATTGGTATTATATATAATAGCAATATATATATATTGGCATATGTATATATTGGAGTTATTGATTTCCCGCATTTGTATAGCGGATGAGACCCTATTGCGCCGTCTATTAAGCGGATAATATTTTAAATCCCATATACCGCGATAATTCCGTACTGGAGCGGAATTGGTATTGTGCTAATGTTTGTGGATGCAGGGAAACAGGTTGGAGGGATCCAACTGGATTCCTCAACAGTATAAATTTGATTTCAGATATTTTGATATTTGATGGACTATCATATCGATATATGATATCGTTGTTGTCGTGATTGACTATTTGGTGTGTAGCATCATTGGGCCAAGATTTTGGAATTTTAAAATGATTCTAAAGTGATTTTTGAAAATATACTATATTTTTGGAATTGATTCATTTTAAATAAATAAACGTTATAATTTTTAATGTTATAAAAATTATGATTTTTTAGAAATATAGTTAAAGGTTGATTTTTGAAAATATGAGGCTAATGATTTTATAAAATAGTAAAATTGGGTTTTCTGAATTTATTATAAAAAGTTGAAATATAGGATTTATGAAATTTAATTCTTTTATAAATCAAAATGGTGAAATCATAAAGGACTTTAAAGATGTTTTAGAATAATAGTAAAAATTGATTTATATAAGAAATTTATAAATTGATATTTATAAATTATAATATTTGAATTATAAAACGAGTTTTTTTATAAGTGTTAGATTGAATTGTGAATGAATTTCATAAATGAATGAAATTTATAGAATTATAAACGGTGAAGTTATAAATGGAATTTTATAAGCCGTAGGTTTATAAAATTCATAAAGTTGTTAAAAGAATGGTTTTGGATAAATAATTGAATCTTATAAGTTATAAGATTTATAATTATGAGGTTCAAAGGAACGATTTTGCAAACAAATAAATTATAAGTATTTAACTTATAACATGAACTTTTGTTTTATAATTGAGTTATAAATTGAATAGGTTAATAAAGGAATTTATAAAAGGAAGTTGTTATAAAAAAATAGAAATGGAGTTTATAAAAGTTGTTTTATAAATTCGCAAACGACTTATTTTGATAAGTAAATTGTTGAAACTTATTAATGGAGTTATATTCACGTTTTTGACTGTGAATAATCCTTTGAAATAAAATGAATAAAAGGATGAAATTTGTTAACGTAGTATATTCACGTTTTTGAATAGTGAATAATATGTTAAAGAAAATGTTTAGAATGTGATATTTTAAACAAAATTAAAACGACCTAACGATGTTTTAAAATGTGTTGAGATTCGAAACCATAGATTTCAACATTTATTGTTGAAATAGACGTTTTCGAGAAATAGAAGGAAATGGTGGACTATAACACTGTTGTTATAGTAAATGATTTCCGAAAGGAAATGTTTTGTATAGTAGTGGGATTTATATATCTATTTTAAATTTCGAATCCCTATACTAGTGATTTTGGGTTGTCGTAACGATGTTTTACGTAACATTCATTTTAGCCCAAATAAATATGTTTAAGAGAATGATTTCCTTAAAGAATGAAATATATACTTAATTTCGATTGAAGTATATTGAATATTTTCCAAGTGTTGAAAATAAATGGATTGAGAATTACTTAATAAGTAAGTATGGAAATGTTTTCCAATATAAAGTGAATATTAGAGAATTTATCTTTTTGAAGATAAATTGAAATGAATAATTGAAATCGTATATGCATGGATATTTTGGAATGAAAATTGATTATATATGGAGATTTATAAAAGAAAGTGGAATTCGTTTAAAAATAAATATTGATTTATTTTTGAAGTGTGAAAATTATATATCTTGTAAAGATATTTTTGGGAAATAAATAATTTGGAAAATTATTTGGAATCTGGTGATGTTGTGCATATCCATTGATAGTTCAATAACCGACTATCAATAATTACCTTTGAAAGGTATTTGTTGGGATTTGTTGAATTTGAATGCTACACTTGTTTTTTAAATTATTGCGGTCGTTATTCGGATTACCCATTTCGAATAGTGATATGACGTAATGGATAGCATTGAAGATCGGTGTTGAAGACCCGGTATTTGCAAGAGCGATAGGATGACCTGTCGATTGACTCTGCATCGAGTTTCTCCGGTATAGAGTTCTCCATATGTGATGGGAAATCCGATCAGGATTGTGGATATCCGGATTGCAAGGACTTCTTTGTAAGTGCCTTCGGTTCTGTTCGAGCCCGGAACAGACTTGTATGGATTGTATGTCTGACATTACAAATTGAGTTATAAAGCAGATTTCTTTCAAATATATTTCTGTTGGTGGCGGAGAATTTATTCTTTTAGCTTAACACCCATCTCTGAGATGTACGAGCTCAGAGGTTATGTAGTTGAAGGTTATCAGCGATATATTCCCAATTTGGTAATGTGACATGATGAGTGTTGCTGTGAAATTATCATTGTGTTGATTATTTGTCATAGGATCATTTGTTTGATCGTCTATCTTGGTGATCATTTCTATGATCATTTGTTGACCCAAAGCATGACTTTGTATAAAGCGTGGCTTTGTGGACGAGACTTCGTCGAGCCTCACAAACCGGTAATGGTCGAAACAGGAATTGTGCGGCAAGGTTTTCAGGGATAGCGTCCCTAGGGTATGACCATTCCTTCTGGAAAAGGGTAGTATCATGGTATGGAGCCCAGATACTTACTCATGTTGAAACACTTATTATTATGGTGTGATGTTGGTTAGAGAGCTCTCGTTTAAAGGTCTCAAAGGACCGGGGGTGGCATATCTGAGGGTTTATAATATCCCTTGGGAAAAGGGGTTCCCGGCCTTGTTTGGCAGAGATCCAGTTGGGTTCTCGGGGCGTCCTTCCAGAGGCGTTTCCATGTGGCAATGGAAAGTTCCTTGGCCTGACCATTCGTTGGAAATCCAAAGAAACAATACGAGACTTGTACGGTTTTAGTTGTAGAACCTGCCATCTATTATGGTAGCTATAGTAAGCATACTATAATGGTACCTATGCTGGCTAAGATTTATATTCTATTTTCAAAATATTTCTACACTATGCACTAGTAATAATATCAAATGTTTCTTTTTAATACGTATCAAGCATCTTTGACTATCATAAGAAGAAATCTCCTCCAAGTCTGCGTTTGCATTGTGTGTGTGGCGGGAGGTCTTATGGTAGTCTCATTTTTAAAAGCATTGCGAATTGACTTTAAAAATATTCCTCTATTTTGATTTTAAAGAAAAATAAACTATTTTGAGTTCCCACACCAGTCACATGACTGACTCGGAGTTTATTGTTTTCCTTCCTAAACTCTGGGTGCCCACCAATTTCCACACGGGCAGTCAAGAGTTAAGGTTTATCAGGATATTCTGGAATTCAGGAGTTGCTAGAGGCAAGATGGATGGCATGGCGTATTACTAGTATATAGTACTTCTTTTTCCGCTGTTTGTTTATTGTTGTACACTCTGATGATATGATGTAATGTGATGTAATGTAATAACTGATATAGTTCCTTGTTTAAAGATTATTCATTTATCTATTATATGTTGTTCCGCTGCGATTGTGAGATTCTGTTATTGTTCTGTTGTTTTCTTTCAATTTTCTATTTTCTTTTCTCTCTATTTTCTATCTCTTCTTCTTCTTTTCTTTTTCTTAAAAACCTAACATTTCGGTTTTTCGGCAACGAAAAATCGCGTACGTCACATGACCGATAAACTCCAGGTCAGTCATGGGACTGGTGTGAGAACTCAAAACAATTATTTATCTTTTAAAACAACAACAACAATAGAAGTGGAAAATATCTGCAATGCTTTTGGAAAATGAAACTACCATAAGGCCTCCCCGCACACACACAACGCAAACGCAGAATTGGAGAAGATTTCTCCTTATGATAGTCAAAGACGCTTACTACGCCAAAAACAAATCATTTTTGATATTGTTACTAGTTCATAGTGATGAAAAACATTTCGAAAATAGAATATAAATCTTAGCCAATATACGACCACTATCGTATGCCTACTATAGCTACCATGTTCAATAGCAGGTTACCGCCACATTCCATGGCAGGTAATACAACTAAATCCGTACAAGGCTCGTATTGTTTCTTTGGATTTTCCAACAAATGGTCAGGCTAAGGAACTTTCTACTGTCAATGGGATCGCCTCTGGCGGGATGTCCCGAGAACCTAACGTTATGGTTAGATCTCTGCCAACACAAGGTCAGGTTACCTTTGTAACTAGGTAACTACTAACGAATATGTCATCCCCCGGTCCCTTTGGACCTTTATCCGAGCACTCGATAACCAACATCACACAGTAATAAATATAGTGTGTCAACATGAGTAAGTATTTGGGCTTCATACCATGATACCACCCTTTCCAGAAGGAAATGATATAACCTAAAGGGCGCGACCCTCATAACCTTGCCGCATATTCCTATTTTGACCATTTCCGGGGTATGAGGTCTAACGAAGTCCCACAAAGCTACGCTTTTTCACAAAGCCACGCTTTGGTCGACAAATGATCAATAAATAATCATCACACAACAACACTCAACATGCCACATTACCAAATTGGGAATATATCGCTGATAACCTTCAACTTCATAACCTCTAAGGGTGTTAAGCTAAGAGAATAAATTCTCCGCTACCAACGGAAATATATTTGAAAGAAATCTGCTTTATATCTCAAAATGTAATGTCAGACACGTAACCATAAAAGTCTGTTCTGGGCTCGAAGAGAACCGAAGGCACTTCAAAAGAAGACCTTGCTATCCGGGCATTCATAATCCCGATCGAATTTTCCATCACAAAGGAAATCTCCATACCGTAGCTAACGGTGCAGAGACAATCGATAGGTCATCCTATCGTTTTCACAAATACCCGGTCTTCAATGCTATCCATTACGTCATATCACTATTCGGAATGGGTAATCCGAATAACGAGCGCAATAATTTAAAATTAAGTGTAGCATTCAATTTCAACCAATTCACAACAAATACCTATTTAAAGGTCAATATTGATTGTCGGTTATTTAACTATCAATCATTATCCACAACATCATCCGATAATAAATAATTTCCCAAATTATTTATTTCCAAAAATATCTTTACAAGATATATATCCCACACTTCAACCATTTCAAAACCAATTTCAAATCAATTTACACCCTTACCGCTACCATTTCAAAATGGTTCATTAAACCAATCAAATAAATCCTTACCGATTTATTAAATTTACGTTCCAAATTCGTAAATTTATTTCCACACTTAAAAAATAATCAATGTTTATTTTTAAACAAATTTCCCTTTCCTTTACAAATTCCACAGTGAATTTACCTTTCCAAAATATCTATGAATATATGATTTTCAAATCGATTTCTAATATTCATTTTCAATTTATCTTTAAAAGATAAAATCTCAAACATTCACTTCATATTGGAAAAACATTTCCATGCTTATTTAATAATAAGTAATTCACAAATCTACTTATTTTCAACACTTGGAAAATATTCAATATACTTAAATCACAACTAAGCATATAATCTATTCTTTAAGAAAAACATTCTCTTAAACACATTTATTTGAGTCAAAACGAATGTTGCGTAAAACATCGTTACGACAACCCAAAATCACTAGTATAGGGATTCGAACTTAAAATAGATATATAAATCCCAATACAATATAAAACATTTCTTTTCGGAAATCATTTACTATAATAACAGTGTTATAGTCCACCATTTCCTTCTATTTCTCGAAAACGTCTATTTCAACAATGAATGTTGAAATCTATGGTTTCGATACTTAATACATTTTAAAAAAAAATTAAATTGTTTTAATTCTATTTAAAATATAACTTTCCTAAAATATTTCTTTAATATATTATTCACCGTCCAAAATCGTGAATATACTTCATTAACCAAATTCAATTTCTACATATTTTATTTAAAGGATTATTCACTTTCCAAAATCGTGAATATACTTCCTTTAATAATCCATAATAATTAAACTTATCAAAGTAAGTCGATTTCGGATTTATAAAACAATGTTTATAAATTCCATTTATATTTTATAACAACCTCAACTTATAAAATCACTTTATTAACAAATTCTATCCATATCCCATTTACACGCCAAAATCCAGTTTATAAGTTAATTACTTATAAATATTTTATTTTACAAAATCTATTCATTTTATAACTTCACAATTTATAAATCTATAGATTTCATCCACTTATGAAATCCATTTTTATTTCATTTTAACACTTATAAAAACTCGTTTTATAATTCCAACATTTTAATTTATAAATATCAATTTTATAAATATTTTATATAAATCAGTTATAATAATTCAAAAATCCCAATTTAAACCATTTTATAAATTTATCAACTACTTGTCAAAAAAATCGCATTTTGGTTGTATTTCTCAAAAATCATAATTTTTATAGCATATAAATTACAACGTTTATTCATTTAAAATGAATTAATTTCAAAATTAAATTTATTATGAATTCTCAACTTAATTTTCAAAAATCAAATTTTGTTTATTTTCGGCATCTAACGATACCAAAAATATATTCGGCTAAAATTTGGCCTTTAACAATTTCAATCACAAAGATAATCATGTAGATTATAAATAGATCAATAAATAGATCAACACACAACATTGAAACCAATTCAATTATTTGAGGAATCCAGTTGGATCCCTCCAACCTATTTCCCTGCATCCAAAGTGTTAGCACAATACCAATTTCGCTTCAATACGAAATATCACGGTATATGGGATTTATAAAATACTATCCGCTATTATGCGGCGCAATAGGGTCTCATCCGCTATATAATGCAGGAAAATCAACTCCAAGTACATATATAATACCAATTCCATACAAGTTGGAATTATCACGGTATATGTTTTTAATAAATAACCTCCACTTAATATACGACATATAATGTCTATTTAACACAATACATAACAAATTATCATCCAATCACACAATCAAGCAATTTTAAACCTAACTTTTTAAAATTTAAATCGAAACAATTCAATTGAGTGAGAAGTTCTCACCTTGAGTTTCCGATAACAGTTGTAGCGTTTTATTTCGAATTACCTGAAATCCTCACTAGCTCCAAATGACTCCATACCAGCTCCATTGCGTAGTGCTCGACAAAACGAACCCGACGCAAGTCGTTTCGTGCGTGTTCGACCTCGTATGGAAAAAATTATGATTTTTAGAAGTTTGTACACATTAATATATATAATTATTCACAATTTTTTTTTTACAACCTCAACACATCACAGCCATTTGATCTTGCTTCTGTAGATGAGGGCCGTTGCCCCCCATGTCCCCCAAACGTTCTAGCCTCAAGGAAATTGCCGTGCCCTCTAACCCATTAGCCGCCTATTAGGGTTGAATTATACTCCACCAACAACCAACTTGAACACGATCAACAACTTCCACTCCAAAGCCTTTGCCACCCTCTACCATCGGCTGCAACCTTGCAAAGCTCGGCCTCATCATGTCATCAATTTCCATGCATGAAACGTTGGTGAACGCAAGCAGATAGCTCCTCCCATGGTCGACGATTCAACGAAGTATCCGTATGGATTGAAAGCTCTTCCGATGCTCTTCAACTTTGCAGTTGACAACGTTTTCTAATTGTTTACGGATCGGAAGAGATTAAGAAGAGAAGAAGGTGAAGTTCTGGCCTTCGAATTGAAAATGGCGGCTAGGGCTGAATGGATTAGGGTTTGTGTAAATTGAAGAGAATGGGGGCCTTTTATAGAAAATTTCTCAAAACACTATTCGTCTAAAAAAATTCGAACTCCAAACGAAGCGTGCCGGTTGGCGTTTCTAAGGTTTACCCCACGTTACGAACACAATGGAACGTGTTTCGGGAGCCAATTCGATCATCTGTGCGAGTTACGGAAATAAACGATCAAATTTAAATTAAATCGATTTAAACCAATTTCTATGCGTTTTGGCTTCCCCGGACAAACGGTAAACCCGATTGACACGAAATTTGAAACCTTATAATAATATCACATTAAGGATCCGGTGAAACTGGTTTCGTCAAAATCCGAGGCTGTTGGAAAAATGTCTATTTTGACTCGTCAATTAAATATTAAAATATTCAATTTTCACAATTTAACTTTTAATTCGATTTTAAAAGTTCTATAACATCATTCTAACTTCAATATGATTAAATAAAATTTTAAAAATCATTTTCAATCATATTTAACCCAATTTCCAATTATTTCTGTAATTTCAAATATTAAATTATCGATTTAATTATCCAATTAAATCCAGATATTCGAAAAATAAATTATTCGACTTATAAATTTCACTTATTAATATTTAAAATCAATTAAATATACAAATTTTAATTGACAGAAATTCTGGGTCGTTACAACCTTACAGAAAACGCCGCCACCAACCTACTTCATTCTGGAATCTCCACCGCGTATACGGTTGTTAAAGTGGTTTTCGGAGTTGGCAAAGAGTTTGACAACTTCCGATCCCGGTCTCTTCAATAACCAAACGTTATTATAACACCACGGTCTTTTTAAAAATAGTTTATACTTTCAAACCAGAATATAATTATCCATTTCAAAACCCATAAATACGATATCATTTCCATTTCCAAAACAACTCATTTTGATATTATTTTTATAAAACCCAAATCAATAATATCATTTTTATTTCAAATATATTTCTTTTCTAAAATCATACTGCTTTAAAATTTATAATACCTGGAAACCAAACATTTGAATTATAACTTCCAAAACATAATACTTCGAAATTCATAGCTTTAAAACCATAACTTCTAAAACTTGAATGGTTTGGATATTCAACAATATATAGAATAAAATAGTTGAATTTAAAATTTCTTTATAAAATAATTTCCGCGACTTCATAATTTTATTCATTTAAAATTTTAGGTCTAAACCCCATAAATTTAGATTCACTTTCAGTTTCAAATAAACACTTCGATTTCAATATATTCAAACTTTGAGTATTTAACAATTTCAAAACTAAGGTTGAAAATTCTATTCAACAATTTATTGTCCTATTATTTAGTTTGAAATATTTGCATAATGAATCCATAATCATTTAAATAAAAGTCAAATTACTTATAACTAAATATGTCCTTCAATTCATTTATACTAGAAATATTCATTTAATTCATCTTGAATAAAAATTTCAGTTATAAAAATCATACCTTTTTAAAATTTCAAGTTAATAAATTCTACATCAACTTATGAAGTTAAATTCTTAATTAAGCTCAATTTCCTAATAATTTTTAATTTAACTACCAATCTTAATTGATTTATTTTATTTAAAACTCTATACATATTCAATATCTTAACATGTACTTAACCCTATAATGTAAAATAATCAAACTCCATTATTCCACTTATTTATTTTATTTAACAAATTTATACATAGGTTAAATTCAAAATTAAACTATATATGTATATATAACATTCATATAATAACAAAATTTAATATTTATTTAACCGTATCCTATCCAAACCATAGAAATCATTTTTAAAATATTTCTATATATAGACCGCGGTGCCTGTATAAAATTTTCTATCCTATGGTCAAGTGATACGGATATTTATCATTTCAATCCGCAATTTAAAAATAAAAATTACGGTTATATATCATTTCAAACTGCAATCCCGAATGAAATGAAAATGCATAGTTACTTGCAGTTTATACAATATAAATACAGCATACATTCGTCCATCATATCAATCATCAAACATTCATCAATTTATCATCCATTTCGAACAGTCCCAACAATAAATAATAATTAATTACTGATAGTTAAATTTCCAATAATGAATTAAATAACTGTTTAACTGTAGTTTATATGCAATAATAAATAAATTTAACAAGCAGGTTATAAGCAATAATAAATTTTACTAAAATTTTAACTGACAGTTTTAATGCAATGAATAAATTAATTTACAATTAACTGGCAGTTTTAAATGCAATAATGAATTAATTAACGCGTAAATTAAATGAATGCAATTTAGCTGAGAAAATGATGAAATATATGCCAAACAGCTACAAATAAATTTTTAAACACATCATAAATCAATTTAACCAACATAAGAAATCTTAGAAGTTGTGAGTGAGTTAAAACACTCACCTTTTGAATTTAAATTGAATTTAAATTCAATTTAAACCCAAAAATTCAACAGCCTCAGAATCTGCCCAAACTAGCATCAAAATGTAATAAATCTCAATACGATCCTTTGACGACTCGATATTTTCAACCATTCGCATCCATTATAAGTGTATAGGTAGACACTCATGCCAGAATTGGATAGCTCAAAATACCGCGTTGTAAATAAAAATTTGGCAAATCTCAGAATATACAGTAAATAAAATCACAGATCATAGACACAGAGTATATAAAAATGCAGCGGAAGAAAAAGAGATAGTAGTTCATGAAGCTACTATATAAATATGAGATACATCAGAGTTAAATAAGATACAATAGAAGAGTAACAAGATACATCAATGAAACACTCGATACTGAAACAAAATAGAAGGCTGGATCTTCAAGGAAAGCTCCAACGCCGAAGGTGAATCTGGAATGCTAACTCACTCAATCTGACCCGAGCGTAAAGCAAAACACAAAACCCTCGAGTCAGGACATAAATACTTATAAACTGTAAATCAACTCAAGTGAACAGTAACAAAATGCACCAGTAACTTAAAGGATGCTTGGGACCGCCCATCCTCTAAGGATCCGTTAAACTATTTACTATGTAGTAATATACGCTATATACGGTAGTGTCTAATCAGTAAAGTATAATCATATAGAAAATAGCATTAAGGGGATGGTGAACCTTAACGCGGTCGGATCTTTAAAACCAAAATCGTAGTGGGCTCGATATAAGGATATGACACGGCACGCGAGGCAATGCCAGGGTGGATACACCGTTTGCACTCCCGGACCGGTGGTGACGGCAAGCCAGCAGCTTCCGCCCACCTCGAACAATACCCCCGAATCAAAGTGGCGCCACCGAATCGAATCACAACAGTAATAGAATGGTTTCCGATGGAGCATGCTCGATGAAAGGGTGCGACCCTTTGTGTAGCCCGGTATAACTCCTGTTTTAGTCACATATGCCAACTCACGGGAGTTGGGTCCACGTAATATACCTCGAGAACGTCGCCACCATCCTACTTCATTCTGGAATCTCCACCGCGTACACAGTTGTTAAAGTGGTTTTCGGTATTGTCCGGCTATAAGACAATATCCGATCCCGGTCTCTTTAACAACCAATCGTTATTATAACCCATGGATATTTATTTCAAATAATTTATACTTTCAAGACCAAAATATCATACTCATTTCAAAACAATATCATAATTGTATCATTTCCATTTCAAAAAAATTCAATATTATATCATTCAAATAAAACCCAAATTTTCAAATCATTGAATATTTCTTTAAATTTATTAAACTTGAAATATTCCTTTAAATTATCATAGCATTTTGGAAATGTTACCTTAAGGAATCATAGCATTTTTGGAATGTACTACTTTCCACTTTACATTGTATATAATCAAAGTATTGATAAGCTTAAAATTTTAACATGTCAATTTATCATAGCCTTATAGTTAAATAAACTTTCTTACTGTAATATACAATTTAAACCGAAATTCTTATGTTAAGTTAAAAGCACCTTATTAACTTACATTATTATTACAATAAAGAAACTTTATTATTTTAATCATTTAAAGTATGCCATTCACATAAATTAAAACTTGCTTATCAAATGTACGTTATCAACTTACATTTTATTATTACAGTAAGTAACATTTATCATTTTAATCAATTTAAAATACACCATTACATTGATTAAAATCTACGTGTCAAATGTACGTTCTAAATTTTATATTCCTATTACAATAATGAACATTTATTAATTTAAATCAATACCACACTACTTAAAATTTTACATGTTTCTTTCTTAATTAAAACTTTACATGTTCTTGCATTAATTAAAACTTTCATGTTCTCTCATTAATTAGGACTTTACACGTTTCTTTCATTAATTAAAAACTTATACGTTTCTTTCATTAATTAAAACTTATACCTTTCTTTCATTAATTAGGAATGTACATGTTCCTATCATTAATTAGAACACCATACGTTCTTTCATTAATTAAAACCTATACGTTTCTTTCATAAATTAAAACCTATACGTTTCTTTCATAAATTAAAACCTATACGTTTCTTTCATAAATTAAAACCTATACGTTTCTTTCATAAATTAAACCCTATACGTTTCTTTCATAAATTAAAACCTATACGTTTCTTTCATAAATTAAAACCTAACATTTCAGATTTATATTACCATTTCACAAATTTAACTAAACTTCCAGTTTATTTAATTAATTAATTTAACAACTTTAGTTAAAACTCAAATTTCACATTTTCAAGTCAAGTTATATTTTAAAATTTCATTTTCAACAGTCATTTATTCAACCACTTAAATTTATAGAAAATCAATAATTCTTTAATAAATCACTTAAATTCAAATATAAATCAATCTATCATATTTACCATTTTCCAAATAAAATTATAGTCCATTTTATTCATGTAACTTAAATATCATTTTTAGTCAAAATTCCAAATTTCAAACATAAGTTATATTTCAAAATCCAGTTAATCCATTCATAAATTACATTTTTAACACATAGAAAAATCATAATTTATTTATTTTAAAACCTTTCAAAATCTATTTAAATCAAATTTCATAATTTTATATTTTTAAAATACTTAAAATATTCAAAGCACTTTATAGAATAACCATGGGTCTGTATATAGTTTTCTAACCTAGGTCAAGTGATACGGATATGTATCATTTCAATCCGCAGTTTAAAAGGTAAAAATCCGGGTTCTATCATTTCAAACCCACAATCCCAAGTTTAAATAAATAAATAAAATAACTCAGGCCTATCATTTCAGCCCATAATATTTTTTCTAACAGGGAACTTGCAGTGTGATCATATACAGAAATAATATAAACAAAGTCAATATCACAATATACAGTCATATATCAGATGTCAGGTGAAAATTAACAGTTTTAACATGGTAATAACATGGCATAGCATATCATATGATCATCATTAACTTGCATAAACATTTTACATTACTAAACACTTGTCATCAATCCACTTTTCATAAGTATATATGTCAGAGTGAGAAAGACTCACCTTTTCGAAGCTAGAGACCAAAACAACAAACACAAGAGCGATTCCAAAAGCACGACAAACACGATTTGAATTGAATGAATGGAAAGCCTTGGTAATGATCTTGTATACAACAAATAAACAAGACCATATAAACATATGCATACAATATAAAGATATGTTGAACAATAGAAAAGTAGAAGCAACAAATGACATTACCAAGCTTTTCAACCACTTTTGCTTGACCACAACTCCATGTATGCTCGGCCATACATGCTTAGGGCTAGGCCACACATGTTTTCAGGTGGAAAAGGATCTGGTTTGGCATCACAAAGGCATGGCAAGCACAAAAATGTGAAGTGGTAGGAGATGATATGAGGAGGTGTTAGGGTTAATTGGTGAAAGGTTAGGTTAAAAGTAAAAGGGTGGACTATAAAGGCCCATAGAAAGATAGAAAGTTTAAGGCCTTTCAAATTTCCTTTTCTATTTACTTTTATAAAAACAAAATAAACTATGACTTCAAAAATACAAGACCACTTTTAAAATAGACTATAACTTCAAAACAAAGGCGACAAAACAAATTTTGTTCATTTCTTTTTTTTTCAAACAAAAGGGCAGAGGGAATATAGACTAGAATGCCAAATTACAGAGGTGACAAAACAATTTTTTTTCTTTCTCATTTCTTTTTTTCCAGAACAAGGGCCAGTGGAAAAATAGATTATAACTTCAAAAATACAAAGTGACGAAAGTTTTTTTTTCATTTCCCCTTTTTTTTCATAACAAGGCTCGGTGGCAATATTACTTCAAAAACAAAATACAAAGGCGACAAAAATGGAATTTTTTTCATTCCTTTTTTTTTCTCAAACAAGGCTCGGTGGTCTGGCATGGGTAGGGTCGGAAAAATATGGTGAATTGCCAAGCACGGTGGCAGGCAATAGGATAAAGCAAAACCATGAAAGGAGAACAAATGAAATAAAACAAGAGTGAAAAGAAGAAAGAAAGAAAAAAGAGAAAAAAAATGAAAGGAAAAGCATGCGCCGGTTCATACCTTCAGGAGATGCTCACGCAAATTTTGATGGAAGCAAAATGAAAAATTTGTGGTATGGAACTTTTGAACGTGAAATATATATTAACATTTGCTCACTAATTTATGTAGAGGGCAGGAAAGAGTAAAATACTTGAACGGTAGAGGCAATTTAATTCTATCCAATAGGTGGAAACGTATGGGAGGCAAGAGGGAAAGAAATAATTCACACACGGAAATGATTTAAGGCAAGATTTGAGCAAGATTTTGGATTCTCAAAAGAGAATATACGGCTGAAAACTTTGCATTGTTAACGCAAGAAAAAAAAATCAAATAGATAACGAAAAGGCAAGAGCAACAATTAAATATATGCCCAAAGTAACGTACAAATTATTTTGTTTCTCTTATTAAATAAATTTAAAATACTAACGTTTCTATTAGGAAAAATAATCCATCACTTTAAACCAAAATTTAATAGCTATTATACCATAATTAATAACATTTGATTTAGCTTCATCCAATTGATTGTTAAATATAAAGTTAAGAAACAGATGTAAACATATGTAAAAGAAATGTAAAGTTTATTTCCCGTTTCACACTAATTATTACTAACTTTTTTTTTTAAAGTATACAACAAATCTGACCAAAACAAAAGTGAAACAAATGTTACACAATTGTATACAGTTCAAGATGAAAATTTTGCCTTTATAATTATAAAATTTAGAATTTCTATTAAAGTTACATTTTTATCCAAATCAAATTTTCAAACATTGTTTATTTTTATTTGGACAAATGATCAGAAATCATTTCAAGAAAATTTCCAAAATTAGATTTTTAAGAAAACAAAAGCCAAAGTCTTTAAATAAATGAAAAAAATTAAATTTTTAAACTTTTAAAATTTTAAGTTGAAAGTCACAGTTTGACTATTTTGACCAAAACCAGCATTTCAGGCAAATATTCAACTTACAAAATTTTGGAATTATAACTCATATAAAAATCAAGATTATATTTAAATAATAAATTAAATCATTTCAAATAAGTAAAATAAGTTTTTAAATCAAAATCTTACATTAAAAATAATTAAAATATACAATAAAATAACTACAAAATACAGGGTTGTTACAGATCCCAACAAAAAAAATCGCGCGTAAATCGGACATTGTATGCGAAAGTTATTCAAGTTATAAGATGACTATTGCCATAATAAAGTGCATATATATAGTTATATTAAAATAAACAAAATAAATACTAAATTTCACGTTTTGGGATGAGGAGACTAGGGTACCTGCTAACAAGGTGGTGGCAAGGCTTGGGTGAGGTGGAGAGGCTTTCACGCAACTCAAAGCTTCAAGAAGGATTAGGAAAAAATGTTGCAAGCAGGTGAGGGAGAAAATGAAATAGGGTCATGTTTGCATAATGAAGTTCAGTGAGATTGGAAAATTGAAATGAGGCTAAAGGAGGATGGAACCAATGAAATGAATGCTTCGGGTAGCAAAAATGAAAATTTATACACTGCGAACAAAGAGGTGGTAACGAATAATAAATATAAAGTAACAAATGGACCAGTTGTACTAAAACTTTGAGATCCAATTTCAAAACGTCTACTCCGCTAAATTAATTTCTATTAACCCTAAATATACACCTTATTAACACCCAATTAAATTTTAATAACACAAATTAAATAAAATGTAACACTCCAATTAATGCCACTGGGGACCGCCGCTGCACGCGATAAAAGATGAACCGAGACTGGAAATTCAAATTTAAAACGGAGTTTTTCTTAGCGCGCAATCACGATTCAAAATATTTAATTTACTTTAAAATATAAGGTTAGCATTAAAATATCTTCTATACTGCCTTTGATTGTTATAAAATGAATGTAAAATGTTGTTTCAAAATTCAAAAAATTTCTTTTTTATAAAATTTTACTTATCTTTAAAATGAAACGTTCATTTTATTTTTCTCAAACTGCTCTTTTATTTTCATTAAAAATGCTCTTTCTATTTAACCCAAAAATTGTACGTTTCTTATATTAAATTCCATAAATTTCAATTAACTTCTCTTTCCTTTTAATTTAAAGATTCCTCATATGGAATAGATGTTGTAAATTCCACACTTTCAAAGCTTTAACTTCTATTTCAATTGTTTATAGATTATACATTAATCTTCCAAAATTTTAAACAAAATTAGCTTTCCATTTATTTTCAATACATTCTTCTTATTGTATAATTATTTTGTTTCATATCTATTATTCAATTCACTATTCTTAAACGGATAAAAAATTTCATTGAATTTGCAAACTATTGCCATAATATTCTTACATCCCATCTAACTTTCTATTAACGTAATAATTAAGTGTTAAATTTCGTTTATTTGCCATAAATCAAATTATTGAATTTTTATACACTTTAATTAAATTAAAAATATTACTTTCCATTCTTTTAAATTCAGTCAATCATTATCTTATGAGTACATTTTACATTACTGTAAATCCAATTCCCTAATATTTTCCAGTAATCAACTAAATTTATATCAACGTAGTGATTAATTAGGTTTATTTAAATGGATCTAGATCTAATTCACTAAATTATATACATAGGTAAACAATTAATAGTTATCACATGTAACAACCAGCATATTTATCGATTCTATATTTAAATATTTTATTTAAATATTTTATCGTTCGTCGGATTTTGGTCCGAAAAGCTACTTTTTGCAAACAGTCGAATTGGGACTCGAGACCACCCCCATTGAGTTCAAAATGACGTTTGCGACCTTTTTGAGTATAAACTTCGATATGTTTGGAGATAGTAGAATTTTGCTACTTTTCACTTAGGGCTTTGGGTTTAGGTTGGGTTCAGCCCAATGTTCTAACTTAATACCCTAAACTGAAACCCCCTATTCATTACTTCATAATTTCCTAATACATTCAAGCTTCATCAAAAATAGGGGAAGAGAAAAAGAATTAGGAAATCCTAAGCCCTAGTTTCCATTAGCAAATCCATCTTCTTGCTCCAAACTCAAGTGAACCCATTGGTAAGCATCTCCTTCTTCTTCTCCAACTCATTCTCCTTCCAATTTCAGAAATTTCCTAAACCTAACTTAGGGAATGTTCTTCTTTTGAGCTTAGATTCAAGCTCCTAGTGTTGAGATTGAAGTGTGGTTGATCTTCCCTTGTCTTAAAGCTTCTCCTTCATTGATTTGGGTTCAAAGGTGAGATTTTTATCTCACATCTATGCTTATATTTATCTTCGATTGTTACGTATGAATTGCTAACACTTATTCGTGTGCAATTGCTTTTGGTTTGGATTGATTTGGTGAATATTCTAATTTTTAGTGTTTTGGGTTCAAATCCTTAAAAATCATAGCTTTGATGTTCAAATACGTTTTTGGTGATGCATCGAGGAGCCAATAGGATCGGGTAGCCGTTGGGCATAATTCCCTATCGTCCGTGCTCGTTCGGTTGCGAATTGGTGGAGTTTGCACATCAATTAAATGGGTTTCAATTTGCAGAACATCAGGGTCGGCCGACCGAACCCCTGGGCCGGTCGACCGAACCCCTGGGCCGGTCGACCGACCTGCTACTAAGGTGCATAGGCACCTTTCTATCTCTGGTCCGGTCGACTGGCTATAGGGCTCAGCCGACCGACCTGCTTCCCGAGAAATTTTCTGAAACAGGGTCCGGTCGACCGAGCTCTGTAGCCGGCCGACCGACCTGGTGCAATTTTGCCTGTTTCGCCTAGTTTTTTGAATTTCCAACTTTAATCGATTCGTGTTGTTTCCTATGTGTTGTTATCATTTATTATGACTTTGATGACTCCTTCTTAGGGATTTTTGAATATCCATTTTGATGGATCCTTTATTGGTTTCGTTGGATTTTTATTCGCATCTTCGTATGTGAATTTTAGTAATTGATTGTTCCTACAATCTTCTTCGTGATTTGTCACTTTAAAAATATAAAGGTTTCTATACTAGTAATAAATATCAAAACTCTTTCTTCAAATGATTTCAACACTATTTTATTACAAAGCTCTTTTTCTCAAACCGATTTCCAATCTACTAATATATACAAATCTTTACCTCACTCGTATGGGAAATCTAATTAAACGACTTAGTAAAACAAGTGGTATGAAACGCTTGCGTTTACTTCGTTGGTTAATTCTTGGACTTGTTCGATTGAATCTCTTGTGACAATTATCTAGTGGAGATCTACAATTTGTTCATAAATATTTAAGTTAAGCTAGTGATTATGGGACATGAAGCTAAGCTCATATATTTACTAGCTTACTGTAATTGACACTTCTCTTTGATCATGACGATCATTTATGGTTTAGACTAGAAATGTGCGATGTCTCTTTGTCTATGTGGAGGACTGTTCCTCATTTTATTGAGCTTCGTCTCATTTCCTACATGGGTCGTACCTTTTTAGGTGCGTCGATGTTTATTTATGCATGGGGTGTACCTTTCTAGGTGCATCGATGTTTGTTTACTTCGTGGAGCAATCGGCTCAATAAGTCGGGACATGGGGCATATCTTTCTAATTGCGTCGATGTTCGTCTATGCATGGGGCGTATCTTTCTAGGTGCGTCGATGTTCGACTTTGCATGGGGTGTATCTTTCTAGGTGCATCGATGTTAGAAATTACATGGGGTGTATCTTTCTAGGTGCATCGATGTTTATTTATGCATGGGATGTATCTTTATAGGTGCATCGATGTTTATCTATGCATGGGGCGTATCTTTCTAGGTCCGTCGATGCTAGAGCATGGGGCGTGTCTTTCTAGGTACGTCGATGTTCGACTGTGCATGGGGCGTGTCTTTCTAGGTGTGTCGATGTCCAGTTTGTGGGATTGGCCATCCTTTTATTGTGATTTCTGGATTTCTAATTGATGAATTCTGGAATTTGTGTTTCACCAATTTTCGGGATTTCGATTGATAAGTTTTATCAATATTTGTGTATTGGTGAATTTGTGTGTCATTGACTTTTGTGATTGGCATTGATATAATCATCAATATTTATGGTTTGGTGAACGAAATTAGGAGTATGACATTTTCTTTGATTATTGTGTAGATTTTGTGATATTGATTAATCTCTTGTTGATTTTCAATTACTTATATATATATATATATATATATATCACAGCTTGGCACTGTGATTATTATGTGTTCAGTCATAGCTCTTATTCTATATCGTTTCATCTGATATTTATAGTTAGACTGATCCGTTTATTATTTTCTTATTAAATAATACTCGGGTCAGACCGAGATGTTACAGGTGCTTCTGCTTGACTTCTCACTTGGGATTGATTTCTCTGACTTTTGGCTAACTACTTAGATTAGTAGTTTATTTTGTTGTATACACTTGAGATATGGACTCATAGTTGTATTCTTTTGTATAGCACGTGTTGCTATTCTTTTGTATTATTGCGGATCTTTTTGACCACTACTCTGATATACACTTTCATGTGTTAGATATATATTCATATCTTCTTCCGCCTTTGTGATATGAATTATCTGTGACTGATTTGTGTTATGCTTATTTCTATATTTGTTTCCGAAGATTATTATAGCCACTGTGTAGTAGCTTTGTGTTTGTATCGGAATGTCGGATTTGTTTTACTATCTGACATATCAGTGCTCGCGCAAAGCAATTACACGGATGGTCGCTCCTCAACAGCCTTATTCTCCGTGCTAGTCGACAGCATTACTCCGTAGTGTTCTTGGCTAGCGTGGGTATAGAGGTGGGCGTCACATCACAATAAGCCAAATCTACTCCCATTCATACCCTATTATCAATTGACAAAAGTACAATTTCTTACCTAACACTGATTATGTCAAATTACAGTTTACTGCGTATTATTTCATCAATTGAATTTATTTTTCAATTTGCTGATTTCAATCAATTAAACTTTACCATCTGTTTCAATAAATTGGGTATGCACAAATTTAGCTATTCAAAATTTCAATTTACGGTATAATTATCATGGTTTATATCATATTGCATTAGTATCCCTATTTTATCTTAGATTTCCTCTACATTTCCTTTAACGTAAAATTTAACTGTTATATTTCATTTATTCACAATAAAATCAATTATTGAAAGTTTCTTTTCTTTTCAATTAAATAAATAAATCTAGCTTTCAATTCTTTAAATTAGCCAATTGTCATATTATAAATGAAATTGACATTATTTTCAAATATTACTTTATATTAACATTAACGTCATAATTTATTTATATTTATTGCAATCGGTTACCAGTTATACTTTAATACACTAAATAAATGGTTAACCTAAATAATTGTTACCATTTAACATTTACTTCCATTTACAAGCTATTATTAACACAAATGTTGTCATTGACCTAGCTCTAATTATGCAAATTAGATGAATGAGTAAATTTTAACAATTATCACTAAATATCAACTACTATTTATTAAAATTACTTACCTAGCCTTGATTTAATCACATTGCAATTTATTACGTACTATTTCTCAATTAACATAACCTTTGAATTCAATTTCCCAATTTATTTAATGCAATCAATTATGACTTTTACAACTCAAATACATTCATTGGTTCGTAGTTATCTCACTAATGCATGCTTCATTCCATACTATTTAGTTATATTTGCCAAGTATGTACACTAATTACTATTTATATTCTTAATCCATTTATTTTCTTGTATACAATTTATAGCCAAACATACATTTAGATTATTTTCTATAATTGGAATTTTGTGCAAGTTCATAAATCATTAACCTTAAATTTGCATTGTTTCTATTAAATTTTCATTCAACTCCATTACCCTTTTAATAATCATTAAGGTAACGTATAATTTCAACAATGACCATTTAAAATTATGTTTCTAACATTTATTGTATTTGGTTTTCATAATTTGGAATTCGCTAATTTAGTTAGCCTTAACGTTATTACATTAAATCTATATTCGGTTTCAATTAATATACAATTTAATTCTAATTACTTACCATTTAATTCATAAATTATTGACTACCTTCAAAATTAGATAAAATTTGATTTGATTGCCATCTTCACTATGCCCATTATTACTTAACTTCAAATTTACAATTTCACTCAAATATAACTTTACAAATTTTTCCCAATTAATAGGTATTGCACAAATATCGTTATTTATCATCTTGCATAAACCTTTTCACATACATTTTCATTCAACTCCAAATCAATATATTTTATTTCAGCGTTCATTTTAATATTAACTTATAAAGTTTTTTTTTCTTTTTTTTCCATCTAAATTTAATTACTAAATTTTAATTTAAAATAACCAACTTAATTATTAAAATTCACGGGTCGTTACACTATAAATACCCACCTACATTCACACATTCATTCAAATAATTCTCTTCTTCTCATTCCACTTAATGAAGCTCATTAATGGCTTCAAGATCATATAAAAAATATTGCAAAGCTGTGACAAAATATTCTAAAATAAAGTAAAATACACACAAAAATATACATATACACCATGTCAATCCACCTCCAAAACCAAGTCAAACACTCCTCTCTACCTTTCAAACTCACGAACACCATATCCTACCACCAAGGCCGAGCCCATCTCCACTTTCAAGCTCAGACCAAGCCCATTCAAAGGTCCAAGGCTCGATTCTGTAGGATTTGATTTGATCGTGGGGAAGCTATAGCGAATTTTCGTTAAGTTAGAAACCAATTAAGGTGAGAAACTCTATTTATATTATGATACATTGGATAATATATATATGTTTGGTTATGCTTGGTTATGATTATTGTTAACCATGTTTGGATATAATTCTGACATTTGAATTTCAACGTTTGAAAATCGACATCCATACTTTAACTCGTATTCGAATGCCGCAGATTCAAACGTTGAATCTGATTCGCTGGATCTTATAACACATTAAGTGCAACAACACAGCGGAAGGAAAATGAATAACATTGATACATAATAGTATTTGATACAACACATTGATACAATTGATATTTACATCAGAGATACAAGATAATAGCAGAAGAAATAACTCCAAAAGATAATATCTTCAGAAGTTGTTAAGATAGATACTTCAATTAACTGCAACACTATTGCCAATGCTCCAAGACTAGAAAGACTCCAAACAAAAAGCGAGAACCACCATCAATACTAAAGTGAAACAATTCGATCCAAATGCGATTGCCAATATCCAGAGATTGAATGTTATCGAATCTACAGCTACAATTCGACTATCTGAAAAATCCAACTCTAAACTGCCCGTGTGGTAAATTGTGGGCACCCAGAGTTTAGAAAGGAAATAATAAACTCCAGGTCAGTAATGGGACTGGTATGAGGAAAAAAAACAGTTTTCTTTTAAAACAAAACAAACAAAGAATTTTAAAAAGGAATCCGCAATGCTTTTTTTGGAAAAGTAAATTACCATAAGGCCTTCCGCTACACTCACAATGCAAACGCATAATTGGAGGAGATTTCTCCTTATGATAGTCAAACATGCTTGATACGCAAAATCCTTTTGATATTATTATTAGAGCACAGTGGAAAATATTTCAAAACTATAATATTAATCTTAGCCAGCATAGGTACCATTATATTATGCCTGCTATAGCTACCATCTGAGGTGGCAGGTTATACAACTAAAACCGTAAGGGCTCATATTGTTTGATGGAATTTCCAACAATGGTAAGGCTAAGGAACTTCCTGGGCCACATGGGTATGCCTCTAGAGGGACGCCCCGAGAACCTAACCGGATCTCTGCTAATACAAGGCCTGATTACCTCTATAACTTGGTAACTAACTGTCACGAGTATGCCACCCCTCGGTCGTAACCGACCTTTATCCGAGGGCGCTCAACACCAACAACCACAAAGTAATGAATTTGCAGCAACCACATAGGTTAAGTATCTGGGATCCATACCATGATACTACCTCTATCCAGAAGAAAATGGACATACCCTTACGGGGGGCTACCCTCAAATAACCTTGTTGCATCCTTCCTGTTTCGACCATTCCGGTTAGTGAGGTCCGACGAGTTCTCATCCACAAAGCTACGCTTTTCACAAAAGCCATGCTTCAATCAACACATTATCAGCAGCACTTCATATGCCACATTAGAAAATTGGAAATGTATCACTAGCAACCATCAACTACATAACCTCTGAGCTCGTAGGTCTCAGAGAAGAGTGTTAAGCTAAGAGAATAAATTTTCGGCCATCAAACAGAAATGTATATGACAGAAACCAGCTTTACATCTCAAAGTGTAACGTCAGACACATCTATACAAGTCTGTTCCGGGCTCAAATAGAACCGAAGGCACTCAAAAGAAGCCCTTGCAATCCGGATAATCCCTAATCACGTCCGGACTTCCCATCACAAAGGGTGATCAAATCTCTATACCGAGGCCAATCGATGCAGAGAAATTCGACAGGTCATCCTTTCGCTTTCGAAAATATCCTATCTTCACCACCGGCCTTCAAATGTTATCCATAACATTGAATCATTACTCGGAATGGGTTATATGACACATGGTCCTCTCCTGGCTAAACTGAATAATGAGCACTTATTTCAAAAACATATGGATATTGGGATCTTAGTTAAGTCATAGCTTAAAGCCCAAAACCTTTCTTCAAATGGTTTAAACAAATTACCATTTTAAATATTTAAACAAAAAGTTTCACTTCATAAAGTTCACCAATCTTTCACGAAGATGAATTCATAGCTTTCAAAACTATTTACAATTCCAAATCTTTTATAGGAAAGATACACCTTTTAGATCCTCTTCAATTTGAAAACAAAGTTCACCAATCTTTAACAAAGATTTATTCATAGCTTTCAAAACAACTCCATTTCATTTGAAATCCTTTCAATACAAATTGGAAATCCTTTCTTTATATGAAAGCTGTTATTATTTGAAAAACAAAGGTTTTCGTTTCGGAAAAATCCGATTACATTTGCACAAGTTAAAGCCCTTTAAGTATAAATCTTGGATTAAATTCAAATTTCCAAAATAATATTTTTAAAATGGTTTAAAACCAATATAAACACATTTATAACTTGTATAACCTTTTTAAACCATAATTCTCAAACATAGAATTCAATTTCAAATCTAGAATTTAAATTCAAATCAAACTATTTAAATTTCAAAACTTTATCAAGTTATTCAAAATAACTTTTATCTTTAAAACTCCTTTTCATAAGCTTTTCATATTTAACCCAATTCCATTTCCAAAACCATTTGGATTCAAAATTTAACTTTAAAACCATTTTAAAAATCTGTGACTTAACCAATTTCCTTGTGCAATCCATATTAGTGTGTGTATGGTGTAGTCCAGGGGTTTTACACAATAGTGCAACATCATCAATCATCACAATCCAAACACAGCAATTATAGAAAATTAGTATAAACCTATAACGCTTATCTTCATTCACAGATTCACAGATAAATAATATAATTTCATCATAGATAATAAATTACATTCATCACAGATAAATAAATTACATCCATCACAGCTCAAATCAAAATAGAGTATCACACATTAGGGATATCAAACAATTCAAGGCATTCCATGCAATTCAAACATTCATAAGTAAGGTTAATTAATCATCTGATTAATTGAAACTAGATTAGTAACTAATCCTGGTTAATTAAAATTAAGTAATTACAAATTATTTTAATTAATTAACCTTTAATTATTAAACAACCAATCTTAATTAATAAATCAATTAACCTTTGTTTATTAATTAATCAACCTTTTAATTAATTAAATAAATCAATTAATAATTAATCTTTAATTATTTAATTTCTCTTTATTTAATTATCCTTAATTAGTTACATTAGCCCTTAATTAATTACCATTTAATTAACAAATTACAATAAGTGATTACCCCTAATCACTTTGATTAATTAATCTTTAATTGGTTAATTATCCTCAAATTAATTACGTTAATTAATTAATCACATAGATTAGTTATTCTTTAATCACTTGATTAATCAAACATTAATTAATTAACCTTAATTACTTTCATTTAGTGATTATATTTACGTAATTAATTACCTTTAATTACTTATCATAAATTAATCAACCCTTAATAAATTACTAACTTCAACAAATTAACCTCAAATTATATTAATTAATTAATCACATTAATTAGTTATTCTTAAAAGTAATTACATAAGGTATTAACTTTACTTTAATTACACAAAGTAATTATTCTTACTTAATTACTTAATTACATCCTTTAAACCTTATTAAATTAAGATGAATATTTGAAATTATTATTATGCAAAATCATTTAAGATCTTCTTAATAAATTAAGGATCACAATATTTATTTTTGAAAACAACGGTTATTTAAATATAAAATTATTAATTTCCAAACAATTTTGAAAACATTTCAACTTTCAAATCTTTTAAACTTGTTTTAAAACTAATTCATAATTTTAATGTGAAAACTCGCACCAGACATATTTTTTAGAAACTTATTATTAACAAATGATTTAAAAATTTTATCATCATCTAAATTTGGTTTTTTAAATAAATTTTTGTTATATAAAAGAAATTTGTTTAAGAATAAAATTTTAATACTTTTTTATTCAAAATTCAAAACTAATTTGTTTAAAAGCTGCAGACCCGAGACAACCCCTGGTTAAACCCAAAATCATCTTCGAGTTCTAACCTTCCCATTTTTTCTTCGAGGCACCCACGCAAATCAATCGAGCACGGACCTGACAACGTATTTTCTTCCCCAAACACCCAAAATCATTAGATACACGCGATCACCCGTGTACGTTTACAACCAAATTGGCCACCTCCCACCAGCACCGTGATCATCGACACACCTACGATGACTTCGTCGACCCACCAGATCATCCATCTCCGATGAATTCGATAGAAATAAAAATCAAGCTTACGAGCAACAAATTAGAACAAACCCTAATCCATAAATCCACCTCTAGTAGCCACCACCGTCCACCAGAGTCGTCGCCACTTCGTCCATAGCCTCGCCAGAGACTCACGCGACGATCCCCCTCGCATCGAACCACTCCGGTTCCACGACGACGCAATTGCCGAGAAACCCTCGTCGACCAAAATAGCTTGTAAAACCCTACATTGATGAACCAGTACCGCGTTGATCATCTAAAAAATCCATTACTATTTTTCCATCAATCCCCAGTCTTCACCCTACCTCCAAGCCCAAACTCAACGACCAACATGGCGTCGATCGTCAGAATTTGGCGAATTTACGTTTATCGATCAACTTGAGCAATCTCAATATTTTTAAACTTAAAAATCTTAATTCGATTTTTAAAATTCATCATTTTGCAAAACAAAACATATTGTGGAATCTAATTACTAAAACATGCTCATTGATTTTTGGCTAAAGAATGATTTTTACTATAATTATAGATTTCGAAGTCAATGCTTAACATAAAAACTTAAACATTTTTTCTAAAATGATATTATCACCCTACAATCAAATTTCATTTAGAAATTAGAAGCCAAAATTGATTAGATAAGGAACAATTAAAAAAAATACTTTGGTGTCTTTGAGTCTGTAGGATAACAGAGATAACACATGGATATACACAGACATGCATATACACATATATCCTTATATATATCAACATACATTATATATAAACTCAATTCCAAGCTATTAATCTCATTCATCACCATAGATATAGTTAAATGTAAAGAATGGGATTCTTAAAATGGAGTTGCTCACCTTTTTGTTGTTAAATAAAGAAGTAGAGCCTTTTAACTTTGAAAATTGGAAATTTGTTTTGATATGGAGCTCTAATTTCCATCTGAACTTGATTTTTATTACAATCTGAGTTTGAATCTAATCCTGATGTGGCACTTGAACTTGAATTGGTTGCATGATTTTGTTCCAGCTTAAATTCAATTTGTGCTTTGCTTCTAGGTTTGAAACTTGAATTGATTTTCCTTTTTAGTTTACAGGCTTTTGGTTTTTGATTTGTGATCTCTGGTTTCAGTTTTGAAATTGAAACAGTTGAAGTTGCTACAGTTTGATTTCCTTGGGTTTTATTTTCAGATTTGAAAATTGATGAGGACATGTTTTGAATTACATTTACTGGTTTTGGTTTTATAGGTTTTGATTATGGTTTTGATTTTGAGAATATGATAAAGTTTTCAACTGCAATGAAATAGCCATGTTTTCTCTAATAACAAGTTATTGTAATTTTCATATTTTAAATTTTAAGAGAAATTTAAATGTGCCACTTGTTTGTTTGTGAATCAATTTAAGTTACACTTGTTGATATATGATATTAATCTTCCTACACTTGTAAATACAAACAATATTATGTTTAAGTCCTTTAGTTCAATTAATTTAAAATTTTAGTTTTAAACCCTTAATTCCCCTTAATTTAATTACATATGTACAAGAGTTTATGTTTTCATAAATATATTTTACATACATACAAATTAATTTTTTTTATGTCGTGTAGAATTACAAACCAATTCATTTATTCAAACAATTTCAAAAAGAAAGTATATAAATTTTCTTAACTCTTATTTTATATTTTTATAACTTTTTAGATGACCTTTTGGAAAATGATTCAAAATCAATTATGCAAAAATAAGTAATCACATTACTTTTATATATATATAAGAACTTAACTTAAATTAACCCTTTGAAAATTGTTATATTAATTTTAAATCATAAATTCCAAATATATATATATATTAAAATTAGACAATAAATGTTATTACTTTTCAAATATAGAGTTTTCAAATTCAATTTATTTTCAGTGTTTTTATTTTTGAATTCCCAATCAAAATTTTATCTATAACATATATAAAAAACACATATTTTTTATTTATTTTAGATTTTATTCAAATTAATTCATTATTAAATTCATAATTTAATTCCAAAAATTAAAGTAATTATCAAAGTAAACTTGGCTAAAATCCGGGAATGTTACAGATTCCCCCCTAAGAAAATTTCGTCCCCGAAATTTGCTAGGAAGATAACGAAGAATAGATGAAAGATAGAGAATTGGTTTATCAGATTAAACTGAAATATTTATTCTATATTTGGCTTACCAAATCAGAATATCAATAAATACGAGATCAAACTCATCAACACCTCACAAGATACTTGGGCTATCAGGTCTACGAAATGCAGAGTCATTGGTTAGTCTAAAAGGATAACTAACCATTCATACAATATATCAAAACCCAATAAACAAACATATGGATACAATTCCCAACTGATGGAATCCTTGGGATAGATCCATCATAGAAAAGAATCGATTGCATGGTGCTCGATTCGAGACAAAAGAAATTTTATAATCAATATGGATTCCAACATAGGTCGGAATACCCCAAAGTATACATCGACTTGTCCCTCTTCGAATTCGGATCCTCACAACGAAATTCTCAAATTTGGTTTTTAACCGAAATCGTTTCATCGATGCAATCAAATTTAACTTCATATTTTAGTTAACCAATTTATTTCAAATAAATTTTTAGATTTATTAAAGTTAAAGACGAAAAACTGATAACGAGAATACGAGATAGGAACTTATCTACAATTATTTGTAGGGCCATCATCACACTAAAGCTTCTTCTTGTAGCTGCCACAAAGCCATCGAAGAATTGAAAAGAGATTGATAGAGAAAGTTGTTTCCTTGTTGTTGCAGGGTATTGACCATTTGTAGCGATACTCCCATGTCCCCTACCTTGTCCTCTTCTTTCATTCGTACTCATTATCAGCGTATAGTAAGAGAATTTACCGAGGCATACGAACGGATATCTTAGGGATATACTCATTCTAGGATATACTTCACCCTATCTCTAATAAGTTATCTAATATTTCATACTCCAAAAACTGAAGTTCAACCTTTAGCTCTGATACCAAATGTGACGTCCGAATTTCAACGTTCGAAAATCGACATCCATACTTTAACTCGTATTCGAATGCCGCAGATTCAAACGTTGAATCCGATTCGCCGAAGCTTGTAACACATTACGTACAACAACACAATGGAAAAAAAAGAATATCATTGACACACAATAGTATTTGATACAACTTATTGATACAATTTATATTAACATCAGAGATACAAGATAACGGAGGAAGAAATAACTCGAAAAGATAATATATTCAGAAATCCTTAAGATAGATACTCCAATTACTTGCAACACCATTGCTAATGCTCCAAGACTAGAAAGACTCCAAACCAAAAGGCGAGAACCACCATCAACACTGAAGTGAAGCAACTCGATCCAAATGCAATTGCCAATATCCAAAGATTGAATGCTATCGAATCTACACCTACTATTCAGCTATCTGAAAAATCCAACTCTAGACTACCCGTGTAGAAAATTGTGGGAACCCAGAGTTTAGAAAGGGAATAATAAACTTCAGGTCAGTCATGGGACTAGTATGAGCAAATAAAAATTATTTTCTTTTAAAACAAAAAAAACAAAGAATTTAAAAAGAAATCCGCAATGCTTTTTTGGAAAATGAAACTATGATAAGGCCTCCTGTCACACACATAATGCTAGTGCACAATTGGAGGAGATTTCTCCTTATGATAGTCAAACATGCTTGATACGCAAAATCCTTTTGATATTATTATTAGTGCATAGTGGAAAATGTTTCGAAAGTGTAATATTAGTCTTTTCCAGCATAGGTACCATCATATTATGCCTGCTATAGCTACCACCTGAGGTGGCAGGTTATACAACTAAAACCGTAAGGGCTTGTATTGTTTGATTGGATTTCCAACAATGGTCAGGCTAAGGAACTTCCTAGGCCACATGGGTACGCCTCTGGAGGGACGCCCCGAGAACCTAACCAGATCTTTGACAACACAAGGCCGGGTTACCTCTGTAACTAGGTAAATAACTATCACGAGCATGCCACCCTCGGTCATAACCGACCTTTATCCAAGGGCCCTCAACACTAACAACCACAAAGTAATGAATTTGCGGCAACCACATAGGTTAAGTATCTGGGCTCCATACCATGATACCACCTCTATCCAGAAGGAAATGGACATACCCTCAGGGGCGCTAGCCCCAAATAACCTTGCTGCGTTCTTCTTGTTTCGACCATTCCAGTTTGTGAGGTTCGACGAGGTCTCGTCCACAAAGCTGCGCTTTCACAAAAGCCATGATTTGATCAACACTTGATCAGCTGCACTTCGTATGCCACATTACCAAATTGGAAATGTATCATAGTAACCATCAACTACATAACCTCTGAGCTTGTACGTCTCATAAAAGGGTGTTAAGCTAAGAGAATGAATTCTCCGCCACCAAACAGAAATGTATTTGATAGAAACCAGCTTTACATATCAAAGTGTAACTCATGCACACATCCATACAAGTCTGTTCCAGGCTCGAACAGAACCAAATGCACTTCAAAAGAAGCCCTTGCAATCCGGATAATCCCTAATCACGTACGGACTCCCCACCACAAAGGGTGATCAAATCTCTATACCAGGGCCATTCGATGCAGACATTCGACAGGTCATCCTTTCGCTTTTGAAAATATCCGATCTTCACCACCGGTCTTCAAATGCTATCCAAAACGTCGTATCATTACTCGAAATGGGTTATATGACACAAGGTCCTCTTCCGGCTAAACCGAATAATGAGCGCTTATTTCAAAAACATATGGATATTGGGATCTTAGTTAAGTCACAACTTAAAGCCCAAAACCTTTTTTCAAATGGTTTAAACAAATTACCATTTCTGTAACGACCCGCTATTTTGGACCATTCGCATCCGCACATGCCAGACTTGAATTGCTCAAAATATCATATTGTTGATTTAAATTTGGCAAAACTTAACATATACAGTAAATAAATCAATCACAGAATAACAAACACAGAGTATATAATAATACGCAGCGGAATCAATGAATAGTAGTTCATGAAGCTACTAAATAAATATCAGAGTTAGAAATAAAATACAATAGAATATCTCAAATGCAGTGAAGTCTCCAATGCAGCAGATAACTTCTCTGGACCGGTCAACTGGAAATGCTGAAATCTGAATCGATAGTTGGATCTCCAAACGAAGCTCCAAACTCCAAAGGTGAGTCTCAAATACTGTATCACTCAGTCTGACTCGAGCGTAAAGCAAATACAAAAAACACTCGAGTCAGGATTAACATTATTATATCAATAAATCCAACTCAAGTGAAATATCAACTGAAATACAAGTAACTCAAAGGATGTTTGGGATAACCATCCTCTAAGGATCCGTGGGGCTATCTACAATGTAGGGGTATACACTATAACGCCGTGGTCATTTCAAATTAATTTATACCAAAATATCATTTCAAATATATATGTGTGTGTGTGTGTGTGTTTCCAAATTTTATCACTTTCAAAGTTGCGGTTCAAATCTACTCAAATTCTAAATTCAAATTTAATCCCATCTCAATTTATAAATTCAACTCAATTCCTAAATAACCATTTCAAATTTTGTCGATCTCAAATCCGGGTTTAAATCATAAAATATCCATTTATATTTCAATATATTTCAAAACTTTAAATATTCAACATTTTAAACTAAATTTAACTATTTCATATAGATTTAGTTTATCTTTATTATTATGTAGTCTTGAAGTATTCCCTCATTAGATTCAATATCATTTAAGTAACCTTAAATTACATTTTTCTAAATATTTTCCTTAATTTATTGAAATGTGAAACATTCATTAAATCCCATGAATCAAAAATCCAGTTATAAAATCATATCTTCAAATTTCACATTCAATAACTTCAAATCGATTTAATTAAATAAAATTCTTAATTAAATACCATTTCAAATAAACCCAAATCTATCTTCCCAACCTTACTTATTCAATTTATCACAAAATCTATTTGAAAAATAGATTTACATAAATACTTAACCATATTATATGTATTGAGTCAATCAAATTTAAATTAAATATTATTATTAAATATATATATAAAATTTCCATTTATATATAATATTTTAAGAACCAATGTTAAATAAAAACCATATTCTTTTCCAAAACCAAAGAAATTATTTTCAAAATATTTATATATGGGCCAACTGTGTCTCCATATAGGATTCTATCATATAGTCAACTGATACAGATATTTATCATTTCGATCCGTAATTTTCATATATACGGGTAGATATCACTTCGACCCGTAATCCCAAATTAAATTCAATTGAAAATCGCTTGGGTCTATCATTTCAACCCATAACTATTTTCTCCTATTCTAAAGTCCGTTCGGACATGTATCATTTCAACCAATAGTGAATTCTATACAAACAGGGAACTTGAAGAGTGATAACTGATAATATAAAATAGAACAACAGGCATATATCAATAACAATATAATATAAACAACAGGATATGGTGTCATATCCCACAAGCGAACAGTTACAGATAGTAGCATAAATAACAATTTAAATAACTACAGCAGAATATTTCAAATGTCGTTTCAATCGAAATCAAATTTAATAAATATAAGAATATTAATCGTGAGTGATTGCTCATCTTTCGAGGCTAGAAAGAATGAACGAGAATGAAAGAAATTACGAATCCAAGCACGAATTCCAAATAAAAGCTAGATTGACACGAATCACGAAAAAGCTAATAAATAGTAATTGATGAAAACGAATCAGGACCATCTTGGTATAACCGAAACAAGATATACACTATAATTTTCTCTAAACCAAAAAAAACACATTTAAAATAAGATATCTATATTTACTTGTTTCTAATTTAAATTTCCAACATATATCTTTAAACTTATATTTAGCTCGAACACATATAAAATAAAATTCCCGTATATATATACTTATTAAGAATGCAAAATACTTATTCATATTATATATCATTTCATCAAAATCTCATCATGACATATCATTCAAATATAAAATCAAATATTAACATACCCTATAAAATTTAGAAATCAATACTTTAATAAACAAATATCACCTTTATTATGAAACTGCAACCAAAACTCGACTGTATACATATCAAGTGTATATAGGATTTATACATTATAAATTTGTTGATTAAATGTATGGCTAATATATACAAAAACATTTCAAATATATGTTACAAATGTAATCATTAACAAATGCGAACAATATAGAAAAACAAATGCATATACACACTACAATGCACGCTAACTACAAACACAGACTGTTAACGTATGTAGGCAGCCTAAAAAAATATGCAGACTACACTTTACAAACAAGTAGGCTAAACACCTATGCAGACTACATATAATATACAATTAAATATATGTGTCCATCTTCAGAAAATCTATGCAGACACTACATATGATAAACAACTAAGTATGTATAGATATTTATTTATATACTCAAATTTACCAAACTATTACCTAAACTAACACTACATCAACTAACCTATTACCTCAAATATATAGAATACAATACGTAAAAACGTACATATAATATTAAAAATCAGTACTGACCATAGCTCAATCTATTACTTACAATGTACACTGTCCGTACGCACAACACTCAATATGAAACTTATGAAAATTATTGAACAGATTTCATATGAACTTATATAAAATATATATTACATAAAAATATATATAACATAACAGACATTGAACAATATATATATAACACAATATATTATATTTGAAAATCAAAATAGATAGGAAGAGTAGAGTTATGGGCAAACAGTTCATGTAGAACATAAAGCTTCAGCCGATATACAGAACAAAGTTTGGGATATAAAACAAACAAAAGAAATAAAAAAACAAAAAAAATGAACAACCTCAGGCAATTTTACTTATATACGGAAATTATATATATCTCCCTTTTATAAATATAAGAAGATAAGGCGCTGTTACAGGCTGAGGTGGCAAGGTGTTTGAGGCATCATGTAGTGGGTTCCAAGCGCAGATGGGTGTGGCAAACGAAAGGGGCGAGACGAGTGGAGATTCGGTAGTGCTCGGTGGGTGAAGTGATTGGTTTTAGCGAATGATTAGGAAGCCAAAATGGGAGGCTGACGTGGCAGCTAGGTGGATGGTATGGGTTCTCGGTTTCAGGGAGGAGGTGGACGGTGGTGCGGTTTAGTAGGGTGAAGGTGATCGGCTTGCATGGAAAGTTTCAGTAGGTTGTTGGGTTTTCTGATAATCGTGGGAAGGCAAGGGAAGAGAGAAATAATATTTAATATTATATGAGATTTTTTTCCAAAAGCAAAAATAACGAAAACAAAAGAGTAGACATCCATTAAGCTATATAAAATAATTTAATTTCTTACCTTTCAAAAGTAGGAAGAGGATACGAAAGCAGATCTGGGAATGGAGAAGAAACGAAAGAAGAGAACATGAGTGATGGAACTTAAGGCACGAGATAAATATACAAGGAGATGAGCTGGCTACAATTAAATACTTACGTTTCGGTGGAACAGTTTCTTTCTTTTATAAAGCAATGAAGATAGAGAGAACGGCAACAAATCTATAAATCAAAGGGAATGGAAAAGTCACACCTGAATTAAAGCTGAATAATTAAAGCAATTGGTGGCTTGATTGGACAGCACGTTTCAAATTCGAAGAGGCACGACAAGTAATGGTTGAAATTTGTGGTACCGATATGACGAACAGTTTTATTATATCCGTCGTTTACCGGACCTAAAAATACAGAAATAAATATACAGCAGAGATCAGCACGACGGGACAATCAAAATGGTATACAGATATCAGTGGTATGACCATCCTATCAAAAGTCGATACGGACATAGATATGCGTTGCTATTCCGTACAAAAAATCCAAACAGAGCTAGAATTTTGCAAAACGAATTTCGTAGTCTGATTCAAAGTGTTCAAAATAAATTTTCTCATGTTGACATCTTTAGGTTTCGGAATACTTTTAAATTCAACTGTTATTAACTGATTTAAATATAAAATTACACAATAAAATAAACTTTCATATTTTCTGATGAAATTTTACCAATTTCTAAGTTTTTATATACGTATTCCAAATATAAAATTTTTATTTCAAAATTCAGTTATTTAAAATTTCATAAAAATTCAGTTAAATACGTTATTAAAAACTAACTAAAAATTTTGGGTCGTTGCAATTTGAAATCTTTAAACAAAAAGATTCACTTCACGAAGTTCACCAATCTTTCACTAAGATTAATCATAGCTTTCAAAACTATTTACAATTCCAAATCCTTTATACGAAAGATACATCTTTAAGATCCTCTTCAATTTGAAAACAAAGTTCACCAATCTTTAACAAAGATTTATTCATAGCTTTCGAAACAATTCTATTTCAAAACTTGAAATCCTTTCAATACAAATTGAAAATACTTTCTTTATATGAAAGATATTATTATTTGAAAAACAAAGGTTTTCCTTTCGAAAAAATCCGATTACATTTGCACATGTTAAAGCCCTTCAATTATAAAACTTACGTTAAATTCAGATTTATAAATAATATTTTTTAAATGGTTTAAAACCAATATAAACACATTTATAACTTGCATAACATTTTTAAACCATAATTTCCAAACATAGAATTCAATTTCAAATCTTGAACTTAAATTCAAATCAAACTATTTAAATTTCAAAACTTTATCAAGTTATTCAAAATAACTTTTATTTTTAAAACTCCTTTTCAAAAGCTTTTCATATTTAACCCAATTCCATTTCCAAAACCATTTGGTTTCCAAATTCAACTTTAAAACCATTTAAAAATCTATGACTTAACCAATTTCCTTGTGCAATCCATATTTGCGTGTGTATGGTGTAGCCCAGGGATTTTACACAATAGTGCAACATCATCAATCATCACAATCCAAACACAACAATTATAGATAAGAGGTACAAACCTATAACGCTAATCTTCATTCATAGATTCACAAATAAATAATATAATTTCATCACAGATAAATAAATTACATTCATCATAGATAAATAAATTGCATCCATCACACCTCAAATCAAAATACAGCACCACACATCAGGGACATCAAACAATTCAAGGCATTCCATGCAATTCAAACATTCATAAGTAAGGTTAATTAATCATCTAATTAATTGAAACTAGATTAATCACTAATCCTGGTTAAATAACATTAAGTAATTACAAATTATTTTAATTAATTAACCTTTAATTATCAAACAATCAATCTTAATTAATGAATAAATTAACCTTTGTTTATTAATTAATCAACCGTTAATTAATTTAATAAATCAATTAATAATTAATCTTTAATTATTTAATTACTCTTTATTTAATTATCCTTAATTAATTACATTAATACAATAAGTGATTACCCCTAATCACTTTCATTAATTAATCTTTAATTGGTCAATCATCCTCAAACTAATTACCTTAATTAATTAATCACATAGATTAATTATTCTTTAATTACTTGATTAATCAAACATTAATTAATTAACCTTAATTACTTTCGCTTAGTGGTTATCTTTAAGTAATTAATTACCTTTAATTACTTATCATAAATTAATCAACCCTTAATAAATTAATAACATTAACAAATTAACCTCAAATTATATTAATTAATTAATCACATTAATTAATTATTCTTAAAATTAATTACAAAAAATATTAACTTTACTTTAATTACACAAAGTAATTATTCTTACTTAATTACTTAATTACATCCTTTAAACCTTATTTATTTAAGATGAATATTTGAAATTATTATGCAAAATCATTAAAGATCTTCTTAATAAATTAAGGATCGCAATATTATATTTTTGAAAACACTGGTTAATTAAATATAAAGTTATTAATTTCCAAACAATTTTGAAAACATTTCAACTTTCAAATCTTTGAAACTTGTTTTTAAAACTTACTCATAATTTTAATTTGAAAACTCGCTCCATACATATATTTTTAGAAACTTATTATTAACAATTGATTTAAAACATTTTATCATCATCTAAATTTGGTTTTTTAAATAAACTTTTATTATATAAAAGAAATTTGTTTAAGAATAAAATTTTAAAACTTGTTTTATTCAAAATTCAAAATTAATTTGTTTAAAAGCTTCGGACCCGAGACAACCCCTGGTTAAACCTGAGCTCATCTTCGAGTTCCACCCTTCCCACTTTTTCTTCCCGTAACCCATGCAAATCACTCGAGCACGGACCCGAGAATGTATTTTCTTCCCCAAACACCCAAAATCATCAGATATACACGATCACCCGTATACGTGTACAACCAAACTGGCCACCTCCCACCGGCACCGTGATCATCGACACACCTACGACAACTTCGTTAACCCACCAGATCATCCATCTCCGATGAATTCGATAGAAATCAAAATCGAGCTTACGAGCAACAAACTGGAACTAACCCCAATCCATAAATCTACCTCGTGTAGCCACCACTGTCCACCAGATTCATCGCTACCTCGTCCATAGCCTCGCTAGAGACTCACGCGATGATCCCTCTCGCACCGGACCACTCCGGTTCCACGACGACGGCGCAACTGCCGAGAAACCCTTGCCGACCAAAATAGCTTGTAAAACCCTACATTGATGAAACAATACCGCGTTGATCAACTAAAAAATCCATTACTATTTTTCCATTAATCCCTGGTCTTCACCCTACCTTCAGGCCCAAACTCAACGACCAACATGGCGTCGATCGTCAGAATTTGACGAATTTTCGTTTATCGATCAACTCGAGCAATCTCAATATTTTTAAACTTAAAAATCTTAATTCGATTTTTTAAATTCATCATTTTGCAAAACAAAACAGATTGTGGAATCAAATTACTAAACATGCTCATTGATTTCTGACTAAAGAATGATTTTTACTGTAATTTATAGATTTCGAAGTCATTATTTAACTTAAACACTTAAACTTTTTTTTAAATGATATTATCACCCTACATTCAATTTTCATTTAGAAATTAGAAGCCAAAATTGATTAGATAAGGAACAATAAACTTTTTTTCTTTGGTGGCTTCGAGTCTGCAGGATAACAGAGATAACACATGCATATACACAGACCTGCATATACACGTATATCCTTATATATATCCACATACATTATATATAAACTCAATTCCAAGCTATTAATCTCATTCATCACCATATATATAGATAAATGTAAAGAATGGGATTTTTAAAATGGCGTTGCTCACCTTTTGCTGTTGAATAAAGAAGCAGAGCCTTTTAAATTTGAAAATTGGAAATGTGTTTTGATCTGGAGCTCTAATTTCCATCTGAACTTGATTTTATAACAATCTATATTTGAATCTAATCCTGATGTTGCACTTGAACTTGAATTGGTTGCATACTTTTTTCCATCTTGACTTCAATTTGTGCTTTGCTTCCAGGTTTGAAACTTGAATTGATTTTCTTTTTAGTTTACAGGCTTTTGGTTTTTGATTTGTGATCTCTGGTTTTAGTTTTGAAATTGAAATAGTTCAAGTTGCTATAGTTTGATTTCCTTAGGTTTTATTTTCAGATTTTAAAATTAATGAGGACTTGTTTTGAATTACATTTACTGGTTTTGGTTTTACAGATTTTAATTATGGTTTTGATTTTGAGAAGATGATAAAGTTTTCAACTGAAATGAAGTAGCCATGTTTTCTCTAATAAAAAGTTATTATAATTTTCATATTTTAAATTTTAAGAGAAATTTAAGTGTGCCGCTTGTTTATTTGTGAATCAATTTAAGTTACACTTATTAATATATGATATTAATCTTCCTACACTTGTAAATACAAACAATATTATGTTTAAGTCCTTTAGTTCAATTAATTTAAAATTTTAGCTTTAAACCTTTAATCCCCTTTAATTTAATTATATATGTACATGAGTTTATGTTTAAATATGTTTTCACAAATATATTTTACATACATACAAATTAGTTTTGTTTATCTCATGTAGAATTACAAACCAATTCATTTATTCAAACAATTTCAAAAAGTAGTATATAAATTTTTCTTAACTCTTATTTTATATTTTTATAACTTTTTAAATAACCTTTTGGAAAATGATTCAAAATCAATTATATAAAAATAAGTAATCACATTACTTTTATATAGTTAAGAATTTAACTTAAATTAACCTTTTGAAAATTATTATATTAATTTTAAATCATAAATTACAAATATAGATATATATTAAAATAAGAAAACAAATTTATTACTTTTCAAATATAGAGTTTTCAAATTCAATTTATTTCAATGTATTTGTTTTTGAATTCCCAATAAAATTTTTATCTATAACATATATAAAACAAACACATATTTTTTTATTCATTTTAGAATTTTTTTCAAATTAATTCATCATTTAATTCACAATTTAATTCCAAAAATTAAATTAATTATCAAATTAAACTTGGCTAAAATCCAAGAATGTTACAATAATAATGTGTTTGTTTGGATGTGTAAACAATTCACGTTTAATACACGTCGAATATCATAATAGAAATCACTTTTCTTTAATAAATGAAATGGTATATATGAGATTGTAAAACCTCTTTAAAATGTTTCACAAATGTTTTATAAACACTAAATTCCAATTTATTGAAGTTTGGACAAGTTATGATAATTGAGTCAAAAATATGCAGTTGCGTAACGACAGTTCGCTATTTCGCACCGTAAAAGTTTAAATCCATTTGTACGATGGATTCGAAGTTAGAATTCTTTGTAATAAGTATTTTCCTAACTCTTATAATCATAGTTTTCGAGAAAAAAAAGGATCGAGATTTTATTTAGTAGATTTTGAAATATGAGCAAATCAAGTTTTCAAAATTATCGCGGTTTGGCAATTCGGAAACCAAAGCAATGAATTCTTTAAAAGTGATTTTTTTAATTCTTTAAAAATATAGAATAAATTATATAAATATTATAAAATGTTTAAAAGAGAATTGAGTTATAAAAATGAATTTCTAAATGATAAAAAAGTTGTTTTGATCAAATAAGCCTTAAAGCACTATTTGCATCACTATTCGCAATTCTTTTAATTACTTTTGAAATATGACTTTAAACCTAAGTATTCTTTACCAAATATTTATATATTTTTTCAAATGAATAATCAAGTATTTTGAAGTTTAATTGGAGGTTTCATAATTATTTTCAATGAGTTTAAATAAATTATTTAAAGAAAAGCATTTATAATTAAGTGATTTGATCTTGGCTCTAAAAACCAATGAGTGGACTGGATTTTTCTATTCATGGGATTTAGATGTGAGGCGGTTAAACTAAGGAGATGTTTAGGAGCAACCAATGTCTTGGCTCACCTGGCCTCTTTCCTAAGTGAGGATTAGATAAGGTCAAAATGTCGGAAACAAGGCATGTATAAAAGATTCAAATTTAATTTAATACAACTTAGTTTGTATAGACATAATCTTCTTATACTTGGTATTAAATTCCGAGGACAGAACCCATTCTATCCATATGAATTTAAAAGGTGATTTCACCTTTATTCAATGAATATTAAAGGTTGATTACGGAAGTCTAATGTTGAGTGGAATTAGTATAATTTCTATTGACCCTTTTTACTCAAAAAGGATTTGCAACATGGTTTATAAGAAATGATTTTGATTTTGTATTTCCAAAGTTAAAGATAAGTTTAATAGCTTCATATATACCGGAAAGAACAATTTTAAAGATATATATATTTAGAAGATATTTTTGATAAAGAGAAAGTAGTTAATCAAATTAGAAGCACTGTTTACTTAACATCTTTTTATCGATGATTGGTTTGAAGGAACCAGGATCGAATTTAGGTGACCCCTATGCGAAAACCAATTCAAACCAATGTGCGATCAAAAGTGAAGACATGGAATGAAGGACTACTTGTCACTGATCCTTGGGGGAAATTTCCCATGTCATATATATGGCAGTAGTATCTTCATTTGATCTTCGATGCAAGGGCCGCTCGCTACTAATCCTGGGGGTGATTCTCAATAAGATGTAGTAGGAGGGTTTCTTTGGTTTGTCTTATTCCTAGACAACATGTATGGTTCGAATGTGAGCTCAGAGGTTATACATTTGTGGAAATCAATAGTGTGCGGTTGGAATTGGCAATGCAGCATTCAAAGAGAAATGCGCTATGTGAAAGGTAATCATTACCTCGGGCCTCATCACCTGAAAATGGCTTAAATAGGGCATGCCATAAGGTTATGTGGTTCGCAACCATTAGAGTATGGTTATCACATTTCTAGATTACCCTCTATATACTTGATATTGTATGAAAATCCATTCTCTAAGTGCCTTAGGACTTGATTGTATAACCTATTATGTTGGAATTTAATCAATGTAACAATTTCGACTAAGATTATATAAGTTTATATGAAAGTGTTTTCAAAAGAACGTTATTAAAAGTAATATAACCAGATTTTGGTTATCATAAGCTAAAAACTCGTTCTGCGTTTATGTGTGGTCTGGTCTTATGAGATACCCTTTGTTTCCAAATATCTATATTTTGAGTTTCTCACACCAGTCACAAGACTGACCGAGAGTTTATTTTTCTTTTCCCTTAAACTTTGGCTGTCCCATTCTTCTAAGTAGCCAAGTAGTCAGGTTTAACTTGGAGCTTGAAGTCTGGAGCTGAAGATGTTTTGATAGATAGTTCTCCATTTCCATTTCCATTGCATTTGTTTACTAATTGATTTTAGCATTTATAAGGACAGAGATTTAAAATTGTCTAAGCTGATTTATAAGATAACCTCTGATAAATGCATTTAAAATTTCCACTATAAAGATAAATATATTAAAATAATATATATTATTACAATCGTTTAAGATTATGTTCTTTTTTTATTTTCTTTTTACCCAATGATAATCTGCCTCATCGACACTTGGATTTGCACGTGAATACCGAGGATGTATTAGTGTTGATTTTTAAGGGTCAAGGAGAAGAGGGTCGTCACACTTCCCAACAAATATTATGCCAAGAAATACAAGCTGTTGGGTTTTTAAAACATTATAGAGCATAATTACAGAGATAGAGTTTTAATGCATTCAACACTTTCAGATCTCACAGTGGAAGGAATTAATAAATACAGAAAAATAGATATTTCATAAAAATAGTTTCCAAATTACTTGTTATATATATATATACACACAATCTCAAAGTACAATATAAACTCTATAGATTTTTAATACAATAGATGACTATGATAGAAACAATAGATAATAAGAGAACTCCATCATTGAGCTCCTCTTTCCCCCGTACTATGCCAATCATAGCTAATCTATTATCCTATGGTAGAGGAAAATTGAAAGGAGGGGGTGGATCAGACACAAAGTCTGGTGAATGAGAACCAGAACTAATAAGGTGATTAATGCAATTAATTCTAAATCTACTCTAAGTGATATAGAGTGTGTATTGTGTTCATGCATACCAAAGGTTACATACCTAAGGGAATTAGGCTAATACAATGGGTCCATCTACAAATCGAACCTCAAGTGAACAATTGGCAAATTAAGGATCTACTATCCCATTCTAGCTCCACTACGCTTGGAGAGGAAGAATATGAAACAAAAACTTGCAAAATGACTTATTATATACACCTACGCTCCCCTTCTCGATCGTAGCGGAAAAATACCTCTTCCGTATCACTTTGGAGTCACCACGCATGTACTCCCACCAGTACTGGGCCCTACGTAGCTTCATATCAATCTACAGCTTGTTTCCATCCTAGCCACGTCTAGCAGTGCCATACTTGCACACAAAAATCATGTAGCACCTGGATCTTATGTTAGCACTGGACTCTCAGGGATGCCCTTGTCCAATGCTGCGCCCAATCGATCATAACACCCTAAGTCTAACACCAAATAAGTCTCCCATCTCGCAACAACTCTCCATATCCAACATGATAACGTGGAACGCAAACTAAATTCACGCCAATGACTCTTAGCAACACCCCATATCCAACACAGAAACGCAAAATTAAATTTTCCTTAATGACCTTCATAGGAACTCGTTCCATATCATCTCTATAGTACATAACCGGGTCCATAAACAGTTCAAGGCAGTCTAGAAATTACACGGTTTTATTAATTTATTGGGCTCCACGCCCAAAATAACCAAATGTCCAATTTCATACTATGGACGGCCGATCTAGGAAATCCAAGGGTCGACCATCCCTATTCAAATTTGAAGGGTTTCAGTGTTTTTAATTTTCGTTTACTGTGCGCAATTTATTCAGTCTGTTAATTTAATCTATTTCGATTCCATTAATCGCGTCATTAGTTTCTGATTCATATAACAGTAATAATTAACACTAATTATCCATTTACCATAATTCATATTTTTTAATTTCTCAATTTCAAATCAATTTAGGCTTTCAATTAGGGATTCGCAATCTAACATGTCCAAATCAATAATTCTTGTATCAAATTTATAATTTAATAAAAGGTTGGTAATTTACAAGTTTTAATTTTAGGTTAACAATTTAATTTAGGTGTTTTCAATTCTAATCAGCCTAAAAAAAAATTTAAACTAAATATATTAGTCAATTTCGCCTCTATCCTAAGCATCAAATCTGACCTCAAATCAGCCTATTCTCCATAGATCTTGATTGGCTTCCCCTACAATTGCTTGATTCCCTCTTTGATTTAACTCTAAATTTGATTTACATTGATATTTGGGTTTGATTTGGGAATTAGGATATAATTTGAGGACTAGGATTTGAGAAGATAGAAAATTTGGTAACACTTCGTTACCGTGTTTGAAAACTAGAAATTAGGGTTTAGGTTTAGTATTAATCTATAAGAGAACTCTACTCATGTGGATCATCATATCAACAATAGAGCAGATCTTAGCCTTTCGTCCTTCACTTAGTCCGCATGCATTAACTCTCGTCCATTGAAACGAAGCGACACATAAATCTAACCACTCGGTTTATATAAGGTTGGGTCGACCGTTCATAGGGTTTGGTTGGCCACCCATGGTCGACCTGACCCTATTGAGGGTCGACCTAACCTTAGTTTATTCTTATAATTATTATTATTTGAAAATTTCTATTTTAATTTTTTGTTTAATCTTCTGACACTCATAACCCTTACATACAACCTCAGATTACGAAATGTTACATATGAAAATTGTCCGGAAAATCGGACATTTGCAAAGTAATGAATTTCAGTCCTTATCTTAATTTAATTTACATTCCTTGTTGGATTTTCATTTTATATTCCATTTTAATTTCAGTAAATTTCTAGGGTGTTATATTATCCCTCGTTAAAAGGATTTTGTCCCTGAATTCTCTAAGGACTGAAAAATGCAACTAACAACCAGTAACCAAAGTTTACGTCCATCTACTCAACCATCACCCATGGCAACCATAATCCTTTTGCATCCATTTTCATCCATTAGCATCCACCGCTCATAATATTTCCTATTGACATGTTTGCCAACATGTCCATCATCCAAATGTCTCTACCTAAAGGTTATACCTCCTACATCCTAAGTTCAAAGGTAATCTATGCTTCTCTAGCTAAAATGGACTGACTAAGGTAACTACCCCATATAGACACTTTCACAAGTACCTGATGATGGCTTCCCAATAATTAAGCCGTATCATATCTCTCTTTCGGGATTTTCTACTTGTTTGTTCTCTACCGTGGACTCGGATCCACAGATTCTATATGGACTAAATTTCATGGACTACCCCATGCCACCTATCGATACTTACTTCCTAAACTTTTGGCACAATCCTTACTACTAACTCAAATGGTGCAAAATAACTCGAGCATGAGTATGCTCTTACTAGATATAGCTCCACAAAACTTTCAATGCACAACATACTGTCTTAACTCTTTCAGTGGTTACCTAATCACATCTACGCTTAGATACCAAATAGGATAACTCAACTGTGGATTGTACTACTTCCTTTTATCGTACTTCCCAATTAGCTCTTTGCTATACTTCTTTTCCCTTGAGGTTTCCCAAACTAGTGATTCCATAAACATAAAAAGATATCACAACTTTTTTTTTCCAAATTCAGCTGAACTTAAGTCTTTCTCTTTACTCTTGAACTACTTTCCCATACTCTCTAAAATTATGGTACCTAAGTATCATGTTTGTGGGCTACATAGATCTATTCCAAGTTCTACAAATGGAATTTTGGTTATCTCCCTTTATCCTTAACACCAATAGTCTTCAAATTCATTAGAGTTATAATTTAAAACCCTTCGAACCAAATAATATCCACTTAAGGGTCACTTCACTCGCATATGGTTGGTACGCACATGACTATGTATTATGTGTCTGCTTTCTATAAATTTTCTTAGGAAAATAACCATACTTCGACCCGAGCGATATTTGAAGAAAATCTTTTTATCCCCTTATTCCAATCTTACACACAAAAATACCAAACTTCTTTTACATGAAAATTTCCTTCGCATTCTCAATGCATGCTATAACAACAACATTTTCTTGACAAAGACCCAAATTCTGGAATTTACTATCCATCCCAAAACCTTGACTAAATTATATATTCCTTGGTATCATCCCACAAATGGGTTTTTTTACTAGATATGGCCTTTTATTACTACATTCCAAACACCCTATGATTGAGACAGCCAAATATAAGGTGACCCTTTGCCATTTTAATCCAATTAACATAATAATAAACACTTTGGTTTATACTTAGGGACTTTTGCATTTTAATGCATTATAGCTACGCTTTTTTCTCTAAAAGGAAATGTGAACACTGTAACTTTCCATAAATTATTTAAATAATGATTTGTGCTATGTTTAGAATTACAAGGAATTATCTCTTTCATTTATTTTCGAAACGGACAATAAAAATATGGTAACCATCCCTATTTTGTACATCTCATTCTTTTAGGATATACCTCGTTATTTCAAACGATACACATTTATACTGAAACTAGGTAATTTATAGAAATTTACATTACTATATGCTTCATTCCAATAAATTAAAATGCTATCTACATCCCACTTCATTTTAAAATGACTTCTGACTTTGTGTTTACTATGTGTTATCCAGCCTTTTGACCGGGCAATATCTAGATCGATTTAATGAATGGAACTCGAAAACTACCATGGCAAGAAGCCCAAAGAGATAGCTGTAATGTCCAGAAACCAAGCACAATCGAGATCATAAGACCAATACAAGTCCAACCCAAAAATTCCACAACTTGGCCCATTAAAGTGACGGATCGGTGCTGATCCATAGAATCTCCCCCATATTTGCTCCATTTTTCTCCTATAACCAAGTCTTGACGTCAAAAGCGCATTCTCAACTCCTTGGATCAATCGCTTGTTATTTTCTATCGAAGCTATTTGCCATCGAACGCCTCAAATGCTGGAAAGCAACAAGTTTACTCCTCTACCGATCCATCTAATTGTCTTAGAAGTAAGCTCATAGCAATGCAAACAAGTTGAGAAACAAAAAGATAACTATATATCACTTTGATCTAAGGTGGCTAGTACTATCAATAAGTGGATCTTATGGATCGATACCGATCCGTGCCTATGGATCATTATCGATCCACAGCGGATTGCTGACTTGGCCACATTTTCTCGAGTGCAACTGCTACTGTATCATGGAGATCATGGAGGAGAACATGGTGGAGCATTTTCCACCGACTTACAGTCATAAATAGGCATGAAGGGGAATAATTTCAGGGATCTTTTAACTCTCTAGCAATCTATTACACATTTCTTGTAATTGGCTATTGAGTAGTATCGAACCATAAGAACAATTCTTGTAAAATAGCAATATCATTAATAAAACCTCAAGCGGACGTAGGCAACGATTAGCCAAACCACTATAAAATTGTGTTGTTCTGTTTTACTCATTTTAATTTACCTTTCATCACTTTTATTCTCTACTTAATCTATTGGTGTTGGTGACACATTTTGATACTAACACTTTGGTACTTTCACTGAAAACCGATTCTCCGGCCCGTTTGGATCCATCATCTGCCATTGGATTGTCTATATCCGAGGGGTAGATCCAGTTTCCTTTTTTCTAAATTTCTAACTACTCGTATTTTCAAGAATTAATATGAGAGCTTTCTATCATAGCCTCCAGAAGAGACCGATCCACTACTTCTCATGCTTTTGAAGACGTGTGGAATCTGATCCTCAACACATTGCAGAAGTTATGGAACCATATGTTGCTGATGTTCAGAACCCAACAAACGTGATTACATGGATTCAGATGAACCGTATGATTAAATAGATGGATGACATGCTCTAGGAAATTGCAATGAATTTAATGCGCAGATGAAGTAGAGCTTGGATTTGATGAACCGGTTGGCTAGTAGTCGCAAGAGAATCAAGAGAGACTAAACACCTTCTGATTCAGTGTTTGTCGGTTCCTCATCATCGGAGCATAGGAGGAGGGATGGAAAGTAGAAGATGTTTAGGAAGGATACCAGGAAGTCGAAGCAAAAAAGGGATCGAAACCACAACCAAGGATTATGGATCGGTAGCGATCCATCAAAAAGGATTGGTACTGAACCATCCCACTTGGATGTAAGTGATCGACTCCTGAGTAATGGTACTGGGCTTGGCTTCTGTACGTTCTATAGATGGCTAGGATATTTAAGGTCAAGCGGCTACCATGGATCCGCTTCAAAGAGACCATATGCACGGAACTGCTGAACGAATGGTTCTCTCGGAATCAGGGAGGCTACCAATAGTCCATATAGTACCGTAATACCTCCTGATTGGGAGGCTACCAGAGGATACTCCATAGGTACGACACGAATCAAACTCATACAAGGCACGCTAGGGTAGGTGACACGGCACAACTAGGAAATGCCAGGGTAAATATACCAGTTACGCTTCCGGGCCGGTGGTAACGCGTAGTAGCTACTACCTCCTACCTCAAGCTACATCCCTAAATCAAAAATCAAAGTAACCACCGAATCAATCCAAAAGTCAGAGTATAATATTGAAGGGATGTGTCCGATCGGAGGAATGACCTCACTTAGCCCGTCAATCGCTCCTATTTTAGCCACCTTATGCCAACTCACGGGAGTCTGGTCCACGTATATACCTCAATAGAATGACGCCACCATCCTACTTCATTATGGAATCTCCACCGCGTACACGTTGTTAAAGTGGTTTTTGGAGTTGGCAGAGAGTATGACAACTTACGTTCCCGGTCTCTTTAAAAACCAAACGTTATTATAACACCACGGTCATTTTCAAAATAGTTTATACCTTAAAACCAAATATCATTGCCCTTCCTTACCCAAATCAATACGATATCATTTTCATTTCAAATATATCCTTTTCTAAAATCATAACACTTTCAAAGTTATAACATTTCGAAATCAAAACACTTGAATATAACACTTTCAAATTATAATACCTTGAAACTCATTACTTTGAAACATAACTTCCACCACTTAAATGGTTTAAATATTTAAAATACTACATATAATGAAATAGCTTCTTCAATTTCACAAATCAATTTCAAAACAACTCGAATTTCTAAATTTTAAATTTAACCAAATCCCAAATCATAAATTTCAATTCAATTTAGTTTTCAAATAAACTATTCCAATTTATATCGATTTCAAACAGATTTGGTCCATCGAATAAACCATTCCAAATTCAATATATTTCAAACTTTAAGTATTCAACAATTTCAAAACTAAGTTTGGTAATTACGATTCAACAATTCAATTTTCTATTATTTAGTTTTGAAATATTTTACATAATAAATCCATTATCATTTAAATAAAACTCAAATTACAAATAACTAAATATTTCCTTCAATTCATTTATACTTGAAATATTCATTTAATTCACCTTAAAAAGTTATAAAAATCGTACCTTCCAAAATTTCAAATTTAATAAATTTCACATCAAACTTATTAGCGTTTAATTCTTAAATAAATTCAATTTCAAATTCGTCTTCCAACCATAATTTATTTAAATCATTATAAAGTTTGTATTAAAATATAGTTTAAATACTTAACCATATTATCCGCAATAACAATCAAACTTATTATTAAGCTTATTCTATACTAAAAACAAATTATACACAGCTCAAAATCAAGAATAAAATATATTTATATAATATCTAAAATCGGTATTTATCTAAAACTATATATTTCTTTACAAAACCATAGAAATCATTTCAAAATATTTTTATATATAGATCACGGTGTCTGTATATAATTTTCTATCCTATGGTCAAGTGATACGGATATTTATTATTTCAATCCATAATTTAAAATATAAATACGGTTATAAATCATTTCAAACCGCAATCTCGAATGAAACAAAAATCCATAACAATTTGCAGTTTATAACAATATAAAATACGACATCCATTCATCCAATATCAATCATCAAACATTTATCACAATCATCATCCAATTCAATCAATAACATTAATATAGAACAGTTAATAAATAACATTTATTTACTGGTATTTTATATTCAATAATAAATTAAATAACTATTTTATCCAGATAAATCCAAATAAACCGAGGTGATGGTTCAAAATATGCAAAATAGTCATAAATAAATTTCTAATCACATCATAAATCAATTTAACAAACATAAGAAATTTTAAAAGTTGTAAGGGTTAAACACTCACCTTTTCGAATATAAATTGAATTTAAATCCAATTTAAACCAAAAATTCAAACAGTCTCAGAATCAATCCAAACGAGAGTCGAAAAGTCTGAAATTTCGATAGGATCGCAGCGAAGAAAACCGCTTGTAAATCGGACCTCGCATGAAGAAGTTGCGTACGTTAGAACACCATACGATTTATATTTAATTTAAATAAATAAGATTAAATAAATTTACCCTAGTTCACACATCAGCATCTCCTCAAAGCAAGCTACAGGAGCCCTAATATCGATAAACAGAAAATGCGCGGCCTCACTAAAATTCACGTCGCCCCCGGACTCTGACACACCGCCCACTGGAGGCTGGCTCCGCCTTCGATGTTGTTCCCACTGGGCCTTATAGATCGCGCGACAAGCCAGCTGCCGCTGCCGTTACTAGGTTTTGGCCGAACGCTAGTCGAATTTTCAACGAAAATCCAACCATTGAAACAATGAACAAGGCACGCGGATGAACTACGCTCGATGATCTCGATAAAACCCACAAATCAATTTGGCGATCGGGCGGAGTTGATTTCGACGCAATGGATGGCCGAAAATAGTGCTTCAATTTCTGGGCGAACAGTCATTAAATGTGGAAAATGAACTACAGATCTGAGATATGCTCGTCAAGTGCTTCAAATTGATACATAATTCGATGTAGTTTGTAAGGATTAAATTTTTGATTTGATTTTGAATTGCAATTGGATTTGGAATTGAGAATTTGTCTGCCATTGGGAAAAAGGAGCAACACAAAGAATTGTACGTACTTACAAATGAGAATAAGGAGTATCTAGGGTTTGTAACGAGGTATTTATTGGTAGATTAGAAATAGAGATGAACGGACACGATTTGATTGAACGACAAGCGACCCAAAACGCCCATTCTACCTCCGGAACGAAAATTGGTCAACCTATATATCAAAATAGACGTTTTAAAATATTTTAAAATCAATGGAATAAGTTTCTGGTCCAAATTCCATCGTATGAAGAAGTTATGCTAAAATCAAGTTCTTTCAAATTGATTTCAATTGATTTCAATTTAATTGATTTCTGGGAGTTTCGAGTCCGTATGATCAAATGATAAGTCCAGTCGTTACGAAACTTAAAATCCTACAATAATACACCGTTACGGATCCGATGAAACTAGTTTCGTCGAAATCCGAGTCAGTGACCAAAATGGCTATATTTCGGTTAATTAAATAAATTAATATTAAATTAAATTAAATTACATTCCCATTCAATTATCATTATTTCCAATTTCTATCACTTTGGATTACTTAATAATCTAAAATCCTTTAAAACAAATTCTCTTATTAACTTATTTATTGGACATTTCACAATTTACAGCATTTAATTTCAATTTCAATTAATCCAGTAATTATAAATTTAAATTCCCAATAAATCCATTTATTTGATTTAAATCTTGTTATTCACATCTTTTATTACAATAAGGATATAACTAACATTGTTTTATGATTTATTACATTAAGATCTTCAAATTTCATCCAAAATTTCTATTAACGTAATAATTAAATATAAAATTTCATTTGATTATAATTAGTCCAATTATTAAGTTTAAATTCCAATAAATTGATAAATCTTGATTTCCTTCTTTTTATTCAACCCACTGTCATACTATGAATAAAGTTGACAATATTCCCATTTATTATCTAGATTTACATTAACATAATATTCAATTTAGATTTATAGCAATTGCTTACCGAATTTTATTTAATACACTAAATAAATAAACAACATATATTAATTGTCGCCTAATTACTTTTAATTACATTTATAAGTTTATCACTTACCAACACAGGTTATACTTTCATATATAACGCAAATTTTATTTCATTACCATTTATGATACCCTTTCATTACATACTTCAATATTTACATTCGCTTATTTTATAATGAATTCATAACCAAGTTGTAACAATTTACACTCTTTCGTTATTGGGGTTTCACTCCAATTGTCAATACTTAGTTTTAATTACCATTGCTACATTTCATTTTTAACATTCACTTCATTATAAATTATAAAGTTTTTATTTCTTTCTGAATTTAATTACAAAAATATTATTAATTTAACCAATTTAATTATCGAAATTTACGGGTGGTTGCAACAACTGTTTGTGCAAGCCCCACAAGATGGTCGGCAAGGGAGTTCTAACCCCCAGCAAGGGCAAGCTGGGCTTGGTGTTGATGAGCCTAAGCAGCTTGAGAAACATCTTGTTATTAACATTATAATTGGTGGACCACATCCAGCTGAGAAGAGTTGGAATGAGATGGAGCGATATGTTGGTGCTTTAAAGCATGCTGTGAATGAGATTTGCTTTTCCATCGAAGACAGTGCTCCGGCAAAGTAGATTAGTTGTGTGAAAATGATATTGTTTTCCATAACCATGATGTTGATAAGGTATAAGCTCCGATTCTTGATCGACTTGTTATTTCAGCCATAATTGGCCTACTATTATAAAAAAAGATTTGGTTGACAGTGGAAGTTCAGTCAACGTTATGTTCAAGAGAGCCTATGACCATATTCTTCTGGTGGAAAAGGACATAAAGCCTTGTAAATCTCAGATCCAGAGATTTAACAGGATAGCTAATGATCCGGTGGGATGCGTGGATCTATTGATGGTTCTTGAAGAGGGCGATCATTAGAGAGTGTGATCCATGCCTTTTTTTATTGGATATCTATTCTACCTACAATGCTTTTCTTGGCCGACTATTCAGATTTGTATAAGGCATAACGTAACAACCCACATATTTTCAATTGTATATTTAAATATTTTATTTAAATATTTTATCGTTCGTCGGATTTTGGTCCGAAAACCTACTTTTTGCAAACAGTCGAATTGGGACTCGAGACCCCTCCCATTGAGTTCAAAATGTCGTTTGCAACATTTTTGAGTATAAGCTTCGATATGTTTGTAGTTAGTCGAGTTTTGCTACTTTTTCACTTTGGGTTTGAGTTTGGGTTTCAGACCAATGTTCCACCTTAATACTCTAGCTCCACTCCAACTCTTCATTACTTCATTTCATATTCCTAACACTTCAAGCTAAAGTAAAAATGGTGGAAGAGATTGGAAATGGAAATTCCTAAGCCCTACCTTTCTTTGCAAATCCAACTTCTAGCTCCAAATTCAAGAGAACCCATTGGTAAGCATCTCCTTCTTCTTCTCCAACTCATTCTCCTTCCAATTTCAAAAATTTCCTAAACCTAATTTGGGAAATATTTCTCTTTTAAGCTTAGAATCAAGCTTCTTGAGTTGGGATTGAAGAGTGGTTGATTCTCCTTTGCTTTCAAGCTTCTTCTTCATTTGTTTGGGTTCAAAGGTGAGATTTTTATCTCACATCTTAGTCTATATTTATCTTCGATTGTTAGGTATGAATTCCTAACACTTATTCATGTGCATTTGATTTTGATTTGGATTGCTTTTGTGAATATTCCAATTTTTGGTGTTTTGGGTTCAATTCTTTAAAAAATCATAACTTTGATGTTTTGATCATGTTTTTGGTGATGAACCAAAGAGCTTCTATGGCCGGGTAGTCGATTGGCGTAAACCCTTAGTGCCGTTGCTCGACGGTTTGAAAATTGAGGGAGTTTGCACCTCTTTTGAAATAGGGTAGGAAGTATAAGTATACAGGTTCGGCCGACCGAACTCAGGGTCCGGTCGACCGACCTGCTACCCAGGCACTTCCTGCCTCTGTTTTGGAAGTGCTAGTTACAGGCTTCGGCCGACCGAGCCCCTGGGCCGGTCGACCGACCTGGTGCCCGAGCACTTCGAACCTCTTATTCGGTCAACCGACCCAGGGAGTCCGGTTGACCGACCTGCTCCTATCTGCCTACTATGCTTTTTTTGCCTAGTTGCTTGAATTTCCAACTTTAATCGATTCGTGTTGTTTCCTATTCGTTGCTATCATTTATTATCGACTTTGATGACATTTTCTTTAGGAATTTAGGATATATCCACTTTGATGGATTCGGTATTGATTTCTTTGGATTTTCATTCACGTCTTCGAATGTGAATTTTAGTGATTGATTGTTCTTACAAACTTCTTTGTGATTTGTCACTTTAAAAATATAAAGGTTTTCTATACTAGTAGTAAATATCAAAACTCTTTCTTCAAATGATTTCAACACTATTTTATTACAAAGCTCGTTTTTCTTAAACCATTTTCCAATCTATTAGTATATACAAGCCTTTACCTCACTCGTATGAGAAATCTAATTAAACGACTTAGTAAAACAAGTGGTATGAAACACTTGCGTTTACTTCGTCGGTTAATTATTGGACTTGTTCGATTGAAACTCTTGTGACAATTTTCTAGTGGAGATCTATAATTTGTTCGTAAATATTTAAGTTAAGCTAGTGGTTATGGGACATGAAGCTAAGCTCATATATTTACTAGCTTACTGTAATTGACACTTCTCGGTGATCATGACGATCATTTTATGGTTTAGACTAGCATTGTGCGATGTATCTTTGTCCACGTGGAGGACTGTACGTCGTTTTTATTGAGCTTCGGCTCACCAAGAGGAGCTTCGGCTCAATGTCCGCAATGGGGGACTATACCCTGTCATGAGGAACTTCGGTACACCAGGAGGAGCTTCGTCTCAAAGTCCGCAATGGGGGACTGTACCCTGTTAGGAGGAGTTTTGACTCACCAGGAGGAGCTTCGGCTCAAAGTCCGCAATAGGGGACTATACCCTGTCAGGAGGAGTTTTGACTCACCAGGAGGAGCTTCGGCTCAAAGTCCGCAATGGGGGACTATACTCTGTCTGGAGGAGCTCCGGCTCATTTTTCTGGGATTGGCCATCCTTTTTTTGTGATTTCTGGATTTCGTGTGTTGAATTCTAGAATTTATGTTTCACCAACTTTTACGATTGGCATTGATATATATGTCATTTATTGTGGCTTGGTGAATGAAATTAGGAGTATGACATTCCTTTTTATCTTTGAGAAGATCTTTGCGATATTGATTAATCTCTTATTGATTTTTTTTCAATTATTTATTTATCACAGCTTGGCATTGTGATTATTATACGTTTGGTCATATCTCTTATTCCATATCATTTCTTATGATATTTATAGCTAGACTGATCCGTTCATTATTTTCTTGTTAAATAATACTCGGGTCAGACCGAGATGTTACAGGTGCTTCTGCTTGACTTCTCTTCTGGGGTTATCATATGATCTCTTGGCTAACTACTTAGATTAGTAGTTTATTTTGTTGTATACACTGGAGATATGGACTCATAGATGTATTCTTTTGTATAGCACGTGTTGCTATTCTTTTGTATTATGGTGGATCTTTTTGACCACTAATCTGATATACACTTTCATGTGTTAGTTATATATTCATATCTTCTTCCGCCTTTGTGATATGAATTATCTGTGACTGATTTGTGTGATGCTTGTTTCTATATTTGTTTTCGAAGATTATTATAGCCACTATGTAGTAGCTTTGTGTTTGTATCGGTATGTCAGATTTCCTCTTGAAATAAAATGCATGTTATACTATCTGACATATCGGTGCCCGCGCAAAGCAATTACACTGTAACGACCCAGGATTTTTAGTAATTAAAATTTGAATATTTAATTAATTTTAAATATTAATAAGTGAAATTTATAAGTCGGATAAATTTTATTTCGAATAATTGGATTTAATTGAATAATTAAATCAATAATTTAATATGTTAAATTATGGAAATAATTGAAAATCGAGTTAAATATGATTGAAAATGATTTGTAAAATTTTATTTTATCATATTGAAGTTAGAATGATATTTTAGAACTTTTAAAATCGAATTTGAAGTTTATTTGTGAAAATTGAATATTTTAATATTTAATCGACTAGTGAAAATAGTCAAGAAGTTAGGAGAAACACTCACTGCCAATTGAAGAATTGCAACACTAAATTTCCTGACTCGTTGATCCATGTTTGGGGTTGAAGTTTGTTGTTGTTTCTTCAATTGTTTTCTTTTCCTTTTTTTATTTTTTCCTTTTCTGCTCTCTTGTAGTTTCGCTTTTATTGTGTTTCAATAAAACTGGTAGGGGTCCAGTCAACCCCGCTGGCTATGCCAAAAAAAAAAAATAGTCAATATTTGAACAGTCTCGGAATTGAATGAAACCCATTCCATTGGATCCGTAATAGTTAGTTATTATCGGATTTCAATTTTCGTGTCAATCGGAGTTATCGTTTGATCGTGGCAGCTCGAAACGCATCGAATTGTTTTTAATATTAATTTGGCGAGTTTAAATAGCCATTTTTCAAAAAGTCTCGGATTTTGACAAAACCAGTTTCATCGGATCCGTAATGTGATTTTATTGTATGGTTTCAAATTTCGTGTCAATTGAATTTACCGTTTGTCCGGTACAAATTAAAACGCCTAGAAAATCGTTTAAATCGGTTCAATTGAAATTGAACGTTTATTGCCATAACTCACACAGATGTCCGAATTAGCTTCCAAAACCTGTTCCATTGTGTCCGGAACGCGGGGTAAACCCTAGAAACGCTAGTTACGGCACGTGAATCGGAGTTCGGAATTTCCGGAATGAATAGTGTTCGAAATTTCCTACAAATAGACCATCTCCATTCACAAATAAAAATAAATAAATAAATGTAAACCCTAGCCGCCTCTAACATATTCAATGGCCAGAAAACTCTCCTCTTCTCCTTCATTTATCTTTCAATCCTTCAATCGTTTCAAGAAACTTACAACTAGAAAGTGGTAGAGCGTAATGAGAACTACAAGATCAACGGTTATGATCGTGTTTGGAGCCATGGATCGACGGCAAAGTGGAGATGTACACCGTGCGTTTCGTGCTCAATTCCCAAGGCTTGGGACAGCCGAGCTCCTCCATGTTTGGGCCGAGCATAGCTCTTGGTCGTGGCTACAATATGGAGCTCCCTGATCGAGTTATAATCAAGCATAGAGGTTGTAAATTTAAACCCTAAATTTGAAAGCTATGGGTTGTTTGCGTTCTTGGTACTGGATGCACGCGTGAATGGGAAGAAGAAAGGGGGGGTGTGCGCACGGGCCTGATGATGGAAGCAGGGGATCTAACGGCTAATATGAAGCTAGGTTGAAAATTAGTTAATTATGTTGTAAATTGTTTATATAAAAATCGTGTAAACTTCATAAAATCATAATTTTTTCATACGAGGTCGAAAACGCGCGAAACCAGTTGCGTTGGAATCGTATAGACGAGCACTACGCGATGGAATTGGATTGGAGTCGTTTGGAGTTAGTGAGAATTTCGGGTAAAATTAAACGTCCGTTTAATTTTATTTGAAATAAATCGCTAAAACGAAATTGAAATCAAGGTGAGAACTTCTCACTCAATCGAATCGGTTTCGATTTTATTTTAAATAGTTATATTTAAAATATTTGAATGCATGTTGAATGATGATTGTTATCTATTGATTGTTAAAATAGACATTATGCGCCGTTAGTAAGCGGATGTTATTTATTAAAAACATATACCGCGAATATTTCATAAACAGTGAAATTGGTATTATATATAATAGCAATATATATATATATTGGCATATGTATATATTAGAGTTATTGATTTCCCGCATTTGTATAGCGGATGAGACCCTATTGCGCCGTCTATTAAGCGGATAATATTTTAAATCCCATATACCGCGATAATTCCGTACTGGAGCGGAATTGGTATTGTGCTAATATTTGTGGATGCAGGAAAACAGGTTGGAGGGATCTAACTGGATTCCTCAACAGTATTTATTTGATTTCAGATATTTTGATATTTGATGGATTATCATATCGATATATGATATCGTTGTAGTCGTGATTGACTATTTGGTGTGTAGCATCATTGAACCAAGTTTTGGAACTTTAAAATGATTTTTAAAGTGATTTTTGAAAATATACTATATGTTTGGAATTGATCCATTTTAAATAAATAAAAAGATATAATTTTTAATGTTATAAAAATTATGATTTTGAGAAATACGGTTAAAGATTTATTTTTGAGAAATATGGGTTAATGTTTTTATAAAATAATTAAATTGGATTTTTGAATTTATTATAAAAAGTTTAAAAATAGGATTTATAAAATTTGATTATTTTATAAATCAAGAGAATGGTGAAATTATAAAGGAGATTAAAGATGTTTTAAAATAATAGTATAAATTGATTTTATAAAGGATTTATAAATTAAAACATTTGAATTATAAAACGAGTTTTTATAAGTGGTTGAATGAAGTGATAATGGGTGGCATAAGTGAATGAAATTTATAAAATTATAAATGGTGAAGTTATAAATGAAATTTATAAATAGTAAGATTTATATATTTTGTGAAGTTATTAAAGAATATATTTGGATAAATAATTGAATCTTATAAGTTATAAGATTTATAATTATGAAGTTTAAAAGAACGATTCTTGTAAACAAATAAATTATAAGTATTTGACTTATAATATGAATCTTTAGTATATCATTGAGTTATAAATTGGAATAGGTTAATAAAGGAGATTTATAAAAGAAGTTTTTATAAGATAAATAGAAAAGGAATTTATAAACGTTGTTTTATAAATTCGCAATACGACTTATTTTGATAAGTAAATAGTTGAAACCTATTAATGGAGTTATATTCACGTTTTAGACTGTGAATAAACCTTTAAAATAAAATGTATAGAAATGATGAAATTGATTAACGTAGTATATTCACGTTTTTGAATAGTGAATAATATGTTAAAGAAGATGTTTAGGATGTGATATTTTAAACAGAATTAAAACGATCTAATGATGTTTTTAAAATGTGTTGAGATTGGAAACCATAGATTTCAACATTCATTGTTGAAATAGACGTTTTCGAGAAATAAAAGGGAATGGTGGACTATAACACTGTTGTTATAGTAAATGATTTCCGAAAGGAAATGTTTTGTATAGTATTGGGATTTATATATCTATTTTAATTTCGAATCCCTATACTAGTGATTTTGGGTTGTCGTAACGATGTTTTACGTAACATTCGTTTTGGCCCAAATAAATATGTTTAAGAGAATGATTTCCTTAAAGAATGAAATATATACTTAATCTCGATTTAAGTATATTGAATATTTTCCAAGTGTTGAAAATAAATAGGTTCATGAATTACTTATTAAATAAGTATGGAAATGTTTTCCAATATAAAGTGAATATTAGAGAATTTATCTTTTTGAAGATAAATTGAAATCGTATATGCATGGGTATTTTGGAATATAAATTCACTATGGAATTTATAAAAGAAAGGGGAACTTGTTTAAAAATAAATATTGATTTATTTTTGAAGTATTGAAAATAATATATCTTGTAAAGATATTTTCGGAAAATAAATAATTTGGAAAATTATTTGGAAACTGGTGATGTGTGCATATCCATTGATAGTTCAATAACCGACTATCAATATTTCCCTTTGAATGGGTAATTGATGTGATTTGTTTGAATTTGAATGCCACACTTATTTTTAAATAAGCGCTCACTATTCGGGTTAACCGGGAAAGGACCATGGGGTCGTATAACCCATTCCGAATATGTGATACGTCGTTATGAATTGCATTTGAAGATCGGTGTTGAAGACCGGATATTTGCGAGAGCGATAGGATGATCTGTCGATTGACTCTGCACCTAGTTGCTCCGGTATAGAGTTCTCCATATGTGATGGTGAATCCGATCAGGATTGTGGATATCCGGATTGCAAGGACTTCTTTGTAAGTGCCTTCGGTTCTGTTCGAGCCCGGAACAGACTTGTATGGATTGTATGTCTGACATTACAAATTGAGATATAAAGCCGATTTCTTTCAAATATATTTCTGTTGGTGGCGGAGAATTTATTCTTTTAGCTTAACACCCTTCTCTGAGACGTACGAGCTCAGAGGTTATGTAGTTGAAGGTTATCAGCGATATATTCCCATTTTGGTAATGTGACATGTTGAGTGTTGCTGTGAAATGATCATTGTGTTGATTATTTGTGATAGGATCATTTATTTGATCGTCTATCCTAGTGATCATTTCTATGATCATTTGTTGACCCAAAGCATGGCTTTTGTATAAAGTATGTTTTTGTGGACGTGACTTCGTCGAGCCTCACACCTCGGGAATGGTCAAAACAGGAAAGATGCGGCAAGGTTATGAGGGGTAGCGCCCTTTAGGATATGTGCATTTCCTTCTGGAAAAGGGTGGTATCATGGTATGGAGCCCAGATACTTACTCATGTTGAAAACACTTTGTTATGATTGTGTGATGATGGTGACGAGCGCTCGGTGAAAGGTCCCAAAGGACCGGGGGATGGCATATTCGGTCAGTTGTTACTCAGTTAGGGGTAACCCGGCCTTGTGTTGGTAGAGATCCGGTTTGGTTCTCGGGGACGTCCATCCAGAGGCATTCTCATGTGGCAATGGGAAGTTCCTTGGCCTGATCATTCGTTGGAAATCCAAAGAAACAATACGAGACTTGTACGGTTTTAGTTGTATAACCTGCTATGGAATGTGGCGGTAACCTGCTATTGAACATAGTTAGCTATAGTAGGCATAGTTCGAAATGTCTATGCTGGCTAAGATTCATATTCTACTTTCGAAATAAATTTTTCCTACACTATGCACTAGTAATAATATCAAATGTCTTTTAAATGCGTATCAAGCATCTTTGACTATCATAAGGAGAAATCTCCTCCGATTCTGCGTTCGCGTTGTGTGTGTGTGCGGGAGGCCTTATGGTAGTCTCATTTTTAAAAGCATTGCGAATTGACTTTAAAAATATTCCTCTATTTTGATTTCAAAGATAAATAAACTGTTTTGAGTTCTCACACCAGTCACATGACTGACTCGGAGTTTATTGTTTTCCTTCCTAAACTCTGGGTGCCCACCAATTTCCACACGGGCAGTTAAGAGTTAGGTTTATCAGGATATTCTGGATATTCAGAAATTGCTGGAGGCAAGCTGGATGGCATGGCGTAATTACTAGTATATAGTATTTCTTTTTCCGCTGTTTGTTGTTGTTTGTTGTAGTACACTCTGATGTAATGTAATGTAATGTATACGATGTAATAACTGTTATAGTTCTTTGTTTAAAGATTATTCATTTATTATTATATGTTGTTCCGCTACGAATTGTGAGATTCTGTTATTGTTCTGTTGTTTTCTTTCCGTTCTATTTTCTATTTTCTTTTCTCTCTATTTTCTATCTTCTTATCTCTTCTCCTATGACTTTTTCTTCTTCTTAAAACCCTAAGTGTTCAATTTTTCGGCATTCGATTTCTCGGCAGTTGATACAGTGGACGTACTGATGTCAGTTTTCGGAAGTTGAAGAATCGGGTCCTTACATCTGGTATCAGAGCATATGGTTAAGCGACAACCATGGTTCTGTTGGGTATTACTCATTAGAGATAGAGTCAGTAGTGCTCTAGAATGAGTTTGAGTGTAATAATAGCTATGAGAGCGTATTTGTTAGCGAAAATATAAAATTGTTTTATATTGTGATGATTGGTTTATTGAGTGGCATATGAACCTTCGTCAGCACGGTCTGTACAACTATGCCGAAGGGGTTTATAAACATTTGAAAAGAACAATTCGACACAATATTGTTTTAAATTGGGTAAATGAAATAATTTTACCTTGATTATATTTTTATATATAAAGAAATAATTTTTCAGAATTATTAAAGTGTATATAAGATGATTGTTAAGATGTTTGAATAATCTAAATAAAAGAATAATTGTATAAGCAAAAGAATTATAAGAATTGAATTATAATTAAAGTGATTTACAATTGTGAAATAAACTTATATATATAAGAAGTGAAACTATATGAATATATTTATGAATATGAGTAGTAAATAAAAATGAATCTAAAGTTAAATAAAAATTTACTTTAGAATTGGAAGCTGAATTGATTTATAAGTTGGAATTTAAGTTATGTAAAAAAACCAAGTGACGTTTATAAAATGAAATATAACTTAAAAGATGTAGAATGAAGTTGATATTGGTATCAAAGTAAATTAAGAAAGTTAAGTGATAGATATGAACTTAATTTATGTAAATGAAATTCAACTTTTGTAATTGAATTGAATTAATGGATTGAATGTTAAATCAATTGAATGTGAATTAAATTGATATGAAATAATGAGTTTGAGTGTTAATTCATTAAAATGTAATGTTATTGGAAGTTGAATAATTGAATGAAAATCAATTAATTAAACCAATTGATAAGCAAAGGAATTTGGTTGTAATTAATATACATTGATTGTTATATGGTTGTTAGTTGATTGATTGTATATAATTCATTAAGATTTAATGAAATTGAAAGCTAGAGTAATTGAATAAATTCAATTGAAAGTTAAGTGAATCTTAAATAGAATTGAATTTGATTGGAAGTGAACCAACTTGAATATAAATTAGTGAATATAAACTAATTGAAAATGAATGTTAGTAAAATCCAATGTAAATGAATCAAATGTGATTTAAATTGAAACCATTTCATTGAATATTAATGAGAATATGAATGAATATTTATTGGTTATGAATGCTAGTTGGTTGATGGTTGAATATATTGCTTTTACTACATTTGCTATGTTGGCATATATAGTTATTATGTTGCTATATGTTGTATATCGATACTATTGTCATATATTCATGATTCTCATATTGTTTGTTGAGTGTTTAGTAGGTGCGGATCGCGTTTGCTTCGCATTTGGAGCTCGCTTTCGCGCTATATTAGCCGTATATGCTCGCTAATAAAATATAAGGTACATATCTCGGATTACATACCGTACTTTTATACTTTTTCCCTTCGGGATGCCTTATTACTTGATGAGATGTATATTTGTGATATATATACTGTCATTTTTTTTTCGGATCGAGCCGCGCAAAGGAGACTATGGCGAATTTTTCCGGAAATTTAAGGCGTTAGAAAAATTTTGAGAAAATTGGAAATTTTTTGAAAACTTTAACTTTGATTTGGAATTGAAAGTTAAACAATAGTAGTTGTTTTTGAAAAGATAACTAAGTGTGATTTGAAAACTTAGTAAAGTATTTATAAGAAATTTAACTATGGATTTTGGGAAAGTTAATAGATTCTGTAATTTTTCTTACTTATTAATTTCGAGGACGAAATTCTTTTAAGGGGGGAAGATTGTAACGACCCAGGATTTTTAGTAATTAAAATTTGAATATTTAATTAATTTTAAATATTAATAAGTGAAATTTATAAGTCGGATAAATTTTATTTCGAATAATTGGATTTAATTGAATAATTAAATCAATAATTTAATATGTTAAATTATGGAAATAATTGAAAATCGAGTTAAATATGATTGAAAATGATTTGTAAAATTTTATTTTATCATATTGAAGTTAGAATGATATTTTAGAACTTTTAAAATCGAATTTGAAGTTTATTTGTGAAAATTGAATATTTTAATATTTAATCGGCTAGTGAAAATAGTCAATTTTTGAACAGTCTCAGAATTGAACGAAACCTGTTCCATTGGATCCGTAATAGTTAGTTATTATTGGATTTCGATTTTCGTGTCAATCGGAGTTATCGTTTGATCGTGGCAGCTCGAAACGCATCGAATTGTTTTTAATATTAATTTGGCGAGTTAAAATAGCCATTTTTCAAAAAGTCTCGGATTTCGACGAAACTAGTTTCATCAGATCCGTAATGTGATATTATTGTATGGTTTCAAATTTCGTGTCAATTGAATTTACCGTTTGTCCGGTACAAATTAAAACGCCTAGAAAATCGTTTAAATAGGTTCAATTGAAATTGAACGTTTATTGCCATAACTCGCACAGATGTCCGAATTAGCTTCCAAAACCTATTCCATTGTGTCCGAAACGCGGGGTAAACCCTAGAAACGCTGGTTACGGCGCGTGAATCGGAGTTCGGAATTTCCGGAATGAATAGTGTTCGAAATTTCCTATAAATAGACCTTCTCCATTCACAAATAAAAATAAATAAATAAATCTAAACCCTAGCCGCCTCTAACATATTCAATGGCCAGAAAACTCTCCTCTTCTCCTTCATTTATCTTTCAATCCTTCAATCGTTTCAAGAAACTTACAACTAGAAAGTGGTAGAGCGTAATGAGAACTACAAGATCAACGGTTATGATCGCGTTTGGAGCCATGGATCGACGGCAAAGTGGAGATGTACACCATGCGTTTCGTGCTCAATTCCCAAGGCTTGGGGCAGTCGAGCTTCTCCATGTTTGGGCCGAGCATAGCTCTTGGTCGTGGCTACAATATGGAGCTCCCTGATCGAGTTATAATCAAGCATAGAGGTTGTAAATTTAAACCCTAAATTTGAAAGCTATGGGTTGTTTGCGTTCTTGGTACTGGATGCACGCGTGAATGGGAAGATGAAAGGGGGGGTGTGCGCACGGGCCTGATGATGGAAGCAGAGGATCTAACGGCTAATATGAAGCTAGGTTGAAAATTAGTTAATTATGTTGTAAATTGTTTATATAAAAATCGTGTAAACTTCATAAAATCATAATTTTTTCATACGAGGTCGAAAACGCACGAAACCAGTTGTGTTGGAATCGTATGGACGAGCACTACGCGATGGAATTGGATTGGAGTCGTTTGGAGTTAGTGAGAATTTCGGGTAAATTTAAACGTCCGTTTAATTTTATTCGAAATAAATCGCTAAAACGAAATTGAAATCAAGGTGAGAACTTCTCACTCAATCGAATCGGTTTTGATTTTATTTTAAATAGTTATATTTAAAATATTTGAATGCATGTTGAATGATGATTGTTATCTATTGATTGTTAAAATAGACATTATGCGCCGTTAGTAAGCGGATGTTATTTATTAAAAACATATACCGCGAATATTTCATAAACACTGAAATTGGTATTATATATAAAAGCAATATATATATATATTGGCATATGTATATATTGGAGTTATTGATTTCCCACATTTGTATAGCGGATGAGACCCTATTGCGCCGTCTATTAAGCGGATAATATTTTAAATCCCATATACCGCGATAATTCCGTACTGGAGCGGAATTGGTATTGTGCTAATGTTTGTGGATGCAGGAAAACAGGTTGGAGGGATCTAACTGGATTCCTCAACAGTATTTATTTGATTTCAGATATTTTGATATTTGATGGATTATCATATCGATATATGATATCGTTGTAGTCGTGATTGACTATTTGGCGTGTAGCATCATTGAACCAAGTTTTGGAACTTTAAAATGATTTTTAAAGTGATTTTTGAAAATATACTATATGTTTGGAATTGATCCATTTTAAATAAATAAAAAGATATAATTTTTAATGTTATAAAAATTATGATTTTGAGAAATACGGTTAAAGATTTATTTTTGAGAAATATGGGTTAATGTTTTTATAAAATAATTAAATTGGATTTTTGAATTTATTATAAAAAGTTTAAAAATAGGATTTATAAAATTTGATTATTTTATAAATCAAGAGAATGGTGAAATTATAAAGGAGATTAAAGATGTTTTAAAATAATAGTATAAATTGATTTTATAAAGGATTTATAAATTAAAACATTTGAATTATAAAACGAGTTTTTATAAGTGGTTGAATGAAGTGATAATGGGTGGCATAAGTGAATGAAATTTATAAAATTATAAATGGTGAAGTCATAAATGAAATTTATAAATAGTAAGATTTATATATTTTGTGAAGTTATTAAAGAATATATTTGGATAAATAATTGAATCTTATAAGTTATAAGATTTATAATTATGAAGTTTAAAAGAACGATTCTTGTAAACAAATAAATTATAAGTATTTGACTTATAATATGAATCTTTAGTATATCATTGAGTTATAAATTGGAATAGGTTAATAAAGGAGATTTATAAAAGAAGTTTTTATAAGATAAATAGAAAAGGAATTTATAAACGTTGTTTTATAAATTCGCAATACGACTTATTTTGATAAGTAAATAGTTGAAACCTATTAATGGAGTTATATTCACGTTTTAGACTGTGAATAAACCTTTAAAATAAAATGTATAGAAATGATGAAATTGATTAACGTAGTATATTCACGTTTTTGAATAGTGAATAATATGTTAAAGAAGATGTTTAGGATGTGATATTTTAAACAGAATTAAAACGATCTAATGATGTTTTTAAAATGTGTTGAGATTGGAAACCATAGATTTCAACATTCATTGTTGAAATAGACGTTTTCGAGAAATAAAAGGGAATGGTGGACTATAACACTGTTGTTATAGTAAATGATTTCCGAAAGGAAATGTTTTGTATAGTATTGGGATTTATATATCTATTTTAATTTCGAATCCCTATACTAGTGATTTTGGGTTGTCGTAACGATGTTTTACGTAACATTCGTTTTGGCCCAAATAAATATGTTTAAGAGAATGATTTCCTTAAAGAATGAAATATATACTTAATCTCGATTTAAGTATATTGAATATTTTCCAAGTGTTGAAAATAAATAGGTTCATGAATTACTTATTAAATAAGTATGGAAATGTTTTCCAATATAAAGTGAATATTAGAGAATTTATCTTTTTGAAGATAAATTGAAATCGTATATGCATGGGTATTTTGGAATATAAATTCACTATGGAATTTATAAAAGAAAGGGGAACTTATTTAAAAATAAATATTGATTTATTTTTGAAGTATTGAAAATAATATATCTTGTAAAGATATTTTCGGAAAATAAATAATTTGGAAAATTATTTGGAAACTGGTGATGTGTGCATATCCATTGATAGTTCAATAACCGACTATCAATATTTCCCTTTGAATGGGTAATTGATGTGATTTGTTTGAATTTGAATGCCACACTTATTTTTAAATAAGCGCTCACTATTCGGGTTAACCGGGAAAGGACCATGGGGTCGTATAACCCATTCCGAATATGTGATACGTCGTTATGAATTGCATTTGAAGATCGGTGTTGAAGACCGGATATTTGCGAGAGCGATAGGATGATCTGTCGATTGACTCTGCACCTAGTTGCTCCGGTATAGAGTTCTCCATATGTGATGGTGAATCCGATCAGGATTGTGGATATCCGGATTGCAAGGACTTCTTTGTAAGTGCCTTCGGTTCTGTTCGAGCCCGGAACAGACTTGTATGGATTGTATGTCTGACATTACAAATTGAGATATAAAGCCGATTTCTTTCAATTATATTTCTGTTGGTGGCGGAGAATTTATTCTTTTAGCTTAACACCCTTCTCTAAGACGTACGAGCTCAGAGGTTATGTAGTTGAAGGTTATCAGCGATATATTCTCATTTTGGTAATGTGACATGTTGAGTGTTGCTGTGAAATGATCATTGTGTTGATTATTTGTGATAGGATCATTTATTTGATCGTCTATCCTAGTGATCATTTCTATGATCATTTGTTGACCCAAAGCATGGCTTTTGTATAAAGTATGTTTTTGTGGACGTGACTTCGTCGAGCCTCACACCTCGGGAATGGTCAAAACAGGAAAGATGCGGCAAGGTTATGAGGGGTAGCGCCCTTTAGGATATGTGCATTTCCTTCTGGAAAAGGGTGGTATCATGGTATGGAGCCCAGATACTTACTCATGTTGAAAACACTTTGTTATGATTGTGTGATGATGGTGACGAGCGCTCGGTGAAAGGTGCCAAAGGACCGGGGGATGGCATATTCGGTCAGTTGTTACTCAGTTATGGGTAACCCGGCCTTGTGTTGGTAGAGATCCGGTTTGGTTCTCGGGGACGTCCATGCAGAGGCATTCTCATGTGGCAATGGAAAGTTCCTTGGCCTGATCATTCGTTGGAAATCCAAAGAAACAATACGAGACTTGTACGGTTTTAGTTGTATAACCTGCTATGGAATGTGGCGGTAACCTGCTATTGAACATAGTTAGCTATAGTAGGCATAGTTCGAAATGTCTATGCTGGCTAAGATTCATATTCTACTTTCGAAATAAATTTTTCCTACACTATGCACTAGTAATAATATCAAATGTCTTTTAAATGCGTATCAAGCATCTTTGACTATCATAAGGAGATATCTCCTCCGATTCTGCGTTTGCGTTGTGTGTGTGTGCGGGAGGCCTTATGGTAGTCTCATTTTTAAAAGCATTGCGAATTGACTTTAAAAATATTCCTCTATTTTGATTTCAAAGATAAATAAACTGTTTTGAGTTCTCACACCAGTCACATGACTGACTCGGAGTTTATTGTTTTCCTTCCTAAACTCTGGGTGCCCACCAATTTCCACACGGGCAGTTAAGAGTTAGGTTTATCAGGATATTCTGGATATTCAGAAATTGCTGGAGGCAAGCTGGATGGCATGACGTAATTACTAGTATATAGTATTTCTTTTTCCGCTGTTTGTTGTTGTTTGTTGTAGTACACTCTGATGTAATGTAATGTAATGTATACGATGTAATAACTGTTATAGTTCTTTGTTTAAAGATTATTCATTTATTATTATATGTTGTCCCGCTACGAATTGTGAGATTCTGTTATTGTTCTGTTGTTTTCTTTCCGTTCTATTTTCTATTTTCTTTTCTCTCTATTTTATATCTTCTTATCTCTTCTCCTATGACTTTTTCTTCTTCTTAAAACCCTAAGTGTTCAATTTTTCGGCATTCGATTTCTCGGCAGTTGATACAGTGGACGTACTGATGTCAGTTTTCGGAAGTTGAAGAATCGGGTCCTTACATCTGGTATCAGAGCATATGGTTAAGCGACAACCATGGTTCTGTTGGGTATTACTCATTAGAGATAGAGTCAGTAGTGCTCTAGAATGAGTTTGAGTGTAATAATAGCTATGAGAGCGTATTTGTTAGCGAAAATATAAAATTGTTTTATATTGTGATGATTGGTTTATTGAGTGGCATATGAACCTTCGTCAGCACGGTCTGTACAACTATGCCGAAGGGGTTTATAAACATTTGAAAAGAACAATTCGACACAATATTGTTTTAAATTGGGTAAATGAAATAATTTTACCTTGATTATATTTTTATATATAAAGAAATAATTTTTCAGAATTATTAAAGTGTATATAAGATGATTGTTAAGATGTTTGAATAATCTAAATAAAAGAATAATTGTATAAGCAAAAGAATTATAAGAATTGAATTATAATTAAAGTGATTTACAATTGTGAAATAAACTTATATATATAAGAAGTGAAACTATATGAATATATTTATGAATATGAGTAGTAAATAAAAATGAATCTAAAGTTAAATAAAAATTTACTTTAGAATTGGAAGCTGAATTGATTTATAAGTTGGAATTTAAGTTATGTAAAAAAACCAAGTGACGTTTATAAAATGAAATATAACTTAAAAGATGTAGAATGAAGTTGATATTGGTATCAAAGTAAATTAAGAAAGTTAAGTGATAGATATGAACTTAATTTATGTAAATGAAATTCAACTTTTGTAATTGAATTGAATTAATGGATTGAATGTTAAATCAATTGAATGTGAATTAAATTGATATGAAATAATGAGTTTTAGTGTTAATTCATTAAAATGTAATGTTATTGGAAGTTGAATAATTGAATGAAAATCAATTAATTAAACTAATTGATAAGCAAAGGAATTTGGTTGTAATTAATATACATTGATTGTTATATGGTTGTTAGTTGATTGATTGTATATAATTCATTAAGATTTAATGAAATTGAAAGCTAGAGTAATTGAATAAATTCAATTGAAAGTTAAGTGAATCTTAAATAGAATTGAATTTGATTGGAAGTGAACCAACTTGAATATAAATTAGTGAATATAAACTAATTGAAAATGATTGTTAGTAAAATCCAATGTAAATGAATCAAATGTGATTTAAATTGAAACCATTTCATTGAATATTAATGAGAATATGAATGAATATTTATTGGTTATGAATGCTAGTTGGTTGATGGTTGAATATATTGCTTTTACTACATTTGCTATGTTGGCATATATAGTTATTATGTTGCTATATGTTGTATATCGATACTATTGTCATATATGCATGATTCTCATGTTGTTTGTTGAGTGTTTAGTAGGTGCGAATCGCGTTTGCTTCGCATTTGGAGCTCGCTTTCCCGCTATATTAGCCGTATATGCTCGCTAATAAAATATAAGGTACATATCTCGGATTACATACCGTACTTTTATAGTTTTTCCCTTCGGGATGCCTCATTACTTGATGAGATGTATATTTGTGATATATATACTGTCATTTTTTTTTCGGATCGAGCCGCGCAAAGGAGACTATGGCGAATTTTTCCGGAAATTTAAGGCGTTAGAAAAAATTTGAGAAAATTGAAATTTTTTTGAAAACTTTAACTTTGATTTGGAATTGAAAGTTAAACAATATTAGTTGTTTTTGAAAAGATAACTAAGTGTGATTTGAAAACTTAGTAAAGTATTATAAGAAATTTAACTATGGATTTTGGGAAAGTTAATAGTTTCTGTAATTTTTCTTACTTGTTAATTTCGAGGATGAAATTCTTTTAAGGGGGGAAGATTGTAACGACCCAGGATTTTTAGTAATTAAAATTTGAATATTTAATTAATTTTAAATATTAATAAGTGAAATTTATAAGTCGGATAAATTTTATTTCGAATAATTGTATTTAATTGAATAATTAAATCAATAATTTAATATGTTAAATTATGGAAATAATTGAAAATCGATTTAAATATGATTGAAAATGATTTGTAAAATTTTATTTTATCATATTGAAGTTAGAATGATATTTTAGAACTTTTAAAATCGAATTTGAAGTTTATTTGTGAAAATTGAATATTTTAATATTTAATCGACTAGCGAAAATAGTCAATTTTTGAACAGTCTCAGAATTGAACGAAACCTGTTCCATTGGATCCGTAATAGTTAGTTATTATTGGATTTCGATTTTCGTGTCAATCGGAGTTATTGTTTGATCGTGGCAGCTCGAAACGCATCGAATTGTTTTTAATATTAATTTGGCGAGTTAAAATAGCCATTTTTCAAAAAGTCTCGGATTTCGACGAAACTAGTTTCATCGGATCCGTAATGTGATATTATTGTATGGTTTCAAATTTCGTGTCAATTGAATTTACCGTTTGTCCGGTACAAATTAAAACGCCTAGAAAATCGTTTAAATAGGTTCAATTGAAATTGAACGTTTATTGCCATAACTCGCACAGATGTCCGAATTAGCTTCCAAAACCTGTTCCATTATGTCCGAAACGCGGGGTAAACCCTAGAAACGCTGGTTACGGCGCGTGAATCGGAGTTCGGAATTTCCGGAATGAATAGTGTTCGAAATTTCCTATAAATAGACCTTCTCCATTCACAAATAAAAATAAATAAATAAATCTAAACCCTAGCCGCCTCTAACATATTCAATGGCCAGAAAACTCTCCTCTTCTCCTTCATTTATCTTTCAATCCTTCAATCGTTTCAAGAAACTTACAACTAGAAAGTGGTAGAGCGTAATGAGAACTACAAGATCAACGGTTATGATCGCGTTTGGAGCCATGGATCGACGGCAAAGTGGAGATGTACACCGTGCGTTTCGTGCTCAATTCCCAAGGCTTGGGACAGCCGAGCTCCTCCATGTTTGGGCCGAGCATAGCTCTTGGTCGTGGCTACAATATGGAGCTCCCTGATCGAGTTATAATCAAGCATAGAGGTTGTAAATTTAAACCCTAAATTTGAAAGCTATGGGTTGTTTGCGTTCTTGGTATTGGATGCACGCGTGAATGGGAAGAAGAAAGGGGGGGGGGGGTGTGCGCACGGGCCTGATGATGGAAGCAGGGGATCTAACGGCTAATATGAAGCTAGGTTGAAAATTAGTTAATTATGTTGTAAATTGTTTATATAAAAATCGTGTAAACTTCATAAAATCATAATTTTTTCATACGAGGTCGAAAACGCGCGAAACCAGTTGCTTGGGATCGTATGGACGAGCACTACGCGATGGAATTGGATTGGAGTCATTTGGAGTTAGTGAGAATTTCGGGTAAAATTAAACATCCGTTTAATTTTATTCGAAATAAATCGCTAAAACGAAATTGAAATCAAGGTGAGAACTTCTCACTCAATCGAATCGGTTTCGATTTTATTTTAAATAGTTATATTTAAAATATTTGAATGCATGTTGAATGATGATTGTTATCTATTGATTGTTAAAATAGACATTATGCGCCGTTAGTAAGCGGATGCTATTTATTAAAAACATATACCGCGAATATTTCATAAACAGTGAAATTGGTATTATATATAATAGCAATATATATATATATATTGGCATATGTATATATTGGAGTTATTGATTTCCCGCATTTGTATAGCGGATGAGACCCTATTGCGTCGTCTATTAAGCGGATAATATTTTAAATCCCATATACCGCGATAATTCCGTACTGGAGCGGAATTGGTATTGTGCTAATGTTTGTGGATGCAGGAAAACAGGTTGGAGGGATCCAACTGGATTCCTCAACAGTATTTATTTGATTTCAGATATTTTGATATTTGATGGATTATCATATCGATATATGATATCGTTGTAGTCGTGATTGACTATTTGGTGTGTAGCATCATTGAACCAAGTTTTGGAACTTTAAAATGATTTTTAAAGTGATTTTTGAAAATATACTATATGTTTGGAATTGATCCATTTTAAATAAATAAACGATATAATTTTTAATGTTATAAAAATTATGATTTTGAGAAATACGGTTAAAGATTTATTTTTGAGAAATATGGGTTAATGTTTTTATAAAATAATTAAATTGGATTTTTGAATTTATTATAAAAAGTTTAAAAATAGGATTTATAAAATTTGATTATTTTATAAATCAAGAGAATGGTGAAATTATAAAGGAGATTAAAGATGTTTTAAAATAATAGTATAAATTGATTTTATAAAGGATTTATAAATTAATATTTATAAATTAAAACATTTGAATTATAAAACGAGTTTTTATAAGTGGTTGAATGAAGTGAAAATGGATGGCATAAGTGAATGAAATTTATAAAATTATAAATGGTGAAGTTATAAATGAAATTTATAAATAGTAAGATTTATAAATTTTGTGAAGTTATTAAAGAATATATTTGGATAAATAATTGAATCTTATAAGTTATAAGATTTATAATTATGAAGTTTAAAAGAACGATTCTTGTAAACAAATAAATTATAAGTATTTGACTTATAATATGAATCTTTAGTATATCATTGAGTTATAAATTGGAATAGGTTAATAAAGGAGATTTATAAAAGAAGTTTTTATAAGATAAATAGAAAAGGAATTTATAAACGTTGTTTTATAAATTCGCAATACGACTTATTTTGATAAGTAAATAGTTGAAACCTATTAATGGAGTTATATTCACGTTTTAGACTGTGAATAAACCTTTAAAATAAAATGTATAGAAATGATGAAATTGATTAACGTAGTATATTCACGTTTTTGAATAGTGAATAATATGTTAAAGAAGATGTTTAGGATGTGATATTTTAAACAGAATTAAAACGATCTAATGATGTTTTTAAAATGTGTTGAGATTGGAAACCATAGATTTCAACATTCATTGTTGAAATAGACGTTTTCGAGAAATAAAAGGGAATGGTGGACTATAACACTGTTGTTATAGTAAATGATTTCCGAAAGAAAATGTTTTGTATAGTATTGGGATTTATATATCTATTTTAATTTCGAATCCTTATACTAGTGATTTTGGGTTGTCGTAACGATGTTTTACGTAACATTCGTTTTGGCCCAAATAAATATGTTTAAGAGAATGATTTCCTTAAAGAATGAAATATATACTTAATCTCGATTTAAGTATATTGAATATTTTCCAAGTGTTGAAAATAAATAGGTTCATGAATTACTTATTAAAAAGTATGGAAATGTTTTCCAATATAAAGTGAATATTAGAGAATTTATCTTTTTGAAGATAAATTGAAATGAATAATTGAAATCGTATATGCATGGGTATTTTGGAATATAAATTCACTATGGAATTTATAAAAGAAAGGGGAACTTGTTTAAAAATAAATATTGATTTATTTTTGAAGTATTGAAAATAATATATCTTGTAAAGATATTTTCGGAAAATAAATAATTTGGAAAATTATTTGGAAACTGGTGATGTGTGCATATCCATTGATAGTTCAATAACCGACTATCAATATTTCCCTTTGAATGGGTAATTGATGTGATTTGTTTGAATTTGAATGCCACGCTTATTTTTAAATAAGCGCTCACTATTCGGGTTAACCGGGAAAGGACCATAGGATCGTATAACCCATTCCGAATATGTGATACGTCGTTATGAATTGCATTTGAAGATCGGTGTTGAAGACCGGATATTTGCGAGAGCGATAGGATGACCTATCGATTGACTCTGCACCGAGTTGCTCCGGTATAGAGTTCTCCATATGTGATGGTGAATCCGATCAGGATTGTGGATATCCGGATTGCAATGACTTCTTTGTAAGTGCCTTCGGTTCTGTTCGAGCCCGGAACAGACTTGTATGGATTGTATGTCTGATATTACAAATTGAGATATAAAGCCGATTTCTTTCAATTATATTTCTGTTGGTGGCGGAGAATTTATTCTTTTAGCTTAACACCCTTCTCTAAGACGTACGAGCTCAGAGGTTATGTAGTTGAAGGTTATCAGCGATATATTCCCATTTTGGTAATGTGACATGTTGAGTGTTGCTGTGAAATGATCATTGTGTTGATTATTTGTGATAGGATCATTTATTTGATCGTCTATCCTGGTGATCATTTCTATGATCATTTGTTGACCCAAATCATGGCTTTTGTATAAAGTATGTTTTTGTGGACGTGACTTCGTCGAGCCTCACACCTCGGGAATGGTCAAAACAGGAAAGATGCGGCAAGGTTATGAAGGGTAGCGCCCTTTAGGATATGTGCATTTCCTTCTGGAAAAGGGTGGTATCATGGTATGGAGCCCAGATACTTACTCACGTTGAAAACACTTTGTTATGATTGTGTGATGACGGTGACGAGCGCTCGGTGAAAGGTCCCAAAGGACCGGGGGATGGCATATTCTATCAGTTGTTACTCAGTTAGGGGTAACCCGGCCTTGTGTTGGTAGAGATCCGGTTTGGTTCTCGGGGAGGTCCATCCAGAGGCATTCTCATGTGGCAATGGGAAGTTCCTTGGCCTGATCATTCGTTGGAAATCCAAAGAAACAATACGAGACTTGTACGGTTTTAGTTGTATAACCTGCTATGGAATGTGGCGGTAACCTGCTATTGAACATAGTTAGCTATAGTAGGCATAGTTCGAAATGTCTATGCTGGCTAAGATTCATATTCTACTTTCAAAATAAATTTTTCCTACACTATGCACTAGTAATAATATCAAATGTCTTTTAAATGCGTATCAAGCATCTTTGACTATCATAAGGAGAAATCTCCTCCGATTCTGCGTTTGCATTATGTGTGTGTGCGGGAGGCCTTATGGTAGTCTCATTTTTAAAAGCATTGCGAATTGACTTTAAAAATATTCCTCTATTTTGATTTCAAAGATAAATAAACTGTTTTGAGTTCTCACACCAGTCACATGACTGACTCGGAGTTTATTGTTTTCCTTCCTAAACTCTGGGTGCCCACCAATTTCCACACGGGCAGTTAAGAGTTAGGTTTATCAGGATATTCTGGATATTCAGAAATTGCTGGAGGCAGGCTGGATGGCATGGCGTAATTACTAGTATATAGTATTTCTTTTTCCGCTGTTTGTTGTTGTTTGTTGTAGTACACTCTGATGTAATGTAATGTAATGTATAAGATGTAATAACTGTTATAGTTCTTTGTTTAAAGATTATTCATTTATTATTATATGTTGTTCCGCTACGAATTGTGAGATTCTGTTATTGTTCTGTTGTTTTCTTTCCGTTCTATTTTCTATTTTCTTTTCTCTCTATTTTCTATCTTCTTATCTCTTCTCATATGACTTTTTCTTCTTCTTAAAACCCTAAGTGTTCAATTTTTCGGCATTCGATTTTTCGGCAGTTGATACACTGGACGTACTGATGTCAGTTTTCGGAAGTTGAAGAATCGGGTCCTTACATACACGGATGGTCGCTCCTCAACAGCCTTATTCTCCGTGCTAGTCGACAGCATTACTCCGTAGTGTCCTTGGCTAGCGTGGGTATAGAGGTGGGGCGTCATAGCTTTGTAATAAAGCCAAACTTCGGAACAGTGTAGAATAATTTAACAAGGATCATCGTCCTAAGTCCGTCTTAGGAGTCGTGCTTTTGGATTTTATTCGATTCTTCGTACCGATTCATCCTATTTTCTTTATGATTCCTTGTTTTATCTATCAAGATTTCTTGATATTTATTTTGAGAATAACTTTTCTCCTTCTTTCTTTCTTAAAGAAGAGAAATGGTTAGACCAGGCCGTCCCAGCGCCGGTCAATGTAGTGCTACTCCCCAAGATGGAGTATTCATGTCTGCTCAGCAGCTTTTAGATCTCGTGAAGAATGCTCAAGATGCCGGACCCAATCCAGAGCCTACTCATCCTAGATCCGGTTTTGCACGCTTGTGCAGAGACTACACTGATTTGGGTGGAAGGCCATTCAAGGGATCCGAGAGTGTTATAGAAATTCAAGCTTGGCTCAAGTCATGCGATCGTATCTTTTCTCGCATGAACCTTATTGATCTACATCGAGTCCAAGTGGCTTCTAGCATGCTCCAAGAAAGAGCGTTAGATTGGTATGAGCTCTTGACTTCGGAGATTATCGAAGCGGATCTTACTTGGGAGCAATTCCGGGAATGATTCGAATTAAAGTTTGTGCCGGAGGCTGAAAAAGTAACTTTAGCCCGGCGTTTCATAGACCTTGTTCAAGGTGAATCTTCTGTGACAGACTATGTCGCATCTTTCGAATCTCTGTCCAAATACAGGGTTGAATACATTAATACCCCATTGAAGAAAAATTTGAGATTTGTCTATGGCTTGAATATGAATCTTAAGAAACCATTACTCCTGAAATTTGAGGTTTCATTTGATCAGCTTATTGATATTGCTCTTCGTCTTGAAGAGGCCGATAGAGAAAGTGATGTCGAGGTTGGGAGTGCCAAACCGAACTCCAACAACAACAAGAAGAGGCATCCCTTTATTAGGTTCGAAAGTCCTAATCCTAACAAGAGGGCGAAGCAAGAGACTTCTATAGCAAATACTCCCATCCCTAATCGCGGAGAATGCTACAATTGTGGTTCTAGGGATCACTATATAAATAGGTGTCCAAGGCCTATTTCTTGCCGCTATTGCAAAAGTGCGGATCTTTATATATCTTCGTGTCCCAAGCGTCAAAGCAAGAGAGAAGGAAAGCTGCAAGCCCCTAGCAACTCTTCTCTTGGTCAAGGTATTTTTCACTCAATCCTTGATGGCATTGCTTTATTTCGTGATCTTCTTATTTGAGTTCTTTTTGATATGGGTTCCATCTCACTATTTTATATCAAAAGAACTTGTCGATTCTTTTTCTATGAATAATTTGGGCTTGATGACTTCTTTGAGGATCGTGAATCCGGATGGTAGATCCGCAACACTCAATTTGCTTTCTATTGATGCCGAAACTATTTTATGTGATTTTTCTTTCCGAGCCGATATTTTTACTTAGGCTTCGGAATTTACTTTTGTAAGGATTGGTTTAAATATTATGAGGCCATATCCTTTGTCCCGTGTGGACTATTCATCTTTGACATTTTCAATCTGTTAAGCAGATTTCTATTTTTTCTTTATGATTTTGACTCCAACTTGATGGCATCATTTTATTCCTTAAGCCCACTTATAAGGAAAGTGTTATTTCTCTCATTCATGTAGTTTGAGAAATTTTTCGGTATTTTTGAGCTTGTCTTAGGATTATCACCTAAGTAATCTTTTGTGTCGTGCTAAGGTCTTTTCAGTTTGACCTTACCACCGGTTTTCATTTGCTACGAGTTGCGGAAGTTAGCATTCCACTTACCGCATTCCGCACTTGTTATGATTCCTATGAATGAATTATTATGTCATTCAGTTTGTCTAGCTTATTTCATCCATTTTAGGTGTCGAGCATTCTATCGGATATCTCGATGATTCCATTTTTTTGCATTTATTGATTTTGGATGAAAATAGCAATTAAAAATTTTGAAAATCTTTTTCATAAGATTTATTTATAAGTACAATTTGATTTTTGTTCTTAAAATGAACGAAGAATATTCTTAAAAGTTTTTAGAAACATGTTTATCATATAAAAGATGGTTTTGTGATTGTATTGCCCATTGAGTGCTTTAAGAATTCTAGTCAATGCGCTTGATCAACGTTATCGATAGGAATTTCCTAAACGCTTTGATGAGACAGTCAGACACAATAAATTGACTTGTAAAAATGTAAAATTTTCTAGAAAGATTATTACATAAAGATAAATGTAATTTTGAAAGTTTTAACTTTTCAGGAAAGAAGATTATTTAAAAGAAATTCTTTCTTTTCGATACTCTTATTCTTGTGATTCCCGAGGGGAACCAAGACTTTATCTTTTGTACCAATGCTTATCTTATTAGTTTGGATGTCGTTCTCTTGCAAAAGACAACGTACTATCACTTGTGCTTCTAAATCATTAAAAGCCGATTGAGACTAGGTATGTCACTCATGATCTAGTGCTCGCGGCTATTGTTTTCGCTTTTAGAGTTTGGCATCATCATTTTTGGGGGAGAAATTTGTTCTCCACCTCGATCATAAAATCTTTGGAATATTTATTTTCTCATAAGGAACTTCATGTCGACTCGAGTTCCTGGCATCTTATGATCTTGATATTCTGGAAATCGTGTTGCCAACGCGCTTTGTCGTAGGCAACAAGTTGTTGATTCTTTGATGATGTCTGAATGGAATTATCTTTTTATTAATTTCATCGGACGTTTTGATATACTTCGTTTTATTGAGGTTTATCTCATTCCTTTTGTAACGACCCGTGTAAATTCGCTGTTTAAAATGAATTAAATTAATAGGATTTATTTTAAATTTAGAAAGAAATAAAAATATTATTTATTTATATGAAAGAGAATGTTGAAAATTAGATGTATCAAGGATAATTTAAAAATTTACAAATTAGATTTTATATTACAATTAATTTGTAATAGTGGAAATTGTCGCATTTGGATATAAATGTTAAAATGAAGGCTAAAATAAATTATGTAAATGGTGACTTAAAACCTATTTATAGAAAATCCAAATGAATTAAGTAGGAAAAAGATTCTTACCTGGATATAAAATTTATATGAGAAATTTATGAAAGTATTAATTTGATTTAATGCAATAAAAGATTGTAAACGGTAATTGGAATAAATTAAGGAATCATATTAGTACAAGTTAATAATTTATGACTTGAATGAGATTCCAATTCAATACAATCATTTAAATGTTATGATTTGATTTTTAATGGAACATGAGAAAACAAATGTAAGGATTTGATTAATATATATGTTATTTGTTCAGGGTATTGAATAAAATTAGGAATCCAATTGTAATTAATGATAATAACGTTGGTATTAGTTAATAAATTAAATTTCAACGCAATACCCATAAATGAATGGAATGAAATGAATGTTTGTAAATGTATACTAGGTTATTTATCAAATAGAAGGAAAGAAAAGTAAATATCGAATTGATTGATGAATAAATATGCATTGAATAATAATTGAATGTAAAGTTAATAGTAATTGTATAAAATCAATATAAGATAATGAATTGCAATAATTGTGGTTTGATATTAAAGTGTGGATAGAATTTTGATTGGTTATATTAATTGAATGGAATTCAAGTTTGAGGGGAAGGTGAATGGGTATTTAGTAATAAATTTAAAAACGGACTCAAATAGTGAATTTATCTAATTAATATATAATAAATAATGATTGAATAAAAAAAACCTATACCTGTAAATATCTATAATATGTGAGTGGAAATAACAAACTTATAAATGTGGGATTGAGAGTTTTACAACAATCATTATGAGCTATAGGTATATTCAGTTCATTCAATTTAATTTGTAAATCATTGAAATAAATGGTACGTTTAAATAAATTTAGGTAATAATGGGGAATAACGTATATAAATTCTTCATTAAATGATGGTTAGTGTATATAAAGAATGGAGGTAAAGCTTTATAAATTGATTTGAATCTAAAATTTAATGACAGGAGTAATTGGAATTAAATGGATTAAATGTTTGAAGTTACGTAAATTTTAATTTAGATAAAAGGGTATGCATTTATGTAATAAAGTAGGAATCTATTGTTAAGTTTATTTATAAAATGGCAGTTGGGTAAATGAAAGGTTGCAAAAGTAAGCTTGTCGGTATATTAAAGTAATATATGATAATAGGCTTAATCGAAATAAATAAAAATTTAACATCTAAATATTACGTTAAGAGGGATTTAAGTGTAATCGAAGAATATTAGGATAATAAATTTTGAATCTAATATTAAATCCATCTATTTGAAATATATGAATGGAATAACCATTGATTTCTTTGATTGAAAATAAATTTTTAGAAAGTTAAATTATAATTTGTGAATTTAATGAAATTAAGGATTTATATTGAAATTTATAAATTTACCTTCTTTAATTTGACATCTAAACTTGTTTGAAACTTTGTAAATAATTAAGAATTTTTAAAAGTGATAAAATGGGTCAATTTTAGAATCTAAATATAAAATTTGATTTTATTCATTTATTTTAATTTATTTAATTAATATAAAAATAGCCATTTTGCCCACTGACTCGGATTTCGACGAAACCAGTTTCATCGGATCCGTAACGGTGAATTATAATAGTGTTTCAAGTTTCGTAGCGATCGGACTTGTTGTTTGATCGTACGAACGCGAAACGCCTTGAAATTTATGCACTGAAATCAATTGAATTTGGAAAATATTGTTTTTAGCATAACTTCTTCATACGATGGAATTTTAACCTGAAACCTTCTCCATTGAGTTTAAAATATTTTAAAACACCTATTTTGATATATGGGTTTACCCAATTTCGTTCCGGGGTCAGAACGGACTTTTTGGGCCACGTTAGCGTTAGCACGTTTGTTTATCCGATCCATCTATTCAAATCTCTAACCTATCTATATAAACCCTAGCCTCCATCTATCTTCATTTCTTTGTGCGTTCATTTCTCCCAACTCCTGCTTTCCAATGGCTGCAAACGCTAGATCCAGTTTCAATACAAATCAAAAGTCAAAAATTCAAAATCCTCAGAAAAATCTCAAAATAAAATATGTTGAAGCTTTCGACGAGCGTAATTCAATGGTGAAATTCGTTTTCCAATTCAATGCACCGTTTTTCCAGAATTTCTAAATCAATTTTCGGCCGTTCATCGCGTGTCGATGAACGGTGTCGGATCGCAAAATCGTTTCTGGGTTTTGGCGAGAGGACGAAGGGGAGCACATCTATATGATTTGTTCGTCGTTTTGACGGTCGGATTTGTCGATTTAATTCGGTTAGGGTTTTTATTTACAACCGGCGCGTCGTTTTGGGGGCCGAGAGTCTCGAGGTGGGTCCACACGTGCGCGAGAGAGGCGGCATGGTCGAGGACGAGCGGTGAGGTGGCGCAGCAACGAGGTGGATGGCGGCTACGAACGCGACTTGTGGGTTTGTTTCCTGTAGATGTGCGTGCAGTTCGTTCCTGTTCGAGAAGGAGGGCGCCTGATGTTTCACGTGTGACGTGGGCTCTAGATTGAAGATGGTAAATGTGTTCCATTTGTTTTTTTTTTTTTGATTTCAACTCGCAATTATCGATATAACTTTTACATACGAACTCCGATTCACGCGCGATTTTTTTTGTTAGGATCGTAATTAAATTCCGGATCTGTTGACGCTTGTTTGAACGAATTCTGAGACCATCGAATTTTTGGGTTTAAATCGGATTTAAATTCGATTTAAATTCCAAATGTGAGTGTTTTAACCCACTCACAACTTCTAAGTTATCTTATGTTTGTTAAATTGATTTTAGATATAAGTAGAAATTTATTTATGACTGTTTTGCATGTTTTATTCGTCATCTCTGTTAAATCGCATTTATTTAATTTAACTGTTAATTAATTTTATTTATTGCATATAATTTGACAGTTAGAATTTATTTATTTGCATATTAACTGCCAGTCATAGTTATGTTAAAATTTTATTTCATATTAACTGCCAGTTAAATTTACATTTATTTTTGCATATAAACGCTAGTTTAACAGTTGTTAAATTTATTATTGAATATAAACTGTTAGTTAATACATGTTATTTATTACCTGTATAATTTATATGCTCTATATCGATGATTGTTTAAATTGGATGATGATTGCAAATAATGGTTGATGATTGATATTTGGATGAATAGATGCTATATTTATATTGTATAAACTGCAAGTCATCATGCATTTTTCTTTCATTCGGGATTGCGGTTTGAAATGATATACAAACGCATTTTTATTTTAAATTGCGGATTGAAATGATAAACATCCGTATCACTTGACCATAGGGTAGAAAATTTTATACAGGCACCGCGGTATATATATAAAATTATTTTTGAAAAGTTTTCTATGGTTTTGTAAAGCTATATATATGGTTTATGGGAAATTGATTTGGTTATTGATAAAGGTTATTTATATATAGTAATTTCCGGTTTTTAAGCTTTGTATAAATTTTGATTTGAAGTATAAAATAAATTTTTATTTTTTTAGATCAAATACGATTAAGCATTTATAAAAAATTTAATTTCTGGAAGTTCTATCAACTTAAATGAGAATAAGGTTGGAAGATGAACATTAAGTTAAATTGGAATTAAATAAAAAGTTAGAATTTCTAAAGGATCTGATCTTATAACTTGATTTTTGTGTAGGGTGATTTAAATGAATATCAGGTTGATTTAAATGAATATAATAAATTGAAAGATTTTCCAGTTATGTGAAGTTAAAGTTTTTCTTAAATTATATTGAATTCATTAAGTAAATATTTCAAGTCTAAATGATAAACTAATTGAATTTAATATATGGGGGATTTGTCAAATGAGTTTGTTTTTGAAATGGTGAAATATTTAAAGCTTTGAAACCTAAGAATTGAAATGGTATTTGGTAGTTTAAATCGATATTTGAAATTGATTTGTGAAATCTAAAGAAACTATTTTGTTTTATAAAAGTAATTTAATATTTAACCATTTAAGAGATGGAAACTTGTTTCAAGGTTATGATTTTCAAGGTAGTATAATTTGAAATTATTATATTCAAGAGTTTTGATTTCTAAATATTTACTTTGAAAACCTATGATTTTGGAAAAGAATATATATTGGAAAATAAAATGACATTATATTGGTTTGGGCCTAAATGATATCGTATTGATTTGGGGTTTTAAAAATATAAACGATATCGTATTTATATGGGTTTAAAATGGATATTTTATTCTGGTTTTAAAGTATAATTATTTTAAATGACCGCGGTGTTATAATAACGTTTTGTTGTTGAAGAGACCGGGATCGGAAGTTGTCATACTCTCTGCCAACTCCGAAAACCACTTTAACAACCGTGTACGCGGTGGAGATTCCATAATGAAGTAGGTTGGTGGAGGCGTTTCCTGCAAGGTAAATACGTGGACCCGACTCCCGTGAGTTGGCATAAGGTGGCTAAAACAGGAGCGATTCTCGGGCCAATGAGGTCATTCCTCTGATCGAACGCACTCCTTCGATACTATACTCTGACTTTGGATTGATTCGGTGGCCACTATTGATTTCTTTGATTTGGGGGTGTTAGTTCGAGGTGGGCGGTAGCTGCGGCTATGCGTTACCACCAGCCCGGATAGCAATTGGTATATCTACCCTGGCATTGCCTAGTTGTGCCGTGTCACCTACCCTATCGAGCATTGTACGAGTTTGGATTTCTCCCGTAGCCCGTGTGGTATCCTCTGGTGGCTTCCCGATCAGGAGGGACTATGATATTGGATGGACTACTGGGACTATTACGTGTTAAGGTGGAAAATGTAAAGCCTTAATGCTATTTAAAAGTATGTTTATTTTACTATAAACCCTATTATAATAGCGAAATATACTACATAGTAAATAGTTTAACGGATCCTTAAGAGATGTAAATCCCGAGCATCTTTTGAGTTACTGCACTCATATTTATTTCTGTTAATTTAACTTACATAAGATCCTTTTGTTCTGACTCGAGTGTTTTGTCTTTTCAATTCGCTCGGGTCAGTCCGAGCGTTTCAGGATTTGAAGACTTTATTTCTGGAGGACGAAGACGAAGATTTTATTATTATTATTATTATTATATTATATGGTTCCACTACACACTGTATTCCGCTGCATTGGTATTTATTGGTATGTGAACTCTGATATTTATTGTATAAAGAAGAATCAAATGTTTTGTAAACAGTTTTATGAACTGTATATTATTTATTATATTTTATCCTTCCGCTGTGAGATTCTGTTTAGTTTTTTTTTCTGTTCTCTATTTTTCTTATTTACCCCATAACAATCCGCCCTTCCTTATGGTTTGAATTGGCACGTCTGTCGATTTAAAGCATGCGAAAAGGCGGGACGTTACACCTGGTTTCAGAGCTTTGGTTTAGTGATAAACCTTAGCTTTGTGGGGTTTGACTCTTTACTAATAGGGTAGTAATACCCTATGGGAGTCGCTGAGTGTATATATATGAGAGAGCGTATTTGTTAGTGTTATAAAAAGGTTTTATGTTGTGTTAATCTGTTCCGTTCTGTATTTATAAATTCTGGTTGGTGCATGGGACGCTATGACATCAATAGGGATTTCTAAACACTTAATAGGACAGACCGACATAATATTTGTTTTTAATATATGTGAATGAAATAATTTTGCCTATTATATTTTCTATATATATATAATAAATTTTATAAAGATTATATTTGGTTGAAAAATATTGGGTGTTAGGAATAAAATTTAAAAATAATAGGTAACATAAAATTGAAAAAAAATAAATAAATGAAAAATGGGAATTTAGAAATTAAGTTCCGGGGTTTTGGAAATTCTTACAATTGATTTTTGGAATATAATAATAATATTTTTAAAGTATTTTTCTGATATGAGTATTTCAATACAATTTGAAAGAATTGTTTTAAAAGAAACTTTGAAAAGAAATAAGTTCTGTACTTCCCCCTCTGTCGCTGGAAAATAATTTCGGTGATGAGTGCACGCATCATCGACATTCATTTTCGAGTTTCGAAGTGGGAAGGCCACTGTAGTAATTTACTGCATAGTTGTTAAGAAAATTTTATCGTTTTAATTATAGTTGGATATATATGTTAAGTGTAGATATCTATCTATTATTTTAAATCATTTAAAAATTAAACCCGGTATTCGATCCTTAAATTCCATTTAAATTAATAGTTTAATTAAGTGAAGTAAATTGGAATATGACTAATAAAATAGTTGGAACCTTTAATTAAAGTAAAAATTTAATATAATAGAAAGGTAAGTAATGTAAATAAATGACTGTAAACCGTAGTAAATGAATTAATGAAATTCTTCGTTTATAAGAATTGATGTTATAAAGTTATAAACTTAAGTGTAATTAAAATGTTACCATAATTAAACATAGTAGAAACGTAAGCCTTAAATAAATGAATGAAATTAAAGGTAATTTGAAATGGTAACTTATAAAACAAAGATGAAATTATTGAACCATTAATTAATTTAAAAGAATTGAGAAAAACTTGTATAACTTTCAATGGCATTCTTAAAGGCATATATATAACTTACCAAAAGATATAAAAGTTGAAAATGTTAATAAGAAAATGTAATCGATATTATACAAGTAATTAACTTGAGGTAATAAAAATAATTAATGGAATTCTTTAGTAAATAAGAATTGATGTGTAGTTATATAAACTTAGGTATAATTGAATACTACTAATTAAATATAATGGAAAGTAGGTATTGTAAGTAAGCAATTATAAACTTAAGTGAATAGTTTGAGGTTAATTCTGAATAAAATAAGAAAAGTTTGACTATAAACTTAGGTTAATGAATTCACCTACTAAGAATTCAATGGAATAAATAAAATAGATAGATGAATAAAAAGAAGAAACTCACATGGAAAAAATGAATATTGTAAGTAATAGATGAAAATAAATGAAGTAATCACTGAATAAATGGAAGAAAGGAAATTTGAAATTGTTAGATGAATAAATAATCTATTTTGTTCCATCTAAGACTGTTGAGTAAATGATGCACTTGGTAGTTATTTTTCATTCCGTACAATTACAAGTTTTGAACCCGAACAACTATTTGTTTGTTGATTGAATGGTTGCTTTGAATTTGTTGTGTATGCTGCTGTTAAAATTGAAGGTTGTTGTATTGTTTTGTATTAGTGATGAAAACCACTTAAATATTTTACTTTATATAAATTGTAACCCTTTTAGATTTTATAAGTGTAATGCAGGTTATGGAAGCAATTGTTGCTGCTTTTGGTTCCATAAATTAAGCATAAATTTCCCGACAAATAGGTACGTTTCGGATTACGGTTTATTTAAGGTAATAAATTTAGTAAATTATTATTTATAAGTTAAATATTTTGAATAAGATGTATTGTTAATTAATTATTCTTTTCCCATATTTTCCTTTTCGGGGACGAAAAGTTTTGAGTGGGGGAGAGTGTAACGACCCGTGTAAATTCGCTGTTTAAAATGAATTAAATTAATAGGATTTTATTTTAAATTTAGAAAGAAATAAAAATATTATTTATTTATATGAAAGAGAATGTTGAAAATTAGATGTATCAAGGATAATTTAAAAATTTACAAATTAGATTTTATATTACAATTAATTTGTAATAGTGGAAATTGTCGCATTTGGATATAAATGTTAAAATGAAGGCTAAAATAAATTATGTAAATGGTGACTTAAAACCTATTTATAGAAAATCCAAATGAATTAAGTAGGAAAAAGATTCTTACCTGGATATAAAATTTATATGAGAAATTTATGAAAGTATTAATTTGATTTAATGCAATAAAAGATTGTAAACGGTAATTGGAATAAATTAAGGAATCATATTAGTACAAGTTAATAATTTATGACTTGAATGAGATTCCAATTCAATACAATCATTTAAATGTTATGATTTGATTTTTAATGGAACATGAGAAAAACAAATGTAAGGATTTGATTAATATATATGTTATTTGTTCAGGGTATTGAATAAAATTGGGAATCCAATTGTAATTAATGATAATAACGTTGGTATTAGTTAATAAATTAAATTTCAATGCAATACCCATAAATGAATGGAATGAAATGAATGTGTGTAAATGTATACTAGGTTATTTATCAAATAGAAGGAAAGAAAAGTAAATATCGAATTGATTGATGAATAAATATGCATTGAATTATAATTGAATGTAAAGTTAATGGTAATTGTATAAAATCAATATAAGATAATGAATTGCAATAATAGTGGGTTGATATTAAAGTGTGGATGGAATTTTGATTGGTTATATTAATTGAATGGAATTCAAGTTTGATGGTAAGGTAAATGGGTATTTAGTAATAAATTTAAAAACGGACTCAAATAGTGAATTTATCTAATTAATATATAATAAATAATGATTGAATAAAAAAAACCTATACCTGTAAATATCTATAATATGTGAGTGGAAATAACAAACTTATAAATGTGGGATTGAGAGTTTTACGACAATCATTATGAGCTATAGGTATATTCAGTTCATTCAATTTAATTTGTAAATCATTGAAATAAATGGTACGTTTAAATAAATTTAGGTAATAATGGGGAATAACGTATATAAATTCTTCATTAAATGATGGTTAGTGTATATAAAGAATGGAGGTAAAGCTTTATAAATTGATTTGAATCCAAAATTTAATGAAAGGAGTAATTGGAATTAAATGGATTAAATGTTTGAAGTTACGTAAATTTTAATTTAGATAAAAGGGTATGCATTTATGTAATAGAGTAGGAATCTATTGTTAAGTTTATTTATAAAATGGCAGTTGGTAAATGAAAGGGTGCAAAAGTAAGCTTGTCGGTATATTAAAGTAATATATGATAATAAGCTTAATCGAAATAAATGAAAATTTAACATCTAAATATTACGTTAAGAGGGATTTAAGTGTAATCGAAAAATATTAGGATAATAAATTTTGAATCTAATATTAAATCCATCTATTTGAAATATATGAATGGAATAACCATTGATTTTTTTGATTGAAAACAAATTTTTAGAAAGTTAAATTATAATTTGTGAATTTAATGAAATTAAGAATTTATATTGAAATTTTTAAATTTACCTTCTTTAATTTGACATCTAAACTTGTTTGAAACTTTGTAAATAATTAAGAATTTTTAAAAGTGATAAAATGGGTCAATTTTAGAATCTAAACATAAAATTTGATTTTATTCATTTATTTTAATTTATTTAATTAATATAAAAATAGCCATTTTTCCCACTGACTCGGATTTCGACGAAACCAGTTTCATCGGATCCGTAACGGTGAATTATAATAGTGTTTCAAGTTTCGTAGCGATCGGACTTGTTGTTTGATCGTACGAACGCGAAACGCCTTGAAATTTATGCACTGAAATCAATTGAATTTGGAAAATATTGTTTTTAGCATAACTTCTTCATACGACGGAATTTTAACCTGAAACCTTCTCCATTGAGTTTAAAATATTTTAAAACACCTATTTTGATATATGGGTTTACCCAATTTCGTTCCGGGGTCAGAACGGGCTTTTTGGGCCACGTTAGCGTTAGCACGTTTGTTTATCCGATCCATCTATTCAAATCTCTAACCTATCTATATAAACCCTAGCCTCCATCTATCTTCATTTCTTTGTGCGTTCATTTCTCTCAACTCCTGCTTTCCAATGGCTGCAAACGCTAGATCCAGTTTCAATACAAATCAAAAGTCAAAAATTCAAAATCCTCAGAAAAATCTCAAAATAATATATGTTGAAGCTTTCGACGAGCGTAATTCAATGGTGAAATTCGTTTTCCAATTCAATGTATCGTTTGTCCAGAATTTCTAAATCAATTTTCGGCCGTTCATCGCGCGTCGATGAACGGTGTCGGATCGCAAAATCGTTTCTGGGTTTTGGCGAGAGGACGAAGGGGAGCACATCTATATGATTTGTTCGTCGTTTTGACGGTCGGATTTGTCGATTTAATTCGATTAGGTTTTTTATTTACAACCGGCGGCGCGTCGTTTTGGGGGGGCCGAGAGTCTCGAGGTGGGTCCACACGTGCGCGAGAGAGGCGGCATGGTCGAGGACGAGCGGTGAGGTGGCGCAGCAACGAGGTGGATGGCGGCTACGAACGCGACTTGTGGGTTTGTTTCCTGTAGATGTGCGTGCAGTTCGTTCCTGTTCGAGAAGGAGGGCGCCTGATGTTTCACGTGTGACGTGGGCTCTAGATTGAAGATGGTAAATGTGTTCCATTTGTTTTTTTTTTTTAGATTTCAACTCGCAATTATCGATATAACTTCTACATACGAACTCCGTTTCACGCGCGATTTTTTTTTTTAGGATCGTAATTAAATTACGGTCTGCTGACGCTGATTTGAACGAATTCTAAGATCGTCGAATTTTGGGTTTAAATCGGATTTAAATTCGATTTAAATCCCAAAGGTGAGTGTTTTAACCCACTCACAACTTCTAAGTTATCTTATGTTTGTTAAATTGATTTTAGATATAAGTAGAAATTTATTTATGACTGTTTGGCATGTTTTATTCGTCATCTCTGTTAAATCGCATTTATTTAATTTAACTGTTAATTAATTTTATTTATTGCATATAATTTGACAGTTAGAATTTATCTATTTGCATATTAACTGCCAGTCATAGTTATGTTAAATTTTTATTTCATATTAACTGCCAGTTAAATTTACATTTATTTTTGCATATAAACTGCTAGTTTAACAGTTGTTAAATTTATTATTGAATATAAACTGTTAGTTAATACATGTTATTTATTACCTGTATAATTTATATGCTCTATATCGATGATTGTTTAAATTGGATGATGATTGCAAATAATGGTTGATGATTAATATTTGGATGAATAGATGCTATATTTATATTGTATAAACTGCAAGTCATCATGCATTTTCATTTCATTCGGGATTGCGGTTTGAAATGATATACAACCGCATTTTTATTTTAAATTGCGGATTGAAATGATAAACATCCGTATCACTTGACCATTGGGTAGAAAATTTTATACAGGCACTGCGGTATATATATAAAATTATTTTTGAAAAGTTTTCTATGGTTTTGTAAAGCTATATATATGGTTTATGGGAAATTGATTTGGTTATTGATAAAGGTTATTTATATATAGTAATTTCCGGTTTTTAAGCTTTGTATAAATTTTGATTTGAAGTATAAAATAAATTTTGATTTTTTTAGATCAAATACGATTAAGCATTTATTAAAAATTTAATTTCTGGAACTTCTATCAACTTAAATGAGAATAAGGTTGGAAGACGAACATTAAGTTAAATTGGAATTAAATAAAAAGTTAGAATTTCTAAAGGATATGATCTTATAACTTGATTTTTGTGTAGGGTGATTTAAATGAATATCAGGTTGATTTAAATGAATATAATAAATTGAAAGATTTTCCCGTTATGTGAAGTTAAAGTTTTTCTTAAATTATATTGAATTCATTAAGTAAATATTTCAAGTCTAAATAATAAACTAATTGAATTTAATATATATGGGATTTGTCAAATGAGTTTGTTTTTGAAATGGTGAAATATTTAAAGCTTTGAAACGTAAGAATTGAAATGGTATTTGGTAGTTTAAATCGATATTTGAAATTGATTTGTGAAATCTAAAGAAGCTATTTTGTTTTATAAAAGTAATTTAATATTTAACCATTTAAGAGATGGAAACTTGTTTCAAGGTTATGATTTTCAAGGTAGTATAATTTGAAATTATTATATTCAAGAGTTTTGATTTCTAAATATTTACTTTGAAAACCTATGATTTTGGAAAAGAATATATATTGGAAAATAAAATGACATTATATTGGTTTGGGCCTAAATGATATCGTATTGATTTGGGGTTTTAAAAATATAAACGATATCGTATTTATATAGGTTTAAAATGGATATTTTATTCTGGTTTTAAAGTATAATTATTTTAAATGACCGCGGTGTTATAATAACGTTTGGTTGTTGAAGAGACCGGGATCGGAAGTTGTCATACTCTCTGCCAACTCCGAAAACCACTTTAACAACCGTGTACGCGGTGGAGATTCCAGAATGAAGTAGGTTGGTAGAGGCGTTTCCTGCAAGGTAAATACGTGGACCCGACTCCCGTGAGTTGGCATAAGGTGGCTAAAACAGGAGCGATTCTCGGGCCAATGAGGTCATTCCTCTGATCGAACGCACTCCTTCGATACTATACTCTGACTTTGGATTGATTCGGTGGCCACTATTGATTTCTTTGATTTGGAGGTGTTAGTTCGAGGTGGGCGGTAGCTGCGGCTACGCGTTACCACCAGCCCGGATAGCAATTGGTATATCTACCCTGGCATTGCCTAGTTGTGCCGTGTCACCTACCCTATCGAGCCTTGTACGAGTTTGGATTTCTCCCGTAGCCCGTGTGGTATCCTCTGGTGGCTTCCCGATCAGGAGGGACTATGATATTGGATGGACTACTGGGACTATTACGTGTTAAGGTGGAAAATGTAAAGCCTTAATGCTATTTAAAAGTATGTTTATTTTACTATAAACCCTATTATAATAGCGAAATATACTACATAGTAAATAGTTTAACGGATCCTTAAGAGATGTAAATCCAGAGCATCTTTTGAGTTACTGTACTCATATTTATTTCTGTTAATTTAACTTACAAAAGATCCTTTAGTGCTGACTCGAGTGTTTTGTTTTTTCAATTCGCTCGGGTCAATCCGAGCGTTTCAGGATTTGAAGACTTTATTTCTGGAGGACGAAGACGAAGATTTTATTATTATTATTATTATATTATATGGTTCCACTACACACTGTATTCCGCTGCATTGGTATTTATTGGTATGTGAACTCGGATATTTATTGTATAAAGAAGAATCAAATGCTTTGTAAACAGTTTTATGAACTGTATATTATTTATTATATTTTATCCTTCCGCTGTGAGATTCTGTTTAGTTTTTTTTTTTCTGTTCTCTATTTTTCTTATTTACCCCATAACAATCCGCCCTTCCGTATGGTTTGAATTGGCACGTGTGTCGATTTAAAGCGTGCGAAAAGGCAGGACGTTACACCTTTTATGGACTAGTTCCGATGTTCTTTTATGGTGTTCGGTTCATTGGACGTACCATTTTTGTACTACGCCGTTGCAATCGCTCAATTTTCTGCTATTCTTGACGTTTTGTACGTCTTTTAACTATGGAAATGCTTTTAGGCTTCCCATTTTTATTCTCGAGCCGGTGTTATTGATGAAATTGAAGTCTCACCAGTTTTGACTTATGTTATCCCGCCTTTTGGCAAGGCCGAGATACCAAGGAATTGACAGGAGAGACAGGGCGTACGTCCCCAGCATTGGATAACTACGAATATCAATGAATTTTTCTCGAGCCCGGATCGGGTTACAATTGATAAGATACGCCAGGCAAAGCCGAGGAAACCAATGTTCCGAATTTCAAGACAATCCGATTTTATATGCTCAAGTTATCACCAATGGAAAGTGGCATAGTTAGCTATAGTTTGAATCCATCAAGGGTAGGGCCTTGGTTCGAATCCATCCAAAGCACTCCCTGCTTCGAATCCATCAGGGACGTGCCTTCGTTCGAATCCATCAGAGGTAGCCACGCTTCGAATCCATCCACACCTGCCTTGGTTCGAATCCCTCTAAGTATTCCCATCTTCGACTCCATCCCATGAAAGTCCTTCGAATCCATCAAGTAGAGAAGTCTTCGCATCGACCAACTATGAAATACTCTAACCGATACGAAGGGCACGTACGAGGATACCTTCGAATCCATAACTTCGAATCCACCAAGTCATAGCAGCTAAAACCAAGGATTCGACCCAGTAAACTCGGAGAAAAAGGTGGGTCAACCCGAGAAGCATGTGCGCCACGTCACCAGGCACATGCTCGACCGATCGATTCGACCCTATCGATTCGAAGGGATCGATTCGAAGCACGTATATAAACTGAAAATGCAATCTTGAATCGATCATAACTTGAGATCTACAAGTCCAAATGCTACGAAATTTTTACAGGAGCTTGCATATACATAGAAGAATGTTCATGCCAAGTTTCATCACGATTGGACACTTTTTTGATCGATTCGAACCAAGGGTCGAATCGATCCCAAAGTGGGCCCGGATCTCCAGAATTCGGCCATGTGGGCCCCCAACACGTGCCAGAAGTGGTCTCCCCGAATTTTAGGCGAAATATCAGCCTCCGACACTTATAAATAGAGCCCCCGGTCATTCAGAAAGGGAATCGGAGAATTTTAAGAGTAAGAGAACGCCCGGACGCTACCAGAATTGCTTCAGAGCACCACTTCTGTCTTTGATTTCGAATTTTGGCTTATTATTTACTGTACTCTGACATTAAAAAGTTGTATTCTTCGAATATCAAGCAATAAAGTAACAAAACTTCATAGTGGACGTAGGCAAAACGTCGAACCACTCTAAATCGTTGTCTCTTGTGCAAATTTACTTCCTGCTATTTGGAGTTTTTGTTAGATAATCCACGTTTTAATTTACTTTCTTCATTTATTATCTCTTCAAAAACTTCCGACGAGTGTTGTGCCCAATTTTGACACAAACACTTTGGTGCTTTCACTGAGAAAAAACCCAGTTTTTTCCTCCTGCTCCTTGGATCTATCTTCGATACCGGATTGCATGAATCTAAGAGAGAGATCCAGACCTCATATTCAGATTCCTTCCGTTCTATTCAGATTTGTTCAAAGTCTAGGAAAGGATTCAACGCTTCAAGATGGTGAGTACAAGAACCACTTCTAACGTTGGTGATCAAGAAGGTCGGGATAGGCAAAATCCCACACAGCTACAGTCTACCAATCAAGATGCTGCTGGGCATACGGATCAGTCAGGTCCGGTCACAAGACAAGAGTTCCAGGCGCTACTCCAGGAACTAACCCAAAGCCGACAACAGCTAACAGAGCAGTTGCGCGCTAACGCTGAGTTGACCAATCAACTAAATCGCCAAAAGCGAAGAAGATCCAGAAGGGATCAACCTCCTCATTCTTCCACCGAAAGCTCTGCTTCATCTGACTACAATAACAGATCTACCCGTCCCAGGCTAGATGGAAGCCACGCGCAAGCTGCTGACTATCAACAGGCGTTAACCGTTGGGCAAATAAGAGTTGGCCCATTTACCAGCTTCCATACTGGACCCTCCTCCCGAGGAGGCACTATTCCACAATACACTGCAGATGATCGAGCTGCCACAGCCGCTGCAGTTGACATAGGAGTTGATACCCGAGACCACTCCAATCAAAATTATCATCAGCAAGGACATGCTCCAGAGCCATATGTCCCAGAAGACGTTGAGCCAAGGAGGCGAGATACGGATCGTCGACAGCGCCCGATCCCACCTCGCACTGTGGAACCCGACCACACTTTGGCTCACTATACACAGAATGTTCCAATACCAGACTTCTCAGCCATGGTATGACAAATGATTCGCGAGAGTCAAAGCCTAACAAATGACGATTGGGGAATCTCCCGAAGTCATACCCCGTTTACTGATGACATATTGTATGCTGAACCTCCTCGACGATTCAGAATGTCAACCCTGCCCATGTATGAAGGAAGTTCCGACCCAAACCAACATATTTTGAAATATGAATGGTCGATGACTGCTACGAGAGTTGATGACGCAGTAAAGTGCCGCACATTTCCTTAGGGGGAATTGCGACGCTGTGGTTTACACGATTACCGCCACGGTTTATTTCTTCATTTGATCAGTTAGCTACCAAATTTGTTGAGCAATTTCGCATACATATTGCCCGACCTAAAGATGTTAATACCTTATCAAGTGTCACTCAAGTTCCCGGAGAAACACTTAGACGATATTTGGAGAGATTCAATGCTGCATGCGTAGACATCACCAACCCCAATGATAATTCTATTTTAATGGCTTTGACTAAAGGAATTGACCCTGATTCCGAGTTTGGAAATTGGTTAGCTGGAAAGCCTCCCGCATCGTTGGACCGTTTCTATTCCAAAGCTGCTCAATTCTTGAGGCGAGAGGATGCGAAACAGTCTAGGAAGCAGGACGATGCAAGGCCCAGCAGTGAAGGGATTCAGAGTATTGTTGCGGTTAAACAATCCGGAGAAAGTTCAGGAAAAGTCGAGTTGAATATTCAAAATAAACAGACTCAACGATCGAGAAACGGTGATAACCGAAGCAAGAAGCAAGACCATAATCGTGGTCCGAGACGTAGGGCCGCAATGTTCGACAGTTATACACCGCTTAACACGTCATTGGAAAACGTATACCTACAGGCTTGTAATACTATGCAATACAAGAAGCCTGCTCCGAAGCCTTTGTCGGAAAGGCAGACTCAAACAGGAAAATTCTGTAGGTTTCATGAAAGTTATGGGCATAATACCAATGAGTGCAGGCATTTGCAAGACCTCATTAAAAAGTCGATCAGATAGAGAAAGTTGGACCAGTTTGTTCGGGCGCCGCAATCTGGTGGAGCGGGCCCATCTAATCAAAATCGAACGCAGAATCAGGAAAGACAAGGTGAACCCGCTCGAACGGGCGGAAGGTTGGTTATCAATACAATAAGTGGTGGTCCCCATCCAGCAGACAGAAGCTGGAGAGAAATGGAGTCATATGCTAGCTCGATCAGGCATGTGGACTTTGAATGCTATAGTAACTCAAAAGACGGAACACCGGCTAAACAACAAAAGACAATGACTGATGAAATCGTATTTAGAAATCGAGATGCTGATAAAGTCGAAGCTCCCACAATTGACCCGTTGGTCATATCCGCTCAAGTTGGTCCTGCTTGGATGAAGAGGATCTTGGTAGACAGTGGGAGTTCTGTGAACATACTGTTTAAAAGAGCATATGATTTAATGAATATGGAAGCTAAAGACTTAAAACCTTGTCAATCACGAGTCCATGGCTTCAACGGAAGTGCGACGATACCAACCGGAATGGTTGAATTGCCAGTGGAGTTGGGAGTGGGAGAATGCTGAAGAGTTCGGATGTTGCAATTTGTTGTCTTGGATATACCTTTCCCGTACAATGCCTTTTTGGGCCGACCGGCCCTTGCTGAATTTAGGGCCGCTATTGCCCCATGGTGTTTAACTCTGAAGTTCCCTACTGACCACGGGATAGGAGTTGTACAAGGAGATCAGGTTGGTGGAAGAGCCTGTTATGTTGTTGAGCTGCGGGAGGTGCAGCGAAAAGAAAAAGGAAAGGGCGTAGAGGAATCTCTCTGCGTCCGTTTCACTGACGATTGATAATTAGCGCATGGGCCTCGGCCTGGGAACCACAACCAATTCCAAAAGGATCTTGATCCAAGGGACAATGATAATAAAGAAGAATCTACGGAAAGTCAAGCTTCTCCGGCCGAGCTAACCATTGATGTCCCGATTGACGATGATCACGATGACTCGAGAATGTTGAAGATTGGGTCTCAGCTTAACCAAGAGACACAACAGGAATTGGTTGATTTTCTCCGGGCGAATCTCGACGTATTCGCCTGGACGCACTCTGATATGTGTGGAATCTCGCCGGACATCGTGAGCCACACTTTAAACATTGACCCGCGGTATATCCCGGTCAAATAGAAAAGGCATGGTATGGATCCAGAGAGATCTGCCGCCCTTAAGGAAGAGGTCGACAAATTAAAGACGAATGGGTTCATTAGAGACGCTTTATACCCAGAATGGGTGTCCAATCCCGTACTTGTCCAGAAACCAAACGGGAAATGGAGAACGTGTATCGATTACTCTGACCTGAATAAAGCCTACCCGAAAGACAGCTTTCCACTTCCCCGAATCGATCAATTGGTGACTCAACCGCCGGACATGAATTATTATCCTTCATGGATGCTTACTCAGGTTACAATCAGGTACCCATGCATGTACCCGACCAAGAGCACACGAGCTTCGTAACCGACCTGGGATTGTACTGCTACTAGGTCATGCCTTTTGGGTTAAAGAATGCTGGTGCAACTTATCAACGCTTAGTCAACCGGATGTTTGCCGATCAAATTGGGAAGACTATGGAGGTTTATGTAGATGACATGTTGGTGAAATCACGATACTCCAATGATCATGTCAAAGACTTGGAGTCAATGTTCAATATCCTCCGGAAATACGGGATGAAGCTTAATCCACTAAAGTGTCATTTCGGAGTCGCATCCGGAAAATTCCTTGGGTTCATTGTCAATGCCCGAGGAATAGAGGCCAACCCCGAGAAGATCCGGGCTATCAGAAATCTTCAAACTTCGAGAACCATAAAGCAAGTTCAGAGTCTTAATGGGAAAGTTGCAGCACTAAGCAGATTTATCTCAAAGTCGACCGACAAATGCATTCCCTTCTTCGATTTGATTCGAAAAGGGAAACGAAACTTCGAATGGACTGCAGAATGTGAGGGCGCATTTCAATCGCTAATCCAACATCTTTCCGTACCACCAATCCTTTCAAAGCCTGTAGATCATGAACAGCTATATCTCTACCTGGCGGTATCTAAAAATGCAATCAGTGCTGTATTAATTCGGGAGGAGGACTGAGTGCAAAAACTGGTCTACTACGTGAGTAAACGATTGACCGGAGCCGAGAGAAATTACCCAAAGCTTGAAAAGTTGGCATATTGCCTAGTCATTGCCTCGAGGAAGCTCCGTCCATATTTCCAGGCTCATCCTATTACTGTGTACACCGACCAGCCGTTACGACAGGTCCTCACGCGGCCTGAGACGTCTGGTAGGTTACTAAAATGGAACATCGAACTGAGTCAATTCGACATTACTTATACACCAAGAAGAGCCATTCACGGCCAAGTCCTAGCAGATTTTATAGCCTAATTCACTATTCCTGAAGACTTGCCCGAGACCAGCAAATCTCCCGAATACATCTAGAAGCTGTACACCGATGGTGCATCCAACGATCGGTGCTCAGGAGCTGGGGTAGTGCTTGAAACCCCCAAGGGACGATCCATATGTTATGCTTTAAAATTCGAGTTCCGCGCAAACAACAATGAAGCCGAGTACGAAGCTCTACTTACAGGACTAAAGCTTGCCCGTGATCTGAAAATCATCGCTGTAGAGATCTACTGTGATTCCCAATTGATAGTATGTCAAGTTCGAGGAGAATATCAGGCTAAAGACCGAAGATTAGCCGCTTATCTAACTCGAGTTCTGGAGATGCTTGATCAATTCGATTACTATGCCATTTTCTACATACCCCGAGAACACAATCAGAAAGCTGATTCGTTGGCAAAGTTAGCAAGTACGGTGAGGCTCAGCAGTTGGGGGTTGTTCCGGTTGAAACCCTATCCTCTCCGAGCATTGATCGGAGGGAGACCGATTTTACATTTGAAGCTACCTTCATTAGGGAGTCGTGGATGACTCCTTATCAAGATTATATCGAACGTGGTGTATTGCCCGAGCGACGAAGCGAGAAAAGACAAATTCTACGAAAGGCCTCACGATTTGTTATTCAAAATGGAGTCATGTACCAGAGAGGATACTCTGTTCCTCTCCTCCGGTGTATCGCGCACGATGAAGTCAAACGAGTGTTACACGATGTACATGAAGGAGAATGTGGCGATCACACTGGGGGGCAAGCACTTGCAAAGAAAATACTTCGATATGGGTATTATTGGCCTACTGTCAATCGCGATGCTGCAGACTATGCTAGAAAATGTGACAAATGCCAGAAACACGCTCGAATTCCTAGAGCCCCGCCTACTGAGATAACCCAAATGGTCAGTCCTTGGCCATTTGCGGTATGGGGAATAGATATCATCGGCACATTGCCTCTGGCCAAAGGGGGCGCGAAGTACGCCATCGTCGCAGTTGATTATTTCACCAAATGGGCTGAAGCTGAACCCCTTGCGACAATTACGACAAAGAAAGTAATCAACTTTGTGGTACGTAACATCATCTGCCGTTTTGGTCTCCCACATACTATCATCACCGATAACGGAACCCAATTCGACAGTGCTGAATTCAAGAATTTCTGTCAACGATTCCACATCCATAAGAAATTCTCTGCAGTAGCGCACCCTTAAGCAAATGGTCAAGTTGAAGCTGTTAATAAAGTTATCAAATCCATTCTAAAGAAGCGACTGGAAAAAGCTGGGGGAAAATGGGTCGACGAACTTCCTATGGCATTATGGGCTTATCGAACAACTCATAAAACTGCAACCGGTCATACCCTGTTTTCTCTATCCTACGGCTCTGAAGCCGTTATTCCAGTCGAAATGGAAGTGCACTCTCATCGTGTAACGTATTATGATCCGAAAACAAATGCCATACTACTTGCTGAATCTTTGGATTTACTCGATGAGAAGCGCGAAGAGGCTGACTTGAGGGCGGCCGCATATCGAAGTCAAGTCGCCCGACTGTACAATGCCAAGGTCCGTCCGCGAACCTTCGAACTTGGCGATCTCGTACTCAAAAGGATCTATCGGGTCCCTTCACACATGAAGCCAAATTGGGAAGGGCCATATGTGATTTCACAAAAGCTCGGAGTTGGCACGTTCAAATTATCGACCGTTGATGGTCTTACTTTGCCGAGAGCTTGGAATAGCGAAAGTCTTCGTCGCTACTACATATAAAAGACTTTACTTATTTATTTCCTGTCAATTTATTCCTTTGCATTTTATTCTAGCATTTTGAGATTTAAATTTGTAATAAGGCAACTAACTTTACCATATTTTCTCGTTTCAGCAATAAAATGCCATCTCTTCGAGCCAGAGCTGTGATTTACTGAATATGACGTACAATATCACGATGCACGGAGAGCTAAGTTCCATCACGCAGTGGGATTTATTCAAATAGGGAGTGACTGTTATATGACCGGTCACTCGCTAAGTGAAACCCGAGCTCGGGGGCAGAACACTACACCAACATAAACGAGGATTGATACACGACAATCCCTCTTCCAACTCCAAATTCCCAGAGTGCGAATTGGATTATAAACTTCAACTCTCGGTTCCTGGAGCGCGAACCAGGATATAAATCCATCGCTCCCAGAGTGTGAGCCAACTCCAAATTCCCAGAGTGCGAATTGGAGTATAAACTTCAACTCTCGGTTCCCGAAGCACGAATCGGGATATAAATCCATCGCTCCCAGAGTGTGAGCCAACTCCAAATTCCCAGAGTGCGAATTGGAGTATAAACTTCAACTCTCGGTTCTCGGAGCACGAACCGGGATATAAATCCATCGCTCCCAGAGTGTGAGCCAACTTCAAATTCCCAGAGTGCGAATTGGAGTATAAACTTCAACTCTCGGTTCCCGGTGTGCGAACCGGGATATAAATCCATCTCTCCCAGAGTGTGAGCCAACTCCAAACTCGCAGAGTGTAAATTGGAGTATAAACTTCAACCTTTGGTTTCCGGAGTGCGAGCCAGAATATAAAACTCTGTCTCCAAATTTCCAGAGTGTGAATTGGAGCATAAACACCAACTCTTGGTTCCCAGAACGGGAACCGGAGTGTAAGTTACTAACTTCAAATTCCCGGAGTGTGAATTGGAGTATAAACGTCAATTACAAGTTCCCGGAGAGCGAAATAAGTCATAAACACTGATAATTAATAAGTTCCCAGAATATGGGCCGAACTGTTAATTGCAAATTGTGTTAAGTCCCCGAAGTGTGGACATGTATTCAAGGCTTATGACATATGTGAGCACGAGCTAATCAATGCAATACTTAAGCAAAAAAGAAAAGAGTTGTTTTCCATTTTATCAACAAACAAAAAAGGAGTTTGATTACATGATAAAACAAAAAACAATCCATAAAGTGGGTGCCGAATCCACACTTATACACGGCTTAGAAAAGGAGAAGTAAAAAGAATTGCCATTTCACAACCGCATGATAAAACGAGAAGTTCACTCCTTCTTCTTCCGGGGTTTCTTCTTCCGAGTTGAGCCGCTAGACCCACTACCCGGCTTCCTGCGAGATTTTTTATCCTTTTTTGAAGCGTCCTCAGGATCTGGCATAATATCCACGTCTTCCTCAGAGCTGGAGGGGATAGAGATCCTTTTGTGAGGACGAACCGGAGGCAGAGAAGCCGTAACAGGCGGTGGAGCTTCGGCACTGGAAGTTATAGCTGTGCCGGCAGGAGAGGTAACCGTTAAAGGAGTTAAGCTTGGTGGAGCAACTTCACTTCCGGAACCACCGACCGTCGTCACCGCAGCCATTTCAGCGCTTATCTCGACAAGGATTTCTTATTCTCGGGAAGATCGAGCAGCGCTGGACACACTGACAGTCGGCATAAACGAGCTAAAAGTTGGAGCGACACCGCCCATTGCAAAGGAAGGATAGGTAAAAGGTTCACAGAGTTGCTTGAGAAGTTCCTCAATCATCTGAACATCAAACGACATTGAACTCCCCTCTCCCATCTCACCGATTACGGCGGTAGTTGTAATAGCCTCAGTAACGACAGCTCCTTGGATTGACTGCGAAGTTTGTGGTACTGGAAGTACTGGCGCATCACTTTCAGTCACTAGTCGAAAAGAAATGAGAATAATTAGTCAAATGGTCTGTTCCGAGTTCATCATCCTAAAACACTTAAGGAAATATTTGAAATACCTTCTTTGCCTCGGCTCGGCGATGAGACGAGTTCGGAAACAGTAGTTGTACCAAGAGACAGTTCCGGTCGATCCGGGTTATTAGCAGGAACAACGTGTGAACCAACTGTAGCAGTAACCCCAGACGAGGTCGGGGCATCAACTGGAACATCCTCACTACCATGTGCAGCTCCTGAACCCTCGCCAGTCTCCACATGGTGAAAACCGAGTCTCTCTCTCTCAGCAGAAATCATCGCTTCATGAAGAAGTTTCCTTTCCTCCTCGCTCAACAAGCGAGACTCAAGTTCAAATTCATCCATGGCACTTTCAGGGAGAGACGCTTTCTTGTTCGCCACCAACTTTCTCCAAGCATTGAGTAGAAGCGTAGAATAATCTCCGAGCCACGAGAGATTCCTGTGCTCAAGCACATTAGCATTATAAGTGTCAAGAAGCTCATCAAACTCGGCTTCTACTCTGAATATCTCTACTTGAACTCTCCCTTCCACTTCTGCCTCCACCGCTTCAACTTTAGCAACCGCCGCGTCTCACTCAGCTCGGAGAGACACGGCTTGCTCACACGCTTCTTGTGCGGCCATGTTAGCGTTATCTTTTTCCTTGTTCAAGTCGGCAAATTTAGCCTTTAACTCCTCAAGTTCTTTGACCGCCGCATCTCGCTCGGCCTCAACATTTTTGTACCGATGGCCCAAATCTTCAACTAAAGTGCAATGCGCTTGTTGCATCTTCGCCATCTCAGCTAGTGTCTCATCGACCTTTTTTTAGCGACTCCATTTTGGCCTTATGAGAAGATTCCATTTTAGATTGAAGTATGTCAACAATACGGTTCTTCTGAGCCAAGTATGCTTTCAATTTCTCAATAACTTTGGCTCGATCGAAGGCTACTTTCGAAGCTTTAACAGCCGCCCTGTACCATTCTTTATATTGAGCATAAAAATCGTGGGTATAGCTGAGGGCGGTGTTCACAGCCTCTTCGGGAATTCTTTTGAGATTGGGTGGAAAGATATAAGCGTCGAAGAATATTTCTGGAAAATCTTTCTTCAGTTGAGCAATTCTTATAGCCCCTTCACCAGACGGTTCAAGAGGGGCCTCCTCCACAGTTACGGTCGTAGCCGTATCAGTCCTTGAACGATGTGGACCAGGTTTTGAGATTTGTAGAGATGGCTGTTGTCGCGAAGGTTCAACTGCAGGTGCCTGGTTTCTGGGTGGCGGAGGAGAACGAGAGGGTGAACGGTACCTTCGGTCCCTATTAGAACGCTCCTGGCTAGAATAATATCGGGAATGGTCCCTTTCACGATGCTCTTGCTCATAATGCCTCCGTTCACGATCACGGTCAGAATCCCTACGGCGAGATTCGTAATAAGATGAAGAGTGATGCACTCGCCAAAGTCTATCAAGTGTAGAAGGACGATCCGACATGGTACCTGTAAAAGAAGAAGCAATCCGGCTAAGTACCGAGAAAAAGCACTACAATACATGTGGAAGTCGTGAAGTGCTGTGAAAAGTGTATAAATGCGCAAACCCCCCGACCAACCAGAAGCGTCGATTACACTAACGGGTAAAGGTTAGCTTATATCAAGCGGTCCCCGGAGCTCTTCCAACCCGGACCCGTGGTGAAGAGATACGTAGTCCGGAATGGGAATATCGTCCAGCCCTGTGAAAAGGTCTCCGGACTGGCGAGGAGAGGCGCCAGAGACAGTAACCCCAGGTTCGGAACGGGTTACGACTACAGACTTCCATCTCTTAAACTTAGGTACAACAGCCTTGCCTTTCTGACCCTCTTCTATTCGGGAAAGGTCGGCTGCTATCTCAGTGTCCATGGGCGTTCTTTCATCATCGCTCACTTCTCTTATCACAACGCCGGGTTTTCTTTTTGCCACTTTCTTCTTCTTCCTCGAGGCCGATTTTGCCAACCCTTCAATTACAATACTCTGGCTCATCCCAATCAAACCCAATGTCCTTAAGTTATCATCGGTCAACAGCAAGTCTATGTGCCTTGAGTCGCTTGGGACCCTTTGCAAGCTTTGAACGACGCCTCTATAATGCCCACCGGTAGGTCTCAAAATGATGGCTGTAAGAGTAACAGAGTGTTAGAGTAAGTATTAAAAGTGGACATTCAAAGATGGATTATGATGCTTACGTCTGGATAACCATCTCCTGGCAAACCCTGGGGGGCATCGAACAAAAAACCACTCATTCTTGAAATAGCTAAGCCTGGTCCAGGCCCCAGTCACAACATGACAGTTCCAGACCGCTTCCAGAAAAGTGAAAGACTGGCTATCACCCCTACTCTTGAAATTGAATATGTGCCTGATCTCGTTAGGCCTTGGCGGGCGAAAAAGGCAATCCATAAATATGACAAAGGCGTTATTCAGCAATGCATGCCCGTTGGGATGGATTTGTGAGGGAGCAATTCCTAAATACGACAGCATCTCCCTGATGTATTGGTTAAAAGGAGGGAGAGATCCAGCCGCGCAGGCATGGCGGTAAAAGGTGGTATATCCTTCAGGTGGGTTATGTGGTCTGTCACTGGCACTAGGTTATAAAACATCGTCCAGAGATATGTTATGTTTCGAACATATCCGGCCCAACAGAGACTCCGAGATATTGGACTGGACAGAATCGACCGGATCTTCAATAAATATGGCCTCCGGCAACTCATCCGGTGCCGGATCTATGACTTCAGGAGGGATTTCCGGAATCTCAAGCGCTGGAGGAGGCGAGCTTTGTGCTTCTTGTTGTTGAGAACTCGAAGATTCCATAATTAACTAACTCACCAGAAAGCGGCGTTAAATACATAAAAAGCCCATGCATTCCCCCGGTGTAAAGTGTATAAATATGTCGTGTAGTGCAAGTGCTATGCGTAACTTAAGAAGATTTTACAAGATGAAACGAGATGTCCGAACGACGAAACTTTGGAATCTGAAGATGAAAATGACCGTCATTGCTGACCGTCACTTCCACGCTACCTCGATGCCATTGACCAATTCAAGTACCATTCTGTTATATTATTAGTTAAGTCACAGTTCCATCAACGAGTTTCAAAGAGGAGGTCAAGTCTTAACAGTCAAGATCGATTATGCAAGGCCAAAGCTCGTTGGAGTCAAGTGTGCTGAAGTTCATTAAGTTTATTAGAGTTCAACTTGAAATTGGTCGAAGATCGGATGATGGAACGAGTCAGAAAAATTGGATTCTTTGAGTTGAAGGCGTTCGAATCCATCGAATCGAATCGATGTGCTTCGAATCCATGTGGTTCGGCTTGATATACTTCAGGATGGAGAAAACACTTCGAATCCGTGAGCACTAAGTGACTTCGAATCGATCAACATTCAATACCTTCGAATCGATCAAGGTATTGACGCTTCGAATCGATCGACACGAGGCCTTTTTTCTTTGCAAGCATTGATTCGAAGCCCTGTAATCAACATCGATTCGAATAGCTCCACTCTGGATCGATGCGAGGCAAAGAAAAACAGTACTCCTCCGGATCTTTGCTTCTCCAAGGAAGTTTCAACGCTTCGCTATGCTTCGAAGCATCGATTCGACCCATTCCGTTCAGATCTCACAACTCCTCGAAATTTTCAAGAAGAAAAGGTCGAATTGATGTCAAAGACTTCCAGTTCTATCATTCCTTACTCGGCTTGATCCATCAGTTACCTGATTTAGTGAAATCACAAGGGAAAGCTTAAAGAAATTCGATCGATTCGTGGAAGACGCGCTTGTTCTAGCTCTGGAAGATCGGTTCGAAGAAGAAGCTACAACAACAGTGAAAAGTAAAAAGTGAAAAAAGAGCCCGGCCTCACGTATTTATATGGATTCCAGGAAAGGTTCGTGGCGTTTCGTCTCCCGGTTGACCTGACTGTTTGCGACCGGTCACAGACCACATCGATTCGAACAACTGTTTTCGAAACCACCACGTCCAAATCCATCACGGCATCGTATATTTCATGACCTCGAATCCACCGTGGCTTCGAATCCCTCACAACTTCGAACCCATCAAGACGACATCGATATGAGGCATCATCAATACGAAGCAATTGAACGAGGGGTGAATTAAAAATCCTATCGATTCGAAGATTATCGAGTCGAATGGCCGATTTCGAATCCATCAGAAATCGCCGGCGGGAACGAACACATTGCTTCGATGTGAAAAATTACTTGTTTACCTTTTACACCGATTCAGGAAAGGATCGGTACAAGAGGATGATCATAGACAATCATAAAAACAATGTTTCAACTCGAATCTCAAATCGGTTCAGGAGAGGATCGATGCAGAATTCGATAACCAACCGAATTGGCAATAACTTGCAATCACGCAATGTTAGCCAAAGACAAGGTAACACATATATGCATATCTGTCTGGCTAATATTTGATCCTGGACATTCACAGGGACCAGATGCACATCTCATCATGATTTCAACGGCAGACAGCCAATCACAATCATACGACAGTTGATTACAGCAATACAGAATACAACTTTCAGCAGAGCATTTCATAGTTGTCCAACGTGGGATTGCAGCTCTTCAAAGCATGTCATGTTTACACAAGACGTACTTTGGGGGGCAAATGTTATCCCGCCTTTTAGCAAGGCCGAGATACTAAGGAATTGACAGGAGAGACAGGGTCGTACGTCCCCAGCATTGGATAACTACGAATATCAATGAATTTTTCCCGAGCCCGGATCGGGTTACAATTGATAAGATACGCTAGGCAAAGCCGAGGAAACCAATGTTCCGAATTTCAAGACAATCCGATTTTATATGCTCAAGTTATCACCAATGGAAAGTGGCAGAGTTAGCTATAGTTCGAATCCATCAAGGGTAGGGCCTTGGTTCGAATCCATCCAAAGCACTCCCTGCTTCGAATCCATCAGGGACGTGCCTTCGTTCGAATCCATCAGAGGTAGCCACGCTTCGAATCCATCCACACCTGCCTTGGTTCGAATACCTCGAAGTATTCCCATCTTCGACTCCATCCCATGAAAGTCCTTCGAATCCATCAAGCGGAGAAGTCTTCGCATCGACCAACTATGAAATACTCTGACCGATACGAAGGGCACGTACGAGGATACCTTCGAATCCATAACTTCGAATCCACCAAGTCATAGCAGCTAAAACCAAGGATTCGACCCAGTAAACTCGGAGAAAAAGGTGGGTCAACCCGAGAAGCGCGCGCGCCACGTCACCAGGCACATGCTCGACCGATCGATTCGACCCTATCGATTCGAAGGGATCGATTCGAAGCGCGTATATCAGCTGAAAATGCAATCTTGGATCGATCATAACTTGAGATCTACAAGTCCAAATGCTACGAAATTTTCACAGGAGCTTGCATATACATAGAAGAATGTCCACGCCAGTTTCATCACGATTGGACACTTTTTTGATCGATTCGAACCAAGGGTCGAATCGATCCCAAAGTGGGCCCGGATCTCCAGAATTCGGCCATGTGGGCCCCCACACATGCCAGAAGTGGTCTCCTCGAATTTTAGGCGAAATATCAGCCTCCAGCACTTATAAATAGAACCCCCGGTCATTCAGAAAGGGGATCGGAGAATTTTGAGAGTAAGAGAACGCCCGGACGCTGCCAGAATTGCTTCAGAGCACCACTGCTGCCTTTGATTTCGAATTTTGGCTTATAATTTGCTGTACTCTGACATTAGAAAGTTGTATTCTTCGAATATCAAGCAATAAAGTAACAAAACTTCATAGTGGACGTAGGCAAAACGCCAAACCACTCTAAATCGTTGTCACTTGTGCAAATTTACTTCCTGCTATTTGGAGTTTTTGTTAGATAATCCACGTTTTAATTTACTTTCTTCATTTATTATCTCTTCAAAAACTTCCGACGAGTGTTGTGCCCAATTTTGACACAAACAACTTATGAGCAACATTCCATTCGCATCATTACTTCGGAGGTTGAGCGCCTTCGGAATAAAGATGTTCTTCTTGTGAGAGTTCAATGGTTCCCAAATCCTAAGGATTGCTCTTGGGAATCCAGAGAATTCATCGAGCGATCCCGTTCAGGCTTACTCTTTCATGCTCCTTATGGTGAACTTCCTATTTCAAATTTTCTTTTGTGTTGATATGCTTCTATGGTTGTTGCTTCTTATTTTCTTCCTAAGTATTGCGAGGACGCAATTTTTTTAAGGAGGGGAGTCTGTAACAACCCGCATATTTATCAATTGTATATTTAAATATTTTATTTAAATATTTTATCGTTCGTCGGATTTTGGTCCGAAAACCTACTTTTTGCAAACAGTCGAATTGGGACTCGAGACCCCTCCCATTGAGTTCAAAATGCCGTTTGCAACCTTTTTGAGTATAAGCTTCGATATGTTTGGAGTTAGTCGAGTTTTGCTACTTTTTCACTTTAGGTTTGAGTTTGGGTTTCAGCCCAATGTTCCACCTTAAGACTCTAGCTCCGCTCCAACTCTTCATTACTTCATTTCATATTCCTAACACTTCAAGCTAAAGTAAAAATGGTGGAAGAGATTGGAAATGGAAATTCCTAAGCCCTAGCTTTCTTTGCAAATCCAACTTCTAGCTCCAAATTCAAGAGAACCCATTGGTAAGCATCTCCTTCTTCTTCTCCAACTCATTCTCCTTCCAATTTCATAAATTTCCTAAACCTAATTTGGGAAATATTTCTCTTTTAAGCTTAGAATCAAGCTTCTTGAGTTGGGATTAAAGAGTGGTTGATTCTCCTTTGCTTTCAAGCTTCTTCTTCATTTGTTTGGGTTCAAAGGTGAGATTTTTATCTCACATCCTAGTCTATATTTATCTTCGATTGTTAGGTATGAATTCCTAACACTTACTCATGTGCATTTGATTTTGATTTGGATTGCTTTTGTGAATATTCCAATTTTTGGTGCTTTGGGTTCAATTCTTTAAAAAATCATAACTTTGATGTTTTGATCATGTTTTTGGTGATGAACCAAAGAGCTTCTATGGCCGGGTAGTCGATTGGCGTAAACCCTTAGTGCCATTGCTCGACGGTTTGCAAATTGAGGGAGTTTGCACCTCTTTTGAAATAGCGTAGGAAGTGCAAGTATACAGGTTCGGCCGACCGAGCTCAGGGTCCGGTCGACCGACCTGCTACCCAGGCACTTACTGCCTTTGTTTTGGAAGTGCTGGTTACAGGCTTCGGCCGACCGAGCCCCTGGGCCGGTCGACCGACCTGGTGCCCGAGCACTTCCAACCTCTGGTTCGATCAACCGACTCAAGGAGTCCGGTTGACCGACCTGCTCCTATCTGCCTACTATGCTTTTTTTGCCTAGTTGCGTGAATTTCCAACTTTAATTCATTCGTGTTGTTTCCTATTTGTTGCTATCATTTATTATCGACTTTGATGACATTTTCTTTGGGAATTTAGGATATATCCAATTTGATGGATTCGGTATCGATTTCTTTGGATTTTCATTCACGTCTTCGAATGTGAATTTTAGTAATTGATTGTTCCTACAATCTTCTTTGTGATTTGTCACTTTAAAAATATAAAGGTTTTCTATACTAGTAGTAAATATCAAAACTCTTTCTTCAAATGATTTCAACACTATTTTATTACAAAGCTCGTTTTTCTTAAACCATTTTCCAATCTATTAGTATATACAAGCCTTTACCTCACTCGTATGAGAAATCTAATTAAACGACTTAGTAAAACAAGTGGTATGAAACGCTTGCGTTTAGTTCGTCGGTTAATTCTTGGACTTGATCGATTAAAACTCTTGTGACAATTTTCTAGTGGAGATCTACAATTTGTTCGTAAATATTTAAGTTAAGCTAGTGGTTATGGGACATGAAGCTAAGCTCATATATTTACTAGCTTACTGTAATTGACACTTCTCGGTGATCGTGACGATCATTTTATGGTTTAGACTAGCGTTGTGCGATGTCTCTTTGTCCACGTGGAGGACTGTACGTCGTTTTTATTGAGCTTCGGCTCACCAGGAGGAGCTTCGGCTCAATGTCCGCAATGGGGGACTATACCCTGTTATGAGGAACTTTGGCTCACCAGGAGGAGCTTCGGCTCAAAGTCCGCAATGGAGTACTATACCCTGTCAGGAGGAGTTTTGACTCACCAGGAGGAGCTTCGGCTCAAAGTCCGCAATGGGGGACTATACCCTGTCAGGAGGAGTTTTGACTCACCAGGAGGAGCTTCGGCTCAAAGTCCGCAATGGGGGACTATACCCTGTCTGGAGGAGCTCCGGCTCATTTTTCTGGGATTAGCCATCCTTTTCTTGTGATTTTTGGATTTCGTGTGTTGAATTCTGGAATTTATGTTTCACCAACTTTTACGATTGGCATTGATATATATGTCATTTATTGTGGCTTGGTGAATGAAATTAGGAGTTTGACATTCCTTTTTATTTTTGAGAAGATCTTTGCGATATTGATTAATCTCTTATTGATTTTTTTCAATTATTTATTTATCACAACTTAGCATTGTGATTATTATACGTTTAGTCATATCTCTTATTCTATATCATTTCTTCTGATATTTATAGCTAGACTGATCCGTTTATTATTTTCTTCTTAAATAATGCTCGGGTCAGACCGAGATGTTACAGGTGCTTCTGCTTGACTTCTCTTCTGGGGTTATCATATGATCTTTTGGCTAACTACTTAGATTAGTAGTTTATTTTGTTGTATACACTGGAGATATGGACTCATAGATGTATTCTTTTGTATAGCACGTGTTGCTATTTATTTGTATTATGGTGGATCTTTTTGACCACTACTCTGATATACACTTTCATGTGTTTGTTATATATTCATATCTTCTTCCGCCTTTGTGATATGAATTATCTGTGACTGATTTGTGTTATGCTTGTTTCTATATTTGTTTCCGATGATTATTATAGCCACTGTGTAGTAGCTTTGTGTTTGTATCGGTATGTCGGATTTCCTCTTGAAATAAAATGCATGTTATACTATCTGACATATCGGTGCTCGCGCAAAGCAATTACACAGATGGTCGCTCCTCAACAGCCTTATTCTCCATGCTCGTCGACAGCATTACTCCGTAGTGTCCTTGGCTAGCGTGGGTATAGGGGTGGGGTGTCACACATACCCAAAGGATAGCTTCCCACTCCTAAGGATATATCAGCTAGTGGATTCGATAGCTGGACACGAGTTGTTATTGTTCATGGATGCATACTTTAGATACAATAAAATCTCGATGCACGTACTTAACTAGGAACACACTAGATTCATAACCAATCTGGGACTATACTGCATTCTTGTCTTGTCATGTCATTTGGGTTAAAGAATGCTGGAGCGACTTACCAGAGGCTGGTAAGCAAAATGTTTAAAGATTATATCGGATGCTCGATGGAGGTATACATGGATGATATGTTCATGAAGTCGTGATGATCGAGGTACTATGTTGATGATTCGGCATAGAAGTTCGGTGTTCTCTGAAAGTATGGGATGAAGCTTAACCCTTTGAATGCTCATTCAACGTTGTATCATGAAAATTCTTAAACTTCATCATGAACTCTGTGGGATCGAAGCTTATCCAAAGAAGATCAAAGCACCGAGGAACATCCAAGCCCTAAAGACGATCTAAGACATCCTTGAATGGGATGGTCTCCGCCCTAAGTTAATTCATCTCCAGAGCCACTGACAAATGCATCTCTTTTTCCATCTGATCAAGAAAGGGAAAAGAAATTTCACTTGTACGTAAGAATGTATAGGTGTAGTTCAGGCTCTAGTGGATTACTTAAAGGGACCTTCCATTCTATCGATGCCATTGGATGATGAGCACGTGTATATTTATCATGCAGTATTGGTGCATGCTTTACGCCCCGCACTCATGCGCGAGGCATCCTGAATCCAAAGACCGATGTACTATATCAATAAGCGGATAACAAGAGCGGAAAGAAATTATCCAAAGCTGGAAAAGCTTGCATACTTCCTATTGATTGCTTCTAGGAAACTCTGCCATACTTTTAGGCTCATCCGATCAAAGTTCTAACTAACCAGCCTTTGAGATAGGTCTTGCAACAACCTGCGTCCTTTGGAAGGTTATTGAAATAAAACATTGAGTTGAGCCTATATGACATAAACTATCATCCCCAGAGGGCGATCCAAGGCCAAGCTATGGTGGATTTCATTGCTGAATACACTACATGAGATGACATTTAGGAGAGGAGTAGAGTGCATAATGTCAGGTGGAAGATGTACGCAGATGGTGCATCTAATTAACATTGTTCTTATGTCAAAGTTGTGCTAGTGACTCCTAAACAACACCCAATTTTTTCCCCTAAAACTCAACTTTCCTGCTACGAATAATGAAGTAGAATACGAGGCCTTATTTGCAGGAATCAAGATTGCCAAGGAATTAGGAGTTAAAACTTTGTGTATCTTTTGTGATTCCCAACTGGTAGTATGTAAAGTGCAAAAGGATTTTTTCGAAAAAGAAGCAATGCTAGCTCCTTATTTAAACCTAGCTCTTGAGCTACATAGTGATATTAAATATTACATGATAACGCATATTCCTAGAGAGGAAAATGCAAAGGATGGCTTATTAGCTAAGTTAGCAAGTTTTAAAGAAGTAAAGCTCGTGGCCTGGTTTCGGTGGAAGTACTGCCTGCTTTAAGCATCAACAGGATGAATGTCAACTAGATCTTGGAGGCCAAACCTGAGAAGGATTCATGGATGACTTTGATTAAAAAAACTATCTACAGAGAGGAATCCTTCGGATAGGAAGAACGAACGATGCCAACTTCTTCATAAGGCTGTAAGATTTATCATGCAAGAAGGAACACTTATTGGGACTGGATTCTCTATACATATGCTGCTATGTGCCGGTAATGATGAGGCAAAGAAAGTCATGAAGGAAGTTCGTGAAGGGGCCGGTGGTGACCACACCGAGGGGCAAACCCTAGCGAAGAAGACCCTTTGTTACAGGTATTTTTGGCCAACCACCAACTGAGGCACAATTGATTGCACCAAAAAGTGTAACAAGTATTGAAGTTTGCTAAGATATCGGGAGCCCAACCAATGGAGATGACTCAAATGGTCAGTTCCTGTCCGTTTGCAGTTTGGAGAACCAATATCGTTGGTGTATTGGTGATATCGAAGGATGGTGTGAAGTACGCCATCATCACAGTTGATTACTTCGCCAAATAGGCTAAGGTGGAGCCATTAGCCACAATCACCATGAAGAAAGCAATCAATTTCGTGGTTAGAAACATCATCTGTCATTTTGAAGTTCCACAAATGATTATTTTTATAATGGGACCCAATACGATAGTGCCGAGTTCAAAGACTTCTGCCGTAGGCATCATTTTGAGAAGAGGTTTTCTATGGTAGTATATCCTCAAAAAATGGACAAGTTGATGCATTAAATAAGATTATAAAGTAAATAAGATAATCAAGTCCATTATGGAAAAGCGGTTGGAGAAAGCCAATGGCAAGTGGGTTGATGAATTGCAATTTCCACTTTGGGCTAATCAAATGACCTACAAGTCAGCGACTGGCCACTCTCCATTCCCCCTAGCTTATAGATCAGAGGCTATGATCCCGGTTGAACTTAAAGTACCTTCTCATCGAGTGAGTCACTATAATCCAAGGACAAATGTGAAACTACTACTGGAGTCTCCCGATATGATCGATGAGAAGCATGATGAAGCTAACCTGAGAGCAGTCGTGCATTGGAACTAAGTTGCTCGATACTACAATACCAAGGCTAGGTCTCGAACCTTTGAAATTGGCGACATCGTTCCCAAATGAATCTTCCCGAAATTAGGCCGACATAGTTTGTACTCGATTGAGCAAAAATCTTGGAGATGGCACATTCAAGCTAGCAACGATGGATGGGTCTCACACCTGAGGGATGTAATAACAAACACTTGCGACACTATTTTACTTGAATATAAATTTTTCATGCTTAATCAAAACTGTGTAGCCAAACAAAATATTTCATTTCTAGTGTTTATAAAAAGAAATGACTTTCAAAGCTTATTTACTTATCTGTGCTTGACCCTACATTATGAACAATGTAGTATTTAAATAAACTTGCATATTCAAAATGTAGGTGTGCAGGTACTCAGAGACTAGTGCCAACCAAGCTTTTGTAATCCATGATCGGATGCACGAAGCTTAACCACATTTGACATCCGGAGAGATGCAGAACAACTCCTCGAACCCATGACTATGGGGCAAAAGTATAAACATTTAAAGGCTGCACGAGACAGTTCGCCTCTGCCACTCATGCCCATAGTTTCCAGAGCAACCACGCCTTTCCAGAAGTAGGAAAGACAAAGGTCTGTGCTTAGAGATAGAGGGATCTCACTTACGAACATCGATTAATGCGTGGAGTTAGGTACGATCAAAGACAAACATCCTGGATAAGGATGTTTAGACCACTATCTTAAGCGATTAACTCCGACTGATGCCTAGAGTTTGGCTTGGTCAGAGCATTCATTTAATAGACAAATATCCAGAGAGCCATCTGAAGGTGAATTACTTAAATTGACGCTCTGACAATCATTCTTTGCTTACAAGCAATGGATCGAACTAGTAACTTATTTCAATCACGACGACGAGAAATGGATCGCAAGAACATTGAATGTAAAGCACATTTCTTAAACAGTTAGTCAATCCACACAAAATTCAAATGAAACAAAATGATTTATTATTCACATTAAGTAAAGTGTAAAGGTAATACAACTGTCATTGACATTGAAGAAGAAAAACCAGAATGGGGACCGAAGCCGTACAAAACCGCCTAAGAAGAAAACAAAAGCATGTCCTATAAAAGCACGATGGAAAATCAAAGCACTTGTGCATGTACATGCTCGACATTCAACAATTGGAATCAATAAAAGGCAAATTCAAACTTGAATGATCTAGAAAAGTAATCAGTTCACGATTACTAAGCTCGAAATGACAGATCATGAGAGCGTACTCCAGTTTTATAGTACTCAATGCTAGCAAAGTGTCACAACGAATGACTATAGACACAACATTTTACCGAAAGGGTCCAAAAAAGGATAATAACTATTTAAAGCACGGATTGCAATCCGATATTGAAATCCAGAATTATCTCGATTGAAAGCACATCATGTTTGCAACAAGATACAGATTGAGGGACAAGTCCTATACAACCTTTTGACTGGGCAGTATTTTGACCGATTTGATGAATGGAACTCAAAAGCTATCAAGGCAAGAAGGCTGAGAGATAGTTGTAATGTCTAGAAACTAAGCGCAACTGAGATCACAAGACAAATACAAGTCCAACCCAAAAATTCCATAACTTGGTCCATCAAAGCGACAGATTGGTATCGATCTATGGCTATGGTTTGGTACCAATCTATAGAATCTCCCTAGAATTTCTCCATTTTCCTCCTATAACCAAGCATTGATGTCAAAAGACCATTCTCAACTTTGTGGATAGATCGCCTGCTATTTACTATCGAACACCTCAAATGCTGGAAACCAATAGGTTTACTCCTCCACCAATCCATCTACATGTCTTAGAAGTAAGCTCACAACAATGCACATAAGTTGGGAAACACAAGTCTAACGATATATCACTTCGTTCTAAAGTGGCTAGAACCATCCATAAGTCAATCTTATGGATAGTCCAATCCATAGCTGATTGCTGACTTGGCCATCTTTTCTCGAGTGCAACTGCTGCTGCATCATGGAGATCGTGGAGAAGAATGTGGTGGAGCATTCCCACCATCCTACAACTATAAATTGGTATGGAGGGCCATCTTTTTGGGGATCTTTTAGCTCTCTAGCAATCTTTTACACATTTCTTGTAATTGGCTATTGAGTGGTACCAAACAATAAGAACATCACCTGTAAAACAGTAATACATCAATAAAAATCTCAAGTAAACGGAGGCAACGATTAGTCGAAGCACTAGAAACGTGTATTTTTCCATTTTTACTCATTTTAGTTTAGTTTTCATCACTTTTATACTCTACTTAATCTATTGGATACTGTGCCATGTTTTGGTACTAATACCACACGCCATATCAATTACTCAAAAATTTGTTGCAATGACTAACTCTACATTTTTGTATGCTCAAATCATGTAGGTCTACAAATTTGGAACTTATCGCATCATTTCCTTTATGAAGGTTCTCATTAGTTTAGGGAGTACTTATTTCCTTATTTTCCATGCTCTAGTATATGCTATATTTAACCCTATAGTTCCAACCATACATAGGTGAGAAGATATATGTGGCATTTACTCTTCACTATTTCAAAAATTTTGACTTGCTACTTTTAACTCTTGATTGGAAAAGTCATTGAACTTCCATTTTACCTTTTTATCTTTGTCTCAATCATTCCAACTCTTTCAAATTTCACAGTCAATCTTATCGTGGGCTGTTTAATCCTATTTATCTAACTCCAAATCTGTTCTTTTCTTTTAAAGTTTAAGTGATAGTCAAAATATTCTCACTTATTTTTAAATCAAAATCTTAACTTTCTTTCCCATAAAACTATAAGATTAAAACTATAAAACTCTCTTTTCATTTCTATGAAGTGTTTCTTTTTTTTCTAAGAATATAATATTTTTCTTTAATCAGGTCATCAAAAATGATTAGATTAACTTTATAACCATATACGTAAACACATCATTTTGAAATTTCCTTTCATAAATAAGAAATTTTTCATAAAACGTAATTTTAACTTATTATTATTACTTTATCATTTCATTATCATTTTTAAGACAAAACCATTTATGAAGTATTTTCAAATACAAACTCATTACTTAATCACAAAAGGAGTTCAAAAGTAGTGCCTTGTAGACTTTTCAATATTTTCCACAAGTTATGTTATTAAAAGAAAAATACACATTGGAATTAAGTGAGGACAATGTGCATAACAGACAAAATAAAAGCTCTAAAAAGTCATAACTAGCTTTCTTTCTTTCTTTTCCAAAAATTTTGTTTAAAACACAATGAACATTGAAGGTAAGGATAATAATGTGCCTAAGAGTCAAAACAAAGCTTTATAACGATTATTAAAAACTTCTTTTTGTCAAATTCTTTTAATCTCATTTTCAACAAATTTTACACAGTTTGTCTGATTATTTTATAAAAAATCATAACTATAATTTTTTTCTTTTTTTAAAAAAAATATTAGACATTTATTTCTTTCTTTTCAAAAGTTCTCTTACAAGAAGCAAAATGCACAATGAGGGTAAACACAACAATGTGCCTAAAACAAACAAAAGCTCTACAATGGTTATTAAAAAATAACTTTTTGCTAAATTCTTTAATTTCTAGTTTTTTACACAAATCCCATAAAATTTATATGACAATTTATTTTGCATAAGATCGTAAATCAACTCCTTTTTATTTAAAATATCAAATACCTATCATTTCTAACTTTTAGAACACATTTCCACTAGATTATCACTCAAATTGGAGTAGACAATAGGAACCTAATTACTTAAGTCCATTTCTACCTAACAGTGCCTTAAATGCAATAAGTTCTATTTTCCTTTTCAAAGAGGGTTACTAAAGTTTACCTTCAAACACCATATCTAACTTCCATATGGAAATAATCAAGCCAAAATCTTGGGTAAATATGAGTCCTTACAACTATTGTCAATAGGATTTCTGCAGTAACTAGGGAGACTGCCTTAAGGACATAAAGTCCTTTTTCATATTCTTATGCTTTATCTTCATTTTATTCTTATTATATGGGTCTTCTAGTGTTAATATTTTTCACTCACCCTCAAATCCATAATTTGCTTGTCACTGCTAGTTGGTAGAAGAAACCTCTTCTAACATTTCTTACTAAAATACGTATGAAAGGATTGTCCGATCCCTTAAAACTTGTTCTCATTCTCACTATTTATGTTTGGGAATTATTATCCAACTTTCCCGGTAGATAGTATAGGCATGAATAGAAGAAATTTCAACATATATATAGATAAAATATTTAAAAATACCTTTTTTTTGAAACTTGGTAAGATTTTTATTAAGGCAATTTCAGCCTATGGTTGAGGCCCAGCCGGCCCAAGCAAACATACAAACATACAATATATTAATATGTTTAATCAGGATCATACAACTCATATCATACCAAAAATAAAATACCGACAGCTAACTTCTTCTTCCTCTTGTTTCATGGCGGCCAGTGAGAGTAGCTTGTACTTGGGTTTCTTACCGATGGATTATTTAGATCCTCTACTCCAGTTCGTGCTTCATCTCGTCCCCGAAAGGTGAGATCTTGAGTGCGACTTTGTAGTTTCAAGTCATTTACAGCTAGCTTACTAACTTCTGAGACTGTTCATTGTTTGTGTTGAAATATTCATCGATTTCTTTCCTTCCATACGTTCTAAACTGCTACAGTAATGACGATGCTGCTCAGTTTGGATTCCATGTCTTCGCTGCCCCTTTTGTGAGTCAGGTGATTTATTTCGTCTTCTAGTGTTTTTCCTTGCGCTGTTGAATTTGTTGATAGTTTACACGCATTTAAAATCTCAGCTGAGTATTTACAGGTGAAAAGGAGGTGTTCATGATTTTCTTCTTCTCGTTCACATAACACACAATGCTTTTCGTTTGTGATCCCATTTTGAAAGTCGATCCTTTATAGGTAGTCTTTTTAAAACTGCCTTGTACGTGACAAATGCCATTTTCGGGCAGTTTACTCGATTCCAAATGACTTTACACCAGTTCACTTTATTATCTTTAAAAATATCTTTCAAAACTTATATGTATATAATATATATATATATCAAAAACCCGTTTGTGAAAACTTTTTGGAAAACCTTTGAAAACCCCTTTTTTTTCAAAAGTCTTCCAAGTATGTGCTCTCAATACGTACCTAATCCCTAGAGAATCCTAAACCTAAACTCTAATACCAAATGTAACAACCCACACTTTATAACACAAATTATGCCAAGAAATACAAGCTGTTAGATTTTTAAAACATTACAGAGCATAATTACAGAGATAGAGTTTTAGGACATTCTACATTTTCAAATCTCACAACGGAAGGAAATAAAATATAAATACAAAAAAATTAAAATTTCATAAAAACGGTTTCCAAATTACTTGTTTTAATTATTCACTATCTCAAAGTACATTATAAACTCTACAGCTTTTTAACAAAATAGATGATTATAGTAGAAATAATATATATTATGAGAACTCCATCATTGAGCACCTCTTTCTCCCATAGCATGACAATCACCGCAAACCTGTCATCCTAATGGTGGGGGAAAAATGAAAAGGGGGTGGGTTAGATATAAAGTTTGGTGAATGAGAGAAAGACTAATAAGATGATTAAGTGAAATTAATTCTAATATACTCTAAGTGATATAGAGTGTGCACCGTGTCCATACATACCAATGGTTACATACCTAAGGGAATCAGTATAACACAATGGGTCCATCTACAAACCGAACCTCATGCGAACTACCGACAAATTAGGGATCTACTATCCCTTTCCAGCTCACACTACACTTGGAGAGGAAGAACACGAAATGCAAACTCCCAAAGTGACTCATCGTATGCAACCGCGCTCCCCCTCTCGATCGTAGCAGCAAAATACATCTTTATGTACCACTTTGGAGTCACCATGCATGTCCTCCCTCCAGTACTAGGCCTCCACCTAGCTCATAATGATCTACAGCCTCTTACCTACCTAGCCAATGTCCACCCATGCCATGCTTGCACATGAAAAATAGGCAGCACCTGGATCTCCTATTAGGATTGAACTCTCAGGGATGCCCTTAACCAATGTTGTGCCCACACGGCCGTAATACCCAGAGTCTAATGTGAAATAAATCTCCCATATCTCAACAACTCTCTGTGTCCAACATGATAACATGGAAACACAAACTAAATTCGCACCAATGGCTCTTAACAACTCTCCGTGTCCAATATGATAACATGGAAACGCAAAATAAATTCGCACCAACGACCCTAATAGGAATTCGTTTCCCCATCATCTCTCTAGCACATAACCAGGTTAATAAACAATTCAATAAAGTCTAGAAATTACAAAGTTTCATTCACTTATTGGGCTCAGGCCCAAAACAATCAAAACGCCCAATTTCACACTATGGACAGTCGACCTGGCGACACCGTAGATCGACCGCCTATGGTCGACTTAGGCAATCCAAGGGTAGATCGTCCCTATTCAAATCTGACTGGTATCGGTCTTTTTAATTATCGTTTACCGTGCGCGATTTATTAAGTTTGTTAATTTAATCTAATTCGATACCATTAGTCATGCCATTAGTTTTTGATGCAATTAACAGTAATAATTAACCCTAATTTTCTATTTACCCTAATTTACATTTTTTATTTTTCAATTTCAAATCAATTTAGCGTTTCAATTAGGGGTTCACAATCTAACATATCCAAATCTACAATTTTACCATCAAATTTCTAACCTTAAATAAAAAGCTAGTAACTTACTTGTTTCAATTTTTGATTAACAATTTAATTTAGGCGTTTTCAGTTCTAATCGACCTAAAAAAATTAAAATTAACTGTTTTAGTTATTTTATTAAATCTGTGCACACTTACCTTTGTCCTATACTTCTGATCTGACCTCAAATCTATGTATTCTCCTTTGATCTTGATTAGCTTCCCCTCTAATTGCTTAATTCCCTCCTTGATTTAACTCTAGATTTGATTAGAATGAGATTTAGGTTTGATTTGGGAATTAGGGTTTAATTTGAGGATTAGAGTTTGAGAAGATAGAAAATTTGGCAGTACTTCACTACTGTGTCTAAAAACTAGAAATTAGGGTTTAGGTTTAATATTAATTTATAAAGAAACTTAACTCATGCCAACCATCAGATCAACAGTAGAGCAAACCTCAGCCTTTCATCCTTTACTTGGTCTGCACGCTTTGAATCTCGTCCATCAAAATGAAGCGATGAAGAAATCTAACTACCCATTTATACAAAGTCAGGTCGACCATTCATAGGGTTAGGTAGATTGCCTTGGTCGACCTGACCCTATTGAGGGATGACCTGATCCCTAGTTTATTATTATTATTATTATTATTTTCAAAAATTCTATTTTAATTTTTTTTTTAATCTTCTGACACTCTTAACTCTCATATACTAACTCAGATTATGAAAGGTTATATATGAAAATTGTCCAAAAAATCGCTATAGATGCAATGGAACAAGCTCAATGGACAAATTCGAAAGTTTCTAAAAATTCCTTTTATGTTCTTATTTTAATTTTATTTACTTTTCTTATTAAATTTTCGTTTTAATTCGGTAAATTTATGAAGTGTTACAGACCTTTTTTATATCCAATGAATTTCCCACAGATACCAACTCCATAAGGTATATATATCCTGACCTTGAAAAATTGTCCATAAAGGTTTTGAAGTAAGAAGAATCATTTTTGGTAACTATAGACATTGGGACACATACATCAGTATGTACGAGACTTAGGAGTTCGTTAACTCTTTCATTGCTACCACTAAAATGATGCTTGGTTATTTTTCCTTTGAGGCATGACTCACAAGTATCAAATGATTCAAAACTAAATAATGGTAGAAAACCTTCAATTTTCAATTTTTATAGTTGTTTCACATTTATATGGCATACCTTACAATGCTAAAGATAGTTATTATTTATGTCAACGTTAGAAGAATTTTTCAATGCACAGGCATAATTAGTATAATCATAAAAATGTCACTATCTAAAATACCATCGCATATTTTATTACCATTCAATATAATGTACAGACCATTATTAGCAAAGTGAAGTATATAACCAGTCCTAGATAATCTAGACATAGGAATAATACTAAAAATAAAGCCTTTTGCATAATAAAAATTATTTCATATTAAAACTAATCCATTTGTCAAACACAAATGATAATCTCCAACTACCATTGCATCCACCTGAGATCCATCGTCAACTTGAAGCCTCATTTCTATCTTAACCACATGACGATTATTCTTAAATCCTGTAATGAATTACAAATGAAAGTTGCAATCTAATATCTAGAACCCAAGATAATTTATTGATTGCAAAATATTTTTAAACCATAAATATATATATATATATATAGGAACAACATAACTATTTTGTTTATTCTCATTAACAATCTTCAAGTACTTTGGATGGTTCCATTTCCAGTGTCCCTTCTTGTGACAGGGATGACATTCACTCTTGTCATCTAGAGAAGTCTTCTTATTCTTCCTCTTAACCCTGTTTCGCTTCTTCGAACCATTCAATGATGGTTCCTTCCTCTTAAATGTGAGGAACCTAATTCTTGGATGAAGATTCTACTGACCTTAACATATTGAGTGGATCCACCAGGTTTACATTCAACTAGTTCATATTATAATTTAATATGAATGGATCAAACTGAGCAGTAAGAGACCCTATTATCAGATCCACTTGTAACTCTTTGCCTATTGCAACATCCAATTAAGAAAGTCTATCAATGTAGCCTTTCATCATTAGGACGTAATCGTCCGCCTTCATGCCCTTTATCTTTTTGTATTAAATAGTTTCCTCATAAGTTCGTACCTCCGAAACAAGACCATTCCCCAAACAAAGCTTTGAGCTGTCGAAATCTGGTGGACATTCATGCTTTTGTGTTGTCACTGCAACGGTTTGTCAAATGTTGAAAGCATGTAAACATGGAAGATCTCTAGGTCTGTAACCTATTTGTTATAGGCCAAGATTAGTTTAAGATCCGCATTATCAATGGATTTTTCCCTTGAAGGTTCAATTATCGATGACCATAGACGTTTGTATGTTAGTGCTATCTTTATAGCCCTTAACCAATCTATGCAATTAGGTCTAGTGAGTTTATGGTTTTCAAAAAACAACTTGGGTGTATAGACATTTTTACAAATTTTAACTTAGTAGATTAGGAAATTATTCATAGTAGATGTTCGTAGAATATTAGTAATGTTAAACATTACATTACATTTTGCTAATAAGCACTCACTAATCTTTTATGTTTCTCAAAACCCTAAGACAAAATATGGAAACCTTTTGACTTAACTAATGGGTGTTATGATTCATCTGTCTTGGAACTATGACATTAAGTTTGTTCAATTAGCCATAGGCCCAAAAATTATGGGTAAAACTATATCAGTTGTATCATATACAACTCCTAACCTTGTGGACTTTTTCCTAAGTCATTTCAACCTAGATTTTGCTCAAAAAAACAAAGGAGATTATTCACTCGTATATACCATTTTGCAACGGTCTAAGTATAGTATATGTACCTTGGGTTTTCTCAACAAATACATAAAGCTATCTTGCCTCGTCTAGTCTATATATTAATAATACTATATATAATATAAGCTTAAGTTTGCTCGACAATTATAGAGTATGCAAGTAATTTATTAATATACAAATCGTAGTGGAAAACTTTATACTAAAGATTCAGAATCTTTAACATATTCTATTAAGTGACATCGACTTATGAAATTATGTATTTTATATGAAATATCATCGTGATTAAGTGCGGGACACATTTGAAATCACGGTATACATACTATACGTATGTATTTATTCCTTAAACCTAATTAGGGTTTCTTATTGTTCCACCTTTTAATATACATTCATATTATATAAGTCTTTATTATTGTATAACATTTTATAATATTAATTAACTTATATATTAGTCTTATGTATGATCTTATATTAATATTGTTAACTAAATATTATTTAATTAATTTAACTAATTAGTTAATTAATATTTTAATTAATTTTATACTATTTAATTAAACATTTTAAATTGAATATGTATATTATAGCATTATAGTTATACACATGTATCTTTATATATATGTATTATTTTATTTTTGCTTAACACTTAATTAATTTATTTAATTAAATATTTTTAATTTCAAAAATTATATATATATATACATCACCTTAAACAAGTAAAGATAATGTAACATATGTCATTATATATGTTATATAAATTAATTAAATAACTATTTAATTTAATAGTCTGACCAATTAAAATTTGAAATTTTAATTTATAAATTTTCAAAACAATTTTGAAAATCATATTATAACATTTATAATATTTTTCTTATTTAAATTTAACCTTTTAAATTTAAAATTTTATTTTAATTTTAAAATAGAATTTAAAATTAGTCGAAGGCCCAAATTCAAATTAGAATTTTTCTATTACGATAACCTTTGGGCATACTTCACCTCTCGAGCTAGGCTAGTGGTCCGGTGCGCCAGGATACTTGATTACCCAAAGCCAGCTTAGATACTGCTTTTCTAGACATATAAGCTTAATAAGTTGGCCATAATAGGACTAATTTAGACCTCATAGGCTATTGAGCTCTAATACCATTATTGGAACCAGGCCAGCACGTAGCGAGTTAAATGGATGAATTTCAAAACATTTTACCATTTGAGTCTTATTGGGCCTATGAAGTCTAGATTAATTTGGATCTAATCTAAATAAATTTTAAATAAAATCATTATTTTATGTAACCGATTAACAAAGAGTTTTATTTGATTATACGTATAATATATAACATGTAGATATGTACCGTAAACAAATGTATGTGCATGTGCCCATACAATATATACAACATGCATGGTTTAACATACCTGCGTCTACATGTTGGGATTTACACCGTAACATACATGTTAGCCCCGCCATATAATATTTCTTATCTATAATATAGTGTAAGTGTAATATCAAATATATTGATATTTAATTAGTTATACTTGCATACAATAATATAAAAGTAATCTTGTATGTATGTATATATATATATATGTGTACATATATATATAAGATAATATTTAAAAATATAAATATAAATATAAAATAATTGAAAATACAAATTTGAAATTTGAAAAATTAGAACTACATACAAGAATATCTTTTGAATTTCAAATTCAAAATTCAAAATACGTAAATAAATTATAACATATATTTAGTTAAATAATAAATACGCATATATGAATTTTTTTCTTTTAAAATATACAATACACACACATTTTTATATATATATACATATATTAAAATTAATATTTTAAAATCATTTACAATATTGAATAATGTTACATAATCATATGTATACATATGCATGTATGTATTATAAAGATAATATATATGTTTCGTTTTATTTCTATCATACTTTTTTTTTGGAAAATCCAAAAAATAATATTAAATAAATCCATATAGATTTGTTTATTGGTTTTTTATTGTAAAAACAAATTTCCATACAGTTTTTATTTATTTATTTTATATTATTAAATAATTTTTAAATGTTTGTAAATTCATTTATATTTAATAAATATATATATATGTGTGTGTGTGTGTTTATAAATTTATCAAATTCAACTAATATTTGAGGTTCGAATAATAATATATATATATCGAATATATGTATAAATTTTCCTTTTTTCGAAATTATGTCCTTAAAGTGACAACATAATTTACAAATATTTTATGTATACTTACTTAATTTTAAAATTCAACTTTTATTTAAAATACCTTTTTATTTTTTTTATTATTTGAATTAAAAAGTAATAGGCTGAGAGTAAAAATGCACATATAGATTATGCTTTTTTTAGCAACAATGTGTATAAATATATTTTCTAGATCGACATCATAAACATTTAAGGATTCATGATATAAATCTAATCTAATAAGATACAATAACACAATAAATGAAATATAAATTAATGTGTGTAAAGTGTTACCTTAATTTTAGCCTATTAATGACACCTCAAATGTTGAATTAGAGGACCTCCTAAAATTGAATTCGATCTCTTTCAAAAAGCATTGCCGATCAAAGAGATCTATACATCGTATGATATAATCCTATTTGATCTTGTCTTTCGTTTGAAAAATGGATGATGAAGTGGCTTGAATTTTCGACCAAATGTGAGGGACAAGAGCGAAAGGTAAACACACAAAAAAAGTCAGAGGGCAATGGGTTTGAATAAGAAAAGAAGGGAGAGGAAAAAGTGGAACTAGATCCTCCATTTTCTCCACTAATTAGAACCCAAAATATCAGGCATATCACCCCTACAGTACCCCTTGTTTGGCCATCCATACCCTTAGGCCTTATGAGCCTGCATTCTACATTAAACCATATTAGCTATTTACATTTAAATCAAATTTAAATGCATATCGATATATTATCGATACGTGTATATATAACTTTTATATACGTATTATTTTTAATACCGGTGAACAAACATAAAATAAAATTTTATAACTAATATTACATAAATATTAATTAATTTATTTGATTTATAACACTTATGATTTGATTTAATTAGGTGGTAGTTGAAGTATTCGATATTGCAGTTGTATAACTCTTAGGTGGAAATTCAGTCAGCAATTAATATCGAACATTTCAAATATCATCGTTCACACATCATTTTAGTTAATGGTGTGAAGTGTATTGAATTTATCACTTACACGGTTTTGGTAAAATCTGATATTGCTATTGTTAGTGGTCCTCGGTAGCCGCAATTATTTACACCAAATCTCTTCGCCAAAACATATCATGTTAGGACTTATGGAATATGGTATTGGCCAAAATTCCAGTATCGTTTGCATTCAACTTATATAGTCCTAACACAAAGTCTTTGGTTCAATAATAACACTTATTATTAATTGAACTGCTGTAACCAGAGGCTTTGAATTTAAGTTGACTTTACCTAATCGTAATACTAACCTTATACAACCGAGGAGATGAATTTTCTATTGAATAGTGTTTCACTTTTAATGCTTCAACTCAGACCCAACAATAGTCATTCGATGGGCGTCATGCTACGACTTAACTATAATCTAAGTAGGGTATGCACATTGAAGTTCAACAGTATTCTCTATTAATACCGTAGATATTGGTTTTGATGACAACAACCATATATATACAGGTACTAATTTGTTTCCAAAGTTGTATTGAATATTCTGCAAGATAGTATATAGGTTTGTACAAGTACAGGATAATCGAATTTGAACACGGATCGGTAAAAAGACAAGAGATCGAGATTCAGAGAGATTAAGATAATTAAAGACTAGTGAGTTTAGAGATAAAGAGATGAAGAGTTTAAGACTATAGATTATAGTCAATAGACGTTTGATTAATTTTTTAAGCCTAGCAAAACAACTTTCTCTTATTTGATTACTCTCTTATTAAAAATATTAGTTTTATTATCAAAATATTTTTTATTTTAAATATTTTTCTAAAAATATTTTATAAGAGTTTTATATAAAACTATGTTTAAATGAATTTACAAAATATTAGAATTTTATCACACTTTAAAATGTATTATTGTTTTTCAAAATAAACAAGGGTATGTCGACATGCCTTACATATGTATGTCGATATATTTTCCATTTAAGAGGTGTCTTTTAAATTTTTAATAGTTGTGATTTTTGGCTTCATCTATTTATGATTTGACATGTCCCTTCAAACACTATATACATGAGACTAGAAAATGAATTTTTATAACTACTTTCTATATATTCTTCTTACTCCAAACTTTCATTATATATTTCATAAAATCCACTTTCAAACTCCTTAAATTCACTCAAATTCAGTCTCCACTTTACCACATTCATTCTCTACAATCTACTCATCAGTTTATAAGTATTCTTTCATCAATTCAAAGATCAAAGTGCTATCAAAGGGATATAGGATATTCTGTATCCAAAGTTGTGACGCCCCACCTCTATACCCACACTAGCCAAGAACACTACGGTATAATGCTGTCAACTAGCACGGAGAATAAGGCTGTTGAGGAGCGACCATCCGTGCAATTGCTTTGCGCGAGCACCGATATGTCAGATAGTATAACATGCATTTTATAAGTCAATATATATATCGTGTCTGATTGTCTCGTCAAAGCGTTTAGGAAATTCCTATCGATAACGTTGATCAAGCGCATCGACCAGAATTCTTAAAACACTTAACGGGCAATACAATCACAAAATCATCTTCTATATGATAAACATGTTTCTAAAAACTTTTAAGAATATTCTTTGTTCATTTTAAGAAATCAACTTGTACTTATAAATAAATCTTATGAAAAAGATTTTCAAAATTATAAATTACTATTTTCATCCAAAATCAATATATACAAGAATGGTCTCATCGAAATATTCATAGAATATTCGATTTATAAAATGGATGAAATAAGCTGGACAAACTGAATGACAAAATAAGTCATTCATAAGAATCGTAACGAGTGCGGAATGCGGTAAATGGAATGCGAACTCCCGCAACTCGTAGCCAAATGAAAATCGGTGGCAAGATCGAACTAGAAAGACCTTAACACCACACAAAAGATTTCTTAGGTGACAGTCCTAAGACAAATTCAAAAATACCGGAAAATTTCTCAAACTATTTAGATAAGAGAAATAACACTTTTCTCATCTTGAGGGCTTAAAGAATAAAATGATGCCTTCAAAAATTTGAAATCAAAATCATAAAGGAAAAATAGAAATCTGCTTAACAGATTGAAAATGTCGAAGATGAATAGTCCTCTCGAGAAAATAGGATATAGGCTTTATTAATGATTAAGCCAATCCTATCGCACAAATCAATTCCGGAGCCTAAGTAAAAATATCGGCTCGGAAAGAAAAATCACATAAAATAATTTTCGACATCAAATAAAAGCAAATTGAGTATTGCGGATCTACCATCCGGATTCACAATCCTCAAAGAAGTCATCAAGCCCAAAATATTCAAAGAAAAAGAATCGACAAGTTCTTTTGATATAAAAATAATGAGATGAAACCCATATCAAAAAGAACTCGAATAAGAAGGTCACGAAATAAATAATGCCATCAAGGATTGAATGTAAAATACCTTGACTGAGAGAAGAGTTGCTAGGGGCTTGCACAATATTTAGCTTTCTCATGTCCTTGTTCAAAAGTTTGGGACATGCAGATAAAAGATGACCCGGTTTCTTGCAATAGCGACAAGAATGGGGTTTTGGACACATATTCGCATAGTGTTCCTTAGAATTACAATTGTAGCATCCTCCACGATTAGGGATTGGAGTCTTTGCTACAAAAGTAGTTTGCTTCACTCTCTTATTGGGATTAAGGCTCTTGAACTTAATATGCCTCCTCTTGGAAGTCCCAATATCACAAACACTTCCTTTACCAACCTCTCCATGAAGAAGAGTAACATCCACAAGCTGATTGAAAGAAACTTCAAGTTTCAAAGGTAGAACCATTTCGGGGTTCTTACTCAAAGCATAGATAAACTCTTGATTTTTTACAAGATCCAAAAGTTGTTGAGCAGACATGAATACTCCATCCAAGGGAGTAGCACTAGATTGACCGGCGCTGGGACGGCCTGGTCTAACCATTTCTCTTCCTTAAGAAAGAAAGAAGGAAGAGGAAAAAGTTATTCTCAAAATAAATATCAAGCAATCTTGATAGGTAAAACAAGGAATCATAAAAGAAAGTAGTATAGAACGGTACGAAGACCCGAATAAAATCCAAAAGCACGACTCCTAAGATGGACTTAGGACGATGATCCTTGTTATAATATTCCATATTGTTCCGAAGTTTGGCTCTGATACCAAGCTGTGACGCCCCACCTCTATACCCACGCTAGCCAAGAACACTACGGAGTAATGCTGTCAACTAGCACGGAGAATAAGGCTGTTGAGGAGCGACCATCTGCATAATTGCTTTGTGCGAGTACCGATATGCCAGATAAAAATATAACTTTTCATCTCAAGAGGAAATCCGACATACCGACACATACTCAAAGCTACTACACAGTGGCTATATGTAATCTTCGAAAACAAATATAGAAATAAACATAACACAAATCAGTCACAGATAATTCATATCACAAGGGCGGAAATAGATATGAATATATATAACACATAAAAGTGTTCATCAGAGTAGTGGTCTAACAAGATCCACAATATCAAAAAGAATAGATACAAGTGCTGGATAAAAGAGTAAGTATACATCATAGAGTCTGTATCTCAAATGTATACAACAAAAACTACTAATCTAAGTAGTTAGCCAAAAGATCATATGATAACCCCAGAAGAGAAGTCAAGCAGAAGCACCTGTAACATCTCAGTCTGACCCGAGTATTATTTATAAGAAGAAAATAATAAACGGATCAGTCTAGCTATAAATATCAGAAGAAATGATATAGAATAAGAGATATGACTAAACGTATAATAATCACAATGCCAAGCTGTGATAAATAAGTAATTGAAAAATCAACAAGAGATTAATCAATATCGCAAAGATCTTCTCAAAGATAAAAAGGAATGTCATGCTCCTAATTTCATTCACCAAGCCACAATAAATGACATATATATCAATGCCAATCGTAAAAGTTGGTGAAACATAAATTCCAGAATTCAACACATGAAATCCAGAAATCACAAGAAAAAGATGGCCAAGACATTGATGTAGTGCAAACGGTACATCCAATGAATCACAAAGCGAAGACATTGACGTGGTGCAAACGGTACATCCAATGTATCAAAAGCATATCATTGATGTAGTGCAAACGGTACATCCAATGAATCAAAAGCAAAGACATTGACGTAGTGCAAACGGTACATCCAATGTATCAAAAGCATATCGTTGATGTAGTGCAAACGGTACATCCAATGAATCAAAAGCAAAGTCATTGATGTAGTGCAAACGGTACATCCAATGTATCAAAAGCATAGACATGGATGTAGTGCAAACGGTACATCCAATGTATCAAAAGCAAAGACATTGATGTAGTGCAAACGGTACATCCAATGTATCAAAAGCAAAGACATTGATGTAGTGAAAACGGTACATCCAATGTATCAAAAGTATATCATTGATGTAGTGCAAACGGTACATCCAATGAATCACAAGCAAAGACATTGATGTAGTGCAAACGGTACATCCAATGTATCAAAAGCAAAGACATCGCACAGGCTAGTCTAAAACATAAAATGATCGTCATGATCAAAGAGAAGTGTCGCTTACAGTAAGCTAGTAAATATATGAGCTTAGCTTCATGTCCCATAACCACTAGCTTAACTTAAATATTTACGAACAAATTGTAGATCTCCACTAGAAAATTGTCATAGGAGATTCAATCGAACAAGTCCAAGAATTAACCGACGAAGTAAACGCAAGCGTTTCATACCACTTGTTTTACTAAGTCGTTTAATTAGATTTCTCATACGAGTGAGGTAAAGGCTTGTATATACTAATAGATTGGAAAACGGTTTAAGAAAACGAGCTTTGTAATAAAATAGTGTTGAAATCATTTGAAGAAAGAGTTTTGATATTTACTACTAGTATCGAAAACCTTTATATTTTTAAAGTGACAAATCACAAAGAAGATTGTAGGAACAATCAATCACTAAGATTCACATTCGAAAACGTGAATAAAATCCAAAGAAATCGATACCGAATCCATCGAAATGGATATTCCAAGAATTCCTGAAGAAAATAAGTCATCAAAGTCAATAACAAATGATAACAACAGATAGGGAAATAACACAAATCGATTAAAGTTGGAATTTCAGACAACTAGGCAAAATATGCATAGTTGGCAAATAGCAGCAGGTCGGTCGACCGGTCTCCCTGAGTCGGTTGACCGAACCAAAAACAGAAGTGCACGGGGTAGCAGGTCGGTCGACCGGACCCTGAGCTCGGTCGACCGAGCCCTGTAGCCTGCACTTCCAAACAGAGGCAGGAAGTGCTCGTTCTACAGGTCGGTCGGCCGGCCCAGGGGCTCGGTCGGCCGAACCTGTTGCTGGCACTCCCATGCCCTATTTCAAATGAGGTGCAAATCTTGATCAAATTGCAATCGCCCGAGCAACGGCGCTAAGGGTTTATGCCAATCGACTACCCGGCCCTATATGCTCCTCGATGCATCACCAAAAACATGTTCAAACATCAAAGTTAGTATTTTTAACGAATTGAACTCAAAACACTAAAAATTGGAATATTCACCAAATCAATCCAAACCAAAAGCAAATGCACATGAATAAATGTTAGAAATTCATACCTAACAATCGAAGATAATTCATAGACTTAGATGTGAGATTAAAAATCTCACCTTTAAACCCAAATCAATGAATGAGAAGCTTGAAGACAAGGGAAGATCAACCACACTTCAATCTCAACACGAGAAGCTTGAATCTAAGCTTAAAAGAGAAACATTTCCTAAATTAGGTTTAGGAATTTTCTGAAATCAAAGAGAGAATGAGTTGGAGAAGAAGAAGGAGATGCTTACCAATGGGTTCTCTTGAGTTTGGAGCTAGAAGATGGATTTGCTAATGGAAACTAGGGCTTAGGATTTCCTAATTCTTTTTCTCTTCCCCCATTTTTGATGAAGCTTGAATGTATTAGGAAATTATGAAGGAATGAAGAGGATAAGGGGTTGGGACTGAATACATAAGTGGGGTTATTGGGCTCAGCCCAAACCAAAGCCCTAAGTGAAAAAGTGGAAAAAATCAACCATCTCCAAACATATCGAAGTTTATACTCAAAAAGGTCGCAAACGTCATTTTGAACTCAATGGGGGTGGTCTCGAGTCCCAATTCGACTGTTTGCAAAAAGTAGCTTTTCGGACCAAAATCCGACGAACGATAAAATATTTAAATGAAATATTTAAATATAAAATCGATAAATATGCGGTTTGTTACAGAAGTACAACTATTTGTATTTTGAATCAATAAATCTCTACCACTAATTTGTGTGGATGTTCTTATTGCCAGTTTAAATCAAGTGGATATGCTTGTCATCCATTCAAATCAGGTGGGCGTGTTTGTTGCCTGATCAAATCAAGTGGATGGTGTGCTTGTTACCTAATTAAATCTAGCTAGTCAACCTTGAGCTCGAAAAGTCGGGATGGTATATCTTATTACCTTAAAATCAAGGTTGTTTTCTGGTTTGCTTAATACCTAATTATAGTAGGCATTTGAAAGGAAAACTATACATACGTTGTACATGAGAAGATATAAGATTGGTTAATCCGAACAGTATAAAACTCTTGGTGTCATCTCTCTTACTCTTATTTATTTTTAATATATGTATGTATGTATGTATGTATGTCTATGATTTTCTGTTAATATATATTTGTGTTAAATACATATATTTGAATTTAAATCATAAAACAATTTAGAAAAGTTACATATAAGTTATAAATACAATTCATCCCTCCTCTAGTGCTAAAGTAGCCTTAATATCCACTCATACTAGTATAATTTATACTGTACTATTTCCCACATTTGGTATCAGAGCCTTAGGTTTTCAAAAATGGGTTATTTAATTTTTGAAAAGTATAAATGGCTTGTAAAAATGGTAGTACATTTTTTAACACTTTTGTAGAAGGACAATCAACTTCAAGATCTTTATTATTTAAAGGTAATAATTATACCTATTGGTTATGTAGGATGAAAATTTATTTACAATCTAATGGTTTAGAATTTTGGAACATTATATAAAGTGATGACACTGAACCCCAAATTGAATACTCAAAATAGACATTGGACCAAAATAAACGAGCACTCGATAACTTTAAGGCCATGAATATTTTATTTTGGTCCTTAGATAAAATGAATATAATCGAGTTTCTATTTGTGTGACTGCTTATGAAATTTGGAGAATATTGCAGGTTACATGGGAGGGCACTAGTAAAGTAAAATAAAGTCAGATTTCCATGCTAACTAACCAATTGCAATTTTTTAAAATGATACTAAATAAATCTATTTTTGATGTGTATTCTAAATTTTAGGATATAACTCATTCATTACCATCATTAGGAAAAAATTCTCAAAAGAGGATCAAGTTAAGAAAAATCCTTAATTCACACACTTTTAAATAGGATTAAAAGACACTAACAATAAAGGAAGCGGATGATATTAGTATATTTAAAATTGAAGAACTAATTGGTAATCTAATGTCCTATGAAGCACGGTTGTAGGGTAGAAGGAAAAATAAGACGACCAAAAAGAAATCAATTGCATTTAATGCAACAACTGAGGATCAAGACTCAGAAGATGATGATAATGATGACGAGATTGCTCTTTTCATTTGAAATTTTAGAGAATTTCTAAAATACAGAAAGACGAACAACTTTGGTAAAACTTAAAAAAATTTGAAATGAAAATATTCTTAAGTGTTACGATTTCGGTGGATCTGGCCATCTACGCAGAGACTCTTCGTAGTAGAGAAAATAAAGAATTCGCTGAACATTGATCCATTCAAAAAGAGAAATATGCTTTACAATGCAACTTTGGACGATTCCGATACAAGATATATTGACAACGAACCAGACACTGAAAATATCAACATGTGTTTCTGGGCGATGGAAGATTAATCAGATCAAACAAAGGAAACAACAAAAAAAGTTACTTTTTACATTTCACGTTTTTTTTGTTTTTTATTATTATTTAATATAGGAATTAATATATAATAATAATAAGTGCGTGTACATATATACATAAAGTATATCTAATATGATAAGTATATATAAATATATATATATCTATATATATGTATGTATATGTATATATATACGTAAGACCCCGAAAATTAATAGAAATTTAGATTGAAATTTAATAAGAAAATTAAAATAAAATAAAACAAGAACTTAAAAGCAAATTTTCATATACATTTGACTTTGGCTATGAAATTAACAACATTGGGTTCGTGGTAATTTTTCGGTCGATTTTCATATGCCAACTTCGAAATCCGACTTAGTACGGAGAAGATATGGGTGTTAAAATGAATTTAAAAACTTAAATTTAAAATTTTTATGGGCCACCGATTGACCCTTAGGGGTTCAAGATCAACCAGTAGTGGTCAACTTAGGTCGATGGACGGTTGACTTAGACCAATGAAAAATCGAATGCAATCGATTTTCTAATGAGGCGTTGAATAATTAGGATTGTTTGCTAGCGGACAAAGAGTATGATGTGAGGACCAGATTCTCTAAAAATATTTCCTAAGCTAATCTAATTGCCTAAACTAAAACTCTACCCCTGTAACGACCCGTAAAATTTTAGCAATTTTAATTGATTCTATAACGTATTTAATTGAATATTTATGAAATCTTATAATAATTGAATTTTTAAATAAAATGTTTATATATTTAGAATACGTATATTTAAATATAGCAGATTGTAAATTTTCAAATAATTTTATGGAAGTTCATTTAATTGAGAAAACGTGCTATCCAATTCAAGCTATTAATTGCTTTAATTGATTTCTGAATCAGTGCGTCACGGTTTCTTTTTACTACCGTTAAAGATTTCTATTGCTTAATACTTTTCCAATTCAGGTAGACTTTTCCATTCGTAACCATTAATAAATTTGAGATCATCGACCTAGCTTGCTTTTATTATTCCTTGTAGTTTCGTGCACTGACTTTACCTTTCCCACTACCCATAATTTTCTCTATACGTTTCTTTTGCAATTGAAGCGTATATTTATATTTATGGTGGTGCGTTTATTCTGGTCTCTCTTTATTTTTGTTTTTAACGCTTGAAAGAATCTCAAATCATCAAGCTAGTAGCATCCGTTCCTTCCCTCGCTTTCATAAGGCCTATAATATATAAACCACTTGCTTATAGATCTGAACACAACTTTGTCATCAAATTTAATGTGCCTTCCTCTCCCTATTATTTCGGTTCCAACCTTCCTAGTAAATGGCTTTAATAAATTTTGGCTAAATCATAGCTACGGACTTTTCAAATTTCTTTCATTTTATATTTATTTCCAATTCCTTCATTTGTTTCAAAATTTTGGAACGTGCCTAATCATCTCAGCATGTATATATAATGTAAGCCTACCTTTCCTTGGAAAGCTATTGTTCACAAAATTTCCTGATTTCTTTCCTTTTATCCATTTTTATATCCTTGACTTTCAAAACTCATTATGTGTTGTACAAACAAACAAAAATTTATTGCTTTAAGTGTATAGCTAAATCAACTATTGACCGTTACAATTACTTTTTTTTCATTTCAATTTATTACTTAAATAAGTTTTGATGAATTAATGGACAGCTTTACGTTTCTTTTGCTTTTGAAAACTTTATATTTATAGTGTATGTTTCTTTTGCATTTCAAAAATTTGAAACATGCTGCCCCATTTAAGCCATTGATTGTTTTAATTATTTTTCTTAATCAACATATAACCGTTGCTTTTTATTATTCTAGGATTTACATCCATACTTTAATCTATGCTGTTCCATTTATTTCATTTGAAATCTAAATTTATTTACCATTCATTTATACGCCTCTTTCTCTTCCCTCTTTTACCTCTTCGTTTCCGTGTTTCTAGGAATATATATATATATATATATATATATATATATATATAGTATAGCATAGATTGCATCTTCTTTTCTCTCTGTAGGCTATTCGTTGCCCTCAAATTAATATTAAAAGAGGAGAGAGCTTTGTAAATATTATATAAAGTCATATAGCACGTTCACATATCAGATGCAGACCTACCTTTATATTTAAGAAACTAGCATTTTCTCTGTTGCCTGAAGAATGCCCTTCGCCATGTCATGTTGCTTGAATCACGCATGCATTCTTCCTTTAAAAATCGCCTGTTCTCATCTCCCCTCCATCTTTTCTTATTTCTTCCAAACCTGAGCATGAGCACTCTCTTTTCCTTGGCCTGCCTCCTCCCCATGGCCGCATGCATTAGTTGGCAAAACATTTCCTCTCTGGTTTTTAAAAGTAAGTACGCATTTTATTTGATATAAGTCTATTTTATATATTAAGAACAGTATAGATTGTGCATAAGTTTTGTTTTATATGTTTACTGCAACTATGGGGATTTTGAATTCCCTAACAGTTGAACTTTAAAAATAATAATATATTTCATAATAGTATATATATGATAATTGTTATATTTATAAACGTGTATATAAATATTTAACTTCTGTTCATATATAAAGGTTAGTATATATTTATACTGTATTATGTATATTATTTTAAGATTTTACGGTATATAGTTTTTGACTTTTGTTAGCATATAGTTATCGTACGGCTTTTAGATACGTATGTTTTACTAACTAGTTGATAAGTTATATATATATATACGCGTTTTATTTTACTATTGATAGCTTACGGTATATATGGTATAAGTTTGGCAGCCTTCTATTAATATACGTATTTTTATATGTTTTATATATTTGGTTATAACAGTTACAACTATTATAAAATATGTTATTTTATTAGCTTTCATATGTTAGATATATAAAATATAGTATTTCAATTTTCGTTACTGTTTTGGTATATATATTATATAAAATTGGTGGGTACAAGTTTGATAGGTCAATTTATATTATATATTTTTATGATTGTTTTAGTATTTTAGAGTCTACCGTACTATATTTTATTTTATTTTCAACAATTTACATAAGTTATATTTAAATGTAGGTATATATATAAATTTTCTATGGTAGTTTTACAGTATAAGTTATATCAATATTTTATAATTACAACAGTATGTGCTTTCAAAAGTTTATTTCATGTCAGCCTTAAGGTTGTTTGCACTGACTGATATACGTTGGATTTTTTTTTTTTAAGGGATGTGTATTTTGATTTCAAATATAGTCATATGTATAGTCATACACAAATTGGTAGAGGAAATGTTATATAGTATATATATGGTTATATTAATATAGTCGGTCTGCACACCTATGTATATATATTAACCGAGGCATGCATATTTTGTTGCATATTTTATAAACTGTGTCTGCATATGTTGGCTAGTTGTATATAAGCTCACTTATCCTATTTATCTTCCCTGATCCAATTCTGATTTGAATTCGTCTATTCCTATTATCAGCTTTGATCATTGAACTGTGTCCATCTAGCTTTGTTTTGGAATTCGGATCTGGATTTCATAACTCGCTTCTTTTTCTCTGGCCTCGAAAGGTGAGAAATCACTCACGATTAACATTCTTTTATTTACTAAATTTGATTTCAACTGAGACGACAATTGAAATATGAGGCTGTAGTTATTTAAATTGTTATATATGTTATTATCTGTAACTATTCACTTATGGGATATGACACCATATCCTATTGTTTATATATTTATTTTGATGATATATGCCTGTTGTTATTATTATTTACATATCTGTTATCACTCTGCAAGTTCCTGTTAGTATAGAAATCACTATAGGTTGAAATGATACATACCCGAACAGACTTTAGAATAGGAGAAAATCGTTATGTGTTGAAATGATAAACCCAAGCGATTTTCATTTAATTGAATTGGGATTACGGGTTGAAATGTTATCCACCCGTATACATTTAGTGTATGGATTTAAATGATAAATATCCGTAACACTTGACCATATGATAAGAAATATATACAGACATCGTTGGTCCATATATATAAATATTTTGAAATTTAATTCATTGTTTTGGAAAGAAATATATAGTCTTATTAAATGTTAATCCTTAAATTTTTTTATATATAAAGGGTAATGATATATAGATTTAATAATATTTAATTTAGTCAAAATTTGATTTAATACATAAATTATGTTAAATATTTATGTAAATTTTATTCCAGAAAGTATTCTGCAATTTACTAAGATTGGGAGATAAATGTGGGTTTATCTAAATGGTATTTAAATAAGGATTTATTCAATTAAATCAATTTGAAATTATTGAATAGGAAATTTAAGGGTATGATTTTGTAACTGGATTTTTATTTAAGTGATTTAATGAATATTTCACGTTTAAACAAATTAAAGAAAATATTGAGTAAAATGTAATTTAAGGTTACTTAAATGATATTGTATCTAATGAGGGATTATTTTAAGACTAGATAATAATGAGGTTAAATCGAGATCTATATGGAACTATTAAATTGGACATTTAATTAAATATTAAAGCTTTGAACTATATTGGGATTTAAATGGTTTATTTTGAGATTCGGATATGTATTTGAAATCAGTATAGTTGAATTTATTATTTAGAAACTAAATTGATTAAAAAGTTAGCTTGAAACGTTGAATACTTAAAGTTTTGAAATATATTGAATATAAAGGGTATTTTGTGATTTCAAATCCGAATTTGAGATCGATAAAATTGAAGTGGTTATTTTAGAAATTGAGTTGAATTTAAATTAATAAATTGAGATTGAAATAGATTTAAATGGGGTGGTCGGGTTGATGTTAAACGATTTGTTAAGTTGAGGGAATTGAAATTTCTTTACTGTACAAATTATTTAATATATAAAAATACTATTTGGGAAGTATAGAGATATTTGAAGTGAAAATGATATTTGGTTTTGAAGTATAAATTAAGTTGAAAAGACTACGGTGTTATAGTGTATATTTCTATCTTTTAGATAGTTCCATGGACCCTTAGAGGATGGTTATCCCAAACATCCTCTAAGTTAATTATTTTTCAGTTGATATTTCACTTGAGTTAGATTTATAGATATAAGAATGTTAATCCTGACTCGAGTGTTTTGTGTTTTGCTTTACGCTCGGGTCAGACTAAGAGATACAGCATTTGAGACTCATCGTCGAAGTTGGAGCTTTGCTTGAAGATCCAACTATCTATCCCTTCAGTCATCCAGTTGATTGGTTCAGAGAAGCCATCTGTTGCATTGGAGACTTCATGGCATTTGAACTATTCGGTTGTATTTTATTTCTAACTCTGAGGTATATAGTAGCTTCATGAACTACTATTCTTTATCTATTCTGCTGCATTGTATTACTCTGTGTAAGTGATCTATGATTGATTTATTTACTGTATATTTTAAGTTTTGCCAAATTTTATTAACAATTCGGTATTTTGAATTATTCAAGTCGGACATGTACGGTTTTATTGTCGATTTGAATGGTCCAAAATAGCGGGTCGTTACAGTTGGTATCAGAGCTTTGGCTCTAGGCAAAACCTAGCATATATGGTAAATTCATTTACAGAATCACTTTCGTTCGAGTTGAATCCCTTCTTTTTGACTTGATTTCCTTTGAATTTTGGAATGTCCCTCGGTTCCGAAATTCATTCTTGTCTCTCCCTATTTATATTCGTTTGATTCTGGAGTATCCCATAACTCCACGGAATGAATTGTAAAGGGGGTGAAAACTCCTTTACAATTGGCATTGATTCACCAGAGATTTCTGTATCCTCGGTTTACGATGCTGCTATATCTTGGTATGCCGAATTCTATCTCTGGCAATCGAATGTCGATTTGCTTTAGAATTCCGCATCAATTATATTCATGAAGTCACGGTTGACCCGGTTAAGGTCGCCCGAGATTTATAGAAGTATATCCATCTTCTATTTTGTAATTTGATTTTCTCAACTTTGTTTGAGCCTATCTTCGAATCAGGATTCTATTGATTAAAGTTCCTCTAAATTAAATCTCTATCTTTGTTTTGAAATCCATTCTTGAATCATCCTTTGAAAATCGGGTTTGTTGTATTTTAAAATTGTTTTATACGAAATTTTTATTTTGATAACTATGATTTTATTCTATATATAAAAGTGAAATTTTTTTCCGATAAGGATTATATACCTATATATAAAACGAATAAGAAATGTTATTCTATATATAAAAGTTTTGAAAGGATTGGAAATTTTGAAAATTTATAAGAAAGTGATTTATATAAAAAGGATTTATAACTGTAGGGTTAAATTTGAAATTCGAGAATTGAATTCCGATATTTTGAAATTGGTTTTAAGATTTTGGGAAAATATATAAAAATAATTCGATTTAAAAGTATTTTTCTGAATAAGAAATGTTTCAAATGGGTTCAAATGAATTCCAATAATTTTGAAGAAATTTCAAAGAAGTTTTCAAGAAAATAGAAGTCCAGAACTCACTTATGTCGCTGGAGAATAATTTCGGTGATGAGTGCACGCATCATCGACATTGATTTTCGAGTTTCAGAGTGGGGGAGAGGCCACTTTAATAGCTTCGCTATGCGAGTGATTTTGTAAAACCGTTTTTGATTTCAAATTCCGAAGTATAATTTGATATTTTCGAAAGATATATGTATATATTTGAAATAATTTAAAGTGAGACCGGTGTTCAGTCCTCGAGTTTTCAATTTGACTAGTAATAACTCTATTTATAAAAAAAATTGATTTCCAACTCTTAGATTTGAAATTTGATTTCATCGACTATTTTGAAGGTTCGAGCACTTCCAAATCAAGGTTTAAAAGTTTTAAACTAAGAAATTTCGAAAAGTATAAAATTTTTGATAAAGCATATAAGTTTAGTTTTGAAGAGTATGACTTAAGTAAGTTTGAAACCTTTTGTTAAGTAAGTGAATATGACTATTTTTAATTATACTAATATGGAATTTAGTTTTGAAATGTTTTGGAAAAAAAAAATTAATTTCAAATAATGGTTTTCAGACAGGTAAATTGGATATTTCTAATAGAAATAGATAGTTTAGCAGTTTTAAAGTGATGATTATAAATTTGGAAACCATTTTGAGTATAATTGATTTTGAGAAAATATTTGGTTTTGAAATTAAATTGAAATTAAAAACAGTACTTATATGGTGATTTTGGAAATGAATTTGTTTGACTTGAATTATTTTAATTTATAAACTGGGATAATTTTCTAAACCTATTATTTTGGGAACTTTGAAATTTAGATACTTAATTTGGAAGAAAATTTGGTGAAATCCTATATGATTTTGAAACTGAATTGATATTGAAATGATTTGAAATTGAGAACCTTATATTGTTAAGCACTTGATTTGGGAGTGGTCGAACTTATATAAAATGGATTTGTATAAGTATGAAGTGATTTGAAATCTATTGATTTGAAAGGTACTCAATTTGGAAAGAGAATTTTTTTTTATAAATCGAAGTCTATATAAGTATGATTTGATATACTATTGATTTGGAAAGTATTCGATTTGAAAATGGAATCTTATATATATATATGGATTTTATATAAGTATGATATTTGAAAGTATTTGAAAAGGTACTATATGATATATATTTTCGAAGTGAAGATATGGAAAGTGCCTTCTGCTTGATATCCGCTTTGTGGCCACATCGTGGATTCATTCTATCGATATTATTCTCTCTGATTTTCGGTTTTCCGGATGTAATACTCGAGTGTTTCCTACCGTGGCATAACCCATGGTTTTCTTTTCTCTCGTGACTGCATAGCGCAACTGCCTGGCTGAGTCTTGCCTAGGGGTACGGATTGTTTCCTGGGGGATCCAGGCGTAACCATTGTGTATCCTGTAATCTTTGTAGGTCGCGAATAGTAGCGCAAGTGCCTGACTGAGTCTTGCCTAGGGGTACGGATTGTTTCCTGGGGGATCCAGGCGTAGCCATTGTGTATCCTGCACTCTACTAGTCATCATGGCGTAACTCGTAGGGCTGAGAAAGCTTACGGATATGGATTGTTTCCTGGGAGACCCAGGCGTAACCATTGTGTATCTGCGAACCATGGTCGGACAAAGGTTTTGGTTTGGTTGTTTGTTTGGATTGTACTTTCCATATCTGTTTTTAAAAAGGTTTTTCAAGTATTTTCACTGGGTGTTAAAACAGGTCTACTAAGTACTTGAAGAATTCTAGCTTTGCGCCTGATCAACGCATGGCCAGAGTCTGCAAGAACGAGGATAAACTTGTTAAAACATCAAGTTATAAAAATATTTTCGAGAGAAAGATTTATTTCGATATAAACGTATTATTATAAAGGTATTTATTATAAAAGTATTTTTCCCAACAAAGAAATTTTGTATTAATATTTGAAATTAAAATTCTTATGGTTTGAAATAAATTATTCGTGCCCGATTCTATTGTTTTGAATCTACCTCATCTGCTCAGCTTCATTTTTCACCTATATTCCGTTTTCGGAATCTACCTTCCTTTCCTTTTTGAATAAATCTTTTAAATATTGCTTATTTGTATACTACATTGTTTTATATAAAATTTTAGTGTTATAAATATTTTTGAAGTTATAAATTAAATAAAACATCTTTAAAGAAAATGATTATTAATTTATTGATAATATTTGAAAGGTATCTTGAGATAAATTAAAATTTTCATAAATTTTGGATTTAATATTTTCAATAGTCTTTGTAAATAGAAGTAATAATGTAAATAATTGTTTGCAAAGGAGTTTGAGAAGTATTAAATATTAAAGAAAATTTAATTTCAAATGAAATTTTCAAATAAATATTTTAAATAAAATTTACATAGTTTTAAAATTTATTGTTTATCTTGGCTTTCAATCTATTTTTTTTCTGGTTGTTTTATTCTCCTACCTCCTTCCTTTTCGGGGACGAAAAGTTTTGAGTGGGGGAGAGTGTAACGACCCGGAAAATTTTAACAATTTTAATTGATTCTATAACGTATTTAATTGAATATTTGTGAAATCTTATAATAATTGAATTTTTAAATAAAATGTTTATGTATTTAGAATACGTATATTTAAATATAGCAGATTGTAAATTTTCAAATAATTTTATGGAAGTTTATTTAATTGAGAAAACGAGTTGTCCAATTCAAGCTATTAATTGCTTTAATTGATTTCTGAATCAGTGCGTAACGGTTTCTTTTTACTACCGTTAAAGATTTCTATTGCTTAATACTTTTCCAATTCACGTAGACTTTTCCATTCGTAACCATTAATAAATTTGAGATCATCGACCTTGCTTTTATTATTCCTTGTAGTTTCGTGCACTGACTTTACCTTTCCCACTACCCGTAATTTTCTCTATACGTTTCTTTTGCAATTGAAGCGTATATTTATATTTATGGTGGTGCGTTTATTATGGTCTCTCTTTGTTTTTAACGCTTGAAAGAATCTCAAATCATCAAGCTAGTAGCATCCGTTCCTTCCCTCGCTTTCATAAGGCCTATAATATATAAACCACTTGCTTATAGATCCGAACACAACTTTGTCATCAAATTTAATGTGCCCTCCTCTCCCTATTATTTCGGTTCCAACCTTCCTAGTAAATGGCTTTAATAAATTTTGGCTAAATCATAGCTACGGACTTTTCAAATTTCTTTCATTTTATATTTATTTCCAATTCCTTCATTTGTTTCAAAATTTTTGAACGTGCCTAATCATCTCAGCATGTATATATAATGTAAGCCTACCTTTCCTTGGAAAGCTATTGCTCACAAAATTTCATAATTTCTTTCCTTTTATCCATTTTTATATCCTTGACTTTCAAAACTCATTATGTGTTGTACAAACAAACAAAAATTTATTGCTTTAAGTGTATAGCTAAATCAACTATTGACCGTTACAATTACTTTTTTTTTTCATTTCAATTTATTACTTAAATAACGTTTTGATGAATTAATGGACAGCTTTACGTTTCTTTTGCTTTTGAAAACTTTATATTTATAGTGTACGTTTCTTTTGCATTTCAAAAATTTGAAACATTCTGCCCCATTTAAGCCATTAATTGCTTTAATTATTTTTCTTAATCAACATATAACCGTTGCTTTTTATTATTCTAGGATTTACATCCATACTTTAATCTCTGCTGTTCCATTTATTTCATTTGAAATCTAAATTTATTTACCATTCATTTATACGCCTCTTTCTCTTCCCTCTTTTACCTCTTCGTTTCCGTGTTTCTAGGAATATATATATATATATATATATATATATATATATATATATAGTATAGCATAGATTGCATCTTCTTTTCTCTCTGTAGGCTATTCGTTGCCCTCAAATTAATATTAAAAGAGGAGAGAGCTTTGTAAATATTATATAAAGTCATATAGCACGTTCACATATCAGATGCAGACCTACCTTTATATTTAAGAAACTAGCATTTTCTCTGTTGCCTGAAGAATGCCCTTCGCCATGTCATGTTGCTTGAATCACGCATGCATTCTTCCTTTAAAAATCGCATGTTCTCATCTCCCCTCCATCTTTTCTTATTTCTTCCAAACCTGAGCATGAGCTCTCTCTTTTCCTTGGCCTGCCTCCTCCCCATGGCCGCATGCATTAGTTGGCAAAACATTTCCTCTCTGGTTTTTAAAAGTAAGTACGCATTTTATTTGATATAAGTCTATTTTATATATTAAGAACAGTATAGATTGTGCATAAGTTTTGTTTTATATGTTTACTGCAACTATGGGGATTTTGAATTCCCTAACAGTTGAACTTTAAAAATAATAATATATTTCATAATAGTATATATATGATAATTGTTATATTTATAAACGTGTATATAAATATTTAACTTCTGTTCATATATAAAGGTTAGTATATATTTATACTGTATTATGTATATTATTTTAAGATTTTACGGTATATAGTTTTTGACTTTTGTTAGCATATAGTTATCGTACGGCTTTTAGATACGTATGTTTTACTAACTAGTTGATAAGTTATATATATATATATATATATATATATACGCGTTTTATTTTACTATTGATAGCTTACGGTATATATGGTATAAGTTTGGCAGCCTTCTATTAATATACGTATTTTTATATGTTTTATATATTTGGTTATAACAGTTTCAACTATAATAAAATATGTTATTTTATTAGCTTTCATATGTTAGATATATAAAATATAGTATTTCAATTTTCGTTACTGTTTTGGTATATATATTATATAAAATTGGTGGGTACAAGTTTGATAGGTCAATTTATAATATATATTTTTATGATTGTTTTAGTATTTTAGAGTCTACCGTACTATATTTTATTTTATTTTCAACAATTTACATAAGTTATATTTTAATGTAGGTATATATATATAAATTTTCTATGGTAGTTTTACAGTATAAGTTATATCAATATTTTATAATTTCAACAGTATATGCTTTCAAAAGTTTATTTCATGTCAGCCTTAAGGTTGTTTGCACTGACTGATATACGTTGGATTTTTTTTTTAAGGGATGTGTATTTTGATTTCAAGTATAGTCATATGTATAGTCATATACAAATTGGTAGAGGAAATGTTATATAGTATATATATGGTTATATTAATATAGTCGGTCTGCACGCCTATGTATATACATTAACCGAGGCATGCATATTTTGTTGCATATTTTATAAACTGTGTCTGCATATGTTAGCTAGTTGTATATAAGCTCACTTATCCTATTTATCTTCCTTGATCCAATTCTGATTTGAATTCGTCTATTCCTATTATCAGCTTTGATCATTGAACCGTGTCCATCTAGCTTTGTTTTGGAATTCGGATCTGGATTTCATAACTCACTTCTTTTTCTCTGGCCTCGAAAGGTGAGAAATCACTCACGATTAACATTCTTTTATTTACTAAATTTGATTTCAACTGAGACGACAATTGAAATATGAGGCTGTAGTTATTTAAATTGTTATATATGCTATTATCTGTAACTATTCACTTATGGGATATGACACCATATCTTATTGTTTATATATTTATTTTGATGATATATGCCTGTTGTTATTATTATTTACATATCTGTTATCACTCTGCAAGTTCTCTGTTAGTATAGAAATCACTATGGGTTGAAATGATACATACCTGAACAGACTTTAGAATAGGAGAAAATCGTTATGGGTTGAAATGATAAACCCAAGCGATTTTCATTTAATTGAATTGGGATTACGGGTTGAAATGCTATCCACCCGTATACATTTAGTGTACGGATTAAAATGATAAATATCCGTAACACTTGACCATATAATAAGAAATATATATAGACATCGTTGGTCCATATATATAAATATTTTGAAATTTAATTCATTGTTTTGGAAAGAAATATATGGTCTTATTAAATGTTAATCCTTAAATTTTTTTTATATATAAAGGGCAATGATATATAGATTTAATAATATTTAATTTAGTCAAAATTTGATTTAATACATAAATTATGTTAAATATTTATGTAAATTTTATTCCAGAAAGTATTCTGCAATTTACTAAGATTGGGAGATAAATGTGGGTTTATCTAAATGGTATTTAAATAAGGATTTATTCAATTAAATCAATTTGAAATTATTGAATGGGAAATTTAAGGGTATGATTTTGTAACTGGATTTTTATTTAAGTGATTTAATGAATATTTCACGTTTAAACAAATTAAAGAAAATATTGAGTAAAATGTAATTTAAGGTTACTTAAATGATATTGTATCTAATGAGGGATTATTTTAAGACTAGATAATAATGAGGTTAAATCGAGATCTATATGGAACTATTAAATTGAACATTTAATTAAATATTAAAGCTTTGAACTATATTGGGATTTAAATGGTTTATTTTGAGATTCGGATATGTATTTGAAATCAGTATAGTTGAATTTATTATTTAGAAACTAAATTGATTAAAAAGTTAGTTTGAAACGTTGAATACTTAAAGTTTTGAAATATATTGAATATAAAGGGTATTTTGTGATTTCAAATCCGAATTTGAGATCGATAAAATTGAAGTGGTTATTTTAGAAATTGAGTTGAATTTAAATTAATAAATTGAGATTGAAATAGATTTAAATAGGGTGGTCGGGTTGATGTTAAACGATTTGTTAAGTTGAGGGAATTGAAATTTCTTTACTGTACAAATTATTTAATATATAAAAATACTATTTGGGAAGTATAGAGATATTTGAAGTGAAAATGATATTTGGTTTTGAAGTATAAATTAAGTTGAAAAGACTACGGTGTTATAGTGTATATTTCTATCTTTTAGATAGTTCCATGGACCCTTAGAGGATGGTTATCCCAAACATCCTCTAAGTTAATTATATTTCAGTTGATATTTCACTTGAGTTAGATTTACAGATATAAGAATGTTAATCCTGACTCGAGTGTTTTGTGTTTTGCTTTACGCTCGGGTCAGACTGAGAGATACAGCATTTGAGACTCATCTTCGAAGTTGGAGCTTTGCTTGAAGATCCAACTATCTATCCCTTCAGTCATCCAGTTGATTGGTTCAGAGAAGCCATCTTTTGCATTGGAGACTTCATGGCATTTGAACTATTCGGTTGTATTTTATTTCTAACTCTGAGGTATATAGTAGCTTCATGAACTACTATTCTTTATCTATTCCGCTGCATTGTATTACTCTGTGTAAGTGATCTATGATTGATTTATTTATTGTATATTTTAAGTTTTGCCAAATTTTATTAACAATTCGGTATTTTGAATTATTCAAGTCGGACATGTACGGTTTTATTGTCGATTTGAATGGTCCAAAATAGCGGGTCGTTACAACCCCTATAAATATCAAGCTAATGGATGCCTAATTCTCACATAAAGAATTACAGTAACCAAATTCCGCCAAAATTTTCTCTCAACCTTAAACTCCAAAATTCTTTAAAAAAATCAAATAAAAATTAAAAGAATAAAGAGATTAAATCTAGGCGGATCAAGGTGAAGCTATCGATTTGGACGGATGGTTCTCAAGCACAAGCAATATAAAGAGCATATGGTTGAGGTGAGTGGTGTAGCGACCCGACTTCCTATCTCCAGGAAATCGCATCACTAGTGAAGAAAGAAAGGGATAGAAGAAGAAAAGAAAGAGAAAGAAGAACACAACAGCAACAGATAACTCACAGCGGAACGAATAAAATATAATATATCACATAAAATAATACATAGTATCATAATCCATCAGAGTACACAACTATACAACACATATTAGACAGTTATAAAAATCTTTCTAATTCATACAACTCAAGTATATATGATACAGATACCAACCAATCACAGCGGAACCATAATATATCTACACGTGGAAGCCTCCTGCTCCATATCTCCTCCAGAATTCGTCAAGCAAACCTGAACCACTTGACTACTCATACATAATATGAGTACCCAAGAGTTTAATAAACAGAAAATAAACACTCGGGTCAGACAGGGGTCTGGTGTGAGTAAACGGGTTAAAATTGCTTAACTTTAGAAAATCCTTTGAAAAGAAAAGGGTATCACGTAAGACTTCCTACACATAAACATGGAAAAGTTTTTACCTTGCGCTAACCAAAACATTTGATAGGAAATCCAGTGATATTATAATAGTGTCTAGGGTTTTCAAGTAAATATGAAATAGCCGAAATTGTTACATGATTAAATTCCAGCTACTGGCCACAAAAGTGGGTAATACAATCAAAACCGTAGGGTCTCGTAGGGAAAATGGGTTTCCATCAATGGCAGGGCTACTGGGGTACCGCCCGTCACAGTACATGGCCTAGATCACCGTACCGAGGAGTACTCCCACTCCCCTGCAACACAAGGCCGGGACCATTCCTTACTGAACAGTCCCGAACAAGTCAACCCCGGCGGTTGTCCGGAATTCAACCGCCCTGCACAGCCGAATAAAAAGGGACTTCTAGACAGGGGTAAATCTTGCTCTCCAGTGGGAGCTACCCACGAAGCCTTACTGCACCTCCCCTGTTTTAGCCATTCCCGGTTGATGAGGCTTGAGGCTGCGATTACCTTTATAGAACATATCTATCTTAGAATGCTCATCGTTCGCCTGATGATGTGCTGAAAGCATTCAATCCATACAAGTTCGTTCCGGGTTCGAACGAAACCGAAGGCACTATCTCGTTGCACTCATATTGGAATCACCCTCAGAGTCAACGACTATAGCCCTTGTACTCTAATCTCCATCTCGAATCTATAAGTACTATTCCGTCAAACTCATTACGGAATCACCCACAGAGTTATACTGACGTATAGCCCTTACACCTCGAGTCTTCACTTGCTCCACTTGGATTAACGACCTAACGTTTAATTGGAATCGATGTGGTTTTCGGATATCCAAATATGGAAACCCGATCCCGGTCTCATCGAAACCAAACGCCATTTTAATGTCTAAGTTGTACTTAAGGGTTTAAATAGTTTAACTTATTCAGGATGATATCTAAACAGATAGATGAATAACATTATCGCAATAGATATTTCATATCAACATTCATCTCACAAAGCAGCATATCACATATCTCATAGACATCCAAATCATCCAGTATCAACCAATCACCCAATATCAATTATCCAATATCATTCAATATCAAATATCAATCATTCAATATCAACCATTCAATATTAATCAATCACCCATTGCAGAATTGATTAACTCTTAATCAATTTAATTAATCTCTAATTAAATTAATTACTATCCTTTAATCACTTGGATTATCCTAACTCCTGCTTCATTGATTTATTACAAATCAAATTCATTAATCATCTCCTAATGACCTTCTTTAATTAATCTTCCTTGATTAATTATCTTTTAATTACATTCAAGTAATTGTCCTTAACCATATTCAGTAATTAACCTTTAATTACTATCATTAACTGCAATAATTAATGATCCTCCATTAATTAATTAACTATAATTAATTACTTTAATCCTTAATTAATTACAATTAATTAATCATACTTTAATTAATTACTTTAATTAATTACTTCATTAATTATATTAATTAATAATCTTTATTAATTAATAATCCTTTAATTTATTAAATAATTAACTTGTAATTAATCATCTCATTTCCCATAAACAGTAATTAACAATTTGTAATTACTTATCTTAATTAATTAACTTCTTAATTAATTATTTCCAAATTAATTATATTAATCCTTGATTAATTAGTTCAATTAATTAATCTTTTATTACTTCATTAAGTAATTATTAATCAATTTAAATTAATAAATAAATCCTAAATTAATTACTTTATTAATTAATTACAATTTTAATTAATTACACTTAGTAATTAACCTTTATTTAATCTCATTCATTAATTAATTAATCACATTAATTAATTATCTAAAATAATTAAGTAATTAACTCTTAATTACTTACATAAGTAATTATCTCTAATTACTTCTATTAATAAATCTTAATTACATCTTAATTAATTACTTAACAAATAAATAAAGTACATTATTAAATAATTCTTAATTAATTAATTAATCCATAATTAATTAACTTTAAACAATTATATTAATCAATTCCTTAATTGATAATATTAAGTGATTCCATTAATCACTTTCATTAATTACTACCATGAGTAACTTCCCTAATTACTTCCCAAATTACTTCCCTAAGTAATTAACATTCTAATCACATTCAAAAATTAACCATTGATTACTTCATTACGTAATCACACTTAATTAATCCATAATTAAGTGATTATTAAATAAACAATTAACTATGAGTAGCCAAGGGAATTCAGGTTAGGTTTCAGGATTAGCTTTGACGAATTGTGGAGGAGCATATGGAGCAGGAGGCTTCTGCGTATAGCTATATAGTTCCGCTGTGTTTTGTATCTCTGAGTGTTCTGTTTTGTACTGAGTTGTAATAGCTAGACTGGTGTTTATAACTGTCTAGCATGTGTTGTATATGTCAGTGTAACTCTGATATTTGATGTATACTATGTAATACTTTGTTATTAATATAATTTATTCGTTCCGCTGTGTTAGATTCTGATGTTGTTCTTTCTTCTCTTCTTTCTTTTCTCTTTTCTATCCCTTTCTTTCTTCAAGATAACGCGATTTTCTGGTGGTGGAAAGTCGGGTCCACAATGTCACGACCCGACTTTCCACTCCCAGAAAATCGCGTCATGAATTAAGAAAGAAAGGGATAGAAGAAGAAAAGAAAGAAGAGAAGAAGAAACAACATCAGAATCTAACACAGCGGAACGAATAAATTATATTAATAACATAAATATTACATAGTATCATTTACATCAGAGATACACAGCACAATCAACTCATACTAGACAGTTATAGATACCTGTCTAGTTATACAACTCAATACAATCCAGAGACAATACAAAATGCACAGCGGAATTCTCAATAGCTATACGTAGAAGCCTCCTGCTCCATTGCTCCCCCACAAATCGTCAAAGCTAATCCAGAATCCTAACCTGAATTCCCTTGACGATTGTATTACCCACTTTTGTGGCTAGTAGCTGGAATTTAATAGATGTAACAATTTCGGCTATTTCATATTTATTTGAAAACCCTAGACACTATTATAATATCATCGGATTTCCTATCAAATGTTTTGGTTAGCGTAAGGTAAAAACTTGTCCATGTTTATGTGTGGGAAGTCTTACGTGATACCTTTCTTTTCAAAAGGTTTTTGAAAGTTAAGCAACTTTAACCTGTTACTCACACCAGACCCATGTCTGACCCAGAGTTTATTTTTGTTTTCATAAACTCTTGGGTACTCAAATTTTTACGAGTAGCCAAGGGAATCAGGTTTGCTTAGATGAATATTGGAGGAGCAGACGGAGCAGGAGGCTTCTGCTTTAGATAGAGTATTCCGCTGTGTGTTCTGTGTTGTCTCTGAGTTGTATTATGTTGTAAATACTAGACAGGTGTTTATAACTGTCTAGTGTGTGTTGTAGAATCTGTGTACTCTGATAGTGGTTGTAAACTATATAATATATTATGTTGTTAATATAATTTATTCGTTCCGCTGTTTAGATTCTGATGTGTTGTTCCTTCTTCTTCTCTTTCTTTCTCTTTTCTATCCCTTTCTTTCTTATTAGCGATGCAATTTCCTGGTGTATGGAAGTTGGGTCGTTATAGTGCAGCTGTCACTTTTGCGATCAACTCAGCCTAAATCCAAAGAAAACTGCTCTCTCTTTACCAAACAGAACAGCTTATGCTGGCTTAGCCAACTTACACGAGTAACGGATTCACTATGCTGCTTCTGAACTCCACTTCAGAAAAATTACTCAGCCAGAAGACTCCTTTCCAACTCAGAATACTCTGCTAAACTCAGCCACATCACCGGGCTGACTCACTTCTTACTCCTGTTCCAAAGAAAACGTCTTCGGAAATATCCATGTTCACTGCATCTCATCACGCAGCTACTACTTCCTGAGATATCAAGATATCTTTACTCACTGGCTTCTGCCCTACCGACAGATCAAAACTCAACTTAGCACTTCATCGATCTCTGAAGGAAACTTGTAAAGGTTCGGAGTTTACCACAATGTCACGACCCGAATTTCACTCCCAGAAAATCGCGTCATGAATAAAGAAAGAAAGGGATAGAAGAAGAAAAGAAAGAAGAGAAGAAAGAAACAACATCAGAATCTAACACAGCGGAACGAATAAATTATATTAATCATATAATACTTTACATAGTATCATATACATCAGAGATACACAGCATAAACAACTCATACTAGACAGTTATAAACACCTGTCTAGTTATACAACTCAATACAACAACACAGAGATCACACAGCGGAAAACTAGATATATATCTACTCGCAGAAGCCTCCTGCTCCATTGCTCCTCCACAAGTCGTCGAAGCTAATCCAGAATCCTAACCTGAATCCCTTGACTACTCATAAAAATTTGAGTACCCAAGAGTTTATGAAAAACAAAAATAAACTCCGGGTCAGACATGGGTCTGGTGTGAGTAACAATTTCGGCTATTTCTTATTTATTTGAAAACCCTAGACACTATTATAATATCATCGGATTTCCTATCAAATGTTTTGGTTAGCGTAAGGTAAAAACTTTTCCATATTTATGTGTGGGAAGTCTTACGTGATACCTTTCTTTTCAAAGGTTTTTGAAAGTTAAGCAACTTTAATGCTTGACAATGAAACAGTTTATTCTTAAACCAAAACTGAGTATAAGCAAAATTCTTGCAAACTGTAGTTTAAGGAAACTTAAAACTCTCCTGAGTCATAGAGTAAGGATCATTGATCCTCAGAAAAATAAGTGATTTATTTAAAACTGTTTAGAGTTAGTACAGTTTAAAAAAATTTCAGTTAAACCTAGTTTTGGAAGTGGGTCTAAGCTTTTAGTCAGTGGGTTGAGAGATAATGATGTTGACAGGAGAAGTAAGTTGTTGTTTTCTGATGTTGAGGAGTTGAGTTTGAGTTCTTGGTTTGGTTGATCTTGAGGAGATCATTTTGTTGAGTTGATTGGTCTGGTTTGTTTCTAGAAGCATCGGCGTAGGTTGAGCTGATCGAATAGGCTGTAGGTAGCCCAGGATCGTCTGAAGAATTATGTGGATAAGTCGGGTCGTGACATTGTGGTATCAGAGCCTAGGTATTCACTCAACCTAATGCTCCCTAAGAAAGATACACTTCAGAGCCTAGGTGTTCAGTAAGGAACGGGTCCGGCTTTGTGTTGCAGGGGAGTTAGGGTGGCTCCTCGGTACGGTGATCTAGGCCACGTACTGTGACGGGCGGTACCCCAGTAGCCCTGCCATTGATGGAATCCAAAATCCAATAAGTGTCGTACGTATTAGTTGTGCCCAACTATGTTGGAATGTGAGATGTAAGCATTTCAGCTATTTCTGTATTTTATTTTGAAAACCCTAGACACTATTATAATATCATCTGATTTCCTATCAAATGTTTTGGTTAGCGTAAGGTAAAAACTTTTCCATGTTTATGTGTGGGAAGTCTTACGTGATACCTTTCTTTCAAAGGTTTTTAAAAAGTTAAGCAACTTTAACCTGTTACTCACACCAGACCCATGTCTGACCCGGAGTTATTTCTGTTTTTCTTTAACTCTTGGGTACTCAAATTTTTACGAGTAGCCAAGGGAATTCAGGTTAGGATTCAGGATTGGCTTTGACGATTTGTGGAGGAGCATATGGAGCAGGAGGCTTCTGCGTATAGTTATATAATTCCGCTGTGTTTGGTATCTCTGAGTGTTGTGTTTGATTTGAGTTGTATAACTAGACAGGTGTCTATAACTGTCTAGTATGTGTTGTATATGTCTGTGTAACTCTGATATTTGATGTATACTATGTAATACTTTGTTATTAATATAATTTATTCGTTTCCGCTGTTGAGATTCTTGTGTTGTTTCTTCTTCTCTTCTTTCTTTTCTCTTTTCTATCCCCTTTCTTTCTTCAGGATGTCGCGATTTTCCGGGAGTGGAAAGTCGGGTCGTCTCAGTTGGTAATAGGTACATATAATACGTCTCGAACTCCAGCTCCTCTCCTGCTCCATAGCAACCTATCCTGAACATATAATACTCGGTCTGATGATATGTTGTATAAACAGTTATAGATTTCATTTTGTGTAAAGATATATAGTTGCTATTATATTTTATTCCGCTGCGATTGTGAGATTCTGATATTGTTTAGTCTACTTCTTCTTCTATCTCTTTTTCTTTTAACCCTAATGGTTCGTATTTCTATGCCACTTGAGTTAATAGAGGTAGAATAGTGTTAATTCAAGGGGTACGGATTTGCGGGCTGTCACACTTGGTTTTGAAAGTTAAGCAACTTTAACCTGTTACTCACACCAGACCCATGTCTGACCCGGAGTTTATTTTTGTTTTTCATAAACTCTTGGGTACTCAAATTTTTATGAGTAGTCAAGGGAATTCAGGTTAGGATTCTGGATTAGCTTTGACGACTTGTGGAGGAGCAATGGAGCAGGAGGCTTCTGCGAGTAGATATATATAGAGTATTCCGCTGTGTGTTCTCTGAGAGTTTGTTGTATTATGTTGTATAACTAGACAGGTGTCTATAACTGTCTAGTATGAGTTGTTTATGCTGTGTATCTCTGATGTATATGATACTATGTAAAGTATTATGTTATTAATATAATTTATTCATTCCGCTGTGTTAGATTCTGATGTTGTTTCTTCTTCTCTTCTTTCTTTTCTTCTTCTATCCCGTTCTTTCTAAATTCATGACGCGATTTTCTGGGAGTAGAAAGTCGGGTCGTGACATTGTGGTATCATTATTTAAAATTAATTAAACAATTAATTAATTAACTTCTAATATTTAAAATCTTTAATAATTAAGAAAACATTAATCTTAATCAATCTTTTACTTATTAACCAGTCATATAATCAAATATTCTTAAGTTCAAAATCAAAGATAAATTAACCATATTTATCTACATAAATAAATTGTTTGAATTAATCCAATTTAATAACTTAAAAACAAACTTTTTTTTTTAATTTGATAACAAAATTATATCAATATCCTTATTTGAAAATAAAGCATTAAGAAGTATAATTTAAAACATTTTAAATTATCTAATATAAACTTATTTATTTTCAATATAAATTTGAAAACTTTGTTATTAAAACATTACTTTAAAATTTTACTTAAAACATTGATTCTATATTTAAATTCAAACACTCTTCTTTAAATCAAAAATTTAATTAAACTACTTTCAAAAGAAATCATTTAAAACAAATTTAAATTTAAAATAAATTCAATAATCATCTTTAAAAGTTTGATTAACTTTCTTCAAAGGACAAACCTTTATAACTTTGTAAATCTATTTTCCTTTTTATAAAACTTGTTTATAATTTTGATACTTGATCTCCTTTACTTTATCAACAATAAATTATGTATCTTAGTATTGTACAGAACCAAGTTAAACACAGTAACCTAAAACTCACGAGTCTGCCCCGTATCTAAATCCCAGCATCATCTACTCGAGTCGTTACCTACGCATACCCGTACTAGCTTCGAGTCGCTCCCCACCCACAACTGCTTCGAGTCGTTCACGAACAAACACGGTAACCCACCCAAGTAAAGCCCTTCTTCCCCAACTCCTTTCTTTCCAGCTCCTTATTCCATTGCACAGAGCATCGTGGTGCACGTGCACCAGAAACCTCGGCCAGCGACAGCTACCACGACCATCTACAACCATCGCATCATCGCATATGATCTCGAAAACGTCACCAGATCCTTCAACACATAAGCGAAACGAAAAAAGATCATCACGCTCGAAAGCCTATAGAACACTCGACACAAACACCCACATCACTGTCACTACGACGCCGTTCAGCCCTCGCCTTCTTCACCACAGATCGCCATGACCTCAAGCTTCAATCTTCCACAACGCGATCGAACTCGATCCTCTCTCCGAGTCGCAAATGCCTCAATACCCAAGGCAACAAAAACTAACTGCAAACCCTACTTTGTTCTAATTTGAACAATTTACACATTAGAAAAATTAATTTACATTTTTCCCGAAATCATTAACCCATAAACAAGCTATGATCCAAAATCCAGCTACCCTAATCACCTTGATCTTTGGCAATCTCTTAAAACCCCGATACGAACAAATCTCAAATTCAAAACAATTTATCAATTTAAAAATTATAAATTGCCTGTTAAAATTCATGATTCCTAATATCTAATTCAATCATACAATCCAAATCAACTATTGAGGTCATTAACTTTTCATGTGAATTAGTAACCTTACTGTTGTACACATATAAAAAAATATTTGTAAACTAAAAATTTCCCAAACTATTTTTAAAACTTATATTACACAGACATACACAATTTCTGTTTAGAGATCGAGAGTGAAAACCAAATGAATGAAGTGTATTTGAATTTATGTAGTGGAATTCAGTATTGTAATGTAACAGAGGTACATTTTTATACATAAATACAAGCTCTACAGATAATCATGCATGCATTTACATCCAGAATATATTCAATCAATATTATCACACAATTTCAACCACATGTATTTAATTAAACCTCGTGTTTAATCTGTTTTTAAAAGATTTACTCACCTCTTTTAAGAAGGCAGAGAACAGAGCAGGTTTTCTTTTTTCCCAGGCTTTAAAATTTTGATCTGTAAAAGTGCTTTGCTGTTGAAATAAAATCCATGCATAACAGGTTGAAGTTACAGTTGAACTCCTTTAAGAATTGCAGGTTGTAATTTGATTTAGTTGCAGATTTGAAAGGTTGCAGAATTGATTTTGCAGATTGATCTTCAAAACAGGTTGAAGATTGAATTCCATTTGAATTGCAGTTGATTTTATCTTTACTTTTAGTTTTGATTTCTGATTTGAGAAAGTAGTTTATTGTTTTGCCATTAAAACATTTGAAAGGAAGAAAAACAAAGAGAAAAAGAAAAATGAAAAAGTTATGTTTAAAATAAAATAAAATAAAGACACTTGTCATTAATTTGCACAAATGTCACAACATAATTTTAAAAGTTAACAAGTGTTATTAATGATATGTTAATATGAATACACATGTCATTAAGTATTTTTTTTAAATTGAATTTTATTTAATTTTAAATGTAAATATAATTTTACATATTTACTTACTTAATTGATAAATACTTACATGTATATAAATAAGTTTTACTTTTAAAAGAAAATGTCCTAAACAAATTATAATATAAATATAATCTTATACATATATTAAAAAAAATCTAAAACTTATACATAAACATTTATAACCATTTAAAATTTAAGAATTATAAAAAGAAACAAAACAAAGCTTGTTTGAATCATTTTTAAACTATCTTATTTAAAAATAAGTAACAATCCTATAAATTTTGAAAACAAATAAATTTATCTTTAATTTATCTTTTGAAAAACATTATGTTTTAAAACAAAGCTTCAATTTCAATATTTATTCATATATAATTTATTAATATATTAAATTAAATTTTTAAAACAAATATCAAATTATAACATATGCTTACATATATTACAAAATTCAACTTTTAATTTAAAACGAAAGATATTCCCATTCATAATATATATATCAAACATATATATTATAAATAGAATAAAATTTATTAGCTTTTTGAAAACAATTCTAAACAACTTTTAAATTGTTAAAAGATATTGATTATACTTACCAAATTAAATATTTATTATCCTTAATAAGATTAATTTCACCAATCTAAATTAAAATTACAAAGAAAATCGTTAAATCAATTAAATTATTATTGAAGATTATTAAATCGATATTGGCCCAAAATTCCGGGTCGTTACAAGTGGTGTGATATGATAAGTATTTGTTGCGGTTAGTTTAAACTATTTTAATTGATTAAGATGTCAGAAAACCCTAAATTGAATATGTTAACTTAAATTGAATATGTTACACCGTAGATTTGGACCTAAAACCCTAGTTTTGAATATGGCGAATTTTTTTTTGGAAATTTAAGGCGTTAGAAAATTTTTGAGAATTTGGGAGAAAAATTGATAAACTAAAATTTTGATTTTGAGTTATAATTTGAAATGATGTTAGTTGATTTATGGAATGGTATTGGTAAATAGCTAAATATGGATTAGAAAACTAAGAAAAGTTTTTATTAGAACTTTAACTAATAGATTTGGGAAAGTTAAAAGATTTAACTGAATTTGGCAATATGGTTTGAACAAATTGTTTTGAAAAATTAATAGATTTTATGGCTTTTTCGTACTTGGTAATTTCGGAGACGAAATTCTTTCAAGTAGAGGAGAATGTAATGACCCAGAATTTCAGTCCTTTAAAATTTGAATATTTAATTGATTTTAAATATTCATAAGTTAATTTTATAAGCTGAATAACTTTTATTTCAAATATAATGATTTATTTGATAATCAAATTATTTAATTTAATATTTGAAATTGTGGAAATAATTTGATTTAAATTTAACGTGAATGAAAATGATTTTTAAAGTTGAATTAAATTCTATTTGAATTGGAATGGATCTAGAGAACTTTTGAAATTGAATTAAAAGCTAATTTATAAAAATTAGAAATTTTAAATTTTGATTAACGTGTAAAAATAGCCATTTTTGAGAGAGTCTCAGATTTCGACGAAACCAATTTCATTGGATCCGTAATGTTATATTATTGTAGGGTTTTAAATTTCGTGTCAATTGGACTTACGGTTTGGCCGTGCGAAGCTGAAACGCGTAGAAATTTATTTAAGTTGTTTTTAATTAAAATAATTTGATTCGAAAACCTATCTCCAAATACAATGTAATTGGCTCCCGATATATATTCCACTGTATTCGGAATAGGTGTAAAACGTTATAAACGTCTGATGGCACGCTTTGTTTGGAGGTTGGAAATATTTTCGCGTGAATAGTGTTTGAATATTTTTCTATAAAAGGACCTAAGTTTTTCTATTTGCAAACCCTTTCCCTCTAAGAAACCCTAGCCCTCGCTAAAAATTTAATGGCCAAAAATGTTTGATATTTCTTCCCTCCGATCTCTCCATCCATGCATTTCAGGCAATGGCATCAATTGGAAAGTCGAAGAGCTCGTCAAGCTCCAGAAGATCAACAGTGGATTTTCGTTATCATCGTCGTTTGGAGGCAGATTTTGGCAGCATAAGCCTTGAGTTTGTACACGCTTTTCCAAGCAGAGGTGGGGCCAAGCTGATAGGACCAGCGACCGAAGATGGGGCTTGTGTTGGCATTTCAAACGGTGGTCTCTAATCGAATTTTAGGCAAGTTGTTTGGTCGAGATAAATGGATGAACAAATGGCAGTTATAGGTTTGAAGGCGATGTTGCCTACGTACGAAGATGAAAGGAGAAGAGAAAAGGAAGGGGGCGACCATGATTTTCAGATCCAAGATGGATGGCCTAGATTTTCTCAAGGTTAAAATACAAAAAAATGTAAATTAATTATAATTAAGTTTGTGTAATCTTATAATTGCAATAACTTTTCATACGAGGTTGAAATTGGACGACACAAGTTGCGTTGAGTTCATATTGACAAGCACGATAGTTTAGAACTGGGTTGGATTGATTTGGTGCCGCTAGGAATTTTAGGTAAAATTAAATGTCCATTTAATTTTATTCGAAATAAAACATTGCAATGTCTATTGGAAGCAAAGTTGAAAGTTGGAACCGTGATAAGTCTACGAGACTTGGTTTCTGTATGACATTAAGAGTCACTTTTCGATATTGGTGCGGAGAAATAGAGATTGGATTTGTTCGAAAACCACTCCGGACCGATATATGGATTCGGATGCATAGGTTTTTGATGATGATTTATAAGGACTGTGGATCTTCATAGCATGAGGACTGCTTATTGACGTGCTCTGCGTCGCTCCTATTATAGAGTTATTTATAGTAGTGGTCTCCTCGTTGTGGAGATTTTTCGGATTGCAAGGACTACTCACTACTACTAGTAGTAAGAGAGTAACTTCGGTTTTGTTCGGTCCTAGAACGAACTTGTACGGATGTTTGTCTAACATTGTATTCCAAATCATATTTGAGTGGTTTCTATAAACGTATATTAGCCGGTGGCGGAGATGACAACCTCTCTTAGCTTAACACCTTTCCCGAGACATACAAGTCAGGAAGTTATACTTTTCTAGAAATCAGCATGTGACGTAGAATGACAGTGTGGGATTCAGAGATGTGATATGTGAAAGGTAATCGTTGCCTCGCGAGCCTCACACCCCGATTATGACTGGATTCTATGTGGTCAGATGTATGCTCACGTTTTGGATAGGAGTGAATTGGGTTATTGGATGCTCTAAGCCTTAGGTACCAGATACATCTGGGCCTCACGGCGGGGATGTTCGAAGTCTGAGTCCATGGATGTTATTCGCAGATTGTATCCCCTTTTAGCCATTTGTGTTGTTATATAACAACATCTGAGTCTTGGACGTAAGCTGTGGATACATATTGATATTTTCACTAGTTTCCTATCATATTGGAAATCCAATTCCAATACGTGCCTGCCATTTTGTTTTGTATAGCCTTGAATGATTGGGACCGGAATTTAGTAATGGTAATAATTTTGGATATGCTATTATTTGTGAAATAGACACTATCATAATATAAAATGACTTGATATAAAATGTTTTTGTTATCGTAAGGTAAAAACATGTCTGTATTTATATGTGGGTGTGTCTTACGAGATACTTTTGCTTTGAAAAGAAAAGTTTAGGTAATTTAATAAATTTCAGGGAGTGTGTTTTCTCATGTTGGTTTATCAGACTGATCCGGGCGTTCTCCCCTTTCAATGCTCGGGTCAGGCCGAGTATAATTACATATTCAGATTTGGTGCTTTTGGAGCTACAGCATGAGAGCTGGAGATCTTCATGTCGTGTGTGTGTGTATATATTCCTAAATTGTTATTGTTTATATTATCGGCAATTGCAAGGATGGATTATTATAACTGTCCAGGCTAATAACTAGTGACTAGTTGTTGAACTTTGATTGATGTATGTGTATACAGTTTCTATTTTCTAAAGATTATTGAGATGATATTATATGGTTTCCGCTGCGATGTGACATTATGTAATATTCTGTTTGGTTATCTCTTCTCTCTTTCTTATCTTCTTTTCTTCTCTCTTCTTTTCTTTCTCATGACTTTCTCTCGGTCTGTGCTTTTTGGGTCGGACATGTGTGGTTTATTATCGACTCAATGGGTATGGATTTACGGGTATTCACACGTGGTATCAGAGCTTAGGTTTAGTATATTGCTAGGTTTTGATGTGTACTCAGTATAGATAGGGTCAGTAGCACCCAAGATTTAGTTTGAATGTATTATATATGTATGTATGTATATATATATGAGCGCGTATTTGTTAGTGATATAAAAATATTTTATATTGTGTTTACTTATCCATTGAGTTATTTATGAATTTTGATCGGTGTGTGGGACACCATGTGATCGGTAGGGATTTCTAAACACTTAAACGAGGCAAGTGGATATAATATTATTTTTAAATTGGGTAAATGAAATAATTTTACCTCGATTATATATTATAAATAAAGAAAACAATTTTTCAGGAATTATTATAGTATATATAAATTGATTGTTTTGTTATTTGAAATTGTAAATATTTATAAGTTAATAAAAGATGTTTGAATAATCTTAATAAAAACCAATAATTGTAAAAGAATAAACTATATAAGAAAATGAATTATAAAGTATGGATTATAATTAAAATGATTTACAATTGCGAAATAATCTTATATATAAGAAATGAACACACGTATATTTTTAGCATATGAGTTATAAATAAAAGTGGATTTAAACTAAGAATTTGAATCCCGTTGATTTTGACAGTTGTTTTTCAAATTTTGAAGAGCTATATTATTATAATCTAAATAAAATAAATAAATTTTGAATGTATCTTATGTACGTGAAGTGAAAGAGTGAAACTATATAAATATAAATTAATAAATGTTATTTATAAATATAAAAAGGGATTTTTTTTAAAAGAATATAAATCACTGAATTCACTGTCGTTGTTAGAAAATAATAAAGATACTGATTGTAGTATCATCAGTATCATTTTCAAGTTTCTAAGTGATGGATTTGCTACCAACAGTAAATTGAAAATTTAAATTTTGTTGTGATGAACAAATTCGAATTTAAAATCCAGTTTGAAATTGATAAATATAAGTAAAATGAGTTTTAGACTTATAATATGAAATAAAAATTTAACTTAGTAAAGTTAAATTAATTTGAGTTAGCGTAATAAAATATCCTAATTGAATTGGATTTGAACTGGATTATATAAGTAATTGAAATGAAAATTAAACTTAAGAGGTAAGTGATTATATAATATGAATTTTAATGTTTAAGTAACTAAGTTGTATAACTTATATTAACATGTTAGAAACAAGAGTTATGAACATGTAATTAGATAATATTGAAATTGGAATATGGATTTAGAATTTAACTTTGGTAAAATTAAATAAATTGGAGTAATGAACTAAAATTATGTGAATTGATGAATCAAATAAAAGTGGCTATAAATCTAAGTTGTAAAGTGATTATATAACCGTGAATTGAAATTATAAAATGTGAATGGAAGTAAACTTACGTAAATGTTCATGGGATTATAAATAAATAAGTTGTATAACTTATAAAATGGGAAAAAGTAAGTAATACAAAATATTAAAATGGTTAAACAATTCTGTTAAGAAAAAAAAATTGAATTTGAATAGTGAAATGAAATTTGACTTAAGTAAAAGTTAAATAGAATGACTTTAAAAATGAAATCTAAGTTAAGTTAAAAGAAAATGATCTTTGAAAATGCAATTTAACTCAAGGATAAAGAAATGAGATAATGAAATGAGTTAAATAAAATAGAATTTGAATTAATATTAGAAGTGAACTTAAGTTGTATAGTGAATGTAAATGTAAGTGAGAATGAAATGAAACATAACTTAAGTGATGTTGAATGAAGTTGGAATTAACATTAACAACGAATTAATAAAGTGAAGTGATGAATACGAATATAAACTTTAGTTATATAATGCAATTCAACTTTAATTTTAAAAGGTGAATTAGTGAATAAACATGGATTAGAACTATTGTTGTTAAGAATTGAATAAACTTAAGTTAAGAAGTGATGATAAAATTAGTATTGGAAGTGTTATGTAAAAAAATGTGAATATAATGAATGTTAGAATTCAATATAAATTGAATATTAAAACAATTGGAATTAAATGTGTTAAACCAAACTGAATGTAAATGAAGTAAAAATGATTCTTTGAGTGTAAATTAAGTAAATTTGATTATGTTAGATATGCATTGGTTGTTAGATGGATGTTAGTTGATTGAAAAGAAATTCATTAAATATTAATGGAAATGAATTAATGAACTTTAAGGTTAAGCGATTGAATTCAAATTGCAAGTAAGTGAATCTAAATAGAATTGAATTTGATTTAATTTGAAAGTGAGCTAACTTGAATGTAAATTTGTGAATGTAAACTAATTGGATATAAATAGATGAATGTTAGTAAAATCTAATATTAACGAATCAAATGATTAAACTGAAAACCAATTCAATGAATATTAATGAGAAATGAATGTATATTGATTTGGCTATGGATTAATTTGATAGATATTGGTTTGTTGGATGTTAGTTGGATGATAGTTGGTTGATGGTTGAATTTTTTTCTTTTGATTTCATTTGCTATATTGTCATATATAGTTGTTGTATTGGTATATGTTGTATATTGATATTACTTTCCATATATACATTTACTTATTTTGTTGTGTGTTTAGTGGGTGTGGATGGCGCGTGCTTCGCATTTGGAGCTCGCTTTCATGCCGTATTAGACGTATATGCTCGCTGATAATATATAAGGTACATATCTTGGAAATGTTCGATATTTCTTCCCTCCGATCTTTACATCCACGCATTTTCAGGCAACGGCATCAACTGGAAAGTCGAAGAGCTCGTCGAGCTCTAGAAAATCAATAGTGGATTTTCATTATCATCGTCGTTTGGAGGAAAAATTTTGGCAGCATATGCCTTGAGTTTGTGTATGCTTTCCCAAGCAGAGGTGGGGTTGAGCTTGACTGGACCAGTGGCTGAAGATGGAGCTTGTGTTGTCGTTTCAAACGGTGGTCTCCGATTAAATTTTAGGCGGTGATCTGGTTAAGATAAATGGACGAACAAATGGCGGCTATGGGTTTGAAGGCGACGTTGCCTGTGTACGAAGATGAAGGGAGAAGAGGAAAAGAAGGGGGTGGCCACGATTTTTGGATCCAAGATGGACGGCTCAGATTTTCTCTTGGTTAAAATAAAAAAACTATAAATTAATTATAATTAAATTCGTGTAATCTTATAATTGCAATATCTTTCTCATACGAGGTCAAAATTAGACGGTACAAGTTGTGTTGGGTTCATATTGACGAGCATGATAGTTTAGAGCTAGATTGGATTGATTTGGAGCCGCTAAGAAGTTTGGGTAAAATTAAAGGTTATTCGAAATAAAACATTACAATGTCTATTGGAAGCAAAGTGAGCACAAATCATTCTTTCAGACTCTCCTATATTTTTATAAAAGTGAGAAAAATTTTGTTTATGATCATTGATGATTGTTTGGGTGATATATATATATATATATATATATATATATATATATATATATATATATATTGTGACGCCCCACCTCTATACCCACGCTAGACAAGAACACTACGGAGTAGTGCTGTCAACTAGCACGGAGAATAAGGCTGTTGAGGAGCGACCATCCATGTAATTGCTTATCACACGGTGGCTATAAATAATCTTCGGAAACAAACATAGAAATAAGCATAACACAAATAAGTCACAGCATCCATATCACAGAGGCGGAAGAAGATATGAATATATAACTAACACATGAAAGTGTACATCAGAGTAGTGGTCAAAGAGATCCACAATAATACAAAAGAATAGCAACATGTGCTATACAAAAGAATACAGCTATGAGTCTATGTCTCAAGTGTATACAACAAAAACTGCTAATCTAAATAGTTAGCCAAAAGTCAGAGTAGCAAATCCCGGGAAGAAGTCAAGCAGAAGCACCTGTAACATCTCGGTCTGACCCGAGTATTATTTAAGAAAATAATAAACGGATCAGTCTAGCTATAAATATCAGATGACATGGTATAAAATAAAAGATATGGCATAACATAAAATATCCATACTGACATATTACTATAAGTATGCAAATGATGATCAACAGAAGATCAATCAATAAGAGATAAGTCGATATCACAAGAATCTTCTCAAAGATCCAAAGAGGGCATCATACCCTAAACTTGTACTCATAACAAGTCAATGACATAAATTCCAGAAATCAGCACAAGAAATCCAGAAATCACAGAAAAAGGGAAAGAGGCCTATTACATGACGGTCCGAAGACCATGGGGAGCTACCCCATATGTGTGAGTCGAAATCACACAGATGAGGTCTAGACTAACCAAAAATCAAAAAGGTATGTGTGAGTGAAATCACACAAGTGCTGTCTAGTCTAACCTCACAAACAAAAACGTATGTGTGAGTGAAATCACACAAGAGGTGTCTAGATTAACCAAGAAGGTAAAAAGGTATGTGTGAATGAAATCACACAAGTGGTGTCTAGTCTAACCAAGCAAACAAGAGACATCGCACAATTGCTAGTCTAAATCATAAGAATGATCATCATGATCAACGAGAAGTGTCAATTACACTAAGCTAGTAAATATAAAATTTTAGTTTCATGTCCCATAACCACTTGCTTAACTTAAATATTTACGAACAAACTGTAAATATTCACTAGAAAATTGTCACAAGAGGTTCAATCGAACAAGTCCAAGAATTAACCGACGAAGCAAACGCAAGCGTTTCATACCACTTGTTTTACTAAGCCGTTTAATTAGATTTCTTATCCGAGTGAGGTAAAGGTTTGTATATACTAATAGATTGGAAAACGGGTTAAGAAAAGAGCTTTGTTATTAAAAATAGAGTAGAAATCCTTTTATTGAAAGAGTTTTGATATTTACTACCAGTTTTGAAACCTTTATATTTTAAAGTGATCAATCACAGAAGCGATTTTAGAAACAATCAATCACAAAGATCACATTCGGAGATGTGATAAAAATCCAAGGAAATCTGCTCAGCAAGTTCTGTTGAATGTTTTTCATATAAGATCCCCTACGGAGGGGGGGTCCGGGGGGGTGGCAACCCCCCAAGGTGGGGGTGCGGGGGCAACGCCACCGCTACGGGGTTCGACCTATGAGTTAAGCGAACTATTGGGATAAGGTCCAATGACCTACGAGTTAAAGGTCCAACGACCTATAGGGTTATAAGGTCATACGACCTAACGAGCTATGGCCAAAGGACCTAGTAATGGTAGTAGGGTTGAGCGACCTAAAGGTTTAACCGGTCAAGCGACCTAAGGAAGGTAAGGTCTAACGACCTAACGCTCGCGACCTAACGGTCTAAAGGCTAAACGACCTAACGACTCAAGGGTCTAACGACCTAACGACTCAAGGGTCCAACGACCTAAAAGTATAAAGGTCATGCGACCTACCGGTTTAAGAGGCGAGCGACCTAAGTGTTACGATCTAAGAGTCGAACGACTTAAGGGTCTAACGACCTAAAAGTATAAAGGTCATGCGACCTACCGGTTTAAGAGGCGAGCGACCTAAGTGTTACGACCTAAGAGTCGAACGACTTAAGGGTGATGCGACCTACGACCTAATCTCAAATGCGAGCTACGAGCTAGCGACCTAGAGAAGTGAGTGAGGCCGAGCGACCTACAACCTATCCCCACACGACCTAACTCCGAACACACCAAAAATGGCCAGAACGACCTAGTGTTGACTCGCGAGCGACCCAACTGAAGCGACCTAACTCCAAACGTGCCAAAAATGGCCAGAACGACCTAATAGCAGTTTCTCACCAAAAATGTTAAAATTTGGAGTTTTTCGCCAATCCAATCCCAACCAAATGCAAATGTGCATGCTAAAGTGATAGGGAATCATTCCCAACAGTCCAATATAGTTATAGACTAGAATTGTGAGATAAAAATCTCACCTTTTCACCAAATTTATGAAGAAAAGCTTGAAAGAAATGGAGAAGTAATCACAAGCTTGAATCCAATGTCTTCTTCTTGAATTTGGAATTGAATGTTGGATTTGCAAGAGAATTTGAGCTTGGAATTTTAATTTCTCTTTCCACTCACCATTAATGCTTAAGCTTGGTTGTTAGGAAATTTATGAAGAGTGAGGAGAAAGAGAGAAGTGGGTTTGAGTTCTAATGGCTAATCTAACCCAAAGTCCAAAGCGGGAAAAGTAAGTGAAATTCCACTAACTCCAAACCTATCAATGTTTATACTTAAAAAGTTGTAAACGGCATTTCGAACTCAATGGAAGTGGTCTCGAGTACTAATTTGACCGTTTGCAAAAATTAGCTTTTCGGACCAATATCCGATTAACGACAAAATATTTAAATATAAAATCGATAAATATGCGGGTTGTTACATATATATATATATGTATATGTATATATATATATATATATATATTGGTATTTGGATATATTCCCGCATATTTTAGCAGATGAAACCCTATACGTTTCCATGAATGAGCGGATGACCCTTTGTACACGCATCTGCTTCGAAGTGGACATTGTACATATTTTATCATATCTATATTGGTTGCAGATGACAGGTTTGAGGGATCCAACTGGATTCCTCACCAGTGTTGATTTTTATTTACAGATATAGCTATATGCTATTATCTTGTGATATATGATATGATTGGATGCCATGTTTGTAGAAATAATTGTTTATCCCTTATTTAGTGCATTAGCAGTAGTGGGACATATTTTAAGTATTTTGAAATGCTATAAAAGTGATTTTGGTTTGAAAGTGATTTTTAATGATTTCGAAGTATTTGTGCTTATAATTATTTGTGAATTATGAAAAGGAGTTTATCTAAATTAAGATGGAATGCATGGTTTTTATTTGTTTTAAATTTACAGTTTTAATGAAATATTTGTAAATTAGATTTGTAAGTTGATTTTTTTATTAAGGATTTATAAAAGTGACATTTTTATAAATTAAGTATTTGATATTTGTAAATATAGTTTTATAAATATTTATGAAATCAAAATTAATAAAATTTGAATATATGAACATCATGTGATTAGAATTGCATAGTTTGACTATGCGATGTTTCATAAACATAACTGATAAGAAGGAATTAGCTGGAACCTGATAATAAATTCCGGTAAGATAATTAAATGCCTATTTATAAATATTTATCAAGGAATGATAATGTTATTTATTATCAATGATTTATTGGCTTTATTTGATATGAAACTTGAAGTAAAAATACCTTGTGAATTCATTTTCACTATTTGACTATAAGATATTTGATAATAATGATTTTGTTAGGTTAAGAATGTAGTTATGAGCATGTTTTACAAATTTACGATTCTGGGCAATGAATAGTCCTTTCAATTGAATTTTTAAAAAGGGATTACATTCATGATTTTGGACAGTAAATAATCCTTTAAAATAAATGTGTAGTAGCAATATATCTAAATGGAGTTTAAATGATTTATGAATATGCTTATTCCGTTGAGACAAGTATATGAAAATATTTTCCAATTATTGAATATTTTTTAAGCTTGTGAGTATGTATCATTTTATAGATATTTTCGAATATATACATATTTGAAAAGTGATTTGGTTTATAAGAATTATAAAAGGGCCTAATAATTGCATGAGTACTAGATTATGCCTATTGGCAAAGTTTCGGTTTCTTGACTTGATGTAGAAACTGATTAGTCGTGCACTTAGCACGTGGCCAATTGTGTAGGCTTGATTATTATTCGTGTTGAGGATGTTGATTCATGTATGTTGAGACTTGGTTTTGATTCATGACACGAAGCTATCACTACGACATACAGATTTGACGATTGCTATGATAAATAGAGAATATATACTACAAGGAGACGAGACTTCAAAACCAGTGCATCAATTATATTATTTTGTTTTTGAGTCTTAGGTCAATGTTGTTAATGTTGTTAAAATTCTCTCCTCGATTACGTATATATTAGATTGTATATTTAATCATTCTATTTCCCAAATATTTTATACACAATAAGCATATAATTAAATTATAAAAGTATTTTAAAGTTATAGAAATTAATATACCTATGTAAACTATGCATATTGCACAAATTTAACCAGGCCAGTCGATTGACCTAGAGGTCCAGTCGACTGGCACTGGAAATTTTGTGCAACATGCATAGGTAAGCGATATACGAATTTAAATTTAAAAAATATTTTGAATATTCAGTCAACTAACCCAGAGGCTCAATTGACTGAATTTCTATAACAACCACTTTTCAAAGATACACGACATTATGTGAAGAGATACGAACCTCTACGAAAAAATTAGACGCAACACTTCAATCGAAACTCTTCACCGATAGTCGCTGCTTTCTAACCTTTATAAATACAAACTCCAACTTGATTCAAAATCACTTAATCACAATCGAATTTTCTTACCTCTCTGATCTAACTTTCTGAAATTTATTTGCTATCATACTTTCAATTATTCTACATTAAAGCAATACTATACATTTCTATTCTTCCTATACTTCAAATATATATATATATATATATATATATATATTTATTTATTTATTTCTACTCGATGAGAAGTGTGATATCCCGAAAATTTCAAGCAATTAAAAATATGATAATCTCTTTCTAAATTATTTAAAATTGGCAAAATTATTCTTTTAAAACAAATAATAATGATTTATGTATTATATAATTAGATTTTAAATAAAATTATTAATTTCAAACAAATTAAATATGTGCTTGTTTAATTGTAAATATATGTGTGAGTTAATTTTAAATTGAATTTTAAATTGAATTTATATTTGAATTGAAAATTCAAAAGATAATTATCTTAAAATAAATTTTGTTTTAAAAATATATTATATATGATTTTCGTCAGTATATAGTTTGTTTTACATTATTTTCTTTAAAAGATTTTGTTTATATAAATTAAGAAAAGTATTTATTAAATAGTAAATTAAATATAAATGTTTTATTATTAATAAAAACATGCATAATTACAAGTGTAAATTAATGAAATCATGTTAATAACAAGTGTAAGTAAATTAGTATATGTAAATGACGAATGTTAGCAAATAAAATAAGTGTCATTGTTTTATTTTACTTTCTTTTATTTTTAAAAATCATAAATTAAGTCAATATATACATCTATCTCTTCTCTTCATTTCTTTTTCTATCTTCTATTTTTCAAAACAAACAAAACTTAAGGCCTGTTAACATTTTCAAACCAGAAAATTAATTCAAACGACAAATTCATTTTAGTTTTAAAAGCAAAATCATTTCAGCAATCAACTACCCCAAATCATCAAGCAAATTCAACTAAATCAAGGCTTAAATCATCTCAGCAACAAAGTGATTTCCAGTTACAAGATTTCCAGTTTAAAATCAAAGCAACATATGACCCGAAGGTCCAACATATGACCTGAAGGTCTGGTACTGGTATTGACCCGAAGGTCCAACATATGACCCGAAGGTCCAACATATATTCAATTAACGAGTCCGGAATTAACCGAAAAAGCAAACGCACATGTCCCATACCACGTGTTTTACTAAATCGTTTGATTCTCTTGATCGTTTCCTTGAACGTGTGAAATCATCAAAATCATCAAAATCATCAAACAACAAATGTTTCAATTAACGAGACCGGAATTAACCAAAATAGCAAACGCACATGTCCCATAACCACATGTTTTACTAAATCGTTTAATTCTCTTCATCGTTTCCTTGAAAGTGCAAAAATCATGTATTCCAAAAATAACATTTCACATTCTCAAACGGACAAGTCCGGAATTAAGCGAATCAGTAAAAGAAAGGGGTCATAGTCCTAGATTTTGCAAAAATGTTTAAATCGCTTCCTCATTCTTTTGAAAGCGCAAAATGCAAAACTTCTGAAAACAATTTCATTTATTTCATAAAAGTATTAATCTACATTCTCAAACGAATAAGTCCGAAATTAAGTGAATCAGTAAAAGAAAGGGTTCATAGTCCTCGATTTTGCTGAATCATTTAAATCTCTTTCTCATTCTTTTGAAAACGTGAACTGAAAATTTTTGAAAACAATTTTTATTTTAAAACGCTTTTTATAATCACGTGATTAAATCAGCAACATAAGTAGCAATTTCAACAAGAAAATGGTACTTCTCAAAACAACATAAAACTAATCTCAAAATCAGCATTGCGGGATAGCCGCTTGAAAATCCACTTTAAAATTTGACAGTTACTGAAGTCAAGGCGACAGTAGTTTTTAAATGTCAAAATCTCATAAAAATAATTTGCATCAAAATATAATATCAGTGAATTTTCATTCATTGAAATATGTCAACAAAACACCGTGCTTCAAAATATAGCATTGGTGTGAAAAGCCCGTTATAAGAATAACGACAACAAAGTACGTTTCATAACCAAGCATCGGTTCAACGTAAAATTAATGCAGTAACGTGCAGCTTGAATTTTGCACGTACACTACAAAATGAACAAAGAAATCATTCGAATATATCTTCAATGAAGATAATTCAAAACAGCAAAATCTAATCAACATGTGATTAGCATCAAAGGAAACCAGCAAAATTTCAACAAAACCACATAGCTGCAATCGCTTCGAATCCTCAAATCGGATTCGAAATTTTAAAGAAAACAAAATAAACACAGCTATGTAAACAACAAATGAAATTTATTTCAATTTCATACTTTGATTTTTTTAAATCAAAATAATTATCATCTGTACTCAGCGAAGCAGTCACACTGTTTTCGCTGCGCACTCTGATAAACAAAGCACAAATCAATCAATCATCAAAACCCAAATCAACTTTTATTTTTAAATAAAGCTATTAAAAAAATTTTATCAAAATTTCAAAACTTTAGTTTTGACTCAAAGCACATATAAAACATCGACTAATAGTTGTAACATATGTTCCATCTAAGTTATGTTTTATATTATGTCCATAAATCCCAAGCTCTGATACCAACTGTGACGCCCCACCTCTATGCTCACAATAATAAAGAGTATTAAAAGAAATACTGTCTATTATTATGAAGAATAAGGCTGGATAGGAGCGGCCATCCGTAGTTAGGCCTTACACTAGTATTGGTTATCTCGATAGGAGTGGTATATATTTTTATTTTTCATCTCTTATTTATTTACTCCCATGGACATACCCAATTCTAGTATAAAACGAACTACGATGGTTCATAATAGTTTAGGACAATATATATAATAATAACACAGATAAAGTAAATGCGGAACACAGATATAACAGAAAGTCTCATATATATATATATAACTGATGTCAGTTGATATACATGAATACAATACATATGATACAACTACAACTGTCGACTCTGGAAGCTACATAAACAAGTACATTATCGTGAATAATATACATGAATGTACAACATCCTATACAAGACTACTACAATAACGACGACTACTCCAAGAGAAGTGAAAAGACTTCATAGCTCTAACATCAACCCAAAGTAAAATATGAACAACCTGTAAATACTCGGTCTGACCCGAGTATTAAATTCAAGAGAAAATAATACACGGGTCAGTCTAATTCAAACTCAGTTATTAGTGCACAGAAGCAATAATAATTAAATATGAATAGATGACAGTCAAAGTAAATTCACCTATCCGATTCTTTAACAAGAAATCGGATAGCGGTGAATATAACACATAATAGTGTTAAACAACAAATCAGCAGATCCAAATCATCAACAGAGATAAGTGAAAAGAATATCAATGAAGATAATTTAGGAAACATCAGAATTGCCTAATTGGCAATTAACAACGAAATCTAACTATAAATAAATAACTAGAAACTCATAATCTAATTATCAAATCGATAATTAGATAACAACAAAATGATCAAATGAAACTAAATCCATTTAAACAATTGAAATATCTCTTAAAATATCCATTCTAATTGGCTGCAGTACACGCTAACGTGTACTGCCCCGCCAATACGACATATGAAATACACAAAAGATCAATGGATCAAAAGTAATTTAAATATCAATAAAAGCAATACCGTGTGGCTGCAGTTCACGCTTGCGTGCACTGCCTTGCCACTACAGTGATGATGTACCCAATGAATGTACATAACAAACTGCACATGGAAAAATGAATCAGAGGTGCAACGAGAAACAGTATAACTCAAACGAGCAAGTGCACAAGGCAGTGTACAACATGAAGACACAGCCGAATAAAGGTGAGAGAACCAATAAAATGGCACCACAGCACACATCAGAAAGGATTATGAACTTAACAGTGTGAATGATCCAAAGTGAGGACAGCCTGAAGCAACACGTGCCCAGACTAAAACAGAAGGCAACATGGAATCATGTCAAACTACATACACATGAACACCTAGATAGGCAGGACATATGTAACATAACTGTAACCATGTCACAAGATAACAAAAGATACCAAGATGAACTCAATCAATGTCGAGGCCATTGAACAGCAAGCCAAAGGCAACACGGCAACAACTAAAACATTTAAGCATATGAATGCAAGTAAATGTCACTAAGAAGCATTGTTCAGCATACATATGAATCAATTTCATATGTATAACAAACAAAATGGACAAACTCGGCAATGCAAGAAATCAATACAAAGAATTCCACAATGGCCAGAAAATACTGCCAAGTCGTATGAAGTGATGTATTGAACAATCATGCCAAGAGAACAAGTATACATACATACAAGCAGGGTAAGCATCACCATGAATAGGCAATATTTCACACTACTCGAAATGTACACGAAGGTCTGCAACAATACTATAGTGAAGATTCACATAACAATGCCAACCACATGAAACTGGAAATTCCAAAACCAACAATGGAAATGCAACCAGTCTCGAGTAATTATACTAGAGACTACAAAGAAACCAAGTCAAGTTACAGATCAAAGCTTTCACAAAACAAATGTAAACTTGAATTTTTCCACAAAGTCAAATTACCGACAAAGCTACAATATTCAAAACTTCAGAGAGGACAATGTAGCTATCCTATAAATACATATACATATGTATACGCACATGTATATACACTTACAGATAGAGCTAACAGGCTCAGAGGTACCAGAGTAATGCCAAATAGATCAAATGAGGTGTTCAATACAACATGAAGCTAGATTATATAAACTCGACCATAAGCCGTGGATACAAATGCAGCAGTATAAATATCGACATGAACAGGTATGCAGGTGGACGCAACATGTACCAAACAGTGTGAAAAAGGCTAGAACTCATGTCAGTGCACAAATCAAACTACATTGAACAGGCAAATTAAAACAGACTCAAGTGCATATACCAGAATGAAACATTGAATCGCAACCCACTTGAAACATAGCATCAAATGGAAGTAGAAATGGATGCAATTTAATTCAAGTGAATGGCCATAACATGTACTCGATACTGAACAATCCCAGGGAAACCCAAATTTAACCCCGCGCAGATATACAATGAAAACGTAACCAACATATGGTTACTGTGAAGATAATGCTAGGACTACAATGCTGCCATATACAAAGGGCCAATGACATACATATATGCTATCAACCTGAGGACTGCAATTTAAACAGTGAAAACAAAATTCGAGTTGAAGCCGAAGTTCGACAGCTAATGGCCACACTCGTGTACAAACGAATCAACCTCATCATCAAAGAACTCAACAGTAAACAAAGTCATAGTCTTGGAAATCAAGAATTTAGTAATTTCACAAAAAAAAAACAAAGTGACCGAAGTCAAATAGAAATCGAGCCGAGGAAAACACGAAATCGCAAATTCAAAAACTCGCTAAGACTTGAACTAGATGTGAGTGAAAATCGAAATCACTCACCTGGTTTGACAAGCACAGATCCATCGATTGGTACTCAAAGACGAACGAAACCAAGCAGCCGCGTGTATCTCTGAGACGAGCAACTACAATGCCCTAAATTTTAAGGAACGAACGAGAAAGAGCGAAGCCCAAATTTGGAGCAGCGGAACGAACACGAGACGATGCCGCCATTTTATTTTATTTTATTTTTAAGTTAGGGCATGCGAACCAAATGAAGGGAGAGGGGGACGGTCATTCCCTTAGATAATATCACAACCCAAAATAAAAGAGAATGGGCCAATATTCAATATTTAAAGCCCAACAGCACTTAACCCACAGATTAATCGTTTGATAACGATTATAAATCACTGCGAAATCTCGGGTTGTTACAGACTCCCCTCCTTATAAAAATTGCGTCCCCGCAATTTTCATAATTAAAGTCGTCTACAACAATTATTTTTCTAACATAAACTGGTTAAGCTAGAAAAATAAAGTCAGGAATACAACCGTCAAAGGAATCTTTTAATTTCATAAAAGAAATTCACAAATTCTCAACAAAACCTAGTTATCAAATAGATAATCAGAATACAGAGATCACGTAACTGCACTATCTAATCATTGATACGATAATTAGGAGACAGCAAAATCTAATTATCAACAAGGATAATTAGAAAACAAAAATCACAAATATCTAATTATCAAAACGATAATCAGGAATTACCACAACGGTAATAAAATTTCAAATCAGCAAATATTCAATTATCAAAAACGATAACCAAATCTCAAATCAACAAATATTCGATTATCCAAAACGATAACCAAAACTCAAATCAACAAATATTCGATTATCAAAAACAATAATCAAATCAACAAATATTCGATTATCAAAAACGATAATCAAATCAAAAAATATTCGATTATCAAAAACGATAATCAAATCTCAAATCAACAAATATTTGATTATCCAAAACGATAACCAAAACTCAAATCAACAAATATTCGATTATCAAAAACAATAATCAAATCAACAAATATTCGATTATCAAAAACGATAATCAAATCAACAAATATTCGATTATCAAAAACGATAATCAAATCTCAAATCAACAAATATTCATTATCAAAAACGATAATCAAATCAATAAATATTCGATTATCAAAAACGATAATTGTAACGACCCGTAAATTTTCGATAATTAAAATAGCTAAATTAATAAGATTTCGTGATTTAATGTTAGAAAAAAATTATAAGTCGTTTGGAATAATAATAAATGGAATGAATTGCGACAACAATTATCCAAGTAATGAAAAATAAATGCTACTTGGTGAATGCCTTTGAAATCAATAGTTGAATAGGATAATAAATGTTGAAATTCATTGGGTATAATAGAGCAATTGATTGATAAGTAAAATCTATTTAAAATCAAATATTGAATATTGAACCGGTAAAATTTTTAAATTAAATATTTGGAAATTATTCAATAATTTAATAATGGGAATTAAATAACCGTATAATGGAAATAGTTGTTCTATAATTTTAATTCGTTTCAAAAGTTAAATTTTATAAGTTCATTTTGAATATTTCAAAAGATAGTGATTTAAGAATAATCAAATTTGTTAAATTTAATATTACGAATGTTTGAATAAATTAAATTCCGAATTTGATATGATTAATTTGATATTGAAATTTAATATATGAAAATAGAGTGAATAATTGAAATTTGATTTAATATGATTCAAATTGGTTTCCAAAGTGAATGTAAGTTATATTTGGATTTTAATAGAGTTAATAAGATAAAAATTGGAATTTATTGGATAAATTGAATAATGGGTTTAGTATGATTAAAAATGATTTGTAAAATTTTATTTTATCATATGAAAGTTAGAATGATGTTGTAGAACTTTTAAAATCGAATTAAAAGTAAATTTGTGAAAATTGAATATTTTAATATTTAATTATCGACTGGAAAATAGCCAATTTTTGAACAGTCTCAGAATTGGACGAAAAAAGTTCCATTGGATCCGTAATAGTTAGTTATTATCGGATTTCAATTTTCATAGCAATCGGAGTTGTCGTTTGACCGTAGCAGCTCGAAACGCGTTGAAATTGTTTTAATATTAATTTGGCGAGTTAAAATAGTCATTTTTCAAACGTTCTCGGATTTCGACGAAACTAGTTTCATTGGATCCGTAATGTGATATTATTGTAAGGTTTCAAATTTCGTGTCAATCGGATTTACCGTTTGTCCGGGGCAAGCCAAAACGCATAGAAATTAGTTGAATCGGTTTAATTTAAATTTGATCGTTTATTGCCGTAACTCGCGCATATGATCGAATTAGCCTCCGAAACCTATTCCATTGTGTCCGGAACGTGGGGTAAACCCTAGAAACGCCAGTCGGCACGCTTCGTTTGGAGTTCGGAAAATTTCGATGAATAGTAAATTGGGAAATTTTTTCTATAAAAGGACCTTCACCCTTTCACTTTGCAAACCCTAATTTACTTCAGCCCTAGCCGCCATTTTACTGAATCAATGGCCATGAAAATTCGAAACTTCTTCCTCATTTTCCTCTCAATCCATCAACAATTAGCAAAAAAACTCTCAACTACAAAGTTGTAGAGCACGATGAAAGCTTCAAATCCATACGGAGATGATCGAAAACGGAGCCACGGATCAACGGGAAATCGAGCAAGAAGGGGCTGCGTTTTTCACGCAATTTGAGGCAAAGGATGAGGCCGAGCTTGGAGCTATTTGGGGTGAAGGTGGAGTAAGGCGGTGGCTTCGAAGTGGTGTAACCTGATCGTCTTCAAGTTGCTCGGTTTGGTCGTGAAAAATCGATGAAGATGGCGGCTATGGGTTGTGTTGCGCGTTCGAACACCGGGAAGAAGATGATATGCGTACGTGAGGAGATGAGGGAGTGCGGCCCAGATCTGCTATGCTTGAAATCAACGGTGATGATGGGGTGGGTTTTAAAATTTTAATTAAGCTGAAATTAATTTACATAAAATTTCGTGTTAACTTTAAACCATCATAACTTTGTCATACGAGGTTGGAATTCGACGAAACTTTTTGCGTTGGAATCGTATCGACGAGGACTACGCAATGGAACTGGATTGGAATCATTTGGAGCTAGAGAAAATTTTGAGTTAAATCGAACGTCGTTCGATTTGATTTAAAATCGAAAAATCAAGGTGAGTGTTTTATAACGCTCACACCGTACTAAATATTTTATGCTAGTTAAATTTGATATTATGAAGTGTTATGATTTTATTTGTCGTTGTTTGGTAAAAATTTAATTGTCATATAGCTTGTCATTTGCATTAACCGTTGAAAAATTAAATTGACAGTTAAATTGAAATTAAAATTGAATTGCGATTAAATTACCTGACATTGATAACTATGAAACTGCCATGAATTGTATTGTTTATTGGATGATGTACTTTGATGGATGCTATTGGTTGATAATTGAATGTTTGGATGTTTATTTGCTTATATAGATCCTGTTATGCATACATATGATAGTGAGATTTAATTTAAGTAATATATACTCATCCCTGACATTTAATTGAAATAAATAATTACTTGGCCATAGGATAGAAAATTATATACGGACACCGAATTGGCTAAATTAATAATTTTTGAAATCGTCGATTTGAAATTTATGTAAATGTTTCGATTTAAAAGTGATAAATAGAAATCAATTTATAGAAATCGAATTTGTCGAAAATTTGAGTTGGAATGTTGAAATAAATTTTGGTTAAAAGAAATTGGTAAATAATTTAAGTTGTGACTTTAAAATTTAAAATTTGGATATGATTGAATTTCGAAAATCTATTTATTTTAAAGATTGAACATTATTTCGAGCTTTGAATATTACTAAGTAAAAGTGATATGAAAATGATATTTCGAAATCGAGTTTGGAATTGAATCATATTTGGAATTTGGATTTAAACTTGAATATTGTTGGAAATTTTGTTAAGTGTTATAAATTGATATTTTGAGAAATCAAGCTCCAAATCGATATAAATTGAAATTGAATTAATTAAAGGTGAATGTAGAATTGAATTGATTTGAAGTAAAAGTTGACATTGTTTTGAATTGAAATCGAAATTGAATCGGTAGAATGGAAATTGAAATTGATTTGAATTGGGAAGTTATAATTGAAATGGATTGATTTTGAAGCTGTTTTAATTTGTTTCCAAATTACTCTGTTATATAAACCATTTTGAATACTTAAACTATTTTAATCTATTTTAAATCTACTTAACCCAATTTAAATTATTTTAAACTAATTTATCTATTTTAAAGATTTTAAGTGTTTTTAACTATTTTAATTATTTAAAACTACTTTTAAACTACTTAAAACCATTTTTCTAAAATCCTAGGTTGGTCAATAAGGTGAAATGTTTATATTTAAATCTTGAATTTAAATATGAAATCTGATATTTTGAAAGATACGATGATATTTGAATGGATTTGATTTTTGAAGCGAATATGATATTTTGATATCAATTATGAATCGATTTGAAATATAAAGAGCCAAAGGTGTAATAATACGTAGTTATTAAAGAGACCGGGATCGGATATGGACATACTCTCTGTCGATACCGAAAACCACTTTAATAACTATTATACGCGGAGTGATGATCCAGAATGAAGTGGATGGTTTGGTGAACGCGTTGACTGAAGAAAGAGAACGATTATTGGATGACCCCTGACATGACTAAAACAGGAGCCGCGCCGGGCCATTGAGGTTCGCCACCTCTAGCGGACACACTTCTTCGATACCATATCTATTACATTTGTGATGCGATTTGGGTGCACCCCTTGATTTGGGAGTGTTGTTTCGCGGTGTTGGGGTAGCTGCTGGCTATGCCCAACATCAGTCCGGATCACGCAACTACTAGTATCCTAGTTGGTATTGCCTCATGTACCTTGTCATACTGATTATCCTATTCGCGACCACTACGTTTTGATTTGTACCTTGAGTATATGGATTGCCCTCTGGTGACTTCCGGTTTTGGGGAAACTACGGTCTTGTATATGCTTTTGGGAATATAAAAATGTGTTAAGGGGGATTATGGTAACGCCTTAACGCTATTTTGATACTTTATATTACTGATAGGCATTATCTACTTAGCGTATATTACTACATAGTATATAGTTTCACGGATCCTTGAGAGATGGAAAATCCCGTAACATCTCTTGAGTTATTGCACGCACGTTGACACTGGATAGGAGATGTCAAACCCCGTAAACATCTCTGACGCCGTTACACTCATATTTATTTACGATTGACTTAACTTACATGACGATATTTAGTCCTGACTCGAGTGTTTGTCTTTTCATTACGCTCGGGTCAGTCCTGAGTTTTCAGATTTTTGAGGATCTATTTCTGGAGGATGAAGACGAAGATTTGGTATATTATGTACTACTATTATATTCATTCCATTCCGCTGCATTGTTGTATGATATTTGCTGTGTATGTAACTCTGATAAATGTTGTATAATAATAATCAAATGTATTCATTTCAAATGTATTCATTTAATTAACAGCTTCATGAACTGTTATTTTATTATTATACTTTAGCCTTCCGCTGTGAGATTCTGTGTTGTTTCATTTCCTTTATTTCCCTTCCTTTTCTTTTCTTAATTACCCCAATAACTATCTGCCCTTTTAATGGTTTGGAATCGACATGGGTATTTGATCGTCGGTTTAAACTGTCCAAAAAGGCGGGTCGTTACAATAATCAAATCTCAAATCAACAAATATTCGATTATCAAAAACGATAATCAAATCAACAATTATTCGATTATCAAAAACGATAATCAAATCAACAAATATTAGATTATCAAAAACGATAATCAAATCAACAAATATTCGATTATCAAAAACGATAATCAAATCAACAAATATTCGATTATCAAAAACGATAATCAAATCTCAAATCAACAAATATTCGATTATCAAAAACGATAATCAAATCAACAATTATTCGAATATCAAAAACGATAATCAAATCAACAAAATTCGATTATCAAAAACGATAATCAAATCAACAAATATTCGATTATCAAAAACGATAATCAAATCTCAAATCAACAAATATTCGATTATCCAAAACGATAACCAAAACTCAAATCAACAAATATTCGATTATCAAAAACAATAATCAAATCAACAAATATTCGATTATCAAAAACGATAATCAAATCAACAAATATTCGATTATCAAAAACGATAATCAAATCTCAAATCAACAAATATTCGATTATCCAAAACGATAATCAAATCAAAAATTATTCGATTATCAAAAACGATAATCAAATCAACAAATATTCGATTATCAAAAACGATAATCAAATCAACAAATATTCGATTATCAAAAACGATAATCAAATCAACAAATATTCGATTATCAAAAACGATAATCAAATTTCAAATCAACAAATATTCGATTATCGAAAACAATAATCAAATCAATAAATATTCGATTATCAAAAACGATAATCAAATCAACAAATATCCGATTATCAAAAACGATAATCAGAACTCATAACATCAAATATCTAATTACCTGCAGATAATTAGATTCAACAAATATCTAGAAATCCATTAAGATACTCTAGAAAATCAACATAAAAGGTTGGATCGATCCCATCAGATGGCGAGTTTTAGCTACGCCGCACGTGCATCAACATTTGGCCGAAGCCTACCAAGTACCCAACATAATTTTGGCGCCCAACATATGACCCGAAGGTCCAACATATGACCCGAAGGTCTGGTACTGGTATTGACCCGAAGGTCCAACATATGACCCGAAGGTCCAACATATATTCAATTAACGAGTCCGGAATTAACCGAAAAAGCAAACGCACATGTCCCATACCACGTATTTTACTAAATCGTTTGATTCTCTTCATCGTTTCCTTGAACGTGTGAAATCATCAAAATCATCAAACAACAAATGTTTCAATTAACGAGTCCGGAATTAACCAAAATAGCAAACGCACATGTCCCATAACCACATGTTTTACTAAATCGTTTAATTCTCTTCATCGTTTCCTTGAAAGTGCAAAAATCGTGTATTCCAAAAATAACATTTCACATTCTCAAACGGACAAGTCCGGAATTAAGCGAATCAGTAAAAGAAAGGGGTCATAGTCCTCGATTTTTGCTGAAACGTTTAAATCGCTTCCTCATTCTTTTGAAAGCGCAAAATGCAAGACTTCTGAAAACAATTTCATTTATTTCATAAAAGTATTAATCTACATTCTCAAACGAATAAGTCCGAAATTAAGTGAATTAGTAAAAGAAAGGGTTCATAGTCCTCGATTTTGCTGAATCATTTAAATCTCTTTCTCATTCTTTTGAAAACGTGAACTGAAAAATTTTGAAAACAATTTTTATTTTAAAACGCTTTTTATAATCACGTGATTAAATCAGCAACATAAGTAGCAATTTCAACAAGAAAATGGTACTTCTCAAAACAACATAAAACTAATCTCAAAATCAGCATTGCGGGATAGCCGCTTGAAAATCCACTTTAAAATTTGACAGTTACTGAAGTCAAGGCGACAATAGTTTTTAAATGTCAAAATATCATCAAAATAATTTGCATCAAAATATAATATCAGTGAATTTTCATTCATTGAAATATGTCAACAAAACACCGTGCTTCAAAATATAGCATTGGTGTGAAAAGCCCGTTATAAGAATAACGGCAACAAAGTACGTTTCATAACCAAGCATCGGTTCAACGTAAAATTAATGCAGTAACGTGCGGCTTGAATTTTGCACGTACACTACAAAATGAACAAAGAAATCATTCGAATATATCTTCAATGAAGATAATTCAAAACAGCAAAATCTAATCAACATGTGATTAGCATCAAAGGAAACCAGCAAAATTTCAATAAAACCACATAGCTGCAATCGCTTCGAATCCTCAAATCGGATTCAAAATTTTAAAGAAAACAAAATAAACACAGCTATGTAAACAACAAATGAAATTTATTTCAATTTCATACTTTGATTTTTTTAAATCAAAATAATTATCATCTGTACTCAGCGAAGCAGTCACACTGTTTTCGCTGCGCACTCTGATAAACAAAGCACAAATCAATCAATCATCAAAACCCAAATCAACTTTTATTTTTAAATAAAGCTATTAAAAAAATTTTTATCAAAATTTCAAAACTTTAGTTTTGACTCAAAGCACATATAAAACATCGACTAATAGTTGTAACATATGTTCCATCTAAGTTATGTTTTATATTATGTCCATAAATCCCAAGCTCTGATACCAACTGTGACGCCCCACCTCTATGCTCACAATAATAAAGAGTATTAAAAGAAATACTGTCTATTATTATGAAGAATAAGGCTGGATAGGAGCGGCCATCCGTAGTTAGGCCTTACACTAGTATTGGTTATCTCGATAGGAGTGGTATATATTTTTATTTTTCATCTCTTATTTATTTACTACCATCGACATACCCAATTCTAGTATAAAACGAACTACGATGGTTCATAATAGTTTAGGACAATATATATAATGATAACACAGATAATGTAAATGCGGAACACAGATATAACAGAAAGTCTCATATATATATATATATAACTGATGTCAGTTGATATACATGAATACAATACATATGATACAACTACAACTGTCGACTCTGGAAGCTACATAAACAAGTACATTATCGTGAATAATATACATGAATGTACAACATCCTATACAAGACTACTACAATAACGACGACTACTCCAAGAGAAGTGAAAAGACTTCATAGCTCTAACAGCAACCCAATGTAAAATATCAACAACCTGTAAATACTCGGTCTGACCCGAGTATTAAATTCAAGAGAAAATAATACACGGGTCAGTCTAATTCAAACTCAGTTATTAGTGCACAGAAGCAATAATAATTAAATATGAATAGATGACAGTCAAAGTAAATTCACCTATCCGATTCTTTAACAAGAAATCGGATAGCGGTGAATATAACACATAATAGTGTTAAACAACAAATCAGCAGATCCAAATCATCAACAGAGATAAGTGAAAAGAATATCAATGAAGATAATTTAGGAAACATCAGAATTGCCTATTTGGCAATTAACAACGAAATCTAACTATAAATAAATAACTAGAAACTCATAATCTAATTATCAAATCGATAATTAGATAACAACAAAATGATCAAATGAAACTAAATCCATTTAAACAATTGAAATATCTCTTAAAATATCCATTCTAATTGGCTGCAGTACACGCTAACGTGTACTGCCCCGCCAATACGACATATGAAATACACAAAAGATCAATGGATCAAAAGTAATTTAAATATCAATAAAAGCAATACCGTGTGGCTGCAGTTCACGCTTGCGTGCACTGCCTTTCCACTACAGTGATGATGTACCCAATGAATGTACATAACAAACTGCACATGGAAAAATGAATCAGAGGTGCAACGAGAAACAGTATAACTCAAACGAGCAAGTGCACAAGGCAGTGTGCAACATGAAGACACAGCCGAATAAAGGTGAGAGAACCAATAAAATGGCACCACAGCACACATCAGAAAGGATTATGAACTTAACAGTGTGAATGATCCAAAGTGAGGACAGCCTGAAGCAACACGTGCCCAGACTAAAACAGAAGGCAACATGGAATCATGTCAAACTACATACACATGAACACCTAGATAGGCAGGACATATGTAACATAACTGTAACCATGTCACAAGATAACAAAAGATACCAAGATGAACTCAATCAATGCCGAGGCCATTGAACAGCAAGCCAAAGGCAACACGGCAACAACTAAAACATTTAAGCATATGAATGCAAGTAAATGTCACTAAGAAGCATTGTTCAGCATACATATGAATCAATTTCATATGTATAACAAACAAAATGGACAAACTCGGCAATGCAAGAAATCAATACAAAGAATTCCACCAATGGCCAGAAAATACTGCCAAGTCGTATGAAGTGATGTATTGAACAATCATGCCAAGAGAACAAGTATACATACATACAAGCAGGGTAAGCATCACCATGAATAGGCAATATTTCACACTACTCGAAATGTACACGAAGGTCTGCAACAATACTATAGTGAAGATTCACATAACAATGCCAACCACATGAAACTGGAAATTCCAAAACCAACAATGGAAATGCAACCAGTCTCGAGTAATTATACTAGAGACTACAAAGAAACCAAGTCAAGTTACAGATCAAAGCTTTCACAAAACAAATGTAAACTTGAATTTTTCCACAAAGTCAAATTACCGACAAAGCTACAATATTCAAAACTTCAGAGAGGACAATGTAGCTATCCTATAAATACATATACATATGTATACGCACATGTATATACACTTACAGATAGAGCTAACAGGCTCAGAGGTACCAGAGTAATGCCAAATAGATCAAATGAGGTGTTCAATACAACATGAAGCTAGATTATATAAACTCGACCATAAGCCGTGGATACAAATGCAGCAGTATAAATATCGACATGAACAGGTATGCAGGTGGACGCAACATGTACCAAACAGTGTGAAAAAGGCTAGAACTCATGTCAGTGCACAAATCAAACTACACTGAACAGGCAAATTAAAACAGACTCAAGTGCATATACCAGAATGAAACATTGAATCGCAACCCACTTGAAACATAGCATCAAATGGACGTAGAAATGGATGCAATTTAATTCAAGTGAATGGCCATAACATGTACTCGATACTGAACAATCCCAGGGAAACCCAAATTTAACCCCGCGCAGATATACAATGAAAACATAACCAACATATGGTTACTGTGAAGATAATGCTAGGACTACAATGCTGCCATATACAAAGGGCCAATGACATACATATATGCTATCAACCTGAGGACTGCAATTTAAACAGTGAAAACAAAATTCGAGTTGAAGCCGAAGTTCGACAGCTAATGGCCACACTCGTGTACAAACGAATCAACCTCATCATCAAAGAACTCAACAGTAAACAAAGTCATAGTCTTGGAAATCAAGAATTTAGTAATTTCACAAAAAAAAACAAAGTGACCGAAGTCAAATAGAAATCGAGCCGAGGAAAACACGAAATCGCAAATTCAAAAACTCGCTAAGACTTGAACTAGATGTGAGTGAAAATCGAAATCACTCACCTGGTTTGACAAGCACAGATCCATCGATTGGTACTCAAAGACGAACGAAACCAAGCAGCCGCGTGTATCTCTGAGACGAGCAACTACAATGCCCTAAATTTTAAGGAACGAACAAGAAAGAGCGAAGCCCTAATTTGGAGCAGCGGAACGAACACGAGACGATGCCGCCATTTTATTTTATTTTATTTTTAAGTTAGGGCATGCGAACTAAATGAAGGGAGAGGGGGACGGTCATTCCCTTAGATAATATCACAGCCCAAAATAAAAGAGAATGGGCCAATATTCAATATTTAAAGCCCAACAGCACTTAACCCACAGATTAATCGTTTGATAACGATTATAAATCACTGCGAAATCTCGGGTTGTTACACTGTCAAATACATTTCTATTTGGTGGCGAAGAATTTATTCTCTTAGCTTAACACCCTTCTCTGAGACGCACGAGCTCAGAGGTTATGTAGTTGATGTTTACTAGTGATACATTCCCAATTTGGTAATGTGGCATACGAAGTGCTGCTGATCTTGTGTTGATCAAAGCATGGCTTTTGTTTAAAGCGTAGCTTTGTGGACGAGACTACATAAGAACCTCACAACCCGCAATATTCGAAATAGGGAAGATGCGCAAGGTTATTTGGGGGTAGCGCCCCCTAAGGGTATGTCCATTTCCTATTGGATAGAGGTGGTATCATGGTATGGAGCCCAGATATTTAACCTATGTGGTTACTGCAAATTTATTACTTTTTGGTTGTTGCTTTGTGATTGAGGATCCTTGGATAAAGGTTGGTTACGACCGGGGGGTAGCATACTCGTGTAGTAGTTACCTAGTTACAGAGGTAACATGGGCTTGTGTTGGTAGAGAGCTGGTTAAGTTCTCGGGGCATCCCTCCAAAGGCGTACCCATGTGGCCCAGGAAGTTCCTTTGGCTGACCATCTATTGGAAATCCAACCACCAATACACGCCCTCTACAATTGCAATTGTATAACCTGTCATTCTTAAATGGTAGCTATAGCTAGCATAATATAATGGTACCTATGCTGGTTACGATTTATATTATACTTTCGAAAGGTTTTCTACATTATGCACTAATAATAATATCGAAAAGGATTTTGCGTATTAAGCATGTTTGACTGTCATAAGGAGATAAGTTTTAAATAAAAAAATGTATGTATAAATATGAAAACATACAAATATGTTTAAAATTGGTTTGTAAATTTATAAAATGAGATTTAATAAAAGATTTAATACTTCTTTTTAAATTAAATAAGATTTATAAAAAAGGATCAAATACTTTCTTTTAAATATATATATGAATAAGTAAAATTTGTATATATAACAAATCTATCTCATAATACTTAATAAATAAAAACATAAAACATGTTTCATAAATAAAGATTAAGTAGGGATTTGAACATAATTTATAAATTAAAATAAAGTAAGGTTTAAACCATAATTTACAAATAAAATTTTGTAAAGGATTTAGACATAAAATATTTATTTGGGATAAATGTAAATTATATAGATCATGAAGGTAACAAGTGTTAGTAAAAAGTACAAGTGGAAAATTGCATTATAAAAATTTAAAAACATAAATAATATGAATTAAAAGAAAATAACCAGGTTGAGATATCAAATTTTCTCTTCATTCATCATCTCAAATTCGAAATCTTATATCAAAAGAAGGAAAAAGTGGAAAATATATCAAACCTGGGAGTTAAAACCTGAAAGCTTTCAAACAATAAACCTGGGAGCAAACTACTAACCAAATTCAAGTGTTCAAAATTTCAAGCCTAGAAACTCAAGCCTGGACCAGATCAAATAAAAATCAAAGCAAGAAATCTGAAGCGTGGAATCAAATTTGTAATCAACGCAAGATCAAAGCTCAAAAACAAACAATTCAAGAGAAAAAGAAAAATCAATTTCCAGAAAATGTTTTTAAATAATTAATTTAAGAAAGTTATATGTTTTGTTTAACTTGAATTTGTTAAATTAAAATTCTTTTTAAGTTAATATAAAACTTAATTTACAAATACAATTAAGTGTTAATCAAAAGGTAAAATGTTTAAAATTTATATGTAAATGATAATTGAGTAATTAATAAGGATAAAAAGGTTTGTCTTAAAGTTGATTAAAGTCTTGGATAATTAATAATTAATTAAAAAGCAATTAATTAAGTTAAATAATTAATGGTTAAAGATTAATGAATTTATAATTAGAGACTAATTAAATAAGATTAATTAATTTATGATTAGAGATTAATTAATTAAGTAATTAATATTAACTAAATTTATAATTAGAGATTAATTAATTAAGTAATTAAAGATTAATTAATTTGTAATTAAGAATTAATTAATTAAGTAATTAGAGGTAAATTAATTGGTTAATTAAGGATTAATTAATTGGTAATTAAGAATTACTTAATTTGTAATTAAGTTTTATTAATTAGTAATTAAGGTTTATTAATTAATAATTAAGTATAATTAATCAGTAATTAAAGATTAATTAATTGCTTTATAAAGGTAATTAAAGAATAATTAATTAATTAAATGATTTGTAATTAATTAATGATTAATTAAGCTGGGTTAGATGATTAATTCTTAAGTAATTAATTTAATCTGAATTAATTAAATTAATTATAAATATCAAATTAATAAATCTTGCTTATGGATGATTGATTGTATGTAATGTCTGGATAGATATTTATAGTATGATAGTCTATGATATTCCGTGATGTGATATGCCTTGGATATAATCTGTGATAAATGTGTAATATTTATCTGTGATGAATGTTGTGTGAATTCAAAGTATTGAATTAAATTAAAATGTTTAAACCTTAAACAACTTGACCTTTAAGACGGCGTTTGGATTTCGATGAGACCGGGATCGGATATCAGATTTGATTATCCGAAAACCACATCGATCCAATTTAAACGATAAGTCATGAAATCTCAAGTGATGATCGAGATTAAGTTTCAGAGTGCAAGGGCTATTGTCATTAACTCTGAGGGTGATTCCAAAATGAGTGTAACGAGATAGTGCATTCGGTTTCATTCGAACATGGAACGAACTTGAATAGATGAATGCTATTAAACCATCGTCAACGGGGGACGATGAGCATTCCAAGTTAAGTGTCCTCTAAATGTAATTGTAGCATCAAGCCTTATCAACCGAGAATGGCTAAAATAGGGGAGGGGCACACAAGGCTAAGTCGGTGGCACCCAAGTAGGATAAGATTTTCCCCTGTCTAGAGGTCCCGGCTGTGTGGGCGGTTGTTTGGCCACAACCATGGGGTTGTCTTATTCGGACTATCCATTAAGGGGTAGCTTCGGTCTTGTGATGCAGAGGATCATGGTGGATCCTCGGTACTGTGATCTAGACCACGTACTGTGACAGGTGTGTAGGATCGATTTCACCCTAGAGGGGGGTGAATAGGGTGATGCTATTAATTATAAAAATTATTGCGGAAGCTTATAAAATTATTTCAACATGGATATATCAAAATAACAGCAGCACAGAGAATAGCAGAATAAATGCAGAAATAGAACGACACAGAATTTACCAGCTTCGGCAAAACCCTGCCTACGTGCTGCCCCCAAGGTTTCTACTAGAAATTAAGCAGTCAGACGCTTACACATGTAAACTCGCGACACCCGCTATCGACTAGCGTTAACTCTACGCTCAAAACCCTACCACAACTCAGTCATTGAGTTGCGAATTCTCAAACTACGCCACGCAGTTTGTCCCTTAGTCACACGACTAGAAATTACAACGTTTAAAAGAAGAATTTAATTTTAAAAACAAATTTCAAACAATCAAAACCCTAGTTGAAAAATCAATCCCAACAAATAAGATTATTATAATGGCCGGTCCACTTTTCTTTTATTTCTTGATTAGCCTGGTTCCTCTTTTATTTGCTCCGTTCCTTTCTTTTGTGAAAATGGTGGTCATTCCTTGTGAAAAATATTAGCTTCTTCATTGCTTGTTCATTTCTAAAAATTAGGTCTTTTTGAAGCGCCGCTTCAATTTATCATTCGATTATATGCTCTTGCGTGCTTGCTCTGTCGAATGACCATCTCTTTGATTTTGCGCTCAGCTGCTCCAATTTGATCAAGTTCGATTTTTGCTTCAGTATATAATTTATGCTTTTGCTTTACTGTTTTTGCTTACTTGAACTCGATCAATGATTCGAGTTGAATGATTAATGTTTTCTGTTTTGCTCGAACTCGGATGATATAATTTTTCGATGATGTTAATGTTTATATAGGTTTCGAATCCCTATTTTTTCCTTCGTATATATTTGTTTGAATTTGTCAATTGATTCGACTTGGCCACTTGATTATACTTGAATGAATGTGATGACTTCTAACTACTTCAATTCGTATATTTTTGTGTTACTTGATAGTCACGGCACTGATTTCTCTGACGTTGTTTTCCTTGATTGCCACGACTTCAATTTTGAGTTGTTCGATCTTTTCCTGATCATCACGTTTTGACTTTGTTTTGAAACACGGCTTTCTTTGGCATGGCTCTTGATTTTGGGATTTGATTCTATTGTGATTATCCACTTTAATTTTATGCTTTGACCTACAGCTTGAACTTGTAATATATATATTTAAACATATAAAAAAATATGCTTCACTTCTTCACTGAACTGTTGTATCACTTGGTGTTGTAGTTTGCATTGTACATTCATGTGCACTTCGTTCACTTGATGGTTACTGGGTAGATGCTGTGCTCATTGTAACTGTATATATTGATGTTGTTGAGCCACCGAGTCAGTTTGCATTTGTGGCTGCACTTCAGTTGCTTGTATATGTGGATACAAGTGTGATGGTCTCTGGTAGTTGTTCATTGTGTAGCTTGGTTTGGTAGTGATCCAGCTTTGCCTAGATTGTGCTTTTGTGTCATAGTTTGTATTCTCTGGTTTGATGAAGTTTCATGTTGCCACCTCTAGTTTACCTTGAACTTCAACTGTGCTCGAGTCTGGTTCATGTTGTATTGTGTTCTGTGTTTCCAGTCATCATTTCTGGATTTAGTAGTTCGTATTGATTTCCACTTGTATACATACATACAGTTATGTGTGGATATAGGTGTGTGCATATGGAGTCTTTGGATAGTTTGTACCACTGCCTTTATGCACTTGTGTTGTTTGTCAATTCATGTACAATGGTTGTCATGTATGTGAAGCAGTGTTGCATTCCTGTGTACATTAGTCTCTGATCTGTTGGCACTGGTTTATATGATACACTTGTTTACTTCCCTGACTCGACCTGATGCTTGCATATCATGACTGCACTGTTCACTGTATATATGGGTTGCTGCACCATGTTGTTTGCTGTGGATATTGTGTTCATGTATTCTTCTGTTTAGTATTGGTGCATTGTCCACTTCGTTTCACTGTTGCATACAGTTGAGTTGTTCTATATAGACTTTGGTCATTTCTGTTATTGTATTTGGACTTGGACTCTTGTGTCTGCACTGTATCTGGCTCAGGTTGAAGTGTTGATTGAACTGTTTTCGATTTGTTAATATGTGCACATTGTAACTTTCAACTTGGTTCTGGGCTTGGTGCCTTGATCGTATTGACTTCATGTGTATAGTTGCCTTTCACTTGAATCAGTTGTATTTGCTCCATGTATTCGTGTCTCAGTGATGCATCGCTTGGCCATATGTATGTATCGAGGCAGTTTGTATTTGTGTTGTAGCTGCTGTTTGCACCTGTATATTTTCATTATTTGTACTCGAGAATTGCCTTTGTTCAAGTATTCATTGGGTATGTTGGTTTGGGTTTGCACTTTGTTCATTTGAGACGTTTTCATGTGTATGACTTGAACTTTGGTCACTTGTACTTGACAATTTTGTATTGCACCTGAGTTGAATCCAGCTTAAAGCTTGGGTTTGACCTTGTGTTGATATTGTGACATTATTTTTATTGCACTTGAGTTGAACTCGGTGTTTTGGGTTTGACTTGTGCTCACCTGTCCCTGTAATTTTATCAAGTGTATATATCGATGTGCATGGCCTTGTGGCATATCCAGTGAGACACTGTGTATGTCACAAGCTGTTCGTGCATGATGAATTCAAAATTAAATGATGGAGAACAACCCAAATAACTGAGGCAGATTTTTTTTCTAAATCACATTTTATTTTATACCGCAAAAATATTTTATTTTCAATTTTACTTCGTCAATGTATATTTTTGCAGATTGCTCAGATACTGAATTCGGATTGGAATAAAGTTGAAGATAAATACGAGTGTGGGTGATATGTAGTGTGATGCATTTGTAAATTAGAAATTGTGATGTAATCAAATTTGTATTGTAATTGAAATTGTATATATATAGTGAGAGTTTGAATTTGTACTATTCAAAATTGTAACAAATATTTGTTTGAATAAAATATCCATTTGAATTCAAATTCTGCGTTATTTATTTTATTCATCAAATATTTATTTAATCTGTGAAAATAAAATAGTATATTAACAAACACATTTAGATGAATATATATATATATATATGATTATTATCATCAAACAAAAATCATATACTCCCATATTCAACAATCTCCCTCTTTTGATGATAACAAACATATATTTAAGATTTTGGATTTATTAAATGTATTTGATTATTCAATTTGCTCCCCCTATTCGAATGCTTCCTCTTTACACAAATCTTACCCTTCATATATGCATACAATTAAAAATACGCAAATGAGCTTAGATGCAAATAGAAAATATTTGACATTTACTTGCTTTTATTTGAGAAAATCTTAACTTTTCTCTCCCCCTTTTGTTATCAGCAAAAGAGTAATAGTATTATAAAAATAGAGATAAAGTGATAGATATTAATACAACATTGAAACTCAATCGAATATAAATATTAAATTTCAATAAAAAATCAAACAAAAATGATAAATACTCTGTTAGGCGCATATTCCACTTTTAGAATGATGGGAATGATATCATCATATAAAACGATACAGTTGTTTCTATTTGTGGTATATTTATATTAGGAATTTGAATATCTACCAACCATGCATGACCGTTAGGACTTTTAAATGAGATTAGTAGTATTCCAATTTTATTTTAAAAAATGAATTCAAGTATCTTCTAACCACGCATGACTGTGAGGACTTTTATATGGGTTTAGAATCAACTTGTTTATTTAAAAAAATCAATTTTGATACGCATTCCATACATGCATAACCGTGAGGACTTTTAAATGAGCATGGAAGCACATAACAAATTCCAAGTAATTCACCCATGCATAACCGTGAAGACTTCTAAATGAGAGTGAATACTTTGGATTTTATTTTATTTTATTATTATTAATAATAATTTAATTTTTTATTAAAAATATAAAATGAAAAATGAATGATTTCTGTTAAAGTACCACATATCGACAAACTATATTGAATTTTGATGAGTGATGGTCATTAGAAATATGATAGAAATAGAGATGGTCATGGAATTTTTACCAACAAAAAGTTTTATAACTCTTGTTTAAATTTCTAAAGAAATTTACTAATTATACCATCTCGAGTCATAACATATGATAAATATCAACACTCATCACTTTTTCAATCACTATTTGTCTTTTTGATAATTAGTAGGGAGTCAAATTAGTCAATGTTATAATTTAAAAATTAAATTCAAAAATAATATAAAATCATTTTTTCTTAAAATGACCAATCTGAAAACAAGGTCAAAAATGATTTTCTAGAAGGGGTTTTATGAGAAAAAATTTCTGCCATTTGAAAATTATTTGAAATGAAAAATATGCAGATATTTTCTTTGAAAAACGATGCAGTTACTAAATGTCTCAACAAAAATCACGTTCCACTAGTAATTTTTCTATCAACTAGATTACCAGTGTAATCTGCGTCTGAATTTCTCTTTCACTCAAAATTATCATTAATTGAATTTGATAGACCAGACCATGAAGTGTGCATCAAAATATCCTAAAATCAATTTTAACAACTTTATAAATGACATTCTCTTGAATATGAATTGAAGCCGTGTAAATAATCAAAAACCGTAAATATAGAGTAAGCCGTAAAATAACCAAATGTATTATCATCAACCAATAAAAGACTATTATTCATCCAAACTAATGTATATGAAGTAATTCAAAGACGCTAGAGATTTTTATAGTGTTCTTGGCATAAGAATATAATTGGCCAACAATTTTGAATAAGTCAAAATCAAAATCATCATTTATTTCATCATCACATTACTGGTTAATTTAATTCAGACTACGGTGCAGATTATCACATTTAATATATCGTTCAAAATATACCATTACCTGTTTTACCTTTACGATAATTTTTCATTGTTATCCATTGTGATTCTATCACCTTTGTACTAGGTAAGGAACTTTGCTTTGTTGCTCGTTGTGTTTCTGGAACAGCCAGAATCCAGATAACACTGCTGTTGTTCCGTAGCCTGCCACCACTCCTACACGATAAAAGATTTTTCTGACCTATTTGTTTTTATAGGTCCATGATTTTTAGTGGCAGAATATTTTGAAAAATAATTTTCTGGAGACCTAAAACTATTTATATATGTTCCTTTTGGCACCCAGATTTGTTTAACTTTGAGATATTTTATATTTACGCCTTTTGGAACCCAAATTGGTATAGTTTTCACGTGTTTGGGTCTATACCAGCAATTATTTTGATTCTGTCCAAATTTTCTACAAATTGTGCACATTGAATTGACTTGATTAATTTCATTTCTAACATTTTTAGATTGATTATATCCAAGTCCTTGTCTAACTGTATTAACAGTTTGTTTTCCTAATAGCATATTCAATGATTTTTCGCTTTTTTAAAATTTATCTAAAGTCGTTGACAGTTGTTGGACTTTTGTTTTGAGAGATTCATTTTCGTTTAACAATTGTGTGCACCTTTTAATATAATTTTCCCTTCTTGTATTTTCACTCTCTTTCAAAATCATAATTTCATTTTCAAGTGATTTTATATTAATTTCTGATTTTTTAATTTCTTCTTCAAACAATGGACACTTATCACACTTAGGGATCGTACTTTGATAGGTTTCAACTAATTGTTCAAGCTGTTAATTTACTTCTATCAAACTATCTCTTGGTGATTCAATTTTAGTATATTTCTCCCTAAGTCGTTCAAAACAGCCATTTACTTCGTGGAAATATATAAGTAATTCTGAGTGAGTGAGTTTTGATACCTCGCTCGGCTCGTCATCGTCGCTATCAGTTATATTACCTTGAAGGCACATATCTGCTTTCTCACTCTCACTGCTAGTACTTTGATTATCTTCATCACTTGTATTCTACGTGGCTGCAAAATTTCTCCTTTCTGATTTCTTTTCAAAGTCGTGTCGATTTTGAGGACAATTGGGCTTGATGTGTCCGGGTTGGTTGCACTTATAACAGATGATTTCTTGTTGTTCTGTGTTATCTAGAACTTTGATTATTCTGCTTTTTAATTTTTGATTTAGAGCTGGATTTCTATATTTGCGGTTTCACCTTTTGAATTTCTTCATTATTAACGCCAGCTCAGCTGCTCCATCGTCATCGTTATCGTCATCACTTTCAGTTGTTCCTTTGAGAGCTATTGATTTCTTTCGAGTATCTCCTCCTTCACGCTCTTCCTTGGATTTCATATCTAGTTCTGTAACGACCCGGGATTTTCGAGCTCGAAAATTCCAAATAGTTATGAAAAAGAAGAAGAGATAGAAGAAAAAGAAGAAGAACAGAAACAACATCTCACATTCGCAACGGATAAAATATAATAATAAATAATAATAGTTTACAAAAGAATATTATATCTGTCGATTACATTTAATATACATCAGAGTTTCACATATATACAGTCACTGCATATTTACAATTATCACAGAATCACAATAATATAATTACTGTAGAAATATTCTACGTGTTCTTGCCATCCAGCTCGCCTCCTGAGCTCCCGCACGTACCTACCTGAAAATCTTTAATACTCGGTCTGACCTGAGCATTACATCAAGTAACACCCGGGTCAGGCTGGAAACCAGCGTGAGTAAACCCAAACATGGAATACCAAGCAAACAACTTATATAAAACCCGGGGTAACTCAAACCAATTTTACAAGTGCACAATATATTATAGACATAACTAATTTCATACATCCATTACCTAAGTACCAAAGCTTAGATTTAAATAGCCCACTTTCTTTTAATCACTTCATTCCAATATATAAACTTCACATACCAATCTATATTCGAAGTGGTTTCGGGTATTGACTAATACCCGACACCAGTCTCTTCGAGACTCGTGTCATCCAAACCCAAATTATCAAAGTGAAATACTCATTATTTCATATCAGGAATATCATCTCATTCAAGCATCCAATACCATTCCATCATTCATATCAATTTTGATCATTTCCAAATTAACTTAATTGATTCTAATGGAATTTCTAACCCCAACCGTTTAAATTCCATCATTTAACATTGATTAATTCTAAATCAATTAATTAGACAACCTTTAATTTCCATCTTGATTAATCCCCATAGATTAATTCTTTTTCAATTCCATTCAAGTAATCATCTTTAACTAATTTCTCGATATTGATTACTCTTAACCCAAAAATCAATAAGTAGTCTTAATTACTTTATAAATAAATCAATTACTTCATAAGTGAATTGTCTATATTAATTACATTAATTCTTAATTACTTAGTAATTGATTTCTCATAAGTCATTATTTATTGAATTGATTTAATCTTAATTAATCAATTTTTAATTACATTAATTATTATATATATATTAATGATTTCCAATTATAATTTAGTTTGTTCTAATCTAAATCAATTATTTTAATTCATCCACAACATCAATCATTCTCGATCAATCTCAACCTGTAATTATCTACTTTTTTTCTAAATTAATTCGACTAAATTAACTTAAACCTTAATGAATTCAAACCTTTACTTACTAATTACTCAACTTGATTTATTAATTAATTTAATTAATAAATCTTCCATTTTAATTACCCTCTATTCCGATGAATCACAATCATTAAGCTTTCTATTAACGATTTAAGTTTTAAACAATTTGAAAACCCAAATACTTCGAGTCAAATCACAGTCAACTCGAAAACCAAACAAAACCAAGGTCACATCGTCATCAGTGCACATCAAATCAATTTAATCATTCAACCAGCTATTAAAATTTAACCAATTAAATTTAAATTAAAAACCAACATAGTGAGATTTACTCATCCTTGATTTTGAAATCCAAATCCATCTCGACCATTATCTCCTAAACCCAAATTAACTAAAAGTTAAGTCAATAAATCAATTTCTTAATTATAACACTTTAGAATCTTATTCTATAAATCTAGAATTTTATTATCATTAATCTATACTTTAACTTAAGATCTTTACGTCTAATTCATAATAAACATTTTATTTCCTTAATTTCTTCTTAATCACCCTATTAATTAAATTTCAAATTTGACTTGCCCGCTTGGTTTAAATAACTCATACAACTTTGATTAATATATATATTAAACAACATCAATATTTAAAAGAAGGGTTTAAGAAGTTAATTTAAAACTTGATTCTGTTAAATTTTAAACCTGTAGGATATTCTCAAATTTGACTCGAAATAAATTCGGGAAACTCACCTGCTAGATCATCACCACAAGTCCCAAAACTCTAGCCAAACTCCCCCTAGCAACGATCACCGAGACCCTCCGCCAAACCCAGTGGCCGTCTTTCCCTCGCAAGCCTCGAGACGCTCCACGCTCACCTCCCCCAATCGACAGTCAGGTCGCGACCTCCCATCTATGGCGTATGCACCGTGAAATTGTCGAGAATAGGTCGACATCCCTCCGAGCTCTGGCCTCCCTTGCGCGAGCCACAGTTTGCAGCCATCGCGAGATCAACCCCCCTCTCTGATTCGATCGACTCTCGCGGTCGTGGATACCCACTCGGTCGCCATTTTCCTATATATATTTTTTATGCTGTTTGATTCGATTTGGGGGAAAAAAGGAACAGCCACAACAATTTGAATTGAAGGAGGGGAGAATTAGAATCGAAAGTTCGGCCTCGATTTGTAAATGAGTGAGTGACCATTATTATATTTTTTTTTAGATGAAGACGATATCCCCTCTGAAGAAAGTTAGAAGGAGCGGTGATAAATAGCGATTCCCGGTTAGCTTCTTGAATACGAGTGTTAATTAAATAATTAATTTTTTTTTCATTAACTTATATAAAACTTCAAAATGCTTTATCAATTGCTACTAAAATTTTCGAACTCCTCTTAAGGAATGTCGCGAGGTGATTATAAGGTTTTACCCACATTCCGAACACAGTGGAATGTGTTTCGAAAACTAATTTGAACGTACGTGCGAGTTACGGAATTAAACGATCGATATTAAATTAAATCGATCAAAATAAATCTAAGTGTTTCGAGCTGCCAGGGTCAAACGACAACTCCGATTGTTACGAAAATTGAAATCCGATAATAACTAACTATTACGGATCCAATGGAACTGGTTTCGTCGAATTCCGAGACTGTGCCTCGGAAGACTATTTTTAAATTCCAATTTAAACGATATATTATTAAAATTGAACAAATTACCTTTACATTAAATTTCAACCATTCTATTATCTTCAGTATCATCATTATAGATTTTATAAGCCTTCCAATTATTCTAAACAGGCTTAGAAATTCCAGATTCAACAACTTACCCAATTTCAATTATTAAATTTAACATTTAAATATATAATTCGATGATTTAATTATCCAGAAAATATTGATATCTTGAATTCAAGTTAAAATTAACTTTTAAATATTTTAAAATCAATTAATTATTCCAATTTAATTCATTAAAATTTCCGGGTCGTCACATTCCTCCCCCCTAAAAAGAATTTCGTCCCCGAAATTACTAGTTAGGGAGAATGGACCAATACCCGTTTAGTTTTCCCAAAACCCAAAATTCAACATCTTATCAACTAACTTTTATTAAAGACCCACTATCCTTAACCAACTTCCCAAATCCTTCTATAGCTTTCACGCAATACCCCTTTTGTCACTTCTTTAAATTTCGATTTAAAAACCAAATTTTGAATTATCAAAATTTTCTCAAAATTTTCTAACTCTCTAAATTTCCAAAAAAAATTGCCAGCGTCTCCTTTGCGCGGCTAGCTCGGTACTACTACAAAAGGCCTCTACGGGATCCCAAATACCAAAAAGAAAACAAAAGCCAAATGGCTACATCAAAAATCCAATCCAATTTAATTCAGAAATTTTAAGTACATACCCTTTTTTGTCGGGCAATTCAAATTTATCTGCTAATATCAAATCCAATCTTTTTTTTAATAATACCTACATAATATACTTAGCAATAATATCCAATCATAGCCCTTTCACATCTTTACATACCTTTCCTTACAGAGGTTTTCATATCCATTTTTATCCAAACTAGTTTTCCCCACTTCCATACGAATTCAATTTTTATTTTAAATTTTGAATATTACATATTATCTTTCAAGTATAACCGATTCATATTAGTTTCATTTACTAATTTTCTTTAGTTTCAAATTTGAAATTGTTTTGTCGTTAATAAAAATTTTCCCAAAAATTTTCAAAAATTTTCTAACTCCCAAAATTTTCAGAAAATTTTGGCAGAGTCTCCTTTGTACGGAGGAGCTTTTACAATTTGACACGAGATATAAATATATATACATCGACCCACACGGTCGGAAAAAGCAAAAACAGTTCATATTTCCTATTTTTATTGCGTAGGCGTACCTTATTTAGCATTTTAAGCAAGCAGCTTATTTATTTTAGCAAAAAGCGCAACCAAATCCAGCCAAACGGCTTCCCGGTACCTGTACTTACTCAATTTAAACATATAAGTACCATACATAGAAAATCTATTAGCATTTCACTTACTTTTAATGGCTAAACACAAGCATTTCAAAAGCAACAAAGACCAAACTCTTTCCATAAGTGATTTATATATAACTTTAAAGCTAATTCAATTGCTTTCTATCAATTCATAAGCCATTTCATTCAGTTTTCAATGGTTTGCACTCAATTTCTTACATGCAATTGATTTTTAATCCAAACAAGCTCATATTCTCTCCAAATGATTCAAAATCAATTTCATTTAATCTCTATCATCTCATAGAATTTTAATTCCTTTTGTTTATGTCATACGGACAACTCATTCTATACCAATTCGACAATATTCGCTTAATGGAGTGTTTATTTAGCTTGCAACTACTTTAAATTAATTTCAACTCACTCTGTAACTACTCTCATTTCGTTTCTAATTTATTCACCAACCATTCATTGCATTTCATTTCATCTCAGCCTTGGATTCATTCAAAACCATTTTATTAAACTTGGCACACTCGATACTTAAAAATTAACAACCATTTCCGAAGTAATTTAACCCAGCCTTTCATTTAATGGGCTTTCACCCTAATTCGAAGCCAAGCTTTCATAAATTTTAAACTTAAGTTAATTTATTTTAATTCATTCCAGCATCAAACTTAAGTTTACTTCTATTTAATTCTCATTTGATCAAATTCCATTAAATTCTGTTAGCCTATCCATTTTAATTTTAATTCACCTTCTCAATTTATCAAAATAATATCCAAGCACATATACCGTCGAACTTAAGTTCAGTCTGATAATCTAATTCCAATTACAACTTCGATTTAGTTTTTATTCAATCAGACTTCATCCATTTATTAATTAATTCAATTAACCCATTTTAAAATTTTAATTTACTTACTTAATTCATTATCGAATTTATTTTATTAATACAAGGCCATTCTCAATTTAATTTTATTCACTTGGGTTCTGATTGCAACTCAAACCGTTTCTATTATAATTCACTTCCATTTCATATGACAACACTTTCCAAGTCTAATTTACTTGCAAATTTCGTTAAATATTATTTATAACTCACTTGAGTTTTTATTTAACAACATCTCCACTTATTATTATTAAATCTAAGTTCAATTCTATTTAAAATTCGAATTCATTTCCAAACCCATTATCAACCTACAATCCATCTGTTTAACCCAGTTAAATTTTATTAATATACTCAACCAAATAATGATTTAGCCACTTAGCTTACTTTTAATTTTTAATCAATATTCGTTTTTATTACAAAAATCACTTCATTAAATTTTCCTGAATTCAATTTTATTTTATAATTCCAGTTTGGAATTTCTTTTTAATTTTCCTAAAATTCCAACATCTTTTTTTAAAAAATTTAGAAATGCTTTTAAATTCACATCATACTATTAAAATAATTCTTTATAAAAAAATATTTTTTTACAACTCGATGTCCCAACCAGTCCGTCCTTGTTCTCACAGAAATTCAGTCATACGTTGATCAGGCGTAGGACTAAAAATCTATAAGTACTTGGTAAACCCGTTTTCAACACCTAGTGAAAATACGTGGGAAATAATATTATTGAAAGTGTAGGAAACAGTTTTTGAAAATAGAGGAAATATCTTTGGTGTGAATGCTCTGGAAATCATCACCCCCATCCATGGTCACAGTTACATTCCAGGGTTACATTGTCGTCGCAGCAAAAGTCCATGTAAGTGCAGGCTCTCCGCGGCCTCTCGATTACGCCATGGAACCCACACAACAGATCACAGTTACATCCAGGGTTACGTTGCCGTCATAGCAAAAGTCCATGTAACTGCAGGCTCTCCGCGGCCTCTGATTTTCGCTGTCGAAATGAAACTTCTCCACTCCTACATAGATCGTAGTCTACCGATATAAAATCAAACGCAGACTGTTGGCTCTCAGCAGCACACACGACTTTCGCTATGTTATACCATAGGTCGCAGTCCACCGATATAAAATCAAACGCAGACTGTTGGCTCTCAGCGGCACACACGACTTTCGCTATGGTATACTCAACTTATAATCCTCAGGAACTAGTTTTGTCTGGACTCCTCACAGGATCAACTTTAGAACCCCCCTTGGGCTCAAGGCAGCACCACCCGGTGGCACACCTGAGAAGTTCATTTCAAGGGAGCGCCTTTTTTCCCCAGAGCCATCATCAAACATTTTATACTATACACATATAGTATCTTTCAAATCATACACCTAGTATGATCTCATACAAGGCTCCTTTACACAAAATCGATTATTCCAAAATCGATAATTCTCAAACTAGGCTTTCCAAATTCCAATATTGATTTTACCCAAAAATCAAAAGCCTTTCCAAAACCAAAGGTTCTCAAAACCTTTTCCAAAATCCCCATAAGATCCTTTATATATATATTCAAAAAAAAATAAAAAAAATAAAACTTTGGATCATTTCAAACTTGTATAAAATCCCTTTTATACTTCAAACACCTTCAAAAATCCTTTTCCTTCCAGCAATAAATTCAACAAGGGAAGATTTATCTTATATAACAAAGATATTCAACTTTGTTTATTCAAAACCAAATATCCCAATTTGATTACTCCTTCCAATATACATTTCATTCAAATCTGTACGATGTACACATATCATCCGTACGCTATACAAATCTGATCGCTCACTCAATCACACAATTTCATTTCCGAACTAGTATCGTCCACCAGACTTCCTAGTGCGGACTTAGATCTGGTTTCTTGATTAGAAATCGTTATTCTCCTTGCATAGCCATAACCATGATGGAGAACATCCAAAACCAATCAACAATCCATATCCAGGTTCGCCGTCGAAAATAGAGGGGAAAATCCCGACTCGGATCGATATAACTATCTCGAAATTCTATGCTCGAATCTGGATCAAATCACTATGTGCATAGAATAATATACGTACATCCTACATATTTATCTTCATTGATTATTAACTAAATCAATTTCTCTTTCTATTCACATTTCCTTTAATTTCTATCCACACAATCACAATTGCTTCAATTTCATTGGATTATCACTTCAATTCTTATCTCGGTTGGGTATTAAATCCATAACAGTTTGAACTCCGACCAGTTTTTATTTAGAAAATAGCTCGAAAATTTTAAATAAAGATAAATAGTCGAAAAATAATTATTAGTTTGCAAAATAGCTGTAAAATAGTTAACTAATTGTAAAATGGTTGGAAAATAGTTGGATAATTTCAGAAATTTCAAATAATTGCAAAATAGCTGTGAAATAAAAATTAGTTTGTGAAATAGTTGAAAAATAGTAATTAGTTTAGAAAACAGTTGAGAAATGATTAAATAGCTCCAAAAATAAGTGTAAAACAAGTATAAAATAATTTGGCTTTAACAAAGAAAGGTTATATAGCTTGGAAAAATAAGTTTATATCAAAACAAATTATATTAAAAATAGTTCAGAGTCAAAACTGTTCACTTCCCCCAACAATTCAATTTAAATTTCCACTCCCATTTAAATTGACCCGATTCCAATAACTCCAATTTCCATTGGACTTAATTTATTCCCAACTCAATTGAATTAATTTCCAATTTCTTCCCAACTTCAAATCAAATTCCATTTGATATTAAACCAATTCCACTTTAATTTTAATTCCAAATTATTCACATAAATCTGGACTAATATCAATTGAACTCTCTTCAAGTTCAATACCCTTTTCAAGTTAATCCAGTACAAATTTCCCATTTGAATTTTAAACTTGTACAACTTTAATTATAATTTAAAATTTTCAACTTCTATCTATAATCAATTACATTCACATTTTGCTTTTAACTTGGAGTTATACATTTTATTTATCCAATATATTTTTATTATTCCATAAACCTTTTAAATCAAGATCTCAGGGTTTAAACAAATTTCCAAAATTTCAATATTACCCTAGAATTCAACTATATCCACAATTCTTTGGCAAACTCAATTATCCCTTTGAATTTCAAAACCAAACTCAGTTCACAAACAATTCCAATTTAAAATAATTTGGTAGCAATTTCTCTTCTAGAAACTCGAAAATGAACATCGATGATGCTGCAGTCATCACCGACGTTATTTTATAGTGACAAAAAGAGTTCAATGCATTTATCTCTCTAAAAACACTTCCAAATATTTTTGATTTCAAATCTCCCAGATTACAAATTCAACACAAAAATATTTTTGAAATAATGCTATTATTCCTCCAAAACCTTTGGAATCCACTTTCAAATTCAAAGGAATTTTAAATTTTCCCCAAAAATTCCAAATTCCCAATCCATCCAATTTATATCTAAACATTACTCTGGAATTTTCATCTTGCCTTATTTTCAAATATTCTCTGGAATTCTATTTCAAATTATAATCTCATTTATTTATGAAGTTTATTTCAATTTATAAATTACATTTACAATCTACATTTCAAATTCCATTTTGTTATATAAGTTTATTCTTCAACTTGGGTTATAAGTTTCAATTTGGTCGTATTTTATATTACTTCTTAACTTAATTCCAATAATCTAACAACCAATCACCTAAATATTCATTAGAAGGAAATATTGCTTTATATATCAAAATATATTTTTATATAAAACCATTTAAAATCTTTATAAGCAAATAACAAGTACGCTCTCATACGCATATATATACTCTCAACTCATTCTAGAGTACTACGGACTCTATTCAATGAGTAATCCCCACCAGAGCCAAGGTTCTCGCTTAACCTTTCAGCTCTGATACCAAATGTAACGACCCGGGATTTTCGAGCCCGAAAATTCCAGATAGTTATGAAAAAGAAGAAGAGATAGAAAAAGAAGAAGAAGAACGGAAACAAAATCTCACATTCGCAGCGGATAAAATATAATAATAAATAATAACAGTTTACAAAAGAATATTATATCTGTCGATTACATTTAATATACATCAGAGTTTCGCATATATACAGTCACTGCATATTTACAATTATCACAGAATTACAATAATATAATTACTGCGGAAATATTCTACGTGTTCTTGCCATCCAGCTCGCCTCCTGATCTCCCGCACGTACCTACCTGAAAATCTGTAATACTCGGTCTGACCCGAACATTACATCAAGTAACACCCGGGTCAGGCTGGAAACCAGCGTGAGTAAACCCAAACATGGAATACCAAGCAAACGACTTATATAAAACCCGGGGTAACTCAAACCAATTTTACAAGTGCACAATATATTATAGACATAACTAATTTCACACATCCATTACCTAAGTACCAAAGCTTAGATTTAAATAGCCCACTTTCTTTTAATCACTTCATTCCAATATATAAACTTCACATACCAATCTATATTCGAAGTGGTTTCGGGTATTGACTAATACCCGACCCCAGTCTCTTCGAGACTCATGTCATCCAAACCCAAATTATCAAAGTGAAATACTCATTATTTCATATCAGGAATATCATCTCATTCAAGCATCCAATACCATTCCATCATTCATATCAATTTTGATCATTTCCAAATTAACTCAATTGATTCTAATGGAATTTCTAACCCCAACCATTTAGATTCCTTCATTTAACATTGATTAATTCTAAATCAATTAATTAGACAGCCTTCAATTTCCATCTTGATTAATCACCATAGATTAATTCTTTTTCAATTCCATTCAAGTAATCATCTTTAACTAGTTTCTCGATATTGATTACTCTTAACCCAAAAATCAATAAGTAGTCTTAATTATTTTATAAATAAATCAATTACTTCATAAGTGAATTGTCTATATTAATTACATTAATTCTTAATTACTTAGTAATTGATTTCTCATAAGTCATTATTTATTGAATTGATTTAATCTTAATTAATCAATTTTTAATTACATCAATTATTATATATATTAATGATTTCCAATTATAATTTAATTTGTTCTAATCTAAATCAATTATTTTAATTCATCCACAACATCAATCATTCTCGATCAATCTCAACCTGTAATTATCTACTTTTTTTTCTAAATTAATTCGACTAAATTAACTTAAACCTTAATGAATTCAAACCTTTACTTACTAATTACTCAACTTGATTTATTAATTAATTTAATTAATATATCTTTCATTTCAATTACCCTCTATTCCGATGAATCACAATCATTAAGCTTTCTATTTACGATTTAAGTTTTAAACAATTTGAAAACCCAAATACTTCGAGTCAAATCACAGTTAACTCGAAAACCAAACAAAACCAAGGTCACATCGTCATCAGTGCACATCAAATCAATTTAATCATTCAACCAGCTATTAAAATTTAACCAAATAAATTTAAATTAAAAACCAACATAGTGAGATTTACTCATCCTTGATTTTGAAATCCAAATCCATCTCGACCATTATCTCCCAAACCCAAATTAACTAAAAGTTAAGTCAATAAATCAATTTCTTAATTATAACACTTTAGAATCTTATTCTATAAATCTGGAATTTTATTATCATTAATCTATACTTTAACTTAAGATCTTTACGTCTAATTCATAATAAACATTTTATTTCCTTAATTTCTTCTTAATCACCCTATTAATTAAATTTCAAATCTGACTTGCCTGCTTAGTTTAAATAACACATACAACTTAGATTAATATATATATTAAACAACATCAATATTTAAAAAAAGGGTTTAAGAAGTTAATTTAAAACTTGATTCTGTTAAATTTTAAACCTGTAGGATATTCTCAAATTTTACTCAAAATAAATTCAGGAAACTCACCTGCTAGATCATCACCACAAGTCCCAAAACTCTAGCCAAACTCCCCCTAGCAACGATCACCGAGACCCCCTGCCAAACCTAGTGGCCGTCTTCCCCTCGCAAGCCTCGAGACGCTCCACGCTCACCTCCCCCAATCGACAGTCAGGTCGCGACCTCCCATCTATCTCGTATGCACCGTGAAATTTTCGAGAATAGGTCGACATCCCTCCGAGCTCTGGCCTACCTTGCGCGCGCCACAGTTTGCAGCCATCGCGAGATCAACCCCCTCTCTTATTCGATCGACTCTCGCGGCCGTGGATACCCACTCGGTCGCCATTTTCCTATATATATTTTTTTATGCTGTTTGATTCGATTTGGGGAAAAAAAGAATAGCCGCAACAATTTGAATTGAAGGAGGGGAGAATTAGAATCGAAAGTTCGGCCTCGATTTGTAAATGAATGAGCGACCATTATTATATATATTTTTTTAGATGAAGACGATATCCCCTCGAAAGAAAGTTAGAAGGAGCGGTGATAAATAGCGATTCCCGGTTAGCTTCTTGAATACGAGTGTTAATTAAATAATTAAATTTTTTTTCATTAACTTATATAAAACTTCAAAATGCTTTATCAATTGCTACTAAAATTTTCGAACTCCTCTTAAGGAATGCCGCGAGGCGATTATAAGGTTTTACCCACGTTCCGAATACAATGGAATGTGTTTCGAAAACTAATTTGAACGTATGTGCGAGTTACGGAATTAAACGATCGATATTAAATTAAATCGATCAAAATAAATCTAAGCGTTTCGAGCTGCCAGGGTCAAACGACAACTCCGATTTTTACGAAAATTGAAATCCGATAATAACTAACTATTACGGATCCAATGGAACTGGTTTCGTCGAATTCCGAGACTGTGCCTCAGAAGACGATTTTTAAATTCCAATTTAAACGATATATTATTAAAATTGAACAAATTACCTTTACATTAAATTTCAACCATTCTATTATCTTCAGTATCATCATTATAGATTTTATAAGCCTTCCAATTATTCTAAACAGGCTTAGAAATTCCAGATTCAACAACTTACCCAATTTCAATTATTAAATTCAACATTTAAATATATAATTCGATGATTTAATTATCCAGAAAATATTGATATCTTGAATTCAAGTTAAAATTAACTTTTAAATATTTTAAAATCAATTAATTATTCCAATTTAATTCATTAAAATTTCCGGGTCGTCACAAGTTCATAAGTGGTGAGATTTCCGATGAGTTCTTCAACTTTGATTTGTTTTAAATCTTTTGATTCTTGAATGGCGGTCACTTTTGCTACAAATCTTCGTGGAAGGACTCTGAGGATTTTTTGGACTATTTCCAATTCCGTGTATGATTTTTCGAGAGCTTTTGATTTGTATACGATATTGGAAAGCTGTCCGTACATCTCTTTAACATTTTCTTCCTTGGCCATTGTAAAATTCTCGTATTCGCTACTCATCATGGCAAGGCGAGATTCCTTGACTTGAGATGTTCCTTCGTGAGTCACTTCTAGTGTGTGCCATATTTCCTATGTAGTTAGACAATGTGAGACACGATTAAATTCAAACTGATTTAATGAACAAATAATTGAATTCATAGCTTTGGCATTAGTATTCTATAACTTATTTTCTAGGTATGTCCATTGATCCTTCGGTTTATTTATTTCCTGATAATTTACAATTATGTTGGTGCTCTATACCCTCTCTCAACAATATCCCAAGCGTTAGTGGTTTTCAGAAAAATTTCCATCCTATTTTTCCAGTAAGCATATTCACCATTGAACATTAGTGGTCTAACTATGGATTGCCCCTCGGTAAAAGCAATATTAAAAGATTCCATTTTAAAAAATTCAATTTTTTTTTTAAAATAATGGTTTTTAAAAAAAAATGAATTTTTTAAAAACAAAAGTTGACTTCTATTCCTAGCTCTGATACCACTTGTAGGATCGATTTCACCCTAGAGGGGGTGAATAGGGTGATGCTATTAATTATAAAAATTATTGCGGAAGCTTATAAAATTATTTCAACACAGATATATCAAAATAACAACAGCACAGATAATAGCAGAATAAATGCAGAAATAGAACGACACAGAATTTACCCAGCTTAGGCAAAACTCTGCCTACGTGCTGCCCCCAAGGTTTCTACTAGAAATTAAGCAGTCAGACGATTGCACACGTAAACTCGCGACACCTGCTATCGACTTTTTTGTATTTCTTTATCGGCCCGGTTCCTCTTTTATTTGCTACGTTCCTTTCTTTTGTGAAAATGGCGGTCGTTCCTTGTGAAAAATATTAGCTTCTTCATTTCTCGTTCGTTTCTAAAAATTAGGGCTTTTTGAAGTGCCACTTCAATTTATCGTTCGATTATATGCTCTTGCGTGCTTGCTCTGTCGAATGACCGTCTCTTTGATTTTGCGCTCGTACGCTCCAATTTGATCAAGTTCGATTTTTGCTTCGGGATGTAATTTATGATTTTGCTTTACTGTTTTAGCTTACCTGAACTCGATCAATGATTCGAGTTAAATGATTACTATTCTCTGTTTTTCTCAAACTCGGATGATAAATTTTGCCGATGATGTTAATGTTTATATAGGGTTCGAATCCCTATTTTTCGTTCATATATATTTATTTGAATTTTTCAATTGATTCATCTTGGCCACTTGATTATACTTGAATGAATGTGATGACTTCTGACTTCTTCAATCGAATATTTTTGTGTTACTTAATGGTCACAGCATTGATTTCTCTGACGTTGTTTTCCTTGATTACCATGGCTTCGATTTTGAGTTATTCGACCTTTTCCCGGTCATCATGTTTTTGACTTTGTTTTGAAACATGGCTTTCTTTGACATGGCTCTTGATTTTAGAATTTGATTCTGTTATGATTATCCACTTTAATTTTATACTTTGACCTGCAGCTTGAACTTGTAATATATATATTTACACATATAAACAAATATGCTTCACTTGTTCACTGAACTGTTGTATCACTTGGTGTTGTAGTTTGCACTGTGCATTCATGTGCACTTCGTTCACTTGATGGTTACTGGGTAGATACTATGCTCATTGTAACTGTACATATTGATGTTGTTGAGCCACCGAGTCAGTTTGCATTTGTGGCTGCACTTCAGTTGCTTGTATATGTGCATACAAGTGTGATGGTCTCTGGTAGTTGTTCATTATGTAGCCTGGTTTGGTGGTGATACAGCTTTGCCTAGATTGTGCTTTTGTGTCATAGTTTGTATTCTCTGGTTTGATGAAGTTTCATGTTGCCACCTCTAGTTTACCTTGAACTTCAACTGTGCTCGAGTCTGGTTCATGTTGTATTGTGTTCTGTGTTTCCAGTCATCATTTCTGGATTTAGTAGTTCGTATTGATTTCCACTTGTATACATACATACAGTTATGTGTGGATATAGGTGTGTGCATATGGAGTCTTTGGATAGTTTGTACCACTGCCTTTATGCACTTGTGTTGTTTGTCAATTCATGTACAATGGTTGTCATGTATGTGAAGCAGTGTTGCATTCCTGTGTACATTAGTCTCTGATCTGTTGGCACTGGTTTATATGATACACTTGTTTACTTCCCTGACTCGACCTGATGCTTGCATATCATGACTGCACTGTTCACTGTATATATGGGTTGCTGCACCATGTTGTTTGCTGTGGATATTGTGTTCATGTATTCTTCTGTTTAGTATTGGTGCATTGTCCACTTCGTTTCACTGTTGCATACAGTTGAGTTGTTCTATATAGACTTTGGTCATTTCTGTTATTGTATTTGGACTTGTACTCTTGCGTCTGCACTGTGTCTGGCTCAGGTTGAAGTGTTGATTGAACTGTTTTCGATTTGTTAATATGTGCACATTGTAACTGTCAACTTGGTTCTGGGCTTGTTGCCTTGATCATATTGACTTCATGTGTATATTTGCTTTCACTTGAATCAGTTGTATTTGCTCCATGTATTCGTGTCTCAGTGATGCATCGCTTGGCCATATGTATGCATCGAGGCAGTTTGTATTTGTGTTGTAGCTGTTGTTTGCACCTGTATATTTTCATTATTTGTACTCGAGTATTGCCTTTGTTCAAGTCTTCATTGGGTATGTTGATCTGGGTTTGCACTTTGTTCATTTGAGTCATTTTCATATGTATGACTTGAACATTGGTCACTTGTACTTGACAATTTTGTATTGCACCTGAGTTGAATCCAGCTTAAAGCTCGGGTTTGACCTTAAGCTGATATTGTGACATTATTTTTATTGCGCTTGAGTTGAACCCGGCGTTTTGGGTTTGACCTGTGCTCACCTGTCCCTGTAATTTTATCAAGTGTATATATCGGTGTGCACAACCTTGTGGCATATCCAGTGATACACTGTGTATGTCACAAGCTGTTCGTGTATGATGAATTCAAAGTTAAATGATGATGAACAACCCAAATAATTGAGGAAAATATTAATTTATAAATCACATTTTATTTTATACTGCAAAAATATTTTGTTTTCAGTTTTACTGCATCAATGTATATTTTTGCAGACTGCTCAGATGATGAATTCAGATTGGAATGAAGTTGAAGATAAATACGAGTGTGGGTGATATGTAGTGAGGTGCATTTGTAAATTAGAAATTATGATGTAATCAAATTTGTATTGTAATTGAAATTGTATATATATAGTGAGAGCTTGAATTTGTACTATTCAAAATTGTAACAAATATTTGTTTGAATAAAATATCCATTTGAATTCAAATTCTGTGTTATTTATTTTATTCATCAAATATTTATTTAATCTGTGAAAATAAAATAGTATATTAACAAATACATTTTAATGAATATATATATATATGTTTATTATCATTAAACAAAAATCATATACTCGCATATTCAACAGGGCGGTATCCCAGTAGCCCTGTCATTATATGGAATCCAATCTCCAATAAGTACCTGTACGGTTTTGATTGTGCCTAACTATGTTGGAACGTGAGATGTAAGCATTCCAGCTATTTCTGTATTTTATATTGAAAACCCTAGACACTATTATAATATAACTGGATTTCCTATAAAATGTTTTGGTTATCGTAAGGGAAAATCTTGTCCGTGTTTATTGGCGGAGAGTCTTACGAGATACTTTTATTTCAAAGGTTTTCCAAGTTAAACAACTTAACTGTTTACTCACACCAGACCCATGTCTAACCCAGAGTTTTATTCCATTTTTCTTAAACTCTTGGGTACTCAAATTTTTATGAGTAGCCAAGTGATCGGGTTTGGCTTGACGAGTTTTGGAAAGCTTGGAGCGGGAATCCTGGCATATCTATATATCTTTCCGCTGTGTTGAACCTTTTGTCTGTTGTATTTTGGAATGTAATGGATAGACTGGTCTTCATGACTGTCTAATGTGATGATGTTGTGTAACTGTGTAACTCTGATGTAATGACTATGTAATATCTATGTGAAATATTATATTTCGTTCCATTTCCGCTGTGAGATTCTAATGTTGTGGTTCTTTCTTTCTATCTATTCTCTTTTCTACCTATTTTTTCTTAATGCTTCTCTCTGTGGAATGAAAGGCGGGTCCTCACAGTTGGTATCAGAGCGTTTGGTTGAGATAATACCTAGGCTTTGGAGTAGTATCTGCCTTGAGAGCGTGTATTTGTAATTTTGATATAACTATATGCCTATCCAAATTGTTGGGTTACTTGTATAGGTTGCCAACATGAGTTCTAGAGGAAGGAGAGGCAAAGTTGTGGGCAGCACGACGACTAACAATGGAAGAGGTCCGACTGCTAGCGAGGTTGTGAATCCAACACCGCCTCGAGTAAGTTTTGCTGCTTTGTGCAAGGATTTCACCAATCTGGGAGGAAGACCTTTTAAAGGATCGGAGTCCATTATAGAAGTTCGGGCTTGGATACGCTCATGTAAGCGCATTTTTAAGAGTTTAAATCTATCTGATGAGCAGAAGAGAGTGATGGCATCGTGGCAACTTCAAGAAGGAGCTGCAGCTAGGTGGGGTGCAGTTACAGCAAATAATTCAGAAGATGAAATTTCTTGGATTAAGTCTAAGGAACTATTTGAGGAACAGTTCATGCATACAGTTGGAAGAACTTGTCTGTATAGAGTTTTTCTAGATCTGAAGCAAGGGAATATGTCAGTTTCAAAATATGAGAACAAGTTTAATGAACTATCTCGCTACGGACCTGGTTTGATCAAAACACCTCTCAAGAAGAATGAGATGTTTGTGCAAGGAATGAGGCTTGAGTTCCACGAGAAGATGACAGCACACCTTAAGGGATCTTTTATGGAGTTGATCAACATGGCATTGAGGTATGAGGGGCTTATGAACAAGAAACCGTTGGCATCTGCAGCAGCACCAAGTGGGACTTTTTCCAATTCAAACAAAATAAATTTTAACCCAAATTGGAAGAAGCAAGGCAAAGGGAAGCAGTGAGGCAACAATGGACCTCGTAAGTGCTATGTGTGTCAGCAAGAGGGACATTTGGCTAAGCAGTGTCCCAGGGGTAGATCTCAGCAACAGCAGCATCAGAGGGGACCGGGTTTAGCATTGGTTCAAATAGTCATTGTGGTTCAACTGTCATCAGCCGGGGCACATGATGAAGGCTTCTTCAGAAGGCCCAGCAGAACAAGGTGTTTGCTCTTGAAGGTGGTCCGTCAACTTCTTGTAAAGGCAAAGGCGTTTTGAAAGGTACTTTGCTTTTAGATGGCAATTTTATTAGAGTTCTGTTTGATTCTGGTGCATCTCTTAGTTTTATTTCTTTGGATTCGGTAGAGAAGTTTCATCTTTCCCCTAGTTTGGTAGACTACCCTCTTTTTGTACCTAATCCTATCGGTGGGGTAACCAAGTTAGATAAGATCTGTAGAGGGCTAAGGATTTCTTATCTGTCTCATAGTTTTTCTTGCGGCCCGCTTGTATTGGATTTCAAAAGGTTTAACCATATTCTGGGAATGGATTGGTTGGATAAGTATAAGGTTGTTTTGATGTGTGAAGATAGAACTGTGACTTTGGAGGCTGAGTTGGGAAGGATCAGAAAAGTGACTTGCGATAGTTCTGGAATTCATTTGAGTAATCATTTGCATGGAATCAAGGCATCTCCAGAAGGCGTAGAATCTATCGAAGTGGTCAAAGATTTTTCGGATGTCTTCGAGGTAGTTAAAGGTTTTCCCCGTATCGGGAGCTAGAGTTTCGGATCGACTTGGTTTCGGGAGCAATACCTTTTGTTCAACGCCGAGAGAGAGGTGAGCTGGTAAAGCAGACCCAAGATTTCTTAGAGACAGGTTTGATCCGGCCTGTTTTTCTAGTTGGAGTTTTGCCGTAGTCTTTGTGACCATGTAGAATGGGTCTTTGAGATTCTATGTGGATTATCGGGAATTGAATAAGGTTACTATTAGGAATAAGTATCCATTGCCCCGTATAGACGATCTTTTTGATCAACTCCATGGAGCTTCTGTTTTTTCTTAGTTGGATTTAGCTTCGGGTTTTCACCAGTTAAGGGTAGCTGAGGACAGTATACCCTTGATTGCGTTTAGGGAACCTAATTATTTTTATGAGTCGCTGGTTATGCCTTTCGGGCTAACCAACGCTCCTGCTTATTTTATGGATTTGATGAACCGAGTTTTCTTGGATGTGTTGAACAAGTTCGTGCTCGTGTTCATCGATGACATTCTTGCCTACTCTACGTCCGAAGAGGAGTATAAGCAACATTTGGAGATAGTGTTTGAGACTTTGAGGAAGCATATTCTGAAGGCTAAGTTTTCAAAGTGCCATTTTTGGAAGTCATAAGTCGGATTTTTAGGGCATATTGTTTCTAGAGAGGGTATTTCTGTAGATCCGGCTGAGGTAGCAACTATTCAGGAGTGGAAGAAACCGCAGACTTCGACAGAAGTCCACGGTTTTCTAGGTTTGGCAGGGTACTATAGGAAGTTTATCAGGGACTATTCTAAGATTTCTTCACACTTAACCAAGTTAACTCAGAAAGGATAAAAGTTTAAATGGATCCCCAATTGTAAAGAGGCATTCTTGGATTTGAAGGCAAGGCTGACCAGTGCACCTGTTCTAGCTATTCCTGATGGTAAGAGCAAGTTCGAAGTCTATACAGATGCTTGTGGAGTTGGGTTGGGAGCAGTGCTAATGTAGAGCAGTGCTAATGTAGAATGGGAAAGTGATTGCGTATGCGAGCAGGAAGTTGAAGCCACATGAAAAGAATTACGCTACGCACGATCTGGAATTGTTGGCCATCGTCTTTGCTTTGAAGATCTGGAGGCACTATCTGCTGGGACAGAAGTTCGAGCTTTTCATGGATCACAAACCTTTGAAGTACCTTTTCTCCCAGAAGGATCTGAATTTGAGGCAGCAGAGGTGGGTAGAATTTTAGCATCTTATGATTTGGATATCCTTTATACTCCAGGGAAAGCGAATGTAGTGGTGGATGCTATGAGTAGGAATGTAGTTCTATCTATTTTGGAAGTTGTTCCGTCTCTTTAGGAATGGATCATAAGCAGTCAGATGAAGGATAGATCTTTTGGGGAATTGATTCTTGGAACCAAGGATGGTCAATATTCGGATTTCAAGACAGACGATGAAGGAACGTTGAGGATCAATGGTCATTTATGTGTACCAGATGTGGATGGTTTGAGGCAGGAATTTTTACGGGAAGGCCACAAATCAAGGTTGAATATCCATCCGAGGATCTCAAAGATGTATAAGGATTTGAAAAGAGTTTTCGGGTGGCCAGGCATAAAGAAGGATGTTGCTGCTTTCGTTAATAAATATGCGATCTATCAACAGGTGAAAGGTGATCAGCAGAAGACCGTAGGTTTGTTGCAGCCATTGGAAGTTCCTAAGTGGAAGTGGGAAATGATATCTATGGATTTTGTCAATGGTTTGCCAAGGATCAGAAAAGGAAACGAAGGAATATAGGTAATTGTAGACTGGTCAATCAAGAGCGTCCATTTTATTCCGGTCAAGGCGACCAGGACTGCAGCATCTTTGGCAGAGATTTTCTTGAGCGAGATCGTCAAACTGCATGGTGTTTCTGTTAGCATAGTTAGTAATCGTGACCCAATCTTTACCAATAAATTTTAGGAGGTTCTGCAGACAGCTTTGGGTACGAGATTGAGTTTAAGTACAGCCTATCATTACCAGACCGACGGACAAACAGAAAGGCTGAACAGAATTCTCGAGGATGTGTTGAGGGCTTGTGTTTTGGATTTTGGTGGATCTTGGGATGGCCATCTACATTTATGGAATTCTTGTACAATAATAGTTATCAGGCGACTATCAAGATGGCACCCTACGAAGCTTTGTACGAGAGACTCTGTAGATCACTGTCATATTGGGTAGAGTCGGGGGATTGTCTTGTTCTTGGTCCAGATTTGATCCAAGAAGCATCTGCAAAGGTGGAGCTAATCAAGAAGAGAATGAAGGTAGCCCAGGATCGCTAGAAGAGTTATGCGGATAATAGACGAAGGATATTGGAATTCGAAGTCGAAGATTTGGTTTTTGTCAAGGTTTCCCCAATAAAAGGAGCGATCAGGTTTGGAAAAACGGGAAAGCTTGCCCCAAAGGTATATTAGTCCTTTCTGAGTGCTTGAGAGAAATGGTGCAGTGGCCTACAGGATTGAATTGCCAGTCTGGATGACAGGAATTAACAATGTTTTTCACGTATCTCATCTGAGGAAATACGTGCAAGACCCATCTCAAGTTGTGGAGCCAGCAGTGCAAGAAGATTTAGAGAGCGAACCTTACTTATTTGTTGTCAGGAATTCTATCCAGATAGTTGATCAAGATGAGAGGCGGTTCAAAAACAAGGTGGTGAAACTGGTCAAGGTGCAGTGGAGCGAGGATCCCAGAGATTGTGCTTAGGAAATTCTAGATAGTTTTAGGAAGGCCTATTCGGATTTGTGTCCGGATAGCTAATAATGTTGGTTCGAATGAATTGTTTGTTGGTTGTTAGTGTATGACTAATATGTATACTTGGATTGTTTGAAATAAAAGCTTTTGTATTATCTTTTACTTTTAAATTTCGAGGACGAAATTCTTTTAAGGGAGAGGAATGTGATATCCCGGAAATTTCAAGCAATTAAAAATGTGATAATCTCTTTTTAAATTATTTGAAATTGGCAAAAATTTTCTTTTAAAACAAATAATAATCAATGTTTATATATATAACAATATTTTAAATAAAATTATTAATTTCAAACAAATTAAATATGTGTTTGTTAATTGTGTATATATATGTGTGTGTGTGTGAGTTGATTTTAAATTGAATTTTAAATTGAATTTGAATTTGAATTGGAAATTCAAAAGATAATTATCTTAAAATAAATTTGGTTTTAAAAATATATTATATACGGTTTTTATTAGTATATTTTTTTTGTTATTTTCTTTAAAAGATTTTATTTATATAAATTAAGAAAAGTATTTACTAAATAGTAAATTAAATATAAAAGTTTTATAGTTAATAAACACATGCATAATTACAAGTGTAAATTAATGAAATCATGTTAATAACAAGTGTAAGTAAATTAGCATATGCAAATGAAAAATGTTAGCAAATTAAACAAGTGTCACTATTTTATTTTTATTTTTTTGGCAAAACCAGCGGGGTTGACTGGGCCCCTACCATATTATATTGCACAATGATAAAAATTGATTCAAAACAAGCTTTGAATCAAGCAAAAACAAGAAAAAACAGAACATAAAAATAAAAAAAGAGTTAATGAGCCCAAACAAGAATCAAGACATCTGGGAAAAGACTAGCACTCCTCTTCAATTGCATGTAAGTTCTTTTCTAGACCTCATGCCAAAGTGTTTCTAAATTCCTTCTCTGATTTTCAAACACTATTGCGTTCCTTTCTCTCCAAATTACATCCATATATATTTTCATGCAAACAACCAACTCTCTAGCTCTTTCATTCCTCCACCTAGTAGCCTTAAAGATTATGTTCCAGTCAATGATAGAGTTAGCAGAGGAGATTATTCTCCCAGTTTTGTAAACAATTCTATCCAACATGAATGATAATGCCGGGCAAGCAAAAAAAGGTGATCAATAGTTTCTTCATGCAACTCACAAAAAACACACTCAGGGCAACAAAAAATACCATACCTATTCAAAACACTTCTAGTCAACAAAGCATGAGTAACAACCTTCCACATCATCATATTTTCTTTAGGGGCTAAATCTCTAGTCCATATAACAGAATACCACTTAGCAGCAAGAAAAACAGCATTTCCAGATAGCTGTTTGTACACAATTTCGATAGCATTTCGAGATAGCTGTTTGTACACAATTGCCGAATCTCTATTTTATTTTATTTTCTTTTATTTTTAAAAATCATAAATTAAGTCTATATATACATTTATCTCTTCTCTTCATTTATTTTTCTATCTTCAACTTTTCAAAACAAACAAAACTTAAGTCCTGTAAACATTTTCAAACCAGAAAATTAATTCAAACAGCAAATTCATTTTAGTTTTAAAAGAAAAATCATTTCAGCAATCAACTACTCCAAATCATCAAGCAAATTCAACTAAATCAAGGCTTAAATCATCTCAACAACAAAGTGATTTCCAGTTACAAGATTTCCAGTTCAAAATCAAAGCAAGTTCCAAGCATTTCAGTTTTCAAAATCAAAGAAAGCATTTTCAAGTTCCTGTTTCAAATCTCTCTGTTCATCTTTTCTGGTGAGTAAACTAACAATTTGGAACTTAAAAACTGTTAGAAACTGGTTGCATGTGATAATCCTTGAATGTTATGATATGAATATGCTTTGAATGGTTGAATAGATGAGATTGTATGTATATATATAGGTGATATAGTTGTGCATGTCTGAGAGCAAGGAAACTTGCTCTGTTCTTATTTTTACAGGATTAAAACCTTTCAAAAATCAAGATCTCAACTTCTAGATTCTTTTAGACCTTGCTGTTCAAACAAAAATAGCTTAAAATAGAAAGATCTTTAATTTAAAAATAGTTATAAGTATGATATTGTTTATATATTATTTGAAATTCAAGAAGAACAGTGAAAACATAAAACATGTTGAAATTAAATAATCACAATTCTTGGTTTTATTTATATAACCTGAATCCCCATCATAAATCATGATTTTTAAGAGTTAAATCACAATTTTTAGCTTAGTTTCGAGTGAGAAATTGTAGTTGATCAGAAAAGGAACATTGAGTGATTTCTGGTGATCGGGGAACTCGGGGTGGTCGGGGTCTCTGCCGGAGGTTGCTATGATGCTAGCGAGTTAGGGAAAAATAGAGGTGGGATTTATTATCCACTGTGGCGGCGGCGTTTGGTCGGAGTAGGGTCTAAAACCCAATTTGGTCGAGGTCGAAAAACTAGATCACTGCGTCGTCTCTGAGGCATCGGGGTTCATCGGAGGCCGGGGGATGGAAGCATGGATGGCCGGACGAGTCATGACCAGAGTTCAATGGCTACTGGTGATCGATAGCGTCAGGTCGAGAAGGTTTTTCTGGTGATGGGTAGGTTCCAGATTTGTTCATGAATGCTCGATCCTGATTTTGGGCTTGTGATGGAGATTTGGTGGTCGGGATCGAAGGTTTAGGCAATGGTCGATGTGCCGGAGGTTGCATCGGTGATCGGTGATGCCTCGATCACTGGTGCATGTGCACAACGAGGTATGTGTTAGTGTTTTGGGAAGAGGAAGTTGTCTCGAGGGAGGTCTCGAGGTAGTTTGGTCGTGACTCGGGTAAACGTCGGGTTGTTTGTGTGAGAGTTTAACAAGTTAACAAGTTTAAGTTTTAAACTAAGTTTTAAAAAAAGAGAAGAAAGGTAAATTGTCTCGGGTCTGGGCTCGTGTTTTTACCGGGTTGAACCCGAAGTGGATGTTTTAACAAATTTTTGAAATTTAAATAAAAAGCAAGTTTTAAAATTTAAAATGAATCTTGTTTTGAATTATTTCTTAGATACTATTTCTATATATAATAAATGTTTTTAAATAATTAATTTAAGAAAGTTATGTTTTGTTCAACTTGAATTTGTTAAATTAAAATTCTTTTTAAGTTTTTGAAACTTAATTTAGAAATACAATTAAGTGTTAATCAAAAGATAAAAATTTTAAAACTTGTATGTAATGATAATTGAGTAATTAATAAGGATAATAGGGTTTGTCTTAAAGTTAATTAAAGTCTTGGATAATTAATAATTAATTAAATTAACGAAGTAATTATAGAGTAGTTAATTAATTTAATTAATTAATGATTAAAAATTAATGGATTTATAATTAGAGATTAATTAATTAAGATTAATTAATTAATTTATAATTAGAGATTAATTAATCAAGTAATTAAGATTAATTAATTTATAGTTAGAGATTAATTAATTAATTAATTAAAGATTAATTAATTAATTAATTAAAGATTAATTAATTTGTAATTAATAATTAATTAATTAAGTAATTAGAGATAAATTAACTGGTAATTAAAGATTGATTAATTGGTAATTAAGAATTACTTAATTTGCAATTAAGTTTTATTAATTAGTAATTAAGGTTTATTAATTAATAATTAAGTATAATTAATCAGTAATTAAAGATTAATTAATTGGTTTATAAAGGTAATTAAAGAATGGTTAATTAATTAAATGGTTTGTAATTAATTAATGATTAATTAAGCAGGGTTAGATGATTAATTCTTAAGTAATTAATTTAATTTGAATTAATTAAATTAACTATAAATATGAAATCAATAAATCTTGCTTATGGATGGTTGATTGTATGAAATGTCTGGATTGATATTTATAGTATGATAATCTGTGATATTCCGTGATGTGATATGCCTTGGATATAATCTATGATAAATATGTAATATTTATCTGTGATGAATGCTGTGTGAATTCAAAGTATTGAATTATATTAAATTATTTAAACCTTAAAAAACTTGACCTTTAAGACGGCGTTTGGATTTCAATGAGATCGGCATCGGATATCAGATTTGATTATCCGAAAACCACATTGCTCCAAGATAAACGATAGGTCATGAAATCTCAAGTGATGATCGAGATGAAGTTTCAGAGTGCAAGGGATATTGTCGTTAACTCTAAGGGTGATTCCAAAATGAATGTAACAAGATAGTGCCTTCGACTTCGTTCGAACCTGGAACGAACTTGTATGGATGAATGTTATCAGACCATCGTCAATGGAGGACGATGAGCGTTCCAAGTTAAGTGTCCTCTAAAGGTAATTGTAGCCTCAAGCCTCATCAACCGTGAATGGCTAAAACAGGGGAGGTGCACACAAGGCTAAGTGGGTAGCACCAAGTAGGATAAGATTTTCCCCTGTCTAGAGGTGCCTTTTATTCGGCTGTGTGTGGCGGTTATTTGTCCACAACCGTGGAGTTGTCTTATTCGGACTATCCAGTAAGGGGTAGCTCCGGTCTTGTAATGCAGGGGATCAGGGTGGATCCTCGGTACGGTGATCTAGACCATGTACGGTGAAAGGCGGTATCCCAGTCGCCCTGCCGTTGTATGGAATCCATTCTCCAATAAGTGCCCGTACGGTTTTGATTGTGCCAACTATGTTGGAACGTGAGATGTAAGCATTCCATCTATTTCTATATTTTATGTTGAAAACCCTAGACACTATTATAATATAACTAGATTTCCTATCAAATGTTTTAGTTATCGTAAGGGAAAAACTTATCTGTGTTTATTAGCGGAGAGTCTTACGAGATACCTTTTATTTCAATGGTTTTTCAAGTTTAACAACTTAACTTTTACTTACACCAGACCCATGCCTAACCCAGAGTTTTATTCCATTTTTCTTAAACTCTTGGGTACTCAAATTTTTATGAGTAGCCAAGTGATCAGGTTTGGCTTAATGAATTTTGGAAAGCTTGGAGCAGGAATCCTGGCATATCTATATATCTTTCCGCCATATTGAACCTTTTGTCTGTTGTATTTTGGAATGTAATGGATAGACAGGTCTTCACGACCGTCTAATGTGATGATGTTGTGTAACTATGTAACTCTAATGTAATGACTATGTAATATTTATGTGAAATATTATATTTCGTTCTGTTTCCGCTATGAGATTCTGATGTTGTTCTTTCCTTCTATCTATTCTCTTTTCTACCTATTTCTTTCTTATTGATGATGCGTCTTTCTATGGAATGAAAGGAGGGTCGTCACAAGAATATTATAGGAAGGGTGTACTACAAGTGACAAACCCGTGTTATCAGAACACACAAAAGTCAAAACTATTTTCTGTGTTTGTTGAAGTCATGTTCTGCTGCTCAGGCGAGTGAAGTCCTCTTTGGTTGTTGAGGTAAAATCCTATTCTGCTGCTTAGGTCCCCGTTCGGCTTCTCAGGGGTTGTATAGACCTATTCCTCCAGGTTAAGTGAGGATTGTTGTTTTTGTGAAATTTCAGAAGGAGTCTAGGACTGGACGTAGGATGGTGCTCCGAGCTAGTACAAAAATTCCTGGTGTAATTTTACTTTACTGCTTTTATATTCCGCACTATTTACTGTACTACTATCATCACTATACTCTGTATTATCATATATCCATATTACACGATCCATAGCACACTTTCAATTGGTATCAAAGCAAGGTAGTCATATAACCATAACACAGTTATATGATAGTCTAATAACCTAGAATTCTATCGATCATCACAACATCATAGAATAATGGCCAGAAAACGATCTAATCGAAGTACAATGGGAAAAATCCCTGTCAAATCCACCAGTAAGGACTACAAGTACTTTCTGATTTACAAATTTCAGTAAAAGATAATAATGAATTAGTTAGTATTAGCGATAAGATTTCAAAGCTTAATTTTATTATTTTAGAAAAGATGAAATCTATAGAACGTGAAAATGAGAAATTGAAAAATGAGAAGTTAGATTTTGAAAATTAACTTGGTGTTTTAAGAATAATTTTATAACCATTGAAGATTCTCTAGATGAACAAAATGCCATATTTGAAAAAATGAGAGAGAAATTTCCAAAAGAAATTTTTGATTTGAAAAGACAAAATGATTTATTACAATCATCTTTAGATAATTCAGAATCTCGAATTTTTCTTCTCGAAAATGAGACATGTACGTTAAAAAAGGAAAATTCTAAATTAAACAAGCAAATTGATATTTTGAAAAACGGTAACATTTCTTTTGAAAATAATAATTATGACTTTAAAGCTAAATTTGATAAACATAGCACTGAAGTCCAAAATTTAATAAAGGTCAAAATAATTTAAACATGATTTTATCTATTTCTAGACCTTTACATGATAAAAGTGGTTTAGGATATAATAAAACTAATCATAGAAATAACGCTAGATACGCTTTTATGTATAGTAAAATTGTTAGTGCTACTACTAAATTCCGAGAAAAGTCAAAATCCAATCTTTATAGAAATTCAAATACTGTTATGACCAATAATGTTTATAATTTCTCTAGAGTACAAGATCATTGACTGAAATATAAATAAAAATTATTTAAGTATTTGGGTTCCTGTTATTGGAAAAATAGAGAAAAATGCGTTAATGATTATTTTGATATGGTAGTTAATAATGAAAAATTATACTTATAAAGGTTCAACCACACCCAAATAGGTATGGTTTCCTAAAAATTAGGAAATTATAAGAACGTTGGGTATCGCATGCTTTAAATGTTCATTGTTTTTCTGATACCTTACATTATAAGTAGTAGTTATTTTGTTCAATATTGTTTATATTCTTTATTCCTTTTTGTCGATGACAAAGGGGGAGAAATATTAATACTAACGTTGAGAATGCAGGATATAAAGTTATCAAAGATTCAAGGGAGTAAGTATTTATGTTATATATATACAGTCGAAATCTATATCTATTTACATGTTGTCGTCAATCAAAAAGGGGAGAATGTTGAGACTTGGTTTTGATTCATAACACGAAGCTATCACTACGACATATAGATTTGACGACTGCTATGACAAAAAGATAATATATAATACAAGGAGACGAGACTTCAAAACCGGTGCATCAATTATATTATTTTCTTTTTGAGTCTTAAGTCAACATTGTTAAAAATCTTTCCTCGATTACGTATATATTAACTCATATATTTAGTCATTCTATTTTCCAAATATTTTATACATAATAAGCATATAATTATATTATAAAAGTATTTTAAAGTTATAGAAATTAATATACCTATGTAAACTGTGCATATTGCACAAATTTAACCAGGTCGGTCGATTGACCTAGAGGTCCAATCGACTGACACTGGAAATTTTGTGCAACATGCACCAGTACATAGATATACAAATTTAAATTTAAAAAATATTTTGAATATTCAGTTGACTGACCCAGAGGCTCAGTTGACTAAATTTTTATAACAACCACTTTTCGAAAAGACACGACTTTTTGTGAAGAGATACGAACCTCTACGAAAAGATTGGACACAACACTTCAATCGAAACTCTTCACCAACGGTCGCTGCTTTCTAACCTTTATAAATACGAACTCCAACTTGATTCCAAATCATTAATCACAATCGAATTTTCTTATCTCTCTGATCTAACTTTCTGGAATTTATTTATTGTTATACTTTTAATTATTCTGCATTAAAGCAATGTTATACCTTTCTATTCTTCGTATACTTCAATATATATATATTTCTACTCGACAAGAAGATTATAGGAGGATGTAATACAAGTGACAAATTTGTGTTATCAGAATACACAAATGTCAAAACTATTATTTGTATTTGTTGAAGTCCTGTTCTGCTGCTCACGCGAGTGAAATCCTCTTCGGCTGTTGAGGCGAAATCCTATTCTGCGGCTCAGGTCCCCATTCGGCTACTCAGGTGTTGTATAGACCTGTTCCTCCGGGTTAACTGAGGATTGTTGTTTTAATAAAATTCCAGAAGAAGTCTGGGACTGGACGTAGGACGTGCTCCGAACCAGTATAAAAATTCCTATTGTCATTTTACTTTACTGCTTTTACATTCCGCACTATTTACTGTATTACTATCATCACTATACTCTTATTATCATCTAGCCATATTACACGATCCATAGCACACTTTCAATGTAGTGCGGAGTTGTACTCCAATCTATCGAGTTTCCTTCTTGGCCGAAGGATAGCAAGTTGAAAGTTGGAACCGTGATAAGTCTACGAGACTTGGTTTTTATATGACGTTAGGAACCACTTTTCAATATTGGTGCAGAGAGACCAGGATCGAATTTATTTGAAAACCACTCCGGACCAATGCATGCATTCGGATGTGCAGGTTATTGATGATGATTTATAGAGATTAAGGATCTTCATAGCGTGAGGGCTGCTTGTTGACATGCTCTGAGTTGCTCCCATTATAGAGTTATTTATAGCAGTGGTCTCCTCGTTGCAGAGATTTTTCGGATTGCAAGGACTACTCGCTACTAGTGGTAGTAGGAAAGTGCCTTTTGTTTCGTTCAATCCTAGAACGAACTTGTATGGATGTTTGTCTGACATTGTAATCAAATCACATTTGAGTGGTTTCTGTAAATGTATATCAGTTGGTGGCGGAGAAGCCAACTTCTCTTACCTTAACACCCTTTCCCGAGACATACGATCTTAGGAAGTTATATTTTTCTAGAAATCAGTCATGTGACATAGAATGAAAATGTGGCATTTAGAGATGTGATATGTGATATGTGAAAGGTAACCATAGGCTCGCAAGCCTCACACCCCGATTATGATGGGATTCTATGTCGTCAGATGTATGCTCGCATTTCAGATAGTAGTGACTTGGGTTATCGGATGCTCTGAGCCCTAGGTACCAGATTCATCTGGGCCTCAAACGGGGATGCATGAAGTTTGAATCCATTAATGCTATTTGCAGATTGTATCCTCTTTTAGCCATTTGTGTTTTTATATAACAGCGTCTGAGTCTTGGACATAAGCCATGGATACAGATTGAACTTTCCACTGGTTTCCAGTCATATTGAAAATCCAATTCTAATATATGCCTACCATTTTGTTTTGTATAGCCTTAAATGATTGGGACCGGAATTTAATAATGGTAACAATTTTGGATATTTGCTATTATTTGTGAAATAGACACTATCATAATATAGAATGACATGATATAAAATGTTTTGCTTATCGTAAGGTAAAAACATGTATGTGTTTATGTGTGGGCGTGTCTTACGAGATTGTTTTGTTTTAAAAAGAAAAGTTCTGGTAATTTAATAAATTCTGTGGATTGTGTTTTCTCTCGCTGGTTTACCCGACTGATCTTGGCGTTCTCCTGTTACAATGCTCAGGTCAGACCGAATATATTTACAGGTTTAGATTTAGTACTTCTGGAGCTTCAGCAAGGGAGCAGGAGATCTCAATGTCGTATATACGTATCTATTTATTTTTCGCTGCTTAGTTATATTTTATATTATCGGCAATTGTAAGGATAGTTTATTACAACTATCCAGGCTGATGATTAGTGTTTGGTTGTTGAACTCTGATTGATGTATGTATATATAGTTTTTATTTTATAAAGATCATTGATGTGATATTATATGTTTTCCACTACGATGTGAGATTCTGTATTGTTCTGTTTGTTTCTTTCTTCTCTCTTTCTTATCTTCTCTTCTTCTCTCTTCTTTTCTTTCTCATGGCTTTCTGTCAGTCTATGCTTTTTGGTTTGGACATGTGTGGTTTATTGTCGATTCAAAAGGTACGGATTTGCGGGTCGTCATGGCCGTCGATTGTCCGGTATTAGCGGTCGAACGATCGTATTGAAAACTGACAAATTAATCCTTGGCCTAAGGCCCAAATTTATAAATAAAAAATATATATAATGTGAATTATTATAAGCCTATTTAAGGGAAATTGGATATATGTTAGGACTTGTAGGGAAGCTTGTTCCCTATGAATAGACGTTAGACTGTGGCGGTGTTGGTTAAATATTGTTTACCCAATTTAGGATCTATTAATTGATTTAAGGCAATGTATTTTTACAAATGGCACTCTTAGCAGGTACCAATAGTGGGCATGGAGACGGCACGGATGCTTGATGGAGTGGGTCTATCACAACTAGAGGTCCTAGAATGCATGATTCCTGATGCACGTGATACAATTAGAAAGAAGAACCCAGAGCGTGCAATAAGAGACCAATGCTACGATCGAGAGGTTGAAGCAAATGAAGATGATGAGACATTCCAACAACTCGGTGTTTCGGGTTCTTCCTCTCCAAGTGTAGTGAGGGGAATCTTTCCCATTAGCCTATGGCGGTGATAGTAGTGGGAATTTATCTCCAGAGTAGCCTAGTGGTAGTTTTTTCTGTTGTTAGTACCTAAGATGACGGTGTCTTAAACAATGAGTAGCTCTCAGAGTGGTGAACGATCGTTAGACATGAAATTGGATCCTTAGTTCGATCCATTGAATTAGTCTACATAAATTACAGTGTAGGATGTACTAGATAAGAAACCTTAGCTAACAGACCTTATGACTTGGATACTTGTATCACACACTATTTTTTTAGAGTAGTGTTAAATTAATTATGCATGATCATTATATTAAACTGGTATTCATTCACCAGACTTTACATATGACCCATTCTTTTTCCATCTTTTTCCCAGCATATGTGGATAGGACAGTAAGTGACTGGCTCATTCAAGATACTTGGAGAGTTGAGCTTATCATATCAGTATAGTCCATCTCTTTTGTCAGATTTTCAGTGGTATTTTCTTTGTACTCCGTATTAGATCATGTACTGGTTTATGAGATTGTGATTCAGATATTTTCTACGATGGATAGTGTAACGACCTTCTATTTTGAACATTTCGCATCCGTACATGTCGGACTTGAATTACTCAAAACAATGGTTGTTAATTTATATTTGGCAGACTTAGCGTATATAGTAAATAAATCACAGAATCACAGACAGAGTAATATAACATTGAGCAGCGGAATAGATAAATAGTAGTACATGAAGCTACTATATAAACAACGGAGTTTGAAACAAAATACAACAGAAATCTCAATACAGAGTAAATACAAAAGTAACTGACAAGACTGAACAGAAATCATTGGAAGCAACAGAAATAACTGAGAGCTAGATAGACTCGAAAGGAAGATAAGATAAGTAAATTACAAAAGAGGAAGATGGATAGACTTATATTGATCGTGAGTGGGCTTAACTGGGTCAACCGAGATTCTAGAAATAAGATCAATGCGGAAATTCAATTTCCCGCTTGAAGGAAAGAGAAGTGACTTCACCTAATATCAGGATAATCTCTGACCATCGGGTGGACTCAAGATCACTAGACGAAAAAGATAAACTGCCTGCAAATCCCGAGGCCAATGACATTTCAACCTAAAGAGCATTACCCTGGTCTTCTACTAGAGAAAAGGTTCGGGCGTTGCACGAAATAATAGCATCTAAACCGAGGACATAGAAATCTCCGGTGGATCGGCACTTGTTATAAAGGAGTTTCACCCCTTTACAATTCATACAGAGGTTAGCGGGACCGCTGACGGAATTTATAACTCAAAAGGATAAAGTTGACAGTAGAGGTTAGAGCTTTAGAATGCTCCAGTATCAAAAAGAATATGAAAAGAAGTATAAGAATGGATTTCAGAAAAAAAGGGGAGAGTTCAAAAATTCAAAAGAAATTCTAGTCAAAGAAGATACTAACAGAGAATTTCAAGCTTGAACGAAGGTGATTCTGTAATTAAATTTACTCCATATGCTAGGTTTGCCTAAACCAGAGCTCTGATACCAACAGTAATGACCCACTATTTCAAACCTTTCGCATCCGCACATATCGGATTTGAATTGCTCAAAATAACATATTGTTAATTTATATTTGAAAAACTCAGCATATACAGTAAATAAATCAATCATAGAATCACAAACACAGAGTAATATAACAATAAGCAGCGGAATAGATAAATAGTAGTTCATGAAGCTACTCTATAAAAAACGGATTTTGAAACAAAATGCAATAGAAATCTCAACATAAAGTAGTCTCAAATACAAAAGTAACTGACAAGACTGGAAAGAAATCACTGGAAGCAACTGAAATAACTAAGAGCTGGATAGATAGATCTACAAACGAACACCAATCTCCAAAGTTTCAAATGCTGTGACACTCAGTCCGACCCGAGCGTAAAGCAAAACGCAAAACACTCGAGTCAGGATTAACATTCTTATATTAATAAATTTAACTCAAATGAAAAGTAAACTGAAATACAAGTAACCTAAAGGATGTTGGGATTCCATCCTCTAAGGATCCATGGAACTATCTGTTATGTAGTAATATGTGCTATTATAAAATGTCTATAGTAAAGTAAACTATTAAAATAGCATTAAGGCATTACCCATATCCTCTTTAACACATTTTATATAATGTCGTAGTTAATACAAATACTATAAACTCCACTTACAAGTGGGCTATCAGGAAGCACTCCATAGGTACAACACAAAACAAACTTGTAGAAGGCGTGATAGGGCAGGTGACAAGGCACTCGAGGCAATGCCAAGGTAGATATACCATTTTCACTTTTGGACTAGTGGTAAGGCATAGCAGCTACTACCACCCACATCGTGACACACACCCAATCAAAGGGTGAACCCAATCAAATCACAAAAGCAATAGAATGGTATCGAAGAAATGTGCCTGATCGGGGGAATGCCCCACTTGGCCTAGTATAGCTCCTCTTTTAGCCACATCAAGCTGACTCACGGGAGTCAGGGCTACGTACATACCATATAGAATTGGCACCAAACCATCTTACTTCATTATGGAATCTCCACCACGTACACTGTTGTTAAAGTGGTTTTCGATACTGGCAGAGAGTATGATAATATCCGATCCCGGTCTCTTTAACAACCAAATGCTTACTTCACACCGTGGTCATTTCATATCAAATAGTTCAAAATATCTTATTCATTACAAAACCATATCAATTTCAATGTCATTATTCACTTAAATAATATTCATTTCAGAATCTTAACGCTTTTCAGAATTATAACACTTCCGAAACCATAGCACTTTTAGAAATCATAACACTTTTGAAATCATAACACTTTGAAATCATAGCACTTTGAAATCATAATACTTCTGACTTAAACAGTTTAGATATTGAATATAGTGTATATATTAAAATAGTTATAAATTAAAATAGTTTATATATTAAAATAATTTATATATTAAAATAGTTTACGTACATTAAAATACTTTATATAATAAAATAGTTTCCTCCAATTTCGAAAATCAATTCAAATTCATCTTTAATTCCAAAAATTCAATTTAAATTCTAAGTAAACCATTTCAATTTATATGGATTTCAAATCCAGGTTTAAACTCTTACTTCCATTCCAATAAGATTCAAAGTTTAAATATTCAAACATTCTAATAAAGTTTCATCTAGATTTCAATATTTAACTTTAATTTTATTTAAATTGGGAATATTCACTTAATTATTTTTAATAACAATTATTAAAATCTCAATTTACAGATTTAAATAAATATTAAATATTCAGTCTCAATTTTTATTTAAAGTTGAGAATATTCATTTAATCACTCTTTATCAAATCAAGTTATAAATCATATTTTTCGAAATCTTCAATAATTTCAAATAAATTCTTATTTTAAATTCAATTTTTAACCAATTTAAATTCCAAGTCAACATTAATTTATCTTCTCAACTTTTATTATTAAAGTTATAAAAATTTATTTTTAAAATATTAGTATAAATTTAAATAAATACTTAAACATATTTTATACTAATTTAATTAAATTTTATTAAATTAAATCTTATTATTAATTTATTTATATTATATTTGTTTTAAATAGTAAAATAATAAGTAAAATCTTAAAAAAATTATTTTCAAAACTACTTATAAATTTAAAATTTCCAAAACATATAATTTTAGAAATCAAGATTTTATACATATATAAAAATCACCTATTTATATTATATTAAAAATTAATACTTTTCAAAATATATTTCCTTTCAAAACTTTGGAAATCAGTTTTCAAAATATAGACCAACGTGTCTGTATGTAATTTTCTATCCTATGGTCAAGTGATATGGATATTTATCATTTCAATCCGCATTTTAAATATCTACGAGTATATATCATTTCAACCCGCAATCAAAAAAATTTGATCAATGATAATCGCTTTGGTTTATCATTTCAACCCATAACTATTTCTCCCTATCCTACAAAATCGTTCGGCTATGTATCATTTCAACCCATAGGTAATTCTAAATTGACACGAACTTGCAGAGTGAGAACAAATATGATAAAATATATCATATCAATAACATGCACATATCATCAGTGATAAATTAAATAAAATACACACAACCTGATAGGATGTCATATATTACAGGTGAACAATTTCAGATAATAGCATCTTATATTAAAAAAATTAAATAACTAGCAATTCAATTTTAACAGCATATTTCAATTGTCATTTCAAGTAAAGTCAAATTTACTAAATATAAGAATGTTAATCGTGAATGATTGCTCACCTTTCGAGGCTAGAGAAATCAGAAGATGACACAAATACACACACGGATAAGCGACAAATCAATGCAACCAATTGTTGTGATCAATTCTGGACAGCGACGAACAAAAGAAAAGCACGATGAATACGAAGTCTACGAATAAAGCAGAGATAGGCTGAAATTAGATAATCGATGGATACAACATATATGTTATATGTATTTTTAAAAAATCCATTCAAAACATATATTTAAAAATTAAGTCTATATATTTTTTTAAATCAATATTAAATTAAAATGCATATAAAATAGAATCTATACATATATATATATATATTTTAAAACTAGACTCACGTATACTTGTATATGAACTAATATACAACATATAGATAGACTTACCTACACATTACATTACATAATAACCATATTATATATGTATATACTTTTCAAAATATTAACACATACACAAACATAACACGTTATATATACTTTTGAAACCAACTCATGTGTACGAATATACATTAACATAAAAAGAACAATATTTATTGAAAAATCAATATGACTTATATTATTACAATATATAAATAACCTAAGCAGATCAGAGTACCGTTATATATATACAGACAACAAAAACAAGATTTAAAATTATTGTTTATTTTAAAATACATATTTAAAGTAAAATCTTCATATTATATTTTAAAAATCAATACTTAATAAAACACATATTAAAACCAAAATATCAATATATTATACACTAGAACAATATTCAAAAGTTAATCAATATACGTATGTTTCTCCCTTTGTACATAGCGTAAGAGGGTTGTAGACTTCACAAAACACATATATGTGCAGATTATATACATATATACATATATGTGTGTGTGTGTATATATATATATGCCGGCTACTGTCAAACCTATATGCAGACACTATATGTATGTATGTATGTATGTATGTATGTATGTACAGCTAAATATATACATCCAGATTATAGACGAATATATGTAGATAATATATATATATATATATATATATATATAACCCAGTATAGTATAATATATATTACAGACTTAACATATACATTCAAACATCCAAACCAGCATATTACACATACTTGTTATATGAAATTACTATTTAACAAACAAATGTATTATCTTCCAAATATCATATATATAATACCTTTATAATGCAATATACTTCAAACCAAAACATATATAACTTTTGTAACGTATATACAAATACTTGGAATATCAACTATACATATACTAAAAATAAAACTGTTATATATATATATATATATATATATATATGTAATACTTAGAGTATTATATAAAACTGATATATGTATATATACTCACTATTTTCAAATGAAGGAGGAGGAAGGATGTGGGCGGCTGTTTGTTGATGAAGTCAGAGGCTAGGTCGAACTCGTGGGAGGAGGAGTTGCCGCGGTGATGTGAGGCTGTGGGTTGTCATATGGTGGGGAAGCTTTCGTGATTGACGGATCTGGGCAGTGGGTTTTTAATATTTGCATGGAGGCGGAGCAGCTGAGGAAAAGGCCGTGACTTCGGCCAAGGTCGGTGAAGTGGTGGCAGATGGTCGGGTTCAAACTACAAGGGAGATCGAACAAGTATTGTTGATGTGAACGGCTACGCGTGGGGAGAACTGTCATCTCAACAGGGCGGTGGAGAAATGGCATGGAGAGCAAGCTATGGGTGGCAGTTACTTAGTAGTGGATAGGCACGGAATGGAAGGTGGTAAGGGGATGCATAGCAGGTTATGGGTTCGGTTTCCATTGCACAAAATTTTTTTTGAAGCAGACGAAAGAGGGGAGAAGAGAGATGGTTAGAAAATGGAAAAGCAAAGGTGATGATGGGTTTGAAATGGTGGAGGACGAATCGACTTACACAAGCAAACGAGAATGAACAGCAAGCCCATTATAAAATGCCTATATATTTTATTATTTATTTTCTTTCAAATAACAAGTGAACTACAGGAAGACAGAGAGAAAGAATGAAAAGCACGCACCATAATAGTATTGGGCATTTTGAGAATGGTGAAAGTCAGAATATTAAATTCTGAGAATTCGAAAAGTAGTGACCATTTGTTTCCATCCGTTTTGAGAGTTGAATGATAATAAAATATTAAAAGCCACAAAATGGGTACCGATACGGTATCTGTTTTATGGATTCCGCCGCGTACCAAACTATGAAATGCACAAAAAAGATCAACACAACGAGACAAATAGAATGGTACACAGATATCGGTGATACGATTGAACTATCAAAAGTCGATATTCGACATCGAAAATGCTGCTAAAATGTTGAAAATAAGATAAATGGAGCAATAACAGTCCAAATTTGACGAAACAAAATATGACGTCTCACTCATAAGATGACAAACATTTATTTATGTAAAAACATTCTAGTTTGAAAAATATTTTATTATCATCAAGTATTAACTGATTTAAATTTTAAATAAAATTACACAGCAAAATAAACTTCCATATTTTCTGATAAAATTTTACCATTTTCTATATTTAAGTTGACGTATTCAAAATATCTAATTTTTATTGCTAAATTAAATTATCTGAATATAAGAAAATTTTCAGTTAATTACGTTGTAAAACTGTTAAAATTTCCGGATTGTTACAGATAGTTTTCTATGTTATATGTTTTATTCCTTCCGTTGTGAGTTCTGAAAGTATTGTATTATATCCACTTCTATTAGTCTATATGTTGTGATATGTTATAAACTCTGACAATTCGCATTTCACGGCATGGCGCAAGTCTGAAATTCACATTAGGCTTTGGATCAGCATGTTAGGAGGTGTAGATTGCCATAATCAATATAATATAGTTCTTTAATTTTGAACTTTGAAATTTTAGCACATATGTCGACGTATGCCATATAGTTATGTCAGCATATCTGGCAAAATTTGAATTTTTAAAATATGAACTTCTGAAATTCGCTCTTTTTTTCATTCAATTCGAAAAGGCCATATTTTTACCTATCACATGACAATTCAAACTCCATTTATTCACTATTTCTTACCCCATCTTCTACACCAAAATTTATTTCAAAAATCAAACATATTCTTCACTCTATTTCCTTCAAAAAACAATCATGTCTTCCTCAAGTCAACCCTCTTCATCCAAAGTCATTAAGCTAACCAAAAGAATCAAAAGTCGCTTTTCAATGACTACGAGTCAATTGAAACATATATTGCATATGCCACTTATGGCATAGTCTTTTTGGAAAGATTTGCAAATTTTAATGAGTTTTATTCTTATGGTTTACAAGATCTTTGCTTTAGAAAATTATATTTTTAGTTTAACTGATTTATGTTAACATGATTTTGATTGTTACCCTGATTTGATTAAAACGTTTTATGTTAATTTAAACAGAAAGTTTTATTAAGGAGAAGGAGGTCAAATCTGAATTAGTGATAAAGACGCTACTATTGTTTTAGATTGCAAAACTTTTGGCCAAATTTTTGGTTATAAAAGTAGTGGAAATGACATCTCCACTTTTGAAACTGGTTATGGAAATAGGAAAGTAATGAATGACTTGTTTTCAAATGATGAAGAATATGGGTTTAAAGGCAAGAATCTTAGGTCAAAAGCAAGACTAATGAGTCTTATTTTACAATGAAGTATTACACTGAGAATAGAGAATTACAATAACCTCACTCAAGAGTTTTCAAAGCTCTTTTTTCTATTTCCGAAAATATGATATGAATTGGACTCAAATTATTTTGGATGACTTTGTTCAACAACAAAAAATATGGACATGAAAACACACTTTATCATGGTGTGTACCTCACTAAAATTTTCAACTATTTTGGTATTGATCTAAGAGGTGAAAACATTTTTCCTTCTAAAATTTTCAACAAAACAAACCACTCTCTCATGCACATCCCTCTCGCTATTCAAAGAAGTAAATACTAAGGAATCGGGACAAGCTTCTCAATAATAAAAGTAATTTAAGAGCCCTTTTAGTAAGAAGTGCACCAGCCTCTCGACTAAAGTCAACAAGTACCTTGGGAAGATAATGAGAAAGCTTAGCAGAAATATGTTTTCTAGTTTTTACTTATGTTATTTTCATGTATTTTTCATTATATTTTTGTAACTCCTTATTTATTAATGAAATTTGCTTAGTGAATTCATTTCTGTTGCTAAATATATTTTTTAGCACTTTAGAACCATAAACCAAAATAATATAAAATATAAACAAAGATTAAAACAAAAACCAGAAACATAAAAAATACTGCATCTACGTCGACATAGGTCACCTATGTAAGCCGACATACTCCGGCTTTTCCAAAATTTGAAATTCAAACAAAGTAGTTATTTTTTTGATGGATTAGTTATTAGTCTGACTTTTCACATCTATAAAACCATATTTCTTTCAAAAACAAATTAATCCTCATGATATTCCTCTCTACACATCTCTTTTCATAAAAATGAATTCAAACGTTAATTTTTCAAAACAAAAACTTAGTGACAATCTAAAAGAAACTCTTCAATTACTCAAGAATGCACTTTGCTTCTTTATACAATTTACGACACTTAGAGTTAAGTCAAATGCAAATCATCAAAGAACAAGAAAAATAATTTGATCCACTTCGATGTTTGATTTCTAGTTTCGTTAAAGAAGTTCACCTCAGAATGCTCGAACTCCAAAGCAAAAGTAGAACATGAAGATTGGGAAATTACAAACACCAATCAAATCTTCGGATCCAAAGGATAGCCGAAAGTTTTCAAGAAAATATACATTTTACTTGTATTTATAATTTATGTTTATAATATGTATTTATTATTTATACATTTTTAGTCTGTATAATTAACTCTAGTTATAATTTGTACTTTTTATGTAATTAATTGAATAAATGTAATGTATGGTTAAAACAAATATAATTATAATTATATATATATATTTATTTTTTAGAAATATTTTCCCGCTTATTGATTTTGATTCCATATGAAACATTGTCTCATTTCATGGTATTTAATATATATCATATTTAGGAGGGTTTTTTTTTCTTTATCCATTTTTGTTGATGAAAAGTAGGAGAAAAATATAAAATATTAATATATGCATATACTAAGAGCGAGTTATTCAATTTAAGTGAGTTACAATATATTTTATATTTAATATATTTATATGGTTGTCATCATCAAAAAAGGGAGATTATAAACACAACAGATATTGATTTTGATGACAACAACCATATAGTATGGTACTAACGTTTTTTGCAGTGACTCGGATATTTCGTTGTTTGATTTTAATATTTAAATGGTTTTAAATATTGGATTTGAATTACAGATTGATTCTGAATATGAAAATTTGATATATTTATAAAATAAATTCATAATGTAAGATATAGCAATTTATTCGATAACTTAATTATTGAGTTTATAATTGAATATTGGTTTAATTATTGTATCCTAAATTTAAACCTTATAAAAATAATTTAAAGGCTTGTAAAATTTATAGTAATAATAATGGAGATAATAGAAGTTTTAAAATCAAATTTAAAGGTGATTTTTTCAATTTTTAAAATGGTTTGTTCAAATTGACATTTAAAAATAGCTTTCCGAGACATAGTCTCGGAATCCGACAAAACTAGTTCCATTGGGTCCGTAATAGTGTATTATTATTGAATTTCAAATTTCAGGGTGTTTGGAGTTATTGTTTGGTCGTAAATGATATAAACGCGCTAAAATTTATATAGAAAATTCAATATAATAATTAGATCCAAAAAGCTTTCTTCTCCATATGGTCAAATTAGAACTCAAAACCTTTTCCATTACGTTTGGAATAGGGGTACAACATTATGAATGTCTAGTGGTATGCCTCGGTAGAAGTTTAAAATATTAAGTTGCTAAAATGAGATATTTTATTAAAATTATATGAGATCAAATCAAAGTCCTTTCTCTTCTGTAATACGCTACCCATCACCTTTAATTCACGTCACTCCTCTTCTTCCCCGTCAGTTCAAATCAAATGAAAATTTTGAAAGTGGAAAGTTTTAATCGAATTCTTTCGATCTGAAAAAAATCCCGTATCTTCCTCTTGGAAAACAAATCGCGGCAGAAATAGAATGGAAAGAGGGGGAAATGATTATCGCATGCTCGGCTCATGAGTGAAACGCGAGGAAAGGCGTGTATGCGAGGTAGGTGGCCGAGGGGTTGTCGCGACATGGTTGGCTATCGTTACCGACTTCGGTAGAGAGATGGCAAGGGCAAGGGGAGCCACTCACCTAGAGTTCGAGGTAGTCATTGGGAAGCGACCGATGTTGTTTATGGGATGTCGATGACTAGGTTCATAGTCGAAATCGATCGGAGGGGTGGCGGCAATAGTTTATGTAGCACATCTGTGCGCGCGCAAGCATGTGAGGTGGAAGGGGGCGTCGTTCTCGAGTTCAACTCGTGGGTGATGTTTCGGTGGCAATGTCAGTGACGAAGGCGTAAGTCGCGGGTTTTAGAAAGTGCGATGGTGTGATGTGTTGTCATTGGCAGTGTCGCTCAAGCAGTGTGGTAGTGGGCAGGAACAGGGGTGGTGAGGATGCGATGTCGGGAATCTCTGGTTGAGTTTTAAGGGGTTGAACGTGGTGGCGTTAGTTTCTCGCTCAAACGATGGTGGAGGTATAATCTGTAATTTAATTTTAGTATATAATTAGTTATTCAATTAAGGATTTAAAATTTGGATGGCAAAAAAATATTTTACCTATTTATTTCGAGGTCATAATTGAACAAAGCAGAGATATAGGATTTGTAGTGATATGGACTACAACCTGGGATTTTTCGGAATCGATTAGATGATTGCAATTTAAAATTCGAAGGTGAGAATTTCTCACTCTTTTGGATTGCCCCATTTTAAATTTAAATGTTTAAAATTTAAATAAATTGATGCTTGATCTAATTAATTAATTAAAGTTATCCGTGGATGACTATATACATAAAGTAGTATTATATTAGTAGTTGGAGTGATATTCCCATAATTTATAGCGGATGAGACCCTATGCGTCCTGCATAATAGCAGATGACCATATATATAAAGATATCCTTCTCGAAGTAGGATTGGTATTTTTATTGTTATCTAACATCTGTGGATGCAAGGAAAATAGGTTAGAGGGATCCAACTGCATTCCTCAAATATATTAGTATTTTTCATATTTATAAAATGCTGGATTATTGTGTGTCGTAAATTTTTAAAAGTATAATGCAATGGAAATTAATTTTGGGTATATTAAATATCATGAATACTATTTTAAATTTTTAAGGAATTAAAAGGAGATTTTATTATAAATTATATATATCGAAACTTTGGATAATTTAAAAGAGGTTGATTTAAATAAACAATAATGGTTTTTTAATTGTATTAAATAATGTAGGAAAATATTTAAAAATAGAGAGTTCAAAATAAATTACATAAAGAAATTTTTTTAAAGACTGGATTTAAAAACGATATTCGGGAAAAAGGGTTGAAATCGATATTGAAAATAGATTGGCAAATTAAATGGATTTATAAAGGAATTGAATTTATAAATGGAATTTATAAATGAGATTATTTTTAGTGGAACTCAAAAGGAGTAACAAAAATTTATAAACGGAGTTTATAAATAAAAAGGAAGTGATATTGGGTGATAAGTTTGGAATATAAATTTATGGGAAGAATTTAAATTGAAATATGGAAATAAGTTGAGGAAAATGGTAGATACTATTTTAAAGTGAGTTGAGGAGACCCGAATGGGAGTGATGTGATGGAAATTGGGAGGGGTTATAAATTGAAAATTTTGGTTATTCAGATTTTAAATATATATTTTTAACAATAGGTTGAATTTTAAATTTTAAAAAAGAAATTTTTATTAAACTATGTAAATTTTAAAGTTAGCTAGTATTGAATATTTCAGAAGTGAATTTTTAAAATTTTAATAAAAAACTTAAATTTCAAAACCCGCTTTGGAAGTGATGTCATAAAAAGTATTTCAATATTTTAAATAATTATTTGGATATGTCTTAAAAATAAATTATTATTATTTTCTTTTAAATGCTTATATATATATAGTTTTGAAATGTTTTAAACTTATTTATAAACCTTCACTGTAACGACCTGTAATTTTCGATGTTTAAAAATTGTTAATTTAATAAGATTTTTGAAATTTAATATAGAAGGAAATAAAAATAAGTGAATTATTAATAAAAATAATAACTATAATGAAATGCAACCATGAAAATTTGAAAACTAATTATAAACAAGTGAAGAGAAATTACAATTTAGTGAAGTGATGAAAATTAGTATACTTGGCCGTAAATCAAGTTATTGGAATTAATTTTAAGTGATTGAAATGTAACCTATAATAAATGAATTAAATAATTATATACTACATACGTGGAAACTAAGATGAAATGGGGAAATATTACTGTACTAAAATGTAAACCAATGTTAGTTATATCCTTACTGTGATAAAATACTTGAATAACAAGGTTTAAATAAATTAATAAATGGATTTTGGAAGATTAAATTTATAATTTTTGAATTTAATGAAATTGTGGTTAACACTGAAATTGTTGAATTAATCAACGTTAAACTGTCATATAAATTTGTTTAAATTTGTTTAAATTAGTTTAAATGATTAAGAAATTTAAAAATGATAAAATTTGTCAATTATAAAATTGAAATTGAAAAGGTGATTTAATCAATTAATTATTAATTTATTTAATAATGTGGAAAATAGCCATTTTGGCCACTGACTCGGATTTGGACGAAACCAGCTTCATCGGATCTGTAACGGTAAATTATTGTAGGATTTCAAGTTTCGTAGCGATCGGACTGGTTGTTTGATCGTACGGGCTCGAAACTCCTAGAAATCAATTAATTGAAATCAATTTGAAATAACTTGATTTTATCATAACTTCTTCATACGATGTAATTTGGACTTGAAACATGTTCCATTGCGTTTAAAATAATTTAAAACATCTATTTTGATATATGGGTTGACTCAATTTCGTTCCAGAGTCAGAACGGGCTTTTCGGGTCATTTATCGTTCAACGGTCCTAACCAATCGTGTCCATTCATCTCTACTTCTGACCTACCAATGTATACCTTATTATAAACACTAGCCTATTTCTTATATTCATTATTTTGTAAGTACAATTCCATTTGCTCCTACTCATTCCAATGGCAGACAAACAAAAATTCCCAATTGCAGTTTCAAATCAAATTCAAAGCCAAAATTTCAAACTCCTCAATATATACCGAACTATATATGGATTTAAATCTCTCGACGAACGCAAGTCAAATATATGATTCGTTTTTCAATCTGGGCTACTGTGTTGCCGGAATTAGCTAGTTTATTTTCGGCCGTTCATCGCTCGACGATGAATTTCGTCTGATCGGGGAATCAACGATAGGGTTGGGTGGAGAGTCGAGCGCGCATTGCATCTATGGGGTTTGTCTGGAGATACGACGTTCTGATCGTCGCCAAAATTGGCTGGGGTTTAACCCTCTCGGTGGAGGCTGTAGCTTTTCGCCAACCTAGGGCGAATGCGACCAAGCGCGATGGTGTTGGAGGATGGTCGCGGCTCCAGGGTGGGTCGAGTGTGGTCGGCGGCGCGCGTGGGGCTGCGTGGTGATGCGATTGGGCGGCTAGGGTTTTCTGCGTACGTGCGTGGTTCTGGAAACGGTGAAGAGGATTGGGTGACGTGTTTTTCTTCTATTTTATTTTATTTAATTTATAATTGAAATCAATATGTTCTAATCACAATAACTTTCACATATGAGGTCTGTTTCACGCGCAGTTTTCTCCGCTAGGTTCGTATTATAATTCTGGACATTTTGATGCTGGCTTAGATGAATTCTGAGAGTGTTTGAATTTTGGGTTTAAATAGGATTTAAATTCAATTTAAATTCAAAAGGTGAGTATTTTAGCCCACTCACAACTTCTAAAATTTCTTATATTTGTTAAATTTGTTTATGATGTGATTAGAAATTTATTTGTGACTATTTGGCATACTTTAATCATTGTCTCGGTCAAATTGTTATTTATTTATTATTGCATATAAACTGCCAGTTAATTTTTTATTTAAATATAAACTGCCAGTAAATACCTGTTATTTATTATTTATTCTATATGGATGTTACTGGTTGAATTGGATGATGATTGTGATAAATGTTTGATGATTGACATTGGATGAATGGATGTTGTATTTTATATTGTTATAAACTGCAAGTTGTTATGGATTTTATTTCATTCGGGATTATGATTTGAAATGATATAACCGTAAAATACTAAGTTGCGGATTGAAATGATAAATATCCATATCACTTGAGCATAGGATAGAAAATTATATACAGGCACCGCTGGTCTATATATAAATATTTTTGAAAATGATTTCTATGGTTTTATATAGGAATATATGGTTTTATATAGAAATATATGGTTTTATATAAATATTGATTTTAGATATTATATAAATGTTATTTTATCCTTGATTGTAAGCTATGTATAATTTGTTTAGTATAAAATAAGCTTAATAAAAAGTTTGATTATTTATTGAAGATAATGCGGTTGAATATTTAAATTACATTTTAATATAGAGTTTATAATGATTTAAATAAATTAAGGGTAGAAGATAAATTGGAAATTTATCTGAAATTGGATTTATTTAAGAATTAAACTCAAATAAGTTTGATGTTAAAATTATTAAATTGGAAGTTTTAAAGGAATGATTTTTATAACTTGATTTTGGGTTAAGGTGAATTAAATGAGTATTTCAAGTAAAAATAAATTGAAGGAAATAATTAGTTAATTGTAATTTAAGCTTTATTCAAATGATAATAGATTTATCAAGTAAATAATTCAATATAAAAAAATACAAAATTGAATTTGATATATATATAAAATTATCAAACTTAGTTTTGAAATTGCTGAATACTTAAAATTTTAAAATATATTGAATTTGGAATGGTTTATTTTGTGGATCAAATCTGCTATGAAATCGATATAATTTGGAAAAGTTTATTCAGAAACTAAATTGAATTGAAATTTATGATTTGGGATTTGATTAAATATAAAATCTAGAAATTCTAGTTGTCGTGGAATTGATTTGTGAAATTGAAGAAGCTATTTATTACATAAAGTATTTTAAATATTTAAACCATTTTAATGGTGGAAGTTATGTTCAAAGTGTCATGATTTGAAAATGTTATATTTCAAGTGTTACGATTTTGAAGTGTTATAACGTTGAAAGTGCTATGATTTTGGAAAGGATATATTTGAAATAAAATGATATTTTAGTGATTTGAGTTTTAATAAAATGATATCACATTGGTTTGGTTTTGAAATGGAAATGGTATTGTATTTATATGTTTTTGAAATGGATATTATATTCTGGTTTGAAGTATAAATTATTTTGAAAAGACGGCGGTGTTATAATAATGTTTGGTTGTTGAAGAGACTGGGATCGGAAGTTGTCATACTCTCTGCCAACTCTGAAAACCACTTTAACAACCGTGTACGTGGTGGAGATTCCAGAATAAAGTAGGATGGTGGCGACGTCCTTTGAGGTATGAACGTGGACCCGACTCCCATGAGTTGGCTTAAGGTGGCTAAAATAGGAGCAATCTCGGGCCAGTGAGGTATCCCTTCTTATCGAACACACTCCTTCGACATTATATTCTGACTTGAGATTGATTTGGTAGCCATTTGTGACTTTGATTTTTGGGGGTGTCGCTCGAGGTGGGTGGTAGCTGCGCACTATGCGTCACCACTAGCCCATGTGTGTAATTGGTATATCTACCCTGGCATTGCCTTATGTGCCGTGTCACCTACCCTAGCGAGCCTTGTATGAGTTTGATTTGTGTCGTACCTATGGAGTATCTTCTCGTAGTCTCCCGATCAGGAGATATGCAGGTACTATATAGACTACTGGTACTATTACGTATTAAGGTGGAAAATGTAAAGCCTTAAACGCTATTTAAAAGTAAGTTTATTTTACTAATAGACATTATTATAATAGCGTATATTACTACATAGTAAATAGTTTAACGAATCCTTAGGAGATGGGAATCCCGAACCTCTCTTAAGTTACCGCACTCACGTTGACATTGGATAGGAGATGTCAAATCCCGTAAACATCTCTGACGTCGTTCCACTCATATTTATTTCTGTTGATTTAACTCATATAAGATCTTTTAGTTCTTACTCGAGTGTTTTGTCTTTTCAATTCGCTCAGGTCAGTCTGAGAAATTTAGGATTCGAAGACTTTATTTCTAGAGGATGAAGAAGGAGATTACATTTCTATTATTTATTATATTATTCCACTACATTCATACTGTTTCGCTACATTGCTAATTATTATCTTCTGGTATGTTTAACTATGATTCTATATTGTATTAGTATAATCAACTGTTTTGTAAACAGCTTCATGAACTGTTATTTGATTATTATATTTTGTCATTCCGCTATAAGATTCTATTTTGTTTTTTTTCTTTCTTTCTCTCTTTTTCTTATTCACCCCAATAACAATCCGCCCTTTGGTATGGTTTGAGTTTGATGTGTGTGGTTTATTGTCGATTTAAACCGTGCAAAAATGAGGGACGTTACATCTGGTATCGGGGCTTTGGTTTAGCGATAAACCTTAGCTTTATGGGGTTTGAATCTTTATTAATAGGGTAGTAGTACCCTATGATGAGTCGCTGAGTGTATATATATGAGAGAGCGTATTTGTTAGTGTTATAAAAAGATTTGAATATTGTGTTAGTTTGTTCCGTTTTGTACTTATAAATTTACTTGGTGCATAGGATGCTATGACATCAATAGGGATTTCTAAACACTTAATAGGACAGATCGACACAATATTTGTTTTGGATATTGGTGAATGAAATAATTTTGCCTATTGTATTATCTATATATACTAAACAAATTTTATAAAGGTTATATTTGGTTGTAATATATTGATTGTTAAGTAGTGAAATTTATAAATATTGATTTGAAACAAGATTTGAAGAAAATAAAATAAATGAAAATTGGAAATTTTAGAACTTAAGTTTCGAGGTTTTGAAAATTTCTTTCGAATGATTTTGGAATATGGTAATAATATTACTAGAAGTATTTTCTGATATAAATATTCCAATATAATTTGAAAGAACTATTTTAAAGGAAGTTTGGAAAGAAATAAGTTCTGCACTTCCCTCTCTGTCGCTGGAAAATATTTTTGGTGATGAGTGCACGCATCATCGACATTCATTTTCGAGTTTCAAAGTGGGGAAGCCACTGTGGTAGTTTTAGTGCAGATTTATTTTGATAAACAATTATAAATTTTAAATTATTTTACATACAATTGGATATATAAGTGTAAGTATATACATTTATCTATTATTTTAAAATGATTTGAAATTAAACCCGGTATTTAGTTCTTAAGTTTCCGTTAATTACTAGTTTCAATTATTGTAGTGAAATGGAATGTTACTAATTAATAATTGAAACCCCTAAAAGAAATAAGAGATAAATGCTAAGTTATGAATGAAATTACAAGAAAATTTGAAATGTGTAACCTATAAGACAAAAAATAGGATTATTGAACATTTAATTAATTTAAAAGAAATGAGGTAAACTTGTATAATTTGCAATTGCATTCTTTAACATACATATAACTTACCAACTAGAAAAAGTTAAAATGTTAAAAGAAAATGTAATGGGAAATTTTACAAGTGAAATTTGAAAGAATGGAAGTATTAACGAAATTCTTTAAATAAATAAGAATTTGATGTGTAGATGAAATGCTACTAATTAAATAAATGGAAAGGTATGTATTATAAATAAATGAATAAATGAAATTAAGTAATAAATGAATAAAAATAAATGAAACTGGGAAATGAATGAATGTGATGCAATGAAAAGAAAATTTATACAATATGAATAAATAAAAATGAATTCATGTAAGTTTAAGTGCAAATAAGTGAAATAAACACCGAATCAATGGATGGAAATGAAAATTTGCAAGAAATAAATGTAATTAAAAAGATAAATCATTATATGAATGAAAAGGAAATCAAACAAGAAATGTTACGAAATGGAATTAACGAGAATGAAGTTGATCTATTGGTTGAAATTGTTGTTTGTTTGGTTTATGTTTGTTTGGGGCAAGGATACTTTAAAATTGTTGGATGTATGAATAATCTATCTTGTTTCATCTAAGGCTGTTGAGTAAATGGTGCACTTAGAAGTTTATTTTTCATTCTGTACAATTTAAAGTTTTTGAACCTGAACAACTGTTTGTTTTGTTTGATATGGATGGATAATTGAATTGTGTTGATTCTGTATAATGACTGTATGTTGTGGTTGCAAGTGATTGATGTTGTTTGACATTGATTTGTTTGTTAGTGGATGAAACAAAATTAATATTTCATTGTATATAATTATTAACTCTTTTTGGATTATATATGTGAAATACCGGTCATGGAAGCAATTGGTACTGCTTTTGGTTTCATAATTAAACGTTGTTCGCCCAACAAATAGGTATGTTTCTGGGTTACAGTTTTATAGCATTATTATATTGTTTTTCCCGTTGTTGGGATATATTATTTTGTGATATTGTGATATATTTTGTTATATTTGATATTATATTTTCTCCCGAGCCTCTACGTACAAAGGAGACTCTTCTGAAATTTTTCGTAAATTTTGGACTTAAAAAAATTTTGAAAAATGTTTCTCCAAACTATATTAATTTGAGTATAAAAGGATTAATGGTTATAAATTGGTATATTTTATTTAAATTAATTAATTTTGTAAATTATTTATTTATAAAGTTAATATTTTTGAATAAGATGTATTGTTTACTCAATTCTTTCTTTTCCCTTCTTTTTCCTTTTCGGGGACGAAAAGTTTTGAGTGGGGGACAGTGTAATGACCCATAATTTTCGATGTTTAAAAATTGTTAATTTAATAAGATTTTTGAAATTTAATATAGAAGGAAATAAAAATAAGTGAATTATTAATAAAAATAATAACTATAATGAAATGCAACCACGGAAATTAAAAACTACTTATTAACAAGTAAAGAGAAATTACAATTTAGTGAAGTGATGAAAATTGGTATACTTGCCTATAAATCAAATTATTGGAATTAATTTTAAGTGATTGAAATGTAACCTATAATAAATGAATTAAATAATTAAATACTACGTAAGTTGAAACTAAGACGAAATGGGGAAATATTACTGTACTAAAATGTAAACCAATGTTAGTTATATCCTTACTATGATAAAAGACTTGAATAATAAGGTTTAAAAAAATAAATGGATTTTGGAAGATTAAATTTATAATTTCTGAATTTAGTGAAATTGAGGTTAACACTGAAATTGGTGAATTAATCAACGTTAAATTATCATCTAGATTTGTTTAAATTAGTGTAAATGATTAAGAAATTTAAAAACGATAAAATTTGTCAATTATAGAAATGAAATTGAAAAAGTGATTTAATCAATTAATTATTAATTTATTTAATAATGTGGAAAATAACCATTTTGGCCACTGACTCGGATTTCGATGAAACAAGCTTCATCGGATCCGTAACGGTGAATTATTGTAGGATTTTAAGTTTTGTAGCGATCGGACTTGTCGTTTGATCGTACGGGCTCGAAACGCCTAGAAATCAATTAACTGAAATCAATTGAAATCAATTTGAAATAACTTGATATTAGCATAACTTCTTAATATGATGGAATTTGGACTTGAAATCCTGTTCCGTTGCGTTTAAAATATTTTAAAACATCTATTTTGATATATGGGTTGACCCAATTTCGTTCCGGAGTCAGAAAGGGCTTTTCGGGCCATTTATCGTTTAACGGTCCTAACCAATCATATCCATTCATCTCTATTTCTAATCTACCTATATATACCTCGTTATAAACCCTAACTTATTTCTTCTGTTCATTATTTTATACTTACAATTTCATTTGCTCCTCATTCCAATGGCAGACAAACAAAAATTCCCAATTGCAATTTCAAATCAAATTCAAAGCCAAAATTTCAAACTCCTCAATATACATCAAGTAATATATGGCTTTGAAGCTCTCGACGAGCGCAAGTCAAATATATGATTCCTTTTTCAATCTGGGCTACTATGTTGCCGAAATTAGCTAGTTTATTTTCGACCGTTCATCGCTCGACGATGAACTTCGTCTGATCGGGGATTCAACGGCAGGGTTGGGTGGAGAGTCGAGCGTGCATTGCATCTATGGGGTTTGTCTGGTGATTTGACGGTCTGATCGTCGCCAAAAATTGGCTAGGGTTTTACCCTCTCGGTGGCAGCTGTAGCTTTTTGCCAACCTAGGGCGAACACTACCGAGCGCGATGGTGTTGGAGGATGGTCGCGGCTACGGGGTGGGTCGCGTGTGGTCGGCGGCGCGCGTGGGGCTGCGTGGTGATGCGATTTGGTGGCTAGGGTTTTCTACGTGCTTGCACGGTTCTGGAAACGGTGAAGAGGATTGGGTGACGTGTTTTTCTTTCTTCTGTTTTATTTTATTTAATTTATATCTGAAACTTATATGTTTTAATCATAATAATTTTCACAATAAGTGACGCTTCATGCGCGGTGTTCTCCACTAGGTTTGTATTGGAATTCCGGACATTTTGACGTCGGTTGGGACGAATTATGAGACTGTTTGAATTTTGGGTTTAAATTGGATTTAAATTCAATTTAAATTCAAAAGGTGAATGTTTTAACCCACTTATAACTTCTAAAATTTCGTATATTTGTTAAATTGATTTATGTTCTGATTAGAAATTTATTTGTGACTGTTTGGCATACTTTTAATCATCATCTCAGTCAAATTGTTATTTATTTTATTATTGCATATAAACTGCCAGTTAATTTGTTATTTAAATATATAATACCCGTAAATACTTGTTATTTATTATCTGTTCTATATGGATGTTATTGATTGAATTGGATGATGATTGTGATAAATGTTTGATGATTGACATTGGATGAATAGATGTTGTATTTTATATCGTTATAAACTGCAAGTTGTTATGGATTTTATTTCATTCGGGATTGCGGTTTGAAATGATATAACCGTAAAATATTAAATTGCGGATTGAAATGATAAATATCTTATCACTTGACCATAGGATATAAAATTTTATACATGCACTGCTGGTCTATATATAAATATTTTTGAAAATGATTTCTATGGTTTTATATAGAAATATATGGTTTTATATAGAAATATATGGTTTTATATAAATATTGATTTTAGATATCATATAAATGTTATTTTATCCTTTATTGTAAGCTATGTACAATTTATTTAGTATAAAATAAGCTTAATAAAAAGTTTGATTATTTATTGAAAATAATACGGTTGAATATTCAAATTACATTTTAATATAGAGTTTATAATCATTTAATAAATTAAGGTTGGAAGATAAATTGGAAATTTATCTGAAATTGGATTTATTTAAGAATTAAACTCAAATAAGTTTGATGTGAAATTTATTAAATTAGAAATTTTAAAGGTATGATTTTTATAACTTGATTTTGGGTTAAGGTGAATTAAATGAGTATTTCAAGTATAAATAAATTAAAGGAAATAATTAGTTATTTGTAGTTTGAGCTTTATTCAAATGATAATAGATTTATCAAGTAAATAATTTGAAATAAAAAAATAGAAAATTGAATTTGATATATATATATATATATATATATATGAAATTATCAAACTTAGTTTTGAAATTGCTGAATACTTAAAGTTTTGAAATATATTAAATTTGGAATGGTTTATATTGTGGATCAAATCTGCTATGAAATCGATATAATTTCGAATAGTTTATTCGAAAACTGAATTGAATTGAAATTTATGATTTGGGGTTTGGTTAAATATGAAATCTAGAAATTCTAGTTGTCTTGGAATTGATTTGTGAAATTGAAGAAGCTATTTATTATATAAAGTATTTTAAATATTTAAACCATTTAAGTGGTGGAAGTTATGTTCAAAGTATCAGGATTTGAAAATGTTATATTTCAAGTGTTATGATTTTGAAGTGTTATAACGTTGAAAGTGCTATGATTTTGGAAAGGATATATTTGAAATAAAATGATATTTTAGTGATTTGAGTTTTAATAAAATGATATCATATTGGTTTGGTTTTGAATTGGAAATGATATCGTATTTATATGGTTTTGAAATGGATATTATATTCTACTTTGAAGTATAAATTATTTTGAAATGACCGCGGTGTTATAATAACGTTTGGTTGTTGAAGAGACCGGGATCGGAAGTTGGCATGCTCTCTGCCAACTCCAAAAACCACTTTAACAACCGTGTACGTGGTGGAGATTCTAGAATGAAGTAGGATGTCGGCGATGTCTTTTGAGGTATGAACGTAGACCCGACTCCATGACTTGGCTTAAGGTGGCTAAAACAGGAGCGATCTCTGGCCAGTGAGGTATCCCCTCTTATCGGACACACTCCTTCGACATTATATTCTGACTTGAGATTGATTTGGTAGCCACATTTGACTTTGATTTTTGAGGGTGTGGCTCGAGGTGGGCGGTAGTTGCGCGCTATGCGTCACCACCAGCCCGTATGAGTAATTGGTATATCTACCCTGGCATTGCCTTATGTGTCATGTCACATACCCTAGCAAACTTTGTACGAGTTTAATTTGTGTCGTACCTATGGAGTATCTTCTCGTAGTCTCCCGATTAGGAGATATGCAGGTACTATATAGACTACTGGCACTATTACGTGTTAAGGTGGAAAATGTAAAGCCTTAACGCTATTTAAAAGTAAGTTTATTTTACTAATAGACATTATTATAATAGTGTATATTACTACATAGTAAATAGTTTAACGGATCCTTAGGAGATGGGAATCCCGAGCATCTCTTAAGTTACTGCACTCACATTGACACTGGATAGAAGATGTCAAATCCCGTAAACATCTTTGACGCCGTTCCACTCATATTTATTTCTGTTGATTTAACTCACATAAGATATTTTAGTTCTGACTCGAGTGTTTTGTCTTTTCAATTCGCTCGGGCCAGTCAGAGCAATTCAGGATTCGAAGACTTTATTATTGGAGGACGAAGACGAAGATTACATTTCTATTATTTATTACATTATTCCACTACATTCAAACTATTCCACTGCATTGTTAATTATTATCTTCTGGTGTGTGTGACTCTGATTATATATTGTATTAGTATAATCAAATGTTTTGTAAACAGCTTCATGAACTGTTATTTGATTATTATATTTTTTCGTTCCGCCGTAAGATTCTGTTTTGTTTTTTCTTTCTTTCTCCCTTTTTCTTATTCACCCCAATAAGAATCCGCCTTTTGGTATGGTTTGAGTCTGACATGTGTGGTCTATCATCGATTTAAACTGTATAAAAAGTAGGGATGTTACATTCTCGAAAGCCGAGAAAAATGGGTTATTAAGTGAATATGATTATAATTCTTAAATGGAATTGGGAAGGAAGGTAGGAAAATTTCCAAAGAAGTTAAATAAAAGTGAACTTCAAAGAATGAAAATAGAATTCATAAAGAAGTGCAAAGGGAATTAGTTTGTAAGCAAGTAAAATCGGCTTTGAAAATATTAAGGGAATTAATTAAGGATTCCAAGATTTACAGAATTCATGTGAAATGAGTTGGAAAATTTACAAATAAAGTTGTAAATGATTTTTGATAAAAGAAAAAGGAAATAAAAGGAATATTTTCCAAGTGTTGAATATCAAATGAAGTGGGGAAAATATTCTAAGTAATGGAAAGGGTTGGAAATGTTCTGTGAAAATAAAAAGGATTTGAAAACTGTTTTCAAATGTTAAGGAACTGAAAGTAATATCTTATAAAGACATTTTGAGAAAAATTTTGGAAAATTTGTAATAAGGACCGATGATTGTTATGGATATGTATTGATAGTTAAATAACCCACTATCAAATTTTGGCCGATTTCGTTAATCGTTTCGAAGAGATCGGGATCGGATTTGATTATCCGAAAACCACTTCGATCCAGTTTGAACGTAACGAATGAATACCGTGAAGATGATGAAGACGGCGATTTGGTTTGTCCAGACGCAGGACAAATTGTATGGACAAAATTCTATCAGAACATCGTCATTGGAGGACGATGAGCATTCTAAGTGAATATGTTCTTTAAAAGGTAATCATAGCCTCAAGCCTCGTCAACCGGGAATGACTAAAACAGAGGAGATGCAGCAAGGCTAAGTGGGTCGCACCCAAGTAGAGTAAGATTACCCCAATCTAGAGTCCCTTTTATTCGGCTATGTAGCAGTTGCTGATCCCAACCATGGGGTAATCTTATTCGGTCTATCCAGGATAGGGGTAGACCGGTCTTGTGTAGAAGGGAATCCCGGAGTGGTCCTCGGTACATTGTTCTAGAAGTGTACTGTCATTCGATAGAATCCATTCTCTAATAAGCGTCGTAGGGTTTTGATTGTGCCCAACTATGATGGAACATGAGATGCAAGCATTTTAGCTTTATTCTATTTACTTTCTATAGACACTATTATAATATCAAATGGTTTTGATAAAAAAAATTGTTTTGGCTATCGTAAGGTAAAAACCCATTGTGTTTATCTGCGACGTGGTCATACGAGACACCTTTGTACAAAGGATTGTAAAAAGTTAATAATTCAATTTGAGTGTGTTTTTCTCACGTTGGCTTTCCAGACTGACTCGGGTGTTATTTTATTATAATGCTCGGATCGGATCGAGTATTACAGATTCAGGTTAAAGTGCTATGGAACTCAGGAGACGAGGTAGAGGAGTTTAGACGTATGTCACGTACTTGGATATTTCCACTATATGTGGACAAGTTGTTATAACTATCCGGATTTCATGTAATGATTGTGTACTATGATTGTAAGTGTTAAGCAGTCATTTCTTTTGTATAAAAATATGTTATTATATATTATATTTTGTTCCATTGCGATTGTAAGATTCTGTGTTGTTGTTTCTCGTTTTCTTCTACCTTTTTCTTCTTTACCCTTAATGAAGTAGTATTTGCGGCACTCGACACTCGGCAGTCTATACAGCGAACATATAGATGTCGATTTTAAGGTCCAAAATCTCTAATTTGTTACATTTTTTCCAAGTAGTATAGAATAATTTGATGGATATTATACAAATTTACACAAGTATAGGATGATCGAGTTTGAAGATTGATCGGTAAAAGGACTAAAGATCAAGATTCAGTGATGATCAAGGTAATTGAAGACTCATAAGTTTAGAGATAAAGACATGAAATGTTAGAGACTATGGATTGTAGTTAATAAACATTAGATTAATTTGTTAAATTCCTTGAATAACAACTTTATCTTCTTTGAGTTTTTCGTTATTAAACTATTTATTTCATTATCGAATATTTATTTTATTTCTAAAATGTATTTCTATAATTATTTTATAAGAGTTCTATATAAAAACTATATTTTAATGATTTTACAAAATAACTAGAATTTTATAACACTTTAAAAAAATATTATCATTTTTCAAAATAAACAAGGGTATGTCAACATACCCTACCTATGTATGTCGATATATGCACCATTGAAGAGCTGTCTTTTGAATCTACATCTTTTCACGATTAAACATGTTCCTTCAAACACTATATAAAAGGGATAGAAAAAAATGAATATTTATAACTACTTTCTCTATAATCTTCTTACTCCAAATTTTCATTATATGTATTACAAATTCCACTTTATATACCCTTTAAGTTCACTCAAATTCAATATCCACTTTACTACATTCTATCTCTATAATTAGTGATTATAAGTATTGTTTCACCAATTCAAAGATCAAAATGCTATCAAAGACTATAGGATATTCTGTATCCAAAGTATAACTATTTGTGTTTGGAATCAACAACCCTCTACTACTACTTTATATGGGACAAATTAAGTATGCGCGCTTGTTACCTATTCAAAACAAGTGGGTATTCATATTTCCTATTCAAACCAAGTGGGTAAGCTTGTTTTCCCAATAAAATCAAGTGGGTATGCTTGTTGCCCGTTTAAATCAAGCGAGTCTGCCCTGAGATCGAAAAGTCAGAAGGGTGTATCATGTTGCCTTGAAATCAAGATTGTATTCTGGTTTTCTTACTACCTGATTAAAGTAGGTGTTTGAAAGGAAATCTGTAGATACATTATGCAGGATTGAAGGTAAGATTGGTTTATCTGAACCAGTACTGGTATAAAACTCTTAGTGTCATCTCTCTTACTCTTATTTATTTTTACTACATTTATATTTATCGGTGACTACCTGTTAATATATATTTGTGTTAAATATATGTGTATGAATTTAAATTTTGAAATAATTTTAAAAAGTTCCATACAAGTTATAAAAAACTATTCATCCCCCCTCTAGTGTTAAAGTAGTCTTAAGATCCATTCAAACTAGTACAATTTGTACTACATCATTTCCTACATTTAGTATCATAGCCTTAGATTTTCAAAATTTTATTCTTTGATTTTTGAAAAGCATAAATGGAAAGTAACACTAGTAATACACGTTTTAACAGTTTTGTAGAAGGACAATCAACTACTAGACCCCTACTATTTAATGTTAGTAATTATACTTACTAGTCATGTAGGATGGAAATTTATTTACAATCTAATGGTTTAGAATTTGAAACATTACACAAAGTGAGTACAACGAACCCCAAGCTGAATACTCAGCATGAACACCAGACCAAAAGACATAAGCACTCAATAACTCTAAGGCCATGAACATTTTATTTTGCTCTTTAGGTAAAAATTAATTTAATCGAGTTTCTATTTGTAAGACTGCTTATGAAATTTAATAAGCATTGCAAGTTACACTTAAGGGCACCAGTAAAGTAAAACAAACTAATATTTCCATCCTAACCAACTAGTTTCAACTTTTTAAAATGAAGCCAAATGAAACTATTTCTGACATGTATTCTAGATCCAGGATATATTTCATTCATTAGTATCAACGGGAAAAATATCTTAAAAGAGGATCAAGTTAGAAAAATTCTTAATTCACTCTCTTCTAAATGGGATCAAAAGACATTATCAATAGAGGAAGCTAATGATATTAATATATTGAAAATTTAAGAATCAATTGATAATCTAATGTCCTGTAAAGCACAATTGTAGGGTAGAAGGGAAAATAAAGCGACTGAAAAAAAATTAATTGCATTCAATGCAACAATTAACGATCAAGACTTGGATGACAATAATAATAATGAGGAGATTGCTCTTATGACTCGAAATTTCAGAAATACGAAAAGATGAACAACTTTCGAAAAATTGAAAACAAAAATATCCAAAAACAAAAATATTTTTACGTATTACATTATGGTGAATCTGGCCATCTACAAGTGATTATCCATAGCAGAAGAAAACAAAGAATTCATTAAACATCGATTCATTCAAAAAAAGAAAAGTGTTTTATAATGCAATTTTGGACGATTCTGATATAACATCCAGTGACAACGAAACAGACACTGAAAAATATCAACAAGTGTTTCAAGGCAAGGAAAGATTAATCAAATCAAATGAAGGCAACGGCAAAATTAGTACTTTTTAAATTCCATATTTTATTTTTATTTTTTAAAATTATTTAATATAGAAATAAATAAATAATAATAATAAGTATATATACGTACATATAATATATATATATATATATAATGATAAGTATATATAAATATATATATATAATATTTCTATAATTTTTGAACTTTGAAATTTCAGCACATAAGTCGACATATTCCACATAGGTACGTCGATATAATTGACATAACTTGAATTTTCAAAATTGAAACTTTTAAAATTCCCTGTCTTCTGCATTAAATTCAAAATTTGAAAAGCCATGTTTAACTATCACATGAAAATTCAAACTCTATTTATTCACTCCTTACCTTATCTTCTACACCAAACTTTATTACAAAAATCAAACATAATTTTCACTCTCTTTTCTCAAAAACAAACCAATAATGTCTTCCTCAAGCCAACCCTCTTTATCCAAAGCCATTAGGCTTACAAAAAGATTCAAAAGTCAACTTTTCAACGATCAAGAGTCCACTAAAACATATATTGATTATGCTATTTATGGTAAAGTCTTTTCGGAAAGATTTGCAAATTTTAATAAGTTTTGTTCTTATGGTTATAAGAACTTGCTTTAGAAAATGGTATATTTGGTTTAACCGTTTTATCTCAAAATGATTCTAATTGTTATCCCGATTTAATTAGAATATTTTAGGCTAATTGAATGGAAATTTTTATCAAGGAGAAGAAGGTCAAATTTAGAGTAATGTTAAAGATACTATTATTGTTTTAGATTGCAAAATTTTTGGTCAAATTCTTGGTTGTAAAAGTAGTGGAAACTTCATATGACTTTGTTCAAAAGAAAACTTCCACACATGAAAACACACTTTGACATGGTTTGTACCTCACTAGAATTTTCAACTATTTGGTATTGATCTAAGAAGTGAAAACATTTTATCTCATAAAATTTTTGACAAAATAAGCATCTCTCTTATGCACATCCCTATCGAATTTGAACCTTACGAGTCTCCTACCGAAATGGAAGAGAGATTAGCATGAGAAGAACAGAAAGAGATTCTTCAAGAAGAGAGCGATTATATGGAAATGGAATAGGAAGAGGAAAGAAAAGAGAGGAGGAAGAAATAGATGCATCTCTTGAAATTTATGACAAACCATCTCGCTATTCAAACATAGAAATACTTATAAATCAAGAGAAACTTCTCAATAATCTAAAGAAGCTTAAGTGCCCTTTTTGTATGAAGTTCATTAGCCTCTAAAAAAAATTTGACAAGTACTTTGGGAAGATTATGATAAAGCTTGGTGGAAATTCTTCTTCATTATCATCATTATTCCAGATCTATTTAGCTATCTTTATGTTATCAAGTTTTTACTTACGTTATATTCATGTATTTTTCATTATATTTATGTATCTCTCTATTTTATTAATGAAATTTGCTTAGTGATTTCATTTATAATGTTAAATATGTTCTTTTGTTCTCTGGAATCATAAACCAAAATAATATAAAATATAAACAAAAATTAAAAAAAGAAAGAAACATGAAAATTACTACATGTGTGTCGACATAGGTCGCCTATATATATCGACATACTCTTGTTTTTTCGAAATTTGAAGTTCAACAAATTAGTTATTTTTTGAGGGATTAGTTATTAATCCAATTTTCACTTCTATAAAACCATATTATTCTAGAAAAACTTAGAAATAAATTCATCGACTTATCTTATTCCTCTCTACACATCTCTTTTCATAAAAATGAATTCAAACATCAATTTTCCAAAATAAAAACTTAGTGATAATCTTGAAGAAACTCTTCAATCATTCAAGAATGCTCTTTGCTTCATTCTTCACAATCAACGATACTTGGAGTAGATCCAATGCAAATGACTAAAGAAAAAGAAAAACAATTCAATTCTCTTCGATGTTTGATTTCTAATTTTGCTAAGAAGTTCAAAGCAACGTCCCAAAATGCTCGAGCTTTAAACCGAAAGTGGAATATGAAGATTGGGAAGTTATTAACATCAATCCATCCTTTAGACCTAAAGGATAAGTTAAAGTTCCGAAGAAAATTTACTTTTTATTTGTATTTATTATTTGTATTTATAATATGTATTCATTATTTATACATTTTTAGTCTATATAATTAACTCTAGTTATAATTTGTACTTTTTATGCAATAATTCTATAAGTGTGATATATGGTTGAAAAAAATATAATTATAATTGTGTGTGTGTGTATAATTATTTCTTAAAAATATTATTTCGCAATTAATATTGATTTCGATTCCATATGCAAGTTATCACATTCCATAGTATTTAATATATGTTACATTTAGGAAGAGTTTATTTTTCTTTACCCTTTTTGTTGATGACAAAGGAAGGGAAATATATAAAATATAAAATATAATATGTGCATATACTAAAGGGGAGTTATTCAATTTATGAGGAGTTATATTGTATTTTATAGTATATTTACATGGTTGTCATCATAAAAAAAGGGAGATTGTTAATGCCTCAACTATTGATTTTAAGGACAATTACCATATAAATAAAGGTACTAATGTTATTTTCCAAGTTATATAGAATATTTTGTAGGATATTATGTTGGTTTATACAAGTACAAGATAATCGAGTTTGAAGATTAATCAGTAAAAAACTAGAGATTGAGATTCAGGGATGATCAAGATAATTGAACACTCATGAGTTTAGAGACAAAGACAAGAAGAATTCAAGACTACAGATTATAGTTAATAGATATTAGATTATGTTAAATTCCTTGAATATCAGCTTTTCCTTTTTTGAATACTCTCTTATCAAAATATTTATTTTACTATAAAAAAATTATTTTGTTTGTAAAATATACTTCTACAAACATTTTATAATAGTATTATATAAAAACTATGTTTAAATGATTTTACAAAATCTTAGAATTTTATACCACTTTAAAATATATTATTGTTTTTCAAAATAAACAGGGGTATGTCAAAATACCCTACCTACGTATATTGACATATGTACTGCTGAAGAGGAGTCTTTTGAATTTTGAGCAGTTTTGATTTTTGGCTACATCTCTTCACGGTTAGACATGTCTCTTCAAACTTTATATATATAGGAGACTAGGAAATGAATTTTTATACATACTTTCTTTATATTCTTATTACACCATATTCTCATTATACATTTCACAAAATTCATGTTCTATACTCTTCAAACTTACTAAAATTCAATCTCCACTTTCTAAAATCATTCTCTAGAATCTACTCACTGATTTACAAGTATTCTCTCATGAATTCAAAGATCGAAGTGATGTCAAAGGGCTAATAGAATATTCTATACCCAAATTCCAACTATTGTATTTGGAATCAACAACTCTCTGTTACTAATTTGTTTGAGTGTGCTTGTTGCCTGTTCAAATCAACCGGGTGTACCTGTTGCCCGTTCAAATCAACTGGTTGCGATTATTGTCTGATCAAATCAAGTAGGTATGTTTTTTTCCCATTTTAAATCAAGTAAGTCAACTCTGAGCTCGGAAATCCATGAGGGTGTATATTATAGCCATGAACTCAAAATTGTACTATAGTTTGCTTGCTACCTAATTAAAGTAGGTATTTGAAAGGAAATGTGTACATACACTATACAAAACTGGACATAGGATTGGTTAATCCGAACCAGCATAAAACTCCTAATGTCATATCTCTTACTCTTACTTTATTTTTACTGCATTTATATATATATATATGTATATGTATATGTATGTATGTGTGTGTGTGTGCGTGCGTGTGTGACTTCCTATTAATATATATTTATGTTAAATACTGGTGTTTGAATTTAAATCTTGGAACAATTTAGAAAAGTTTTATATAAGTTATAAAACACTATTCATCTCCCCTTCAGTGTTAAAGTAGCCTTAAGATCCATTCACAAAGTATAAATTATACTACACCATTTCTTACATTCACAAGTTGAGAGAAATTTGTAATTTTATCACATCAATATTTTCTTTTTGACCTTACTTTTATTAACTAACAAAAAACTATTGATTGAGTCATTCTTCCATCTTATCCAATAACTATTTGTATTAACCCTTTGGTGTCCCCAGAAGTCATGAGCCATACAATAATCAACATTTGGAGAGAGTTATTTAACATGGTCTCAATGGAAGTATTGGTATCCAGTCTCAATAAGTCTTGGCTAGGAATATTTAAAATGTTATGTATATTATACCGTGATGAATTTCTCATGATTACAACGCATTGTAATTACTATCACAAAATATATCAATTACGAATTTTCTATTAAATATACTTAAATTAAATAATTAATTAATAAAGACACTGTAATAAGTATATAATATAAAAAAGACATTTTATTTCAGACGAGACTTTATTACAGAGTTGATAATTTATAGCAAATTACAGAATTGCCCCTAGGACATACCCTCATCTCTATCAACTTGATATACTGCTTTATGTCGAGATGGAATAATATTTCAAATGAATTCAGATATAGAAACGTGTCCGTGTTGGTCCAAGAAAGTGTATTCGAGAGATCGCTTATGTCACGCCGTTTGATCTGGGCTATAAGAAAGTTATCACTCTCTAGTAGCTTGGTCATTGGGCCGGGGCATCACATCTGGGTTAATTTAAAGTTTTTTCTTACTCGACCTAGGTTCATTCTTGGATTAGTACTATTTTCAATTAAAGTCACCCTAAGTAAAATTGATTTGGAACTTATCCATGTCATGTAGATGCTTTAGACGCAACTTTTCAAGTCTGCATAGCATAGTTCGATGCGATAGGCAAAGCGAAGCTAAGTCTCGAAAAGAGGAGTATGAGAAGCACTATTTGGTCAATTCAGCGATGACATATTTGCAGATCTTTTGAATTCAAGTGTCACTGAATATTTTACTCTTATAATAGTACGAACAGAAAATGGAGTGATTGGTAATTTTATAGTGAACAAAACAGGATTTTTCACAATATTATCATATAACACAGAATGAGTCCTTTCGCACCAGCAAAGACACTTTACAATAAATTGAAAAAAATAAAATTAACCTATCATGAAAAATAAATTCACTTGGGTTAAATCGAGTGACACGATTATCTTATAGATATAAAATAATTGCCTTACCCCTATGATCCTAAATCCCATATTGGTCAAAAATTTAATATAGCAAATGTTACATTATCACAACACATTGTATAACAACTAACTAAGTCTTTAACATAAATAAAGCGACCCCATAATAAGTTAAGATTTATCATTTTTGTGGGTCGTTAGGCAATAGTTCTTTTAGGTTAAACAGTGTAGAGTGATTGATCAGTTACTGGAATTTGATATGATCCCTACTCTGGAAGGATGATGATTTGAGTAACTATGTTTTGGTTAATGCATAGTAATCAGATTATTGAATTTATTGAGTTCGTCATTATCGACTGTGTCGAAGACAATGAGATGATGTTTTTATTTGGATCCTTTATAGTCGATAATCCAGCCGTAATTAGTTCTCCAGTGAAGCAATTACTTGAGGACTAGAAACTAGTATTAAAACGTTGATACGAAAATTTATTAGAAATTGTGAGTCGGGATATGTCGTAAGATTAAGGATATGTCATTATCACGAAATGGTACAGGGGCATTATTATTCTACGTCATATTCTCATAATATATAATGGATGAATCGATAGAAAGCGGTATATACATTTAAGTGTATATGGTTTATATATTCTACAATGTGTTTTTAACAAATGATCATTAAGTAATGAGTGTGATACTTCTCAAGTATGACACAACTCATAAAACTATTGGAGTGAATAAGTGCAACATAACTCGTAAATCACTCATGTAACGACCCGTATTTTTAACCATTTTAAATTATTAAATTTAATATAATTATTGAAAAAAATGGTTAGAAATAAAATTTAATGTTTTGTTTATGTAATTTATTTAATATGAACTTGAATAAATTTTTGAAATAACAATTTCGATAAGATAAGGAAATTATTTGTGTTAGAATGAAGTTCAATACATCTATTGTGTTGTAATCAATAGCGGGAACTGAATAATAAATGTTGAATTATTTCAACGAAAATATAATAATTATTTGATAACCAAAATTCATTTGAAATTTAATATTGGAATTTATTGAATTGGATTTATGGAATACTTTAAATAAAAAAGTGGAACTAAGTGTAGTAGTTGTTTTGTTATTTGAATTTTTTTATAAGTTAAATAACTTATATTTCAATTATAGCGATTTATTGGATAATTAAATTATTTGAATTTAATATTGAAAATTATTTAAATAATTAAATCCTAAATTTAATGTGAATGAAATATTTCAAAGGTTGATTTAAATTTTACTTAAACAAGAACGAAGATGGTTAGCTTTTAAATTGAATTTATAGTGAATAAATTGATTTTGGAAATTACTTGTTATTAATTGATGGGTAAAAATATTCTTTTTGGCACTACCTCGGATTTCGACGAAACCAGTTTATTCGGATCTGTAATAGTGAATTATTATAGATTACAATTTTTATAGCGATCGGACTTATCGTTTAGCCGTGCGAGCTTGAAACACGTAGAAATTAATTAAAGGAACTTTAATTAAAATAATATGATTTTGGAAAGCTATTTTCTGAATATGATGGAATTGGCTCCCGATACATATTCCACTGGTTTGGAATAGGGGTATAACATGTAGAACACTAGACAGCATGCTTCGTTTGGAGTTCGAAAATTTCACGGATGAATAGTGCCTTAAAAAAATTTGTACAAGGACTTGGAAATTTATATTTTGCAATCCAAACCCTAACTACACCTTCAGCCGCACGTTTTACGATTAATGGCCGAAAATTCACAATTCTCCTCCCTCGATATCTTCCAATCTGCTCAAAGAAATTGAATGCTCCAAAAGAAAAAGTGTAGATCTCATCAAGCTCTACATATCCAACATGGGATCGAGATGGAAGCATGTGGATTCGCCAAAATCTAGCTTTGAAGAGCATGTAGTTTTTGGGATTTTGTGCATCATTGGCGACGGCAGAGACTGTGGGATTACCGATGATGGTGGAGGAGGCTGACGCGCATGTCGTAGTGGCGATGATGGGACTCTGGTCACTTGAGGTTGTGCACACGCGTAGAGGCTTGGTCGCGATAGTGGGTTTTGTGTGCGTCTGGGTATCGAGCCAGAGGGAGCGAAGAGGGTAACGGTGTTTAGGTTTTTTAATTAAATTTGTTAATTAATTTTAATTATATCGAATCTTGTTTAATCCATAACTTTTCCCTGAGGTCCTATTTGAGTGAAACAAGTCGCGGTGCGACCGTATCGACGAAGGCTTCGACATATAGTTAGATATGTATTTATTTGATGTAGAAAATTTTTAGTTTCAAATAAAGGTGATTGTTTCAAACCGCTCATAAAATATTAAAATATTTCGTTGTTAGTCAAGTTAAAAGTCATGAAGTGATTTATTTTATTAATTGTTTTTCGGTAGTTTAATTGATAGGGAAATCAACACAAAAATTGACATGATAGAAATTCAGAATTAACAGTTAAATTAAAATGGAAATTGAATTGTTAGTTAAAATCCCCAGTATCGATAACTAGTTAACTACTGTGATTTAATGGTTGTTCTGCATGTTGATTGTGATGGATGACTATTGGTTGATATTAGATGATTGAATGTTTATTTATTTATATACACACACACACACACACACACACACACACACACATATATATATATATCATGTTATCACCATGTATATCATTGACATTATAAAAAATTGTAAATTGAATTATTTTGAATAAATTAAGAAATAGGTTGAAATGATACATACCTATGACATTGAGATTTGGATTGAAATGATATATATCCATCCTTAGAATAAGAATTGAAATAACCGATCATTTGACCATAGGATAGAAAATTTATATATGGACTCCGGATTGGTTAAATTAAATGGATTTAAATTCTTGAATTTGAATCTATTTAAAATGATTTTGTTTTAAAGAAATAAATGAATCGAATTTATATGAATTGAATTATTTTTAAATTTGAGTTTTGAAATGTTGAAAGTGAAATTGGTTAAAGGAAATTCTACAAAGAATTTGATTTGAAATTTGAACTTATGGTCGAAATATGATTTGAATTATGAAATTTGATCTGTTTTTAAAAGTTTGAACTTTTATTCGGACTTTGAAATAAATACAAGCAAAAGTAATTTAATTGGATATTTCAATTTTGAGATCGGAATTGACTTTTTTTAAAGATTTGATTCTAAAATTTGAAGTTTGAAGTTAATTTGTAAGTGATATAAATCGAACTCGAAATTTATATAAATTGAAATGGTTTAAAAATGAGAGTTGAATTGAAATTTAAATGTAACGACCCGTAAATTTTGATAATTAAATTTGTTAATTTAATAAGATTTTGGTAATTAAATTTGGAATAAATAAAAATTTGAAATTTGTTATTGAATCAATGTCGGGAATGAGTTGTAATGATGTTAATTTTATTCATAATATAATAGGTTGAATATAAATAATGGAAAATCAAGATTTATTAATTTATTGGAATTTAAATTTAACAATTGGATTAATCGCAAATAATTGAAATTAAATATTTCAATACTACGTTAATGGAGATTAAGAAAAAATTTGAGAATATTAATGTAATAAACCATGAACCAATGCCAATTTTATCTACTTGACGATAATGGATTTAATAACAAGATTTAAAATCAAATAAATGGATTTATTGAATTTCAATTGATAATTAGTGAATTTATTTAAAATTGAAATTTAATACGTTAACGGGTAAATTTATTAACTTAAAATTGATATCTGAACTTGTTTAAATTTTTTTGAAGGTTTAAGAAATCAGAAATGATAAAGATTGCTAATTATAGAATTGGAATTGAAGATTTGATTTAGTTAATTTAATATTAATATATTTAATTCACTTGGAAAATAGCCTTTCTGGCCACTGATTTGGATTTCGACGAAAATAGTTTCATCGGATCCATAACGGTGAATTTTTGTAGGGTATCAAGTTTCGAAACGATCGGACTTGTCGTTTGATCGAACGGGCTCGAAACGCCTAGAAATCAATCTAATTGAAATCAATTTGAAATATGTTGATTTTAACATAACTTCTTCATGCGATGGAATTTAGATTTGAAACATGTTCCATTGAGTTTAAAATATTTTAAAATATCTATTTTTATATATAGGTTGGCCATTTTTGTTCCGGAGTCGAAACTGGCTTTTCGGGTCATTTATCGTTCCAGCCCAAATCAAATCTGATCGGTTATTTCTATTTTCTAACCTACCTATAAATATCCGATTATAAGCCCTAGCAGCCTTTCTGTTTCTCTTTTTTGTATGTACAATTATTTCTGTTGCTCCTCTTTCTCAATGGCAGACAAACCCTAAATTTCACAATCTAATTTCAATTCAAAATTCTACTTCAAAATTCAAACTCCTCAATACATATCAAATTTATATCGTTTCGAAGCTCTCAATGAGCGCATCACACATCTGCAATTATTTTTTCAATTTAAATCACTGGTTATCCAGAAATTGTGAATCAATTCCAGCCGTCCATATTTTGTTTTTGTCGATCCAACGGCGGATCTGCATTTGATTGACGATCGATGGTGTCGTTGCGAAGCTAGTGACGAGCAGCTCATGGATCTGCCTTTTGTTTGTCTTCAGTGGACCGAGAATCGCCAAAAATGGAGGATGTTTGGCCAACTTTACTTGCGGCGGCGTACGACGTGGAAGTGACGGAGTGGGACCGCTCGGCCAGGGAAGGGGCGGCATGAGGAGGGCGTCATGGTGGTGGTACCTGATCGCGTCAAGGATGCTCGTAGCGGCGTCGATTTTGGCCAAAGGCCGACGGCTGGAGCATGAACGAGGGAGTGTCAAGAGGGTTGCGCGTGAACAATTGCAAGGATGTTGTGGCTTCGGTATGTTTTATTTATTTATTTTCTTTTTATTTAAATTTCGTTTCAAATCTTCTACTCATATAACTTTCGCGTACGAGGTCGAATTCACATGCGGTTTCCTCCGCTAGGATCGTATTGAAATTTCGGACATTTTTGCACTAGTTTGGATGGATTCTGGGATAGTTTGAATTTTGGATTTAAATTGGATTTAAATTCAATTTAAATTCAAAAGGTGAGTGTTTAACCCACTCACAACTTCTAAAATTTCTTATGTTTGTTAAATTGATTTATGATGTGATTAGAAATTTATTTATGACTGTTTGGCGTATTTTGAATCATCATCTCAGTTTATTTGAACTTATTTGGATAAAATAGTTATTTAATTTATTATTGAATATAAATTGCCAATAAATGCCTGTTATTTATTATCTATTCTATACTGATGTTATTGATTGAATTGGATGATGATTGTGACAAATGTTTGATGATTGATATTGGATGAATGGATGTTGTATTTTATATTGTTATAAATTGCAAGTTGTTATTGAATTTTATTTCATTCGGGATTGCGGTTTGAATGATATATAGCCGTATTTATATTTTAAATTACAGATTGAAATGATAAATATCCCTATCACTTGACCATATGATAGAAAATTATATACAGACACCACGGTCTATATATATATATTTTTTGAAATGATTTTTATGGTTTTGTAAAGAAATATATGGTTTTAGATAAATATTGTTTTTAGATATTATATAAATGTTATTTTATCCTTGATTTTACGCTATGTATAAATTTGCTTTAATATAGAATAAGCTTAATAATAAGCTTCATTTTTATTAAAGATAATATGATCAAGTATTTAAAAAAATTATTTTAATATGGAGTTTATAATGATTTAAATAAAATTAAGGTTGGAAGATAAATTTGAGATTTATTTGAAATCGAATTTATTTAAGAATTAAACTCAAATAGTCTTGATGTGAAATTTATTAAATTTAAAATTTTAGAAGATATGATTTTATAACTTGGTTTTGGTTTGAGGTGAATTAAAAGAATATTTCAAGTAAATAAATTGAAGGATGAAGTAGGATACTGAAAACCACTTTAACAACCATGTACGCGGTGGAGATTCCGAAATGAAGTAGGATGGCGGCGGCGTTCCCTTGAGGTATATACGTGGACCCGACTCCCGTGAGTTGGCATAAAGTGACTAAAACAGGAGCGATCTCGGGCCAATGAGGTCATTCCTCTGATCGGACACACTCCTTCGATATTATATTCTGACTGTAAAGATTGAATTGGTGGCCACTTTTGATTTTTGATTTGGGGGTGTGGCTCGAGGTGGGTGGTAGTAGCTGCTATGCATTACCACCAGCCCGTGTGCGTAATTGGTATATCTACACTGGCATTGCCTTGTGTGCACCTACCCTAATGTGCCTTGTACGAGTTTGATTTGTGTCGTACCTATGGAGTATTTTCTCGTAGTCTCCCGATCAGGAGATATGCAGGTACTGTATAGACTACTGGCACTATTACGTGTTAAGAGCTATATGGATAACCTCTTAATGCTATTTAAAAGTAAGTTCATTTTGCTATAGACATTATTATAATAGTGAAATATTACTACATAGTAAATAGTTTAACAAATCCTTAGGAGATGTGAATCCCGAGCATTTCTTAAGTTACTGACTTACGTTTGACACTGGATAGAAGATGTAAAATCTCGTAAACATCTCTGACGTCGTTCCACTCATATTGGTTACTATTGATTTAACTTACATAAGATCTTTTAGTTCTGATTCGAGTGTTTTGTCTTTTCAATTCGCTCGGGTCAGCCTGAGCATTTCAGGGTTCGAAGACTTTATTTTTGGAGGACGAAGTCGAAAATTGTATTACTATTATTTATTATATTATTCCACTGCATCACATTGTTCCGCTGCATTGTTATTTATTATTCTCTGGTATGTGTAACTCTGATATTTTTGTATAGGTATAATCGAATATTTTGTAAAACAGCTTCATGAACTGTTTATTTGATTATTATATTTTATCGTTCCGCTGCAAGATTCTATTCTGTTTTTTCTTTCTCTGCTTTTTCTTATTTACCCCATAACGATCCGCCCTTCTGTATGGTTTGAGTCGGCACGTGTGTCTGCTTAAACGTACAAAAAGGCTAGATGTTACATTAAACCATTGAATCTAATCATTGAATCAAATTTGAAATTGAAATGAATGTTTTGAAATTGAAGTTAATTCGAATTGAAATCAAAATTGAGTCGGTTTGAATTGAATTGAGATTGAAGAAAAATTGAATTGAAAGATTTGAAATTGAATCAAGTTGACTGAAATTTGGAACTGGGTCCAGATTTGTTGAAATGGGAAGAGCGGATTGATTTGAAACTTCAGATAAATTATTTTAAAATAAACTGTTTAAAAATCTATCCTTTTTAAATATCCAAATTATTTGATTTTTCAAACTATTTTACTATATAAACCATTTTTAATACTCAAAACATTTATATCAAACTATTTTAATTATTTAACTATTTTAATTTTTTAAACTATTTAAAATTTTCCTACTATTACTAAAAATTCAAATTGGTCAAAGTGGGACCTATTTATATTTAAATCATGGATTTAATGCGAATTGGGTTAAAATGAAGCTATAACCCAAGTTGAAATACGAACGAATTTTGGAAGCGTGATTGAGATATTGAAATGAAATGATTTTGAAATGAAATTGATTTCAAAGTGAATGAAATCGATTTTGAAGTGAATAAAATGATTTTGAAGCGAAACTGATTTCAAAGTGAATATGATAATTTTGAAATGAATGATATATGAAGCGAATGTGATATTTTGATATCAAGTATGAATCATTTTTGAAATGTAAAAGAACCAACCGGTGTGTAAAATGACGTTTGATTGTTAAAGATACCGGTGTCGGTTATTAGCATACGATCTGTCAATATTGGAACCACTTTAATAACTATGTACGTGGAGGAGGCCCTAGAATAAAGTGGTTGGATTTGGTGAACGTTTGCTGGATTCGAAGAAAGAGAATGATAATGGATTGGCCCCAACATTTGTGTCAATTTGAAATGACTAAAACCGGACGTCTTGAACCAGGCCATGTAGGCTAGCTACCCCTAGCAGACACCTGTTCTTCGATTTTTCTTATGGAGTTGGTCCATACTATTATCTTTATTGTTGATTTTGACTTGTGCACCTTGATTGGAATAACCTCCCTTTGAATCGATACGAGATGGGTGGACGCGGTGGGCGGTCATTGCAGCGATGCGTTACCACCATCATGGCGACTTGAACTGGTAGCATACTACCTTATGCATTGCCTCACATGCCTTGTCATACTTTTATCCTTATACAAGACAACTACGAGTTTGGTTTAGAGTTTTCGTATCACGGTGCATCCATATCTACCGACGTTCAACTGGTTGTGTTATATGCAAACTGTACGACAATTCTTAAAAACGCGTTAAGAGGGGTTAATGTAAAGCCTTAATGCCATGAAAAATATTTATTTTATTAATAGACATTACATATATAGTGTATTCTACTATATATAGATATTTTGGTGATCCTTATGAGATGAAAAATCCCATAACATCTCTTAACTTATTGCACGCAGGTTATACACTGGATAGGAGATGTAAAACCTCATAAACATCTCTGATGCTATTACACTTTTGTTATATATGATATGGATTTGACTCAAATAAGGATATTTTAGTTCTGACTCGAGTGTATTGTTTTACTTTATGCTCGGGTTAGCCTTGAGTATTTTAGTGCATTGAAGATTATTCTGGAGGACAAAGACGAAGATTTGATATATTATATTAATAGTATTTTCCTACATCATGTTGTTCTGCATCATTGTTCTATTGTTCTGTTGTATATATAACTCTAACGGTGTTGTAAAATTTTATAATATAAACAGCTTCATGAACTGTTTATTTGATTATTATATTTTGTCATTCCGCTGAAAGATAATGTATTTGTTTTCCTTTTTTCTTATTCTTCTTAATTAACCTCATTGGTTATCTTTGTTTCAAATTGTTTTGAGTTGGACAGTGTGGTTTATTGTCGACTTAAACATTTCGAAATGTAGGTCGTCAAAGTTGGGGATTGACTCATTGGAGAGAGAGTTATAATACCCTAGAATAAGCATGTTTGAGTGTGTGTGTGTGTGTGTGTGTGTGTGTATGAGAGCGCATACTTGTTAGTGTAATAAAATATTTTATATTGTGTTTACTTATCTATTGAGTTGTTTATGAATTTTGGTCGGTACATGAGGCGCCATGTTGTCGATAGGGGTTTCTAAATACTTAAATAAGGCAAGCCGACAAAATATTGTTTAAAATTGGGTAAATGAAATGATTTTACCTAAATTATATTTTATATATAAAATGATAACTTTCATAAACTTATATGATTATTAATGAATTTTGGTTGTTTAGAGATGATAATATTCAGTTATCATCGATTATTGTTTGAATTAAACTAAATATGAATACTTTGTGAACTCTATTTCACGAAGCATTCGATAATTAGAATTAACTTGAAATCTAATTGCAATAAGAATTGTTTGCAATAAAAGAAGTAAATTAATGAAATATTTTCATACTAAGGTAATGCAATTGTATAAGTATATTTATAAGATGGCTTATACATAGAAAGGATATAAAAGTTGAGAATTTTAGAATTTAAAATCCTATTGATTTTCAAAATTGTTTTAAAGCCTTCAGAATTAATAATAATATTATTTTGAAAGTGATTTTGACTATAATTATATTTTGAAAGGATTTCATCGGTATTCATTTTCGAATTTCTAGATGAGAAATGCTACTAAAGAAATTTATTTCCAGCTAAAACAAGTTTTGATTGTGAAAAAAATCCAAGTATGATTTGATAAACATATGAGAGTAGATTTTGAACTTATAAATTGAAGTTAGTACATATAAGAAATAAGTTTACACTACAAAAGCTACAGTATATTCCGACAACCCTTACCGACGGCCGTCTAAGGCAGATCACCGATGGCTTCCAATGGTAAATATTTTCTAGAACTTTGTTACGATTAAAATAATTAGCCATCACTAGCCATTGGAAATTTGTCATTTGCGTCCTTGCTAGCTGTCAGAAAATCGCTATTATCTTCTTCCCCAGGCCGAACCAGAAACATTTCATTGCTCCCCCAATTCACAAAACCTTCCTCCACCATTTCCCCCTCCACATCCAAGCAACGAATTTCTGTCGAAATCAACTCCAACTTCATCAAATTGGAATCGCATCTCCTCCAAACCTCTAATCTCCTCTATTTCAGGTATTAACCCCAAAACCCTAGTTTTAAAGAATTTGTTAATTTAGGGTTAGTTTAATTGTTTATATTGTCTCATTGATTGTGTAATATTGTTTATTGAATGTTAATTACTGTTATTATTCTATAAGTGTTGAATACTAACTTGTTTAGTTTGTGCAATAAGAAATTATTGTGCATTAGTTGAATAATTTAGTGCTTTTACGCGTTACTTGGGTTATTTAGTGTGGATGAGCATAATTTAATTTATGCATTTTCTAAAACGTCAAAAACGATAATTAATTTTATCTACGTACGGTTAGTTAATTAAAGTTTCAAACGTGCATATGTGATAAACCATCATATATGGTAGTTTAACTTAAGTTAAATGTTAATCAATTTAATGTAAATGACGAAAGTCAATTTTTTTTTTAAAATGTGAAATATGTAATATACTTTATTCATAAAACCGTTAGAGTATTTTTGGCCCCGTCTGATCAGTATTGTATATGATCATTATGTGGGTATACGTTTTTTGATAGAATACGGACATCTATATTCATCATATATAATATTTGTTGGATTTGTCCCTAAATTGGAAAATTTACAAACACGGTAACATAATTACATCTTGTAAATCATTTCATTTTAAACGATTCACAAAATTTTGACATCACTTCATTTATGTTCTCTATGTACGCATGACTCAGGGAACAAAAGGAAAGTGCTGCTGAAATTTTGTTGAATTGTTTAAAATGAAATGATTTACGAGATGTAATTATGTTACTGTGTTTGTAATGGGAAGTAGGATAACCCAGCAACAAAGTGTCAATAATCAATTAATATAAAACATTAAACTCTAAAATTGTATTGAAAAATAAATTGTGAATGTGGTCTTCATTTATATCGTATATTTTAATTATAGTAGGAGAGATGATGAACTATTTTACTGATCGAAGTTGGATGTATCAACAACGAAGAAAAATTAAAGGCTCGATAAATGAACAATTTAATAATGGTGTACATGTATTTATTGATTTCACTTTAAGTAATAATGGAAACAACGATGAAATCTGTTTTCCATGTAGAAGGTGTAAATTATTGAAGCATTTGATACCAAAAATGGTTAGAGTTCATTTGCATCAATAGGGTTTCGTGTCGAATTATTTGGTATAGGATAGGCATGGAGAACTTGTAGTACCTAATCTTATACAATCAAAGGAGGTAGTAAGTAATGAAATTGTTACGACGAATCTCGTAGAACATATGGTTAAAGATGCAGCACATTCAATGTCCCCTACTACACAATTTGTTGATGACGATGTTAATGTTAAAGAAGAATCAAATATTGGAGCAAAAATTTTTTATGATTTATTGGATTCCACGAAGAAACCTCTTTGCAAAGGCTATACAAGCGGCATCTAATTATCGGTAACTATAAAATACATTGCGATGAAATCTAAATACAACCTCACAGAAGCTGAATTTATAGTTATTGTACAAGCTACGAAGCGGCATATGCCTTCCGATAACTTAATGTGCAAAAATCATTATGAAATAAAAAAAATTATGTCATTTTTTGATTTACCATATCAAAAAATAGATACATGTTTAAACAGTTGCATGTTGTTTTGAAAAGAAGATATCAATCTTAGGAATTGTAATATATGTAATCAGAAAAGGTACAACCAAGAAAGAAGAAGGGAAAGGAAGTCTCATATAAACGTATACATTATTTACCTATTACTCCTAAGCATCAGAGGTTATATGCATCTTCTATAACCGCGCATCATATGAGATGGCACAGTGTTAGGACGCAGAAAGAAGGTACGTTAACACACCCAACCGATGGGAAGCACGGAAGCATTTGATCAGAAATATCTCAATTTTGCAGCGGAGAGTCGTAATGTTAGACTTGGTTTATGTACGGATGGATTTTCACCATTTTCTCAATTTGGTTCTAAATATACATTTTGACCTATAATCGTTACACCCTATAACTTACCTTCATGGATGTGTATGAAAACTCCATGTATGTTTCTCACAATTGCCATCCCCGGCCCTGATGATCCGATACAAGGAATCGATGTTTATTTACAGCCTTTGATTTAAGAGTTGAAAACATTATGGTGTGAAGGAGTTGAAATATACGGCATCTTAAAAAAAAGAATTTTCGTATGTTTGCTTCTTTGTTTTGGACTATTAGCGATTTTTCTACGTATGGAATGCTTTCCGGTTGAAGTACGGTCGGTCACCTAGCTTGTCCTTATTGCATGGAGGAAACACGAGCATTTTATTTACCATAAGGAAGGAAAATTTCATGGTTTCATTGTCATTGGTGTTTTCTCCATATTAATCATCCTTTTAGAAGAGACAAAAAAAATTACAGCTATTAGACACGAGCCCTTGCAACCACCAAAGGTTTGGTCAAGCGAAGATATATATGAAATTGTAAAGGATTTTCCAAAGATACATGATATCGAAGAACAAGTTGAAATTTAGGTAAATCAACGGTTCATAATTGGTGCAAACAAAGCATATTTTGAGTTGCCATATTGGAAAAATCTACCACTTCGTCACAATATTGATGTGATGCACAACGAGAAAAACATGTTTAACAATGTTTTTAATACAATTTTTAATGTTAATGGGAAGATGAAGGATGATTTGAAATCAAAATGCGATATCGAAGCGATATGTAATTGCCATGAGCTTCATATCAAACCAAATGACACAAAAAAACCAAAAGCATGCTATGAGCTAGAAAATAACCAAGTTAAAATACTTTTAAAATGGGTGGAAGGGTTAAGATTTCCTGACGGTATTTCTTCAAATATTCGAAGATGTGTCGACTATAAGAACAACAGACTTAGTGGGATGAAAAGACATGATTGTCATATAATGATGGAAAATTTGTTACCGTTGCTTTTAAATAACTACTGTCCTTAAAAGTTTGGACGGTTGTAGCAGAACTTAGTTCGTTTTATAAAGAATACCAAGCGTTATTATAGGTACTATCCTTTTATACTTGCCAAACAAGCTCTTCAAGTTTATTACGCTCAGTACCCAGCTCTACGAAGAGATAAAGAAGATTGGTCGGCTGTTTTTAAAACGAATGCAAGATTTACATTTGATGGACAAAATATTCCAAACGAACAAGCTTATCAAGCAGATATTGAGGAAAATACTGGAATAATAATAATAATCGACGATCAAATCGATTTTTGACCTTTGAACGATGAACCAAATGCATTATAGAAGCATTTAAGACTACAGAGGAACAAAAAATAGAACATGAAATGGAGTCTGAATCAAAAAACAACGAGGACTGATCAATAATTTAAATATCCGGGGAAGGTAATCTCTGTGTTTATTTATCTTACATTTTCTCATTAAAAATGCTGTGTTCTGCTAGTGATATGTTTAGTCGTAATCTGTTTCACATAATCGTTTTATGTTTCTGCCATAATGTATGTTTCACTTAATTAAACGATATATTTCTCTTGTATGATATGTTTATAACAAGTACTGTATATACATGTCGTTTTTCCATAGAGACAACTCCTCCCATACAGGATCTCCCTCTTTTTCACAGAGAGGGATGGGTGTGCCTCCAACTAATGATTTCCCTGGCCCATCACAGGAGTCAGCACTTGCTACGGTCTGGTTGTAGGAAAAAGCTGATGGATAAGTATTAAATTTGTTTCAGTGTTAACAATATTTTTCTATACAATCTATTGTATAATAGTCTTGCTTTATTAAATTCTTGTTTCTTTTTGACACAGTGGCTTCGAGCTTGAGCCATCAGCCACAGTGCTCTTCATATCCAAACAGGCATATAAATGCAGGATGACTTCTTGTTGGCCTAAATGGAGCAAGATACCGGATGATGTCAAGGAAAGCATTTGGCAGGATTTCCTGGTAAGTGTAAATTTATATTTCACACTTTCTCTTTGATCATAGATCACTTTATATGTTGTAGACTATTTATAAAAATGTATAACTTTCATTTTATAAACGTGTAGGGTTCGGTCGACCTACAAGAGATTGATGTATCCCTAGTGCACCGGCATTGGAACAGCAAAATCGCCAAAAAATTATAGGGATATCGTGTCCGCTATGAGAAGAGTGGGGAAAAAACCTAGCTGGATGAGCGCTAGCGTTTGGGAGGCCTGGGTCGCATGGTGGGGCAATGAGGAGTTCCAGATAAGTTTACCACATATTAATTACTTTAAATTGTTGCATGTATTTAATACATAATTTAGAACTGTAATGTTATGTCCAATTGAAATTTGTAGAGGGAGTCGGATAGGAACTCCACGAATAGAAATAAGAATACCATCACACATCGTGGTGGTTCCAAGTCATTCCAGCATCAACGCGAGGATTTGATAAATTTTTATATTTACATTTTTATATTTTAAGTTATAAGTAGTTAATAAATAGTTAATCAAACAATATATATATATGTGTGTGTCAGGAAAGAGCGCGAGGAGGTGATGTTTCATATTGGGATGATTTGCACATACTCATGCTTTGAAACAGACCGACGATTCGGGCTCGGTCTTATACTCATAGGAGCATGATGATAAAGCGATTGCTGCCTATGTAAATATATTATAATTAAGTTAAAAGTCATCAGTTAATTAATTAAGTACACATTTATAGATATATTAGTTAGTTCTATCTATACCAGTGACCATTCCAACTTTTTGTCAATTAGTATAGCGATTAGTCTACTAAATTATATTTTGTATTTTGTATTATAGCAAAAGTTTTAGGAAGCACAGACATAGCTGCTAGCTGAGATAGGACGGGATGAGTTGACACCTGATGTGGAGGACGCTATTTTCGAGTCTGTCATGGATCCACCATCCCGCAATAGGCACTTTGGATTTGGGAACTAAGCGGTAATTTTCAAAAAATAAACTAAATATAAATATTACATATTTTTCAAATAAATTTATGTAAATTACATTTATGATATCGGAGGTAGTATGACAATTTATTTATATTTGCAGGCTAGGACATCGCAGAAGGCATATAAGATGGCCCAAGACAAAGAAGAAATTGCAAAGCTACGAGCCTAGATCGTCGAGCTGCGGGAGCATGATTGTCGTCGTGCTACGCAGACAGAGCAGCTGAACTAGCGCTTGGTGGAGTATATGGAGCAGCATGGGAGGTTTCCTTCATCGGGTGGTTCTGCAGGGGATGATGATCAGTGATTCTAGGTATGTTCTATTGTATTTTTTTGTCTATATATACACGCTTCGAGTGGGTGAGGATGTGTTTGATACATTTTGTTCGATTGTATATTATTTCATATGGATTTGGATGTTGAGTTTGTGGATTTAGATGTTGAGTTTATGGATTATGTTGGATTTGGATATGGATTTTATGAATGGAAACTATGTATGCTTATCTATTTGATTATTGGCTTATATATGCTCGAAAAGGATTTGTTATTAGCATTGATTGATGTGGGGTTGCTGGAAGGCAGAAGGTTCAAATTCATAAAAAAAATTACTCAGATTACCTACGGAACGGATTCTGATGGCCTATAGGTCATAACTTTCCAAGGCTTCCAACGGCAAACTCCTACCATTTACGACTTTCTCGGATGGCTATTTGGTTATTCAGAATTGCCACGTGGCCATCTTGGCCGTTGGAAAACGTTAGAGTTTTTCGTTGGAGGCCGTTGGAAAATTGTCGTTGGTGCCGTTGGAAATCGTTACTAAAAGAGATTCGTATTCCAACTGCTATACATAATCGACGGCCTTCCAACGACCGTTGATGGCTTTGGGCCGTCGAAAAACAGTGTTGTTCTTGTAGTGTTACAACTTATGAATTTGAACAGGAAAGTAAAACCGAGTTTTAAAATGGCTGAACATTTTGGTTAAGCAATCAATAGAAAATTTGAATTTGAGATATGGAATAAAAGAATTAACTTAGGTAAAGTTAAATAAATTTAGTTAATGAAATGAAGTTTATCTGAAGAAAGTAGAAATAGTAATGGAACTAAGAAATGAAAATGACTTAAGTTATAAATTGTATTTCAACTTGAGTAGTAGAAAGAGAATTGAATATACTTTAGAATGTTGTCTATAGAAACAAATACGAACTTGAGTGTGAAGCGAAATAAATATAAGAAGTGTTGTATAAAATGTTTGTAAACTTAAGTAAAATAAATCTGAATCGCTATATACCCTTTTGGACATGAGAACATTATATTAATTTGAACTTGAATCAAGGAATGTTTATTCACTCAAGTAAAAGTGGTAAGGAATAATTTAACTTTAAGTTCAAATTATTAAATTAATGTATTTATAAAATACATTGAATATGAAGTGAATAGGTTATGGAACCAAATTTGAAAATATTAACTTAGCTAATTTGTACTTAAGGATATTTAAGAACTTAAGTAATGAACTTAAGAAAATCTAATTTTTAGTTTAAGTCAAAAGAATGAATTTAAACTGAGAATTTGAGAACTTGAATCTCGGTGCTTTTGAAATTGTTTTCTAGGATTTCAAAAATAATATTAGTATTATTTAAAAATATTTACGAATAGAAGTTGTTTTCAAAGGGATATAAAAAGGAAATAAGTCATGTACTTACCTCTTCTGTCGTTGGAAAATAAATTCGGTGATGACGGTATTCATTTTCGAGTCTCAAAGTAAAAGCAAGTCGTCACAACTCAGGAAAGGACATACATCCAAAGTGATAGTCATGCGGATATTATATGAATGACTATACGGGTTGGTTGTTGACAACAGGGTTGGTTGTATGATTGATTGTATCTAATGCTGTTTATGTTTTTCTTAGTACGTTAAATTATTGATACTCTAAAATGTCATTTGTTCGAACCTTTAATTCATACTTGAAATTGGTAGGGTTAAACTAGTAGCTTGAGAACATTATAACAAAGTAAAACTGGAACTTATGCGATTGGATTTGCATCCAAGATATTCCTTAACCTAACTTTTGTGCACTAGTTATGTGTATTCAAATTTACTTATCTAATATTATATCATGTTCACAATCATTTTGATTGTAGATGAAGAGAAGCTACTGGTATGAGTTTTATTTAGTCATTCATGTATTATTATATGCATCTAAGCATTTAAGAAAAAGGTCCTATAATAAGCAAGTACCTTGTGGAAAACCTATAGACATTACTTGCATATTATACCATTATATTGTGGAAAGATTTATTTAGATGCCTTTTTGTGGCTTTTGAGGATGATCCGAAAGATAATATTTTTATTTTGGTTAGCCTACTAATTTTTCCAGCATTTGCACTTGTGTATATTTATGTATATGTATGTTGTTTATAGACTTACATATTTTGGTGTAATGAACTTCACATATGCGTATGTGAGTTGTACACTAATATAAAAATAGTTATGTGCCTTATAATTTTTTTCAAACGCTGTATCGACATGCATGTATGACGCAGATCAAAAAGCGATTGACGCAGCTTCTTCTAGGCTCGAACAGTTTGGATCTCAAACTGTCGCAACCTATCCAGGATCTTCCTCACGAAATGATGATTTCGTGTCAAATAACCCGATAGAACGATAAATGCTCAATTTCGTTGATCGAGATGATACCCGAATCTAGCTATCTCCAACCTATTGATCTTGCAAGATACCGTGTTGAAAGATCTCCAATTCGATCGTTGATCACACCCGCCCCCGGCTTTTGCTCGTACATACCAAAGAAGACGTTTTAAAGGTACGGTTGGTTCTTCACAAGGCAGACAACTAGGGCAAGATATAGTTGAAGCTGGACCAGCTCAACCGCCTCCGACTCAAACATAAAGAACACCACGCGAACTTAAAAACTTAAGAAATTAGGTGTTACGATGGTTTGTATTATATTTGCGTGAAGTATGATGGTTTTCAGTGAAATGCATATTTTGTTTCTTATGTGAGCTGCTGTTTGGAGATCGGCAGTAGTTACAGACGCAACTGAAAGTTGCACCAATAAGGACAAACAGTAGCACAACTTCAAATTGCCCTCCATTATATCCCAAAAATGTGCATCTCAAAGTTGTGCTAACCTGTTTCATTATGGGCGCAACTCAAAGTTGCGTCTGTATTCATGGGCTGCTTCTACTGGCCCAATAGCAGCTTATAACCCCATTACTCCTCTCTGCTTAAACAGAATTCCTCAAACTCATCATATTTTAGAAATCCAAAACTCCATTGCTCTTACTACAACTCAGCTAAATATATAACAAATCCACTCAAATTCGTTTAAATCGACAAAGATCAACACAAGATTTCACTTTCATCAACAGTTGAGGTAAAGTTTTGAAACCCTTCTCTGCTAATTTTGTTAGATGTATTATTGAAATTTAGTTTCTTGAAATTTGCTAGATTTATGACTACCTTGCCGATTATTCGTCACTATGACGGTGATTTAATCGTCGACGAATAGCAAGCCAACCTATGTTAGTGAAAAACATAAAGGATCTAAAGTGAGGAACGGTTGTAATTTTCTTAGGCTGAAAATGACAACTTACAAAGCTACAAAGATCAATTCTGCTGAATTTGACATATCTTTAGTGAGTAAATGGGTAAGGATGATGGCCTGATTGCTATTTAGGTGAACAATGATTATGACTTCGATTCTATATTTTACGTGGGTATGAAAGTGATCGGGTTGTATGTTAAGAAGAAGGGGGTGGTACAAACATCTGAACAGCAAGCTCATACTTTTGATTATGCAAGCCAACCAAGACCGAGTAATACTGCAGAGCAAAGTCAAATTTATTACACATACCACTCTTACCAGTCACCGAACATTTACGCACAAACAGTTGGGTATGGTTTCATGTTATGTATGTATGTTTCATTCATGTTTTATATATTTAACACTCATATGTTTGTTTACAAGTTATATATATAGACATCCGGCTATAGTATCATGCCATATCTATAACGACCCACCTTTTTGGATGGTTTAAATCGACCATAAACCACACATGTCAACTCAAATCATTCAAAAGGAAGGATTGTTAATGAGGTAAATAAAATATAAGAGAAAGGAAAGGAAAAACAAAACAAAGAATCTCATAGCAGAATGGCAAATTATAATAATCAAATAAATAGTTCATGAAATAGTTTTACAAAAAACATTTGATTACACTTTTACACTACAATCAGAGTTATGCATACAGCAGGAATAAATAAATAATGCAGCGGAACAACATAATATAGTGGAATATATACAAAATAATATATACAAGTCTCTATCTTCATCCTCCAAAAAATAGAGCCTTCAATGCTGAAATGCTCATGCTGACCCAAGCGTAATGAAAAACAAAACAATCAAGTTTGAATTAAAAGATCTTATGTAAATTAAATTAAAATAAGTAAATATGAGTGTAATGGATTTAGAGATGTAACAGCCCTAGATTTTGCCTATACATTTTAAATTTGACTTTATTTTATTTTTATTATTTTAAATTTGTTTTATTTCAAACATTTCATTTTTTAAATATAAATGTTGATTTTTATGTGAATTATAGTTTCAAACTTGTATAAATTGAATATTTTATTGAAAAGTGAATTTCTGGTCAAACTGGTCAAACTTTGACTTTTAAACTTCAAACTTAAATTATTTAAAATCTTAATTTTTTTATGAAAGTAGATGAAATAACTTGAATACTGCTTTTCGTTTCATTGAAAACGGATTTAAATTGTGAAAGTTATACTATTTTCAATATTGTGTGTATATTAAGTTATTTAACAATATTCTTTGTTATAATGTATATAAATGATATTTTACTTGATATATCTTATCCTAATTTGTATATGTATGTTATTGTATGTATATTTTTGTATTATAATAATTTTAAAATGAAGTAAACAATTTTCCAAAGTCAATGGTGATTTATTTGTAATTTATGGACACCGTTTTGGATTTTTAAGCAATTTCTTTAAATATTTTTCTATTTTATTTAAATTTAATTTTTTTTTATGTGTTAATATGTTATTTTAAGTATATTTTGTCTTTTAAATTTTTTTAAAGTGATGTTTGAATTTTTCCAAAGCTTATTAAATTTATTTCCAAATTTTAATGCCTAGTTTCCATTTTTCTGCTATTTTCTTTATTTAAATTATATTTAAATTTAAAATTTATATATTTATTTGTGAATGCATTTTTACTTTTATGTCTTTATCTTTGTTATAAATATTTTTACAAGTCCATATAAATTTTCCAAAGTTCATTCTGTTTATTTTCCATTTTTCTAGACTAGTTTGCAATTTTGTGCTATTTTCTTATTTTAACCTTATATAATTAATAAATATTTATATAAATCTTATATTTTGTTATATTTTCGAAATTTTAACTGGAATCATTATTACTTTCAGTAATATAAACTTATATGAATAAATTAAGGAAATACCAAAGGTTTTAAAAGCTTTTGAAACGTAAGTCGTTTCTTTTACTGTTTCCTCATTTACTCTTTGGCAGTTTTTATTTATTTATTAGCATTTGCTTCTTTTGGCTGTATATTACTTTGTTTGGCCGTGTATTCCAGTCTTCATTAACTAAAAAAATCTCACTTCTCATTCATTCACGGCTAGGAGAAAAACTTGGGTAATGACCTCCTCTTTTTGCACTTTTTCTTCTATTTTTTCCATACTTTTGTCTTGTTTCTTTCATCTATTTGCATGGCCTCCTCACTATTGCCATGGCCACCACTCTCTACATCTATTCCCTGCCATCATCACCACCTACACTCTAGGTCATGACCATATCCGAGCCAACCATGGTGACAAAACCCCTCAAAATCCAACCTATGCCTTGAAAACATGCTAGTTTGAGCCTTGTTGCTTCACCACTTCATTTTCCACCACCACCTTTAGCCACCGCCGCCACCTCTGACCAGACCACCACACACCACCCCAACATCATTCCAGATCTGAACTTGAATGGCCAAGCCAAACCACTCCAAGGCCGAGCCCTTTTGTTGACCAAAACATGCTATTTTGCCTTAAACCATTAACATTCTCAAGTTGTAACCCCTCCACCGTCAATGCCTTGTAACCGTGCATTTTTGTGTTCATACCTGAGCCATGCTATGTCCAAACCTGAGCCAAATACACCCCTAGGCCATGCAAAACAATAATAGAAAGCAAGGCAAAAGATCGTGTGTTCATATTGCTTTTTATTCCAAAGTTATTTCAATTCAATCGGGTATTGAATCTATGTTTATGTTTGGTTTTGTTTATGGGTTGTGACAAGATCATTGAGCTTGGTTCTCTTCCCACTTGGATCTATTGTTGTGTCATCTTGCCTTTTGGAATCCGTTTATGTCGTTTGTATTGCAATCTCCAGGTAAAAAGGTGAGTAAAGCTCACACGACATTTATACTTATGCAGTTGTGAAACAACAACAACTGAATGTGTAGAAAAAATATGTGATGTTATAACTGCCTGTGATTTATTATATATGATGTTAAACCTGTTAAATTTCATGTCATATCATCTGCTATTATATATATGTTGTTACTGTTCATTTTTATATATGTTTATCACACTGCAAGTTCCTTGTAGATTAGAAATCACTATGGGTTGAAATGATACATACCCGAATGGACTTTAGAATAGGGAAAAATCGTTATGGGCTGAAATGATAAGCCTGAACGGTTTTTATTTATTTTATTTAACTTGGGATTGCGGGTTTGAAATGATATAACCTGGATTTTTCTTTTTAAACTGCGGATTGAAATGATACGTATCCGTATCAATTGACTTAGGTTAGAAAACTATGTACAGACCCGTGGTTATTTTATAAAGTATTTTGGATATTTTTAAGCATTTTAAAATATAAATTTATGAAATTTGATTTAAATATATTTTTAAATGTTTTAAAATAAAGAAAATTATGATTTTTTTTCTATGAGTTAAAAATGTAATTAATGAATGGTTAAATTGGATTATTGAATATAACTTAAGTTTGGAAATTTGGAATTTTGGTTAAAAACGATATTTAAGTTATATGAATAAAATGGAAATTTAATTTTATTGGAAATTGGTAAATATGATAATTTGATTAAATTTGAATTTAAGTGATTTATTAAAGCATTATTGATTTTCTATGAATTTAAGTGGTTAAATAAATGAATGCTTAAAAAGTGAAATTTGAAAATACAACTTGATTTGGAAATGTGGAATTTGGTTTTGTTTAAAGTTTTAAGTTAATTAAATAAATTGGGAATTTAGTTTAATTTGTGAAATGATAATTTGGAAATGTAAACATTAATAAAGTGTTAAATGTAAAAATAGGAAGTTTACACTTGAATTTAATAAGTGGATTTGTGAAATTTGATTTAATTATAAAATGTTGCTTTATAAAAATCATTAATTAAAAGAGTATTTTATAAACATCTTTGAATGTTAAAATATGATTTTTATAATGTTTAAATGGTTTAAATTGAAATGTTTTCAAGTATAACTTTCAACACCTTTTTCTGAATGTTGTAATGGTTGAAATTTTCAATGTTTATGGTTTTAACTTAGTAAATGAACTCATAATGGTTTAAAACTTTGGAAATTGAATACTTGATTTGAAAGTATATAAACTTAAATTTTAAATGGTTTAAATGAATTATTTTGATTAAAATATAAGCTATAAAGAAGGTGATTTGGGATGATAATAAATGAATGATATCTTTGAATTTAAAGGGTATTTAAAGTTGAATATTTGGATTTGAACTTATATGATGATTTGAAACTGAAGCTTTGGAAAGATATGATATTTTGATATATATTACATGTTTTGAAATGAACCTTTGGAAAGATATGATATTTTGATATTAAAAAACATTTTGGAATGAAGTTTTGAAAGATATGGTACTTTGATATTAAAAATGTTTGGAAATGAAGTTTTGAAAGATATGATATGTTGATATTGAAATGTTTTGGAATGAAGTTTTGAAAGATATGATACTTTGTTATTAAAAATGTTTGGAAATGAAGTTTTGAAAGATATGATATGTGGATATTGAAATGTTTTGGAATGAAGTTTTGAAAGATATGATACTTTGTTACTAAAAATGTTTGGAAATGAAGTTTTGAAAGATATGATATGTCGATATTGAAATGTTTTGGAAATGAAGTTTTGAAAGATATGATATGTCGATATTGAAAATGTTTTGAAATGAAGTTTTGAAAGATATGATATTTTAATATATTAAAATGATTTGAAAGGAGTTTTGAAAGGATATGATAATTTAATATATAGAAATGGTTAGAAATGACTTGATATTTATTTTGATAAATATTTGAATTTGAAAGATATGGTATGTTGATTTATTGAAATGGTTTTGGAAATGATTTAATCTTTATTTTGATAAAGATTCGGATTGAAAGGAATACTTTATTTTGAAGTATAAAATATTGTTTTAAAAGTTATAACCACGGGTTATAATAACGATTGGTTGTTAAAGAGACCGGGATCGGATATTGTCTTATAGCCGGCCAATACCGAAAACCACTTTAACAACTTTGTACGCGGTGGAGATTCCAGAATGAAGTAGGATGGTGGTGACGTTCTCGAGGTATATTACGTGGACCCGACACCCGTGAGTTGGCATAAGGTGGCTAAAACAGGAGCGATTGACGGACTAATAAGGTAGCCCCTTTGATCGGACGCACTTCTTCGTATGCCATTCTATTACTTTGTGATTGTTTGGTGCGCACCTTTGATATGGGAGTGTTGTTCGAGGTGGGCGGTAGCTGCGCGCTATGCGTTACCACCAGTCCGGAAGCGTAATTGGTATATCTACCCTGGCATTGCCTAGTTGTGCCGTGTCACCTACCATAGCGAGCCTTATACGATTTTGGTTTTGTACCATACCTATGGAGTGCCCTCTTACGACGCCCGTTCCGGGGGAGATTACGGTACTGTATAGACTATGGGAATATATTATGTGTTAAGGTGGAAAATGTAAAGCCTTAACGCTATTTAAAAGTAAGTTTATTTTACTAATAGACACTATTATAATAACGAAGTATTGCTACGTAATAAATAGTTTAACGGATCCTTAGAGAATGGGCGGTCCTAAGCATCCTTTAAGTTACTTGTACTTTTACTACAGTTCACTTGAGTTGGTTTACATTGTATAAGTATGTATGTCCTGACTCGAGTGGTCGTATTTTTATTTACGCTCGGGTCAGCCTGAGTTATTCACAGATTTGGATTTCCACTTTCTGGAGATTGGAATCGTTGGAGATTATCTACTTGTCAAGTTTTATCTTTTGCAGTCTGTTGTTCCTTTCAGCTCTTGTATTAGTAGACTTCTATGTAGTGAGACTTCCCTTAAACTTTATTTCTTCTGTTGTATTTTATGTAACTCTGATATTTTATATAGTAGCTTCATGAACTACTATTTCTTTTACTTCCGCTGCATTATTATTACTCTGTGTCTGTGAATCTGTGATTTTATTTACTGTATATTCTGAGATTTGCCAAATTTTTATCTACAACACAGTATTTTGAGCAATTCAATTCTGGCATTAGTGTCTACCTATACACTTATAATGGATGCGAATGGTTGAAAATATCGGGTCATTACAAGAGATGTTTACATAATTTTATATCTCCTATCCAGTGTCTAACGTGCGTGCAATAACTTAAGAGATGTTTGGGATTCCATCTCCTAAGGATCTGTTAAACTATTTACATATATAGTACAATACTCCATTGTAATATGTCTACAGTAAAGTATTAAAATAGCGTTAAGGCGTTACTCATATCCCCCTTAACACATTTTTATATAAATACCTTAGTCTATATAGATATTGTAAGCCCCACCAAACCGGTGGGATACTCAGGGAGCACTCCATAGGTACGATACAAAGCCGTAGTGGACACGATCGGGATAAATATGACAAGGCACACGAGGCAATGCCAAAGGTATGATTGTAACAACCAGGTATTTTCAACCATTCGCATCCATTATAAGTGTATAGGTAGACACTCATGCCGGAATTGAATTACTCAAAATACCGCGTTCTAAATAAAAATTTGGCAAATCTCAGAATATACAGTAAATAATAATCACAGATCACAGACACAGAGTAATAATAATGCAGCGGAAGTAAAAGAGATAGTAGTTCATGAAGCTACTATATAAACATATCAGAGTTACATAAGATACAACAGAATAAATAAAGTACAAAGGAAGTCTCACTACATAGAAGTCTACGCAAAAGATAAAACTTGAGAAGTAGATAATCTCCAGCGATTCCAATCTCCAAAAAATGGAAATCCAAATCTGTGAATAACTCAGGCTGACCCGAGCGTAAATAAAAATACAAACACTCGAGTCAGGACATACATACTTATACAATGTAAACCAACTCAAGTGAACTGTAGTAAAGGTACAAGTAACTTAGAAGATGCTTGGGACCGCCCATCCTCTAAGGATCTGTTAAACTATTTACTATATAGTATATTTGCGCTATATACAGTAGTGTCTAATCAGTAAAGTATAATATATAGAAAATAGCGTAAAGGGGATAGTGAACCTTAACGCGGTCGGATCTTTAAAACCAAAATCGTAGTGGGTTCGATATAAGGAGATGACACGGCACGCGAGGCAATGCCAGGGTGGATACACCATTTGCACTCCCGGACCGGTGGTAACGGCAAGCCAGCAGCTTCCGCCCACCTCGAACAATACCCCCGAATCAAAGTGGCGCCACATATCGAATCACAAAAGTAATAGAATGGTTTCCGATGAAGCATGCTCGATGAAAGGGTGCGACCCTTTGTGTAGCCCGGTATAGCTCCTGTTTTAGTCATTTATGCCAACTCACGGGAGTTGGGTCCACGTAATATACCTCTAGAACGTCGCCACCATCCTACTTCATTCTGGAATCTCCACCGCGTACACAGTTGTTAAAGTGGTTTTCGGTATTGGCCGGCTATAAGACAATATCTTATCCCGGTCTCTTTAACAACCAATCGTTATTATAACCCGTAGTTATAACTTTAAAACAATATTTTATACTTCAAAAATAAAATGTCATTTCAACCCAAACCTTTATCAAAATAAAGATTAAATCATTTCCAAACCATTTCAATATATCATCATACCATATCTTTCAATTCAAATATTTATCAAAATAAATATCAAGTCATTTCTAACCATTTCAATATTTTAAATTATCATATCCTTTAAAAACTTCCTTTCAAATCATTTTAATACATCAAAATATCATAACCTTTCAAAGCTTCATTTTTCAAATCATTTAATATCAAAATATCATATCTTTCAAAACTTCGTTGCAAATCATTTTAATATATCAAAATATCATATCTTTCAGTACCACATTTCAAATCATTTTAATATATCAAAATATCATATCTTTTCGAAACCACATTTCAAATCACTATTCATTTTATTCAATTTAAAATACCATTTCAATTCATATTTCAAAACAGTTTATATTCCAAAAAAATCATTTTTAATCATAAAAATGAAGTTATTATGTTAAAAATTAAATTATTGAATTTTCAAAATTTTCAACTTCCAAAGTTCATTTATTCACTTACATTTATCAAAACAGTGAAATTCCACTTTTCGCAGCATTTAGAAAACGCTACGGAAAGTTACATTCAAAACAGTTCAATTTAACAAAAGACAACATTTTAAAATGTTGTAATAGGGTTTACTTAAATTCCAAATAAACTTAGTTAAATTCAAAAATTATAGCACTTACAAAATTGCTATAATAGTTTTTAATTCAATTTAGCTTTTTAGTTCATTATCATCAACTACAGCATTTACAAATACTGTAATATCATTTACACTGTAATTAATAGCATTTCAAAAATGCAGTCGATTAACTTCAAATATTCAATATAATTTCTCAACCAATTATATTTTTTTATTTAAAACATTTTTAACTCGTAAAATCATACATTTTCACATTTATAAACATCATTTAATTTCCCTCAAGCTCATGATTTTATAAAGTTAAATTTCCATTCAAAAATCAAGATTTAATAATAATTCACTTATTAAATTGCAATGTTCAATTTTAAATTCATTGCATTAAATTTCAACTTAACACTTAAGTTCAAATTCTCAAATATAACTTAGTTTTATTTTTATTTACTTAACTAAAAATTCACTTTTAAGTCAATTTCATAAATTTCCAATTTAGTTATATTTCAAAATTTCAACTTAAAGTATTCATTTATTTCACATTTTCAACTTTATTAAAAATAATTAATATGATATAAAATCACTTTGAATTCATTTAAATTCAAGTTATCATAAATTTATCATAACTTCATATTCAATTTAATTTCCAATTATAATTAAATCAAATTTTCCAAAATAACTTACGTTCAAAATTTTCTAACTTTTCATTAATTCATTTTACCTACAATTATTCAGAAAATCAATAATATTTTACAAAAATCCTTTTTAATTAGATTTAAATAAAAATATTTTAATATTTACATTTCTAAAGTAATTTTAAAATTTTTAGAAAACATATATTAACTACGGGTTTGTAAATAATTTTCTACACTAGGAAAAGTGATACGGGTAATATATCATTTCAACCCGTAATTTACAAAGAAAATCCTGGTTTTATCATTTCAAACCCGCAGTCCCAAGTAAATAAAATAAGTTGAAAATCGTTCAGGCCTATCATTTCAGCCCATAACGATTTTCCCCTATTCTAAAGTCCGTTCGGGTATGTATCATTTCAACCCATAGTGATTCTAATCTAAAGGGAACTTGCAGTGTGATGGACAGATAAAATAAACAGAATAGCATGAAATAACAGTAACATATAACATAATAGGTGTAATAACAGGTGTGAACATCATATGATAATAATATAAGCAGTTATAACATGTTAATATAGTTCTACAGATTCACAGGGTGTCAATTTACTACTTATATAAGTACATAATGTCTGGTGAGAAATACTCACATGTCACAAGCTGGAGAACGACACCAAAGCACACGATACAGACACAACGAAGGCACGATAACACTACCATGATTTGAGAGTGGAGAGACAAATATAATTGCCTTGTATACATATAAACAAAACAATTCAAAATACATAAGTTTTTCAAAGCCAAATTACACTAAACGACACTAGGAATCAAAACCCAAAACAAAGACAAATGCTTTGCACTTGTTCTCAACTTCACATACTTCAGTCATGAACTGAAATAGCACGGCCAAGGCATGTATAAAGGTCTGGTTTGGGTCCATAGTGGTCAGCCTATCATGGTTTAAAAGTGTGGAGATTTATAGGTGCAACAAGTCAACACTATAAGGCAATTTCAAGGCAAATTCAACAACTCTATGCTACAATTTGGTTCGGCCATAGGCTCTAGGGTCATGGTCAGAGACTCAGATGGTGATGGCTGATGTGCCAGGGGGTGGTGGTCAGTTCAGAGCTGGTGGTGGTGGTGGAAGTGGCGGCAAAAGGTGGATGAAGGTGATGGTACCAAAACTAGGTCAGCTTGAGTGCATAGGTGATGGATTTGTGGATTTTGGTGGTGGTGCTTGCCTTGGGGTTGCTTGGCCTGCCATGGTGGTGATCTAGGGTGGACGATGATTATAGAATAAAGTGGTGGAGGTTGGCCTAGATCTGGTTGAGGAGGAGTGGAGCCATGAAGTTGAGAACAATATACAAAATCACTTAGAAAAGCACAAAACAAGAAGAAGAAAAAAGCTTTACCAAAAAAAATTTGGACATCCATGGCCGTGAGTTTTTTCCTTGAGAAATGGATAAAATTTGCGTGAAAAAGATAAGAGAATGCAGCTGAAAAGAATAGAGAAAGGTACGGCCAAAATAAATTGATGTATTGATTGAAAAAGAAACGGTAAAAGAAACGGTGAAACGACTTTACGTTTCTTAGCTTTTAAAACCTTCCATACTTCCTTTTCTTTTAAATCAAGTAAAACAAAATAAAATTCAGCAAGTACATCTAAAAACCGAAACAAGTGAAATAAAATAAAAATATATAATTAAATTTAAAGAAAATATAAAAAGAATTAAGGAAATTGCTTAAAAATTGAAAACAGGGTTCAAAAATTACAATTAAAACATCGATGGCTTTGGAAAAATATCTACTTCATTTTAAAAATATTCTAAAGAAAAATTTTGAAATAAAATAATTTATTTATCATTTCTAAAATAAAATAAATAATTAAATTGGAGAAAAATAGAAAAGAACTAAAGAAAATGTTTAAAAATTGAAAACAGGGCATGGAAATTACAAGAAAAATACTACTAGCTCTAGAAAAATTCCTACCTCACTTAAAAAATATTAAAAGACAAAAAAATACATAAAATAACATATCAATACATATTACAAAAAAATATGACAAAGAAAAATAAAATTTATACTATTTAAAATAACAAAATTGCAGAATAAACGAATTGCACTCAATATTGAAATATACATAACTTTCACAATTAAAATCCGTTTCCAACGAAACAAAAAGCAGTGTTACTAAAATTTTATGTACTTTCAAAATAAAATAAAAAAATTTAAATTTTCAAACTTTTAAAATTTTAAAATAAAAGTCAAAGTTTGACTATTTTGACCAAAAACTCACTTTTTGGAAAATATTCTTTTTAGTCATGCTTTGGAATGATAATTCATATCAAAACTAAAGTTTATCATTCAAAATAAATAAAATAAGTTTTTAAATCAAAAATTTAATTAAAATAATTAAAATATACAAAAAATAAATCACAAAATACATGGTTGTTACACTCTCCCCCACTCAAAACTTTTCGTCCCCGAAAAGGAATGAGGTACGGGAAAGCACAGAAAAAGATAGAGTGAAACAAGATTAGGACAAGATGACAAGGAGAAGGAAATTATACATGATAACTATTGTGATAGGTAAGTTTAACAAGGTGGAGATGATCTTTCCAAGATCCTCCGGAATCAAGAACACAAGCACGAAAAAGTGGATTCAAAATGAGTACCAAAGATTATCAAAGATTATAGAAGATTTCTAAACAGAAAGATTATAGAAAGATTCCTATACCAGTCTATAGCAAGATGAGAATGATAAGGACAACCAAAAGATAGTTTGAAAAACAAAATAAGCAAATAAATTTGAAAGCAAGGAAATTTCACCTTAAATAGAGAATAAATCTTTTACACAAGTTAATAAATCTTAACTATCTCAAATTTCATTATCTTATTATCCAATCATCTAAAATTAACAATTTTTAAAACCATGGGTTTGAAAAATAATCATTTATTACACTCACAATGTACTCAATAAATTTTATTCTTCTTTATTCCTAATTAAAATTAAAATTATTCCTCCCAATATATTTATCACTTATGTTAAACATACTTACACTTATTATAACTGCTTTCTTTTATTCTTAGTTCTTTTAACATTATTTTATTGTAAGTTATTCACTTACCCTTTATTATATTTACCTCTGTTAATCATTTTATAATTGAAATTTAAATGTATAACATTTATTATAACCACTCAAATTTCATTTATAAAATCTTTTTATATTGTATATTATCCAATTACATTGTTAACTTCTGAAATTAAGGTAAGTTATATTGGAATGCAATTGAGTATTATACAAATAAAACTTTCCTATTCAATTATCTCAAGTTTAAATCATTTATTCAAAAAAATTGATTTTCTTTTTATTTAATTGAAATTATTCTTTAAAAATAAAATTTAAGAATTAGGTTTCCGATTTCTTCAAACCATTTAGAGATAAGTAATAATATATACATAATATGTCAAATCAAATTTCAATCATATATATATATATATATATATTAAAATCAAGTCATATTTTAGAAATTCAAATCAATTAAATTTCCAAAAACAAAGCTGTAGCAAGACTACAGAGCGGTCTCTTCACTTCGAAACTCGAAAATGAACGTCGATGATGCTGTAGTCATCACCGAAGTTATTTCCCAACGACAATGAGAAGAGCACTAATTTTAAACTTTAAAATTCTTTGGAAACAAATTTCTATTTGAAAATACTTTAAATAATATAACCTTTTTAAAACTTTAAACACAAGGTTTGAAACCATCGGAAATTAAATTCTCAAATTTCTTGTTCTAAATTCATTTCAGTTCCCAAATCAATTTATAAACAACTATCTATAAATTCATTTATAGAACAATAAATGATAAATTAAGTATTATCATTTCAAATAATCTATTTAAATCAGTTTATTAAGTCCCATAAATTTACTTATATATCAAAATTTATTTCATTAACCAAATTTTAAAATAATATTGTGACAGTTTGTTCTGTCAGAGTGTTTTAGAAATCCTATCGATAGCGTTGATCAGACGAATCGATCAGAAACCCAACTCAACATCAACAACTCAAACAACACAATATATAAACAAAACATAGATTTACAAGTACAATTCAAAATGTTTTAAAATAGGAAGGAAACAAAAGACAAGATGATTAAATAACAAAATAGGGAGGTGGATAAGATTAAAGAAATCACGGGCAACATTTACCAGGTCAACCGTGGCTTAAAGAATAAGATCAATGTGGATTTTTCTAGGGTAAATCTACATTCGATCTCAATAGATAAAGTTTGGAATAACAAAAGATATTAGCATCTAAACCAAGGATAGATAAGAATCTCTGGTGAATCGATGCTAATTGTAAGGGAGTTTCCCCTTTTTTCAATTCAATTTGAAATTGGCGTGATCGTCGACTCACTAGAAAGATCATTCAAAGCGGAGTTATGGAATACTCCGGAATCAAAAGAAGATGAATAGTGAAGAACACGAATGGATTTTGGAACCGCAGGGAATGTTCCAAAATTCAAAGGAATCGAGTCAAAAAGGAAGAGATTCAAACTCGAATGAAAGTGATTCTGTAAATACATTCACTCCATATGCTGAATTTTGCCTAGAGCTACCAAAGATCTGATACCAACTGTAACAACCAGGTATTTTCAACCATTCGCATCCATTATAAGTGTATAGGTAGACACTCATGCCGGAATTGAATTGCTCAAAATACCGCGTTGTAAATAAAAATTTGGCAAATCTCATAATATACAGTAAATAATAATCACAGATCACAGACACAGAGTAATAATAATGCAGCGGAAGTAAAAGAGATAGTAGTTCATGAAGCTACTATATAAATATATCAGAGTTACATAAGATACAACAGAATAAATAAAGTACAAAGGAAGTCTCACTACATAGAAGTCTACGCAAAAGATAAAACTTGAGAAGTAGATAATCTCCAGCGATTCCAATCTCCAAAAAGTGGAAATCCAAATCTGTGAATAACTCAGGCTGACCCGAGCGTAAATAAAAATACAAACACTCGAGTCAGGACATACATACTTATACAATGTAAACCAACTCAAGTGAATTGTAGTAAAGGTACAAGTAACTTAGAAGATGCTTGGGACCGCCCATCCTCTAAGGATCCATTAAACTATTTACTATATAGTATATTTGCGCTATATATAGTAGTGTCTAATCAGTAAAGTATAATCATATAGAAAATAGCGTAAAGGGGATGGTGAACCTTAACGCGGTCGGATCTTTAAAACCAAAATCGTAGTGGGCTCGATATAAGGAGATGACACGGCACGCGAGGCAATGCCAGGGTGGATACACCGTTTGCACTCCTGGACCGTTGGTGACGGCAAGCCAGCAGCTTCCGCCCACCTCGAACAATACCCCCGAATCAAAGTGGCGCCACATATCGAATCACAAAAGTAATAGAATGGTTTCCGATGGAGCATGCTCGATGAAAGGGTGCGACCCTTTGTGTAGCCCGTATAGCTCCTGTTTTAGTCATGTATGCCAACTCACGGGAGTTGGGTCCACATAATATACCTCGAGAACATCGCCACCATCCTACTTCATTCTGGAATCTCCACCGCGTACACAGTTGTTAAAGTGGTTTTCGGTATTGGCCGGCTATAAGACAATATCTGATCCCGGTCTCTTTAACAACCAATCGTTATTATAACCCGTAGTTATAACTTTAAAACAATATTTTATACTTCAAAAATAAAATGTCATTTCAACCCAAACCTTTATCAAAATAAAGATTAAATCATTTCCAAACCATTTTAATATATCATCATACCATATCTTTCAATTCAAATATCTATCAAAATAAATATCAAGTCATTTCTAACCATTTCAATATTTTAAATTATCATATCCTTTAAAAACTTCCTTTCATATCATTTTAATACATCAAAATATCATAACCTTTCAAAGCTTCATTTTTCAAATCATTTAATATCAAAATATCATATCTTTCAAAACTTCGTTTCAAATCATTTTAATATATCAAAATATCATATCTTTCAGTACCACATTTCAAATCATTTTAATATATCAAAATATCATATCTTTTCGAAACCACATTTCAAATCATTATTCATTTTATTCAATTTAAAATACCATTTCAATTCATATTTCAAAACAGTTTATATTCCAAAAAAAATCATTTTTAATCATAAATGAAGTTATTATGTTAAAAATTAAATTATTAAATTTCCAAAATTTTCAACTTCTAAAGTTCATTTATTCACTTACGTTTATCAAAACAGTGAAATTCCACTTTTCGCAGCATTTAGAAAACGCTACGGAAAGTTACATTCAAAACAGTTCAATTTAACAAAAGACAACATTTTAAAATGTTGTAATAGGGTTTACTTAAATTCCAAATAAACTTAGTTAAATTCAAAAATTATAGCGCTCAAAATTGCTATAATAGTTTTTAATTCAATTTAGCTTTTTAGTTCATTATCATCAACTGCAGCATTTATAAATACTGTAATATCATTTACATTGTAATTAATAGCATTTCAAAAATGCAGTCGATTAACTTCAAATATTCAATATAATTTCTCAACCAATTATATTTTTTTATTTAAAACATTTTTAACTCATAAAATCATACATTTTCACATTTATAAACATCATTTAATTTCCCTCAAGCTCATGATTTTATAAAGTTAAATTTCCATTCAAAAATCAAGATTTAATAATAATTCACTTATTAAATTGCAATGTTCAATTTAAATTCATTGCATTAAATTTCAACTTAACACTTAAGTTCAAATTCTCAAATATAACTTAGTTTTATTTTTATTTACTTAACTAAAAATTCACTTTTAAGTCAATTTCATAAATTTCCAATTTAGTTATATTTCAAAATTTCAACTTAAAGTATTCATTCATTTCACATTTTCAACTTTATTAAAAATAATTAATATGATATAAAATCACTTTGAATTCATTTAAATTCAAATTATCATAAATTTATCAAACTTCAAATTCAATTTAATTTCCAATTATAATTAAATCAAATTTTTCAAAATAACTTACGTTCAAAATTTTCTAACTTTTCATTAATTCATTTTACCTACAATTATTCAGAAAATCAATAATATTTTACAAAAATCCTTTTTAATTAGATTTAAATCAAAATATTTTAATATTTACATTTGTAAAGTAATTTTAAAATTTTTAGAAAACATATATTAACTACGGGTCTGTATATAATTTTCTACACTAGGAAAAGTGATACGGGTAATATATCATTTCAACCCGTAATTTACAAAGAAAATCCGGGTTTTATCATTTCAAACCCATAGTCCCAAGTAAATAAAATAAGTTGAAAATCGTTCAGGCCTATCATTTCAGCCCATAACGATTTTCCCCTATTCTAAAGTCCGTTCGGGTATGTATCATTTCAACCCATAGTGATTCTAATCTAAAGGGAACTTGCAGTGTGATGGACAGATAAAATAAACAGAATAGCATGAAATAATAGTAACATATAGCATAATAGGTGTAATAACAGGTGTGAACATCATATGATAATAATATAAGCAGTTATAACATGTTAATATAGTTCTACAGATTCACAGGGTGTCAATTTACTACTTATATAAGTACATAATGTCTGGTGAGAAATACTCACATGTCACAAGCTGGAGAACGACACCAAAGGACACGATACAGACACAACGAAGGCACGACAACACTACCATGATTTGAGAGTGGAGAGACAAATATAATTGCCTTGTATACATATAAACAAAACAATTCAAAATACATAAGTTTTTCAAAGCCAAATTACACTAAACGACACTAGGAATCAAAGCCCAAACAAAGACAAATGCTTTGCACTTGTTCTCAACTTCACATACTTCAGTTATGAACTGAAATAGCACAGCCAAGGCATGTATAAAGGTCTAGTTTGGGTCCATAGTGGTCAGCCTATCATTAAAAGTGTGGAGATTTATAGGTGCAACAAGTCAACAATATAAGGCAATTTCAAGGCAAATTCAACAACTCTATGCTACAATTTGGTTCGGCCATAGGCTCTAGGGTCATGATCAGAGACTCAGGTGGTGATGGCAGATGTGCCAGGGGTGGTGGTCAGGTCAGAGCTGGTGGTGGTGGTGGAAGTGGCGGCAAAAGGTGGATGAAGGTGATGGTACCAAAACTAGGTCAGCTTGAGTGCATAGGTGATGGATTTGTGGATTTTGGTGGTGGTGCTTGCCTTGGGGTTGCTTGGCCTGCCATGGTGGTGATCTAGGGTGGATGATGCTCAGAGAATAAAGTGGTGGAGGTTGGCCTAGATCTGGTTGAGGAGGAGTGGAGCCATGAAGTTGAGAACAATATACAAAATCACTTAGAAAAGCACAAAACAAGAAGAAAAAAAAAGCTTTACCAAAAAAATTTTGGGCATCCATGGCCGTGAGTTTTTTTCCTTGAGAAATGGATAAAATTTGTGTGAAAAAGATAAGAAAATGCAGCTGAAAAGAATATAGAAAGGTACGGCCAAAATAAATTGATGTATTGATTCAAAAAGAAACGGTAAAAGAAACGGTGAAACGGCTTTACGTTTCTTAGCTTTTAAAACCTTTCATACTTCCTTTTCTTTTAAATCAAGTAAAATAAAATAAACTTCAGCAAGTACATCTAAAAACCGAAACAAAGTGAAATAAAATAAAAATATATAATTAAATTTAAAGAAAATATAAAAAGAATTAAGGAAATTGCTTAAAAATTGAAAAAAGGGTTCAAAAATTACAATTAAAACATCAATGGCTTTGGAAAAATATCTACTTCATTTTAAAAATATTGTAAAGCAAAATTTTGAAATAAAATAATTTATTTATCATTTCTAAAATAAAATAATTAATTAAATTGGAGAAAAATAGAAAAGAACTAAAGAAAAAGTTTAAAAATTGAAAACAGAGCATGGAAATTACAAGAAAAATACAACTAGCTCTAGAAAAATTCCTACCTCACTTCAAAAATATTAAAAGACAAAAACATACATAAAATAACATATCAATACATATTACAAAAAAATATGACAAAGAAAAATAAAATTTATACTGTTTAAAATAACAAAATTGCAGAATAAACGAATTGCACTCAATATTGAAATATACATAACTTTCACAGTTTAAATCAGTTTCCAACGAAACAAAAAGCAGTGTTCCTAAAATTTTATGTACTTTCAAAATAAAGAAAAAAATTTAAATTTTCAAACTTTTAGAATTTTAAAATAAAAGTCAAAGTTTGATTATTTTGACCAAAAACTCACTTTTTGAAAAATATTCTTTTTAGTCATGCTTTGGAATGATAATTCATACCAAAACTAAAGTTTTTCATTCAAAATAAATAAAATAAGTTTTTAAATAAAAATTTAATTAAAATAATTAAAAAATAAAAAAATAAATCACAAAATACAGGGTTGTTACAATGATATTACTGTTTTGCACTCCCGGACTGGTGGTAACGCATAGGAGCTACTATCGCCCACCTCGAAACACGATCGCAAAATCAAATCGATGGGTGGTCACTAAATCAATCAAAAAGTAATAAATATGTTATCAAAGAAATGTGCCCAATAGGAGGAGCAACCCCACTTGGCCCGGTATAGCTCCTGTTTTAACCATTATAATTATGACCCAAAAGTCAAGGCTATCCATCATTGTTCTTTTACTTCATTCCAGTAGCGTTCACCAAACCATCCTACTTCATTCTGGATTCTCCACCACGTACACAGTTGTTAAAGTGGTTTTCGGTATTGGCAGAGAGTATGACAATATCTGATCTCAGACTCTTTAACAACCAAATGCTTGTTTCACACTAATTGGTTCTTTTACATTTCTAAAACCGATTCATAATTGATATCAAAATATCATATTCACTTCAAAAATCATATCACTTTCAAAATCATATTCACTTTCGAAATCATTATTCACTTTAAATCATATTCATTATCAAAATTGTAACCACAAAATAAGTTAAACCATCATATCAAAATATTCGTCTTTAAATCCAGTAAATCGAAATCATAACAGTTCCAACTTTAACAGTTTGAATATTGAAAGTAATATATATATATATATATATATATATATTGGAATAGTTATACATTAAAAATAGTTGATAATTTAGATATAGGTTATAGGTTAAAAATAGTATATATATTAAAAGAGCTTGTATATTAAAATAGGCTATATATTAAATAATTTATATATTAAAAGTTGTCTATAAATTTAAAATAATATATATTAAAATAATTTGTAAATTAAAAATAGGTTATAGATTAAAATAGTTAACGTAATAAAAATTATTAATATATTAAAATAGTTTATATGAGAAAATAGTTTATATGTTAAAAGAATTTGTATATTAAAAGAGTTTATATCGAAAATAGCTTCAAATTAGAATTATTTCTTTCAATTTCACAAATCAATTCAAATCAACTTTAGTTCCAAAATTTCAATTTAAATCAATCTCAGTTCAACGATTTCAATTCAAAAGGCTAAAGGTTTCAATTCGAATTCTCATTAAAACCATTTCAATTCATATCGATTTCAAATCCATATTTGAACTACAAATTTAAACCACTTCAAATTTAATAGGTTTCAAAGTTTAAATATTCAAATGTTGACAATAACTCAATTTTGAAAATTTTCATTTATATTTCAAAATTCAAATTTCAGATCTTAAATTAAATTCTTTAAATAATTCATTTATACCAAATTCAATTTCAACCTTTTAAAAGTTTGGATTTTTGAAAAATAATTCATTTCATATAAATCAATTTTTATTTCATAATATCATTTAACTGGATTCAAAATTTAAGGATTTAAAATCGTTTAATTTAACCAATCAGGTATCCTATATAATTTTCTATCTTATGGTCAAGTGATACGGATATATTTCATTTCAACCCCTAATAATTTAATTTTACGGGTATATATCATTTCAACCCGCGATCCCGTGTAAAATTCAAAATCCAAAAAATCGCTCGAGTTTATCATTTCAATCCATGACGATTTTTCCTTAATCTATAAGACCGTTCGAGTATGTACCATTTCAACCCATAATGATTTCCTAACATTAACTAAGGGAACCTGCAGTGCGATAACAACGTATAAAATAAATATAATATCCCATCATCCAAATATCAACAATTAAACATCCATCACAATCATTATTCAAATCAACCAATAAATCACAACAAATAAACCGGTTATCATTATCAGGTATTTAACTGGCAATTAAATTCAAAATTAATTTAAATGTCAATTCAATTCAATTCAAATAAACTCTAATTAAATTTAAATAACCATTTAAAATACCAAAAAACAATTAAATCAGTTTCTAATCACACCATAAATTTAATTCAACTAACACAAGATGGTTTAGTATTCGTGAGTGGGTTAAAACACTCATTTTTGCTTTTTCGTCGATTTAAAATCCAAATAAACTTCAAAATTCTAACAGTCTCAGAATGCAGCTATAGTTCCATAATGCTGGAATTTCGATACAATTGCAACGGAGAAAATCGCGCGTGAATCCGAGATTGCATGCAAAAGTTATTGACATTAGAAGATTGAAATTCAAATTTAAATAAATTAAAAATATAAACTAATCAAACCTAACCACGTCATCCACTCTCTCACACGCCCCAACAGATCCAAAGCCGAACCCACGCCCAAGTCCCTCGACCGCACTATGACCGGCCATGCACTCCACCAGGAACCTCCAACGACCAAGCTACCACCATCAACGTGCTCCATGCCTTCGGCCGCACCTCTCCCATAACACGCGATCGCCCCAAATCACCACCGACCGCCATGCATTCGAACCTTAAATCACCAATTTCGACTACCTTCGGCCACCATAGGCGACGCGACCACCTTTGCTCGACTTCCAACACCACTCTCCATAATACCCAGAAACCAATTTCTCCAATTAGCACGCGAAACGAAAAGCCCCAAATCGCCAATTAGGGTTCGCAATTTATGACCTTTGACCGCGATTCCAGATCGACTCGAGCACTATTTCTAAAACTGAACACTTGCATTGATTCATATTGTCGAGAGTTTCAAAATGGTATATAATATGATAGGGTTTGTGTAATATCCCGGAATTTTGGACAATATAAATTTAATAATCTGGGTTTAAATTTATATTGAATTGATAATTGTTGTTAATAAATTTGATTTGATTTAAATAATCTTCTTTATTTAAATTTTTATTCTGTGAAATTATTTTAATGAGCTAATAAATTGTTTTCTATTTAATAATGTATATGTGTTTATATATTTTAAATAGACAAGTTGTTTTTAGTTAAATTAGTATAGTATAATTTTAATATGTTTTGAAAATAGAAATTGTGATTTATTTTGGATTTAAGCTTTTCAAATATATTTAATTAAATAACTATATGTTTTTAAATATGGAATGAATGTTTTAATTAGTTTAAATTTCATTCTTATTTCAAGTTGTATATTAAAATATGTTAATACAAACTCTTTTATAAATTTGTTTTAAAAAGTTTCTTTTCAAAATGATTTAATTGTGTATTGTTTTTCTTTGTTCTTTAGAATTATTTAATACATAATTTTGCATAAGAATTCATTAACTAGGCTTAATGCTTATTTACTTTAATTAACTATGTTTAATACTTTATTAACTCTAACTTTTAACATTAATTTAATTCACAAAGACATGTGTACATATATTAGAGATTAAAGCTAACAAATGTAATCTTATCATCTTTTTAAAATGACATGTGTCCATTTCATTTTCATTTCTCTTTTAATTCATTTAAAACTGAAAATACATTCATATCATTTTGCTTCTTCATTCATATGCATTTTATTCATTCTTTAATAAAAGAAAACCAATCTCATCCATATACAAGTCTGCATACATTTGCATTCAATTCCTCTTCTCCCCAAAATACTACCTGCATTTCATTTGCAAGCAAGAGAACCTGCATTCATTTTCAAAAAGCTCTGCAATTTCAAGATTGAAGACCTGCATGCAATTTCTACAAATCTGCATCATTATGGATGAAGAAAACCTGCATTTCAATCTTCATCAAGTTAGAAGGCCAGCATGCATTCATCTTCAAACCCTGGAACATGCATGTCAAATCAAGAAGCCTGCATGTTTTAAAAAGCAACATTCAAGATTTTAAAAGCATCTGAAACAAAGGAGCCTGCATTTCAATTTTAAAGCATTCAAAGTGCCTGCATTTCATAATTTTCAATCTGGGCTCTGCAAGTTGAATTGTGCTCTGCAATTTTCAAATAACAGGTGAGTAACTCCTCTTTTCAAAAATTTAAGTAGGTTGATTGCATGCTTTAATCTGAAATGGATATAATTTATGAAATTTGCAGTGACTATTTTTATTTATAAATATATATGTGTGCATGCAGTTTTCTGTACAATGATATTTTTATTTAATTTTCAAAGTTGCTGTAAATTATTATCTTTGGATTATAAACAGTTGAGCAAACATTAAAATTAGCAAGAATTCAAGTATGAGAATTTGATAAATAAGTAATGTAAAGTGAAACCCTATACTAAACATGATTTTTAAGTTCAAAATATAAATTTTTAGAAAAGAGTTGGAAATGCAGTTTTGAAAGTACTGTATTTTACATATTTGCTTAGTACAGTTGATACATGGTTTTAGCTTGGTTGAAATTGTTTCTGGTGATGGTTTATCCATCATAAATCATAAGAAAATTATTGAATTGATTTACAATTCAAGCTTGAGAGTGGAATTTGGGATTTTAGGTGATGAACCCCAGTTTATGTGGGTTACAGATTTGGGTCGATTTTGAACTCCTCTGTGCATCGAGTTCAAAGATGTTTAGGGTATTGATGGATGGTGAAATGATGAAGCTCGTGCCGGAGTTTGGATGTTGATAGTGGTCGGAGGTGGTTGATACTGGTGTTGACAGGTTGAGGAGGAAAACTGGGTTGTTTTGTTCCAGGTTTTGTAGTTGTTTGGGTTGCAGGGATTTTTACTCGGGTTGGTGTCGGGGGAAATGGGAATTGTCTCGAAGCGAGTAGGGGATTTACTCGAAGCAAAATAGGGTGTTCAGTGTATTGGTGTTTCAGGTACAACAGACCTGTTCTGTTCTGTTTTTAAGATTTTTTTTTAAAAAAGTGAAGTTTTAGTTTAAATCTGGAAATTAAACTTAGGATCAAACGTGAAGCTAAGGATGAATTCAAATAGTTTGAATTTAAATTTCTTTGAAATAATTAAGGGAATTTTAGGTGTTTTGTTTCAGGACTAAGGAAAACAGTGTTGTTTCCAGGTTTTTAAAAGGTGAAAGTTGAAGTAATAATAGGAATATAAACTTAAAGTTTGAAATCAGGTGGAACTTGAATTCAGTTATGGATTTGAATAATTCAAATCTGGAATTTGAAACATTTTAAATTCAACAATGTAAGAGGTTTAAATTTTTAACGGAAACTGTTCTGTTCTGTTTTAGGATTTTTAAAATTTAAAGTTTAAATTGATCTGGGAATGTAAACTCAGAATTTAAAACTTGAATCCTAAGTTGAATTCAAATACTTTGAATTCTGATAATTGATAACATGTGAGTGCAGAGATTCAAATTTTATTTGAAATATAAAAATATAAAAGAAGGAACATGAGCCTGTTTCCAGATTTTTAGGTTTGAAATAATTTGCAAACTAAAGTTTTATCTTATGATGTTAAAACTGAATTCAAGTATGAATTCAAATAAGTTTGAATTATGTTTTTTGAAATAGTTTAAATTCTGGAAAAAAATTCAAGGTTTAAGTTTTTATTAAACAGAAACTGTTTCTGTTTTTAAATGTAAAGGTAAATTTAAATTTAAATTTGCAGGAGGGGTTTAAAACTGAGTTTTGGTTTGAATTTGAATATGAATTCAAATTTGATTTGTCTGGAATTTGAAATCATTTAAGCTTTTAAAATTTAAATTTGATTCGGAAATCTCAAGTATAAATGCATTGTGTTTTGGCATTTGAAATTGAAAGGTTAAGTATCTAAATTAGGAAATTCAAATGAATTCAAACTGAGTTTTTAAAATCTGGATTCAAATTTAAATTCCAGTTTTAAATAAAGATTTAAATTTAAACTGTTTAATTGATTAAAATGATTTGCATTTGAATTGAAGGTGTGAATTGTAGAAAGAGTTTTAAAAGAGTTAAAACTAAAATGAGTTTGGAAGTTGTGTTTAAATTTTGAAATTTTAAAAGTAATTTTTTTTTAAATTGATTTGAATTTAAATTTAATTGAAATTTAAATTGTTTTAAGCTATAAGAAAAGTTTTGAATTGTTTAAGATCTTATTTAAGATAAAAATTTAGTCTTAAGTTTAAAGGAAGATAAATAGAATTTAAAGTAAATTTAAAACATTTTGTTTTTAAATACTTAATTTAATAAGAAATGTTTATCTAAAAGATAAATAAATTAAATGATTGAAATCATTTAATTATTAAGGTAATTAAGATGAATATTAATTATTTAATTAATTAATAAATGCGGATGTTTAATTAAATAATTAATGATAATTAATTTAATTTGGGATTAATTAATTAAGTTTAATTTATCTATAATTAAGGATGATTAATTAAATTTTAATTTATGATTAAGATTTATTTAATCAAGTGATTAATGGTAATTAAGTTTTTAATTAACACTTAGTTAATTAATAATTAGAGATTAATTAAATAGTAATTAAATATTAATTACTTAATAACTAATGATGATTAATTTAAGTAATCCTTAATTAAGTAATTAAGAAATGATTAATGAAGTCATTAACAGTTAATTAATGTGATTAATTTTGATAATTAATTGGATTAATAAATTAATAATCAATTATTTAGGTTTAATTACTTAATGAAAGTAATTAGTGGGTTAATTACTTAATGTAATTAATTAAGGTTAATGTGATTTGTTTAGATTAATTAATTAAGTTTAATTAATTTAAACATTTGTTGAATTGTTGATAATTACTTTATGTAATTTATAAATTTGTAATTACTTAAGGAAGTAATTAATTAATAATTACAGGATGTAATTAAAGATCTAGAAGTAATTTGGATTTAAATTACTTTGAAATTAATCAAGGGGATTAATTTAGATAATTAATTAAGAATAATTAATTATTGGGTTGAGTAATTAATGTAGTTAATTACTGAATGATTATTAATCAAGGGTGATTAATATAGGTGTAGGGTTTAATATAATTAACTTGTGTGATTAATATTAAATGCTAATTACTTATTGTAATTAGAGATAGTTAATCAGTAATGATTAATTGAATGATTATTTATAAATTGATTTGAAATCAATTAATGGTTAAGTTAAGCAGATTTTGATGATGAAGTAATTAATTTAATTCATTTTAAATTAATTATAGAAGGTGTGATCATTTGATCATTTGCTTATGTTTGATGATTGGTATTGGTTGTTAGTATGGTTTGTAATCTCAGTTATGAGATGAATAGAGTATGTGATATGGATGCATTGGTTGCTTTTGGATGATAATATGTATTATCTGATTATGATATGATTACCTGTTGATAATGATAAGACTGATTATCTATTGTGTTGTGAATTATCTATCTGTGTATATATTTAGATAATGAATTGAAATGTTTTAAACTTAAAACAACTTGGACCTTAATAAGACACGCTTTGGATTTCGATGAGACCGGGATCGGGTTTCCATATTTGGACATCCGAAAACCACATCGATTCCAAATAACGTTAGGTCGTTAATCCAAGTGGAGCGAGTGAAGACTCGAGGTGTAAGGGCTATACATCAGTATAACTCTGTGGGTGATTCCGTAATGAGTTTGACGGAATAGATCTTATAGATTCGAGATGGTGAATCAGAGTGCAAGGGTTATTGTCGTTAACTCTGAGGGTGATTCCAAAATGAGTGTAACGAGATAATGCCTTCGGTTTCGTTCGAACCCGGAACGAACTTGTATGGATTGAATGCTTTCAGAACATCGTCAGGTGGACGATGAGCATTCTAAGTGATATGTCCTATAAAGGTAAATCGTAACCTCAAGCCTCATCAACCGGGAATGGCTAAAACAGGGGAGGTGCAGCAAAGCTTCGTGGGTAGCCCCCACTTGAGAGTAAGATTTACCCCTGTCTAGAGGTCCCTTTATATTTCGGCTGTGTGGGACGGTTGATCATGACAACTGTCGGGGTTGTCTTATTTGGAACTGTTCAGTAAGGAACGGGTCCGGCTTTGTGTTGCAGGGGAGTTAGGGTGGCTCCTCGGTACGGTGATCTAGGCCACGTACTGTGACGGGCGGTACCCCAGTAGCCCTGCCATTGATGGAATCCAAAATCCAATAAGTGCCGTACGTATTAGTTGTGCCCAACTATGTTGGAATGTGAGATGTAAGCATTTCAGCTATTTCTGTATTTTATTTGAAAACCCTAGACACTATTATAATATCATCTGATTTCCTATCAAATGTTTTGGTTAGCGTAAGGTAAAAACTTTTCCATGTTTATGTGTGGGAAGTCTTACGTGATACCTTTCTTTCAAAGGTTTTTAAAAGTTAAGCAACTTTAACCTGTTACTCACACCAGACCCATGTCTGACCCGGAGTTATTTCTGTTTTTCATTAACTCTTGGGTACTCAAATTTTTATGAGTAGTCAAGAGAATTCAGGTTAGGATTCAGGATTAGCTTTGACGAATTGTGGAGGAGCATATGGAGCAGGAGGCTTCCGCGTATAGTTATGTAGTTCCGCTGTGTTTTGTATCTCTGAGTGTTCTATTTGTATTGAGTTGTAATAACTAGACAGGTGTTTATAACTGTCTAGTATGTGTTGTATATGTCTGTGTACTCTGATAATTGATGTATACTATGTAATACTTTGTTATTAATATAATTTATTCGTTTCCGCTGTTGAGATTCTTGTGTTGTTTCTTTCTTCTCTTCTTTCTTTTCTTCTTCTATCCCTTTCTTTCTTAATTCATGACGCGATTTTCTGGGAGTGAAAGTCGGGTCGTGACATTTTGGTATCAGAGCTGTAGGTTGAGTGAATACCTAGGCTCTGAAGTGTGTCTTTCTTTAGGGAGCGTTAGGTTGAGTGAATACCTAGGCTCTGTAGAGGTGTCTTTCTTGAGAGAGCGTATTTGTAATTTTATATGTATATATATATATTTATTGGTTCTACCTATTTGTTGGATTACCTGTTCGGGTTTTTCCAATATAAGTTATAAAGGTAGATGAGGTAGAAGTGTGTGTAACACGACTACCATTGGTTAGAGTTTGATGGATGATGTTGGAAGTGTATTTGTCGAGACCGTAGACCTAATACTGTCTCGAGTAAGTTTTTCTTGGTTGAAGGACTTCATCGATCTCTGAAGGTAACCCGTAAAGGTTCGGAGTTCATATTTGAAGTGCAGTATTGAGTTTTGATCTGTCGGTTGGACAGAAGCAAGCAAGTGATGGTATCTTGATATCTCAGGAATTAGTAGCTGCGTGATGAGATGCAGTGACTATGGATATTTCCGAAGATATTTCTTTGGAACAAGAGTAAGAAGTGAGTCAGCTCGGTGGTGTGGCTGAGTTTGGCTGAGTATTCTGAGTTGGTAGGGAGTCTTCTGGCTGGGTAGTTTTTCTGAAGTGGAGTTCAGAAGCATCAGAGTGGATCTTTTCTCTGGTAAGTTGGCTAAGTCAGCATAAGCTGTTCTGTTTGGTTGAGAGAGAGCAGTTTTCTTTGGATTTAGGCTGAGTTGATCGCAAAAGTGACTTGCGATAGTATGTTCTCTTGTGTTTGTTGGAGATTGTCTGGATGTCTTCTGGAAGTCAGAATTTTGTCTGCATCTGGAGATCGAGTTTTCTTTCCAGGAATGGAACTGGTGGTTCAGTTAGTAGATGGATGGTTCCTTGAGATAGAATTTGGTGAAGCAACTCAGGTTTGGGAGGGACATCTGAGTTTTATTTATGATCTGTGGAACCATATTTCTGTGCTGGGTTATCTAGTCTGTGCTTGTGCTCTTCGTCAGCATTTTCTTCTGTTTCGGATCAGAGTTGTGCAGCGGAAGCAGTTTGGAGATGCTTCTGTTTGTTTTTCGGTTAAGGGGAAGTTTGTTCTTTCTTCTGTTGTTGAGAAGCAGGGTTTGTGTTCTTGGTTTTTGGGTGATCTTGAAGAGATCATTGGATTGTTTTGCTTCGGTCTGTTTCTTTTGGAATCAGCAAGAGTTGAGCTGATTAGGATGGATGTTGGTAGCCCAGGATCATCCGAAGAATTTTTATGGATAAGAGACAGAGAAATTTGGATTCTGGAATCGGAGATTTGAATTTGGTTAAGTTTTTCTCCGGGGAGCTATAAGTTTGGGAAGCTATCTCCGAAGTGTTTTGGTTTCTTCTGTGTTGGGTAAGACCAGTGTTTGGTTTTCTAGAGTTGAATTGCCAGCTTGGATAACTGGGATTCAAGGTATTTCACGTATCTCTTAGGGAGTACATGTTTGATATTTCTGGTTGTAGAACCAGTAGTTTAAGATGGTTTGTTTGTTGAGTCAGACTCGTTTGTAGTCTGATATTATGTATAGAATGGTTGTTAGGAGCTCTATAGCTTAGTAGTATTGACTGATTGTATTCTATAGAGCGAGTATCCCGATATATATATACCGGGGAAACTCGTGAAGGTTTTATCCAAAATTCTTTTGGATAATTAGATTTATTCTGATTGTGTGAATTGGTTGCTTTGGTTGTTGGCATATGCTGTGTTTTAAAATAAAATCTGTAAATAGATTATTAAATTGCCTTTGTTTTAAATTTCGGGGACGAAATTCTTTTAAGGGGGAAGGATTGTAATATCCCGGAATTTTGGACAATATAAATTTAATAATCTGGGTTTAAATTTATATTGAATTGATAATTGTTGTTAATAAATTTGATTTGATTTAAATAATCTTCTTTATTTAAATTTTTATTCTGTGAAATTATTTTAATGAGCTAATAAATTGTTTTCTATTTAATAATGTATATGTGTTTATATATTTTAAATAGACAAGTTGTTTTTAGTTAAATTAGTATAGTATAATTTTAATATGTTTTGAAAATAGAAATTGTGATTTATTTTGGATTTAAGCTTTTCAAATATATTTAATTAAATAACTATATGTTTTTAAATATGGAATGAATGTTTTAATTAGTTTAAATTTCATTCTTATTTCAAGTTGTATATTAAAATATGTTAATACAAACTCTTTTATAAATTTGTTTTAAAAAGTTTCTTTTCAAAATGATTTAATTGTGTATTGTTTTTCTTTGTTCTTTAGAATTATTTAATACATAATTTTGCATAAGAATTCATTAACTAGGCTTAATGCTTATTTACTTTAATTAACTATGTTTAATACTTTATTAACTCTAACTTTTAACATTAATTTAATTCACAAAGACATGTGTACATATATTAGAGATTAAAGCTAACAAATGTAATCTTATCATCTTTTTAAAATGACATGTGTCCATTTCATTTTCATTTCTCTTTTAATTCATTTAAAACTGAAAATACATTCATATCATTTTGCTTCTTCATTCATATGCATTTTATTCATTCTTTAATAAAAGAAAACCAATCTCATCCATATACAAGTCTGCATACATTTGCATTCAATTCCTCTTCTCCCCAAAATACTACCTGCATTTCATTTGCAAGCAAGAGAACCTGCATTCATTTTCAAAAAGCTCTGCAATTTCAAGATTGAAGACCTGCATGCAATTTCTACAAATCTGCATCATTATGGATGAAGAAAACCTGCATTTCAATCTTCATCAAGTTAGAAGGCCAGCATGCATTCATCTTCAAACCCTGGAACATGCATGTCAAATCAAGAAGCCTGCATGTTTTAAAAAGCAACATTCAAGATTTTAAAAGCATCTGAAACAAAGGAGCCTGCATTTCAATTTTAAAGCATTCAAAGTGCCTGCATTTCATAATTTTCAATCTGGGCTCTGCAAGTTGAATTGTGCTCTGCAATTTTCAAATAACAGGTGAGTAACTCCTCTTTTCAAAAATTTAAGTAGGTTGATTGCATGCTTTAATCTGAAATGGATATAATTTATGAAATTTGCAGTGACTATTTTTATTTATAAATATATATGTGTGCATGCAGTTTTCTGTACAATGATATTTTTATTTAATTTTCAAAGTTGCTGTAAATTATTATCTTTGGATTATAAACAGTTGAGCAAACATTAAAATTAGCAAGAATTCAAGTATGAGAATTTGATAAATAAGTAATGTAAAGTGAAACCCTATACTAAACATGATTTTTAAGTTCAAAATATAAATTTTTAGAAAAGAGTTGGAAATGCAGTTTTGAAAGTACTGTATTTTACATATTTGCTTAGTACAGTTGATACATGGTTTTAGCTTGGTTGAAATTGTTTCTGGTGATGGTTTATCCATCATAAATCATAAGAAAATTATTGAATTGATTTACAATTCAAGCTTGAGAGTGGAATTTGGGATTTTAGGTGATGAACCCCAGTTTATGTGGGTTACAGATTTGGGTCGATTTTGAACTCCTCTGTGCATCGAGTTCAAAGATGTTTAGGGTATTGATGGATGGTGAAATGATGAAGCTCGTGCCGGAGTTTGGATGTTGATAGTGGTCGGAGGTGGTTGATACTGGTGTTGACAGGTTGAGGAGGAAAACTGGGTTGTTTTGTTCCAGGTTTTGTAGTTGTTTGGGTTGCAGGGATTTTTACTCGGGTTGGTGTCGGGGGAAATGGGAATTGTCTCGAAGCGAGTAGGGGATTTACTCGAAGCAAAATAGGGTGTTCAGTGTATTGGTGTTTCAGGTACAACAGACCTGTTCTGTTCTGTTTTTAAGATTTTTTTTTAAAAAAGTGAAGTTTTAGTTTAAATCTGGAAATTAAACTTAGGATCAAACGTGAAGCTAAGGATGAATTCAAATAGTTTGAATTTAAATTTCTTTGAAATAATTAAGGGAATTTTAGGTGTTTTGTTTCAGGACTAAGGAAAACAGTGTTGTTTCCAGGTTTTTAAAAGGTGAAAGTTGAAGTAATAATAGGAATATAAACTTAAAGTTTGAAATCAGGTGGAACTTGAATTCAGTTATGGATTTGAATAATTCAAATCTGGAATTTGAAACATTTTAAATTCAACAATGTAAGAGGTTTAAATTTTTAACGGAAACTGTTCTGTTCTGTTTTAGGATTTTTAAAATTTAAAGTTTAAATTGATCTGGGAATGTAAACTCAGAATTTAAAACTTGAATCCTAAGTTGAATTCAAATACTTTGAATTCTGATAATTGATAACATGTGAGTGCAGAGATTCAAATTTTATTTGAAATATAAAAATATAAAAGAAGGAACATGAGCCTGTTTCCAGATTTTTAGGTTTGAAATAATTTGCAAACTAAAGTTTTATCTTATGATGTTAAAACTGAATTCAAGTATGAATTCAAATAAGTTTGAATTATGTTTTTTGAAATAGTTTAAATTCTGGAAAAAAATTCAAGGTTTAAGTTTTTATTAAACAGAAACTGTTTCTGTTTTTAAATGTAAAGGTAAATTTAAATTTAAATTTGCAGGAGGGGTTTAAAACTGAGTTTTGGTTTGAATTTGAATATGAATTCAAATTTGATTTGTCTGGAATTTGAAATCATTTAAGCTTTTAAAATTTAAATTTGATTCGGAAATCTCAAGTATAAATGCATTGTGTTTTGGCATTTGAAATTGAAAGGTTAAGTATCTAAATTAGGAAATTCAAATGAATTCAAACTGAGTTTTTAAAATCTGGATTCAAATTTAAATTCCAGTTTTAAATAAAGATTTAAATTTAAACTGTTTAATTGATTAAAATGATTTGCATTTGAATTGAAGGTGTGAATTGTAGAAAGAGTTTTAAAAGAGTTAAAACTAAAATGAGTTTGGAAGTTGTGTTTAAATTTTGAAATTTTAAAAGTAATTTTTTTTTAAATTGATTTGAATTTAAATTTAATTGAAATTTAAATTGTTTTAAGCTATAAGAAAAGTTTTGAATTGTTTAAGATCTTATTTAAGATAAAAATTTAGTCTTAAGTTTAAAGGAAGATAAATAGAATTTAAAGTAAATTTAAAACATTTTGTTTTTAAATACTTAATTTAATAAGAAATGTTTATCTAAAAGATAAATAAATTAAATGATTGAAATCATTTAATTATTAAGGTAATTAAGATGAATATTAATTATTTAATTAATTAATAAATGCGGATGTTTAATTAAATAATTAATGATAATTAATTTAATTTGGGATTAATTAATTAAGTTTAATTTATCTATAATTAAGGATGATTAATTAAATTTTAATTTATGATTAAGATTTATTTAATCAAGTGATTAATGGTAATTAAGTTTTTAATTAACACTTAGTTAATTAATAATTAGAGATTAATTAAATAGTAATTAAATATTAATTACTTAATAACTAATGATGATTAATTTAAGTAATCCTTAATTAAGTAATTAAGAAATGATTAATGAAGTCATTAACAGTTAATTAATGTGATTAATTTTGATAATTAATTGGATTAATAAATTAATAATCAATTATTTAGGTTTAATTACTTAATGAAAGTAATTAGTGGGTTAATTACTTAATGTAATTAATTAAGGTTAATGTGATTTGTTTAGATTAATTAATTAAGTTTAATTAATTTAAACATTTGTTGAATTGTTGATAATTACTTTATGTAATTTATAAATTTGTAATTACTTAAGGAAGTAATTAATTAATAATTACAGGATGTAATTAAAGATCTAGAAGTAATTTGGATTTAAATTACTTTGAAATTAATCAAGGGGATTAATTTAGATAATTAATTAAGAATAATTAATTATTGGGTTGAGTAATTAATGTAGTTAATTACTGAATGATTATTAATCAAGGGTGATTAATATAGGTGTAGGGTTTAATATAATTAACTTGTGTGATTAATATTAAATGCTAATTACTTATTGTAATTAGAGATAGTTAATCAGTAATGATTAATTGAATGATTATTTATAAATTGATTTGAAATCAATTAATGGTTAAGTTAAGCAGATTTTGATGATGAAGTAATTAATTTAATTCATTTTAAATTAATTATAGAAGGTGTGATCATTTGATCATTTGCTTATGTTTGATGATTGGTATTGGTTGTTAGTATGGTTTGTAATCTCAGTTATGAGATGAATAGAGTATGTGATATGGATGCATTGGTTGCTTTTGGATGATAATATGTATTATCTGATTATGATATGATTACCTGTTGATAATGATAAGACTGATTATCTATTGTGTTGTGAATTATCTATCTGTGTATATATTTAGATAATGAATTGAAATGTTTTAAACTTAAAACAACTTGGACCTTAATAAGACACGCTTTGGATTTCGATGAGACCGGGATCGGGTTTCCATATTTGGACATCCGAAAACCACATCGATTCCAAATAACGTTAGGTCGTTAATCCAAGTGGAGCGAGTGAAGACTCGAGGTGTAAGGGCTATACGTCAGTATAACTCTGTGGGTGATTCCGTAATGAGTTTGACGGAATAGATCTTATAGATTCGAGATGGTGAATCAGAGTGCAAGGGTTATTGTCGTTAACTCTGAGGGTGATTCCAAAATGAGTGTAACGAGATAATGCCTTCGGTTTCGTTCGAACCCGGAACGAACTTGTATGGATTGAATGCTTTCAGAACATCGTCAGGTGGACGATGAGCATTCTAAGTGATATGTCCTATAAAGGTAAATCGTAACCTCAAGCCTCATCAACCGGGAATGGCTAAAACAGGGGAGGTGCAGCAAAGCTTCGTGGGTAGCCCCCACTTGAGAGTAAGATTTACCCCTGTCTAGAGGTCCCTTTATATTTCGGCTGTGTGGGACGGTTGATCATGACAACTGTCGGGGTTGTCTTATTTGGAACTGTTCAGTAAGGAACGGGTCCGGCTTTGTGTTGCAGGGGAGTTAGGGTGGCTCCTCGGTACGGTGATCTAGGCCACGTACTGTGACGGGCGGTACCCCAGTAGCCCTGCCATTGATGGAATCCAAAATCCAATAAGTGCCGTACGTATTAGTTGTGCCCAACTATGTTGGAATGTGAGATGTAAGCATTTCAGCTATTTCTGTATTTTATTTGAAAACCCTAGACACTATTATAATATCATCTGATTTCCTATCAAATGTTTTGGTTAGCGTAAGGTAAAAACTTTTCCATGTTTATGTGTGGGAAGTCTTACGTGATACCTTTCTTTCAAAGGTTTTTAAAAGTTAAGCAACTTTAACCTGTTACTCACACCAGACCCATGTCTGACCCGGAGTTATTTCTGTTTTTCATTAACTCTTGGGTACTCAAATTTTTATGAGTAGTCAAGAGAATTCAGGTTAGGATTCAGGATTAGCTTTGACGAATTGTGGAGGAGCATATGGAGCAGGAGGCTTCCGCGTATAGTTATGTAGTTCCGCTGTGTTTTGTATCTCTGAGTGTTCTATTTGTATTGAGTTGTAATAACTAGACAGGTGTTTATAACTGTCTAGTATGTGTTGTATATGTCTGTGTACTCTGATAATTGATGTATACTATGTAATACTTTGTTATTAATATAATTTATTCGTTTCCGCTGTTGAGATTCTTGTGTTGTTTCTTTATTCTCTTCTTTCTTTTCTTCTTCTATCCCTTTCTTTCTTAATTCATGACGCGATTTTCTGGGAGTGAAAGTCGGGTCGTGACAGTTTGATGAATTTGAATTTTGAAATTGATTTGAAATTTTGAAATTAGGGTGTGGATTTGGGAATTAGGTTTCTACCATTAAGAAAGAGGGAAGGAACAGACAGGTAGAATTGTACGTGGAGGAATAAGAAAATAAAAGGTTGCTAGGGTTAGGAAAAACTATTTATATTGACAAAGATAAGGAAGAATGAATGGACATATCGAATTAGGTCGAAATGATAACAACGACCTAAAAAGCTCACTTCGTTTCTGAAACGAAAGCGGGTCATCCAATATATCGAAATATAGGTTTTCGACAATTTTAAACTTAATGGTAATAGTTTCAAACCCTAATTCTATTATATACAGAAGTCATCTTTCAAAATCAAATTATATTCATTAAAATTCTTTAAATTAATTTCTATGCCTTTTGAGCTCGCACGATCAAACGATAAGTCGGATCGCTACGAAACTTGAAATCCTACAATAATTCACTGTTACGGATGCGATGAAACCTGTTTCGTCGAAATCTGAGACAGTGAACAAAATGGCAAAATTTCACGTTAATTAAATAATTTATTATTAAATTGGTTTAATCACTTTTCAAATTCAAATTTAAAAAAAATGAATTTATCATTTTTGATTACATAGGAATTTATAGTCTTTTAAAATAAATTTTCCATGTTAATTTCAAGGTTTAAATATTTCACTAATTTCAGTGTTCAATTACAACTGAAATAAAATCCTAATTAAAAATAATTTAATTTCAATCAAATTACTTTATTTCGATTTGCATTCTTGTTATTTAATCATCCAATACCTTATGAATATAATTTACATTAATTTACAATTTATTATATTTAAATTCTGCAGTTACTATTTAAACCCATATTAGCTGTAATATTTCAATTTCATTAATTCCATTGATTACTAATTTTAATTCCTTATTTATAGTTATAACCAAATTAACTTTACACTAATTTTAATTGATTGAAATTACATTGAAATAATTGTCAATAATGTTCAAACAACATTTTAAATCATATTCTAATTATTTTTCTCATTAATTGATCATAAATTTTAATTTCTTACAATGTTAAATTCTAAAATCTTATTGAATTTAATATTTTTAATTATCGAAAAATATGGATTATTACACTCTCCCCCACTCAAAACTTTTCGTTCATGAAAAGGAAAAGAAAGAATCACGAAACTAATTTTATTCAAGTAATCAATTTATAGGCACTTTAAACTTACATAATTAAGTATTTTAGATAAAACATATCAATTTACAAACAACTAAACCTTCACATTCAAGTTTAATAAAAGTTTGAAAATATTTTCACTTTCATAAAAAAATTCTAAGTCTTAAATTCAGGGAAAATTTCGACAGAGTCTCCTTTGTATGGATAAGTTCGGAAAAATAATAATATCAACAATTGCAATATATATACCATATTTTAATAATAAAATATCCCAAACCACAGGAAACACAATAAAATATCGTTTCAAACCGTAATCCAAAAACCTACCTATTTGTAGGGTAAACAACACTTTATTTATGAAACCAAAAGCATTAGCTACAGCTTCCATAAATCATTATTTGCTTATGTAATCTAAAATAGTGAGAATTATGTACAAGAGAAATATTTAATTGTTTCAAATTAATAGCATAAGTGTAATGATACATAATTTTATCACTTTGAACTTGAATAGTCAGTAGGTTTTTAAATGAGTAAATAATGGATTTTATATCTAGAATAATTTGGATAAAAGTCTCAAATAGATTTATTTAAACTGATGTAAAATATTAGTTTAAAGATGGTTTGAGTTGTAAGGCGGTTAGGGGTACCAATTTATTTTAGAAAAGTTTGAAACAAAATAGCATAATGATTATTATATTCTATGCGGATGGTTGCCATTGGACCAAAATCTGGTCGAATCAGGCTCTGCCATAAGGAAAGTTGCCATTGGACCAAAATCTGGTGGAATCGTGTTATGCCATAGTTGATAAGGAGGATTCCTACTGGATCAAAATATGGTCAAATCAAATTAAGCCATCAAGATGTTTTCTATTGGAACAAAATGTGGTCGAATCAAATTAGGCCAACAAGATGTTTTCTATTGGATAAAAATGTGGCCGAATCAAATTAGACCATAAGGCTAGTTTCTATTGGACCAAAATCTGGTCGAATCTGGTTAGGCTATAGGAGAAGACTAAAGTGCCCTTCACTTCACCTATAAATAGCCAAGTCCATATCTTATTTTAATTCATTCACAAACTAAAGAAAAGAACTAAAATTTATTATTAAAGGTGAAGTATTCCAAGTCTCCATCAAAGCAAATAGGATGTGAGTATATTCCTGGTTTTCATAATTTAGTAGGTATAACTTATTATGCGAGTATAATCTAATTATTTTACAGTTAGTGCAATCTTAATCTCTTTCCTTTGACTCATTCACATTTTAACAAATATTGTGTTAACTATTAATTGTAAATTGTTAATAATAATGAGTCTGTTATTATTCTTGTCTGGTTGTTTGATTTGTGCTCAACCAGTTTATGAGCAATAACTTTGATGTTTAGTTAAAGGGAACTTACACCACCTTTTAACTTAGGATTGCATTTAGTGGCTTTTTTGTTAAAAGAAAATAACACCACTTTTCGCAACCTCATTTGATAAAGAGGGAGTTTCACTCCTCTTGTTCGTATTCTCCTTTAAAGATGATGGGCTTAAATTATAATTGGAATGGAAGTTTTAAATCTTGGTTTAAAGTATTTTAAAGGAGCTTTGAAATTTATATAATGATTTAAATGGGTTATTTATGGAAAGTAAGTAGCCCTATACTGTAAGATCTAGAACCGAAGTGTCTACGGAAGGCTAGGAGTAACCAGTTCCCTGACTTACCTGGCTTTGTTTCTAGACGAGGGATAGAGTAAATCGAGAATATCGAAAACGTGACAAATGTAGGAGATTTGATTTCCATAAATGATCTTTATAATTAAGATGGTATGGAAAACATTCGCCTTTCTTGTAGACAATTGTTTTTGACCCATTTAAGTATGCTTTTGAAATATGAAATCCTCCCAAATGTTTTGTGAATATACTTATACCGATGAGATAAGTATATGGATATTTTCCAAGCATTGAAAGATTATAAGATTTAATTTCCATATATGAACGTTTTGTTATCCCCAATAGTTGTTATCCTGACTATCGATTTGATACCCTTCTTCCTTTTGTATTTGTTTCATCAATCTACTCATTTAGAGTATTGATATCCTTTCTCGGAAATGACTAAATAAAGAGCGAGTGGAGGCCAAGCTATATGGGGTTTCTACCATTAGGGTATTGTCACATCTACTCTAGATTGGTTTTGGTTGTATGCGCATGGAGATGTGAAATACACGGATACTTGGTAAGGTTGGAAGGGTCTAGCTTGGAGGTTTTCGAGAGCCATCGTAGTTCTCAAGTATATTTTCTAGAGGTATACTTTCGATAAGGAGGGCGCACCCTCCTAGTCATTGTTGGAAAAATTTCTTTTTCTTATTTTTGGTCCATATCTTTGGATTGATTTTTTTTCTTAATTGCATTAGGAAGCGTCTTGCGCTCCTCGTAGTGTTTAATTATTTGAGTCCAATCTTTTATGCTTGGATGTTGTCCTTATGAAGGGAAACCCGTTCTGCACTGTTGCGACAAGGTCTCACTGGTTATTCTTTGTCATATTTTTTTATTTGGAGTTTACTCATATTGAACTTATTGTCTAACCCGAATTGTTTATTTCCCTAAACTCTCGGATACTCATTTAAATTTGAGTAGTCCGAAAATGACAGGTTTCTTTGGGCTCTTTTGAAGCTGGTTGACAAGTAGGAGGCTCCTTATCTATCTAGTTATTTATTTCCGTTGTGATGGGATGTTGGCTCTACGTATGTATATATAAAGGCAGGTTCTTGTAACCAATTGTACTGATAGTAGTACTTCTGTTGTAACACTGATAACACCATGTTGGGGAGTAACCTTATGTACTGTCTTATTTTATGTTATATATTTAACCGTTCTGTTATGAGATTAATAATTTGTTCTTATATTTTACCCCATGACAACTCGTCTTTCAAGTACTTAGGCAACGACGCATGAATACCATGAATGTATTAAATGTCATTCTTAGGGGTCGGAAAGGTGAGTCGTCACAGTTGGTATCAAAGCTTCGGTTGAGCGAACACCTTAGCCTGATTTGGGGCCAACGCATTAGAGATAGGGTAAGTGATTCCCTAGAATGAGTTAATCTTGAGAGTGCGTATTTGTAATTTTTATAATAATAATATTTATCCTCTAAAGTCTCGTTTTAGATCCTTTGGTGTTATTTCCTTAAACCATTTTAATCCTATTTTTGTATTCTAAAGATAACTGTCATTTTTTTTAGGTAATAGAAAATGAGTACAAGAAGAGGAAGGAGAGGATCTGGAACTAGCATGGCTACCAATGGCAGAGTACCTAGAAATGCTATTATGTCAACTGTAGATTCGGTAGAGGAAATGGTATTGCTAGTTCAGACCCCTATGAACTTTGTAGCTCTATGTAAGAATTTTATCACTTTGGGCGGGAAACCATTCTACGGGACTGAAGATATTCTTGGAGTGCAGATGTGGCTTTGAACTTATGAAATAATATTTAGATATCTTTGTTAGGAAGATGCATAGAAATGGCTATTGGCATCGCGACAACATCAAAAGTCGACGATGGATTGGTAGGATTCAAAAATAGCTAGAACTTCAGAGGAGGAGTTTTCTTGGGCCCAGTTCAAGGAAGTTTTTGAAGCACGGTTTATCCCAGAAGACGGAAGAACTCAGTTTTTTAGAAGTTTCATTGACTTAAAGTAGGGTGAGATGACGGTGTCACAGTATGAGCATAAGTTCAATGCGTTGTCCCATTTTGGACTTGGATTGATAGACACACTGCTCAAGAAAAATGAAATGTTTGTGAATGGAATGCGACTAGAGTTCCATCGTGAAATGACCACTCATCTTATGGGTACATTCACCAACATTATTAACATGGCTTTGAGGTTTGAGGCTCTTGATATTAAGGAAGGAGTCTAGAAGGGTGTAGTACCAGCTGTAAGTGCCAAGCTTTTATCGGTTATACCTGTTAAAGGAAAGCCAAACTTCAAGCATGAGTTTAAAGGAAAGAAGTTGGTTGCAGGTAAGAAACCCGAAGATGGAACTCCAGCGTAGAAGAAGTAGACCAACTTGGCCAACATTCTTTGTTTCAAGTGCAATATTATGGGCCACTTTCAAATCATTTCCCAATGCCACATGTTTTAACTACGGCCAGCCAGGATATATGAAGAATGAGTGCCCTTTTCCTAAAACGGATCTCAAGGGCAGACTTTTACCATTGAAGATATACCATCCACTTCTTCAAATCAAAAAGGAAAGCAAGTGTTGCAAGGTACATTATCCATCTATGATATTCCTGTAAAGGTGCTATTTGATACAGAAGCTTTCCATAGTTTTATTTTTTTGATCTAATGACCAAACTAAACCTTAAATATGTTATCATAAGGAATCCTCTTTGTGTGTCAAACCAATTGGTGGTCCTAAAAATCTTGACACTATGTGTCTAAATGTACATATTTCTTATCGAAACCATCCTTTTCCTTTTGATTTGTTTGTTCTTGGGTTTATGGGTTTTGGAGTGTTATTGGAAATGGATTAGTTATCTAAATTTAAACCTATCTTGGATTATAGTAAAGGCTCATAGTGATGCAGGAGATGTTGGTATTGATATTAGTTGTGAAGATCCTAAGAAGTTAATGAGAAGTTTTTTCTGTTCACACGTAGTGGCTAAGCAAAGCTAGGAGATGTGCTAGTTGTTCGAGATTTCATAGATATTTTTGATGAGGTGCAAGGTTTACCCCCTTAATGTGAAGATGAGTTCTGTATTGATTTGGTTCCAGGAACTAGACCCATTGTAAAACCCTTATGAAGGATAGCTCCAAAAAAGAAGAGGGAGTTAGGAAGACAGAATTATGACTTGTTATAAAAGGGCTTGATCCAATGTAGCACCTCGAGTTGGGGATCGCCAGTCGTCTTTGTTACAAAGACGGACAGTTCTCTAAGGTTATGCGTAGACTATCGGGAGTTGAACAAAAAGACTATCAAGAATAAATATCATTTTCCAAGAATCGACGATATGTTTGATCAACTCCACGGTACTCGGATATTTTCTCAATTAGATCCTGCCTTCGGTTTCCACCAATTAAGAGTGGCAGAGGAGAGTGTTCCTTTAACAACTTTTCGGACTCCAGAAAATTTCTATAAGTGGTTAGTTATGCCGTTTGGATTTACTAATGCACCTGCTTATTTTGTGGACTTAATGAATCGAGTATTTCGAGATATTCTTAATAAATTTGTTCTCATCTTTATTGATGACATTCTTTTCTATTCAAAGACAGAGAAGGAACAAAAATATCATCTTCGTGTCATACCGATACCTTAAGGAGCCATGTGTTGAAGGTTAAGTTTTCCAAGTGCCATTTTTGGAAATCCGAAGTTAGGTTTCTAGGGCATGTTATTTCGGGAGAAGGCATATCGGTGGACCCAGCTAAAGTTGTTGCGGTTCAAGATTGGAAGAAGCCGAAAGTGTTACGGAAATTAGAAGTTTCTTGGGATTGGTTGGTTTTTACCGTAGGTTTATCAAGGACTTCCCGAAGATTGCTTCTCATTTGATGAAGTTAACTAAGAAACATGTTAAATTCGTTTGGACTTCTAAGTGTGATCAAGCATTCAACGAATTGGAAGAGAAGTTGACTAGCGCTCCTGTATTAACCATTCCAAATGGGAGTGAAGGTTTAACTGTGTATACAGATGCTTGTGAAACCGGAATGCGGGCAGTCCTGATGCAGCATGAGAAAGCTATTGCCTATGTAAGTCGACAGCTAAAGCCGCATGAGAAAAATTATGCTACACACGATTTGGTGCTTTTAGATGTTTTCATCGCACTAAAGATGTGGAGGCATTATCTTTTGGGTGAAAGGTTCGAGTTATACACGGACCACAAATCCTTAAAATACCTTTTTACCCAGAAAGAATTGAATTTGAGGCAGTAGAGATGGCTAGAGTTTCTCGCCTCTTATGATCTAGAGGTTCTTTATACCCCTCAAAAAGCAAATACCATTGCTGGTGCATTGAGTAGGAATGTAACAATGGTTGCAAACCTCGAAGTTAAGCCAGTATTGTTAGAGAGAATTGCATCCAATCGAGAGGCAGATCCTATTTTGGCTCGACTTAAGAAGGATATTGAAGAAGGTGTTGTTTCTAGCTTTGAGATTGATCTCTAAGGCATAATGAAAATGGATAGGCATATTTTTGTTCCAGACTGTAATGGACTTAGGCAAGAAGTGTTAGCTGAATGCCACCATTCAAAGTTATCTTTTCATCCAGGAGTGACTAAGACGTTCAAAGATATAAAGAGGGTATTCTGGTGGAAGGGGATGAAGCATGATATTTCAATTTTTGTGAGTCATTGTGCAAACTACCAGCAGATTAAGAGTAACCAATAGAAGATAGATGGACTACTTCAGCCACTTGAGATCCCAAAGTGGAAGTGGGAGAAGATCTCTATGGACTTTATTGATGGGCTTCCTAGGTCAAGAAGAGGTAACGATGGCATTTGGGTTATATTTGATCGACTGACCAAGAGTGCCCATTTTATTCTTCTTAAGATGACTAGGATTGCTATGAGTCTGGCGAGTTTATATGTGAAGGAGATTGTGAGACTCTATGGGATTCCTTGTAGTATTGTAAGTGACCGAGACCCGATATTAGCTAGTAGGTCCTAGAAGGGACCGCAGACTGCTTTAGGGATTGAGCTAAGTGTAAGTACAGCTTACCATCCCTAAACAGATGGGTACACGAAGAGAATGAACCGGATTTTGGAAGATTTAATGCGAGCATGCATTCTAGACTTCGGGGGTTCTTAAGTGGATCATTTACCCTTAGTCGAATTCACTTATAAAATCAGCTTTCGAGCAAGCATTGGTATAGACCCTTTCGAAGCTCTTTATCGTCGTCCATGTCGTTCTCCTTCGTATTGGGTTGAATCTGGAGATAGATTTGTTCTTGGACCCGACATGATCTTAAAATCCAATAATAAGGTAGTTGATACTGGAAGAAAGATGAAGGAAGCACAAGATCGGCAAAAGTATTATGCAGATCAAAGGCGTAGGGATCTAGAGTTCTCAGTCGAGGACTTGGTATTTGTAAAAGTATCTCCTTTGAGATATGTCATGAGGTTTGGGAAGACAAGCAAGTTATCCCCTCGATATATTGACCATTTTCCCATACTGGACCGGATTGGTAAACTTGCATATAAAGTGGAGTTACCAAATCGATTATCACATGTGCACAACGTATTTCACGTATCTCATTTACGTAATTATGTACATGACCCTTCGATGATAGTAGAACTGGGACAAAAGTTGATTTAGAGGTTTGGCTTAACCTGTCCATTCTTAGGCGGCCTATTCATATTGTCGCTCGAGACATAAAACGATTAAGGAAGAAGGTTGTAAATCTTGTTAAGGTTTAGTGGAGTGAAGATGTTAGAGATTATACTTGGGAAACTTAGGACTATGTTAGAAATTCTTATCTCGAGTTGATGTAGTTTTTTGCATTTAGTTATTTCTTTTTAGTGTACTCACCAATTGGGTTGAGATCACTTTCCTTGTATCTTTATGTGGTATGTATGATATCATTTGGGTTACTTTGATATCTTGAGTTTATGTGATTAATTTCGAGGACGAAATTTCCTTTAAGATGGGGAGGATGTAATGATCCATAATTTAATTACTTTGAACTTGAATAGTCAGTATGTTTTTAAATGATTAAATAATGGATTTTATATCTAGAATAAAAAGTTAGATAAAACATCTCGAATGGACTACTTTAAACTAATGTAAAATGTTCGGAATAATATAATTACTTGCCTAATAAAACAAGAAAGAATTATTAAACCTGCACAATAAAACAGAATAGTACAATTACTTGCCTAATAAAACAAGAGAGAATTATTAACCTTGCCTAATAAAATAGAACTGTATAATTACTTGCTTAATGAAACAAAATAGCATAATGATTATTATATTCCATGCAGATGGTTGCAATTGGACCAAAATCTGATCGAGTCAGGTTCTGCCATGCGGATGGTTGCCATATGATCAAAATTTGGTCGAATCATGTTATGCCATAGTTGATAAGGAGGATTCCTATTGGACCAAATGTGGTCAAATCAAATTAAGCCATCAATGTGTTTTCTATTGGACCAAAATGTGGTCGAATAGAATTAGGCCAAGAATATGTTTTCTATTGGATCAAAATGTGGTCAAATTAAATTAAGCCATAAGGCTGGTTTCTATCGGACAAAAATCTGGTCAAATCTGGTTAGGCTATAGGAAATGACTAGAGTACCCTTCTCTTCACCTATAAATAGCCAAGTCCATATATCATTTTAATTCATTTACAATCTAAAGAAAAGAACTAAAATTCATTATCAAAGGTGAAGTATTCCAAGTCTCCATCAAAGCAAATAGGAAGTGAATATATTCCTTGTTTTCATAGTTTAGTGGGTATAACTTATTCTTAGAATATAATTTAATTATTTTACAATCATTGTAATCTTAATCTCTTTCCTTTGAATCATTCATATTTTAACAAATGTTGTGTTAACTATTGATTGTAAATTGTTAATAATAATGAGTCTGTTGTTATTCTTGTTATAATTCTTATTTGATTGTTTGATTGTGCTCAGCCAGTTTATGAGCAATAACTTTGATGTTTATTTTAAGGGAACTTACACCACCTTTTAACTTTGGATTGACATTTAGTGAATTTTTGGTTAAACGGAAATAGCACCCCTTTTAGCTATCTCATTTGGTTAAGAGGGAGTTTCATCCCACTTCGTCATATTCTCCTTTAAAGATGATGGGTTTAAGTAATGATTTAAATGGATGTTTTAAATCTTGGTTTAAAGTATTTTAAAGGATATTTGAAACTTATATAATGATTTAAATGGGTTATTTAAGGAAAGTAAGTAGTCCTGTACTTGGCACTAAAAGCCAATGAGTATATTGATCCTCTATCTGTGAGATCTAGAACCGAAGTGTTTAGGCAAGGCAAGGAGCAACCAGTCCCCTGACTTACCTGATTTTGTTTCTAGGTAAGGGATAGAGTAAGTCGAGAATATCGAAAACATGACAAGTGTAGGAGATTTGATTTCCATAAATGATCTTTATAATTAAGATGGTATGGAAAGCATTTGTCTTTCTTGTAGACAATTGTTTCTAACCCATTTAAGTATGCTTTTGAAATATGAAATCCTCCCAAATGTTTTGTGAATATACTTATACCGATGAGATAAGTACATGGATATTTTTCAAGCATTGAAAGATTATAAGATTTAATTTCCATATACGATCGTTTTGTTATCCTCGAGTTGATATCCTGACTATCGATTTCGATCCCCTTCTTACTTTTGTTTTTGTTTTGTCAATCTAAGACAATTTGTTGCTCATTTAGAGTATTGATATCCTTTATTGAAAATGACTAAATAAAGAGCGAATGGGGGCCAAGCTATGTGCGGTTGCTCCCATTAGGGTATTGTCACATCTACTCTAGATTGGTTTTGGTTGTATGCCACGGAGATATGAAATACTCGAACACTCAGTAAGGTTGGCAGGGTCCGGCTTGAAGGTTTCCAAGAACCATCCTAGTTCTTAAGTATATTTTCTAGAGGTATACTTTCGATAAGGGGGACGCACCCTCCTAGTCATTGTTGGAAAAATTCCCTTTCCTTATTTTTGATTCAAATTTTTGGATTGATTCTTTCTTAATTGCATCAGGAAGCGTCTTGCGCTCTTCGCAATGTTTAATCATTTGTGTTCATTCTTTTATGCTTGGATGTTGTCTTGTGAAGGGATACATGTTCTACATTTTTTCAACGTGGTCTCACCGATTATTCTGTGTGTTCTATTTTTTTTATTTGGAGTTTACTCATACTGGACTTATTGTCTAGTCCGAATTGTTTATTTTTCCTAAAATCTCGGATACTCATTTATATTTGAGTAGTCCTAAAATGATAGATTTCTTTGGGCTCTACTGAAGATGGTTGACAAGCAGGAGACTCCTTATCTATCTAGCTATTTCTTTCTGTTGTTATGAGATGTTGGCTCTATGTAAGTATATATAAAGGCAGGTTGTTATAACTACCTTGACTAATAGTAGTACTTATGTTGTAACACTGATAACTCCATATTGGGGAGTAACCCAATGTATTGTCTTATTTTATATTATATATTTAACCGTTCCTTTGTGAGATTATTGTTTTGTTCTTATATTTTATCCCATGGCAACTCCTCTTTTAGATACTTAGATAATGACACGTGAATACTATGAATGTATTAAGTGTCGTTCTCAGGGGTCAGAAATGTGGGTCGTCACAATAAGCAACACAACATAACAACAGTCATTTGCAAACAAAACAATACAACCATTATATGCAATCAAAGAAAACTATCAAGCATCCATAGCAATCAATCTCATGGTCTGTTCATGTTCACACGCTTTTCATCGTACAATGGTGATGTATAAATAACAAAGTGTACACTTAACAGCCTTATATAATTTCTTAATAGATTATTCATACAACCTTAAACAATTGGAAATACCATTTCCCAAACTTCCCATTAGCCGAACAACAAATAATATTAAATTTTATTTAAGTTTATTCTATTGGTTTCTTCTCACATTATTCACTTTTCCTTTATTTTAAATTCTCTTTCATTCATACAGAATCATCTTTTATTTATTTACATTCATTTACTTACATAAATTATTTTCCATTCAATATTTAAAATAATAAATGAATTCATTTTAAGTATTATATAAATTTCATTTATTTTCAACTTATTCATAAAGGTTATCTCTTATAAATTTTCATTCATTTCATTGTAGTTTAATTCCCATTTATTATTATATATAACATGATTTCGATCAAATATTAGTATTCATTAAGGAATTATTCAACTTAAGTCTCTTAATCTCTTAATTGACATTCATTGTAACAACCCGCATATTTTACGATTGTGTATTTAAATATAGCATCGTCGGTCGGATTTTAGTCCGAAATTTTACTTTTTGCAAACAGTCGAATTTGGACTCGAGACCAGTTCCATTGATTTCAAAATGCCGTTTGCGACCTTTTTGAGTATAAACTTCGATATGTTTGGAGTTAGTAGAATTTTGCTACTTTTCACTTAGGACTTTGGGTTGGGTTTTAGCCCATTAACCCCACTTATCATCCTAGCTCCAACCCTCTTCTCTTCATTCCTTCATAATTTCCTAATACATTCAAGCTTCATCAAAAATGGGGGAAGAGAAAAAGAATTAGGAAATCATAAGCCTTAGTTTCCTTTTGCAAATTCAAGTTCTAGCTCCAAATTCATAAGAAGAAGCTTTGGTAAGCCTTCTCTTCTTCTTCTCCAACTCATCCCCCTTTCAATTTTTAAAATTCCTAAACCTAACTTAGGAAATGTTCTTCTTTTAAGCTTAGATTCAAGCTTGTTGGGTTGGAATTGAAGTATGATTGTTTTTTCCATTGCTCTGTAGCTTCTTCTTCACTTGTTTTGGGTTTAAAGGTGAGATTTTTATCTCACATCTATGTCTATATCTATCTTTGTTGTTAGGTATGAATTCCTAACACTTATTGGTGTTCATTTGCTTTTGATTTGAATCGGTTTTATGAATATTCCAATTTTTGGTGTCAATTTGGAGTCTAATCTTTAAAAATCCTATCTTTGAGCTTTGAGCATGCTTTTGGTGATGCATCGAGGAGCCTATAGGGCCGGGTTGCCGATAGGCGTAAACCCCTAGCATCCGTGCTCATCCGATTGCAATTTGTTGGGATTTTGCCCCTCGGGGGCTAGGCTAAGAATATTGAATTTTTCAGTTCAGTCGATTGAACACTCTGAGTCAGTCGACCGAACCAAACCCAGGAAATTTCCTGGACAAGAGTCAGTCGACTGAACACTCTGAGTCAGTCGAATGAACCTGGAAACAGAAAGTTTCTAGGCATGATTCAGTCGACTGAACACTCTGAGTCAGTCGACTGAACCTGAAAATAGGACTGAACCTGAAAATAGAAAGTTTCCAGGATCTGAGTCAGTCGACTGAACACTCTAAGTCAGTCGACTGAATTTGCTGTTCTTGCCCAGTTTGCCTTTCGGGTTTGAGTTTCCACTTTTTAATCGATTCTTCATCCACGACTAGTTGTTATCACCTTGTTGGCTTTGATAACATCTCTGTTGGAACTTTTGGGAATATCCATTTGATGGATTTGGTATCGATTTCTTTGGATTTAATTCACGTCTTCGAATGTGGATTTTTGGTGATTGATTGTTTCTACAATCATTTCTTTGATTTGTCACTTTAAAAATATAAAGGTTTCATTACTAGTAGTAAATATCTAAACTCTTTCATCTAAACGATTTCAACACTATTTTATTACAAAGCTCATTTCTTAAACCGTTTTCCAATCTACTAGCATATACAAACCTTTACCTCGCTCGTATGAGAAATCTAATTAAATGGCTAAGTAAAACAAGTGGTATGAAATGCTTGCGTTTACCTCGTCGGTTAATTCTTGGACTTGTTCGGTTGAATCTCTTGTGACAATTTTCTAGTGGAGATCTACAATTTGTTCGTAAATATCTAAGTTAAGCTAGTGGTTATGGGACATGAAGCTGAACTCATTTATTTACTAGCTTGGTATAATTGACACTTCTTGATGATCGATGATGATTATTTAGACTAGCGATATGCTATGTTTCTTTGTCCACGTAGGGGACGGTACCTCGTTTTATTGAGTTTTGTCTCATTTCTTTTATAGGCTAACGACCTATGTATTATTTGGAGTTTCGACTCAATTTTTGTGGGCCAGCGACCCATGTTCTTTTATGGAGTTCAGTCCATCGGACGTACCTTTGTACTACGTTCTTGCACCAGCTAATCAGGATCATCGGGCGTACTATAACAATCCCGGATTTTAATAAAATTTAAATTGATAATTAAATCAATTTTTGATTTAAAATTGTGAAATTAAAAGATAAACTGATTTGAGTTTTTCCAAATTCAAATTAAATATGTTATTTATTAATAAAGAAATGGTTTCTTTTATAAATTATTTTAATTCAATAAGGAGTTATTTTTAAACAATATTTATAATAAAATGTCTTTACAAATGAATTCTTATTTTAAATAGAAATTGTCATTTCAAATTATTTATAAATATACAAATATGTGTGTTCTGAAAGAAGTTATGATTTGGAAATTCAAATTTAAGTCTTTCAAAAATGTTTAAAATAAAATGAATCTTATAAATATTAAAGCATAAGTATAAAATCAAATAATGATTATAAACATAAGTATAAAAATAAATACATTAGTAAATTTAGTATTTGATGGTTTGGATTAAAAAAAATGAAAGTGAAAATAAAAATAAGCACTTGTGTTAAAAATAGGAACTAAATACTTAAGCTAAAAAAATTCATAGCAAAGACTAAGACAACTTTATCTATATATATTAAGTTTTGAAAGTAACAAGGCAAAAGTACATGAAGTATATGAACAAGCAAAGGCAAGTAAAATATATAGCAGTGAAGTAGCATGCAGGCAAGTAAAAGAAATAAATTAAACAAAGATAAAAGATATGTATGTAAACTTGAAATAAACTTTGTAAAACACAAATTGAATACATAAGACAAAATATTATCATCGGCCGAAAAGAAAAAAAATATAAGTTGTACAATATATTTTATGTTAGCACACAAATGAACCCAACAGCCAAAACAAAATGAAGAAAAATATAAGAATATTGTACAAGCAAATTAATGCAGCCGAGATCTTGTTTAATAAAACAAAGGAAAAAAAATGATCCTGTTGTACAAAGCAATATATAGATTTAATCACTGGTACAAAAATATCAACAAGATTATACAACCCAGGTATAATAAATTTCATCTCAGTTTAAACAATGAACAACATCACACTGTAAACCCATTTTATCTATATATATCCACTTCGTTACAGTTGCATCCCTCAAAACTGAGTGAAAACCAAAACAATATCACTTTGCATTCAAACCAAACATCAACTTAAAGCTTCAGATTAAAACAACAATTAATCAAAGCCTGAAATCAAGAAGAAGGCTTCCAGTTAGCAAACACAAACAGGATTTTCAACATCGCAAAGTATAAAAAGTATTCAACTTCCATTTGAAAGCTCTGAATCATGATCTGGAAGGTGAGTGTCAGTTAGTTTTTTTTTCCTTGAATATATGTGCAATGGCTCTGTGTATATATGCTTGTATCAGTGCTTCTTTTCCTCTTTGTTACTTCACAGAGCACCAGACAACATCAAAAAGGAAAAAAAAATCCAATCTTTCCTTTTCTAATCAATATTCGGCCTTGCTTTCAAAACAAATTAGTTGTATTTAAGTTTAACTTATAATCTGAAAATAGTTTCGTGAAGTATAAATGTATATAGAATGAAAAATTAAATTTTTACAGTAAAAACTTTGTTTTCTGGAAAATTTGACTATCACAAAATTTTGATTCAAGAATATAACTTGAATCTCCATTGGAAGCCATGATTTTTAAGCTTGGTCTGATGATTTTTAAGCAACTAGTTTAAGAGCAGTTCGTATTTGTTTGAAATTCATCGACTTGGCGATTTCCGGTGATCGGCTAGTTCGTGGGGCACGGGTTTTCTCGTGGAGATGGAGGAGGCTACGGAGGTGCCTGGAAAAATGGTCGGAGGTGATATTGATGACGGTGGCGTCGGCGGCGAGAGTTTGAAATTTTTAAACCTAGTTTCGACCGGGCTGTGATTTTGGGCTCGTTCGTCGTCGCCTGGTGATCGAGTCTGGCGTACTTCGGGGAGATGGTAGAGCGAGTATTGGGAGTCGATGGCCGGAGTTATAGATTGGCCGGTGGTCGGAACGTCGAGATTGGGGAGATAACAGGTTTGGGAGGCGATGGGTTCGAGTGCTTCCAGGTTGCAAGCTTGATCTCGAATTCGAGTTCGAGGTGATGACTTGGTTCGAAGCGGGGTTGGTTCTGGAGAGGATTGTCGACGTGTTCGACGTCGTGGCGATGCCAGAAGCTGGCCGGCGATGATGTGCACGTGCACGAGGCTGAAAATGTTAGCCTGGGTGTTGTTGTCTGGGAAGAACCAGTTTTGCTCGTGTCGTACTCGGGTGATTCGAGTTGTTTACTCGAAGCAAAATAATCAGGGCTCGGGCTACATTCTGTTACAAGCTTCAGCCTGAAACTGTTTTTTCTGGTAATTTTAAAAACCAAATTTAAATTTATGAAGCAGGGTTTTAAAACTGAGTTTAAATCTAAGAAGTAAATGTGATTCAAGTTTGGATTAGAATTCAGTTTAGGCATAAATAAAATTTTAAATCCAAATTGTTTAATAACTTAAAAGTAGTTAAGGGTATTGAAAGTAATTTGAAATTTAAAATGAATTTAGAAATTGTAGATGGAAGATTTAAACAAGCTGAAAGTTAAAAGTTTAAACCTGAAATAAATTTTTAAACCAGATTTCCAGATTTTGAAATTAATTAAGATTTATAACTTAAGCGTTGAAGTAAATTTTAAATATGTTAAATTTAAAAAGAAAAGTGATTTTAAACCCTTTAAAATATTCCTTTATAACCAATTGTTATTTTTACATAAAAATGTTGGAAAATTTGCTTTAAACTTTATTAAAAAGGAAATTTGAAATAAATGTTTTCAACATATTGTAAATAACAATTAAATCCTAAATATGGATGAGTTTACTTTAATTAGTGAAGATTAATGATTTATAATCCATTAATTAATGAGTTCTTAATGACTTATCAATTTATCATTAATAATGATTATGTAAGTAAATTTCTTTAGAAAAGTGATTAAAGAAATTAAATAGTTAATAAAGATTTTTAACTAAGATTATTTAAATAAATAATCAATGTGATTAATTTGAAAAAAATTAGAATAATTAATCTAGAACAACCATTTGACAATTTGGAAAATATAATTACTTAGAAAGGTAATTTATAGATGATTACCGGATGTAATTAATTAAATGATAATCAGTAATTTGGGTATAAATATTTGTTATTAATTAAGGGGTTAGTTAAACTTATTAATTAAAGGGTTAATTAATAATTGTGATTAATTAAGATAATTTAAATAATTGAAGGTTAATTGGTTCATTAATCAACATTGATTAGTTAATAATAAAAGATTAACTAATAAAGGATTAAATAAATCTGTTAACTAATAAATTTTACTTGTGAATGTTTGGACTTGACTGAATGATTTAATTGTCTAATATTCCTGATATGTGATGCTTTGTGATATATCCTGATTTATGTTGTGATCTGTAATGTAATTAATTATCTGTGATGTGATTTATTATCGGTGATGTATATATCTGTGTTATGTGAATGAGCGATAAGTGATATAGTTATATCGCTTATCAACAATATTTCTGTGTTTTAATCTGTGATGATTGAATGATGTTGCACTATTGTGTTAAACCCCTGGACCACACCATACACACACAAATATGGATTTCACGAGGAAATTGATTAAGTCACAGATTTTTGAAACGATTTTTAAATAGACAATTTGAATTCAAATGTTTTGGAAATGGATTGGGTTTAAAGTGAAAAGCTTTTGAAATGGAATTTCAAGGATGAAGTTTATTTTGAATAACTCGATTGAGTTTTGAAATTTAAATATTTTGATTTAAATTTTAATTTAATATTTGAAATTGAATTCTATGATTTGAAAACTAGGGTTTGAAAAGGCTATTCAACTTATAAATGAGCCTATATAGGTTAAACCATTTTTAAATGTATTGATTTGGAAATTTGAATTTATATTCAAAGGCTTTAATTCGTGCAAATATAATTGGATCTTTTTGAAATGAAAACTATTTGTTTTCAAATAATAAAAGCTTTCACATAAGTAATGAACTTTCGATTTGTGTTAAAGGGATTTCAAGTTAAAATGAAAAATGATTTTCCAAGTTATGAAAACTGGTTTGAAGGCTATAAGTTAAATCCTTAACTTGAAGATTGGATGAGTTAATCCTAATTGGAATTGAAATTGCTTATGAAACCTACGAATGGACCATTGTGAAATCTGGGGGAACTTTGTGAATTAAATCTTTTGTTTCAAGATTTGGAAATGGTAATTTGTTTAATCCATTTGAAAGAAAGTTTTGGGTAATAAGTTGTGACTTAATTGAAATCCCATATTCATATGTTTTAAATGTTGCACTCAATATTCGGTTTAGCCGGGAAAGGACCTTTGTGTCGTATAACCCATTCCGAATACGTGATTCGACGTTATGGATAGCATTTGAAGACCGGTGGTGAAGACTGGATATTTTCGAAAGCGAAAGGATAACTCGTTGAATGTATTTGCATCACTGGTCCCCAATATAGAGACTCCGTATGTGATGGGAAGTCCGGACGTGATTAGGGATTATCCGAATTTGCAAAGGCTTCTTCGGAAGTGCCTTCGGTTCTGTTCGAACCCAGAACAGACTTGTATGGATTGTATGTCTGACATTACATTTGAGATATAAAGCAGATTTCTTTCAAATACATTTCTGTTGGTGGCGGAGAATTTATTCTCTTAGCCTAACACCCTTCTCTGAGACGTACGAGCTCAGAGGTTATGTAGTTGAAGGTTATCAGTAATATAGTCCCAACTTGGTAATGTGGCATGCAGAGTGCTGCTGATCATTTGTGATCAAAGCATAGCTTTAGTGAAACGCGTAGCTTTGTGGACAAGACTTCGCCGGACCTCACATCCCGGAAATGGTCGAAAAAGGAAAGATGCGGCAAGGTTATTTGAGGGTAGCGCCCTCTGGGGGCATGTCATTCCCTTCTGGATAGAAGTGATATCATGGTATGGAGTCCAGATACTTAACTTATGTGGATATCGCAATATATATATATATATATATATATATATATATATATATATATATCTTACTTTGTGATTGTTGTTAGGGCCCCGGATAAAGGTTGGTTATGACCGGAGGATGGCATACTCGTGTCAGTAGTTACCCAGTTAGAGGTAACCTGGCCATGTGTTGGCAGAGATCCGGTTAGGTTCTCGGGGCGTCCTTCCAGAGGCGTACCCATGTGGCAATGGGAAGTTCCTTGGCCTGACCACTTGTTAGAAATGCAATTCCCAATACGAAACCCTGTACGGTTTTAGTTGTAGAACCTGTCATCTACTTATGGTGGCGCCCCACTATTTGGATGGTAGCTATAGTAGGCATAGCTCGAAATGTCTATGTTGGCTAAGATTTATATTATACTTTCGAAATGCTTTCTGCACTTTGCACTTATAGCAATAATATCAAAGAAATTTGCGTATCAAGCATGTTTGACTATCATAAGGAGAAATCTCCTCTGATTCTGCATTTGCATTGTGTGTGTGTGCGGGAGGCCTTATGGTAGTCTCATTTTCTAAAAGCATTGTGAATCTAATTTAAAATATTCCTTTGTTGTTTTTAAAGATAAATTGTTTTTGTTACTCATATCAGTCTCATTACTGACCTGGAGTTTATTGTTTCTTTCCTAAACTCTGGGTGCTCAAAATTTTTCCATACGGGCAGTCTAGAGTTAGGTTTTTCAAATAGCTAGGTTTAGTATATTATCTGGAGCTAGTTCAATCTTGGAAGCGGACAAGACTTGCTTGTCTTAGTGAAATGTGATGGTGGATCGAGCTACTGCTGGAGTTCTCTCTGGAGGACTATTTTAGAGTTATGTGTTCTGCTGCCGATGTTATCTATTTTCTTTTCCGCTGCTATTTTGTTGTATCATATCTCTGATGTATATTGATATCTATTGTATCATCTGTTGTATCAGATATTGTATTAATGTTGTATATCAATGTATTATTCTTTTTCTTCCGATGTGTTGTTATACTTAATTGTGTTATAAGCTCCGGCGACTCGGATTTGAACGGTTGAATCTGCGACATTCGAGTTCGATGTGAAGTATGGATGTCGATTTTCGAACACGAAAAATTCTGCTCGTCACACGTACCGTTGTACTACGTCGTTGTTCCGAATTATTCGAGTTTCTGATTCCTCGGGCATACCTTTGTACTACGTCGTTGCATCGGCTCTATGGTTAGCGACCATGGGATAGCTTCCCATTTGTGATACACGTGTTGGTGAGTTTTCATGCTCCCGTTTATGATAGGCCTCCCCCTTTTTGTGATTTCTGGATTTCTACTGATGATTTCTAGAATTTGTGTTCCACCAGCTTTTAAGATTGGCATCGATATGATGTCGATATTTGTGACTTGGTGAATAAAACTAAAGAGTATGACATTCTTTTGATCTTTGGGAAGATTCTTATGATATTGATTAATCTCTGGTTGATTTTCAATTACATACTTATCATAGTATGGCTTTATGGTTATCATACGATTTTGTCATATCTCTTATTCTATATCATTTTATCTGATATTTATAGTTGGACTTATCCGTTTATTATTTTCTTATTAAATAATACTCGGGTCAGACCGAGATGTTGCAGGTGCTTCTGTTTGACTCCTTGTCGGGGAGAATTATCTGACTTTTGGCTAACCACTTAGATTAGTAGTTTATTTTGTTATATACATTTGAGATATAGACTCCATGATGTATACTTATTCTTTTTTATAGCACTTGTAACTATTCTTTTGTGATGTTGTGGATCTTGTTAGACCACTACTCTGATATACACTTTTATGTGTAATATTCATATCTGTTTCCGCCTTTGAGACATGAACTTCTGTGACTGATTTGTGTAATGATATTTCTATATTTGTTTCCGAAGATTACATATAGCCACTGTGTAGTAGCTTTGAGTTTGTGTCGGTATGTCGGATTCCCTTTCGAGGTGAAAAGATTATATTTTTAATCTGGCACATCGGTACTCGCACAAGGCAATTACACGGATGGTCGCTCCTCAACAGCCTTATTCTCCACGCTAGTCGACGGCATTACCCCGTAGTGTCCTTGGCTAGCGTGGGTATAGAGGTGGGGCATCACATTCATCCTTTCTTATATGGTGTCATTGAATATAACCTGATTTCAATTTAATATTAGTATTCATTAAGGAATTATTCAACTTAAGTCTCTTAATCTCTTAATTGACATTCATCCTTTCTTATATAGTATCATTGAATATTAAAGCTATTTTTGTTACCTAGTACTATGGCCCGGCTATACGGCGACAGTCGTAGAACCTATGGTTGAACCTGGATGGAACTTAAACTAAGGACGGGTTGGAAGTATAAGAGGCTAGTGTGAATTGAGTTTGGTTCGGACTATACAAGTTGGTTCTCCATGTTTGATGTTAGTCGGCGTGGTTTTGAGGCACAAGCATGCAAGTTGGATCGTCATTGGAATGTAAATGTGGCGGGCCTGTCGAGAGTGGCTCGGCTAAGGTAGTCCAGTCATGGTCGTTCGGCCACTCATCGCTCGGCCTTGAAAAGAAGATCATCGCTCAATCTTAAAGAGGAGGTCATCGATCAGCTAAGATAGGAAAGACATGGTGGCTCGGCCAAGAAGGGTTCGGCCTCAGTTGCTCGGTATGGGTGAGGTTAATCTTGATGGTTCGGCTGGTCGTGAACCGGCCTCAGAAGAACTAAGTCACATGTCGCTCGATTAAAGGAGCATAACCAAGACCGTACACTCAGTTGTGTTTCAGTACGCATGGATCGGCAGACCTTGGCTCGACGAATCGTGTAGTGGTTAGTTAACTCTTCAACCTGCAACAAAGTGATGCGGCTGACATTTCTTTGCTTCGAGTCATAATGCCAGTTGCTCCGAGTTCCTTGAGAGATCACTTCGAGTCAACAACGAGGCAACCTATGGGTCGACATAGGTGGTTCGGTGGAGGCGGTTCGGCATGACTTGTTCGGTCGAATTGACTTAAAACTGTAGGCCGAACTACTTTGGTCTTGGTCCTGTGCAGGGAGTCCAGCTTATCTTCGTCTATAAATAGAATAGCAGGGGAGTAGTGAAGGGGGACTTTTTCTTAGAACTCCGAGGACACTCTGCCATTTTTGATACTAGCTTTCTTTCAGTTAAAACTTGTATTCGAGTTATTTTCTTACAAATTGTATCTGTATTCAAGTCTTAGAGGAAAGCAATAAAGATTATATTAACAGTGGAAGTAGGCAGTTATGCCGAATCACTATAATTCTGATGTTCTTGTTTTTGCAGTTAGTTTTGCATACATCCCTCAGTTTTAATTTATTATCTTCATTAATCTCTCTACACAAGTCTTTTCTTGAGTGTTAGTGATCAATTTTGGTGCTAACATTTTGGTGCGTTCACTGAGAGCTGCATTCTCAGGCTAGTTAGGATCTACTCTGCCGCTACTGGATTGAAGAAATCCCCCAAAGAAGATCCAAGTTCCTTCACAAGAAGTTCATAGATTCTATTCAGAGTTTCTACCAATAACTCTATAATGGGAAGACAGCGTACCAGATTAGCTTCCCACAATGCGGATGTCGACGAGACCGCTAGCGTCCAACAATTAGGACCCAGCAATCAACATGCTAATCCGAGAGAAGGGACTGCCGCCGTTCTAAACTAAGCAGAAGTTGTCACCAGAACAGAGTTTAATGAGCTGATGAGAGAACTCGCGGAAAGTAGGAGACAACTCAATGAGCAAATTCAAGCTAACGCTAACCTCATGACTTAGCTTACTCAACGACAACATTAGAATGCTCGAGGAAGTCGCTCTTCCTACTCCTCGTCTGACAGCTCTGCTAAATTTGATGAACCTCCCAGGCGTAGATGTCGTAGATTGAAACGGTGCAATCAGGTGCAGCTGAACGATCCACCAGGGATGGTCCAAGTTTCCTACCAAGAGCCATCGCCTCTCAGTTACACCAGGGTAATCATACTCAAGTTGGAACAAAAAACTTAGGATTTGGAGCATGAGTGAAAGTTGGACAACCGGCTCACCAAGGTCATAATGAAGCAGGTCCCCAGGACACACATTTGGTAGATCGCCAACCGAGGAGGCACCAACCGAAATGGTCCCGCAGGACGGATTCCAACTTGCCACCTTCCATACAAACCCAGACCTATCAGCTATGGTCAGACAGTAAATGAGGGAAAATCAAGGCTTATCTAATGATGATTGGGGCGTATCTAGGAGCCACACTCCATTCACAGATGTTATCTTATAGGCTGAGTACCCAAGAAAGTTTAATATGCCGACTATTCCGGTCTACGAAGGGAAGACTGATCCCCGACAGCTTGAAATGAAATATGAGTAGATGATGGATTTAGCTATGGAAAATGATGCAACTAAATATGGATGCTTCCCAATAACTTTATCTGGAATAGCTACCATGTGGTTCACCCGAATTTCTTAGCGATATGCCTCCAACTTCGATAAGCTAGCGACGAAATTTATGGAGCAATTTAGGATTCATGTCGCACGTCCAAAGGACATGATGTCCTTATCTAGTGTGATTCAGGCTCCGAAGGAGTCGTTAAAGCAGTACTTACAAAGATTTCATGTTGCTGCTACTAAAGTTAGTAACCCGAATGACCATGCTATCCTAATGGACGTGATGCGAGGGGTAGATCTAGATTTAAAGTTTGGAAATTGGCTGGCAGGAAAACCTTCGGCTATACTGGAACGTTTTTATTCAAAGGCGCATCAATTTATGAGGAGAGAGGAAGCCAGGTGGACGAGTCGAGACAATGCGCCAAGGCCTGGCAAGGAGACGGTGCAGAGCAATATTGCTGTAAAAAAAATCTTGATGACAACTCTGGAAAAGTGCAGGTCAATGTCCAAAGCAAGCCCGTGCAGTCTAAAATATCCGGAGGAGGAAATCCAGGAAATAAAAGGGAAGCCGGAAAGTGGAAACCAAGGATCCCAACTTACAACGAATACACTCCTCTGAACGCATCTCTGAAAAATATTTACTATCGACTTGTCATACTTTCCAATATCGAAAGTCACACCCAAAAGAGTCCACCGAGGAACAAAAGCAGACTGGAAATTATTGCCGCTTCCATGAGACTTACGGGCATAATATCAAGGATTGCAGGCACCTCCATGACGCTATAGAAAACCTGATTCGGCAGAAAAAGTTACATAAGTTTGTTAAGAATCCTCAGGAAGGCGGACAGGAGACATCCGACCCCAGTCGCAAGCAGGCTTTACGTCGACCTGAGGAACCCATTCTGTAACGACCCGTAAATTTTCAATAATTAATTTGGTTTTATGATAAAAAAATTGTGATTAACTTTAGAAGAAAAAAAGAATTTTTTTTTAATTTATATCGAAATCAATGTTAAAAATGGAATGTATCAATAGTTATAAAAAAAATTGACTAGTGTAGTGAAATCACATTTTAAATGAAATAGGGAAAATTGTGCACCTCGGTATAAAATTTGAAAATAGATTAAGGTAAGTGTTATATAAATAAAAGAAGTTTGAAACTTGTTATTAAATTTATGACGGGAATAAATTATAAAAAAATGTCGATGTAAGATAATAAATATACTAATTCAATGACATCCAAATTAATTGAAACAGATTTGTAAAGCTTCATTTGATTGTAATTTGTAAGTAAGGAAATAGATTCAATGTTATATAAATTATTGGAATGATAAGTAATAAAGTGCAAATTAGATATAATCAATGTCATTATAAATTTAAGGAATACTTGTTAATAAATATAATATAGGAAAACGAACTTAAATATTGTTTTATGAATTAATATATATTGAATAGCAATTGAACGTAAATTAATGGAATAAGGATGATGCAGGTTGATAAGTATTCATAATGTTTGGGTTGATGATAAACGTTACTTTAATGAAAATAAATGTAGTAACGGAAGTGGGAATGAAAAATTTAATAGAAACGTAATTTATTTTTAGGTAGAAATCGGTGAATTGGGAAATAAGTTCAAATGAGGTAATTGATGGAATTCTTTAATAAATAAGAAATTGTTGTTCTAGTATTATAAACTTAGGCATAATTGAAATTGCTTCTAATAGAATATAATAGAAAGGGAAGTATTATAAATAAATGGTTAGAAACTTAAGTGAACAATTGGAAGGCAAAGAAATGTGATTAAGCATAAATACTACAGATAAATGAATGATAATAAATGAGGTTATTCAATAATAAAGGAATGAATAAATATAATGCAATAAAAGAAGAAACTAGCATGACATTTATAAATGACAATGAATATTTGTGAGTAATAAATGAAAATATTTAAAATAAACATTGAATCAATGAATAAAAGTAAAAGTGGTAAAAAGTAAATGTAAACTTTATGGATGAATCCTTATATGAATAGAAAGGGAAATGAAACAATAAAAGTTAATGGTATCTATTATTATGTGTTACATATTTCTTTAGTTTATTAAATAAAAATTGGAAATCTATTCGCGATCAAAGGAAATTAAGTAGTACGTTAATTTGAAAATTAAGTTAAAATAGGAGTTAATACAAAGGAAAGATGGATATTTGGATATAGTAGTGTAATGAAAGACAAACAAATCATTCCGTTGAAATCTAGCATATATTTACTGTAATTATTGCAGCAATTGGAATTAAATGTTATGCAAATAAAAAAAATGAAAATAGAATGGAATAAATTAGTGAATATTTGAAATTTATGTTAATTCCGTTCATAATATGACAATTGGTTGAAGTATGAGAAACTTACATGTAACAATTAGCTTGTAAACAAATATTATAAGTTACCTGTTTAAATAGTTGATGGAATTAGGACTGGAAATAAATTTTAATAAATGTTACATTAATGTGAAATGTACTACAATGTTAGGAGTTGTCAAATTAGAGTATAGTAAAGTAATGAAAGGTTGAACAAAGGTTAACCAGATTTTAGAGTAGTAATGAACATAATAAAAAGAATGATATACGTTTGTTTACTAAATAAAAAAATCATATGTTTATTTATTTGAAATGTTGGTAGCTGAAAAATTTATTACAGAAATAGGAAATTAATGACATTTGGTTTGTATACAATATTTCCGTAAATACGTTAAATTACTATAAAAAGGAATTGAATTGTCTCATTCATTTTTACCTTAGAAATCAATGACAATTAATATGATTGGAATCTTTTTAAAGTGGGAATACGTTAATTGTAAACATATATTGAAATAAATTAATTCATTTCATGTTTCACAATTTAATGCTAGTTTACTACATATATGTTTATACCTAAATTCAAACATATGTTTTAGATCAAAATTTAATGCTAGTTTATATTGAAATCTCATACGTTGTTAAATTAAATGTTAATAGGAGATGATAAAGGGGGTAAAATAGATTTACACTTGACTATTTCCTTTCCAATTAGACTTTATTAGATTTTTATTGCAACATAACTTACCTTTCCATCTTCGCTTTTCTAATTTACTCTTACATTCATTGCCTCTTTATGTGGATTATTTTCATACCTTTTATTTATGAATGTAAACTATGAGTGGCGATAAAGATGTACATATATATTATACATCTTTTTATGTTACCTTGTTTATGCTATCATATTTTTGAATGTATGTTCATGCATTCTTGTAAAACATTCAATCGAAATGTTAACATGTTGTTTAATTTCCGAAACGTCATTTCATTTATTTCTAATTAATAGCAGCCTCTCTTTTCAAATCTCTTTGTCCCTAAACCTAACTCTAACCTTGTAAATACGATATGATGCAAATGAAACCCCTAGCCTCCATTCTATTCTTCTTCTTCTTTTTTTCTTTTTTTCAAATCTCCTTATTACATCTCATTTTAATTTTTCCTTCCTCTTCAAATATTCTTCTTCTCAAATTTTATTATATTTCAAACTTTCTTCTTTCTTTTCAAATCTTGATATTCTCTACAATTTTCAGTTCTTCTTGTTTCAATCCTTTTCTTTTTCAATTCTTCTTTTTCAAATCTTTTCCAAACCTTTTAAAAATTACATACATAAATACATACATACATACATACATACATACATACATATATATATATATTAATATAATAAGGAGGGAAATTAAAGTAAATCAAAATAAAAGAAAAAGTACGGAACAAAGCTAGCAATCAAGAAGAAGACTAAGGAAACGTAGAGCGAAGCTATTGATTAGAGGTCTATTATTTTCAGATTCGTATAAAGGTGAGAGTTTTAACCCACTCACAACTTCTAAGATTTCTTATATTTGTTAAATTGATTTATGATGTGTTTAGAAATTTATTTATAGCTGTTTGGCATATATTTCACCATTATCTCGGTTAATTTGCATTCATTTTATTTACTTGTTTTTTTTATTATTGCATATAAACTGCCAGTTAAATTTTTAGTTAAATTTATTATTGCATATAAACTGATAGTTAAATTTCTAGTTAAGTTTTTGTGCATATAAACTGCCAGTTAAATTATCAGTTAATTTATTTTGCATAATAAACTGTCAGTAAATATCTGTTATTTATTTCCTGTTATATATTGATGTATTGTTTGAATTGGATGATGATTGTGATAAATGGATGTATGATTTTATGATGGATGAATGGATGTTTATTTATATCATCATAAATTGCAAGTGTTATGTATTTTATTGCATTCGGGATTGCGGTTTGAAATGATATAAAACCGTAAATTTTATTTTTAAATTACGAATTGAAACGACAAATATCCGTATCACTTGACCATAGGATAGAAAATTTTATACAGGCACCGTGGTCTATATATAAAATGTTTTGAAATGATTTCCTATGGTTTTGTAAAGAAATATATATATGGTTTTATGAGATATAGATTTTGGATATTTGATAAAGGTTATTTTATACATAGTTAAATTCTTGGTTTTAAGCTATGTATAAAATTGTTTAAAGTATGAAGTAAGTTTAAAGTTGATTTTATTAAAAATATATTTGGATAGGTATTTACTTAAATCATATCCTAATATAGAGTTTATATTGGTTTTATAAATCAAAGTGAGAAGATAATTTGGTAATTGATTTGAGATTTTGTTTAAATTAAGATATTATTGAAATTTAGATTTAAAAAGAATATGGTGTTATAACTAAATTCGGGTTTACGATGATTTAAGTGAATAAATCTAGTCTAAATAAATTGAGGGATATTCAGTTTTTGAATTTGAAAGTTTTATATAAAGGATACTGGATTTATTTAGTAAGTATTTCAAAACTAAATAAGAGTCAAGTAAATTTGGCATATATATATGAATTAAAAATTTAGTTTTGAAATGGTGGAATATTTAAACTTTGAAATATATGGAAATTTAAATGGTTTAATTGGGGATTTAAATCTATATTTGGAATTGATTTGTGAACGTGAAGAATCTATTTTATTTTATAAAGTAATTTATATTTAAACCATTTAAGTTGCGTGGTTATATTTTAAAGTTATGAAATCAAAGTTTTATGTTTCAAAAGGCTATATTTAAAGCGTTGATTTGGAAATATTATAGCTTTGAAATTTTACGGTTTTAGAAAGGATATATTTTGTAATAAAATGATATCATATTGACTTGGGTTTAAACGGAAATGATATCGTATTTATATGGTTTTTGGAAATGAATATTTTATTCTGGTTTTAAAGTATAAACCATTTTAAAAGACCGCGGTGTTATAACAACGTTTGGTTGTTGAAGAGACCGAGATTGGAAGTTGTCATACTCTCTGCCAACTCCGAAAACCACTTTAACAACCGTGTACGCGGTGGAGATTCCAGAATGAAGTAGGATGGTGGCGGCGTTTCCTTTGAGGTAAATACGTGGACCCAACTCCCGTGAGTTGGCATAAGGTGGCTAAAACATGAGCGATTCTCAGGCCAATTGAGGTAGCACCTTTGATCGGACACATCCCTTCGATTTTATACTTTGAATTTTGGAATGATTCGGTGGCCACTTTGATTTTTCTTTTTGAGGGTGTGGCTCGAGGTGGGCGGTAGCTACGGCTATGCGTTACCACCGGCCCGGATGCGTGATTGGTATATCTACCCTGACATTGCCTAGTTGTGCCGTGTCACCTATCCTATCGCGCCTTGTACGAGTTTGGTTTTCTCTCGTAGCCCGTGGAGTATATAAGATAGTCTCCCAATCTGGAGATGCGTTGATACTGGATGGACTACTGGGACTATTACGTGTTAAGGGCTATATGGGTAACCCCTTAATGATAAGAATAAAGTAAGTTTATTTTACAATTAGACACTATTATAATAGCGAAATATAGTACATAGTAAATAGTTTAACGGATCCTTAAGAGATGTAAATCCCGAGCATCTCTTGAATTACTGCACTCATATTTATTTCTGTTGATTTAACTTACATAAGATCTTTCAGTTCTGACTCGAGTGTTTTATCATTTCAATTCGCTCGGGTCAGTCCGAGCGTTTCAGGATTCGAAGATTTTATTTCAAGAGGAAGAAGATGAAGATTTCATGATTATTATTATTATATACTATATGGTTCCACTACACACTGTATTCCGCGACATTGATATTTATTGGTATGCGAACTCTGATATTTATTGTATAAAGAAAAATCAAATGTTTTGTAATTAGTTTTTGAACTGTATATTTATTACTATATTTTATCCTTCCGCTATGAGATTCTGTTTTGTTTTTTTTCTTCTTTGTTTTTCTTATTTACCCTATGACAATCCGCCCTTCCGTATGGTTTGAATCGACATGTGTGTCGATTTGAAGCGTACAAAAAGAGCGGGATGTTACATCTGGTCTCAGAGCTTTGGTTTAGCAATAAACCTTAGCATTGTGGGGTTTGACTCTTTATTAATAGGGTAGTAATACCCTATGATGAGTCGCTGAGAGTATATATATGAGAGAGCGTATTTGTTAGTGTTATAAAAGGTTTTAATATTGTGTTAATCTGTTCCGTTTTGTATTTATAAACTCGGGTTGGTGCATGGGGCGATGTGTCATCAATAGCGATTTCTAAACACTTAATAGGACAGACCGACATAATATTTGTTTTTTATGTAGGTGAATGAAATAATTTTGCCTATTATATTTTCTATATATAAAATAAATTTTTATAAATAAGATATATATTTGGTTCCTATATATTGGTTGTTAGGTAATGAAAATATAAATAATAGTTGAAATAAAGTTGAAAATAAAATAAATAAAAAATTAGAAATTTAGAACTTAAGTTCCGTGGTTTGAAAATTCTTTTGAATAGTTTTGAAATATAATAATAATACTATTGGAAGTATTTTCTGATATAGATATTTCAATAAGAAAAAAAATTATTTTAAAGGAGATTTTGGAAGAAATAAGTTATGTACTCCCCTCTCTGTCGTTGGAAAATAATTTCGGTGATGAGTGCATGCATCATTGACATTCATTTTCGAGTTTCGAAGTGGGAAGGCCACTGTAGTGTTTTACTGCAGAGTTGTTTTGATAAACAAATATAAATTTTAAATTGTTTAGATATAATTTGATATATGTAAATTTGTAAGTGTGTATTTATCTGTTATTTTAAAATGATTTGAAATTAAACCCGACATTAAATCCTTAAGTTTTCGATAATTAATAGTTTTAATTAGGGCAGTGAAATGGGAGTTAATTAATAATTGGAATCTTTAAATAAAATAAGAGATTAAATGCCTGGTTATAAATGAAATAAAAGGAAATTTGAAATTGTAATCTACAAAACAAAGGATAGGATTATTGAATATTAATTTAGTTAAAGGAAATGAGAAAACTTGTATAACCTTCAATTACAGTCTTAAAGGCATATCTATAACTTACCAAAGATTAAAAGTTGAAATGTTTAATAAGAAAATGTAATGGGAAATCTTACAAGTAAAACTTGAGGTAATTCAATGAATTTGCAGTTATAAATAAGAATTTAATGTTATAAACTTAAGTATGACGGAAAGACCACTAATTAAATATAATTGAAAGGCTATAAAGAAATGATAATAAACTTAAGTAAATGTTGAAGTTATTTATTTTTGAAAATAAGAAGAAAGGTGAACACTGTAAATAAAAGGGAATTAAGCAGTGAACAAATAAATGCAATAAAATAAAAGAAAATTTTCATGAGATGAATAAGTGAAAATGAGATTTTGTTAGAAATGAATAAAAGTAAATGAAAATTTGCAAGAAATAAATGAAAAATTAAAAGATAAATCATTATGTAAATGAAACGAAAATCAGACAACTAATAGTATGAAATGAAATTGATAAAAATGAATGTAATCTATTGGTTGAAATTTTTTGTTTATTTGGTTAATGGTTGTTTGGGCAAAGATACTTTAAATTTGTTTGGAGGTATAAATAATCTATTTAGTTTCATCTAAGACTGTTGAGTAATTGATGCACTTAGTAGTTTATTTTCGTTCTGTACAATTTGAAGTCCGAACCCAAACAACTATTTGTTTTGTTTGATATGAATGAATGATTGATGTGTGTTGATGAGATGGTTGTTTTCTTTGTTGCTATTGATGGTTGTTTGTATTGAATTGTATGTTTATGGTTGAAACCACTTTAATATTTCATTTTATATAATTGTAACCCTTTTAGATTATATAAGTGAAATACAGGTTATGGAAGCAATTGCTACTGCATTTGGTTTCATAAATTAAGCGTTAATTGCCCGACAAATAGGTACGTTTCGGATTACGGTTTATAGCGTTATTATATTTTTCCCGTGTTAGGATTTATATTATTTTGGAAAATATATGTTGTATATTATTATTATGTTGTATATTATTATAAATTATATTACATTTTCTCCCGAGCCTCCCCGTACAAGGAGACTGTCGAAATTTTCCGTAAATTTCGGACTTAGAAAAATTTGAAAAAAGTTTTCCAAACTTTATTAGTTTAAGTATAAAAAGATCTATTGGTTATAAATTAGTATATTTTATTTAAATTAATTAATTTTGAAAAGTGTATTTGTCTATATATTAAATGTTTTAAGTAAGATATATGGATTTCCTAATTCTTCTTTTCCCTTCTTTTCCTTTTCGGTGACGAAAAGTTTTGAGTGGGGGAGGGTGTAACGACCCGTAAATTTTCAATAATTAATTTGGTTATTCAATAAAAAATTTGTGATTAACTTTAGAAGAAAAAAAGGAATTATTTTAACTTATATCGAAATAAATGTTAAGAATGGAACGTAGCAATAGTTATAAAAAAATTGACTATTGAAGTGAAATCACATTTTAAATGAAATAGGGAAAATTGTGCACCTGGTATAAAATTTGAAAATAGATTAAGGTAAGTGTTGTATAAATAAAAGAAGTTTAAAACTTGTTGTGACGCCCCACCTCTATACCCACGCTAGCCAAGAACACTCCGGAGGAGTGCTGTCAACTAGCACGGAGAATAAGGCTGTTGAGGAGCGACCATCCATGTAATTGCTTATCACACGGTGGCTATAAATAATCTTCGGAAACAAACATAGAAATAATCATATCACAAATCAGTCACAGATATCCATATCACAAAGGCGGAAGAAGATATGAATATATAACTAACACATGAAAGTGTACATCAGAGTAGTGGTCAATAAGATCCACGATAATACAAAAGAATAGCAACACGTGCTATACAAAAGAATACAACTATGAGTCTATATCTCAAGTGTATACAACAAAAACTGCTAATCTAAACAGTTAGCCAAAAGTCAGAGTGATGAATCCCTGGGAAGAAGTCAAGCAGAAGCACCTGTAACATCTCGGTCTGATCCGAGTATTATTTAAGAAAATAATAAACGGATCAGTCTAGCTATAAATATCAGATGACATGATATAACATAAAAGATATGGCATAAACATAAACATCCATAACGACATACCACTATAAGTATGTAAATAATGATCAACAGAAGATCAATCAATAAGAGATAATCAATATCACAAGAATCTTCTCAAAGATTCGAAGGGGGCATCATACCCTAAACTTGTACTCATAACAAGTCAATGACATAAATTCCAGAAATCAACACGAGAAATCCAGAAATCATAAAAAGGGAAAGAGGCCTATCACATGACGGTCCGAAGACCATGGGGAGCTACCCCACATGTGTGAGTGGAATCACACAGAATGAGGTCAAGACTAACCAAAAAGCAGAAAGGTATGTGTGAATGGAATCACACAAGTGGTGTCTAGTCTAACCTTGCAATGAAAGAGACATCGCGCAATTGCTAGTCTAATTCATAAAGCGATCATCAAGATCAACGAGAAGTGTCAATTACACTAAGCTAGTAAATATAGAAGTTTAGCTTCATGTCCCATAACCACTTGCTTAACTTAAATATTTACGAACAAACTGTAAATCTTCACTAATAAAATTGTCACAAGAGGTTCAATCGAACAAGTCCAAGAATTAACCGACGAAGTGAACGCAAGCGTTTCATACCACTTGTTTTACTAAGTCGTTTAATTAGATTTCTCATCCGAGTGAGGTAAAGGCTTGTATATACTAATAGATTGGAAAACGGTTTAAGAAAAGAGCTTTGTTATTAAAAATAGAGTTGAAATTGTTTGTTAAAAGAGTTTTGATATTTACTACTAGTATTGAAACCTTTATATTATAAAGTGACAAAACACATAAGCAAGTGTAGAAACAATCAGTCACAAAGATCGCATACGGAGATGCGAATAAAATCCAAGGAAATCAGCTTAATATTTTTCAGATAAGATCCCCTATGGAGGGGGGGTACAGGGGGGGTGGCAACCCCCCAAGGTGGGGGTGCGGGGGCAACGCCACCGCTTACGGGGTTCGACCTGCCCGGTCAGGTCGCGGGGGTCCAGGGGGCAGTGCCCCGACCAAAACGGTACGACCTAGTGAAGACAAAATGAGGTCTAACGACCTAAGGGGAATAGGGTCGAGCGACCTATAAAACTCGCGACCTAAAAGTTAGCAAGGTCGAACGACCTATAGAGGCATAGGGTGCAGCGACCTAAAACATCGCGACCTAGTGAAGACCTAAGGGAGGCGAGCAACTTATAAAACTCGCGACCTAAAAGTTAGCAAGGTCGAACGACCTATAGAGGCATAGGGTGCAGCGACCTAAAACATCGCGACCTAGTGACCTAACGGTTTAAGGGTCTTGCGACCTAACTGGAAACAAGGTCCAAACGACCTAACGACTTAAAGTGAAACCTGGCTGAGCGATATAAGGTCGGAGACGACCTACGACTTAACTCCGTGTGAGCGACCTACGACCTATGGTTGCTACGACCTAACGAGTTCCAATAGTGAAGGCTTAAGGTCTAACGACCTAAGGGGTACGACCTAAGGTCTTACGACCTAAGGTGTTGAGGTTGGACGACCTAACCAAATTGCATAGGCCATACGAGCTAAGGCCTAACGACCTAACTCCGAACGAGCTATACGCGAGTGACCTAGGGCGCTAACTCGCAAACGACCTAACGTTAACTCGCGAACGACCTAACTCCAGACGTGCCTTTTCAACGCGTGCGAGCTGAAGACCTGCCGACCTACGACCTAACTCCAAGCGACCTAAGTCCTAGGTCGTGAGCGACCTAACTGCGAGTGAGCAAAAATGGCCAGAGCCAAAGCAGAGCGACCTAACGGCCATACGACCTACGACCTAAGGTCCTGAGCGACCTAACTCCGAAAACACGAAAATGGCCAGAACGACCTAGGGGTTAACTCGTACGCGACCTACGACCTAAGGCCCACACGACCTAACTCCGAGCGAGCTAAAAACGGCCAGAACGACCTAAATGCAGAAATTTCTCCCAAACACCAAAAATCGGAGTTTTTCGCCAATCCAATCCAAACCAAAAGCAAATATGCATGCTAAAGTGATAGGGAATCATTCCCAACAGTCCAATATAGTTATAGACTAGAATTGTGAGATAAAAATCTCACCTTTGCACTAAAATTTATGAAGATGAAGCTTGAAAGCAAGGAGAAGCAATCCAAAGCTTGAATCCAATATCTTCTACTTGAATTTGGAGTTGAATGATGGAGTTGCAATTGAATTTGAGCTTGGAGTTTTAATTTCCCATTCTCTTCACCATTAATGCTAAAGCTTGAGTTAGTTAGGAAATTTATGAAGAGTGAGGAGAAGAGGGTTGGAACTTGGGCTTAATAGGCTAAACTAACCCAAAGTCCAAAGCGGGAAAAGTTAGTGAAATTTCACTAACTCCAAACCTATCGATGTTTATACTTAAAAAGTTGTAAACGACATTTCGAACTCAATGGAAGTGGTCTCGAGTCCTAATTTGACCGTTTGCAAAAAGTAGTTTTTCGGACCAAAATCCGATTAACGATTTAATATTTAAATAAAAATATTTAAATGTAAACTCGATAAATATGCGGGTTGTTACACTTGTTATTAAATTTAAAACGGGAATAAATTATTAAAAAAATGTCGATGTAAGATAATAAATATACTAATTCAATGCCATCCAAATTAATTGAAACAGATTTGTAAAGCTTCATTTGATTGTAATTTGTAAGTAGGGAAATAGATTCAAAGTTATATAAATTGTTGGAATGATAAGTAATAAAGTGCAAATTAGATATAATCAATGTCATTATAAATTTAAGGAATACTTGTTAATAAATATAATATAGGAAAACGAACTTAAATATTGATTTATGAATTAATATATATTGAATAGCAATTGAACGTAAATTAATGGAATAAGGATGATGCAGGTTGATAAGTATTCATAATGTTTGGGTTGATGATAAACGTTACTTTAATGAAAATAAATGTAGTAACGGAAGTGGGAATGAAAAATTTAATAGAAACGTAATTTATTTTTAGGTAGAAATCGGTGAGTTGGGAAATAAGTTCAAATGAGGTAATTGATGGAATTCTTTAATAAATAAGAAATTGTTGTTCTAGCATTATAAACTTAGGCATAATTGAAATTGCTTCTAATATAATATAACAGAAAGGGAAGTATTATAAATAAATGGTTAGAAACTTAAGTGAACAATTGGGAGGCTAAGAAATGTGATTAAGCATAAACACTATAGATAAATGAATGGTAATAAATGAGGTTACGCAATAATGAAGGAATGAATAAATATAATGCAATAAAAGAAGAAACTGACATGACATTTATAAATGACAACGAATATTTGTGAGTAATAAATGAAAATATTTAAAATAAACATTGAATCAATGAATAAAATTAAAAGTGGTAAAAATTAAATGTAAACTTTATGAATGAATCCTTATATGAATAGAAAGGAAAATGAAACAATAAAAGTTAATGGTATCTATTATTATGTGTTACATATTTCTTTAGTTTATTAAATAAAAATTGCAAATCTATTTGTGATCAAAAGAAATTAAGTAGTATGTTAATTTGAAAATTAAGTTAAAATAGGAGTTAATACAAAGGAAAGATGGATATTTGGATATAGTAGTGTAATGAAAGACAAACAAATCATTCCGTTGAAATCTAGCATATATTTACTGTAATTATTGCAGCAATTGGAATTAAATGTTATGCAAATAAAAAAAATGAAAATAGAATGGAATAAATTAGTGAATATTTGAAATTTATGTTAATTCCGTTCATAATATGACAATTGGTTGAAGTATGAGAAACTTACATGTAACAATTGGCTTGTAAACAAATATTATAAGTTACCTGTTTAAATAGTTGATGGAATTAGGATTGGAAATAAATTTTAATAAATGTTACATTAATGTGAAATGTACTACAATGTTAGGAGTTGTCAAATTAGAGTATAGTAAAGTAATGAAAGGTTGAACAAAGGTTAACCAGATTTTAGAGTAGTAATGAACATAATAAAAAGAATGATATACGTTTCTTTACCAAATAAAAAAATCATATGTTTATTTATTTGAAATGTTGGTAGCTGAAAAATTTATTACAGAAATAAGAAATTAATAACATTTGGTTTGTATACAATATTTCCGTAAATACATTAAATTACTATAAAAAGGAATTGAATTGTCTCATTCATTTTTACCTTATAAATCAATGACAATTAATACGATTGGAATCTTTTTAAAGTGGGAAGACGTTAATTTTAAACATATATTGAAATAAATTAATTCATTTCATGTTTCAAAATTTAATGCCAATTTACTACATATATGTTTATACCTAAATTCAAACTTATGTTTTAGATCAAAATTTAATGCTAGTTTATATTGAAATCTCATACGTTGTTAAATTAAATATTAATAGGAGATGATAAAGGGGGTAAAATAGATTTACACTTGACTATTTCCTTTCCAATTAGACTTTATTAGATTTTTATTGCAACATAACTTACCTTTCCATCTTCGCTTTTCTAATTTACTCTTACATTCATTGCCTCTTTATGTGGATTATTTTCATACCTTTTATTTATGAATGTAAACTATGAGTGGCGATAAAGATGTACATATATATTATACACATGTATATATTACCTTGTTTATGCTATCATATTTTTGAATGTATGTTAATGCATTCCTTGTAAAACATTCAATCGAAATGTTAACATGTAGTTTAATTTCCGAAACGTCATTTCATTTATTTCTAATTAATAGCAGCCTCTCTTTTCAAATCTCTTTGTCCCTAAACCTAACTCTAACCTTATAAATACGATGTGATGCAAATGAAACCCTAGCCTCCATTCTAATCTTCTCCTTCTTTCTTTTTTCTTTTTTTTCGAATCTCCTTATTATATCCCATTTTAATTTTTCCTTCCTCTTCAAACATTATTCTCCTTAAATTTTATTCTATTTCAAACTTTATTCTTTCTTTTCAAATCTTGATATTCTCTACAATTTTCAGTTCTTCTTATTTCAATCCTTTTCTTTTTCAATTCTTCTTTTTCAAATCTTTTCCAAACCTTTTAAAAATTACATACATAAATACATATATATATTAATATAATAAGGAGGGGAATTAAAGTAAATCAAAATAAAAGAAAAATTACGGAACAAAGCTAGCCATCAAGAAGAAGACTAAGGAAACGTAGAGCGAAGCTATTGATTAGAAGTGTATTATTTTCAGATTCGTGTAAAGGTGAGTGTATTAACCCACTCGCAACTTCTAAGATTTCTTATTTTTATTAAATTGATTTATGACGTGTTTAGAAATTTATTTATAGCTGTTTGGCATATATTTCATCATTATCTCGGTTAATTTGCATTCATTTAATTTACTTGTTTTTTTTATTATTACATATAAACTGCCAATTAAATTTTTAGTTAAATTTATTATTGTATATAAACTGATAGTTAAATTTCTAGTTAATTTATTGTGCTTATAAACTGCGAGTTAAATTATCAGTTAATTTATTTTGCATAATAAACTGTCAGTAAATACTTGTTATTTATTTCCTATTATATATGGATGTATTGTTTGAATTGGATGATGATTGTGATAAATGGATGTATGATTTTATGATGGATGAATGGATGTTTATTTATATCATCATAAATTGCAAGTGTTATGTATTTTATTGCATTCGGGATTGCGGTTTGAAATAATATCAAGCCGTAAATTTTATTTTTAAATTACGGATTGAAATAATAAATATCCATATCACTTGACCATAGGATAGAAAATATTATACAGGCACCGTGGTCTATATATAAAATATTTTGAAATGATTTTTCTATGGTTTTGTAAAGAAATATATATGGTTTTATGAGATATAGATTTCGGATATTTGATAAAGGTTATTTTATACATAGTTAAATTTTTGGTTTTAAGCTATGTATAAAATTGTTTAAAGTATGAAGTAAGTTTAAAGTTGATTTTATTAAAAATATACGTGGATAGGTATATACTTAAATCATATCCTAATATAGAGTTTATGTTGATTTTATAAATCAAAGTGAGAAGATAGTTTGGTAATTGATTTGAGATTTTATTTAAATTAAGATCTTATTGGAATTTAGATTTAAAAAGAATATGGTGTTATAACTAAATTCGGGTTTACGATGATTTAAGTGAATAAATCTAGTCTAAATAAATTGAGGGATATTCAATTTTTGGATTTGAAAGTTTTATATAAAGCATTCTGGATTTATTTAGTAAGTATTTCAAAACTAAATAAGAGTCAAGTAAGTTTGGCATATATATATATATATATATATATATATATATATGAATCAAAAATTTAGTTTTGAAATGGTGGAATATTTAAACTTTGATATATAAGGAAATTTAAATGGTTTAATTGGGTTTTTAAATCTATATTTGGAAATGATTTGTGAAGGTGAAAAATCTATTTTATTTTATAAAGTAATTTATATTTAAACCATTTAAGTGACGTGGTTATTTTTTAAATTTATGAAATCAAAGTTTTATGTTTCAAAAGGCTATATTTCAAGCGTTAATTTAGAAATATTATAGCTTTGAAATTTTATGGTTTTAGAAAGGATATATTTTGTAATAAAATGATATCATATTGACTTGGGTTTAAAAGGAAATGACATCGTATTTATATGATTTTTGAAAATGAATATTTTATTCTGGTTTTAAAGTATAAACTATTTTAAAAGACCGCGGTATTATAATAACGTTTAGTTGTTGAAGAGACCGGGATCGGAAATTTCATACTCTCTGCCAACTCCGAAAACCACTTTAAAAACCGTGTAAGCGGTGGAGATTCCAGAATGAAGTAGGATGGTGGCGGAGTTTCCTTTGAGGTAAATATGTGGACCCCACTCCCGTGAGTTGGTATAAGGTGGCTAAAACAGGAGCGATTCTCGGGCCAATTGAGGTAGCACCTTTGATCAGACACATCCCTTCGATTTTATACTTTGACTTTTGGATTGATTGAATGGCCACTTTGATTTTTCTTTTTGGGGGTGTGGCTCGAGGTGGGCGGTAGCTGCAGCTACGCGTTACCACCAGCCTAGATGCGTAATTGGTATACCTACCCTGGCATTGCCTAGTTGTGCCGTGTCACCTACCCTATCGCGCCTTGTACGAGTTCGGTTTTCTCCCGTAGCCTGTGGAGTATTTAGGGTAGTTATTGAATATGCGCTTTGCGCTTATATGATTTTTGTTTGATGATAATAAACATATATACATTTGTTTTAAATGTATTTGATAATATACTATTTTATTTTTCACAGATTAAATAAATATTTGCTGAATAAAATAAATAACACGGAATTTGAATTCAAACGAATATTTTATTCAAACAAATATTTATTACAATTTTGAATAGTATACAAATTCAAGCTCTCACTATTCACTATAAAACTTTGATAAAAATTCAATTACATCACTATTTTACATATCATCACCTCACTACATATCACTCACACTCGTATTTATCTTCAACTTCATTCCAGTTTAAATCCAGCATTTGAGCAATCTACAAAAATATTTACTAACGCAGTAAAATTGAAAAAGAAATACTTTTGCAATTCAAAAATAAAAGATAATTTTTGAAAATATGATTTGCCTCAGTTATTTGGGTTGTTCGTCATAATTTAAATTTGAATTCATCATACACGAACAACTTGTGACATACACAGTATATTACTGTATATGCCACAAGGCCGTGCACGCCAATATATACACTTGATTGATTTACAGGGACAGGTGAGCACAGGTCAAACCCAAATGAAAAACCGGGTTCAACTCACGTGCAATAACATAAAAGTCACAACTCTCAGCACAAGGTCAAACCCGAGTTTTTAAAACTGGATTCAACTCAGCGGCAAAACTGCAGACAAATACATATGGCCAAGCAAAGGATCACATACATATATACATGAGCAGATACACAAATATACATGTATGCGCTGACACAGTAGTTTTGAACAAAGGAACCAATGCACAGTGAATTAAAGGAAAATGGAAAGCCTGCACCAAAATCAATATAACCAAGACCAAGATGCAGTATACAAGTACAAGACCAACTCAGTGACAATATGTATGGGGGCACTGGACTACAGCACAACCAAACCAACATGATGATAATGTAAGCAAGAACAACAGAGTTTCAAAACTCCAATGCTCAACATCATATGAATCCAAATCAACTGTAGTGGACAATACAAGGAAATGAAGATTGCAGCAATATACTGATGAACAAAATGACCAACTGCAACAATGCAAACAATATAAACAGTGAAGAACATGGACTGCAACATTCAAGTGTATATTGAAAACAAGCTGCATGAATACAACATGAAGTACAGCAACACAAAGAGGCAACAAAGACCAAAGTGCATGAACACAGTGAACAACAAAATCTCAAACATATATCAGGTGCACATGGATGTCACAAGCAAAGACCAAGTGCAACTACATGATACAGCAAATACAAACTGCTACAACACCAAGTAAAGGAATCAGACAGTACCAAAATATCAGAGTGAACTATGAAGATCAACATGTAAAGGCCGCACCAGAATGCATCAAAAGCAAACCGAAGTTGAACAAGTCAATCAAGTATTCACCGTGTTATACAAGTAAAATGAAAAAGTGCGTATCTTTGAAATGGTCATTACATAATCGAGCAAAGTCAAAATCAAAGCCGTGTCAACCAAGCATCAAAAATACGAAATTGACAAAGTCAGATTTTATCACAAGCATCCAAGTATAATCGAGTGGCCGAGATGAATAAATTGACAAATTCAAACACGAATATACGAACGAAAACTCAAGGGATCGAACCCTATAAAAACCAAACTATCATCATCGGCATAGATCAAGGAGTTCGCAATACAGAAATCAAGCAATTACAAGCAATAAAAAGAACGTACCAATTCGAACATGAACTCCATCGAAGCAGCTGCAGTAAGATACAAGGAAACAATCGATCGAAGCAACTCACGATTATCCACGCGATCGAACAACGGTAGGCGCTTCGCAAAGCCCTAATTTTGGATCAAGGAAGAGGAACGAAGAAGGACGCAAGCCCTGATTCAAGCGCAAAGAGGAACGAAAGGGAGGCCGTGTTCTTTGTTACAGAAGAAAATAAAAAGGAACGGGCTAAAATAAAAAATAGGGGCCGGCTGTGTTTTTAAAAGGGCTTTATTATATTGTTAATTAGGGTTTAGGGTTATTTTCTATTGTTTTTTAATTGTTGTTTTTATTTTTCGAATCAAAGAATTTGTAAATCACCACCTAGGGTTTAGGTAGTGTCAGATTGTCTAGTTAGAATTAGTTCAGTGAGCAGGGTGTGCGAGTTTGCAAAGCTCTATAGGCGGGAGCAGAGTTTGCGAGTAAGCGAAGCTCTATAGGCGGGAAGCAAAGTTTGCGAGTAAGCGAAACTCTATAGGCGGAGCAGGGTGTGCGAGTCTAGTAGAGTGTTTGTGAGCGGGAGCAAATGTTTGCGAGCAGGGTATGCGAGTCTAGTAGAGTGTTTGTGAGCGGGAGCAAATGTCTGCGAGTCTAGTAGAGTGTTTGTAAGCGTGATACTTTTTAATTCTAATAGAAATCTGTGAATGCAGCAGTAGGCAGGGGTTGCCGAAGCTGGGTAAATTTTGCGTGTGATTTACTTTTCAGCATATTTATTTCTGCAGTTTATCTCTGTGTTTAAATCGAGAAAATTTGCTATAACCCTATTCACCCCCCCTCTAGGGTTAATCTAGATCCTACAAGTGGTATCAGAGCCCGGTATATTTTTTATTTAACTCTAGAGTCATGAGTCTACAAAATAATGCTTTTTCTGAGGGGCAATCTATTGCTAGGCCACCCATGTTTAACGGGAACAATTATGCTTATTGGAAAGTTAGGATGGGTATCTATCTTAGTTCTGTTGATTATGATGTTTGGGATATTATTGAAACTGGCTATAAACCTCCCACTATAATCGTTGGTGGTACTGAGATTCCTAAACCTAAGGATAGGTGGGATGCTAACGATAAGAAATTGAAAACGACAAATGCTAAATCCATGAATGCTTTGATATGTGCTCTTGATAAAAACGAATTTAATAGAATTTCTCATTGTACAACAGCACATGAAATTTGGCATACTTTGGAGGTGACACACGAAGGAACTTCTCAAGTCAAGGAGTCTCGTCTAGCCCTATTCAGCAACGAATATGAAAACTTTGTGATGGACAAAGGCGAGAGCATAAAAGACATGTTTGGACGTTTTTCAACCTTGGTATACAATGCTAGAGCGCTTGGGAAGGTCTTCACTGAGGTAGAGCTTGTGAGGAAGGTGCTACGAGTTTTACCAATGAACTTTGAGGCAAAAGTCACGGCAATCCAAGAATCGAAAGATCTGAGCAAACTAAGCATGGAGGAGTTGATTGGCAACTTGATGACATATGAGCTTGAGTTAAAAGCAAAGGAAGAACGCAACAACTCCGAACCAAAGAAGAAGACGATTGCCTTAAAGAGCAAAGAAGAAAGCGATGAAGAAGATCCAATTGAAGAGCTTGCAATGGCTGTCAATAATCTTAGAAGATGGTCTAGATTCAAGCCACGCAAGAAGAAAACAAAGGGCAATAGGTCAAAAGATTCCGAAAATTCCGATAATGAACTGACGTGTTATAACTGCAACAAGCCTGACCACATCAAACCAAAATGCCCACTTCTCAAAGACAACAAAGGAAAGAAAAAGAAGAAGAAGGCTTTTGCAGCAACTTGGGATGATGAAGAAGGAGAGGAAGTTTCGGATAGCAGCTCGGAGGAGGCTAACTTGTGTCTTATGGCGAAAACAGATTCAGAAGCAAGCTCCGAGGAATCTAGTAAGGCAGGTGAGTATTCCTGTAGAGATCTTGTTTTTATGTGTCTTGATCTTACTAAGGTAGTGGATACTCTTGAATCTAAAATTGAAAAACTGAAATCTGATAGGAGAGAATTTGCTCGTGAAAATTTTAGGTTAAAAACTGAACTTGAAAATATTCAAAACCTAGAATGTAACCAATGTAAAATTTTAGATTCAGAATTGACAAGACTTAAGAATAACTCTGAGAATCTTGAAAAAGAAAACTTGAGTTTTAAGGAAAACATTGACACTAGGAAAAAGGATTTTATAAATCGATGCACCTCACTTGTCACTGAAAACTCAACATTAAAAACCAAAGTCCAAAATCTTGAGAAATCCCTGAATAACTTTTCAAAAGGAGAAAAATCATTCAAAATGTTATTGGGAAATCAAATTTTTGCTAACAATAGAAAAGGACTAGGTTTTGGAAAATCACAAGATGATGATAAAGGTAAAAGTGTCTTTGCTCGATCTGAAATAATTGGACATCATAGTCATAGGAACACAAAATTTAATCAAGTCAATTTAATGTGCACGATTTGTAGAAAATTTGGACATAATCAAAATAATTGTTGGTATAGACCCAAACACGTGAAAACTATACCAATTTGGGTTCCAAAAGGTACAAATATAAAATCTTTGAAAGTCAAACAAATTTGGGTGCCAAAAGGAACATATATAAATAGTTTTGGGTCTCCACAAACATATTTTTCATATTTTTCCACTAACAATCATGGACCTATAAAAACAAATAGGTCACATAAATCTTTCATCGTGTAGGTGTGGTGGCAGGCTAAGGAACAACAACAGTGTTCTATGGATTTTGGCTGTTCCAGAAACACAACGGGCGACAAAGCAAAGTTCCTTAGCCTAGTACAAAGGTGACAGAATCACAATAGGCAATCATGAAAAATTATCGTAAAGGTAAAACAGGTAAATTTGTTTTGAACGATATATTAAATGTGATAATCTGCACCGTTTTCTGAATGAAATCAGCCAAATATTGAGATGTACAAAAGATGATGATTTTGATTCTATGACTTTTTCAAAATATTGACCAACCATTTTTAAATAGAATTACTTGGAGTAATTATGATGGTCGACTGATTCGGACTTAATTAATATGATTTTTTGACTTGTTCTTATTTATGACATTGATTTGTGCTTAATTGATGACCAATCAGATTTTCAATTTTGAACTAATTTATATAAATTTGTTCGGTCAAATGATGGTTACTCATGCTACACGTAGATATATTGGTTTTGACATTTTGGTCACTTCTTGTAAATCTGCACGATTTCAATTTTCATATGAAAGCTGATTTTAATAAATTGTTTTTTGAAATAACTATGATGTTGATTGATTGTTGATTACTCATGAATATAACTGTTTATCCTACGGTTTCTGAAATTAACACTATGATATTTGTTTGAGTGTTAACACGGCTTCAATTCAAATTCAAAAGAATGATGTTAAGTTTGAAATTCTTGGTGCACACTTCATGGTTCAACGAGTGAATATTGAGTGAAATTTAAATTCAGATGCAGATTACACTGGTAATATAGTTGATAGAAAAATTACTAGTGGAACGTGATTAATTTTTGAAACATTCATTTGCTGCATCGTTTTTTTTTTCAAAGAAAATATCTGCATATTTTTCACTTGAAATAATTTTCAAATAGCAGAAAATGTTCTTATAAAACCCCCTCGAGAAAATCATGTTTGACCATATTTACAGATTAATCATTTTTGAAAAATTGATTTTGTAATTTTTGAATTTGATTTTAAATGACAAATTTTGACTAATCTGACTCCCTTTGATTATCGAAAAGATGAATAGTGATTGAAAAAGAGATGAGTGTTGATATTTATCATATATTATAACTCGAGAAAGTATAATTAGAAAATTTCTTTAGAATTTCATAACAAGAGTTATAAAAACTTTTTGTTGGGTAAAAATTCCAGGACCATTTCTATTTCTATCATCTTTCTATCGACCATCACTCATCAAGATCATATTTAGTATGTAAATTTGTGGTAGTTTACAAAGAAAATCATTTGTTCTTCAATATCTTTAAATCTGTGAAGGAAATTATTTGTGCTTCAATTTATTATATTTAGCAATAAAAATAAATATCCAAAGTATTCACTCTCATTTAAAAGTCCTCACGGTTATGCATGGGTGAATTACTTGGATTTTTGATTATGTGCTTCCATGCTCATTTAAAAGTCCTCACGGTTATGCATGTATGGAACGCATATCAAAATTAATTGATTCAAATAGACAAGTTGATTCTAATCCCATTTAAAAGTCCTCACGGTCATGCGTGGTTAGAAGATACTTGATTTCATTTTTAAATAAAAATTGTGAATACTACTAATCTCATTTAAAAGTCCTAACGGTTATGCATGGTTAGTAGATATTCAAATTTCCTGAAATAAATATACCACAAATAGACAGAATTGTATGATTTTTGATGATTTTATCCCCATCACTTCTGAAAGTGGAATATACGCTTGACAAGGGTAATTATGATTTTTGTTTGAGTTTTATTGAAATTTGATATTTATATTTAATTGAGTTAAATGTTTGATTCATGTCTATCACTTCATCCCTATTTTTACAACACTATTATTCTTTTGCTGATAACAAAAGGGGGAGAGAAAAGTTAAGATTTTGTCAAATAGAATCAAGCAAAGGCCAAATAAATTTCACTTTGCATATAGGCTCATTTATATATTTCTATTTGTATGCATATATGTAGGAGGAGTATCGTGTAGAGAGGGAGCATTCAAATAGGGGGAGCAAATTGAACGATCAAATACATTTAATACATTCAAAATCTTAAATATATGTTTGTTATCATCAAAAGGGGGAGATTGTTGAATATGCGCTTTGCGCTTATATGATTTTTGTTTGATGATAATAAACATATATACATTTGTTTTAAATGTATTTGATAATATACTATTTTATTTTTCACAGATTAAATAAATATTTGCCGAATAAAATAAATAACACGGAATTTGAATTCAAACGAATATTTTATTCAAACAAATATTTATTACAATTTTGAATAGTATACAAATTCAAGCTCTCACTATTCACTATACAACTTTGATACAAATTCAATTACATCACTATTTTACATATCATCACCTCACTACATATCACTCACACTCGTATTTATCTTCAACTTCATTCCAGTTTGAATCCAGCATTTGAGCAATCTGCAAAAATATTTACTAACGCAGTAAAATTGAAAAAGAAATATTTTTGCAATTCAAAAATAAAAGATAATTTTTGAAAATATGATTTGCCTCAGTTATTTGGGTTGTTCGTCATAATTAAGTTTGAATTCATCATACACGAACAACTTGTGACATACACAGTATATTACTGTATATGCCACAAGGCCGTGCACGCCAATATATACACTTGATTGATTTACAGGGACAGGTGAGCACAGGTCAAACCCAAATGAAAAAACGGGTTCAACTCACGTGCAATAACATAAAAGTCACAACTCTCAGCACAAGGTCAAACCCGAGTTTTTAAAACTGGATTCAACTCAGCGGCAAAACTGCAGACAAATACATATGGCCAAGCAAAGCATCACATACATATATACATGAGCAGATACACAAATATACAAGTATGCGCTGACACAGCAGTTTTGAACAAAGGAACTAATGCACAGTGAATTAAAGGAAAATGGAAAGCCTGCACCAAAATCAATATAACCAAGACCAAGATGCAGTATACAAGTACAAGACCAACTCAGTGACAATATGTATGGGGGCACTGGACTACAGCACAACCAAACCAACATGATGACAATGCAAGCAAGAACAACAGAGTTTCAAAACTCCAATGCTCAACATCATATGAATCCAAATCAACTGTAGTGGACAATACAAGGAAATGAAGATTGCAGCAATATACAGATGAACAAAATGACCAACTGCAACAATGCAAACAATATAAACAGTGAAGAACATGGACTGCAACATTCAAGTGTATATTGAAAACAAGCTGCATGAATACAACATGAAGTACAGCAACACAAAGAGGCAACAAAGACCAAAGTGCATGAACACAGTGAACAACAAAATCTCAAACATATATCAGGTGCACATGGATGTCACAAGCAAAGACCAAGTGCAACTACATGATACAGCAAATACAAACTGCTACAAAACCAAGTAAAGGAATCAGACAGTACCAAAATATCAGAGTGAACTATGAAGATCAACAAGTAAAGGCCGCACCAGAATGCATCAAAAGCAAACCGAAGTTGAACAAGTCAATCAAGTATTCACCGTGTTACACAAGTAAAATGAAAAAGTGCGTATCTTTGAAATGGTCATTACATAATCGAGCAAAGTCAAAATCGAAGCCGTGTCAACCAAGCATCAAAAATACGAAATTGACAAAGTCAGATTTTATCACAAGCATCCAAGTATAATCGAGTGGCCGAGATGAATAAATTGACAAATTCAAACACGAATATACGAACGAAAACTCAGGGGATCGAACCCTATAAAAACCAAACTATCATCATCGGCATAGATCAAGGAGTTCGCAATACAGAAATCAAGCAATTACAAGCAATAAAAAGAACATACCAATTCGAACACGAACTCCATCGAAGCAGCCGCAGTAAGATACAAGGAAACAATCGATCGAAGCAACTCACGATTATCCACGCGATCGAACAACGGTAGGCGCTTCGCAATGCCCTAATTTTGGATCAAGGAAGAGGAACGAAGAAGAACGCAAGCCCTAATTCAAGCGCAAAGAGGAACGAAAGGGAGGCCGTGTTCTTTGTTACAGAAGAAAATAAAAAGGAACGGGCTAAAATAAAAAATAGGGGCCGGCCGTGTTTTTAAAAGGGCTTTATTATATTGTTAATTAGGGTTTAGGGTTATTTTCTATTGTTTTTTAATTGTTGTTTTTATTTTTCGAATCAAAGAATTTGTAAATCACCACCTAGGGTTTAGGTAGTATCAGATTGTCTAGTTAGAATTAGTTCAGTGAGCAGGGTGTGCGAGTTTGCAAAGCTCTATAGGCGGGAGCAGAGTTTGCGAGTAAGCGAAGCTCTATAGGCGGGAAGCAAAGTTTGCGAGTAAGCGAAACTCTATAGGTGGAGCAGGGTGTGCGAGTCTAGTAGAGTGTTTGTGAGCGGGAGCAAATGTTTGCGAGCAGGGTGTGCGAGTCTAGTAGAGTGTTTGTGAGCGGGAGCAAATGTCTGCGAGTCTAGTAGAGTGTTTGTAAGCGTGATACTGTTTAATTCTAATAGAAATCTGTGAATGCAGCAGTAGGCAGGGGTTGCCGAAGCTTGGTAAATTTTGTGTGTGATTTACTTTTCAGCATATTTATTTCTGCAGTTTATCTCTGTGTTTAAATCGAGAAAATTTGCTATAACCCTATTCACCCCCCCCCCTCTAGGGTTAATCCAGATCCTACAGTAGTCTCCCGATCTGGAGATGCTCTGATACTGGATGGACTACTGGAACTATTACGTGTTAAGGGCTATATGGGTAACCCCTTAATGCTAAGAAAAAAGTAAGTTTATTTTACAATTAGACACTATTATAATAGCTTAATATACTACATAGTAAATAGTTTAACGGATCCTTAAGATATGTAAATTCCGAGCATCTCTTGAGTTACTACACTCATATTTATTTCTGTTGATTTAACTTACATAAGATCTTTTAGTTCTGACTCGAGTGTTTTGTCATTTCAATTCGCTCGGGTCAGTCCGAGCGTTTCAGGATTTGAAGATTTTATTTCTGGAGGAAGAAGATGAAGATTTCATTATTATTATTATATACTATATGGTTCCACTACACATTGTATTCCGCTGCATTGATATTTATTGGTATGCGAACTCTGATATTTATTGTATAAAGAAAAATCAAATGTTCTGTAATCAGTTTTTGAACTGTATATTGATTACTATATTTTATCCTTCCACTGTGAGATTCTGTTTTGTTTTTTTTCTTCTCTGTTTTTCTTATTTACCCCATAACAATCCGCCCTTCCGTATGGTTTGAATCGACATGTGTGTCGGTTTGAAGCGTACGAAAAGAGCGAGATGTTACACATTCGGACTGGAGGTAGATTAGTCATAAACATGATAGTAGGTGGACCTCACCCGGTAGACAAAAATTGGCAAGAAATGGAGCGTTGTGCTAGTTCCCTAAAGCATGTAGATTTTGAATGTTGTTCAAACAAGGAAGATGAGACCCCAGCTACACAGCAACGAATGATGATGGACGATATAGTATTAAGGAGCATAGATGTTGATCAAGTGGAAACATTTACCATTGACCCGATGGCTGTGTAGTTAAAGCGCTCGGCAGATTTAAAGCGGTGGAGGTGCAAAAATTCATAGTGGGGATACAGCGAGGATATAGCGGGATATAGCAGATAGCTCTAAAATAGCATATAAAACTCGTACTTAATGTTTTTACTAATATATAAATGGTAATTAAATGAAAAATTATCATTCAATTGAATTATAATTAATACATAAATGATTTTAAACAAAAAGCATGTGCGAATATACTTTAAATAAACGTAAAACTGTTATATAACATAATTGAATTTAGTAGAATATTAGAGTATTGTCATTTCTGAAAATATATTAAAAATTAAATCAAATAAATTAGTTTCATAATTTTTATAATGTATAAATGCAATTTTTTAATTCATTTTATTAAAGAAGATATAGCGGAAATAGCAAAATATAGCGCGAATAACGGGATGTAGTGGAGATTAAAGTGGAAAGGCTATATTTTAGGGCTATATGGATAAATCGTAGCGGTAGAAATCTGCTATGAGATATTGCGGGGTTATAGTGGGGTAATAGCGGGGCATTTACTACACAGCCCGATAGTCATCTCGGCCACTATTGGGCCAGCGTTTGTGAGAAGAATACTGATTGACTGTGGTAGTTCTGTTAACATCGTCTTCAAAAAAGTATATGACCAAATGAAGATGGAGACAAAGGATCTAAAACCATCTAAAGCCCGTATTCATGGCTTTAATTGTGCGGCTACAGATGCAGTGGGTTCTGTTGAATTTCCAGTTGAACTTGGGGAAGGTGAACGTAGGAGGGTGTGGATCCTACCATTCATAGTTTTGGACGTCGCTTCCTAGTATACTGTGTTTCTAGGTCGACAAGCCCTGGTAGAGTTTAGGGCAGCTTTGTCCTTGTGGTGTTTAACTTTGAAATTTCCGACATGTAAAGGAGTTGGTGTAGTGCATGGTGATCAGGCGACTGGTCGTGCATGTTATGTGGCTGAGCTGAGAGAGGCCTAGTGAAGAGAGAAGGGAAAGGTTGTGGACAACTTCGTCTGCATCCGACTCACTGAAAATTGACAGGTAATGCCCGAGCCTTGGCTCGGGCAACATGATCGGATCGATGGAGATACAGATCTGAGGGACGATGATGAGGAACCCAAGGAGGCAAAACAGCACCGGTTGAACTGACAATTGACATTCCAGTCAGCCGTGATGACCCATCGTGGGTACTTAAGATTGGATCACAACTCAACCCCTCGATGATCGAGGATCTTACTGATTTCCTCAGAACGAATCTAGATGTTTTCGCTTGGACACATTCCGATATGAGCGGGATTTCTCCAGCCATTGCGAGTCATATGTTGAACATAGACCCGAAATATGTGCCGGTGAAGAAACAAAGCAGAGGCGTGGGCCCCGGAGAGGTCCGCTGCTTTTTGAGAGGAGGTGGACAAACTCAAAGCCAATGGGTTCATCCGCGACGTCCTCTACCCAAAATGGGTCTCTAACCCCATACTAGTGAGAAAAGAAAATGGAAAATGGAGGACTTGTGTAGATTACTTAGATCTGGACAAAGCATGTCCTAAGGATTGTTTCCCTTTACCCAGAATTGATCAGCTGATCGACTCAACTGTAGGACACGAGTTATTATCATTTATGGATGCGTATTCGGGATATAATCAAATCACGATGCACATTCTAGATCAGGAACACACAAGTTTCGTCACGGACGTTGGACTGTACCGTTATGTAGTGATACCTTTCGGATTGAAAAATGCAAGAGCAACTTATCAACGTCTAGTAAATTGGATGTTTAAAGACCAAATTGGTAGAACAATGGAAGTCTATGTGGATGACATTCTTGTGAAGTCACGACAGTGAAACAACCACATTCAAGACTTGCGGAAATGTTTGATATACTTAGGTACTACCGAACGAAAATCAATACACTGAAGTGTTCCCTTGGCGTTGCGTCGGGGAAGTTTTTGGGTTTTATTGTTAATGCACGGGGAATTGAGGCTAATCCAGAAAAGATTCAGATTATTCAAAACATACAAGTGCCCAGAACTATAAAGCAAGTACAAAGTCTGAACAGAAAAGTGGCCGCGTTGAGTCGATTCATATCCAGAGCGACAGACAAGTGTATTCCTTTCTTCGATGTGATAAAGAAAGGGAAGAGAAATTTCGAATGGACGCCAAACTGCGAAAATACATTCCGAGCTCCGGTAAGACATTTGGAAAGTCCTCCGGTGTTGTCAAAGCCTATAGACCATGAAGTGTTGTATGTATACATGGTCGTATCTCAACATGCCATCAGTACGGCCTTAGTTCGCAAGGAGGACCGAATTCAAAAGCTAGTGTATTATGTTAGTAAACGTCTAGCGACGGCGGAGAGAAATTGTCCCAAGATTGAGAAGCTAGCCTATTGCTTGGTGATTGCATCATGCAAGCTCCGTTCGTATTTTCAGGCACATCCGATCGGTGTTTATACCGATCAACCTCTACGACAGGTGCTCTAACGACCCGAAACCTCTGGAAGGTTGTTAAAGTGGAACATTGAATTGAATTAATTTGATGTCACCTACCTTCCATGGATGGCTATCAAAGGGAAGGTGCTAGCGGATTTCATTGCAGAATTCACCATATCAGACGAGCCAAGCAGTGAGGATGTTATTCCCCCCATTCGATGGAAACTATACACCGATGGGGCATCCAACGACCGTTTTTCTGAGGCTGGTGTAATTCTTGTAACTCTCAAAAACCGATCAATTTTTTATGCTTTGATGCTCGATTTTTCAGCTACAAATCATGAATCCGAGTATGAAGCATTGATTGCTGGCTTGGAACTTATCAGGGAACTCGTAGTAAAATCGGTTGAAATCTTTTATGACTCACAATTGATGGTGTACCAGGTGCAGGGAGATTATCAAGCAAAGGGGCAGAGACTTGCCCCATACCTTTCTCAGGTTCAAGAGCTGTTGGCAGACCTCGAATATTATAATATTTCACACATCCCACATGAACAAAATGGGAAAGCCAATTCATTGGCAAAATTCGCAAGTACTGGTGATGCACAGCAGATGGGATTGGTTCCCGTCGAAATCTTACATGCTTCGAGTATAAATGAGATGGAAGTAGATTTTGTGTTAGAAACAGAAATTGAGAAGGAGTCATGGATAATTCCATTCAAGCAATACCAGCTACATGAGGTTTTTCCCGAAAGAAAGAACAAAAGACGACAAGTCTTTCTCAAAGCTTCACGATATGTAATGCAGCACGGAATTATGTATCAGAAGAGATTCTCGGTCCCCTTACTTCGGTGCCTTGCCCACGATGAGGTAAAGAGGCTCTAAAAAGAAGTTCATGAAACATAATGTAGCAATCATGTTGGGGGCAGACGTTAGCAAAAAATCCTCCGTTATGGATACTATTGGCCAACCGTGATTCGGGACGCTACGGACTATGTGCAAAGATGCGATAAATGTCAAAAATATGCGAAAATCTCGAGAGTACCGGCGACAGAACTCACACAAATGGTTAGCCCTTGGCCGTTTGCAATATGGGGAATCGATATAATCGGCTTCTTGCTAATCTCCAAAGATGGTTCAAATACGCAATAGTTGCAGTCGATTACTTTACTAAGTGGGCGAAAGCAGAGCCCTTAGCTACAATCACCACCAAAAAGGTCATTAATTTCATTGTGCGAAACATCATGTGCCATTTTGGCCTCCCTCGAACTATCATTACGGACAATGGAACCCAGTCGAAATTAGGAAGTTCAAAGAGTTTTGTCAAAAGTATGGCATTGATAAAAGTTTTGCAGCAGCTGCTCATCCAAAAGCCAATGGACAAGTAGAAGCCATAAACAAAATAATCAAATCCATATTGAAAAAATGTTTGGAGAATGCTAGAGTAAAGCGGATGGATGAGCTTCTGACAGCACTTTGGGCTTATAGAACCACCCACAAGTTAGCGATTGGCCACACTCCATTCATATTGGCATATGGCACGGAAGCTGTTATACCCACGGAACTTGAAGTTCCTTCACATCGGGTAACTGATTATGACCCTAAGACGAATCAGGATCTCTTACTGGAATCACTGGACTTTGTTGACGAAAAACGTGAAGAAGCTGATTTAAAGGCGATTGCATATAGGCACCAACTCGCTCGATATTATAATTAAAAGTCTGATCGAGAATCTTTGATGTGGGAGATCGCATTTCGAAGCGAGTTTTTTCGATCCCATGGCATATGAACCCCACATGGGAAGGTCCATATGTTATTGAACGGAAGCTTGGAGAGGGAACTTTTATGCTAGCGACCGTCGATGGCGTGACACTCCCCCGAGCATGGAATAGCGACCATCTACGTCGTTATTACACTTAGTTGTTTCCTTTGCATTTTAGTAGCAATTGTTTCCAGTATGTTTTTTATTTTGTATTCGGCATGTAATAAGACAATTCAGTTGTTCCAATTTGATTATTGATAATAAAGGCTCGAAGCCGCTTTTTATGAACAATCGATGTTCCGTGTGTTGTAATTCCTTGCTTAAAATTAAATCGCATTATTCTGTCTGGCGTATGAACGTAGACACAAAATTAAAAATCAATCGATAAACGATTTAAAAATCTCTAAGTCTCCGGAGTGTGGACTAAAGTACTCTGAGCCCTCAGAACGTGGACTAGAGTATAAACGACTTAAAAATCTCTAAGTCTCCGGAGTGCGGAAGAGTACTCTGAGTCCCCAGAGTGCGGACTAGTGTATAAATGACCTAAAAATCTCTAAGTCCCCGGAGTGTAGACTAGAGTACTCCGAGTCCCCAGAGTGCGGACTAGAGTATAAACGACTTAAAAATCTCTGATTCCCCGGAGTGCGGACTAGAGTATAAACGACTTAAAAATCTCTAAGTCCCCGAAGTGCGGATTAGAGTACTCTAAATCCCCAGAGTGTGGACTAGAGTATAAACGACTTAAAAATCTCTAAGTCCTCGGAGTGCGGACTAGAGTACTCTGAGTCCTCATAGTGTAGACTGGAGTATAAACGACTTAAAAATCTCTAAGTCCCCGGAGTGCGGACTAGAGTATTCTGAGTCCCCAGAGTGAGGATTAGAATACAAACGACTTAAAAATCTCTAAGTCCTCGGAGTGCGGACTAGAGTACTCTAAGTCCTCAGAGTGCAAAGTAGAGTATAAACGACTTAAAAATCTCTAAGTCCTCAGAGTGCAGACTAGGGTCCTTTGAATCCTCAAAGTGTGGACTAGAGTATAAACGATCTAAAAATGTCTAGGTCCCCAGAGTGCGGGCTAGAATACTCTGAGTCCCCAGGGTGTGGACTAGAGTATAAACGACTTAAAAATCTCTAAGTCCCCAGGGTGCGGATTAGAGTACTCTGAGTCCCCAGAGTGCGGTCTAGAATATAAACGACTCAAAAATCTTTAAGTCCCCGAAGTGCGGACTAGAGTACTCTGAGTCCCCAGAGTGCAGACTAGATTATAAACGACTCAAAAATCTCAAAGTCCCGGAGCATGGACCAAAATTGAAGCAATTCAGGAATCTTCGAGTCATGCGGAAATGAATAAGTGCTTACGTGACCCGCATAACTTTGTTTCAAGTACAAGATGGGTGGTAGACTAAGCAGTGAAGATCGTCGGAAAAAGCAAAATTTTATTAATCGAAGATTCGGTTCCATTACACCTCTTCTAGACTCGAAGAAAAAAGTCTATTTACAACGACTATGAACATAAATAGAATTAATTACATGATCCAGGCTTATTTGCATTAAATGAGGCATGATAGCTACTTTTTCAACTTCTTCTCCTTCCTCGGTTTCTCTGAAGAATCCTCCCCCAGGCATTCTCTCTTGGACGCCTTGCTTGCTAGGGAACCGATGCCCGGGGAAGGGAGAGGAACTTTTAGTGGCGAGGTCCCAACGGGGAGAATAACCTTCAGGGGTCGGTTCAGTGGATCGTCAAGTTCCACCACCCGAGGCTCAACCTTAATATCAGCCTTCTTCCTCCCCTCTTCCATGATTTTTCTCCTTCATGCTTAGTTTTGAAGTGTGTTCGGACGCGCCTGTAATTTCAAGTTCATCGTTTTCTATCAAATTTGTCTTCGTCAAATGCCTCAATCACTTGAGCGTTAGGTCCGAGAGTCTCCTCCGTTTGAATTGCCTCTTCCACTTTCTCCTCCGTCTTCGTGGCGACATCGCTCCTTAAAGTAGGTTCAAGATCGGAATGGCCTATATGAAGTCATAAAAAGCAAATGTTAGTACATGCCATAAGATATTGTCTTTTGGACTCTAGGAAGAAAAACTATGCACCGATTTCCAATTGGCTCTCAACTGTTTTAGGAGTTTCGCCCTCTGAAATAGGAGATAGAGCGAGAATATCAAGGCCAGTCTTCTCTGGGTCATAACCAGTATGCTGCTCGAAAGGATCAAGTGATGAGCGACCAATCGGCTGAATAGAAGGAGGAATTGGAGACTCAATTCCGGATGTACCAGTAGTGTCATTCTTCCCTTTTAATAAGGAGGAGTCTCTTCCGTAAAGGGCCTTTGCCGCGGATAGGTCAGTGCGCTCATTCTCGCGAAGCACTTCCTTCATAGGAGAATCCTCATCAACCTCTTCAGTTCCCAACTCAACCTTTTTAATTTTCGTTAAAGTGTCCCATGCTTCGGCCAAAGATTCGAGGTAACCCTCGTCAAGAAATGTTAGGTCGCGATGTATGAGAACTCGAGCATTGTACTCGGCTATGAGTGGATCAAACATGAACTTAATTTCCTCCCTACCAGCCTCAGCAGCTTCCTCGAGGTGAGAATCGATTTTCGAAAGAGCCATTTTTTTTCCCTCCTCACGGGCTGCGTCCTTCAGCGCTTCGGCTTTGGAGAGCTCCTCATTAAGCTTTGTTTTCAGAAGTCGTAGCGACAATCTCATCACAGTATCGTTGCGACTCCTCATGGATGGCAGTTTTTTCTTCTTTTTCTTTAAGGAATAGCTCCTTCAATTCTTTAACTCGCTGAGCGAAGACCTCTCTTTCTTTTTGGACTGAGTCCTTTTCTAAGGCTAAGGCGCCACAGCGTTGAACTGCTTCATCAATTTCTTTTTTGTGTGTGGCCTCCAGGCGATTGACTGCCTCAGCAGTATCTTTAGCGTACTTCTGAATGGCCTCAAGTTGAGATTTATACAAGGAAAGCTCTTCATCCTGAGCTTCGATAATATTTTTTCATGGATGGCTTCAAGCTTTAGGCGATCGATTTCATGCTGGCGTTCCATATAAACTTCAGAAACTTTTTCCTCCAAGTGAACGAATGCATCATGCTGGACGTAGACATCATTCAAGCATTGGCACTTTGTTTAACATGCCTTCGGATAGGATGGATCGCAGGAAGAAATTTTAGTCCGTCAAAACATATTTTTGGAAATGTGGCTTTAAGCTCAGCTAGCTTTTCTGCTATCGATGGATCGTGTGCAGGGGCCAAGAAAGTTTGTCTGGCCGAAACCACGGACTTCTTATGGGGCTCGTGAGGTTGCCTAGTGCTTAATGAACCAGAATGCTGGTCGTTGTGAGCTTCAGATTGAGACCCCCTTTGAGCATATTTCTCCTTGCTTTGCTCTGGTTGAGGAGGAGGATCGTTGGGGTATGAAGAGTGGCTGTAAGTTTTCCTTCGAGACGACAACAAATCTCGGGGATAATAGTCTCTATCGCTGCTGTCGTCTCTGTCTCGACGTCTATCAGACCCTAAGTCTCGGCTGGAAGGATGGAAGATAGAAAACCCGCGAAGGCGGTCAAAGCCGTGTGTTCATCCCATATCACCTGCATAGAAGTTAAGCGAAGAAGAGTTAGTGAGAAATCGCATGATGGTTAAAAATTAAGTGTGGGGTGAAGTACGAGTGTTAGTATGTGCCCTAGTGTTTCCCCTCGACTGACCAGTTTCTTTAACTTTTCTTATCGGAGTTTTCTCTCCTTGATGATGGGCTTGAATGCCTTCATCGCCTTTCACGGGCGAATGAAGTTTTAGGGCTTTTAGATCGTCGAAGCCGTAATTGAGAAAGTCATCGGGAATAGTAAGATCTGATAAGCCTTTCAATGAACCCTCTATGTGGAGACTGCTCTTTCTCCATCGGAGTGAGGCTCCGCCTACTGTTTTCTTTCTTAGTTTGAAGGCTAATTTCTTTTTTCCTTTTGAAGGAGGAGGCGGTTCATCGATGCCGGGTGCATCTGTCACCGGTTCTGAAAGAGGACTTATATGCTCGTCGGACGCTTCCGGTACCCTGGCCCCTCTAATTTCACCTTCCTCGGGTATGTCGGAGGCCCCATCTATAGGGGCACCGAAGGCCCGACCTGTTCTTTACCCTTCTTCGCCGCGGATCCGGTTAGGAGACTAGTTCGACGACCTTCCGCCAACAGCCCAAACTTTAGGAGCGACTCATTAGAAATAACATATTTTATATCCCGATCTTCCACGGGAGTAGAACAAATGGCCTCGACGGCCTCAAAAAACCAAGCACCTTCGAGACGTGGGCTGATGCCTGTGAAAAGACCGAAGGAAGTTTAGAAAGAATGCACTTCATGCTTTAGGCAAATAACGAGTCCGGAAATGAAACTAACTTACTTCCAACCTTCTTCTCGCAAAGCCAAGGGGGCAGGGCACGTAAAACCATTCTTGCTTATAATGGGAGAATTTACTCCATGCCTCTGTTAGGATCTAACACTTAGAGTGTGGCTCAAGGAATATGAAAGAAGGACTGTCAGACCGTATGTTGAAGCGATAGATGTAGAGAATATCCTCAAGAGTAGAGAGTCTGAATAAGATGCTTATGAAAAGAATACAAGTGTCGTGGATAAATGCATGACTGTTGGTGAGCCGGAGCGATTCCGATGTACCATAGCACCTCGTGGAGAAATGAATTGAACGGTGGTATACTCCTGACCTAGCACATGAATTTGTTGCAAGCTGTATATCCAGCTAGTGGCAGGTGAGGCCGATCTTGCCCCGATGGAACTAATACGTCATTGAAAGGGATTCCATGAATTGTACATAATCGACGAAGGCCGGCTTCTCCTATCCTTGAAGCTTGCGAATCAGCTGGATCATCCAGGATGGTTGCTCCATCTATGGCATCAGGAGCCAGACCAATAAATGCAGCTGATGGATTAAGGATACCCTGTGTATGAGTTGTCAATGGATTCGAAGTTCCTACTGCTTCTTGCTGAGAACTTGGCTCAGGCTTGTCGGACACTGCAGCAGAGCTCGATCTTTTGGAGATCTTCGATAAACATAGAAAATGGATAGACGCCTGTTTGAACTATACTTAAAAACAATTGATATCAGATATAATATGGTACTACATCCCCCTGTGTTGTGTGTGAACTAGTGCTACAACCTAAACATGAGTGCCGAAAAAATTAAAGTTTTAAACATAAGTGTGGTATGATAGAGCTTTAAGTTATTATCCTCGGAGACAGTCATCGCCGATCGTCTCCTACAGTCTATTATATAACTGACAGTAATCGTTTAGGAGTCGAACATTGGCCATAGAGTGTGGAACTATCTATCTGCATTTGGAGACTATCTATCTGCATTTGGTCAGTTGAGTTAGCATTGAATAACATTCGAGTTGTGGGGTAGGTAGTTTGAATCTGTGTAGTTAATGCCCCGCTATTACCCCGCTACGACCCCGCTATATCCCATAGCGTATTTCTACCGCTACAATTTTTCTATATAGCCCCAGAATATAGCCTTTCCGCTTTAATCCCCGCTATTTCCGCTATATCCCATTATTTCCGCTATATTCCGCTATTCCCGCTATATCTTTTTTAATAAAATGAATTGAAAAATTGCATTTATACATTATAAAATTATGAAACTAATTTATTTGATTTAATTTTTAATATATTTTCGGAAATGAAAATAGTCTAATATTCTACCAAATTCAATTATGTTATATAACAGTTTTTCGTTTATTTAAAGTATATTCGCACATCTTTTTATTTAAAATTATTTATATATTATTTATAATTCAATTGAATGATAATTTTTCATTTAATTACCATTTATATATTTGTAAAAACATTAAGTACGAGTTTTATATGCTATTTTAGAGCCATCCGCTATATCCCGTTATATCCTCGCTGTATCCCCGCTATGACTTTTTGCACCTCCACCGCTTTGAATCTACCGAGCGCATTAACTGCACAGAAACTTTGAATTAAGTCCCGAGTTAATATGCTTTATTATTGGTTATTGTCTGTTATTTATTGCTTAGTTGTGAAGGTGAATTATACAAATGAATGTTATAACTGAATTGGAATAGTTTCGGTTATCAATGTCAACCCATTACACTATGGGATGGTCGAACCGTCCCAACATTTCCCTCTCTTTCTAGCTATCGAACCAACTTCCTCAAGCAATTCCGGGCCACTATCCCTAATTACCGAACGACCTCCCTTGGACCTATACCGAAGCCCATTACAGTACTCCTCTCTTTCACATTTCTCTGTAGGTACTGAACCACTCTCTCATTCGAGACCGAACGAAACTCTCTCATTAGCACTACTCCAACAAGAGATTTATCAACCAATAGAATTCCACACAAAATACCGACCCGGAGTTGTTACTTCCTTTGCTGAACGGCAGCTATTCGCCTGTACCGGTTCGCTCACATTAAAGTCAATGAATGGACTTAGTCTCGCATAGGCCGAGCCGCTCATTCTCAGAGTTTCAACCTACTCTATAACTAAGTTCCTGACGATTCAACATCGCTACGATGGGCTGACGATCGTCCTCCCTCGACCGAATGATGATCAGAGTTCCACGAATTATACACCAACCCCCACGAATCACCAAATCTTCTTCTCTCCCATGTCCCCGATTTCGAAGTCAAAGCTATATCTGTTCCCCTAGTAGCTTACCCTAACTCCACCTAGATTGAACCAAATTCCTAGCCTAACTACTACTTGGGAACCCACGAGAGACTACATTTAGGGATATAAATCGAGTGAAAAGCTCATATCTAGATGCGAATAATTAGGCCTATGAAAGCTGTTGGGTTTGAGGCGAGGTGTGGTTAGGTTCGTTTGCAAATGGAGCTTCAAAATAGATTTCCTGGCTCTGAAAGGAAGAAAGGACGAATGATGGGTGTGGCTCGAGAGAAGAGTAGGCCAGGGGAACTTGTTAATAAAAGAAAACGAAAGTGAGTAGAAAGAACTGAAATGTGGGCTTTATATATGGGGAGAGGGATGCGAACGGGCCTTAACCAGTGGAGTCGGCCAAAGTGCTTCGGGGGTTTGGTGAATAAGTGTGCCGAGCGGTAGAGAGTAAAATGATTGAGTGGTTCGGCACTCGTATGTCGGCCGAACCGTGGTAAAATAGAATATAATAGAAAGTATAATAGTAGTAAGTAAGATAATGAGTAGATGGAAACGATGTTAAGATGATGGTGCAACGAGAAGTTCAATTTCACCAGGTAAACGGAGAAGCATAGTTTTGAGAAATCCAGCGTGATTCAGCCTTCGAAATGTTACATACATACAACTTTTGGGAAGTTAAAACAGAATTTAGTAGTACTGGTTGTTAGTTCAAAGCACGTCGTGTTGATTCACATGACGCGCTTTGGGGGACAAATATTACCCGGTACTGTGGTCCGGCTACAGAGCGACAGTCGTAGAGCCTATGGCTGAACCTAGACGGGACTTAAACTAAGGACGGGTTGGAAGTATAAGAGGCTAGTGTGATTTGAGTTTGGTTCCGACTATACAAGTTGGTTCGCCATGTTTGATTTTAGTCGGCGTGATTGTAAGACACAAGTATGCAAGTTGGATCGGCATTGGAATGTGAATGTGACGGGCCGTTCAAGAGTGGCTCAACTAGGGTAGTCCGGTCAAGGTGGTTCGGCCACTCATCGCTCAGTCATGAAGAGAAGATCATCGCTCGGTCTTTAAGAGGAGGTCATCGCTCGACCAAGAAAGGAAAGACAAGGTGGCTCAGCCAAGAAGGGTTCGGCCTCTGTCGCTTGGTATGGGTGAGGTTAATCTTGATGGTTCGGCTGGTCATGGACCGACCTCATAAGAACTAAGTCACATGCTGCTTGAGCAAAGGCGCATAGCCAAGACCGTACAGTCAGTTGTGTTTCAGTATGCATGGCTCGGCAGACCTTGGTTCGGCGAATCGTGTAGTGGTTAGTTAACTCTTCAACTTTCAACAAAGTGACGCGGCTGACATTTCTTTGCTTCGAGTCATAATACCACTTGCTCCGAGTTCCTTGAGAGATCACTTCGAGCCAACAACGAGGCAACCTATGGGTCGGCATAGGTGGTTCGGTGGAGGCTGTTCGATATGACTTGTTCGACCGAATTGACTTACAACTATGGGCCGAACTACTTTGGTCTTGGACCTGTGCAGGGAGTCCAGCATATCTTCATCTATAAATAGAGTGGCAGGGGAGCAGTGAAGGGAGGCCTTTTTCCGAGGACACTCTGCCATTTTTGATACTAGCTTTCTTTCAGTTAAAACTTGTATTCGAGCAATTTGCTTACGAATTGTATCTGTATTCAAGTCTTGGAGGAAAGCAATAAAGATTATATTAACAGTGGATGCAGGCAGTTACGTCGAACCACTATAATTCCGGTGTTCTTGTTTTTGCAGTTAATTTTGCATACATCCCTTAGTTTTAATTTATTATCTTCATTAATATCTCTACACAAATCTTTTCTTGAGTGTTAGTGACGAATTTTGGTGCTAACAATTTTTGAATCAATTCAACATTTTCTAAAGTTGTAATCATTTTCTTAGTATGGTATTCACTTTTACTATTTAATCAAATTATTAGTATTTCAAAGCATTAAATTATGCTTATAACATTTCGTATACATTAAAATTATTATTTATAGAAATAATGCCATTTGAACACTTTCATTACTTAAGTCTTACTTTTATAATATTCTATTACATATTCCTATTTAACATTACAACTTTTTAAACATTTCTAGTAAGTTATATATAAGTTTTAAGAATGTAATCGAATGTTACACAAGTTTATCTTATTCAAATTTAGTTAAAAACGTTCAAAAGTTCACATTTTCTTAAATTTCACAATCTTTTAATTACAAGTTACAAATATCCAATTTCATACGGTTTCATTAAATACTTAGTTCCTAATTTCTTATTTATCCCTTTAGAAGTTTCTAACTATTAAAATAGTCAAGATTTCATTCATTATAATAATTAAGATTTCCAATTTACATAAACTTAAGAACTGATACCGGGCTCATTTCAAATCATTTTGAAATAATAATATTCATATCTTTTATAGATCAAATCATATTTAGGAATTTAAAATTAAGATTTATTTATCAAAACAAATGTGTAGTAAAGCTACTACAGTGGTCTTACCACTTTGAAACTTGAAAATGAATGTAAATGATGCGGCCGTCATTACCGAAATTAATTTTCAGCGACAGAAGATGGGAGTACAGAACTTATTTCCTTTTAAAATTCCTTTAAAACATTTCTCTCAAATTGCATTTAAAATATTTATATCTAAAAATACTTCCAGATAATACTAAATCACCAAAAAAATTTGAAAATAAATTTCAAAACCCCGAAACTTAAGTCTCAAATTTCCAATTCATATTTAGTTTATTTGTTTTGCCGCCAATATTTATAAAATTCCACTTCCAAGCAACCAAATATAACACATATAACTATATCCATTTATAAAATTTATTCTTTTATATAAAAAATATAATGCTAGGTAAAATTATTTCATTTATCCATATTTCAAAAACAATGTTGTGTTGATCTGCCCTACTAAGTGTTTAAAAATTTCTATCGATGTCATAATGTCATATGTACCGACCAGAATTTATAAATACTCAACAGAACAAATTAACATGATATAAAAACATTTTATAACATTAACAAGTAAGCTCTCTCATATATATACACTCGGAAAAATTCATTCTAGGATAAAACTATCCTATCTCCAATGAGTCGGACCCCACAAGGCTGAGGTTATCGCTAAGCCAAAGCTCTAATACCAAACGTAACAACCCACCTTTTTGGATGGTTTAAATCGACAACAAAGCACACGTGTCAACTTAAACCATCCAAAAAGAAGGATTGTTAATGAGGTAAATAAGAAAATAAGATAAATGAAAGGAAAAACAAAACAAAGAATCTCACAGCGGAATGATAAAATATAATAAACAAATAAATAGTTCATGAAGCTGTTTTACAAATAACATTTTATTACACTTTTACAATACAATCAGAGTTATACATAAAGCAAAAATAAATAAATAATGCAGCGGAACAACATGATGCAGTGGAATATATATAAAATAATAGTATACAAATTTCCGTCTTCGTCCTCCAGAAATAGTCTTTAATGCTGAAATGCTCAAGCTGACCTGTGTGTAATGAAAAACAAAACACTCGAGTCGGAACTAAAAGATCTTATGTAAGTTAAATCAAAATAAGTAAATATGAGTGTAACGGCTTCAGAGATGTTTACGGGATTTTACATCTCCTATCCATTATTTAACATGCGTGCAATAACTTAAGAGATGTTCAGAATTCCATCTTCAAAGATCTGTTAAACTATTTACATACATACTATTATAGTATGTCTACAGTAAAATAAAGTATTAAAATAGCGTTAAGGCGTTGCCCATGTTCCCCTTAACACTTTTTTATATAAATACCGTAGTTTATACAGATACTGTAAGCTCCATCAAATCGATGGAATACTCAGGGAGCACTCCATAGGTACGATGCAAACCAAAGTCGAAGTGGGCGCGATTAAGATAAATATGATAAGGCACGTGTGACAATGCCCAGGGTAGGATACTACCATTTTGCACTCCCAGACGAGTGGTAACGCATAGCAGCTACTACCGCACACCATGGAACACACTCCTAAAATCGAATAAAGGGGTGGCCACCAAATCAATCATAAAGTAATAAATATAGTATCGAAGAAATGTGCCCGATAGGGGAAGCGACCCCACATGGCCTTGTATAGCTCATGTTTTAATCATTTTAATTATGACCCGAAAGTCAAGTCTATCCGTCATCGTTCTCTTACTTCATTCCATTAGCGTTCACCGAACCAACCTGCTTCATTTTGGATTCTCCACTACGTGCACAGTTGTTAAAGTGGTTTTCGGTATTGGCAGAGAGTATGACAATATCTGATCTTGGTCTCTTTAACAACCAAACGCTTCTTTCACAACGGTTGGTTCTTTCACATTTTCAAAACCGATTCACAATTGATACCAAAATATCATATTCACTTCAAGATCCGTATCACTTTCGAGACGATATTCACTTTCGAAATCATTGATCACTTTAAATCATATTCATTTTCAAAATCATAACCACAAAATAGATTAAACCATCATATCAAAATATTCGTCTCTAAGTCAATTAAATCTAAATCATAACAGTTCCAACTTTATCAGTTTGAATGTTGAAAGTAATATATATATATATATATTGAAATACTTATACATTAAAAATAAATTACAATTTAAATACAGGTTGTAGATTAAAAGCAGTATATATATTAAAAGAGTTTGTATATTAAATAGGCTATATATTAAATAATTTATATATTAAAAGTTGTTTATAAATTTAAAAAAGTATATATGAAAATAGTTTATAATTTAAAATAGGTTATAGACAAAAAAGTTTATATATTAAAATTGGTTATATATTAAAATAGTTAATGTAATAAAAATTATTAATATATTAAAACAGTTTATATGAGAAAATAGTTTATATGTTAAAAGAGTTTGTATATTAAAAGAGTTTATATAGAAAATAGTTTCAAATTAGAACTATTTCTTTCAATTTCACAAAACAATTCACATGAACTTTAATTTCAAAAAATTAATTTAAATCAATCTCAGTTCAACGATTTCAATTCAAAAGGCTAAAGGTTTCGATTCAAATTCTCATTAAAACCATTTCACTTTATATCGATTTCAAATCCATGCTTGAACTACAAATTTAAACCACTTCAAATTCAATAGATTTCAAAGTTTAAATATTCAAACATTTACAATAACTCAATTTTGATAAATTTCACTCATATTTCAAAATTCAACTTTAAGATCTTAAATCAAATTCTTTAAACAATTCATTTACACCAAATTCAATTTCAACCTTTTTAAAAGCTTGGATTTTGAAAAATAATTCAATTCATATAGATCAATTTTTATTCCATAATATCATTTAACTGGATTCAAAATTTAAGTATTTAAAATCATTTAATTTAACCAACCTGATATCCGTATATAATTTTCCACCTTATGTTAAAGTGATACGGATATACATCATTTCAGCCCGCAATAATTTAAATTCACGGGTATATACCATTTTAGCCCGCAATCTCGAGTAAAATTCAAAATCCATAAAATCGCTCGAGTTTGTCATTTCAACCCGTAACGATTTTTCCCTAATCTATAAGAACATTCGGGTATGTATCATTTCAACCCATAGTGATTTTCCTAACAATAACTAAGGGAACTTGTAGTGTGATAACAACATATAAAATAAATATAATATCCAATCATCCAAATATCAACAATTAAATATCCATCACAACCATCATTTAAATCAAATAATAAATCACAAAAAATAAACTGGTTATCATTATCAGATATTTAACTGGCAAATAAATTCAATATTAATTTAAATGGCAATTCAATTCAAACAAACTCTAATCAAATTTAAATAACCATTTAAAATACCAAACAACAATCAATCAATTTCTAATCACACCATAAATTTAATTCAACTAACATAACATGGTTTAGTATTCGTGAGTGGTTTAAAACACCCATCTTTGATTTTTCGTCGATTTAAAGTCCAAATAAAGCTCAAAATTCTAACAGTCTCAGAATGCAGCCAAACCAGTTCCATAATGTCCGAATTTCAATATAATCGCAACAGAGAAACCACGCACGAATCTGAGCCCATATGCAAAAAGTTATTAACATTAGAAGATTGAAATTCAAATTTAAATAAATTAAAAATATAAACAAATCAAACCTAACCACGTCATCATCTCTCTCACGCGACCCAACAGATTCAAAACCGAACCCACGCCCACGTCCTTCAGCCGCACTTTGACCGGCCACGCATTCCACCAGAAACCTCCAACGACCAAGCCACCGCCATCAACGTACTCCACGCCTCCGGCCGCACCTCCCTCATACCACACGATCGCCCCAAATCACCACTGGCCTCCACGCATTCGAACCCTAAATTACCAATTCCGACCGCCTCCAGCACCATAGGCGATGCAACCACCTCTGCTCGACTCCCGACACCACTCTCCACAATACCCACAAATCATTTGTGCCAATTAAGGCGCGAATCGAAAATCCCAAATCGCCAGTTGGGGTTCGCGATTTATGACCTTTGATCGCGATTCCAGATCAACTCGAGCGCTATTTCTGAAAACGAGCACTTGTCGTTGATTCGTATTGTCGAGACCTTCAAAACGGTATATAATATGATAGGGTTTGATGAATTTGAATTTTGAAATTGATTTGAAATTTTGAAATTAAGTTTTGGAGTTAAGAATTAGGTTTCTGCCATTGAGAAAGAGGGAAGAACAGACAGATAGAATTGTACGTACAGCAATAAGAAAATAAAAGGTTGCTAGGGCTAGAAAAAACTATTTATATTGACAGAGATAGGGAAGATGAATGGACATCGAATTGGGTCGAAACAATAACAACTACCCGAAAAGCCTGTTTTGTTTCGAAAACAAAACTGAGTCATCCAATATAACGAAATGTAGGATTTCAATAATTTTAAACTCAATAGAACTAGTTTCGGACCCTACTTCCATTGTATACAGAAGTTATCTTCCAAAATCAAACTATATTCATTTAAATTCTTTAAATCAATTTCTATGCGTTTCGAGCTCGCACGATCAAACGATAAATCTGATCGCTACGAAACTTGAAATTCTACAATAATACGCTATTACGGATCTGATGAAACTGGTTTTGTTGAAATTTGAGACAGTGGTAAGTGGCAAAATTTCACGTTAATTAAATAATTTATTATCAAATTGGTTTAATCACATTTTAAATTCAAATTTTAAAAAAAAATGATTTTATCATTTTTGATTACATAGGAATTTATAGTCTTTAAAATAAATTTTTCATGTTAATTTCAAGGTTTAAATATTGCACTAATTTTAGTGTTCAATTACAACTGAAATAAAATCCTAATTAATAATAATTTAATTTCAATCAAAATACTTTATTTCGATTTACATTCTTATTGTTTAATCATCTAATACCTTATGAATATAATAAACATTAGTTTACACTTTATTACATTCAAATTCTACAGTTACCATCAAAACCTATATTAACTGTAATATTTCAATTTTATTAATTCCATTAATTACCAATTTTAATTCCTTATTTATAATTATAACCAAATTAACTTTACAATAATTTCAATTGATTGAAATAACATTAAAATAAGGGTCAATGGCGCTCAAACAACATTATTAAATCATATTCTAATTATTTTTCCCATTAATTGATAATAAATTTTAATTTCTTACAATGTTAAATTCTAATATACAAAAATACGGGTCGTTACAATATCCATCGCAGTCACCAACGTACGGTTTCATGTCATATCCTCCACGGTCAATTCCAACTCCGAATTCAAACGAATACTTGGAAGAAATTGAAGATGAAGATGTTGAAACTGAAGACATGGAGGATGGAAATGCTGATAATGAAATTTCACATTTGGATAGCATGAAAATCGCCGCTTCACATGACGAAGATGAAACACGGATAGATGCTATGAATGTTAACAATGATGCTCCTTTAGATGATATTCCAGAGAAAGTTGATAACATTGACAAGCATATCGAGATGAAAGAACCGTTATAGGATGACCAATGAAATGACACAATCATGGAAAGATCTATTATGCAAAAAGTTCAATTTACCAATGAAATGTTTGGACTTGAATGTATGGAGAAAGGCTCTCGAGTCGATATGATTTTAAATCAAAGGAATCTTTAATTGAACATATGAGTGAATGGTCGATAAAATATTCATTTAAAAACATAAAATCTCATGTTAAAGAGATCACTGCTATATGTTATATTGATGCTAATTGTCCATTGCGGCTTCATGCTATTGTTTCTAAAAGAGATCATGCTGGGTGGTGGGTGATAAAAACATACTCTAGGGATCACACATGCTCAAATCCAATCATCAACTCGAATCACAAACAAGCAACAACCAAATTCATCTGTACCAAAGTCCTTCCACATGTTCGATCGAACCCAAGTTACACTGCAAAATTTGTCCAAGAGCTTATGGCAAATACGTACAAAATTCAAATAAGCTACATTAGAGCTTAGAAAGGACCAAGCAAAGCTATGCCTAAAATATTTGACGATTGGGAATCTTCATACGATGCTTGTCACAGTTTTTTTCTGCAATACAGAAATGCAATCCAAGCACTGTTTATCATGTTCATATATAAGGCGTTCAATTTTGGGAGGCTTTCTGGGCAATTGGACCGAGCATTGAAGGTTTCAAGCATTGTCGCCCTGTTCTTTCTATTGATGGAACACATCTTTATGGTAAATACCAAGGTACGCTGTTTGTGGTTACAGGAGTTGATGCAAACAACTCTCCTTTTTCCTTGGCATTTGCTATTGTACATGCATGGGACACTTAACCTCATCTTTACATGCAAGATGCATTACATTCATTTCTGATATAATAAAAGAAATTCCAACCGTCTTGCAAGAGAAATAGAGAAGACCGCATCATCATCGCTTCTGCCTTCATCATTTGAAAGCAAACTTCAAAAATGCTGGTTTTGATAGTAAGATTTTGCAAAATTTGTTTCATGCTTGTGCTGAAGCAAAAAACGAGGTAACATATAAAGAACTAAGAAAGCAACTAAAAATTGTAAGTCCGGCTGCTGATAGAAGGATTGACAGAAGTCTCAAACATAAAGATGAACAGGGGGCTCTTTACAAGGACAACGATGAACGTTTATGATGACTACTAATGCTTCGGAAAATTTCAATGGAATTCTAAAATGTGTAAGATCGTTACCGATAAAAGCATTAGTAGCACGGACCTTTCATCGTCTTAATAGTTACTTCTGGAGAAGACGTACTGATGGATTGAAGTACACAGCTACGCTAACACCAACGTATGAAAATTTGATGAAAAAATATGCAGCAAAAGCACGCAATAAGAGCATTAACAGGTTCAGCTCAAGTAACAGACACAAACGCATGTAACTACGTAGTAAATATTATCAGTGACAAGTGCAGTTGTTCATGCAATATTTCTATTCGTGCACATTTTCCATGTTCTCATGTTTTGGCTGCATGCGCACGATGCAGAGAAAGGGAACGAAGCTTACCATGATCTTATTTCGTCATGGTTTACAGCAAACAATTATAGACATAGTTATTCTTCAGTTTTTCACCCTGTGTCCGACAGTAGATATTGAAATGTACATCAAGGCTTAACTATACATCCGCCGCCAACACGTAGAAATACATGAAGACCTAGGTTCACAAGAATTAGGAGAGTCATGGACGAAATGGAAACATAAGACAGAACAGTTGTGGACAATGCGATAACTTGGATCATAAGAGAAGAACGTGCAGAAAGCAATAACTAATTTGATTGTTTTTAATACTTTGTCATTCGTGTATTGTATAACTTTTTTTTATGTTGTAAGCTACTTTGCTATTACAAGTTATCTTCGTTCGAACCTTTATATCAGTTGTTATGCTCTGTAACTTTGATTTATTTTGTACGAAGCTTTTGTACTTTATATCCACGATACGTAACATGAAACAACAAAGTAACACATAAAACAATAAATAAACATTACAACCAAAATACAAGACAGCATCAACTTTTGGAGGTATGGGTCACAGCTATCTTTATATAGCATCATTATTATTTAGGCGCAACTATGAGTTGCACCTTTAAAAAAACAAGTAGTGCAACTCATAGTTGCGTCAATAATGTAATTACTATAATTTGACTTGGCGCTACTAAGAATGATGCGAATTTTAAAATAAAAATTATTAGAGCAACTACAAGCTGCATCTTAAACTGAGCGGTTACAAATTGCTACGTTGGACGTTGACTGGACAGAAACTGACCTTGTTTGATAATAAGTTTCAAAACCAGCACCAATAGCGAAATCGTTTTGAAAACAAGCCTACTTCGAAAATTTGTCCTAATAAAAACTAATGAATGCATCTTTTTTCTTTCAAATTCAATCTCAGTTCCGGTAAGCATCATAAATCTTTCCACCATACCAGATATCATAGCAGGCGGAGACTGAAAAGAGTACACAGTGGAGCTTTTTGAACCAACCAGCACCGATGAAACAAGTTTGCAGTTTGAAATTGCTCAATGCATATATCGCGCCGTCTTAATGCAACAACAATTGTTCAAAGAACAAACAAATAATTCTAAGCATGAAATCTCATACTATAATACGATTCTTCAGAGTTGGGCTTTGTCACCACTGAAGTATATTTAACATAGTAGGATGTATAATACGAAGACTTCATATCCAAAAATAAAAATAAAAAATAAAAACCCATGAATCCACGCAAATAAATATCTCGAGTGTTCTTAAGCAACCATTTGATTCAAAGTCAACATACCTTACAAGAAATAAAATTAGCCAAAAATCGTATCTGTCAGGTCAATCTTCTACCAAAAGTTTGCCTGTAAAAAGAAACAGACCAGCAGGTTGAGAAGAAATTGTCAAAATTGCACTTTGAATTAGTTCTGCAACTGGGATTTCCAACTTTTACTTCTCTATAGTTAAATATATTTTGGAAGTAGTAAAACAGTGGCTGATGCAAGTTTTAATGCTTACATGATGACAGTATTAAATCTTAATTCAATTTTTATTCTTCTTAAACCCAAGTAATTCAAATTAAGTTTCTTTATACCACAAATAAACTCCTGACTAATAAATTAATTGTAGGTAATCCCACGAAGAAATTACAAATAGACTGGTCCCTCTGTGTATACCACTCAGAAGGGAATTCAAACTTGGGAACTCGCAGGGAGGAAATATGCTATGATATAATATCCAATTTCTCATTTATATCATAGAGCACAAATTCACCAAAAAAGTAATAGACCGTCACCTTATGCATTACAACACTGGTATTCCGGATGAAATACATAGCTTCGAATCAGCTCCTCCACTAACCACACTATCATCTTTCCACCAGTCTACACTTAGTACCTACATTTACCAAGAATGAGTCGATATCTACCTAAAACTTACAGATGCATATTATAAAATTAAAAATCAACCTTATCCTTGTGAGACTCAATCACAGCTAAAGGCCACTGCAAATTAAAATTTCATATATAGTTAACATGTATCCAAACTAATCATTCTACTAACAATGAATAAATGTATAGGATTGTACCGCTGTTCTCAAATCCCATAGCATAACTTTTGAATCAAGTGATGATGAAACTAAATGATTGGCTGACTTTGGATGCCACTTACAGGATGTAATCCAAGATGTGTGAGACGAGAACTGGAAAATGGGAGCCAAAGATCCTGCTTAAAAATTATATTTAGAGCATGTTTGGCAACTCAATATAAACTATTCATAAACTACTGGTAAATAACTTGAATAGTTCGAGTCTTTGGAAACTTTTTATACATAACCGTTTTGTTTCATATTTACAGGCAAAATGTCACCTTTTAATATTTACCATCCTATTACCTAAAAGTAACCAAACACCAAAATTAACTTATTACTATTTGATAGCAAAAGTGATACTTCATTCAAACGCACTCATTACAATATCTCAAAGGCTCGAGGCTCGACCCCGTGACATCTAGAACCTCTGCCTCAAATGTCACAACATCTCTAACCACTTGAGCGAGAGGTCCTTGACCTAAAATTAACTTATTTTAAAAATTAAATTTACATCGAAACACTTTCACTTATTACTATACAATCAAAACTACCTGGCTTTCATAAGTTACCATTCATAGCTATTCATAGCTCTTTTTAAGATCTAGAGTAAGTAGTTGTCGTACAGGCTATTACCGACATATCAACCAAAAGAACAAAAATCGTTAGATGAATCTCATTTTGGTACTTATCAAAAACAACCTGGCTTTCGAGGATCCCATACTCTCAATATGTTATCAGAACTGCCTGCAGCAATAAGTGCAGATCCCTCACCTCCAATATCAATGAAATTTACTGCTTTATCAAAATGCTGTACACAACATGCACGAAGATTAGATGTACAATACCCAACGCAACACACACATTTGCAATAAATGAAAATGGATGGCCAGAGATAAGTTTAGAAACAATTCTATTGAATATTTCTCTTTGTATATACATAAAATGATGAATAGCAGGTTCATGAAAGCAATTTTGTAAGTTGCAATTAATTAAACTAGCATACCAAGCTGAAAGGGCAATTTCCTGTTTCAACATCCCAGCCTCTGATAGAATGGTCTTTTGAGGCTGAATATATGGTCTCGACATCTGACCACACAACTGAAGAAACACAATTTGTGTGTCCTGCAAAAGTTGATGCTGCTAAACCCTGGTAAGATGAAATAATCCAACTTTATCATTGCTAATGAAATGTATTTTCTAATTTAGCGGAATCATACGTGAATTCTAATGCAACAGAAGTTTGCTATTAATAATAAAATAAATGGATAGTTTCGAAGTATGCAGCACTGATTGCAAGGCTAGCAGGTTAGGCGTTTGGAAATTGACAAATGAGGGGAAAGAAAGTAAAATGCAAGATCAATGCATCTTTGCCTTTTGTCCCCTCGGTTTGTAGACTATCCATATTCCAATTGAAAACAAGACAAAAAGAAGATAAAAATGAGGCTAAAGATAACAGAAAATTTATCTAAAACAGAGCTAATAGGTACTGCACAAATTATAGTCATATGATAAATCATTTCAATGAACAATACCCAAATTTTGTACAACTTTTGAAATAAGCACTTCAAACACGAGTCAAAGGGATGTGAACAAGCACAGAAAAGCAAGCAACGATAGTTTGCCTGTTTGAGTTTTGAATATATTCATTGTAACATATTTAAGCTTCTTTTTATGCTCAAGATAATCAAAGTACAATTACAGTCCAGTATTTTCCCAGATTTTGAGCAAGGCCTTTAGCTCCTGTCGGGCTCAATGTGCATCTGTCCAAGATGTTACATACAAAAGACTCGTAACAAATAACCTCTTCGTTTTTTTCACTGCACTTTCAAATATTGGAACAGAGGATCATGGGACTATCCTATAATATTAGGATCTGAGATTAACTGTACCATCAGAAAATTTGAAGAAAATTATTCACTTCAAATGGCAAAAGAAAGCATATATTTATAAAAGGCATAACGCTGTACGTGTTCAGATGAGAAAAAACTAAGGATCCTATGTCAAGACTTATATTAAACAAAAAAGATGGGGACAATTCATGTCTACATTCGGCTTTTATAAGGTAAACAATGTAAAAAAAGGTGAATTCATGACTGTTTTCAAATAAAACATTCTCCATTAAACTGTTTAACTTTTGTATATCTGAAGATCATACAAGTAGCGGCTTCTTAAAATATCATTTATGTCAAGGTAAGGATGATTAAAGTAATGACCCCTCTCAGAGCATCTTCAACAGTGCGATTATATACTACAAAATTGTAATGGTGGGCAGAAGTATCCTTCCAACAGTGGGTTACTGGTTACGATTTGTAATTGGGCAAAAATTTCAGAGTAACGGATACAAATCTAGAGTCATAGCTGGGTACATGTTTAACAACCACTCAGACTATAAGCGCATGTTCAACAAACTATCCAACATATAGGTGTTTGTTTGAGGGTGCTGATGACATGCAACGATATTATTAATTAGAAATATACAATTTGTATACCGATTCATCTTAGATAAGCTTTTATTAACATCGATGGTAAAGGAAGATCATGAATACCTCCGATTGAGTTTTTTCAGCAGTATCAGAAACTAGCTTCCTCTTTTTTATTTCAACAGAATCTTCTTCTTTGGAATCATTCAATTTCCATAACTTAATAGAGCTATCCCAAGAGCCCGAGCATATCTTAAAGTGCAAAACAGTAAATATTAGAAAGGCTTCAAGAATTATTCAGTGCAGAGTCATAAACCAAAACAGGGTAGAATGTAATAAACCATGTCATTTGAGGGTGCTGATGAAATGCTCATTACAGAATCAGTGTGTCCGCGTAAAATTTTATATGCACTGTTTTTCTGTAAATCAACGCTCTTCGTAGCATCGAACTGTGAGAAAAAAAGCTAAGAATTATAAATACAAATTTAAACAATTTGATAAAAGATTCTACTTTTAGTTTAAATAAGCATTTACCTTCCACAATCTAAGTGTCTTGTCTTTTGAACCTGTAGCTATGTGAACATATCCATTCTCTGCTCCTGCAGGTTACAACAGTTTATACTTCATACATCAATTTACAAATTATATTAACATGTTTACATGCACCTATGAAAAAGCATGACATGTAAATAACTGTAATGGGTAAATCTTCTAATTTTAAATGTCTATTACGGAATAATATGTAAAAACATCAATCATGGGAGACTATTTAAAATAATCATGACGCAACTGAAATGTAAAAGATCTATAGGTTTATCTGGAACAACCTCTGGTTTTGAGGATGCTTACACACATAACTTCCCTTGAGTGTCCTTCCAGGACTTGTGTGCAAACAGCACCGTGTTTCCATATCCTAGAAACAAAACAAGAAATATTCCATGTAAATTGCATTTGCATGTCCTAAATTTCAAACACATTTTTTATGTCAATTTGGCCTGATGAGGTTTACCTTGCACATTTGTCATAACATCCAGTTAAAATGAACCTGTTGAAAGAAAAAGTGGTATAAAGTAGATATATAAGATTTGATCTAAAGAAAAAGAAAACCAGTTAGAGCAAAAAGTAGTTAGCAGGCAAAAAAGCTACCCGCTGTTTCATTGTATCAAGGAAGTGAGACAACTGAGGCAGAGCGTTTCCAAGTATTCATTGTACATTTTGACATATAGGTAATATTGTTTAACGTACAGTGTCAATTTTAAATTGTACAGCATGGAGAAACCAATTGGATATAGCTTATGTGATGAAAGGAAAACAGAAAACGATTTGATGGTTAGAGTGGTCGCACGCCATTTGTGAAATTTATTTGGTAACAATTTGCAAATCTAACCTAAACTGCATTAGAGTGTTAAGCTAATAAAAGAATTATCATGCCGAATTCTGATTGTAATAATCAATTGAATACCTCAAGAAAAAAGTGCCAACCCGTTAAGATTTCAAATAAAAAAATTATTTTGCAACTCTACATAGAAATTCCCTGAAAAAAGTCTGTACAATGTCAGCAGTAACACAAAACCGGATTACTGAGAGAGATCATAACGTTGGTGGAACAATGAATGAGCTAATTCCATAACATGGCTTAGCACTGTACTGTCACACATACTACATATGACAAATCCAGCAAATGCATCTGAACTTAAATCGTATGGTGATTCAAGTAATCCAGCGATATTAGTAATTCAACTGGTAAAAAAATTTAACAAAGGGATTTCACCATGGTGTGTGCGTGCGTGTGGGGGGGGGGGGGGAGCGCAATAAATGAGCTAATTCCATAACATGGCTTAGCACTGTACTGTCACACATACTACATATGACAAATCCAGCAAATGCATCTGAACTTAAATCGTATGGTGATTCAAGCAATCCAGCGATATTAGTAATTCAACTGGTAAAACAAATTAACAAAGGGGTTTTACCGTGGATCAGTGCCATCAATTGAGCTGACCCAATCATCATGTAAACAAGGAGCTTCTTCTTTTCTAGGAGCTACTACTTTTACATATTCAATTTCAAGCACTTTTTCCTACAATATATACAAACAAGAGCACTGAAACAAGGATAACAGATCGTATGATTATTTTAAATTTTAGAGGTCAATTGCATGAAACTCTACTAGCTTACTGTGATATATTCTCAATTAAAATAACCAAACTATGACAATTTTTATTTGTTGCATTAGAACACTGCTTGTTCAACCACCCATAATTTATTTTCATTAACAAATGTATTTATTCAAGCAAAACATACCTTGACGTAGATCAATATAGAATGTAACATTACAACTGAGACCAAAGCAAACACTATGAAAATGTACTATGAAACATTTTAATTGAAACAGGAAGAACGAGAAACACTGTAATTCAATAGAAGCATGAATTCCATAATTAGGTACCAAAGAAATGGGCGTAGTATGATTTCACTACCTTTGATTTTATTCAGGGTTTTATGAGATAGGCTAATAAGTCCATAAAGATATCATATCCCATCAGCATGCACAATTTAGATCATATTATGAATGGTATCTTAATGTATCATTCACGTCTGAAAAACACATTAAAAATAATCAAAAATATCTTTTATTGTAAAGCAAATCCATGGCCAACCAACTCACGCTGAAGCCTTTTTGGAGTATCCAAAATGCTCATCTATAAAATTATACAAAATTAAATAATATAGTAATGCAAAGGATAATTCAGCCACTTCAAGTTTTATCTCACGCTTTAATGAGCGATTCTCCCACCCAGCTCCTGCTCAATTACAGAAGCACACTAATTGTTATTCTTCAAGTCGCAAGGTTTCATGCTGCAGAAGGCTGTCGGAACTGAACGCACCGGCGCAGTCACCCAAGGTGCTCTTACCATCGGCTAAGGTGTAGAAAGCTGTGGAAGTTGAAATATCACTGCAGATCTCAATATTCGTCCTCAAATTCGTGTTAGATTACGTGCTTCGCCACCATTATTTACCCAAGGACGGCCTTCTTCACTTATCGGTAACCTTCTCTATATTTCATTGTTTTTGAATTAGCGTTAGATATGAATTATTTGTTGTTCAAATGAATATATAATGCATTTTTGCTCTATTTAGTTGTCACTATTTTCTGATGGGAAAGTCTATTTAGACACAAATGTAGACACACTCGGTGACACAATGGATCTGCACTATTGCATTGTCTCCTGATTTCCACCTTCCATATAAGGACAAAAATATCCCACGGCCGTGATTGTTTATGTCCCCAATTTATGTCTAATTTTGTGTCTAAATAGCTGCCCCCTTTTCTGATTGGTGCACTGTTTCAGTTGAGCAGTATAGTGTGATAGGAGTGAGAGATTTGTTTCATTTGCGATCAGATGCAATTGACGGGATTAAGCATATATGGTTATTGGTTGAGGATTCCAGGTGAAAAGAATTTAACATTTGAAATCAATCTCTGTTGTGTGCTAGGACAACATAATTTTGACCACTTTTTTTGAAGATGCTCTATGGCTGACCAACAATGATTTACTGCCTTTCTAATATATCACGTCTTATGCATTTATATGTGTATTTCCTTATGATTATGTATCTGAAGACTTACTTCACAAAGAAAAGGGAGGCAAATCATCCTGGAAGGAGAAGAGAGGACGGTGAACAGACTTGGTGAAGTTTACATTGTGAGGTGACTCGGTCATTATCCAATCTCTACATCTACGTCATTAGCAAAGTCATTGGTGAACCACTTACGATCTCCTCGATACTAAACTCAAAGCTTATAGAAGCAATAAATTTTGTGTATTCCAATTTGAACAGCATTCATGGACATTAAAACCCTCCTATATAAGCTGTAATTTTTTGTCAATGCTGAATGTTTTCTAACTTGAAACTGTGTATGTTTGCCAAAACAGTATACCAGTTTCAACTGTTCAATATCAATTCACTATTGAAAAAAAAAAATCCCCCTCGCTTGCTCTAGTTTGGATTTTGTAAAAAAAAAAAAAAAAAAAATCTGTGTGCTACTGGATGATGTTCTTTGATGGTTTTGGACTTAATAATGATGCCATGGTGATCAGAAGTCAGTATTTGCGTGTTATTGTTTGATTATGTCATCATATATGGTAAGGTGTTTCGAAGATAACTTTTTGGTGACAAGGTCATTCATAGGATTATCAAGCACGTCGATACACCCTCCTACTCTCATCTGTCTGGTTCCTTTTAGAAGATAATGGGAATTGTGTGCTCATAGGTATGATGAGCTTATTTCTAGAAGGCTATTGGTAAGTCAGGTATCAACAATTTTATTCAAATATAACACTTTTTTATAAACACTTAAAAATGGTATGCACTTGTATATAGTTCGTTATATACTTCTTTTAAGTTAGTGAAGAAATTGCAATTGCTTAAAAGTGTCATAATTTTGTTCAAAATGGAACTTCTGCTTGCTCCTAGACTCGTACTTTTTTTAACTTCTATTTCATCCAATTAATATATAAAATCCAGAATATTAATTTTGACTCATAACGTTCAATGATATAGAAGCGGAAATTGTACACAAGATACATTAACAGGAACTCCATGATAATTCTAGCTTGATCAAAAATACCTTTTTAGTTCTGTATTAAATATTGGTTTGAGAATTTTCGAGAAAATTCATGGTAATCAGCCAGTCAACATAATCCATACTTTAAGCTTTATAATACATGATCTTCTTTTAATTCAATTTATGGAAATTATTTTTCTTTTTTAATGCCGTTTATAACTTGAAATACCACTTTCAGATTTAGGTTGTAATCTCTAAGCAGAAGAAAAAACATGTTTGAATAACTTCCAGGAATAAAAGAAAAACAAGTTGTATCTCATAACAGTCAAGATCATCTTAAAAAATTGATTAGTTGGACCATTCTAACATTTGAAAATATATTTCAAATTGGTGTTTAAATTCAACGATTGAAAATGCGTCATTTGCTGACTAGATAATAATCCTAAAAAAAGTTCCTACCATGATTTTACAAGCAGGAACACTTTATGAGTATTTTATTTTCCACTAGTATCAAATTGTAGGCACCACATTACCCATTTTAATGTACTTATATCCTTGTTGGTCATCTTTTTCAACATATTTACATGTAAACTTAAAACTAAAGGTAATATATAATATTATTCCCAAAGCGTATGAAATATCATTCAGATCATGTTATAAGATATTAATTTGGATTTCCACTTATTTGATCTGCTACATCACTAACCTTAAGACACTCCAAAGATGGTGCATTTGCCAGAAATTATTAGCATATAATCGAAGTAACACAGCTACATAATAACATAAATGTTGTGTGAGATATAGTTCATCTATCTCCAAAGAAGGCATTAACTTGAGACAAACAACGGCATGAAACACTCCAAGATCTTTACATCAACATACACATGCATATTACAATTCGTTTGTGCTTGACCTAATTAGTAAATGGTAAATACACAATATTTTATTATGAACAAGGTATTCTGGAGTAAAGATTTTGCCAATTAAAAGTTAACTATTGTTTTTTTTCCGCATGAACAAGTTGCTTTTAGTTTGATAATAAACTGACTCCCTGCCTGTTATAATATGTGCTATATTGACAGTTAATGATAACATTGATTTGCCCAAGTGGGTGATTCTCAAAAACACCAAAACAAGCAAAATATTAAAAGAGAAAACTTACAGCAGAAATTCCCTTGGCTAATAGCAAACGTTCAAGAGACCTTCTCACAAGCTCCCCATCGATCAAAAAATCAAACGGCTCAGGCTTGTGCTTCTCGTTTTCTACTCCCATCAAAAATTCATATTCAATCCCTCAACAAATTAAACTGATCAAAAACAAAGTAAAAAGATAAAAACCATCACCATCAATTAGCAATTTATTAACAATTTCGGAAAGAACAATTCGAGTTGCATTTGCTGGAACTGCAATAGTAATTGATGGAAGTTTCAACGGCGCTTCGAGTTTAGTGATGAAGCGGGCTTGAATTTGCTTCATTGAATCTAGCTCGTATTCACCGTTTTTGCCCATATTCTTAAATAATTTGGGATATAGCTACGGCTGGAGAAGAACGACAGCCTGAAAAGAACCAATAATTTAAGAGAGGTGAAAAAACAAATTAGGGTTTTAGCCTATGCATTGAGGTAGCGGGGCGGTACTCCAAAATTTCAGTCGAACCGGGCCGCTGGTGGACGAACCGAACCCAAAAAGGGGTTTGGATGACATCTTTATTAATAATTGGGTTTCAAGCACAATCTTTTCGTCCGACCGTGAAATTTTAAAATTGCCCTTTGTATACAATTCTTTAAAATTTTGTCATATTAATTGGTCCTAAAAAATAGCATCTACATATATGTTCTTAAACTCAGTGCATCTATTAGTTGGTCCTAAAAAATAGCATATACATGTTTGATCCTCAACTCGATGCATATAGCACTGCATTTATATTACGTGTAATATTATTGTTAACTGCATACTATGCTGAGTAGCATTAAGAAGCTCAATTTTTTATTGTACTTAGACTCAAAAAAAGTTGAAATAGAAAGTAAATAAACTATTATTATAATTTTTTTATTCTCGAGTTTAAGCGAAAGCATGATATTTGTTATGGTATCGATGCATTTATTTAATCACTGCTCATAGCTGCTGGCTGTTGGCTGCCATTGCTTTCACACATCATAACTTTCAGGTTAACTTTTATTCAATTGCTTATTATTATTTCAACTTACTATAGAAGTATTCGGTCGTTGTTTAAATTTAATTTTTCATTTACATTTTTCTCTTTTCTTTTCTCTCTATTTTTTTGTTTAAACCAAGATGAAACTTTAGAACGGTAGAGTACAAGCTCAGATATCTACACACCTCGATTATTTTTTGTATTGTTTCATAACTCTGAATCATGTTATGCACACAATTTATCTTGAATTATATGCAATGAATATAAATTAGACAGTAAAGATTGTTATGATGATTATATTAAGTTTTGGTTGATATTGGACAAGATTCTATAAGTATCGCTTTAGAAATGTAATAAGTAGAAGCCCTCAATTTGAAAGTATTGTTTTGAATAATAAAGTTAAACGTCGATTAATGAATCTATTGTTGCGAATAATGTAATAAACCATACATTTGGAGAGAAGATATGGAATATTCAGAAGCAAAAAAAAAAAAAAAAAAAAAAAAAAAAAAACCTAAATAAATTGTCACGGCTAAAGTGATGAAATTCAATCAAAAAGTAATTTAAACACAGAAATCAGCAATGAAGACAACTAAAAACCATAGTATATCATCTATATGTCTCCATCGTATAATGAGATACGTTTATATCTAAATAAAAAGTGTACTACTATGAAATACTACACATTTTGATGTTTTGAAGCTTTAAAAAAGACAAAATATAAATTTAAATTATAGATGAAATCATACTAAAAATGAATTTGACAAATGATTTATAGACATCGGTAGGTATTTCATAAAGAAACAATAGAATTCATAGAAAGCAAAAAAAAAATTGTAATGCTCTTACACTATGCCTCCCCTTTCGGGAACCTGCTATTTTTTGTTGGATACATAATGTTAAATAAATCAAGTTTACACATGTCGAACCATATTCATATGATTATATTACATATTTGAATTTGAAAACTACAGCTAACCACTTTTATAAATTTATCATTATACATACTTATAGTTTTCATGCTGTCCTGTAGATATTATACTTATTTGGTTACAATAACAATTGTATGTTATAATATAGTACATAATTAAATTTGCTCTCAATTAAAACGTATGCGTCGTTTGTACTGTTTAAATGCACGCGCGTATTGAGTGTCATTATGACTTAAATATAATAGCTTTGGTGTAGCACGTTTCTGATATCAACATCAACTTGCAAAAACGCCTCTCTATAGATCTGAACAAATGTTAATATCGCTTAAAAATGAGATCTACCAAATACTTTTTTTTTTGCAAATTCATAAGCTCTTTTACATATATTACCAAACTTAATATCACTTAAAAAATATAATCTAACAAATAAATTTTCTATACATTTTCGCTCTTTATTAATTCATAACGGAAAAAAAAATCAAATTAACAAAAAAGTTTAAACGATGCAACTTAGAAATAAAAATTCAAACTGACTGCACATGATTTCAACGTAAAAGCATGGTTTAATATTTATGAAAATCATTTCTCTTGAATATGTTAAGCGCATATAATTTGTAAAAAAAAAACAATTTACCCACGAAGGTTGTGCTGTTGTCATGCGCGAAGCGTGTGCCGTAACACTCGTGTAAATAGAAATAATGAAATCTTTGGTCGAGAGTCGAGAGTCAGAGTTGAAAACACTAGCTTTGACGGGGTCGAAAGTCGAGTCGAAAGTCAAGAGCAAACTGGCTGAGTTGTTTTTTTTTTTTTTGGCTTTAGCTACGCTGATTATTTTTGTCCTAGCTTTGATCGAGATGAATGGAGAAGCATGCGACCAAAGTTATATGGGCTGTTGTCAAAATTTGATTAAGTGGTATTGGACCCTTATTAAACTTAATGTGCTCCTAAGAATACATAAAAAGTGCTTCCTAATACCATTGCTAAGGAACATCGTAATTATTTAATACAGATGATGCGCAATAGCATAACAATAAAAAAAACAAGCACTCAATTTCTTCCCGCTTCTACAATTGACCCATTGTCATGTTACATTGCTTTTTCACCGCTTGTGTAAGAAATCTAATAACCAGTTCAATCCATAAAACATTAATTATCAATTGTATTTGCGTATAATGCACATATACCATTAAAACAACGAATGAAAAAAAATAACCTATACTTACATCGGACGATACAATCTGTAACAACTCAAAAAATTTATTAAATATTTTAATTTATTTTATTTAAAACTTTGGTGTTTAATTATCCAAATTTTGAATTTTGAAATTGTTCCAATAAAGTTTGGATTTTTGTTTGTAATTTCCTTTCCAAATATAATAAAATAAATAATTTCTGTATATATATATATATATATATATATTTCATATATGTTCATCTCTATTTTATCTTTCTACATTTTCCTTTTTAACATTCATTTTATTATTTGAATTGTTATGTGTTTATATCTCTTATTTATTGCTTGGAAAAAAATTCAATGGATATACATCATATTGTCTTAAAGGCATGTCTTTTTAAAATTCTATTTATTTTGTTTATTGAATGTTTCTTTGTATATACCTTTTAATTAATGGCAAGGAAACAAATCAAATTGAGTATGTTACTTTGCTTTAATTTGGCATACGTTACAATTGCTTTATCTCTTAGCTCTTTATTTGCCTATCTATTTATTTCCTACTATAGTTGTTCATAACTTATGTATTTTCTATTTGTGTGCATACACTTTAATTTATTTATTTGGATGTTCATTTGTATATACTGTATTTAACAGTTGGGAAACGAATCAATTAGTTGTACGTTACGTTGTTTTATTTTGGCATAAGTTTCTTTGGCTTTATTTCTTACCCTTTTATGTGTCTATCTATTTAATTTCCTACCATAGCCATTCAATATTTTAGCCGTTCCTCGCGTGTTATAGCCGTGTTTTAACGTTCTAAAAAATTTCGACCACGAAGGTCGACATTAATACGCCCACTGTATCAACTGCCGAACAATCGAAGCCCGGAAAACCAAACCGTTAGGGTTAAAGAAGAGGTAGAAGATACAAGAAGAAAGAAAGAAAAAGCAACAGAAACAATATCAGAACCTCACAATCGCAGCGGAACAACATATAATAGATAAATGAATATCTTTAAAACAAAGAATCATATCAGTTATTACATTACATTACATTATCAGAGTTTACAACAACAAATAGCGGAAAAGAAATACTATATACTAGTTGATACGCCATGCCATCCAACTTGCCTCCAGATCTCTACAACAACTCCTGAATTCCAGAATGACCTGCTCTTGACTGCCCGTGTGGAAATTGGTGGGCACCCAGAGTTTAGAAAGGGAACAATAAACTCCAAGTCAGTCATGGGACTGGTGTGAGAACTTAAAACAGTTTATCTTTAAAAACAAACAAAGAAATATTTTTAAAGTCAATTCGCAATGCTTTTAGAAAATGTAACTACCATAAGGCCTCCCGCCACACACATAATGCAAACGCAGAATTGGAGGAGATTTCTCCTTATGATAGTCAAACATGTTTACTACGCAGAGAATTTCTTTGATATTATTACTAAAAGTGCAAAATGTGGAAAACCATTTTGAAAGTAAAATATAAACCTTAGCCAGCATAGGTACCATTATAGTATGTCCACTATAGCTACTATATTAAATGGCAGGTTGTACAACTAAAACTGTACAAGGCTCGTATTGTTTTGATTGGATTTCCAACAAATGGTCGACTAAAGGAACTTCCCAAGTAAAATAGAACGCCTCTGGAGGGACGTTCCCGGATCCTAACCGGATCTCTGCTAGACAAGGCCTGGTTACCTTTAACTAGGTAACAACTGACACGAGTATGCCACCTTCCGACCGTTTGTGACCTTTATCCGAGGTACCTCTCAACCAACAACCACAAATCAATAAATATGCAGCAAGCACAAAGTAAGTATCTGGGCTCCATACCATGATACCACTCATAATCCAGAAGGAAATGACATACCCTCAGAGGACGCTATCCTTAAATAACCTTGCTGCTACGATTCCTGTTTCGACCATAACCGGGTTGTGAGGTTTGACGAAATCACGTCCACAAAGCTACGATTTTCACAAAAGCCATGCTTTGATCAACAAATGATCAGCAACACTCAGCATGCCACACTACCAAATTGGGAGTATATCACTGATAACCTTCAACTACATAACCTCTGAGCTCGTACGTCTCAGAGAAGGGTGTTAAGCTAAGAGAATAAATTCTCCACCACCAACAGATAAGTATTTGAAAGAAATCTGCTTTATATCTCAAAATGTAATGTCAGACATACAATCCATACAAGTCTGTTCTGGGTTCGAACAGAACCGAAGGCACTTTCAAAGAAGTCCTTGCAAATCCGGGTATTCACAATCCCGATTGGACTTCCCATACTTAGGGAATCTCTATACCGGAGCAACTCAGTGCAGAGACAATCGATAGGTCATCCTATCGTTCTCGCAAATACCCGGTCTTCACCACCGGTCTTCAATTCTATCCATAAACGACATATCAATATTCGGAATGGGATTTATGACCCAAAGGTCCTCTCCCGGCTAAACCGAATAACGAGCGCTTATTTTAAAATAAGTGTAGCATTCAAATTCAAGCAAATCACAACAAATACCCATTTAAAGGTAAATATTGATAGTCGGTTATTTAACTATCAATAGATATGCACGACATCACCAGATTCCAAATAATTTCCCAAATTATTTATTTTCTAAAAATATCTTTACAAGATATATTTTTCCACACTTCAACCGTTTGAAAACAAATTTCAAATCACTTTTCAATTTATCTTTAAAAGATATAATCTCAAAACATTTCACTTCATATTGGAAAAACATTTCCATACTTATTTAAAAATAAGTAATTCACAAATCTATTTATTTTCAACATTTGGAAAATATTCAATATACTTAAATCGCAATTAAGTATACATTTTATTATTTAAGGAAAACATTCTCTTAAACACATTTATTTGAGTCAAAACGAATGTTGCGTAAAACATCGTTACGACAACCCAAAATCACTAGTATAGGGATTCGAAATTAAGATAGATATATAAATCTCAATACTACATAAACATTTCCTTTCGAAAATCATTTACTATAACAGCAGTGTTATAGTCCACCATTTCCTTTTATTTCTCGAAAACGTCTATTTCAATAATAAATGTTGAAATCTAGGGTTTCGACACTTAATACATTTTAAAACATCTTTAAATCGTTTTAATTCTATTTAAAATATCACTTCCCCAAAACATTTCTTAAATATATTATTCACTGTCCAAAATCGTGAATATACTTCGTTAACCAAATTCAACATTCTCTACACATTTTATCTAAAGGATCATCCACTGTCCAAAATCGTGGATATATCTCCTTTAATAAGCTATAATAATTAACTTATCAAAATAAGTTGTTTTCGGATTTATAAAACAATGTTTATAAATTCCATTTATATTTTACAAAACTTCAACTTATAAAGGCACTTTATTAACAGATTCTATCCATATCACATTTACACGCCAAAATCCAAATTATAAGCAAATTACTTATAATTCTCTATTTACAAATTCATTCTTTTTATAACTTCACAAATCGTAGATTTTATTCCTTTATAAATCCATTTATATTATTATTTTAAAACGTCTTTAAAACTCCTTTATAATTTCATCACTTTGATTTATAAAAATCAAATTTTATAAATCTTATATATAAAGCTTTTATAATAAATTCAAAAATCTCAATTTAAACTATTTTATAAAATCATCAACTCCATATTTCAAAAAATCAATTTTCAACTATATTTCTCAAAAATCATAATTTTTATAACATTAAAATTATAACGTTTATTTATGAATCAATTCCAAAAATTTAATAAAACGTATACTTTCAAAAATCACTTTAAAAATCCTTTTTAATTTGAAAATCATCGCTTTAACACTTTTAATTTTCCAAAATAGGCCCAATGCTGCAACAACACTAAATATAACAATCACGGCATCCAAAACATCATACATCAATATGAAAACAGAATATATCGCATATCTATAAATAAATCTATACTGTTGAGGAATCCAGTTGGATCCCTCCAACCTGTTTCCCTGCATCCACAGATGTTAGCACAATACCAATCCCGTTCAATACGGAATATCGAGGTATATGGGTTTATATAAAATATTATCCGCTATTATGCGGCGCAATAGGGTCTCATCCGCTATATAATGCGGGAAAATCAACTCCAAGTACATATATAATACCAATTCTACTTCAAGATGGAATATCGCGGTATATGTGTTTAATAAATAACCTCCGCTTAATATACGGCGTATAGGGTCTATTTCAATACAATAGATAAAATTTATCATCCAAGCATACAATTAATACAATCAAGCAATTTTAAATCTAACTATTTAAAATTTAAATCGAAATAGATTCGATTGAGTGAGAAGTTCTCACCTTGGTTTCAATACAGTTGCAGTGTTTTATTTCAAATAAAAATTAAACGCGCGTTTAATTTTATCCAAAATTTTCACTAACTCCAATCCAGCTCTATCGCGTAGTGTTCGTCAATACGAACCTAACGCAATTCGTTTCGTCTGTTTTCGACCTCGTATGACAAAGTTACAACATTTTAAAATTTATACAATTTAATATATAAATAAATTTCAAGTTTTTTTTTTTATACCCTAGCTCAATCACAGCCATGCATTTCAGAGATCTCAAATCCAGGCCATCGTTGCTTTCTTCTACCCTCACATTTTTGCTCCCAGGAAATTGAACGCACGCGTGAACCCAAAGCTCACGTACAACTCCTCGATGTTGCGGCCACTTCACTCGACGAGAACACGATCAAACACCTACGTTCCCTTCGCCTACGCGTGCTCCACCACTGGCCAGTGACCGGTCGAACTAGACCCTGTATTTGGTCTTGAAAATCGTGCCGAACGTATGAACTTTGCATCGAGATTCATGTCGATTCGTTACGTGAAATCCATTCATAACCGTTGGATATATAGTTCTCTCGATGCTCTTCAACTTTGTAGTTGATAATTTTTGATGAATGTTGACGGATTAGAAGAAAATAGAGGAGGAAGGGGGTAAATTCTCGGCCATAGACAAGGAGGTGGCGGCTGAAGACAAATTAGGGTTAGGGTTTGCTTGTGTTGCAAATGAAAATAAGGGGGTCCTTTTATAAAAAATTTGCCAAAACACCATTCATTCGAGATTTTCCGAACTCCAAATGAAGTGTGTCGGCTGGCGTTTCTAGGGTTTTATCCGCGTTCTGAACACAATGGAACATGTTTCGGAAGCTAATTTGATCATATGTGCGAGTTACGGAAATAAACGATCAAATTTAAATTAAATCGGTTAAACTAATTTCTATGCATTTTGGCTTGCCCCGGACAAACCGTAAATTCGATTGACACGAAATTTGAAATCTTACAATAATATAACATTACGGATCCGATGAAACTAGTTTCGTCAAAATCCGAGACTTTTTGAAAAATGGCTATTTTAACTCGTCGATTAAATATTAAAATATTCAATTTCTACAAATTAATTTTAATTCAATTTTAAAAGTTCTATAACACCATTCTAACTTAATATGATTAAATACAACTTTAAAAATCAATTTTAATCACATTAAACCCAATTTCCAATTATTTCTGTAATTTCAAATATTAAATTATTGATTTATTTATCCAATTAAATCCTCATAGTCAAAATTTAATTCACTTAGCTTATAAAATTCATTCGTGAATATTTAAAATTAATTAATATACGAATTTTAAATGACAGAAATTCTGGGTCGTTACACGTGTATTACTTCTCCTAATCACGCATAAAAATCTTCTCAATATACCTCTTCCTTTGATTGAAATATCTTTGCATACGTTTCTTTTATTAAATAGGAATTAAATCGCCTTTATTATTTTCTTACCATTTACTCCTTTTGCCATTCATACCTCAAACCTTAGTCGCCTCCTCTATTACTAATTCACGTACAAAAATATTTTTCCACATCTCATTTTATTTTCTAAGAGAGAAAAAATGTAGATCTAAATATCCATCACTTCTTCTTCCTCTTCTTTCTCTTTTGCTTTTTTTTCTTTTTCTTTCTTTGTTTCCTTCATGAATAGGCTCGGCCTCTACCTCCTTGCCAACCGCATCACCACTTGCATAGGGTAGAACAAGGTTTTGTCGTCTTATCTCAATTATTTTCATTGTTTAATTCATCTAATCTTTTGTATTAAATATACTTATGTGTGTCGTATTTGTTTGTGTACATAAGTTAAAATCTTGTCTCTCCTATCACTCAAGTTGAATCGTGCTTTGTCGTGCTTTTTATGCTTTGCGAAGTTTGATCTTTGCGTTTGAACTGTTGCCTTCAGCTTTAAAAAGGTGAGTTTTTATCAATGTAGACATACGTACTTATATTTTTGTGAAATACTGACAAGTAAATCGGTAGACATTGATATGTTATTCATATATGCCTGTGTTGTGTTTACATGATGATAAATACCGTTTATATATTTGTTACATCATCTGTTATGATATTATATGTATAGTGTTATTTTATTTCTGTTAATCACCACTGCAAGTTCCCTATCACTATGCGTTGAAATGATACACACCCGAACAGACTTTAGAATAAGGAAAAACCATTATGGGCTGAAATGATAGGCTCGAGTAACTTTTATTATAATTTATTTACTTGAGATTGCGGGTTTGAAATGATAGAACCCGGATTTTCTTTTTAAATTACGGATTGAAATGATACACATACTATCACTTGACCTAGGTTAGAAAATATTATACAGGCCCGTGGTTATATTTTTAAATAATATTTTCCTAAAGATTCATTAAGTGTTTTGAATATTTTATGAAATTTTTTAAGTATTTTGAAATTATGAATATATGAAATTTTAACTTAATTTGATTTAATGCTTTAAATGGTAAAGGTGTATTTGGTTTTCCTATAAATTAAAATTTTATAAGTCTATTATTGGTTTAAGAATTTTAAAGATTTGATTTATGATAAATATCTTAATAATTCAATTCAATTTAATATGGAATCTTAAATTTAATCTAGTAACTTTAATAAAGGTTATTTCATGAAATGGATTTGGTTTGCATAATAAATGATGTATTTTGGATACAATGATATACAGTTTAATTGGACTTTTGTAATAAATATTTAACTTCGAACCATAGTTATTTGAAGTATAAATGAATAAATTTGTAAAGAAAATGGATTATTATATTAACCATGATAAAAAAATTTATGGATATGTTTTGGAAAATGAATACTTATGATTTATATGGTAAACATGTAAGTAAAAAAAATGTACATTTGCCGTGTAATTGTAATTAATGTGATATTGATTAAGACAGTAAATTCTCTTTATTGTGATAATAAAATATAAGTTAAAAATGTACATTTGACATGTAATTGTAATTAATGTGATATTGATTAGGACAGTAAATGCTCTTTATTGTGATAATAAAATGTAAGTTAAAAATATACATTTGACAGGTAATTGTAATTAATGTGATATTGATTAGGACAATAAATGCTCTTTATTGTGATAATAAAATGTAAGTTAAAAATGTGCATTTGACATGTAATTGTAATTAATGTGATATTGATAAAGACAATATGTAACGACCCGTAAATTTTTGTCGGTTAATTTTTTCATTTTAATAAGATTAGATAATTTAACTTTAGAAAGAAGTAAAGATTTATAATTTATAATGAAGCATATGTTGAAAAGGAAATGAAACTATAGGAATTTAAGCTAAGTGTTATCGGTTGATATAAAATGACGAATAAATTGAAATGATGTAAATGGTTATACTAGGCTAAGAAGAGAATATAGGAAAACAAAGGGTAAGTTGTGAATTTATTTAATGGATTAATAATATTAGATAGTACATTGAATTAAATCAATGTCCTGTAGAGGTTGGAGTATGGTTAGTAATAAAAGCTTTTAAAGGAAAAACCTTTAATTTATAAATGAAAATCAATGCATTAAATTAGGTGTAACTGAATGCATGTAAATAATTTTGTAAGAATAAGTTAATAAACAATTTATTTGTGCATACCCGATTTAATTGAAATAACAGAAAAGACAAGAACTTGATTTGCCTAGGTATATATATATTGATAAACTATAACTAAATAGAAAGTTTGGTAGTAAATAGGATATAAGAAGACAAAGGCAACTAGTAAATTAATAAATGAATTCACAATAATAAGTAGTAATTAATGCATATATATATTTGGCATTAGTGATAATTACAAAACTTTACCCATTTATCTAATTTATTTAATTAAATCTAAATCTATGGCAACATTGTTGTAATGATGGTTGTAAGTGAATTTGAATGTAAAAGGGTAACAATTATTTAGGTTAACCATTTTGAGTATGTTAAGTTAAGAATGGCAATCGATTGAAATAAATCTAAATTAATTATTTTTTGGTTAATGTGTTCTAGTTAATAAAGGGGAGTTTATAAGAAATGAAGCATGCACTAATGACATGTGTAATAATTCAAATGTTATTTATACCCATAAAATGTCTATTTACTGAATAGAAAGATTTTAAATCAATAAGCGAATTTATTGAGGTTCCAATTTATAATTTATAACATTTAATGTAGACTCAATTACAATTAATTGACTTAAATCGTGCAGTTAGCGTAGATTTGTTTTGTAATTGGAGTAGTTAATCCTATAAGATGAAGTTAATGCTAATTTTATTTATAATTGGACCATTTTTTGATATAGATTATAGAAAGCAAGATGTATAAATTTAATTAAAGTATCAACATTCAACAATTGTAATTATTGAAAATTAAAATGGAATTTGAGGATAATAAGGTGAAACCATGAACAAATGTTAATGCATCCTTATTACTGGTAAAAGATGAGTATATAAAAGTCTAAAAATCAAAAATAGGTTTTTGAAAACTTAATTTATAATTTCTAAATATAAGGAAGTGGAGAAATTAACACTGCAATGGATAGACTTATCAGCTTTTAATTTACATCTAAATTTGTTTAGATCAATTTGGAAATTAATAAAATTGTGGATATATTTTGAAACGTAAACGAAACGTCTAGATTTACATTTATAAATACGTTTAAAATAAAATGTAAATGATAAGGAATTTATTTATTTCCTAAATCCATAACGTGTGTAATTAATATTATTTATCTTTTGGGACCACTTCTGTTTGCACGTTAAAATTCGTGCACACCTATTCTTTTGCGATCTATCTATAAATAGACGATCAAAAACCCTAGCCTCCATCTTCTATCATTTGTCTGTATGTTCTTTTCTTCAACTCCTTCTCCTCCTCAAATGGATGCAAACCTAGATCTATTTCTATTCAAATTTCAAATGAAAATTCAAACATCTCAGAAAAATTCCAAAAAAAATATATGTTGTAGATTTCATCCATACGAATCTACGCGCAGTCTCTGTTTTCGAAATCGATACTCGAGTCAGCGGCAAATCGCGGTCAAAATCAGGAAATTCGAAACCTAAGTCAATTTGGGCGTTTTGATTTGGAGCGACTATTTGCAAATTGGTTTCTGGGTATTGGAGAGCTCGGCTAGGGAAGTCGTAATGGTGGAGGCGCGTCACCATCTGGTGGCCTGGGGCGGTCTAAAGGCACGGTCAAAGATGGGGAGGGCGTGCGTTGAAATGGGTTCATTCCCTGGACGAGTATACGTGAGTTGAGAAGAAGCTTTATGACGTGGCAAGCTTTAATTAGGTTGTTGTTTAATTATTTTTTATTTAATTTTTGTTTCAACTCATTAAAATTGAACAACTTTTTCATACGTTACCCGTTTCGCGCGAAATTTCTTTTGTTAGGATCGTAATTAAATTCTGGATCTGATGACGCTGGTTTGGACAGATTTGGAGACCGTTGGAATTTTGGGTTTAAATCGGATTTAAATTCGATTTAAATTCAAAAGGTGAGTGTTTTAACCCACTCACAATTTCTAAAATTTCTTGTGTTTGTTAAATTAATTTTAGATATGAGTAGAAATTTATTTATGACTGTTTGGCATGTTTTATTCGTTATCTCTGATAAATCGCATTCATTTAATATAACTGTTAATTAATTTTATTTATTGCATAAATTTGACAGTTAGAATTTATTTAATTGCATATTAACTGCCAGTCATAGTTATGTTAAATTTTTATTTCATATTAACTGCCAGTTAAATTTACGTTTATTTTTGCATATAAACTGCCAATTAACAGTTATTAAATTTATTTTGAGTATAAACGGATAATTGATACCATTATTTATCACCTGTTATGTATTGATGATTGTTTGAAATTGGATGATGACTGTGACAAATGGATGTATGATTTGATGGATGAATGGATGATTAATTTTATTAATTGCAAGTTGCTATGCATTTCATTCATTCGGGATTGCGGTTTGAAATGATATATAACCGCATTTTTTCATTTTAAATTGCGGATTGAAATGATAAACATCCGTATCACTTGACCATAGGATAGAAAATTATATACAGGCACCGCGGTAAATATATAAAATTATTTTTGAAATGTTTTTCTATGGTTTTTGCAAAGCTATATATATATGGCTTATGGGTTTTTGATTTGGTTATTAATAAAGGTTTTTTTTATAGTAATTTCCGGTTTTAAGCTTTGTATAAATTGTTTTGAAGTATAAAATAAAGTTTGATTTTTAAGATCAAATACAATTAAGCATTTATTTAAAATTTAAGTTCTGGAGTTTTATTGACTTAAATGAGAATAAGGTCGGAAGATGAATATTGAGTAAAATTTGGAATTAAATAAAAAGGTTATTAATTTTTAAAGGGTATGACTTTTATAACTTGATTTTTGTGTGTAGAGTGATTTAAATGAATATATCAAGTTTAATAAATTGAAAGATTATCCAGTTATGTGAAGTTAAAGGTTTTACTTAAATTATATTGAATTTATTAAGTAAACATTTCAAGTCTAAATAAGAAGTAATTGAATTTGATACATATGGATTTGTCAAATGAGTTGTTTTTTTTTGAAATGGTGAAATATTTAAAGCCTTGAAACATAAGAATTGAAATGGTATTTGGAAGTGTAAATCGATATTTGAAATTGATTTGTGAAATCTAAAGAAGCTATTTTGTTTTATAAAAGTAGTTTAATATTTAACCATTTAAGAGATGGAAATTTGTTTCAAAGCTATGTTTTTCAAGGTAGTATAATTTGAAAATATTATGTTCAAGAGTTTGATTTCTAAATATTTTACTTTGGAAACCCTATGATTTTGGAAAGAACATATATTGGAAAATAAATGATATCGTATTGATTTGGGGTTTTAAAAATATAAATGATATCGTATTTATATAGGTTTAAAATGGATATTTTATTCTGGTTTTAAAGTATAAACTATTTTGAAAAGAGCGCGGTGTTATAATAACGATTGGTTGTTGAAGAGACCGGGATCGGAAGTTGTCATACTCTTTGCCAACTTCGAAAACCACTTTAATAACCGTGTACGCGGTGGAGATTCCAGAATGAAGTAGGTTGGTGGCGGCGTTTCCTTTAAAGGTAAATACGAGGACCCAACTCCCGTGAGTTGGCATAAGGTGGCTAAAACAGGAGCGATCGACGGGTTAATGAGGTAGCACCTCTGATCGGACACTTCCCTTCGATACTATACTCAGACTTTGGATTTTCGGTGGCCACCTTCACTTTTGATTTCTTTGATGTAGGGAGTTTGTCCGAGGTGGGCGGCAGCTGCGCGCTGCGCGTTTCCATCGGCCCGGAAGCGTAATTGTTATATCTACCCTGGCATTGCCTAGTTGTGCCATGTCACCTACCCTAGCGCGCCTTATACGATTTTGGGTTTGTACCATACCTATGGAGTGCCCTCTGACGACGCCCAGTACGGGGGAGATTACGGTACTGTATAGACTATGGGAATATATAACTGTGTTAAGGTGGAAAATGTAAAGCCTTAACGCTATTTAAAAGTAAGTTTATTTTACAAATAGACACTATTATAATAGCGCAATATACTACATAGTAAATAGTTTAACGGATCCTTAGGAGATGTAAATCCCGAGCATCTCTTGAGTTACCGCACTCATATTTATTTCTGTTAATTTAACTCACATAAGATCTTTTAGTTCTGACTCGAAGTTTAGCTCTGGAGGACGAAGACGAAGATTTGTAGTATTACCATTATTATTTATCTAGTGCACTACACACTATTCCGCTGCATTGTTATTGGTATGTGTAACTCTGATATGTATTATATAAATGTTTGTAAACAGTTTTATAAACTGTATATTTTATTATTATATTTTATCCTTCCGCTGTGAGATTCTATTTTGTTTATTTCTTCTCTGTTTTTCTTATTTACCCCATAACAATCCGCCGGCATGTGTGTCGATTTGAAGCGTGCGAAAAGGCGGGACGTTACAGCTGGTATCAGAGCTTTGGTTTAGCGATAAACCTTAGCTTTGTGGGGTTTGACTCTTTACTAACAGGGTAGTAATACCCTATGGTAGTCGCTGAGTGTATATATATGAGAGAGCGTATTTGTTAGTGTTATAATTTTTTTTATATTGTGTTACTCTGTTCCGTTTTGTATTTATAAATTCTGGTTGATGCATGGGACGCTGTGACATCAATAGGGATTTCTAAACACTTAATAGGACAGACCGACATAATATTTTTTTATATATATGTGAATGAAATAACTTTGCCTATTATATTTTCTATATATAAAAATATTTTATAAAGATATATATATATATATTTGGTTGTTATAGATTGGTTGTTCGGCAATAAAGTGTAAATAATAGGTAAAATAAGATTGAAATTAAAATCAATGAAATTTGGAAATTTTAGAACTTGAGTCCGGGATTTTGAAAATTTGCTTTCAAAGGATTTATGAATTATAATAATTTTGTTATAAGTATTTTCTTATATAAATATTTAGTATAATTCGGAAGAATTGTTTTAAAGAAGATTTTTGAGAAAATAAGTTCCGTACTTTCCTCTCTGTCGTTGGAAAATAATTTCGGTGATGGCGGCCGCATCATCGACTTTCATTTTCGAGTTTCCAAGGGGAAAGGCCACTGTAGTAAATTCTATTGCAGATTTATTTTGAAATATCTAAATTTTAATTGTTTAAATATAATTAGAGGTATATAAGTTATAAGAATATACTTATCTATTGAAATTTAACCCGGTATTTAATTCTTAATTTCCATTAATTAATTGTTTCAATTATGGTAGTGAAACAGAAAAAAATTAATAATTGAAACCCTAAATAAAATAAGAGACTAAAATACTAAGCTATAAAGGAAGTTAATTTTAACTTATAAGGGAAAATTTAAGATTTATTGAACATTAAATTAATTAAAAGATGAGATAAAACTTGTATAAGTTCTTTTGCATTTTCTTTAACACAAATAACTTACCAAACATGAAAAGTTGAAATGTTAAATAAGAGATTGGAATAGAATATTATACAAGTAGAAATTTTGGAGATAATGAAGTATTCAATGAATTACTATTATAAATAAGAAGTTATGGTATAAACTTAAGTTATAATTGGAATTTTACTAAAACTAAAGGTAAGTATTATTAATAGGTGATTTTAAGCTTAAGCAAATAAAATGAAATTCTTTAATAAATAAGGATTGATGTGTAGGATTTTAAACTGAAGAATGATTTAATGCTACTAGTTTAATATAATAAAAGTAGGTAATATAAATAGATGACTGCAAACCCTTGGTAATGAGTTAATAAAATCCTTTATTTATAAGAATGGATGTTATAAGGTTAAGAATTTAAGTGAAATTAAAAAGGGTTACTATAATTACATATAATAGAAATGTAAGCATTAAATAAATGATTGAAATTGAGGAGTGCATTAAATATAATACAAATAAAAGAAACTTTCATGACCTAAATAAATGAAAATGAATAATTGGAAGTAATAAGTGAAAATAAACGAAGCAAACATTTAATGAGTAAATAAAATTAAAAGTTGTTGGAAATAAATGTAAATTATAAAAGGATAATTTAAAGAAATAAATGAAAATAAAAGATAAACTGTTATATGAATGAAAAGATCAAACTGTTAATGTATGAAATATAAATTTATAATAAGTTAAATTGATTTGTTGGTTTAAATCGATATTGTTTGCTTTATGGTTGGCTGGGTAAGGAAATTTGAAGTTGTTGGATGAATAAATAATCTAATTCTGTCCCATCTAAGACTGTTGAGTAAATGATGCACTGGATGGTTATTTTTCATTCCGTACCATTTCAAGTTTTGAACCCGAACAACTATTTGCTTGTTTGACTGAATGGTTGTTTTGTTTGTTGTGTATGCTGTTTGTTGAAATCGATGATTGTGTATTGATTATTGTTAGTAGTTGAAACTATGAAAATATTTCACTTTAATATAAATAGTTAACCTTTTAGATTATATAAGGGAAATGCAGGTATGGAAGCAATTGCTACTGATTTTGGTTCCATAAATTAAGCGTAATTTGCCTGACAAATAGGTACGTTTCCGGATTACGTTTTGTAGCGATATTTTTATATATTTCCCGTGTTGGGATATACTATTTTGAATATTCTATATGATACTTTGTTATATTTTGGTATTATATTTTTCCTGAGCCTTCCCGTACAAAGGAGACTCTGCCAAAAATTTTCCGTAAATTTTGGACTTAGAAAACTTTGAAAATGTTTTACAGACTTTAATAATTTAAGTATCAGAAGATATAATGACTATAAAAAGGAAATATTTTATTTAAGGCAATAAATTTAGTAAATTATTGTTTATAAGTTAATTTTTGAAATAAGATGTACTGTTATTAAATTCTTCCTTCTCTTTTCTTTTTCCTTTTCGGGGACGAAAAGTTTTGAGTGGGGGAGAGTGTAACGACCCGTAAATTTTCGTTAGTTAATTTTGTCATTTTAATAAGATTAGATAATTTAACTTTAGAAAGAAGTAAAGATTTATAATTTATAATGAAGCATATGTTGAAAAGGAAATGAAACCATAGGAATTTAAGCTAAGTATTATCAGTTGATATAAAATGACGAATAAATTGAAATGATGTAAATGGTTATACTAGGCTAAGAAGAGAATATAGGAAAACAAAGGGTAAGTTGTGAATTTATTTAATGGATTAATTATATTAGATAGTACATTGAATTAAATCAATGTCCTGTAGAGGTTAGAGTATGGTTAGTAATAAAAGCTTTTAAAGGAAAAACCTTTAATTTATAAATGAAAATCAATGCATTAAATTAGGTGTAACTGAATGCATGTAAATAATTTTGTAAGAATAAGTTAATAAACAATTTATTTGTGCATACCCGATTTAATTGAAATAACAGAAAAGACAAGAACTTGATTTGCCTAGGTATATATATATTGATAAACTATAACTAAATAGAAAGTTTGGTAGTAAATAGGATATAAGAAGACAAAGGCAACTAGTAAATTAATAAATGAATTCACAATAATAAGTAGTAATTAATGCATATATATTTGGCATTAGTGATAATTACAAAACTTTACCCATTTATCTAATTTATTTAATTAAATCTAAATCTATGGCAACATTGTTGCAATGATGGTTGTAAGTGAATTTGAATGTAAAAGGGTAACAATTATTTAGGTTAACCATTTTGAGTATGTTAAGTTAAGAATGGCAATCGATTGAAATAAATCTAAATTAATTATTTTTTGGTTAATGTGTTCTAGTTAATAAAGGGGAGTTTATAATAAATGAAGCATGCACTAATGACATGTGTTATAATTCAAATGTTATTTATACCCATAAAATATCTATATACTGAATAGAAAGATTTTAAATCAATAAGCGAATTCATTGAGGTTCCAATTTATAATTTATAACATTTAATGTAGACTCAATTACAATTAATTGACTTAAATCGTGCAGTTAGCGTAGATTTGTTTTGTAATTGGAGTAGTTAATCCTATAAGATGAAGTTAATGCTAATTCTATTTATAATTGGACCATTTGTTGATATAGATTATAGAAAGCAAGATGTATAAATTTAATTAAAGTACCAACATTCAACAATTGTAATTATTGAAAATTAAAATGGAATTTGAGGATAATAAGGTGAAACCATGAACAAATGTTAATGCATCCTTATTACTGGTAAAAGATGAGTATATAAAAGTCTAAAAATCAAAAATAGGTTTTTGAAAACTTAATTTATAATTTCTAAATATAAGGAAGTGGAGAAATTAACACTGCAATGGATAGACTTATCAGCTTTTAATTTACATCTAAATTTGTTTAGATCAATTTGGAAATTAATAAAATTGTGGATATATTTTGAAACGTAAACGAAACGTCTAGATTTACATTTGTAAATACGTTTAAAATAAAATGTAAATGATAAGGAATTTATTTATTTCCTAAATCCGTAACGTGTGTAATTAATATTATTTATCTTTTGGGACCACTTTCGTTTGCACGTTAAAATTCGTGCACACCTATTCTTATGCGATCTATCTATAAATAGACGATCAAAAACCCTAGCCTCCATCTTCTATCATTTGTTTGTACGTTCTTTTCTTCAACTCCTTCTCCTCCTCAAATGGATGCAAACCTAGATCTATTTCTATTCAAATTTCAAATGAAAATTCATACATCTTAGAAAAATTCCAAAAAAAATATATGGTGTAGATTTCATCCATACGAATCTACGCGCAGTCTCTGTTTTCGAAATCGATACTCGAGTCAGCGGCAAATCGCGGTCAAAATCAGGAAATTCGAAACCTAAGTCAATTTGGGCGTTTTGATTTGGAGCGACTATTTGCAAATTGGTTTCTGGGTATTGGAGAGCTCGGCTAGGGAAGTCGTAACGGTGGAGGCGCGTCACCATCTGGTGCCCTGGGGCGGTCTAAAGGCACGGTCAAAGATGGGGAGGGTGTGCGTTGAAATGGGTTCATTCCCTGGACGAGTATACGTGAGTTGAGAAGAAGCTTTATGACGTGGCAAGCTTTAATTAGGTTGTTGTTTAATTTTGTTTTATTTAATTTTTGTTTCAACTTATTAAAATTGAACAATTTTTTCATACGTTACCCGTTTCGTGCGAAATTTCTTTTGTTAGGATCGTAATTAAATTCCGGATCTGATGTCGCTGGTTTGGACAGATTTGGAGACCGTTGGAATTTTGGGTTTAAATCGGATTTAAATTCGATTTAAATTCAAAATGTGAGTGTTTTAACCCACTCACAATTTCTAAAATTTCTTGTGTTTGTTAAATTAATTTTAGATACGAGTAGAAATTTATTTATGACTATTTGGCATGTTTTATTCATTATCTCAAATAAATCGCATTCATTTAATATAACTGTTAATTACTTTTATTTATTGCATAAATTTGACAGTTAGAATTTATTTAATTGCATATTAACTGCCAGTCATAGTTATGTTAAATTTTTACTTCATATTAACTACCAGTTAAATTTACGTTTATTTTTGCATATAAACTGCCAATTAACAGTTATTAAATTTATTTTGAGTATAAACTGATAATTGATACCATTATTTATCACCTGTTATGTATTGATGATTGTTTGAAATTGGATGATGACTGTGACAAATGGATGTATGATTTGATGGATGAATGGATGATTAATTTTATTAATTGCAAGTTGCTATGCATTTCATTCATTCGGGATTGCGGTTTGAAATGATATATAACCGCATTTTTTTCATTTTAAATTGCGGATTGAAATGATAAACATCTGTATCACTTGACCATAGGATAGAAAATTATATACAGGCACCGCGGTAAATATATAAAATTATTTTTGAAATGTTTTTCTATGGTTTTTGCAAAGCTATATATATGGTTATGGGTTTTTGATTTGGTTATTAATAAAGGTTTTTTTTATAGTAATTTCCGGTTTTAAGCTTTGTATAAATTGTTTTGAAGTATAAAATAAAGTTTGATTTTTAAGATCAAATACAATTAAGCATTTATTTAAAATTTAAGTTCTGGAGTTTTATTGACTTAAATGAGAATAAGGTCGGAAGATGAATATTAAGTAAAATTTGGAATTAAATAAAAAGGTTATTAATTTTTAAAGGGTATGATTTTTATAACTTGATTTTTGTGTGTAGAGTGATTTAAATGAATATATCAAGTTTAATAAATTGAAAGATTATCCAGTTATGTGAAGTTAAAGGTTTTACTTAAATTATATTGAATTCATTAAGTAAACATTTCAAGTCTAAATAAGAAGTAATTGAATTTGATACATATGGATTTGTCAAATGAGTTGTTTTTTTTGAAATGGTGAAATATTTAAAGCCTTGAAACATAAGAATTGAAATGGTATTTGGAAGTGTAAATCGATATTTGAAATTGATTTGTGAAATCTAAAGAAGCTATTTTGTTTTATAAAAGTAGTTTAATATTTAACCATTTAAGAGATGGAAATTTGTTTCAAAGCTATGTTTTTCAAGGTAGTATAATTTGAAAATATTATGTTCAAGAGTTTGATTTCTAAATATTTTACTTTGGAAACCCTATGATTTTGGAAAGAACATATATTGGAAAATAAATGATATCGTATTGATTTGGGGTTTTAAAAATATAAATGATATCGTATTTATATGGGTTTAAAATGGATATTTTATTCTGGTTTTAAAGTATAAACTATTTTGAAAAGACCGCGGTGTTATAATAACGATAGGTTGTTGAAGAGACCGGGATCGGAAGTTGTCATACTCTCTACCAACTTCGAAAACCACTTTAACAACCGTGTACGCGGTGGAGATTCCAGAATGAAGTAGGTTGGTGGCGGCGTTTCCTTTAAAGGTAAATACGAGGACCCAACTCCCGTGAGTTGGCATAAGGTGGCTAAAACAGGAGCGATTGACGGGTTAATGAGGTAGCACCTCTGATCGGACACTTCCCTTCGATACTATACTCAGACTTTGGATTTTCGGTGGCCACCTTCACTTTTGATTTCTTTGATGTAGGGAGTTTGTCCGAGGTGGGCGGCAGCTGCGCGCTGCGCGTTTCCATCGGCCCGGAAGCGTAATTGGTATATCTACCCTGGCATTGCCTAGTTGTGCCGTGTCACCTACCCTAGCGCACCTTATACGATTTTGGGTTTGTACCATACCTATGGAGTGCCCTCTGACGACGCCCAGTACGGGGGAGATTACGGTACTGTATAGACTATGGGAATATATAACTGTGTTAAGGTGGAAAATGTAAAGCCTTAACGCTATTTAAAAGTAAGTTTATTTTACAAATAGACACTATTATAATAGCGCAATATACTACATAGTAAATAGTTTAACGGATCCTTAGGAGATGTAAATCCCGAGCATCTCTTGAGTTACTGCACTCATATTTATTTCTGTTAATTTAACTCACATAAGATCTTTTAGTTCTGACTCGAAGTTTAGCTCTGGAGGACGAAGACGAAGATTTGTAGTATTACTATTATTATTTATCTAGTGCACTACACACTGTTCCGCTGCATTGTTATTGGTATGTGTAACTCTGATATGTATTATATAAATATTTGTAAACAATTTTATAAACTGTATATTTTATTATTATATTTTATCCTTCCACTGTGAGATTCTATTTTGTTTATTTCTTCTCTATTTTTCTTATTTACCTCATAACAATCCGCCCTTCCGTGTGGTTTGAATCGGCATGTGTGTCGATTTGAAGCGTGCGAAAAGGCGGGACGTTACACAATAAATGCTCTTTATTGTGATAATAAAATGTAAGTTAAAAATGTGCATTTGACATGAAATTGTAATTAATGTGATATTGATAAAGACAATAAATGCTCCTTATTGTGATAATAAAATGTAAGTTAAAAATGTACATTTGAATGTAATTTTTAATTAATGTGGTATTGATTATGACAATAAATGCTCTTTACTGTGATAATAAAATATAAGTTAAAAATGTACATTTGACATGTAATTTTTGTTAATATGATATTAATTAAGACAATAAATACTCTTTATTGTGAAAATAAAACGTAAGCTAAAAAGGAACATTTGACATGTAATTTTAGCTAACGCAATATTGATTAAATCAATACATGTTCTTTACTGTAATAATGAAATGCAAGTTAGTAATATACTTTTAACTTAACATAAAGAATTTCAACTTTAAATAGGAAATTACAGTAATTAAGTTTATTTAACTTAAAAGCATGGTTTATTTAATATCCAGATGAATTAATTAGTGTAATTGAAATTGTTAAGTTAAGTAAGTAAATGGGAATTTAGTCTTATTTATGAAGTGGGTATTTTAAAAATAAAGTGGTAAGTTATTTGTTGAAATAAAAGAAGTAAAAGAATGTTTTTTGACTTAATAAATGAATTATAGTTTAACTTGGATATTTATTGATAAAATTTTATTTTATTAAATCATAAGTTAAGTGATATCTAAATGAATATTTTGAAGTGGGAAATGTGATTTTTATACTAAGAATTGAAATTTTAATGTAGCTGAAATATACAAGGTTTTGGAAAGTTTATAATTGAATGAATAAACTTATAAATGCTACAACTTTGAAATGAATATTATTTGACATTGAATTTAAATGGTTAAATGAATCTTGTTTGGAAGATATTAACATTGAATTTAGATGATCTAAATAAATATGTTCCAAAATGTTTGGTTTCAGAGTTGTTATAACTGGAAAGTAATATGGCTTTGGAAATGAAATTTTTGGAAATTGTATTTAATTAAGAATTGTCTTTAAATATATAAATTTGGAACTTATTGAAAATGGAAGATTTAAGGATATGACCTTATAAAGTGGTTTGGTTAAAGATGATTTAAAGGAATATTTAAAGTTTAGTAAATTGAAGGAAATATTCAGTGATTTGGAAATTTGAGTTTTGGTTAAATAATATATTGATTTGGCTTTGGAATTTAAATGATATATTATTACTTTTGGTTTGAAGTGGAAATGATATATTGATTTGGTTTTTGAAATGAAATAATATAATATTTAGTTTTGAAATAGATATTAAATTTGAGAAGTATATGGATTTGGAAATATTACCATTTTAAGAATGGATATTATTTTGGAAAGTAATAGTATTTGATTTTAAATGGTTTGGAATAGAAATGATTTTGAAATAAATATCCATGGGTAGTAATAACGTTTGGTTGTTAAAGAGACTGGGATCGGAAGTTGTCATACTCTCTGCCAACTCCGAAAACCACTTTAACAACCGTGAACGCGGTGGAGATTTCAGAATGAAGTAGGATGGTGGCGACGTTCTATTGAGGTATGTACGTGGACCCTACTCCCGTGAATTGGCATAAGGTGGCTAAAACAGGAGCGATTCTTGGGCTAAAGAGGTAGCACCTCTTATCGGACGCACTTCTTCATACGCCGTTCTATTACTTTGTGATTGTTTGGTGCGCACCTTTGATTTTGGGTTTGTGGTTCGAGGTGGGCGGTAGTAGCTGCTACGCATTACCACCGGTCCAGATGCGTAATTGATATATCTACCTTGGCATTGCCTTGTTGTGCCGTGTCATCTACCCTAACGTGCCTTATACGAGTTTGATCTGTGTCGTACTTATGGAGTATCCTCTGGTAGCCTCCCGATCAGGAGGTATTACGGTACTGTATAGACTACTGGCACTATTTATGTGTTAAAAGGAATATTGAGTCACTCCTTAATGCTATTTTAAAGTAAGTTTATTTTACTATAGACCTTATTATAATAGCGAAATATTACTACATAATAAATAGTTTAACGGATCCTTAGAGGATGGGCGGTCCCAAGCATCCTTTAACTTACTTGTACCTTATATTACAGTTCACTTGAGTTGGTTTACATTGTATAAGTATGTATGTCCTGACTCGAGTGTTTTGTGTTTTGCTTTACGCTCGAGTCAGACTGAGTGATACAGCATTAGAGACTCATCTTCCGAGTTGGAGCTTTGCTTGAAGATCCAGCCATCTATTTCACTCTCAGTTATCCAGTTGATTCTAGTGTTGTATTCAGCTTTGTACTTGATTTCATCTTGTTATTTCTATTGTATCTTGTCTAACTCTGATGAATATGTATAGTAGCTTCATGAACTACTATTTCTTTACTTCTGCTGCATTATATTACTCTGTGTCTGTGATCTGTTATTTATTTATTTAGTGTATATTTTGAATTTTGCCAAATTTATTTAAAATTCGGTATTTTGAACAATTCAAGTCTGACATGTACGGATGTGAAAGGTTGAAAATATTGGGTCGTTACATTTGGTATCAGAGCTTTGGCTCTAGGAAAAACTTAGCATATATGGTAAATTTATTTACGAATCACTTTCATTCGAGTGTGAATCTCTTCCTTTTTGACTCGATTCCTTTTGAATTTTGGAACATTCCCTGCAATTGCGAAATACATTCTTGTCCCTCACTATTCATCTTCTTTGATTCTGGAGTATCCCATAACTCCTTTAAAATTGGCATTGATTCACCGGAGATTTCTATATCCTCGGTTTAGATACTAGGGTCTCTTGTTATCCCGAATTCTATTTCTTGTGATCGAATGTAGATTTGCCTTAGAATTCCACATCGATCTAATTCTTGAAGTCACGGTTGACCCAATTAAGGTTGCCCGCGATTTATATAAGCTTATCCATTTCCTTATTCGGTTAGTTAATCATCTTTCTTTTTTGTTTCAATATATCATCAAATAAAAAAAATTGATTTGAAATAATCAAATTTGAATCACTATCCTTGCTTTGAAAATCTATTCCTATATAGTGTATTTGTAAATCTATATCTAAAATGTTTTATATATTGTGTTGTTTGAGTTGTTGATGTTGATTTAGGTTTTCGATCGATTCGTCTGATCAACGCTATCGATAGGATCTCCAAAACACTTGAACAGACAAACAGACATAGTATTGTTTTCAAATTTAGTAAATGAAATAAATTTTGTATAATTATATTATATATGCATAAGTATAATTTTCTAAATTTTGATAGTTAATTGACTTGGATGTTAAGAAATAATATTTGACTTTATCTTGCAAATATTGGCTTTGGTTTCATATATAAATAATTGAACTAAAACATGGTTATAAATTAATTTGGAAATTTAAATGAATTTAAAACAAGAAACTAAGAATTTACTTTCCGATGGTTTCAGACTTCGTGTTTAAAGTTTTAAGGGTGTATTATTAAAGTATTTCAAGTAGGAATTGTTTCAAGGAAATTTAATTTGTAAATCAGAGCTCTTTTTTTGTCATTGGAAAATAATTTCGGTGATCAATACAACATCATCGACTTTCATTTTCGAGTTTCGAAGTGAAGAGACCATTCTGTAGTTTTGCTACAGTCTTGTTTTGGAGAATTAAATGGATTTGGATTTCTAAAATTTGATTTGATATATATTGTGTATATTTATTTATCTCTAAAATCGTTTGAAGTTAATCAGAAATCTAATTCTTAAACTTTGTCTTAAAGGATAATGTCAAATATACAATGAAGCCAAAATTTTGAATAAATATTTAAGCTTGAGATAATTGAATCAGAAAATTTTATTTGTATAATATTTTATTACATTCAAATATAACTTACCTTAATTATTAGAGGTTAACAATGTAATTGGATAATATATAATATAAAAGGGATTTTTATAAATAAAATTTGAGTGTTTATAATAAATATTATACACTTAAATTTTAGTTGTAAAAAGGATTGATACAGGTAAATAGAATAAAAGGTTAATTGAATAACTTACAAAATAAAATGGTATTATAGGAATTTATAAATAAATCAGTATATTTTATTCAAATTTATTTAATTTTGTAAATTTATTTGTTTATAAAGTAATATTTTGAATAAGATATATTAATTACTTAATTCTTTCTTTTCCCTTTCGGGGACGAAAAGTTTTGAGTAGGGGAGAGTGTAACAACTCCAAATTTTTATTAAATATTCTAATTCATTTTATTTTAACTGCGGTGTTTAATTATCCAAATTTTGAATTTTGAGATTTTTCCAATAAAGTATGGATTTTTGTTTGTAATTTCCTTTCCGGATATAATAAAATAAATAATTTCTGTATATATATATATATATATATATTTATTTATATAATTTATATTTTTCATATATATTCATCTCTATTTTATCTTTCTATATTTTCCTTTTTAACATTCATTTTATTATTTGAATTGTTGTGTGTTTATATCTCTTATTTATTGCTTGGAAAAAATTTCAATGGATATACGTTATATTGTCTTAAAGGCATATCTTTTAAAAAAATTATTTATTTTGTTTATTAAATGTTTCTTTGTATATACATTTTAATTAATGTCAAGGAAACAAATCAAATTGACGTATGTTACTTTGCTTTAATTTGGCATACGTTACAATTGCTTTATCTCTTACCTCTTTATTTGCCTATCTATTTATTTCCTACCATAATTGTTCATAACTTATGTTATTTTCTATTTATGTGTATACACTTTAATTTATTTATTTGGATGTTCATGTGTATATACTGTATTTAACAGTTGGGAAACGAGTCAATTAGTTGTACGTTACATTGTTTTATTTTGGCATAAGTTTCTTTGGCTTTATTTCTTGCCCTTCTATATGCCTATCTATTTAATTTCCTACCATAGCCATTCACTATTTTAGCCGTTCCTCACATGCTATAGCCGTGCATTACTTCTCCTAATCACGCATAAAAATCTTCTCAATATATCTCTTCCTCTGATTGAAAGATCTTTGCATATGTTTCTTTTATTAAATAGGAATTAAATCCCCTTTATTATTTTCTTACCATTTACATCTTTCGTCATTCATACCTCAAACCTTAGCCGCCTCCTCTATTACTAATTCATGTAGAAAAACATTTTTCCCACATCTCATTTTATTTCCTAAGAGAAAAAATATAGATCTAAATATCCATGGCTTCTTCTTCCTCTTCTTTCTCTCTTTTTTTCTTTTTGTTTCTTTGTTTCCTTCATGAATAGGCTCGGCCTCTACCTCCGTGCCAACCCCATCACAACTTGCATAGGGTAGAGCAAGGTTATGTCATCTTATCTCAATTATTTTCATTGTTTAATTCATCAAATCTTCTGTATTAAATATACTTATGTATGTTGTATTCGTTTGTGTACATAAGTTGAAATCTTGGCTCTCCTATCACTCAAGTTGAGTTGTACTTTGTTGTTCCTTTTATGCTTTTTGAAGTTTGATCTTTGTGTTTGAAATGTTTCCTTCAATTTTAAAAAGGTGAGTTTTTTATCATTCTAGACACGAGTACTTATATTTTCGTGAAATAATGACAAGTGAATCTGTAGACATGATATGTTATTCATATATGCCCGTGTTGTGTTTACATGATGATAAATACCGTTTATATATTTGTTACATCATCTGTTATGATATTATATGTATACTGGTATTTTATTTTTGTTAATCACCACTGCAAGTACCCTATCACTATGCGTTGAAATGATACACACCCGAACGGACTTTAGAATAAGGAAATCATTATGGGCTGAAATGATAGGCTCGAGTAACTTTTATTTATGGGCTTCTCAACTTTAATCAACTAAAATAGTTACATTTAAAATTCTTTGACTTGGTTGTTACAATTCCAGTATAAGACATTCTAACCCTGAAGTAACATCTTAAGAAATAAATTTGTTTCCAAGAAATAATGCATAACTCTAGGATAATAAGAATTGCTAGGGCTTTGCTCTAGGAAATATATTGCTAGGATGCGATTGAGACAATTTCAAAGCTCATCGACGTCAGCGGTAAAATGTTACAAATACCGAACATATATAGATTCTCACATGTTGATTACAACTGTGCCAAAGAGGAATTACGGGGTGAATGCGTTGCAAGAGGTTCAGCTACCGTATGCATGTTGACAATTATTGGTGCCAACAAACATGGTCGAAACTTTTTTGACATGTCTCCAACGACATACATTTTAACTTTTACAACTTCTATATGCCAGTACAAACTAGGAACTCTGTATGAGACGTCTATGCATACTAAAAAGAAGATTACCCAATGTTCAAGCGTTTGAATAACCATCTCCGGCATCAACCTACGCAACATACAAACTAATTAATTGCTTGGTATTGTTACGTAACATCCCATATATGGAGGCCCAAGGCTAAGCGCTACAGATGTTGCAGTCGTCTATAGTATTAACTTCTAACGACTAAATACGGCTATGTTAATGGTATCTATAATATCAGAAGCACTTGAATGTGAAACAAATCACAAATTTCAAAATAGAATTTTCCATTACATTTCAAAACATATGTTCCATATTCAAATTACATAATCCCAAAACGTTTACCAAGCAATGATCAAATATACTTTTTACAAAATACACCAAGAGTGATATATGATGATGCCCCCTTGGATGACCAGGGCAATATAGTCATAATTGACTTAATTCACACAGCGGAAATAACAACAAAACAAGCACTGCAACTCCTAAATAGCTATCTGTTAGCCTCATGCTCGTCTCCGGTAGCTTTATTCACCGTCCTACTAAGAACCTGTATATCTCAACCCTCGGCCCGCTTAAATCAATTTTGAGCACCCGAGAGAAAACATAAACTTGAGTCAGACATAAATCCTAGTGTGATAATATTATACATCTCGGTTATTTAATGTAAGTGAGACCACGCTGCTTAGTGAAACGAGTTTCCCTTCACTAAAATCCTTTTAAACATATCCTTTGTAAATCATAATCCTGCAACCAAAACTGGTTAAAACATGTAAAACATTATTATTTAAGCATACACATCTGGTAAAAAATAGACTATCTGTTCAAACACTATAGTTTTGTTTGGCTTACTATTAACCTTTGGCTGACTTGGGCCTACCAGAGAATATAACAAAGTAATCTAACATCTATTAGATACACCTCTTCTGGATGGTCTATACTTAAATATCTATTAAATACTTCTCTTTTAGACGGTCTATCCCTAATTCAACATCTCTCGGGATCAACTGATCCTAATGATTTTGCGGGTTCACCAATAACCTACATATATACAAACATATATTCCTTTCCATGTGTAATCATAATTCTAGTCTTGCCTGTGACAAAGCCCTGTATATTAGAATTTTTGGACTAACTTAACTGGGGCCAATAGCTAATGTATTGGGCGCGACCATATACCAGTCACATCTGGTATTCTAATATCTAAGTCATTTTACTTAGGGATACATTCCCATAATTTTCCTCAAAAACTTTTCAAATTGATTTAAAAATTTAAATCAAACTTAAATAAGGAAAAATATAATCTTCATGCTTTACTCAAAATCACCTTGACATGTTATATATATAGACTTTACTCAAACCTTTGTTGATGAGAACATTTAACTTTTGAAAGTACCATTTTCGAATCCATTGAAAGCGTCTCTTTCGAAACCAAGTAAAACTCTTTATTTCATCTAGGCCGAAAGGCAAAACCTCACTTTCGAAACTATTCTTGAAACTTCTCGAAACCTTTAAAAATCTTTTCTTTTGAAGGCCATAAAACATTAGACATCACATCTTAAAACCTTTAAACATTGCTTTAAAACCTTTGGAACACCTTTCCTTTCAACCTTTTGACAGTTAGAGAAACATTCCTTTGACTCCTTCGAAACCACTGGGGAATCACCCCTACAAAACCTTTCCTAAAAACCTTTCGAAAGCATCAAAACTTTATAAAATAAACACTTTAAAAGCATTTGGGTTCAATTTAAAACACATGGAAAAAAATCTTTCGAAACCATTTAAACCTTCTCTTTCGAAACCTTTGGGGTAGGCCTCAACATAACAAAAGGGCCTATAAAACCATTTAAGTTGAAAGCCAATCTTTCGAAAGTATACCTAAGTAAAGAAATGATGGTGTCGAAACCACCCTTTCGAAAGCATTTGAGAAGTGACTAATTTTAAAAGCTAAGTATACCTTTCAAAACCATTGACTTCGGAAGGAAGAAAGGCGGTAGCTAGGGATTTCGACCCCTTTGAAAGTATTATGTAAAATAAAAGAGTGCAACTTATTCGGAATCTTCTCTTTAAAAACATTTGACACAGTTGCAAGTCAACCGTGTTGAAGGCTATCCCTTCGAAAGCAAATAGGCGCCATTTTAGTTTGAAGCAAAGGCATACTCCAACGCCTTTGGAACCCAATGTTTCGACTATGTACCTTATTCCTTTATCGAACATGCTACGTACCAAGTAACTTGATACCATGCGCATTGGTTTCGAAAACATGGTGGCAAAACGTCTATGTTGGAACCCTTTGTACCGAAAGTAGCGGCACATACTAAAAACATGTTATTTTTGTTTTTAACTTAAAAGAGAAGCGCTTTTCAAATAACCTGCTATTATTTGTCAAATTTTCATTGGTTGCTAAATACATTTTTCAAAAGTGCTGCCAATATTTTCATAAATAAACAATAATTTTATTTTACAAAATATCCCTTCTCCTTAATTAAATATATAAAACATTTAAATTTCATACCTTAAATAATTTTATATATTCATCAAAACACTTAGGAAAATTTTATAAAAATTCCAATAAACCATTTTCAATATGTTTTCTTACATATATAAATTTTAGCCCTAAATAAAATTTAGAGCTCAATAAGTCATTTTCTTCACTAAAAAATTAATATAAAATCCACATTAATTTAGAAAATTATGAATGAAATCCATCTCAAAAATATCATTTCTGATTTAAATCTAAATTCGCAAGGAATTTGGATGTCATTCAATAGGGTTTTCATATCAAAACAAATCATAAAAAACTAATATGAACATGCATAAATCATCAGCAAGTATATATAAGCATATAACATTCAAAACATGGCATAGACATGCAAAAACACTTCAGATTATCATTAAAACCTAAAACCATAAGAAAAGTGAGATGTAGTAATTATCCACTTTAGCTTTGTGATTAAAGATACGAGATTTGAATGAGTTTGATGTTGATTAAGCTTCCCCTTTTATCTTTCTTCTTATTACTCTTGAAAATGGTGGCCGACCTCTTTACTAGTTTTTTCTTCTTCAAATGAAATAAAGTGATACTCACGGCTAAGGGTTTTGGGTATTAGAGGGCCCTTTTTCCTATTTTACCCCTCCCTTATAACACTTATTTTCCTAATACATTTTATTCATGTTATCTCATTTTGATTTACACACTAACATGGCATGGCTACCCTTAATTATAATCAAATCTCAATCCATTAATCATCTTACCTTTTTTTATTTACTTTAGCTAATTAAATATCCTAAATAGTGTTGCTAAAAATATGAGGTGTTACAATCTCCCATTCTTGAAGAATTTCATCCTCGAAATTACGATATGGTACACATTAAACAATCAAAGATAAAACATACCATTAGACAAATTAGGATAAGCGTCTGCAATCCTGCTCTCAGTCTCCCAAGTACAGTCTCTAACATCGTCACACCACTGGATCTTTACTAATCTGACTGTCTTGTTCCTCAACTTCTTCTCATCTCTCGCGACTATCCGGATAGGCTTCCTAACTGCAGTCATGTCTAGTTCCACTACTAAATCTTCTAACACAATTCGTGCTATAGTAGTGCCTGGGTCCTTAACACATTTCCTCAAATGAGATACTTGGAAAAAATCGCAGATTCCTGCCAAACGACTCGGTAACTCTGCTCTATATGCGAGTTTCCCGATCCTTTCTAAAATAGGAAATGGTCCTACAAATCTCGGTGCTAACTTCCCTATCTTCCCGAACTTGATAACATCTTTCATCGGCGATACCTTGATGAAAACATGATCTCCAACAGAGAATTCCAAATCTTTCCATCTTCTGTATGCATAGATTTCTACTTAGACTAGCTTCCTTCATTCTCGCCCTTATCAGCTCAATCTTTTTTGCGGCTTCTCTTACCAAATCAGGGCTAATCTATCTCCAGTCTCTAACCAACATACGAGAGATTTGCATGGCCTTCCATACAAAGCTTAAAACGGTGTCATCCCAATACTGATTTGATAACTGTTATTATAAGAAAACTCGAATAAATGCAAATGGTCTTTCCATGATTCCCTGAAATCTAGTACACAAGCTCTTAACAAATACTCAAAGATTTTATTTACTCTTTCTGTTTTTCCATCCATCTGCAGGTAGTAAGTAGTACTTATCTTGAGCTTGGTTTCCAAAACTTCCTGTAGACTCTTCTAAAACTCGCTAGTGAATAAAGAATCTCTATCACTAACTATACTATTAGGAATTTCGTGCAGTCTAACTACATTCTTCATAAACAACTTCGCTAAAACACGTGTCGTCCTAGTTGACTTAACTAGAAGGAAATGGAGCTCTCGGTCAATCTGTCCACTATAACCTATATACTTTCATTTCCTCTGTTCGACCTAGGAAACCCGTCAACAAAATTCATGGAAATAGAATCCCACTTTCATACTACAATATTCAATGGCTGAAGCAATCCACATGGCTTTTGGCGTTCAGCCTTTGCTTGCTGGCAATTCAAGCACTGCTTTACCCATATGTTAATATCCCGCTTCATACATTCCCAGTAGAAACTCCTATTCATAACCTGATACATCTTAGTTCCTTCCGGATGAATAATGATCTTCGAACGATGACATTTCTCTAAGACTTCTTCCTTATATTTCCTACACTTAGAACACATAATCTTCCTTTCTTTCTCAACCATCCATTACGGTCAAGATTGAAATCTCTCAAGTCACCACTCTCGGTTCCATCTCTTAACTTCCTGATCCATAGCAGATCTTCTTACTGTTTAGAAGCAATCCATTTAACCATCACTGGTCGAACTTCTAAACAAGATAACATAACAGTCTCTCCGCTAGACCTAGCCTTGGATCTCCACTGCACCTTACAAGACGACAACGCTTACAAGTCTTTCCATTCTGCTACCATAGCCAACACAACATTCTGATGCTTCCTACTAAGTGCATCTACAGCCTTATTGCCTTTTCTTAGTGCGTACTCGATTCCAAAATCAAAAGCGACTAAAAATTCTAACCACCTCTGTTGTCTCATGTTCAGCTCCTTCTAAGAGAACAAGTACTTCAACGACTTATGGTCAGCATAAAGCTCGAATCTCTCTCTCAAAAGGTATTGCCTCTACATCTTCAAAGCAAAAATAACTGTAACTAACTCCAAGTCAAGCGTTGAATATCTAATCTCATGTGGTCTAAGCTGTCTAGAAGCCTAGCCAATCACTTCAACCCTCTGCATTAGTATAGCTCCTAACCCATACCGCACACATATGTATAAACTACCAAATCCCAATTCCCCTCCGGAACCACTAACACAGGTGCATGGGTCAACACGTGTTTCAAGCTCCAGAATGCTTCCTTACACTTATCGGTCCACAAAAATTTTACATCCTTTCGCGTTATATAACGACCCACTATTTTGGACCATTCAAATCGATAATAATCCACACATGTCGGACTTGAATAATTCAAAATAACAGATTGTAATAAAATTTGGAGCAAACAAAATCAAACAGAGAATCACAGACACAGAATATCAGAATAACTTGCAGCGGAAATAAAATACCATAATAGTTCATGAAGCTACTATATACATACTCTCAAAACATATACAAAATATCATAATTTAAAAATGGATACAATAGAAGTCTCGATACATCAATCACTAATACAAAAGCAATACCGAATAGGAAATAACTGGATAAGAAATAGACGAATAGATAGACAGATAAGCTCCGGCAAAACTTTAGCTCCAGAAGGTGAATTCAAAGTTGTGATTCTCAAGCTGACCCGAGCTTAAAGTAAAACACAAACACTCGAGTCAGGACATACATACTTATACAATGTAAACCAACTCAAGTGAACAGTAATAACAATGCACAATAACTTAAAGGATGCTTGGGATCGCCCATCCTTTAAGGATCCATTAAACCATCAATTTAAACAGAAATAAACGCTATCATAGAAATATCCATATTAAAGTAACCATGCAACTTGCAGAGTGAATAAGACTAGGGTTGAGCTGCAGTAAGCGCTCACCTCCAGTCACACTATCAAACTGAAGGCGCGCATCAAAACAATCACTAGAAAATCAAACGACATACAAAGAAGTACACCCGTGGTTATAAATTTCAAAATAATTTATAATTCCAAATTAAAATCATTCATTTAAACCATTAAAAGTGAAGTCATTATTCCTTCAAATCAAAACTTCAATTCCTAAAAATTTAGCCTTTTCTGAGTTCATTTATGAAGTTAAACACTTCAAATATTGAAATTTCAGCTTTTCGCAGCACTTAGAAAATGCTACGGTAAGTTATGATTGAAAACAATTCACTTCAATAAAGAAAACATTTAAAAACTGCTGTAATAGTTCAGTTTTAGTTTATTTTCAAAAGCGATAGCATTTCTGAAGTGCTACTAAATAAATTTCCAGATTTATAATAAAATTCAGAAACAATTAAACTTCAAATTTTAACCATTTTGACTTATAAAAAAAAAAAATCATATTTTTCCACTTCAAAAATGTTCATTTGAATACCCTTTAACTTATGATTTTCATAAAGTAAAATTTTGTACATTAATTCAAAAATCTTATTGTTTCACTTATTAAAGTCAATATACGATTTTCCCAACTTTCATTTACTTTGCACATTAATTTAATTTATCATTTCATAAATTAAATTAAATTTCCATTTTATTTTCTTAACTTAACTTTTATTTTTAAACCAAACTTCACATTTCCAAGTCAAGTTATATTTCCAATTACACTTTTAAACCATCCATTTATTTAACATTTTAAACTAATTACATAAATTAAAAATACAATGTAAGTTGCTTAACTTTATTTTACAAATAACTTGATATTTTCTTTTACTTTATATTTATACAATTCATACATCAATTATATAAATTACCAAGTTAAGCTTATAATTCCATTTTTTTTCTTAAATTCCCATTATTAAATTAAATCAAACTTTCACACTACAACTCAAACCATCTATTAACTTATACCATTTTACCTTTTAGAAAATCACTGCTTAACCATTTTAAATCCAATATAAGTCAAAGTTCATTTTTTTTCTTTCATTTACAATACATAAAATTTATGATAATTCATATTTTGAAATCAACCATGGGTCTGGATAATATTTCACACCTCAATCAAGTGATACAAAAATTATCATTTAAATCTGCAGTGAGTAAAATTTTCGGGTTTTGATTATTTCAAACCCAAAATCCCAAGACAAATACAAATAAATAAAAATCGCCCAGGCCTATCATTTCAGCCCGTAATGATTTTTCCTATTCTAAAGTCCGTCCGGGTATGTATCATTTCAACCCATAGTGATTCTATTCTATATGAAACTTGCAGTGTGAGAAACAGAAATAAATCCATAGTATAACAGAATAAAACATAACAGATGATGAGACAAGCTTATAACAGGGTTTAACATCACATAATTAACATCACAGGCAGGTATAACATAATATAACAATTCTACACATTCACTTGTTCTCACTTCACTAATTAAGTATAAATGTCATGAGTGAAAACTCACCTTTACGCTGGAGTAGCAAAACAAAACACACAAACGAATTCCAGAAAGCACGATAGCATGACTTGATTTGAATGGAGAGAGAGCCAAGATATAAATCTTGTATTCAACAATGAAACAAACCATATATAGATATTTTTATAATACCAAAAATCCATTGAAACAAAATGGAAATAGAAATAACAAGAGACATCGCCAAGCTTTCCCATCAAATTTGCTTGACCTTTACCCACATAGGCTCAGCTGGTTTGACCTTGGATGTTTTCAGGTGGTACTGGTCAAGTTTGGATCTGGAAATAACAAGGCTTGGTCAAGAAGGCAAAGGGTTTGGAGGTTACAACATGAGGAAGGTAAAAAGGCAAGTAAAAAGGGAGGTGGTTTGTTCATCATTTTGGGCTCGACCTTGGCACATTTGGGCTTGGCCAGGGGCTAATTCAGGTTAGGTCAAATGTTAATAGTGGTGTTCTGGTGTGGTGCTTACTGGTGGTGGAGGCTAAGGAGGTGGTCGTGGCAAGGAAATGAAGTGGATGTGAATATAGGCTTGGCTAGATATAAATCCAAGGAGTTTGGCATTGTTTTTGTGGAGTTTTGTGCAAGGGATGATCAAGGCACTTTCAGGTCAGAGGAGAATGATATCAGGCCGTGGGTTATATGGGGAAAGAAGTGGTGGTGTCAGTGGAGGAGATGGTAGGGGTATGGGCCGAGCAACATAGGTGAACATCAAGGCAAATTGAAGTGAAAAACAAGGCAAAACAAAGAAGAAAAGTGGAAAAAGAAGAAGAGACGTTACCCAAATATTTTTCTTCAGATATGAACATGCGTGTATTGTGAAGTGAGAAAGTGATGTTTGCACGTGAAATATGATGGAGGCGGCCAGGGTTAAGGGAATAAACGGCAACAAATATGGAGGAGTTATGGTATGAAATCAATGGATGGAAAGATAAAGATGTAATAAATCAAAACGTAACTTATGCCTTTAATTAAAAATAGGTAACGTACCTTAGTTTATGCATTTCCTATATATTAAAGAAAGGTGTATATAAGAAGCTATCACAGACAAATCAATACAATAACGTTAAATTAAATACATTTTAAAGGTATGCCTTTTAAAGCAATAACGTGTGTATATATATATATATATTTGAAATTTCTTTCCAAGAAATAAATGAGGATCTAAACACTTATCCATTTAATTACTGAATGCATGTATAAATAATTAAAATAGAAAAATAAGGTAGAGATCGATATTATGAAAAATAAATAAATAGTTTTAGGAAAAGTGGGGAATAAATAAAGAAAATACTCTATTAAATGGAAACTAGAATTAAAAATTGTAAATACAATTCAACTAACTTTGGAAAACTTCAACAACACTTCTAAAAATGTTTTAAAAATAAAATATATACATAACATATCATGTTACACAAATTAGAACATGATTTTACAAACAAAAATGTAACGACCCAGAATTTCTGTCATTTGAAATTCGTATATTTAATTGATTTTAAATATTAACAAGTAAAATTTGTAAGTCGAACAAATTTTTATTTCGAATATCTAGATTTAATTGGATGATTAAATCGATAATTTAATATTTGAAATTACAGAAATAATTGGAAATTGGGTTTAATATGATTAAAAATGATTTGTAAAGTTGTATTAAATCATATTGGAGTTAGAATGATATTATAGAACTTTTAAAATTGAATTAAAAGTTAATTTGCAGAAATTGAATATTTTAATATTTAATTGACGAGTAAAAATAGCCATTTTTCAAAACAGTCTCGGATTTCGATGAAACCAGTTCCATCGGATCCATAATGTTAAATTATTTTATGGTTTCAAATTTCGTGTCAATCGGACTTATGGTTTGTCCGGGGCAAGCTAAAACGCGTAGAAATCGATTCGAGTGAATTTTGAATTTAAATAGTCGATTCAAAAACTTATCTTCCAAATTTGATCGAATGGCTCCCGATATATATTCCATTGCATTTGGAATGGGGGTAAAACATTATAAACACCAGGCGGCACGCTTCGTTTGGAGTTCGGAAAAATTTCGGATGAATAGTGCCGCGTAATTTTTCTATAAAAGGACCCCATTTTCTCTAATTTTCACCAAAACCCTAATCTACAAGCCCTAGCCGCTAGAAACATTTTAATAGCCGAAAACTCATATCGTTTCTCCTCTAATATCTCACAATCCATCGATAATTAGCAAAACTCTTCAACTACAAACATGTAGAGCATGACGAGAGCTAGGTATTCAACGGTAGTGATCGTGTTTCGAGCAACGTGGAGGGAGAAATCAAGGTTGGAACGCGCTGCGTTCGTGCACGTTTTTCACGATGATGGGGAGGCCGAGCTTGATGATACTCTGGCCGTGGGTAGGGTTTGTGACGGTCGTTCGATTGGCATTGCTTGATCGTGGTAGAAGTCGACGTGGTGGCCTCGGCTATTAGGGTTTTATGGTGGCCTTTGGGTTTGTTGCGCGCGTTAAAACCTGATGGGGGAGAAGAAAGGGACAACGACCCTGATTTCATCAAGTGAGATGTGCGGCCAAGATGAAGTTTAGGTTTAAAATTTAAAATAAAAGTTGAATTTGTTTATATTATAATTCGTGTAAACTTTAAAAACACTGTAACTTGTTCATACGAGGTCGGAATTGGACGAAACGAATTGCGTCGTGTTCGTATTCATGAACACTACACGATGGAGCTAGATTGGAGTTGATTAAAGCTAGTGAAAATTTTGGATAAAATTAAACGCGCGTTTAATTTTATTCGAAATAAACGTTGAAACCGTTATTGGAAACAAGGCGAGAACTTCTCACTCAATCAAAATTGTTTCGATTTAAATTTTTAATTGTTAGATTTAAAATTGCTTGATTGTGTGTTTGTAACAACCCGCATATTTAACGATTATATATTTAAATGTTTTACTTAAATATAGCATCGTTAGTCGGATTTAGGTCCGAAATGTTACTTTTTGCAAACGGCCTAATTGGGACTCGAAACCACTTCCATTGAGTACAAAATGGCATTTGCGATCTTTTTGAGTATAAACTTTGATATGGTTGGAGTAAGTCGAGTTTTGCTACCTTTTCTAATTGGGTTTTGGATTTGGGTTCAGCCCACTAGCAAACTAAATAACCTAACTCAGTCCCTCTCCTTCCATTCACTCATTTCCATTCTAAAACTCAAACTAAAACTAAAAATGGGGGAAGAGAATGGGAAATAGAAATTCCAAGCCCTAGTTTCTTCTTGCAAACTTGAATTCTTGCTCCAAAATCAAGGATAAGCTATAGGTAAGCCTCCTCTTCATCTTCTCCAACTCTTTCTCCTTCAATTTCAGAAAGTTTCCTAAACCTAACTTAGGAAAATACTTGTTTTGATCTTAGATTGAAGCTAGTAGAGTTGAAGTGGAGAGTGGTTGGTCTTTTCTTTGCAATTGGGCTTCTCATCTTTGTTTTTGAGTTAAAAAGGTGAGTTTTGAACTCACATCTACTTCTCTTGATATCATTGAAGTTGGGTATGGATTCCTAACAATTATTCACAGACATTTGCTTTTGGTTTGAATTGATTTGGGGAACACTTCAATTTTTGATGTTTTGAAGTCAAAAACTCTAATAATCATAGCTTGATGTTTGATCATGTTTTTGGAGTTGTATAAGAGAGCAAATAGTGCTGGGTTGTCGATTAGTACGAATCCCTAGCGTCGTTGCTCGTTTGATTGCATTTTGGAGGAGTTTTCCCTTCATTGGATAGGATGAGGTACAGCCTCAAGGCTTAGTCAATCGACTGACCTTCTGCAGTCAGTCGACTAGTTGTAGCCAATTGGCGTATCAAGGCCGTAAACAGGGACAAAAAGTCTCTGTTTCCTGCAATCAGTCGACTGGCCATTTCAACCAGTCGACTAACTGCAGGAAATGGGATTTTCATGTTTCTGGATCAGTCGACTGTTCTCAGTGGACCAGTCGACTGTTCTCAGTGGACCAGTTGACTGACCTGCTTGTGTTGGTCTATTTTGCCTATTTGCTTGTGCTTCTAACTTTTATCGATTCATGTTGATTCCAATTAGTGGTTATCGCATTTTGATTTCCTACACGGGTTTTTATAAAATGATCCTTTCAAATGGTATTAAAAGCTCGTTCTCTAATTTATAAATTCTGTTTAAAACACACACGCACAATTTTGCACTTCGAGCGGAATGGAAATGAGATTAAATGGTTAGGTAAAGCACGGACCATGAATCCACGCGTTTATCTTTTCGATTAATCCCCGCCCTATTCGATTGATCATTTTTTCCTTTTGGTCTAGTTTACCAATGAGATGAGGTAAACTTTGTATTGCTTTGAGTGTGAAATTGACTAACGGATAGTAAACCGTTTAGTGCGAACGGGTGGTTATGGGACTCACCTTACACTTTTCGGATTCCTTTTTGAGAGTTATGACACATTCTGCCAGTTAGTGGTGTCCAGTACTAGGCCTTCGGACCTTCACCACTATGGTTTGTTGCCTTTGGGATAGTGTCTTTGGACTGTCTCCTTCAGGTTTGTTGCCTTCGGGTATGTTGTCTTCGGGTATGTTGCCTTCGGGTTTGTACCTTCGGGTTTGTTGCCCTATAGTATCGCTTTTCGATTTGGTATTTCGTCACCGCTCGAGTGATATTGGGTTTGGAGTATTCGAGCTCATGGATCCTAGTTTATACAGTACCGAGCACGTGCAATTTTCTGTTGTTTCATTGATATGTATATTCGCTAGGTATCGCTCTTCGGTGTTGGTCTTTTCGAGCCGCACGATATATAGCGGTTACCTTGTGGAACTTGTGTTACCTTCATTGGTATTTGATATTTGCCTTTTTGGCTTATTTTGGGATATTCCTTTCCTTTGTTTCTTTGAGTTGCCGATGATACGAGGCTTGTTCTGTTATGATTCATCTTTTGTTAGATGATTGTGTTATCTCTTTTAGAGATATTTGTTACACTTTGTGACCTTATAGGTTATTGTTGTTCAGTTTATCTAACTGATTTGTTTAGCTAGACTGACATGTGTATTTATACTCGGGTCCGACCGAGATGTTTCAGGTTAGGTGCTTTTGGACTTAGCCTATTTTGCTTCCGCATGGACTACTTCGCTAGCTTCTTTTTGTTATGGCTTTTTGCATAGTCCCATTTTGTTGTAACTCTGATATATATATATATATATATATGTATGTATGTATGTATTCTTTTGGATTCGTCTGTATATTGTGGTTTGCTATACCACTTGACATGTATCAGTTTGTGTACTCTGTTATGTATATGTATATGTGTATCTGATGATCTACTGTTCTGTGATGTATATTACATTTGAGTTGTTATATTCTGTTCTGATAGACCCTCCAACCACCTATGGTTTTGTTTTAAGTATTCATTGGATATGTCGATCTGCTTGGTATGACAATTGTCGATGTATTCAATAGATAGTTAGAGCAAGGCTATAGATGGTCTGTCCTAACCAGCCTTATTCTCCGCATTAGTTGACGGCATTACCCCGTAGTGTCCTTGGCTAGCATGGGTATAGAGGTGGGGCGTCACAGTGTTTGGATGATAAATTATTATCTATTGTTTTCAAATAGACCCTATACGCCGTATATTAAGCGGATGTTATTTATTAAACACATATACCACGATATTTCACCTTGAAGTGAAATTGGTATTATACTTGGAGTTGATTTTCCCGCATTATATAGTGGATGAGACCCTATTGCGCCGCATAATAGCGGATAATATTTATATAAACTCATATACCACGATATTCCATCTTGAAACGGGATTGGTATTGTGCTAACATCTGTGGATGCAGGGAAACAGGTTGGAAGGATCCAGCTGGATTCCTCAAAAGTATTGATTTATTTACAGATATTTGCGATATATTCTGTTATCATATTGATATATGATGTTTGGATGCCGTGATTGTTATATTTAGTGCTGTTGCAGCATTGGGCCTATTTAGGAAAAACTAAAAGTGTTAAAGGGATGATTTTCAAATTTAAAAGGGTTTTTAAAGTGATTTTTGAAAGTATACGTTTTATTAAATTTTGGAATTGATTCATTTTAAATAAATAAACGTTATAATTTTAATGTTATAAAAATTGTGATTTTTGAGAAATATAGTTGAAAATTGATTTTTGAAAATATGGAGTTAATGATTTTATAAGATAGTTTAAATTGAGATTTTGAATTTATTATAAAAAACTTTATATAAAAGATTTACAAAATTGATATTTATAAATTAAAAATATTGGAGTTATAAAACGAGTTTTTATAAGTGTTAAAATGAAATATAAATGGATTTCATAAGTGAATGAAATTTATAGATTTATAAATTGTGAAGTTATAAAATGAATAGATTTTTGTAAAATAAAAGATTTATAAGTAATTAACTTATAAATTGGATTTGGCATTTAAATGAGATTTAAATAGAATCTGTTAATAAAGTGCTTTTATAAATTGAAGTTGTTATAAAATATAAATGTGAATTTATAAACATTGTTTTATAAATCCGAAATCGACTTATTTTGATAAGTTAATTAGTATGGCTTATTAAAGGAGATATATCCACAATTTTGGACAGTGGATAATCCTTTAAAATAAAATGTGTAGAAACGTTGAATTTGGTTAACGAAGTATATTCACGATTTTGGACAGTGAATAATATATTAAAGAAAAGTTTTGGGGAAGTGATATTTTAAATAGAATTAAAATGATTTGAAGTTGTTTTTAAAATGTGTTAAGTATCGAAACTATAGATTTCACCATTCATTGTTGAAATAGACGTTTCGAGAAATAAGGAAATGGTGGACCATAACACTGTTGTTATAGTAAATGATTTTCGAAAGGAAATGTTTTTGTATAGTATTGGGATTTATATATCTATCTTAATTTCGAATCCCTATACTAGTGTTTTTGGGTTGTCGTAACGATGTTTTACGCAACATTCGTTTTGACCCAAATAAATGTGTTTAAGAGAATGTTTTCCTTAAAGAATAAAATATATACTTAATTGTGATTTAAGTATATTGAATATTTTCTAAGTATTGAAAATAAATAGATTTGTGAATTACTTATTATTAAATAAGCATGGAAATGTTTTCAATATGAAGTGAAATGTTTTGGGATGATGTCTTTTAAAGATAAATTGAAAGTGAATATTTGAAATTGATTTGAGAATCGTATATTAATAGATATTTGGAAATTTAAATTCACATGGAATTTATAAAGGAAAGAGAAATTTGTTTGAAAATAAACATTGATTTATTTTTGAAGTGTGGGAAAATTTTATATCTTGTAAAGATATTTTTGGAAAATAAATAATTTGGGAAATTATTTGGAATTTGGTGATGATTGTGCATATATATTGACAGTTAAATAACCGACTATCAATATTTACCTTTAAATGGGTATTTGTTGTGATTTGCTTGAAATTGAATGCTACATTTATTTTAAAAATAAGCGCTCGTTATTCGGTTTAGCCGGGAGAGAACCTTTGTGCCATAAATCCCATTTCGAAAAATGATATGTCGTAATGGACAGCATTTGAAGACCGGTGTTGAAGACCGGATATTTTCGAAAACGGAAGGATTACCGTCGAATGACTCTGCATCGGTTGATCTCCGATATAGATATTTTATCATCCTTTGTGATGGGAATTCCGGACGTGATTAGTGAATATCCGGATTGCAAGGACTTCTTTGGAAGTGCCTTCAGTTCCGTTCGATCCCGGAATGGACTTGTATGGATGTGTGTCTGACGTTACAATTTGAGATGTAAAGCTGGTTTCTATCAAATATATTTCTGTTGGTGGCGGAGAATTTATTCTCTTAGCTTAACACCCTTCTCTGAGACGTACGAGCTCAGAGGTTATGTAGTTGATGGTTACTAGTGATACATTCCCAATTTGGTAATGTGGCATACGAAGTGCTGCTAATTATTTGTTGATCAAAGCACAGCTTTTGTATAAAGCGTAGCTTTGTGGACGAGACTTCGTCGGACCTCACACCCCGGAAATGGTCAAAACAGGAAAAATGCGGCAAGGTTATTAGGGGATAGCGCCCCCTTAGTGTATGTCATTCCTTCTAGATAGAGGTGGTATTATGGTATAGAGCCCTGATACTTAACCCATGTTGTTGCTGCAAACTTATTATTTTGTGGTTGTTGGTGATTCCCGGGATTTAGGTCAGTTACGACCGGGGGATAACATATTCGTGTCAGTTGTTACCCAGCTAGGGGTAACCCCGCCTTGTGTTGGTAGAGATCTGGTTAGGTTCTCGAGGCGTCTTTCCAGAGGCGTTTTCATGTGGTAATGGGAAGTTCCTTGGCCTGACCATTTGTTGAAAATCCAAAGAAACAATACGAGCCTTGTACGGTTTTAGTTGTAGAACCTGCCATCTAATATGGTAGCTATAGTAAGCATACTATAATGATACCTATGCTGGCTAAGATTTATATTTTACTTTCGAAATGGTTTTCCACATTTTGCACTTATAAAAATAATATTCAAAAGAGATTTGCGTATCAAGCATCTTTGACTATCATAAGGAGAAATCTCCTCCAAGTTCTGTGTTTGCATTGTGTGTGTGGCGGGAGGCCTTATAGTAGTTACATTTTCTAAAAGCATTGTGAATCCATTTAAAAATATTTCTTTGTTATTTTAAAAGATATAGCTGTTTTAAGTTCTCACACCAGTCCCATGACTGACCTGGAGTTTATTTTTCCCTTCCTAAACTCTGGGTGCCTACAAATTTTCCACACGGGCAGTTTAGAATTCTGGAATTCAGGAGTTGCTGTAGAGATCTGAAGGCAGGTTGGATGGCTTAGCGTATCAACTAGTATATAGTAATTCTTTTCCGCTGTTTGTTGTTGTAAACTCTGATAATGTAATGTAATGTGATGTAATGTAATAATTGATATAGTTCTTTGTTTTAAAGATATTCATTTATCTATTATATGTTGTTCCGCTGCGATTGTGAGATTCTGTTATTGTTTCTGTTTTCTTCTTCTTCTATTTTCTACCTCTTCTTTAACCCTAACGTACGATTTTCCGGCCTTCGATTGCTCGGCAGTTAATACAGTGGATGTATTAATGTCGATCTTCGTGAGTCGAAAATCCCGATCATTACATAAAATATTATTTATATAAATTAAAACAAACAAATATGTTAAATAAAACAATTTACACACAATATTGTAAAAAGCATAACTTTCACAATATAAATCAGATTTCAACGAAATGAAAAGTAGCATTCTTGAAATTAACTCTATTTTCATAATAAAGGATAAAATTCAAACGTTTAAATTTTAAATTTAAAAGTCAAAGTTTGACCATTTTGACCAGAATCCAATTTTTTGGAAATATTCCATTTATTCAGGTTTGGAATTATAATTCACACAAAATCAAAATTTATATTTAAAATAACAAAATTTATCCATTTTAATAAATAAAATAAAGTTTTTAAATCTGGAATTTCAGTTAAAATAATTAAAATAATCATAAAATACAGGGTTGTTACACTCTCCCCCACTCAAATCTTTTCGTCCTCGAAAAGGAACGAGGTACGGAAAACACGGAAAAATAGAATGAAATAGGACTAAGACAAGATGGCAAGAAGATTAAAATTATACGTGATAACTGTTGTTATGGGTAAGTTTAAGAAGGTGGAGAATAGGAATAGCTAGAAGGGAAAATAGGTTGAAAGACAAGGATGAACCATTATTTTAAATCTATATAAATTTCAATTATTTGTAAGGGTAAAATAATGATCAAAATATCCTTTATATAATACTTTATCAAAATACTTTTATAACTCGATGTCTTTATAAGTTTATCCTCGTTTTCGTAGACTCTGACAGTGCGTTGATCAGTCGCAAAGCTAGAATTCTCCAGGTACTTAGTAGACTTGTTTCAACACCCAGTGAAAATACTTGAAAAACTTTTAAAAACAGATATGGAAAGTACAATCCAAATAAAACAACCAAGCCAAAACCTTTGTCTAACCATGGTTCAGATACACAATGGTTACGCATGGATCCCCTAGGAAACAATCCATATCAGTAAGCTTTCTCAGCCCTGCGAGTTACGCCATGATGACTAGTAGACCACAGGATACACAATGATTACACCTGGATCCCCCAGGAAACAATCCGTACCCCTAGACCTTCTTATCCAGGCGGATTTCGCTACTAATGCGGCCTACATAGTTCATAGGATACACAATGATTACGCCTGGATCCCTCAGAAAACAATCCATACCCCTAGGCCATCTCAGCCAGGAGAATTACGCTATGCAGCCGCGCTCGAAAAAAAACCCATGGGTTATGCCACAATGGGACACTCGAGTATCACATCTGGAAAACCAAAAATCAGAGAGAATAATATCGATAGAATGAATCCACAATGTGGCCACAAAGCGGATATCGAGCAGAAGGCACTTCCCATATCTTTACTTCGAAAATATATATCATAAAGTACCTTTTTCAAATCACTTTCAAATATCATACTTATATAAAGCCCATTATATATAAGATTCCACTTTCAAATCAAATACTTTCCGAATCAATAGTATATCAAATCACACTTATATAGACTTCGATTATATAAGATTTCTCTTTTCAAATTGAATACCTTTCAAATCAATAGTTTTCAAATCAACATCATACTTATACAAATCCATTTTATATAAGTTCGTTAACTCCCAAATCAAAGTATTTAATAAAATAAGGTTCTTAAATTTCAATCTATTTCAATCAATTCAGTTTCAAAATCATATATGATTTCACTATGTTATTTCTTCCAAATTAAACATCTTCAATTTCAAAGTTTCCAAAAATAATAGGTTTAGAAAGCAACCCAAGTTTCCATATTAACATAATTTAAGTCAAACAAATTCATTTTCAAAATCATCATATAAATACTAGGTTTTACATTCCAATCTATTTTCAAAACAAATATTTCTCAAAATCAATTATACCCAAAATGGTTTCCAAATTTATAACTATCCATTTAAAACCTTTAAACTATTTATTTCTATTCAAAAGATCTAAATTTCCTTTTGCAAATTATTTACTTAACAAAAGTTTCAAATTTATTTAAGTCATACTCTTCATACTTTAAACAAACAAAGATAAACTTATATACTTTATTAAATATTTTATACTCTTCGAAATTTCTTAACTTTAAAAATTAAACCTTGATTTGGAAGTGTTCGAACCTTCAAAATAATCGGTGAAATCAAATTTCAAATCCAAGAGTTGGAAATCAGCAACAAATCAGTAAATCAATTTTTATAAATAGAGTTATACTAAATCAAACTGGAAACTCGAGGATTGAACACTGGGCTCACTTCAAATCATTTCAAATATAGATACATACATCTTTTGAAAATCAAATCATACTTCGAAATCTGAAATCAAAATTGGTTTCACAAAATCACTCGCATAGCAAAGCTACCAGAGTAGCCTCTCCCCCACTCTGAAACTCGAAAATCAATGTCGATGATGCGTGCATTCATCACCGAAATTATTTTCCAGCGACAAAAGTGAGTTCTGGACTTTTATTTTCTTGAAAACTTCTTTGAAATTTCATCTAAATCATTGGAATTCATTTGAACTCTTTTGAAACATTTCTTATCCGAAAAATACTTTTAAATCGTATTATTATTATTATTATTATTATTATTATTATTATTATTATTATTATTATATATTTTCCAAAATCTTAAAACCGATTTCAAAACAGCGGAGTTCGATTCCTCGAAATTCAAATTTAAAACCCTTCAGTTATAAATCATTTTTGTATAAATCAAATTTCTTATAAATTTTCAAAATTTCCAATACTTTCAAAATTTCAGACTCTCCTTTTTAAAAGGTATATAATTCTTATCAAAAACATTTCACTTTTATATAAAAATATGGTCATCCTTATCAAAATAATAACTTCGATGTATACACAATTTCAAAAATACAATCAACCACAAATTTTCGAAGGGATGATTTAAGGATGGATTTCAAGCAAACAGAGATTCAAATTTAGAGGAACTCTAATCAAATATAATTCTGGTTCGAAGATAAGCTTGAACGAAGATGAGATAATTTAATTACCAAATAGAAGATGGATAAGCCTATGTAAATCGCGGGCGACCTTAATTGGACAACCGTGACTTCAGGAATATAATCAATGTGGAAATCTAAGGCAAATCGACATTCGATCGCCAAAGATAGAATTCAGGTAGAGCAGGAGATAGATAGCATCGTAAACCGAGGATATAGAAATCTCCGGTGAATCAATGCCAATTGTAAAGGAGTTTCACCCCTTTACAAATCATTCAAAGATTTGCGGGATCACCGATCTTTACAGAGGTTATTCAAAGTGGAGTTACGGAATGCCCCAAATCAAAAGGATAAAACAGGGAAGACAAGACTGGATTTCAGAACAAGTGGAAGCGTTCCAAAGTTCAAGGAATCCTAATCGATAAGAATCCTAACCAAGGGATTTCTAACAAGGTGGATACAGAAGGGATGAAGTTTGGAAAACCTTGATTTCAAAATAAGAAAAATTTATACCAATATAATCTTTGAAAATCCTTTAAAATCATTTGGAAACCATTTTATACTTCAAAAATGCATTCTCTCACAAAGAAATGATTTTGAGATTGATTTCACTCATTCTAGGATATTTCTACCCTATCTCTAATGAGTTTTTGCTCCACAGGCTAAAGTTTGCCAAAAACCTCGCTCTGATACCAAATATAACGACCAACTATTTTGGACCATTCAAATTGACAATAATCCACACATGTGGACTTGAATAATTCAAACTAACAGATTGTAATAAAATTTGGAGCAAACAAAATCAAACACAGAATCACAGACACAAAATATCAGAATAACTCGTAGCGAAAATAAAATACCATAGTAGTTCATGAAGCTACTGTATACATACTCTCAAAACAAATACAAAATATCATAGTTTAAAAATGGAAACAATAGAAGTCTGGATACATAAATCACTAGTACAGAAGCAATACCGAATAGGAAATAACTGGATCAGAAATAGACGAATAGATAGACAAATAAGCTCCAGAAGGTGAATCCAAAGCAGTGATTATCAGGCTGACCCGAGCGTAAAGTACAATACAAACACTCGAGTCAGGATGTACATACTTATACAATGTAAACCAACTCAAGTAAACTGTAATAGCAATGCACAATAACTTAAAGGATGCTTGGGATCGCCCATCCTTTAAGGATCCATTAAACCATCAAATTAAACAGAAATAAACGCTATCATAGAAATACCCATATTAAAGAAACCATGCAACTAGCAGAGTAAATGTGACTAGGGTAGCACAGAGCTGCAGTAATCGCTCACCTCTAGTCACACTATCAAATTGAAGGTGTGCATCAAAACAATCACTAGGAAATCAAACGACATATAGAGAAGTACACCCGTGGTTATAAATTTCAAAATGATTTATTAATTCCAAATTAAAATCATTCATTTAAACCATTAAAAATGAAATCATTATTCCTTCAAATCAAAAATTCAATTCCTAATAATCTAGCCTTTTCTGAGTTCATTTATGCAGTTAAACACTTCAAATATTTAAATTTCAGCTTTTCACAGCACTTAGAAAATGCGTCGGTAAGTTATAATTGAAAACAATTCACTTCAGTAAAGACAACATTTAAAAACTGCTGTAATACTTTAGTTTTACTTTATTTTCAGAAATGATAGCATTTCTGAAGTGCTACTAATTTTTTTTTCAGATTTATAATAAAATTCAGAAACAATTAAACTTCAATTTTTAACCATTTTAACTTATAAAAAAATCATATTTTTCCACATAAAAAATGTTCATTTGAATACCCTTTAACTTATGATTTTCATGAAGTAAAATTTTATACATTAATTCAAAAATCTCAATGTTTCACTTATTAAGGTCAATATACAATTTTCCCAACTTTCATTTAATTTACACATTAATTTAATTTACCATTTCATAAATTAAATTAAATTTCCATTTTATTTTCTTAACTTAGCTTTTATTTTTAAACCAAACTTCACATTTCCAAGTCAAGTTGTATTTCAAATTACACTTTTAAACAATCCATTTATTAACATTTTAAACTAATTACATGAATTCAAAATACACTGTAAGTTGCTTAACTTTATTTTACAAATAACTTGATATTTTCTTTTACTTTATATTTATCCAATTCATACATCAATTATATAAATTACCAAGTTAAGCTTATAATTCCATTTTTTTCTTAAATTCCCATTATTAAGTTAAATCAAACTTTCACACTACAACTCAAACCATCTATTAACTTATACCATTTTACCTTTTAGAAAATCACTGCTTAACCATTTTAAATCCAATATAAGTCAAAGTTCATATTTTTTTCTTTCATTTACAATACATGAAATTTATGAGAAATCATATTTTGAAATCAACCACGGGTCCGAACAATATTTCACACCTCAATCAAGTGATACGGAAATTATCACTTAAATCCATAGTCAGTAAAATTTTTGGTTTTTGATTATTTCAAACCCGAAATCCCAAGACAAATACAAATAAATAAAAATCACCTAGGCCTATCATTTCATCCCGTAATGATTTTTCATATTCTAAAGTTCGTTCGGGTATGTATCATTTCAACCCATAGTGATTCTATTCTACAGGGAACTTGCAGTGTGAGAAACAGAAATAAATCCACAGTACAACATAATAAAACATAACAAATGATGAGACAAGTTTATAACAGGGTTTAACATCACATAATTAACATCACAGGCAGGTATAACATGATATAACAATTCTACACATTCACTTGTTGTTACTTCACTAATTATATAAGTATAAATGTCATGAGTGAAAACTCACCTTTACGCTGGAGTAGCAAAACAAAACACACAAACGAATTCCAAAAAGCATGATAGTACGACTTGATTTGAGTGGAGAGAGAGAGCCAAGATATATATCTTGTATTCAACAATGAAACAAACCATATACAAATATTTTTACAATACCAAAAATCTATTGAAACAAAATGGAAATAGAAATAACGAGAGACATCGCCAAGCTTTCCCATCAAATTTGCTTGACCTTTACCCACATAGGCTCGGCCACAAGGCTATATTGGTTCGACTTTGGATGTTTTCAGGTGGTAATGGTCAAGTTTGGATCTGAAAATAACAAGGCTTGGTCAAGAAGGCAAAGGGTTTGGAGGTTACAACATGAGGAAGGTAAAAAGGCAAGTAAAAGGGAGGTGGTTTGTTCATCATTTTGGGCTCGGCCTTGGCACATTTGGGCTTGGCCAGGGGCTAATTCAGGTCAGGTCAAATGTTAGTAGTGGTGTTCAGGTGTGGTGCTTGCTGGTGGTGGAGGCTAAGGAGGTGGCCGTGGCAAGGAAATGAAGTGGATGTGAATATAGGCTTGGCTAGGTATAAATTCAATGAGTTTGACATTTTTTGTGGAGTTTTGTGCAAGGGATGATCAAAGCACTTTCAGGTCAGAGGAGAATGAAGTCAGGCCATGGGTTATATGGGAAAGGAAGTGGTGGTGGTCAGTGGAGGAGATGGTAGGGGTTTGGGCCGAGCAACATAGATGAAGATCAAGGCAAATTCAAGTGAAAAACAAGGCAAAACAAAGAAGAAAAAGTGGAAAGAAGAAGAGACGTTACCCAAAGCTTTTTCTTCAGATCTGTACATGCATGTATTGTGAAGTGAGAAAGTGATGTTTTCACGTGAAATATGATGGAGGCGGCTAGGGTTAAGCGAATAAATGGCAACAAATATGGAGGAGTTATGGTATGAAATCAATGGATGGAAAGATAAAGAGGTAATAAATCAAAACGTAACTTATGCCTTTAATTAAAAATAGGTAACGTATCTTAATTTATGTGTTTCCTATATATTAAAGAAAGGTGTATACAAGAAGCTATCACAAACAAATCAATACAATGATGTTAAATTAAATACATTTTAAATGTATGCCTTTTAAAGCAATAACGTGTGTGTGTGTGTGTGTGTGTGTGTGTGTGTGTGTTTGAAATTTCTTTCCAGGAAATAAACAAGGATCTAAACACTTATCCATTTAATTACTAAATGAATGTATAAATAATTAAATTAGAAAATAAGGTAGAGATCGATATTATGAAAAATAAATAAATAATTTTAGGAAGAGTAGGAAATAAATAAAGAAAATACTCTATTAAATGGAAACTAGAATTAAAAATTATAAATACAATTCAACTGACTTTGGAAAACTTCAACAACACTTTTAAAAATGTTTTAAAAATAAAATATATACATAACATATTGTTTTACACAAGAACATGATTTTACAAACAAAAATATTATTTATGTAAATTAAAATAAACAACTTTGTTAAATAAACAATTTACACACAATATTGTAAAAAGCATAACTTTCACAATATAAATCTGATTTCAACGAAATGAAAAGCGGTATTCTTGAAATTAACTCTATTTTCATAATAAAAGATAAAATTCAAAAATTCAAACATTTAAATTTTAAATTTAAAAGTCAAAGTTTGACCATTTTGACCAGAATCCACTTTTTTGGAAATATTCCATTTATTCAGGTTTGGAATTATAATTCACACAAAATCAAAATTTATATTTAAAATAACAAAATTTATCCATTTTAATAAATAAAATAAAGATTTTAAATCAGGAATTTCAGTTAAAATAATTAAAATATAAAATTAAAATAATCACAAAATACAGGGTTGTTACACGTTAGCTTGGTCATCGGTGCCGCTTTTCGTGAAAAATCTTTAATGAACTGCCTATGATATCCGGCCAATCCAAGGAAACTTATAACCTCAGTCACCATTTCTGGTCTTTTCCAATTATTAACAGCTTCGATCTTATCTGGATTGACTGACAACCCTTTCTCCGAAACCACGTGACCGAGAAATCTCACTTTATTTTTCCAGAAATGACACTTCAAAAATTTAGCCTCTAGCCGATGCCACCTTAGTGTCTCAAGCAGAACTCTAAGATGAAGTACATGCTTGTGACGAACCGATACTTCCAACCATTCGCATCTGCACATGTCGGACTTCAATTGCTCAAAATACCGAATTGTGAGATAAATTTGGCAAATCTCAGAATATACAATAAATAAATAAATCACAGAATCACAGACACAGAGTAATATAATGCAGCGGAAGTAAAGAGCTAGTAGTTCATGAAGCTACTATACACACACACACATTAGAGTTAGACAAGATACAACAGAAGTAACAAGATGATAATCAAGTACAAAGCTGAATACAACACGGGAATCAACTGAATAACTGGAATTGAATGGATAACGAAATTGAAATAGATAGCTGGATCTTCAAGCAAAGTTGAGTCTCTAATGCTGTATCACTCAGTCTGACCCTAGCGTAAAGCAAAACACAAAACACTCGAGTCAGGATATACATACTCATACAATGCAAACCAACTCAAGTGAACTGTAATATAAGGTACAAGTACCTTAAAGGCTGTTTGGGACCGTCCATCCTCTAAGGATCCGTTAAACTATTTACTATGTAGTAATATTTCGCTATTATAATAATGTCTATAATAAAATAAACTTACTTTTAAATAGCGTTAAGGGGTTACCCATATAGCCCTTAACACGTCATAGTCCCATTAGTCCATCCAGTATCATGGTCCCTCCTGATTGGGAAGCCACCAGAGGATACTCCACAGGCTACGGGAGAAAACCGAACTTGTACAAGGCGCGATAGTGTAGGTGAAATGGCACAACTAGGCAATGTCAGGGTAGATATACCAATTACACTTCCGGGCCGATGGTAACGCGTAGCAGCTACTACCGCCTACCTCGAGCCACACCCCAAATCAAAAGAATCAAAAGTGGCCACCAAATAAATCTCCAAGTCAAAATATAATAGCGAAGGAGTGTGTCCGATCAGAGGAGAGACCTCATTAGCTCGTTAATTTCTCCTGTTTTAGCCACCTTATGCCAACTCACGGGAGTCGGGTCCACATATATACCTCAAAGGACGTCGCCACCATCCTACTTCATTCTGGAATCTCTACCGCGTACACGGTTGTTAAAGTGGTTTTTGGGGTTGGTAGAGAGTATGACAACTTCCGATCCCGGTCTCTTTAACAACCAAACGTTATTATTACCCATGGATATTTATTTCAAAATCATTTCTATTCCAAAACTATTTAAAATCAAATACCATTACTTTCCAAATAATATCCATTTCAAAACCAAAGTAATAGTATACCATTTAAATTCCAAAACCAAATCAATATATCATTTGAATGAAACCCAATTTCCAAATCATTGAATATTCCTTCAATTTATTGAACTCGAAATATTGCTATAAATCATCTTAAACCAAACCACTTTATAAAGTCATATTCTTAAATCTTAAATTTCAATAAGTTCAATTTTATATATTTAAAGACAATTCTTAATTAAATAAAATTTCCAATAATTTCATTTCCAAAGCCATGTTACTTTCAAGTTATAACAACTCTGAAACCAAACATTTTGAAACATATTTATTTAGACCATCAAAATTCAATGTTCATATCTTCCACACAAGATTCATTTAACCATTTAAATTCAATGTCAAATAATATTCATTTCAAAGTTGTAGCATTTATAATAAGTTTATTCATTCAATTATAAACTTTCCAAAACAATGTATATTTCAAAATAGCAGCATTATTAAGTGTTGCGGTAGGTATATTTAGTATATATCAAAAACATAGTACAAATTCAGAAACTACAGCATTCAGAGACGCTATAATATCTGTTATACCCATTAAAACAATGTATCTTCAATTTTCTCATTTTTAACTTATCAAACTTATTCCACTTTTCAAAAAATTTATTTGGATATTACTTAACTTATAATTTTTAGTAAAATAACATATATTAATAAATATCCAATCTAAATTAAACATCCATTTGTCAAGTCAATACTTGATAAATTGCTTAACCTTTATCCAATAAATAACTTAATAATTTATTTAACATACCCATCTCATAAATAAATTAAATTTCCATTTATTTACTTAACTTACTATTTCCATTTAAGACCAAATTTAAAATTTCCAAGTTAAGTCATTATTTAAATTACATTTTCCCATTTTAAAACCATAACTGTTTATCTTACCCAACATAACATTTCACAAAAGAACATCTTATCATAATTAATATAACAATAAAATTTCCTTAATAGATCTATTCATTCAGACATCAATTCAACTATGGTTCCAAGTTAACTAAACTTATTAAAAATGTCCCATAAAATGTATTTCATTTTATTTATTCAAAATTACATTATTTATTATACAAAATATGTCCATTTCAGGAAATAAGCTTTATTAAAATTACTAGGTTAGATTTAAGATTTCAAATTAAATCAAACTTAATTATTAAGTTATTTATCATAAATAAGACTCTTTAAACTCCATCCAAAACCAATTAACTTATAAAATTTTAACTTATAGACAAACAATATTTCTTTACACTTTAAAGCATTAAATCAAATTAAGTTAAAATTTTCATATATTTATAACTTCAAAATACTTAATAATTTTCAGAAAATATTTAAAATACTTAATAAATTTTAGGAAAATATCATTTAAAATATAACCATGTGCCTGTGTAATATTTCCTAACCTAGGTCAAGTGATACAGATATGTACCATTTTAATCCGTAATTTAAAAGAAAAATCCAGGTTCTATCATTTCAAACCCGCAATCCCAAGTAATATAAATGAAATAAAAATCACAATAAAAATGACTTGAGACTATCATTTCAGCTCATAATGATTTTTCCTTATTCTAAAGTCCGTTCGGGTATGTGTCATTTCAACACATAGTGATAGGGAACTTTCAGTAATGATACAGTAAATAAAATGAATAGTATATCATATAATAACATATTAGATGATGTAACAAATATATAAACAGTATTTAACATCATATAACATATCACAGGCATGCATGAATAACATATCAATTTATACAGATCCACTTGTCATTATTCCACAATAATATAAGTACATATGTCTAGAGTGATAAAACTCACCTTTTAAAGCTAGAATTGTCTAATTCAGAATAAAAATCCAAACTCCGCAAAGTATGAAAAAGCACAATGCAAACTTGAGTGGATGAAGAGTCAGATCCAAATCTTGTATGCAAACAATATTACATACATAAGAATATGATTCAATACAAAAAAATAGAGGTTAAAATAATGGAAAAATAACAAATCAAAGTGGCATAACTTGCCTTAATCTATCAATGGCTTGGCTATACCACATATGGGTTCAACCATCATCTTGTGTTGCTTGGTCATGATGGTTAGAGGTGTGCTAGGAGAAGATGGAGGCCGAGCCTAACTTGAAGGAAGACATAGAAAACAAAATGAATAAAAGAGGAGAAAGGAGAAAGAAGCCATGACTTTAGATCTTGCATTTTTTTTTCTTCACGCAAATGAATAAGATGAGGAGATGAGAAACTTTGTACGTGAAAAAAAAGATGACAGCTAGGTTTTAGTAAGTACACGTCCAAAAGAAAGAAACGGTAAGAAATAAAGAGGCTAGGCAATAAAAGGCAACAATTTGGATGGTTTGGGAAATAAAAAGGCAATAAATAACTTGATGTATTTATTATTAATTTTTACTTTGTTTGCACGCAATGAAAAGAGGAGTTTGAGGAACAATATGTATGTGAATTATGAGAAGAATTCACGGCTATGAATGTGGGAAGTAATAGGCTATGCAAATGGAGAGGCAAGGGAAAAGAAAAAGGCAACAAATAAACAAAAAAAGTAACCTATATCTCTTGAAATTTCTAAGCTATGATTAAAAGTAAAATCAATCAAAAATCAAATAAATATATTCAAAGTTTATACAAATAAAACAGAAAATAAAAATTAGAGACACTAACATAGGGAAATAGAAAACAAAATATAGAAAGTCATTTCATGTAAACACTGTATTTTTATCTAATTTAAAAAGTATAAGTTTAGATTCCTAATAAATCCATATTAACATTGGTTTACATACTAATACATTAATAACTTTCAAATTCATTCTAATTTCAATTAATATAGTAATTAAATTCATTTACTTATCATTAAATTCATTTATTATAGATCACATTTCCATTAATTAAAATTGATTCCCATAATTTGATTTGATTTAATTTCCATCTTTATACTATGTCCACTATTTCTCTATAAACCTGGTTACATTAGTTTTATATTCCATTACACTAGTCTACTCCTATTTCCATCTTAAATTTGTATTAAATGTTACATTTCTAAATGTGAAATCTTGTCAATTGTACACATTAATTAAGGTTTAAAACCAATTAATTATTTTAACTTAGTTCCATTCCTTTTACCAATTTATTACTTTATAAATAAATTTACGTTTCTATTTAATTCATACATTCACACCTCCCATTACTGCATTAATTCTCATTAATAACATTAAAGATTTCCTACTTATTTTATAGACTAAATAGACAACTTATAATAGCTGTTACCATTACCATTTAATTTACATTTAAGTTTACTACATTCAACTAATTATTGTAGTTACCTACCTAATATTGAATTCATTTAATTACTATTAATTATACTAATTCATTTATTTGTACACCACTTACCCTTATTTTCTTATATTCAAATTTATACTCAAATATAACAGTTACAACTAAATTAATAGGCAAATTAAATAATAACTTACAACCGTTACTATTACTTTAAGTCACATTAATGAATTCATTATTGTTTATAAATCAAATGTTACAATTATTTTATTAACACTGATTTACTTCAATTTATATTAATCGTATATTATCTCATAATGATTCAACATTCACACTTGTGATTTCATTATTCACAACAAATGTTACTATTCTTATATACCGAATCTTTATTCAAGAGTCATTTATCTCATATTATTCCTTTTATAAATTTAAATGTTTGCATTAGTTTTCTAACATTAATTTATAGCCAAGTATACCAATTTTCATTACTTCACTAAATTGTAATTTCATTTCAATTGTTACTAATTAGTTCTAATTACCATCGTTCAATTTTAAATTAATAAGGTTTTTTCATTAAATTACCAAAACTTATTAACTTAACAAATTAAATTATTGAAAATTTTACGAGTCGTTACAGTGCTCCTTCTCTTCCTTCGATTATATCAGAATATCATCTATGAAAACTAATATGAACCTATCCAAGTGCTCTCGGAAAATCTGGTTCATCAAATCCACAAGAATGCCGGTGCATTAGTGAGTCAAAATGGCATAGCTAATCATTCGTATGACCCATATCTAATTCTAAACGCTGTTAAAGGTATACTATTTTATACCATTCTAAGCTGATGAAAACCTATTGCCAGATCCAACTAAGAGAATATCTTAGCCCCATTCAGCTGATCGAACAAATCGTCAATCCTAGACAACGTATATCGATTCTTTATTGTTTTCTCATTCAACTTACGATAATCGATGCATAGCCTCAATGATCTGTCTGGCTTCTTAGAAAACACTATGGCTGCTCCCCAAGGTGAACTATTCGGTCGGATAAAACTTTTGCCTTTCAAGTCTACCAACTGAGCCTTCAACTCCCTTATTTCTATCGGCATCATCCTGTTTGGTGGTCTACTTACCGGTTCTGCTCCAGGCACCAAATCTATCCGAAACTTAATGGCTCATTTCGGTGGCAATCCCACTACCGGCTTGAAGACATCTACGAATTCTCTAACCATGAAAATGCGATTTAACTCATCTTTTAACTCCACAACCCCCTACAAAGCATTCACCTCACAGCTGGTTTTTCTAGGGTATAAACATCTGATAAGTATAGTCCGGATGTCTAAGTGATATTTTCCTATCCCGATAAAATATCCTAGCATCATATTCACCAAACCAATCCATACCCAATGTAATTTCGAACCCTACAAAGTCAAATATGCAAACTACAAACAAAGGCATGACCTAACAAATCAAAGTATAAGTGATCATACTTCATCGCAACTTTCACATATCCTCCTATCGGATTTGCAACTCTTAAGGAAGCAACTAAATATGTGGGTTTTAGGTTAAGTTTATCTACCAAACATCGAGATATAAAAGAACGCGATGCACCGATATCAGATAAAATGCTAAAAAACATATCATGATTCTGAAGCGTACCTCCTAATACTAATTTTACTTTCTCCTGCACTATCGGCTTTGAAGTAGCAGGCTCCAATGCAAATACTTGGCCTTTATCTCCTTTAGCTGGCTCTTTGCACTGGTTCTTGTAGTGCCCAACTTGATCACAGTTGAAACATCTAACTCTTTTCTTCTCAGCAGCCTTCTTTCCTTTGCCTGTCTGGCCCTCATGAGCATAATGGCCTTTCTTATCATACTTGTAACAGATCACTTTAGACTATCCCTTCTTTGCTGCTTCACCTTTCGGAGCACCTTTCTTATGAAAGAACTTTATCTTCTGACTTTGCCCAACCCTGGACCTCCTTCCCCTTCTTCTCCAAACAAGCAAGCATCCCTTCATGTCTTAACGCCATCTCCACTACCACATCACATGGACCTCCGATATGCGTTAAGGTAGCCCTACCAACTTAGGCTTCAATCCTCTGATGAACTTCTCATTCATTTTCATCATCGTATCAACAATGGCATACCCATATCTAGCCAACTCTTCAAACCTACTTGCATACTTCAGAACTGACATTTCTCCTTGTTCTAACTTAGTAAACTTTCTGACCAAAATAGACTGCGCCATTACTGACATGAACCTCTCTTGGAACTTTCTTCTAAACTCAACCCATGTCATCTCCTCTTCATTTACTCCAGCCGTTACACTATTCCACTAAAGTAAAGCTGCTCCTTAAAGATGTCTAGAAGCAAGCCACCTCTTCTGCTCGTCATTAAGCCCAAAATTCGCAGATATCCTTACACAGTGTAACAACCAATTCTCTGCTTCTATAGCATTCTCGATTTTGATAAACGGCTTTCCTACAAGCCTAGTATAGTCTCTACACAAGTTAGCATAATGATTGGCAACCAGAGCTTCCTGAACTCCTCTCGCGGTATTTCCTCCAACAACCCCAACGGCAATCCCATCTTGCATTATTTTTATGAAAAACTAATACATAGCCCCCATATCTACTTGTGGGACTCCAACACCTACATTTTCAGCTTCAGCTTGACCTTAAGTCCTCCTTATATTCAATCGAGCATTTCCATTTGTGGCGGCGCTGTCACCTCCTAGATTAACTCTGGCTCTTCTTCTGTCCATATATGTATTCAAGCCTAATAAAGATAGGAGTCTAGAGATAAAACGTATACTTATATATAGAAAATACAAGTACGTTACTATTGTTGGAACTAGACCAGCCCGCAGCGGAAGTTATGAGTGAATTTCAAATTTTGTACAATATAGAATCTTTATTAGGCCTATGAAGTCTAACTGAATTAGAATATTTCTAAATTTCATTTAAATAAAATCATTTATTTATTCAAATATATTAAGATATGAAATCAATTTTATTTGATTTAGTTTATACATAAATGTATCATATACATATATGTGTGAGTGCATGTGTTGTGACGACCCGAATTTTTTTAACATTTGAAATAGAATATTTAATTGATTTAAATATTTGGAAGTTAGTTTAACTTGACTTTCGAATATAAATATGAATTTGGCAATTAAATTATTGGATTTTATTTATTAATGATGGGTAAAAATTTGAATTTTCAATTTTTAGCTTGTTAAAAATAATTTGATGGCTTAGAAAATTTATATCGATAATACTGAAGATAATGGAAGCTTCAGAATTTAATTTGAAAATGTTTTGTTTAGTTTTGAATTTATATTGTTTAAATCGATATTTAAAAATAACCTTCCGAGGCAAAGTCTTGAAATTCGACGAAACTAGTTCTATTGGATCCGTAATATAATATTATTATTGGATTTCAATTTTCGTATTTTTTGGAGTTGTCGTTTGGCCGTACGATAAGCAAACGCGTTGAAAATTAAATCAAAATTTAATTTAATAGCTGGGTTCAAAAAGCTATCTTCTTCATATGACAGATTAGGACTCAAAACCTTTTCCATCGTGTTTAAAATAGGGGTATAACATTATAAACGCCTAGCGGCACACCTCGATAGGAGGTCGAGATTTTTGAGCTCCGATATCGAGATTTTAGGATGCGAAATCGAGACGATTTAAATTTAAATATATATATCTGATTAAAATCAAACCGCAGCCACCTTTTTGCAAAATGTAACGTACACGTTTCTATTGTCTCTCCTACACGCCACCCTATCCTATCCTTTCGTTCAAATCAAAGCCGTTCTTTTTCGTTTCAAAATCACCGTCTCCTTCCATTCTTTTCAGAAGGTAAACGAAAAAAATCAAAGGAAGAAAATAAAATGGCCGAAGCCTTTCTTCTCAAAACAATCACCGTCCCTCCCATTCCTCTCTGTATTCAAAAATCGAAATCAAAATCAAAAAGGGCGTGAGATTTTCAATCGAAATCGCTAAAAAAAAAGAGGTTGCGCTCAAAATTGAAGTCGACTTCAGTGGCCGCGAGCTAGGTCTTCAGTGGCGACGCAATTGGGTTGAGAAATTGTGAAGGAATCGAGAGTCGCGTATGGGAGTTTGAGCAGCGACTATCGTAGATAGGTCACTGAAGATGGGAGAGCACGCGCGCGCTCGTACACGCGAGGGTAGCGCGGCAACGTCGATTTGATGTTTGGGTGAATACTGGACATCGACGTTGAACGGCGGTTTACATCGCGAGTCTCGAATGGGTGGCCTAGGGTCTGTGATTTCGTGATAAAGAGCGCAAGTGGCGGCGTGACTATGGAGTCATCGAGGTTGCAGCAGCGTTCGAGGCGAGTGAAGGGGATGGTGTTCATCGCGATGGTTTTGGGTATGTTACTCCTTCTATTTTGAATTCATATATACATAAAAAAAGAGAATAATTTATTATAAATATAAATATGCAAATGGAAGGATATGTTAACAAAAAATTTAGTGTATATTTAATGCAGCTAGGATTTCGAAAAAATATATGTAAAGTTCAAAATAGAAATTATTTTACAGTTAAGTATATCTTTAATATATAGGTAAATTAGAAATTATTTTAGATTTTGGTAATAATAATACATATACCTATTTTTTTATTGCTAATTTATTTTTAAATTAATGGTTTGGTGATTAGTTTATTTTATTAAACTATTTAATTGTTTTAAATATTGAAAATAAACTATTAAGGGGAATTTAGTTTTAAAATTTAATTTTTTAGTTAAGTAAATTTATTAAAAGGAATTGGTTTAAAATTTATAAGTGCTAGTTTAAAATAAAATCGCCAGTTAATTAAAACCATCAAATGAAAATTTATTATTCAATTTATTCCGAATATTAATAGAAAGTTTAAATGTTTATACAAGGTATAAAATGGAGAAACAAGACGGAATGGAAATGAGTTGCAATGGATTGCAAATAAAAAGGTGAGATCTTCTCACTCAAATTTTAATAATTGAAAATTTCAGTTATTGATTGATTGTTGAATTGTGGTAGTTAAATTTAAAAATTGTTGATTGTGTGCTGGGATGATTAATTATTATCAGTTATATTAGTTTAGACCTTAAGCGCCGCATAATAGCGGATGATATTATATTTAAACCCATATACCGCGATATTCCACCTCGAAGTGGAATTGGTATTATATATGTATTTGGAATTATTGATTTCCCGCATTATATAGCGGATGAGACCCTATGCGACGCATAATAGCGGATGATATTATATAAATCCCATATACCGCGATATTCCACCTCGAAGTGGAATGGGTATTTAAATTGTTGTGCTAACGTCTGTGGATGCAGGGAAACAGGTTGGAGGGATCCAACTGGATTCCTAAAACATTTGATTTTGTTTCATATGTTGTGTGTTTATTCATTTATAATCTGTGTGTGATTATATTGTGATTAAATCTTTTGAGGGCTATAATTTAGCCGAATATATTTTTGATATCGTAGGATACCAGAAATAGATAAAATTGGATTTTTGAAATTTAGTAGAAAATTTATAATAAATTAATTTTAGAAAATTGAGTAAATTTAAAAGAAGGAATTTGTTTCAAAGGATAATAAATTTGGTGTTTAAAATAAAATTTGGAAATCAATTTGAAAATTGATTTGGTGTTAAAGGTGAATATTTGGGAATCGATTTGAAAATCGTATATCTGTGGATATTTGAAAATTTAAAATTCACAATGGGAATTTTATAAAAGAAAGGAGATTTTGTTTTAAAAATAAACATTGGGTTATTTTTAAAAGTATGGAAAGAAATCTACAGATTTGGGACGTAAATTTAAAAAAAATCCAGAAGGATTTATTAATTGAAAAAAATGATCCATTTTGAAAGGAAGGTGTATTTTCCCTGAAAAGCCAAGTATGTTTGTAAAATAGCTTTTGAAATATAAATTAAAAGTTCTAGGGTTGGTTTTAAAAGAATATTTTGGAGAAATTAGTTTCTTAAGTTATTTTGTAAATCCTTAAAGTAATGAGTTATTTAATTAATTATGGAAGTAATGATTTAAACATTTAATTGATATTGGTTTTAGAAATTGAATATTTAATAGTTATATCCTATATGTTAATTTTATTTAAAAAAATTAATTTGGACTTGAATTTTTTATGAGATATTAGTATAATATTTTCATAACTAATATTTAAGTTAGTGTTTCAAAATAGTTTTATTTTAAAATATCTCTAAGTATATTTTGATAAGCATTTTAAATTATTTTAAAATATATGAACTCGGTAGACTTTTAGTGGAAATAAATAATGTTGGGAACCTTATTCCACGAGTGAAAAGTGATTTGAAATTTGTTTTCAAACGGTTGAAGTGTTAAAAATATATATCTTGCGAAGATATTTTGAAAACAATAATTGGAAAAATTATTTAAATCTTGGTGATTGTTGTGAATATTTATTGATAGTTAAATAACCGACTATCAATATTGGCCTTTAAATGGCATTTGAATTTCGATACCACCGGGGGTTGGATTCCAAGTGGATATCCAAAAACCACATCGAACCTTTGTGATTGTGATGGATCTTTTATTTAAAAGATCAAAGTGAAGATTTTTGTGATTTGTTGAAATCTGAATGTAACACTTATTTTTAAAATAAGCGCTCGTTATTCGGATTAGCCCGGAGAGGACTTTGTGTTATAAAACCCATTTTGAGTAATGATACAACGAAATGAGATTGCATTTTAAGATGATGTTGAAGAACGGGTATTTTCGAAAGCGAAAGGATTACCTGTCGAATGTATCTGCACCGGGTTGCTGCGGTGTAGAGATTTTATCACACTTTGTGATGGGGATTCCGGACATGATTAGTGAATATCCGGATTTGCAAGGGCTTCTATGAAGTGCCTTCGGTTCCGTTCGATCCCGGAATGGACTTGTATGGATGTGTGTCTGACGTTACACTTTGAGATAGAGCTGGTTTCTATCAAATACATTTCTATTGGTGGCAGAGAATTTATTCTCTTAGCTTAACACCCTTCTCTGAGACGTACAAGCTCAGAGGTTATGTAGTTGATGGTTACTAGTGATACATTCCCAATTTGGTAATGTGGCATACGAAATGCTGCTGATCAAAGCATGACTTTGTGAAAAGCGTAGCTTTGTCGACGAGACCTCATCGAGCCTCACAAATCGGTAATGGTCGAAACAGGAAAGTTGCGGCAAGGTTTCAGGGGTAGCTCCCCTATGGTATGTCCATTCCTTCTGGAAAAGGGTGGTATCAGGTATGAAACCCTGATATTGAACCTATGTGGTTACTACAAATACTTTTCTTTGTGGTTGTTGGTGTAGAGGATCCTCGGATAAAGGTCGCAAACGACCAGAGGTGGCATATCTTAGGTTTACTCCCCGGGAAGGGGGTAACCGACCTTGTGTTGGCAGAGAGCCAGGTAGGTTCTCGGGTCGTCCATCCATAGGCGTACCCAAGTGGCAGTAGGAAGTTCCTTAGCCTGACCATTTGTTGGAAATCCAAAGAAACAATACGCGCCCTGTACGGTTTTAGTTGTATAACCTGCGATGGAATGTGGCGGTAACCTGCTATTGAACATGGTAGCTATAGTAGGCATAAGCGCGAAATGCCTATGCTGGCTAAGATTAATATTATACTTTCGAAATGTTTTTTGCACTATGCACTAATGATAATATTAAAAAGATTTTTCGTATTAAGCATGTTTGACTATCATAAGGAGAAATCTCCTCCAATTCTGCGTTTGCATTGTGTGTGTGGCGGGAGGCCTTATGGTAGTTTCATTTTCGAAAAGCATAACGGATTTCTTTTTATATTCTTTGTGAAAATAACTGTTTTTAAGATCTCACACCAGTCCCATGACTGACCTGGAGTTTATTGTTCCCTTTCTAAACTCTGGGTGCCCAAAATTTTCCACACGGGCAGCCTAGAGTCAGGTTAGCAGTTATTCGGGAGCGAAGTCAAGAAGTTGCTATGGAGATCTGGAGGCAAGCGGGATGGCGAGACGTACCACTTATACTATGTAGTGTCCGTTGCGTCTGGGTTAGTGCAAGTCAAATTTTATTGTACACAAGTTACTATAACTACTAGTGTTTGTATCGTGTCGTTGTAAACTCTGATAATGTGATGTGTAAATTGATATAGTGATTTTGTTTTAAAGATATTCATTTATCTATTATATGTTGTTCCGCTGCGATATGTGAGATTCTGATGTTGTTTTCTTTCCTTCTTCTTCTACCTCTTTCTTCTTTAAACCCGAAGACTCGTACATTTGTTCCACTTTGGGCTGGATTGTTGTGGAATTTTGCCAGCTCAAAGGGGTACGGATTTGCGGGCTTTTACAAGTGTAATATAATAATCCATGGAAGGTATAATATGCCCATAAGTAGATGTTGGAATTTACATCGCAAAAGACATATTAGCTTATTTTGTATGTCATGCATGTTGTCCAAATATGTGCATGTATATGTGTTACAATACACATGCACACATGTATGTATAAATATATTATATAATATATGAACATAAAATACACACACACACACATAGAAAAAGAGAGAACAATTATTGAAAAATATTTACGAAAAACTTCACTAGTGGATGTTAGGACTCGTTTGTTTTGGTATTCTAACCTTGAGTTTGCTCAATAAATCATAGCCCCACAACCGATGGATAACTCCTTATCGGTTGTATCATATACAACTTCTAACCCATTTTTCCTTGTTCTAATCCCATTTCAACCTTGATTTTCTCAACAAATCGAAAGAGATTATTCATTTATACCAACCATATCGTGATGGCCTAAGTATAGTATATGTACCTTGAGTTTGCTCAACAAATACATATAGTTATCTTACCTTATCTGTTTAATATATTAATAATACTATGCATAACATCCCTTGCTTGAGTTTGCTCAAGAACTAAGGAGTACGTAAGTAATTTATTAATATATATATATATATATATATATATATGGTAGATGACAACATTATATTGAAGATTCATAATCTTCAATATATATATATATTGAGTGATATCGCCTTTTAGAATAATATATTTCTTATGAAATACCCCAGCGATTCAAGTGTCATACGCATCATAAATCACGGTATATGTACATTTACATATATATTTATTTCTCAAGTCTATTTGGGTTTATTTAATGTTCCACATTTAGTTTATACACATATCATATAAGTTTTATTATTATATAATTTTATATTTCATATTACTTATATGATACTCTTGCATATAATATATTGTTAATTAAATCTTATCTAAATAATTTTAATTAATCAACTCTTCAATTAATTTTAAATTAGTATTCCAATATAACTTTTATGCTAGACGTATCTACTATAACGTTTGTAATGTATACTATAACCTTTACAGTGTAACACACATATATCGTATATGTATGTATTTAATTTAATTAGTCAACCTTCAATTAATTTATTCAATTAATTTTTTTTATTAAAATTTATTAATTTCAAAATTTATCTTGTATACATACATGTATACTTATGTTACCTTAAACATTTTAAAATAACATAACATATGTCAACATATACATGCATATATGCATTAATTAATTAACATATTTAATTAATCTATTATATTAATCTTATTAATAAATTTAAAATTTGAAATTATTATATAAATATTTTTAAACATTTTGAAAATATCATTATCCTTTCAAATGTTTTGAAAACTTATGTAGTATTATAATTTTTTTATAATAATCTGTTTTATTTTGAATTTAACTATCAAATTTAAAATCTTTAACACTAATTTTCAAATGATTTTGAAAATTAGCCCAAGGCCTAAATTAAGTTGGGCCTTTCCTATTAGGAGCAACCTTTTGGCTCACTTCACCTTTCGGGCTAGGCCGGTAACCAGGTAGGACATGGTACTTGATTACCCAATTCCAATCCTAGAACCCTTTCTAGACAACTACTAAGTGGGAAAGCTTAATTAGTTAGCCCTAATATGTCTAATTTAGACTGCATAGGCTATTGGGCGCCGATACCATTGTTGGAACGGGACCAGCCCGCAGCGGAAGTTATGGGTGAATTTCAAAAAAATTACCCCATTAGATCTTTATTGGGCCTATGAAGTATAATCGGATCAGAACATTTCCAAATTTCATTCAAATAAAATAATTTATTTTATTTAAATTCAAATATATTAAGATATAAAATTAATTTTATTTGATTTAATTTATACATAAATGCATCATATAAATATATGTGTGAGTGCATGTGTAACATAATAACCCGTGAAAGATATAATATGCTCATATGGAGATGTTGGGATTTACATCGCAAGAGACATATTAACCCATTTTGTATGTCATGTATGTAGTCCAAATATGTGCATGTATATGTGTTACAATACACACACATGTATATATAAATATATTATATATAATATGAACATAAAACATTTATACATACATACATACATACATACATACATACATACATACATACATACATACATACATACACATACATACATATATATATATAAAGAGAGAACAATTATTAAAAATTTATTTATAATTCAAAATTAACTTAGTTTTGCAAACATAATAATTTTAATATTTATAAGTTGTATATACTATGAATAAAATAATGTTTTCATCCATAAATAATTAACATAAAATAATCTATCGATGAAAATTCAAATTTTATAGTTTTTGAAAATCTAGGGTCATAAAATAGAGCTTAGAAAAATTTGGAGATTTTTCAAAGTTGGAATATTATTTTTGAAAACAGATACATTAATTTCGGCAATAATTATTTAATATAAAATAATATATTATTAAAAATTAAAATTTAAAATTCTTGAAATTCTAGGATCATGAATGAAAGGTCACGAAAAATTTGAAGAATTTTTCAATTAAATTATTATTTTTAAGAAATCATAATAGTTTTTTTGAAATGATATTTTAGTTATTAAAAATAATAAACTTTATTGAAAAAATCCTAAATTTTTTCTATATGTTTCTGGATGTTATAATATTTTTTTAAAATATAAAATTGAATTTTTAATATAATAATTATTTTATATATAATAAACAATTCAAAATTCAATAAATGTTAATTTAAAAATATGAATATGCATGCTAATTAATTTTCGAATTTGTAAATTCATATTATATCTTTAATAATAGTTGTAATAGCTTTAGTGGCATACTTTTTTGGTATTAACGTGAATTACCAAAAACGCCTCTATTTATATTATCAAATCTTAATCACTTAGAAATAAGATTTAATATTAAACTTCTTTTATAAATTCAAACATCCCTAAATATAGAATCTAACAATTAAACATTCTTTACAAATTCAAAAACGCTTCTAAAAATAGGATCTATAATTAAACTTTTTTTTGAAATTCAAAATATTTCTTTACAAATATATAAATCTAAATATCATTTGAAAAGGAAAAATTATTTTCGACTGATTTAGACATACACAATTTATAAAAAAAACGTTTCAGCGCAAAAGCCTATGCCGTAGTACTTATAAATAAGTGTACTAAATTTTTTAAACATATATATATATCTTATATATGCATATATGCTATTATGAGAGAGAAATATACACTAATATATATATATATATATGAATTAATAAATAAATATATATAAAACGATTATTAATGAAAAAAATTGACTTTGTACAGTAAAAAACATTTGTCTATGCATAAATCAAATAGTATAATAAACAAATTATGCATATAATCAAACTGATTTGTGACAACTAAATCTACTTACAAAATTTCACCTAACTAAACATATAATAGTAATATATTTAAATAGATATGAAACTAGTCATTATAGGATCATAGAATATAATTTAATTACTGTAATATGAATTAAAATTACCAATTTAATGATGCCTTTGAATCCACGTTGAAGCAATGACTTTCCTTCCTTTTACTGTTCTTAATTCATCAGATTGCAAGTCTGAAATCACCGACCTCTAACTATCGAATAATATTATTTTAATTTGAAATATATTTGAGAATTTTGGAGTGGACTGAGAGCTATGTTTTAACCAGTAATGTAGAAGGTAATGGCAGCCAAAAAAAGGTTAGTGATTATTTTAGATATACATACATACATACATATGTATGTATGTATAGGGTTGTATTAGAGAGAAACGAGAAAAACATTTTTACCCATTCTCACTTGATCTCAACCCATTATCTCCAAGCCAATTTTCTAGGTTTTAGCCACCCCTAGACCTTCCCAAAACCGAAATTTTGCAGCCCTAATGATGGGCCTTAAACCCATCTAATCCCAAGTCAAATTACTATGCAATTAAATCCAATTTAATCGCTTGTCGATATTGAATATCGATCGATATATTTATAACTGTTATAAATATGTATAATATTATTTATTTCCCAAATCACATTAAAATTTTATAATTAATATTTCATAAATATTAATTAATTTAAGTAAGTTAAAACAATTATAGACTAATTAAATCATTCGATCTTAAGGAAATTCATCATTCTGGCTGTATAACTCTTGGGTGTAAATTTGGTTAGCGATCAACATCGAATTATTCTAATGTTAACGTTGACACGTCATTTAGCAGGTGGTGTGACATTATGGCCAAATTTATCGCTTACTCATTTTCAATAAAATCGTATTTTAGTTTAATAAGCATTACCCGGGTGACATTTGTTTACTCCAATTCTATTCGGCAAAACTATATTGCTTTGGACTTATGTAATTTGGTAATGGCTAAATTTCCAACCTCATCCACGTTCAACTTTATATTCCAAATACAAAGTCCTTAGCTCAATAATAACAATTATTATTAACCGAAATATTCCGGCAAAAGACTTTGACTTTGAGTTGACTTGAGTTGACTGTGATACTAACAGCATATGACTGAGGAGATGAATTTTCTCTTGAATAGTGCTTCACTTCTAATACTTCCACTCAACCCAACTATAGTCACTCAATGAATGTCATGCCATGATTTGGCTATAATCAAAGTGGAGCTTTCATATCGAAGATCCATAGTATTCTCAAGTCGAGAGAACTGTATAAATCAGTCACATCAATATTTTCTGTTTGACTTTAGTTATATTTGTTATCCCGCCTTTTGGCAAGGCCGTGACACCAAGGATGGTTCGTCCTGGAGATCGTTAATGCATAGGTCTGCTATGGATGTCGGTAAATTTTACTCAAGACCGGATCGGGCTACAATCAATGAGACACCCCAAGCAAAGCCGTGAAACCAATGTTCCAAATTTCAAGGCGATCCGAGTTCGTGTGCTCAAGTTATTGTCGAAAAAAGCAGAATGAATAACCCTATATTCGAATCCATAAGTCAAGCCTATGTTCGAATCCATCAGGTGGCCAAGCTTCGTATGCATCCCAATGGCCTTCCTTCGAATCCATCAGGTGCCAAGCTTCGTATCCATCCCAATGGCCTTCCTTCGAATCCATCAGGGTAAAGTACCTCGAATTCGTGAAGCAACTATACTTCGAATCCATCATGTGCCTGGCTTCGAATCCATCCGGTTGAGACGGCTTCGTATCGATCAACTGTTATAGGCCACGATCGATACGAATGCACCTTGCCTCGAATCCGTTCCCTCGAATCCACCAAGTCGAAGCGACGAAAAACGTGGCGTCGACCCAGTCGATTCGGAGCAAAGAGCGGGTTGACCCTAGAAATGCGCACCACGTCATCACTTAGGCACGTGATGCCATCGATTCGACCCAATCGATTCGAAGAGAATCGATTCGAATGGAGCGCATCAACCGAAAATACAATCTTAAATCAATCATAACTCGAGATCTACAAGTCCAAATGCCACGAAATTTTCACAGAAGCTTGCATGCATGTTGAAGAATGTCCGCACCAAGTTTCACCTCGATTGGATGAATTTTTGATCGATTCGAACGTACTTCGAATCGATCCCAAAGTGGGCCCAAATTTCCTGAGGTTAGGCTCGTGGGCCCCCTCACATGCCAGAAGTGGTCTCTCGAATTTTCAGCGAATATCAGCAGCTTACGCCTATAAATAGAGCCCCTGGTCATTCAAAAAGGGGATCGGAGAATTTTTAGAGATAAAGCATGCCCGGACGCTGCCAGAATCACTTTATCTCATCATCACTGTGCTGATTTCGAATTTAAGCTTATTATCTGCTGTACTTTGCTCTAAAACACTTGTAATCTTTAAGTATTAATTAATAAAGTGATAAAACATCATAGTGGACGTAGGCAAATCATCGAACCACTCTAAATTATTGTCCTCCGCGCAATTTACTTTTCTGTGACTTGGAGTTTTTGTTAGATAATCCTCATTTTCAATTTGATTTCTTCATTTATTATCTCTTCAAAAACTTTCGAAGAGAGTTGCCCAATTTTGGTGCAAACACTGTGGTGCTTTCACTGAGAAAACCCAGATTTTCTCCTGCTCGATTGGATCTGTCATCGATACCGGATTGAATAAATCTAAGAGAGAGATCCAGACTTCAATTTCAGACTCCTTCCATACTATTCAGATTTACCAAAATCTAGGAAAGGATTCTACACCTCAAGATGGTTAGCACAAGAACCACTTCTACCACCGCTGGTCAAGAAGGCCGGGATAGACAGAATCCCGCGCAACTACCTTCACCCAATCAAGACGATACCGGACATTCAGATCCATCAGGTCCGGTCACTCGACGAGAGTTCCAGACATTACTCCAGGAACTAACCCAAAGTCGGCAACAGCTGACTGAACAATTACGCGCCAATGCTGAGTTGACTAATCAACTAAACCGCCAAAGGCATAGAAGATCCAAAAGGGATGACGCCCCTCATTCTTCCACTGAAAGCTCTGCCTCGTCTGATTACAGCGGCAGATCTACTCGTCCCAGGTTAGACGGAAGTCATGCGCATGCTGCTGGTCACCAACAAGCATTAACTATTGGGCAGATAAGAGTTGGCCCTTCTTCCAGTTTTCATACAGGACCCTCCTCCCGAGGAGGCACTGTTCCACAACATACTACGGATAACCATGCCACCGCTACCGCAGTTGACATAGGAGTTGATACCCAAAATCACTCCAATTGAAACTACCACCAGCAGGAACATGCTCCAGAACCATATGTCCCAGAAGACATCGAGCCAAGGAGGTGAGATATGGATCGTCGACAGTGCCCGATCCTACCTCGCACTGTGGAACCCGACCACACTTTGGCTCGCCACCCTCCGAATATAGCAACACCTGACCTCTCAGCTATGGTATGCCAAATGATTCACGAAACTCAGGGCTTAACAAATGACGATTGGGGAATCTCCCGAAGTCATACTCCGTTCACTGATGACATATTATATGCTGAACCTCCTCGGCGATTCAGGATGCCGACTCTGCCCATGTATGAAGGAAGTTCCGACCCTAATCAGCTTATTCTGAAATACGAATGGTCAATGACCGCTGCCAGAGCCGACGATGCAGTGAAGTGTCGTAGTTTCCCCATATCCTTGGGGGGCATCGCTACCATGTGGTTCACTCGACTGCCACCTCGATCCATCTCTTCATTCGACCAGTTGGCCATGAAATTTGTTGAACAATTCCGCATGCACGTCGCAAGGCCAAAAAACGTCAACACTCTGTCCAACGTCACCCAAGCTCCTGAAGAGACGCTCAGACACTATTTAGAGAGATTCCATACTGCATGTGCGGAGATCAGCAATCCAAACGATAACTCCATCCTTATGGCGTTGACTAAGGGGATCGACCCCGATTCTGAGTTTGGCAACTGGTTAGCTAGAAAACCACCTGCATCGTTAGACCGTTTCCATGCCAAGGCGGCTCAATTCCTGAGACGGGAAGATGAAAAACAGTCTAGGAAGCAAACCGATGCGGGGCCAAGCACGGAAGGAATCTAAAGCAATGTCGCAATCAAACAGTCCGGTGAGAGCTCCGGAAAAGTTCAGTTGAACGTTAAAAACAAACAAGCTCGGAGAAGAGAGAGCGTGAATCAAACTAGAAAACGAGATCAAATTCATGGCCCGCAGCGCAAGAATCCAATGTTTGACAGTTACACTCCTCTGAATACATCACTAGAGGACTTGTACTTACAAACCTGTAATACAATTCAGTACCAAAAACCCGCACCAAAACCGTCGTCAGAGAGGCAAATCCAGACGGGAAAATTTTGCAGGTTCCATGAAAGCTACGGGCACAATACGAACGAGTGTCGTCACTTACAAGATTTCGTTGAAAAACTGATCAGAGAAAGGAAGATGGAACAGTTTGTGTAGACACCGCAGCCCAGAGAAGCGGGCCTATCAAATCAAAACTATGAACCCAATCAACCGAGATAGGAGGACTCGACTTGTCCCCGCGGAAGATTGGTGATAAACGCCATCAGTGGCGGACCAATTTTCTCAGGAGCCTGGTACGACGAAGATCCTCGTCACTGTCACACATGACAGGCTCTATTCAATCTATGAATACTTTGCAATTTCCTTAACATTATGAAATTCGAATTTGTAATAAGGCACTGACTTCGCCATATGTTCTTATTTCAGCAATAAAATACTATCTCTTCAAGCTCGAGCTGTGATTCACCGAATGCAACGTTCAACAATCACGACACACGAAGAGCTAAGTTCCATCAAACAATGGAATTTATTCAAATAGCGAGTGACTGTGATACGACCGGCCACTCACTAAGTGAAACCTTAGCTCGGGGGCAAGCCATCACATTAAAGGCTGAACTGGACCAACACACGACTGTCCTACAACTAACTCCAACTTCCCAGAGTGTGAATTGGAGTATAAACATCCAACAACTCGTTCCCAGAGCGCGAACGGACTCCAAATTTCCAGAGTGCGAATTGGAGTATAAACATCCAACAACTCGTTCCCAGAGCGCGAACGGACTCCAAATTCCCAGAGTGCGAATTGGAGTATAAACATCCAACAACTCGTTCCCAGAGCGCGAACGGACTCCAAATTCCCAGAGTGCGAATTGGAGTATAAACATCCAACAACTCGTTCCCAGAGCACGAACGGACTCCAAATTCCCAGAGTGCGAATTGGAGTATAAACATCCAACAACTCGTTCTCAGAGCGCGAACGGACTCCAAATTCCCAAAGTGTGAATTGGAGTATAAACATCAAATAACTCATTCCCGGAGTGCGAACGGACTCCAACTTCCCAGAGTGCGAATTGGAGAATAAACATCAAATAACTCATTCCCAGAGCGCGAACGGACTCCAAATTCCTAGAGTGCGAATTGGAGTATAAACATCAAATCCATCGTTCCCAGAGTGTGAACGAATTCCTAAAAAGCCAAAATAGGTGTGACTGACCATCTATCGGCTAACTCCAACTTCTCAGAGCGTGAATTGGAGTATAAAATTACAGGTTCCCGGAACGCGAAACGAAGCATCCGTGCTGACTCCGTGTTCCCAGAGAGCGAATCGGAGTATAAAATTACAAGTTCTCGAAGTGCGAACCGAAATATCAATTTTAACTCCAATTTCCCAGAGCATGAAGTGGAGTATAAACATCAATTCCAGGTTCCCGGAGCGCGAACCGTGTCACAAACATCGATAACTCTCAAATTCCTAGAGTGCGAACCAGATTATCGATCTCAAATTATCCCAAGTCCCCAGAATGTGGACATGTGCTTAAGATTTGCAATAAGTGTGATCAACCACCAAAATACAAATGTTGTTCCCCGAAACTGAGGGGCAAAAAAGCTTAAGTGTTAATCGCTAACTGAAGCAGTACAATGCCCGGAGTTCAACTCATTCATCAATCACGACATGTAATTGAGTTTTTCAGACTTGGCAAATAAAAAACGAACTCTACTTAACGGTAAAAAAAAAACCACAAGTACACCGGATTGAAAGCCAAACACTGCAAATACCTAAATAAAAGAAAAGAACAATTTCCCATTCCATCAACTAACAAAAAGAGGTCTGATTACATGACAAATCAAAAAATTTCGATTAAGTGGAGGCCGAATCCACACTTATACACGGCTCTAAAAGAACGAAAGAAGAAGTAAAAGAACTGCTATTTACAGCTACATGACAAGTCAAGAAGCTCAATCCTTCTTCTTCCGAGGCTTCTTCTTTGGAGTCGAGCCGCTGGACCCACTACCCCGGTTTCCTACGAGATTTCTTGCCCTTCTTTGGTTCATCCTCCGGATCTGGCATAATATCAACATCTTCCTCAGAGCTGGAGGGGACAAAGATCCTTTTGGAAGGGCGAACTGAAGGCATAGGAGCTGTGACAGGTGTCTGTTCAGCAACGCTTGAGACGGTCACCGTGTCGTCAGGAGAAATCACCATTAGAGAAGATAAGCTTGAGGGGGCAGTGCCGCTTCCAGAACCACCGACCGTTGTCACCGTGGCCATCTCAGCACTTATCTCAGCAAAAATCTCTTCTTCTCGAGACAACTGAGCTGCGCTGGATACGCTGGTGGTCGTCATGACAGAACTGAAAACTGGAGCAACTCCACTCATTACGAATGAAGGACCAGGAATAGGGTCAAGAGAATGACCAAGTAGCTCCTCAATCATTTGAGCATCGAATAACATCGAGCTTCCCTCTCCAATGTCAACGGCCATGGCAGCAGTTGAAATCGCTTCGGTGACAATAACTCCATGCGTAGGATATAGGACCGGAGGAACTGGGGGCACGGGCGTGACACTTTCAGTCACTGAACAAAGGAGAGAAAAAATAGTCAGTCCAGTAAATTCTCTCAAAAATCGTTGTTTTAAAACACGAGGGAAATAATCTAAGTACCTTCCTTGCCTCGAAGCTTGAACAGGTTCGGAGACAGCAGTCTTACCAGGAGATAACCCCGGTTGATCCGGATTGTAGGCATGAATGACTTGTGGATCAACCGCGGCGATAACTTCGAACGAAGTCGGGATAGGAACTTCGATACTCTCACTGTGATGTGCAACACCCGAACCCTCGCCGATATCCGTCTGCTGAATGCCGAGTTTTTCTTTCTCGACGGAGATTATCGCCTCATGAAGAATTCTCCTCTCTTCCTCGCTGAGCAGACGTGACTCGAGCTCAAACTCGTCTAGTACTTCATCCGGACAAGACATCCTCTTGTTCTCCACTAGTTTTTTCCAGGCATTGTAGAGAAGCATAGAATAATCTCCTAGCCAGGCGAGATTTCTGTGCTCTAACACGTTGGCATTATATGTATCCAGGAGTTCGTCAAACTCAGCCTCCATCTTGAACCTCTCCGCCTGGGCTTTTTCCTCCACTTCCGTTTCCACCTCCTTAACCCTTGCGACTGCTGCGTCGCGCTCAGCCCGAAGAGACACAGCTTGCTCATACGCTTCTTGAGCGGCCGTATTAGCATCATCTTTTTCCTTGCTTATGTCAGAAAACTTGGCCTTTAACTCCTCCAGTTCTTTAACTGCCGCATCCCGCTCGGCCTCAACATTTTTGTATCGATGGCCCAAGTCTTCTACTAAAGTGCAATGTGCATGTTGCATCTTTGCCATCTCAACTAATGTCTCATCGACCTTTTTTAGCGATTCAACTTCGGCCCTGCGGTAGGACTCCGCCTCAGATTGAAGTATATCGACGATACGGTTCTTCTGAGCCAAGTCAGCTTCCAGTTTCTCAATAATTTTGGCCCGATCAAAGGCTGCTTTTAAAGCTTTAACGACCGCCTTATACCATTCCTTGTACTGAGCATAGAAGTCGCGGGTATAACTAAGTGCTGTGGTCATAGCGTCTTCGGGAATTATTTTAAGATTAGGAGGGAAGATGCAAGCGTCGAAGCAAATTTCCGGGAAGTCCTTCTTCAATTGAGCAAGTATAATAGCCCCTTCACCAGATGGTTCAATAGGAGCCTCCTCCACAGCCGTGGTCATAGCAACCTCAGTCCTAGAACGATGTGACTCAGGCCTCGAAACCTGTGAAGACGGTTGCTGTCGCAGAGGCTCAGATACATGAATATGGCTTCGGGGTGGCGGAGGAGAGCGAGAAGGAGAACGGTATCTCCGATCTCTGTCCGAGCGCTCTTGACTAGAGTAACTACGGGGATAGTCCCTTGCATAATATACTTGGCCATGATACCTCCGTTCGCGATCGCGATCGGAGTCCCCACGTCGAGATTCATAGTAAGACGAAGGATGATGCACTCTTCGGAGTTTGTCTAGTGTAGATTGACGGCCATACATAACACCTGCAAAAGAGGAGCAACTCAGTTAAACACCAGGTGAAAGCAATACGATCTATGCGGAAGTCATGTAGTGTTATGAAAGTGTATGCAAATGTGCAAAACCCCCGACCAACCAGAAGTGTCGACTGCACTAACGGGTAAAGGCTCGCTTATTTCTAACGCTTCCCGGAGTTCATCCAACCCGGACTCGTGGTGGAGAGATACGTACTCCGGGATGGGAACGTCATCCAGTCCTCTAAAAGCATCTCTTGATTGACAAGGAGCAGCATCAGAGATAGTAATTCCGGGGATCAAACGGGATACAACTACAAACTTCCGTCTCTTAAATTTAGGGACAACAGCCTTGCCTTTCCGCTTCTCTTCTATTCGGGAAAGATCAGCCGCTAGCTCGGTATCCGTGGGCGTCATTTCATCGTCGCTTGCTTCTCTTATTACTATGCCGGATTTTCTTTTCACCATTTTCTTCTTTGTCTTCGAAGCCGGTTTCTCCAACCCCTCAATAACAATGCTCTGGTTCATCTCTATTAAACCCAACATCCTTAAGTTATCATCAGTTAACACCGAGTCGATGTGCCTTAATTTGCTCGGGATCCCTTGTAAGCTCCGAACAATGCCTTTATAATATCCACCGTCAGGCCTCGAAATGATGGCGGTAAGAAGGACAGAGTATTAGTACAAGCGTTAAGAATAGCTATTCAAGAGAGACTTGCGACACTTACGTCTAGACAGCCATCGCCTAGCAAACCCTTAGGGGCACCGAACAAAAAACCATTCGGCTTTGAAATAGCTAAGTCTAGTCCAAGCCCCGGTCATGACTTGGCAGTTTCTGACCGCTTCCAGAAAAGTAAAAGTTGGGCTATCACCCCTACTTTTGAAGTTAAATTTGTGTCTAATCTCATACGGCCGCGGCGGGCGAAAGAAACAATCCATAAATATGATGAAGGCATTGTTCAGCAACGCATGTCCGTTAGGATGAAGCTGTGAGGGAGAAATTCCTAAGAATGAAAGCATCTCTCTGATATACTGATTAAACGGGGGAAGAGTTTCGGCCGCACAAGCATGACGATAGAAGGCAGTATACCCTTCGGGCGGATTATGAGGTCTGTCATCGGCTCCCGGTAATAACACATCGTCCGAAGATAGGTTATGTTTCAAACATATCCGGACCAGCAAAGATTCGGAGATGTTGGACTGGACGGAGTTGATAGGGTTCTCAATAAATAAAGCATCCGACAGTTCGTCCGGAACCTGATCAATTACTTCGGCAGGAATATCAAGAATTTCAAGCACAGGAGGGGGCGAACTCTGTACCTCTTGTTGTTGGGAGCTCGAAGATTCCATAACTGACTAACTCATCAGAAAGCAACGTTAAGTACATAAAGAGCCCATGCATTCCCCAATGTAGAGTGTATGGATGTGCTGTGCAGTGCAAGTGCTGTGCGTTACTTAAGAAAATTTCACAAGATTAAACCAAAATGCACGAACGACAAAACTCTAAAAATCAGACCGGAAATGGCCGTCATCGCTGACCGTCACAACCATGCCATCCAGATGCTATCGGTCGACTCAAGCTTAAGTCTGTTATGCTTTTGTTAGGTCGCAATTCCATCAACAAGCTTCAAAAGGCAGTAAAATGTACAGTCCTACAGTTAAGTCCAATTATACAAGGCAGAAGCTCGTCGGAAATCAAGTGTTCAAGTGTGCTAAATTCACTACGTCAAATTTCAGCTCAAAATCGGTCGTAGTTCAGGTTTTGGAGCAAGTCAGAAACATTGTATTCTTTAAATTGAGGACGGTCGAATCGATCACCTCGGATCGATACAGGTCGATTCGATGTGCTTCGAATCGATAAGGGTCGACTCGATGCGCTTCGTATCGATATGGACCTTGGAACGATGTCCATAGTATCAATTGAAGGAGCACTTCGAGTCCATCAGGAGAGCATTCATATCAACCTAGGAGAACGACTTCGGATCGATCGAGCACGATACCTTCGAATCGATCGTGGAGTTATGAGTTTGAATCGATGATACGAACCACTTCACCTCACAAGCATCGATTCGAAGCCCCATAATTGGGATCGACTCGAACTACTCCATCTCGGATCGATACGAGACGAAAGGAAAAGAAATCCCTCAAGATCTCTCCTTCTCCAAGAAAACCTCAACACTTTGTCACGCTCCATCCCTCGATTCGATCAATTTAGCTCAGATCTCACAACCTTCCGAAATTGATTTAAATTTTTTTAAGGATGAGGGTGAAGATTCCCAGTTTTGTCGATCTCAGCTTGGCTTAGTTTGTTAGTTACCTGATTTGTTATGATTATGATTGAAGGGTTGAAGGTTTTCGATCAATTCGAAAGAGTTTTCTTCTCAAATCTGGAGATCGATACGAAGGAGAAGGCAGAGTAACAGTAAAAGTAAAAAGTGAAAGTGAGCCAAGCCTCGCATATTTATATGGATCCTAGAGGGGAAACATGACGATTCGCCTCCCGGTCAATCTCACCGATCATTACCGGTCAAATACCGATCGACTCGAACGATCACGTTCGAATCCAACACACTTCGAATCCATCAAAGCAACGAGGCTTCGTCGATGTGAAGCTTCATCAATACGAAGAAATTAACGAAAACTGAATTGAAGCGCCAAATCCCATTGGTTCAAAGTGCCAGTTTCACGACCATTGACTCACAGCGGCTCGAAGACTATCGATCCAAATGGATCACTTTGAATCCATCGGGAACGATTGATGAGAATGAACACATCACACCGATATAAAAAATTACTTGTCAACCTTTTTCATCGATTCAGGAGAGGATCGATACAAGAGGGTGATCATTAACAATCATTAAAACGATGTTTTAACTCGAATTATGAATCGATTCAGGAGAGGATCGATACTGAATTCGATAACAAACTGAACTGGCAACGACTTGCAAACACGCAACGTTAACTAAAGTCAAGCTAATCACTACCATATTACGGTCAGTTATAGCGATGCCGGGTACGGCTTTCAACGAAACATGTGATAGTTGTTCTACGTGAGGCTGCAGCTTTTCAAAGCACGTCATGTTTACACAAGACATACTTTGGGGGGCAAATGTTATCCCGCCTTTTGGCAAGGCTGTGACACCAAGGATGGTTCGTCCTGGAGATTGTTAACACATAGGTCTGCTATGGATGTCGGTAAATTTTACTCAAGACTGGATCGAGCTACAATCAATGAGACACCCCAAGCAAAGCCGTGAAAGCCAATGTTCCAAATTTCAAGGCGATCCGAGTTCGTGTGCTCAAGTCATTGTCGATAAAAAGCAGAATGAATAACCCTATATTCGAATCCATAAGTCAAGCCTATGTTCGAATCCATCAGGTGGCCAAGCTTCGTATCCATCCCAATAGCCTTCCTTCGAATCCATCAGGTGGCCAAGCTTCGTATCCATCCCAATGGCCTTCCTTCGAATCCATCAGGGCAAAGTACCTCGAGTCCGTGAAGCAACTATACTTCGAATCCATCTTGTGCCTGGCTTCGAATCCATCCGGTTGAGACGGCTTCGTATCGATCAACTGTTATAGGCCACGATCGATACGAATGCACCTTGCCTCGAATCCGTTCCCACGAATCCACCAAGTCGAAGCGGCGAAAAACGTGGAGTCGACCCAGTCGATTCGGAGCAAAGAGCGGGTTGACCCTGGAAATTCGCACCACGTCATCACTTGGGCACGTGATACCATCGATTCGACCCAATCGATTCGAAGAGAATCGATTCGAATGGAGCGCATTAACCAGAAATACAATCTTAAATCAATCATAACTCGAGATCTACAAGTCCAAATGCCACGAAATTTTCACAGAAGCTTGCATGCATGTTGAAGAATGTCCGCACCAAGTTTCACCTCGATTGGATGAATTTTTGATCGATTCGAACGTACTTTGAATCGATCCCAAAGTGGGATCAAATTTCCTGAGGTTGGGCTCGTGGGCCCCCTTACGTGCCAGAAGTGGTCTTTCGAATTTTCAGCGAATATCAGCAGCTTACGCCTATAAATAGAGCCCCTGGTCATTCAAAAAGGGGATCGGAGAATTTTTAGAGATAAAGCACGCCCGGACGCTGCCAGAATCACTTCATCTCGTCATCACTGCCACTGATTTCGAATTTAAGCTTATTATCTGCTGTACTTCGCTCTAGAACACTTGTAATCTTCAAGTATCAATTAATAAAGTGATAAAACTTCATAGTGGACGTAGGCAAATTGCCGAACCACTCTAAATTATTGTCTTCCGCGCAATTTACTTTTCTGTGACTTGGAGTTTTTGTTAGATAATCCTCATTTTCAATTTGATTTCTTCATTTTTTATCTCTTCAAAAACTTCCGAAGAGTGTTGCCCAATTTTGTTGCAAACAATATTAACCAACAGAAAACAGTCGAGCGAGTCGTTTCATAGTTATCCAATAACTATTAGTACGTAACCCTTAGGTTCCCCCAGCAGTCATAAGTAATACATTGCCCATAATTTGAAGAGCGTTGCTTACTCCAGTCTCAACGGATACATCGATATTCAGTCTCGATGCATCTTGACTAGGAACATTTAAAATCGTATATTTGTTTCGTTGTGCTAAATTACTCACGGTTACAACACTTTGTTACTACTATCACAAAATATACCATTTATGGATTTTTCTATTAAATATAATTTTATTTAAGTTAACTAATTAATATAATCACATTATATCAAGTATATAATAGGAAGAAAATACCTTTTATTTCGAACAAGATTGCTCAACGAGTTTGATATATGTAACAAATTACATAATTGCCCTTAGGGCATATCCCTAGCTCTATCATTCTCCCACTTGCACTTGGGGTCAATTATGGAACCTAATTCCAGCTTCTACAATCAGTTTTATCAAAACCAATTAGGTCGGTCTCTTAGTGAATGGGTATGCTATTATGTTTTAATTATCTACTTTGTCGATTAACTCTCTGACACCGATAAATTGCCTTTTCATGTGGAGCGATTCCAAATATGTCTTTCGATTTCTAGTGAGATTTAAGTTCTATCATGACCAATTTCATGATATTGTTATCTCATAACAATATTATGAGATTCTCAACATTTGACATCACCTTTGGCTCAATTATAAATTTGTGCGTTTATATCTATATACTTTGGTTTATTGTAGCGCTATTCAAGTTAATGTTCACAACTTTTCGTTGAATCGACCACAATCACTTTTATTTTGAAATATTTTCAAATTAAAGATTTTAACTTGAATTTATCATTGACATGTTATACTCGGTATCACTTACAAAAGTTTGTGTTCAAACGTTCCATCATAACGAGTTCATTGTTTCTATAAACAATTCTCTGGTATTTCATAAATACGTGAGAACACCTCAAACAACCATTTAGTGATATCAATTTGGATTTTATATTTGCTTCATATATCAAATACATAAATAAAACACAGTATCATACACAACATAACCCGTATGATAATTCCTATTGCTAATGCATAAGGAATCCGACTTACATGTTCTCTTTCTAATAGGGTGCTCTTGTATATCATTTTAGGACAATCCCTATATCTTTTATACTTACCATAAAAGAAATCATTTACAATCTAAAATTGAGTATTTAAACAACTAAATTAAGTTGATTTTGATACAAGCGTATTGTTAAAATTAACAACATATTGTTTACTTATAGTTTAGAAATATCAATGTACCTTTTAACGTTCTTTCTTATGAACACACGCTTCCTCTGCACTTTGATTCAAAATAAAACTATTTGATATTTCTATCAAAATACTTTCAATCTTAGTGCTTATAAAATAATATCATTTCTTGGATCATACCAATGACTCACAAACCTAATATCGCTCCCGCTGGCTTTGAGGCATTTTGGTTAATATGTGTAAACGGCTTACTCTAAATCATTATTTATAATTTTTTGTTATAATACATAAGTATCAAACACTAAGTCTTATCGCGCGTTAATTTTGTGAGTAAATCTGAAACTTGAGCATGTTGAATACCGAATCTTTTATGCTAATTTCAACAATTAAAATTTGTGATACTATTCTTATCAACATTTCTCATTTAATTCCAACCACATTAGTCTTTCCAATAAAGATACAATCTCAGCCGATGGATCACATCTCTTTGGTTATGACCACCAAAATCATATTTTGATAGCGTACTAGGAATTCATTCAGAACTGCACATCATACCATATAGAGTCAACAATCTTAACGGTTTAACTGAAAAACTGAGGGTAATGTATATTTTCAACATTAATATGTATGAGAATACTTATTAGACATTCTAATGCTATGTATTCATTTAGGTTAGTTAATTTCACTTCATCTTATATAATCAGTTCTATCCATGGATCAAAACCAATTCCATTTAACTACCAAAAATTTCTCAAAGAAATTTCTTCACAATGAAGTTGATATATCTTGAAACAACAATTGTTTCTTAGTGCAAATAAAATAGGCATTCATAAACGCATTATGAACCTTTTATTTATAAGATTGATTTTAGTTTACAAAAATTATGTTCAAAACATAAATATGTCATTTGATGACAGACCTTTCCAAAAAACCTTTTGGAGATCCATACAAGATCCCTCATGAACAATTATCACATGCAATCTTTCGACTTGCACAACCTGCCAACTCCTTGGCCTAGGATATGTTGGGATTTCTTACAAACCTTATCTTGTATGATTTTTTAAACTGTTGTTTAGATGAAATAATATCAACCTTGTGTACTACTCTTAAATACATGACTTTAAAGAAAAAAATTAACTCAACTTCACTCACAATTAATCGTAAATTGTCCAACGGTGTCTGATTACTCCTTATCGATGCATTATTATGTATCTCATGGAGGAGTGACTTTTGAGATTGAATCTACATTCATTTTAAGGTACATTTGGAACTCTTTCCAATATACTCACTTATTCAACCAAATCAAATCATTTTATTCTATTGCATGTTATTTTATTTACTTTTCTTTCATATTCTATGATTTTATCATAAACTTACTACATGTGTATCCAATACACATGTACATGTTGGTAATAAATCATCGATGAATATAACAGAGTATGTGGAACACTTCTGGTATTAATAGACTTGTGATTGCGTACACCAATATGTATTAATTCAATTAGTTCATCAACTCTTATGATGCTCCCACTGAATGGGTGCATAGCCATTAATTGTTTGAGATGTAGTTATCCTGTATCATATGATTCATAATCATATAGTAAAATATTTCTCAAAACTACGGCTTAGTCTATAATTCTAAAACATCCGCAATAATATTAGATACATATGTGTTTTTGTTGCATCACTTTTACTATGAAAACAAATTCTATAATATAGTTCTATTTCATAATGAATATTCATAATACTCATATTGAAATATAGGTATATCTATTCTTCATTCAATACCAAAAATAAACATTATTTCACAAATAATGTTCGGTACATTTTACGAAAACAATTTTCATAATTTGATGCAATCATTAGGTGCAATATGGCATGCTTCCACTATTTACGCCATTACTATAATAGCGTACTAAATTTAGAGGTCCATCATCACTTAATATTGTTAATATCGTTTACTTATTTCATATGCTGCAACTAGTTTACAGTGGAGAGTTCTTTGATCAAATATCTTGAACTCAAAGAAATAAATATTATAGAAAATAATTTTCTTTATGAGAATACATTTCGGAATAAAAATCAAATTTCATATTCCAATATTAAGTATCAATTATTATTACAATTCTTGTTTCCACTGTTTCTCTATGTAGCAGAAGTGACTATTCATTCTCTTCATTCCAACTTTACCTTAAATTACATATGTTCTTATATATTCGTTTTCCTTTTAAATGGTTAAACTATTCAAAAGAAAACCTTACTACAATATCATAACAAGCCATTTACAAAAGCGCTTTCGATTATTCTTAACATTTAAGACGTCAAATATGTTGCACTTTATATAAACAGATCAAGATGACATTTTAACGATCGAGTTCTTAGATGTATCTCGTAGTTTATGGTCTTGTGTTATATTAACACAATATGATCCTTTTGAAATCATTTAAGTTGAATATATGATCTTAAAATACTGTTTATCGGCTTACTTTGATGAACTAACTTCATCGTAATATTGCACCCCACAAACTATGACTGTTTACTATATAATATTTATATATGAAAGTACATGGATCAAATATCCATAGCCTTGAATTGTATTTAGAGTTCAAAAACTCATAAAATGCAATACACGGTCTAAACTAAATAAACATGTAAGTGACCAACTTACGAATGTATTAAGTAGTTGAAATTAGGCACTTGCACGGGTATAGAAACATTATATAACATGCAATTAGAATTATTAGTAAGTACATATTATATTTCTATTTGTCAACTTTCAATTCAGCTTGTTTATATATGTTATTGACAAATGTTTTATCAATAGTATTAAATGCACAAATTTATCATTATAGATAATTATAACATTATATAGCATATGTTCGTACAATATTTGTAACGTTAAATGTTACCATTTCATTTTTTTAATAAGGCTCCCACTAGTCTTTTATGTTTACTCAAACCCTAAGATGAAACATAGAAGTCTTACAACTTTACTAATGGGTGTTAAGACTCATTTGTTTTGGTATTCTGACCTTGTGTTTGCTCAAAAAATTATAGTCCCACAAACGATGGATAACTCCTTATCGGTTGTATCATGTACAACTCCTAACCCATTTTTCCTTATTCTAATCTCATTTTTACCTTGAGTTAGCTCAACAAATCAAAAGATATTATTCAGCCATACCTACCATATCGTGATGGCCTAAGTATAGTATATACCTTGAGTTTGCTCAACAAATACATATAGTTATCTTACTTCATCTGTTTAATATATTAATTATACTATGCATAACATCCCTAGCTTGAGTTTGCTCAACAACTAAGGAGTATATAAGTAGTATATATGGTAGAGGACAACATTATATTGAAGATTCATAATCTTCAATATATATATTGAGTGATAACTACTTATAGAATAATATATTTCTTATGAAATAACCCAGCGATTCAAGTGTCAGACATATCAGAAATCATGGTATACGTATATTTACATATGTATTTATTTCTCAAGTCTATTTGGGTTACTTTAATGTTCCAAATTTAGTTTATACACATATCATATAAGTTTTATTGTTATATAAATTTTATATTTCATATTACTTATATGATAGTCCTACGTATAATATATCATTAATTAAATCTTATCTAATTAATTTTAATCAATTAAAATTTTAATTAATTTGAATTAGTATTCTAATATAACTTTTATATTAGACATATCTACTATAATATTTATAGTGTATACTACAATCTTTATAGCGTAACACTCGTATATCATATATATGTGTATCTTATTTAGTTAATTAACCTTTAATTAATTTATTCAAATAAACATTTTTTATTAAATTTATTAATTTCAAAATTTATTTAGTATACATACATGTATACTTATGTTATCTTAAACATTTTAAAATATCATAACATATATCAACATATATAATACATGCATATATGCATTAATTAATTAACATATTTAATTAATTTATTTTATTAATCTTATTAATAAATCTAAAATTTGAAATTGTTATATAAATATTTTCAAACATTTTGAAAATATCATCATCCTTTTAAACATTTTGAAACTTATGTAGTATTATAATTTTTATAATAAACATGTTTTATTTTAAATTTAACTATTAAATTTAAAATATTTACCATTAATTTTCAAAACGATTTTGAAAATTAGCTCAAGGCCTAAATTAAGTTGGGACTTTTCTATTGGGAGCAACCTTTGGGCTCACTTCACCTTTTGAGCCAGGCCGGTAATCAGGTAGGACAAGGTACTTCATTATTCAATTCTAATGCTAGACATTACCTTTCTAGACACCGTACTAAGTGGATAAGCTTAATTAGTTAGCCATAATATGACTAATTTATGTCGCATAAGCGATTGGTCTCTGGTAACATTGTTGGAACTGGACCAATCTACAGTGGAAGTTATGGGTGAATTTCAAAAAAATTACCCCATTGGATTTTTATTGGGCATATGAAGTCTAACTAAATTAGAATATTTCAAAATTTCATTTAAATAAAATCATTTATTTTATTTAAATTCAAATATACTAAGATACGAAATTAATTTTATTTGATTTAGTTTATACATAAGTGCATCGTATACATATATGTGCGAGTGCATGTGTAACATGATAATCCATAAAAATTATAATATGCTCATAGATAGATGGTGGGATTTACATCGCAAAAGACATATTAGCTCATTTTGTATGTCATGTATGTTGTCCAAATAGGTGCATGTTTATGTGTTACAATACACGCACACATACATGCATATGTATGTATAAATATATCATATATAATATATGAACATTAAACATTTATATATATATATATATATATATATATCGAAAGAGAGAGAACAATTATTAAAATTATTTATAATTCAAAATTAACTTAGTTTTGCAAACATAATAATTTTAGTATTTTAATTTGTATATATTATGAATAAAATAATGTTTTCATCCATAAATAATTAACATAAAATAATCTATTGATGAAAATTCAAACTTTATAATTTTTAAAAATCTAGGATCATAAAATAGAGCTTAGAAAAAATCTGGAGATTTTTCAAAGTTGAAATATTATTTGTAAAAACAAATACATTGTTTTGACAATAATTATTTAATATAAAATAATTTATTATTAAAAATTCAAAATTTTATAAATTTTAAGATCACGAATGAAAGGTTAAGAAAATTTTTGTAGAAATTTTCGATTAAATTATTATTTTCAATAAATCATAAATAGTTTTTCCGAATTAAAAATAATAAACTTTATTGAAAAGATCCTAAAATTTTCTATATGTTTCTGGATGATACAATATTTTTCAAAAAAATTTAAAATTGAATTTTTAATGTAATATATATTTTAGATATAATAAACAATTCAAAATTCAATAAATGTTAATTTAAGAATATGAATATATGTATGATAATTAATTTTTGAATTTGTTTATTCATATTATATAAATAAGTGTACTAATTTTTTTAATCATATATATATATATATATATATATCTTATATGTGCATATATGTTATTATGAGAGTGAAATATACACTAATATATATGTGAATTAATAAATAAATATATATAAAACAATTATTAATGACTAAAAATTAACTTTGTACATTAAACAACAGCTGTCTATACATAAATCAAATAGTATAATAAACTAACCAAACCGACTTGTGACAAGTACATCTACTTACAAAACCTCATACAACTAAACATATAATAGCAATATATTTAAATAGATATGAAATTGCTCATTATAGGATCATAAAATGTAATTTAATTACTGTAATATGAATTAAAATTACCAATTTAATGATGCCTTTGAAACCACGTTGAAGCAACGACTTCCTTCATTTTACCGTTCATGATTCATCAGATTGCAAGTCTGGAATCACCGACCTCTAACTATCGAATAGTATTATTTTAATTTGTAATATATTTGAGAATTTTATAGTGGACCGACTTTGTTTTAACCATCAATGCAGAAGGTAATGGCGGCCAAAAAAAGGTTAGTAGTTATTTTTAGACACACATACACACATAGGGTTGTATTAGAGAGAAACGAGGAAATTCTTTTTACCCTTTCTCACTTGATCTCAACCCATTATCTCCAAGCCAATTTCTTATGTTTTTTCATCTACAGACCTTCCTAAAACCAAAATTTTGCAGCCCTAATGATGGGCCTTAAACCCATCTGAGCTCAAGCCAAAATACTATGCAATTAAATCTAATTTAATCGCTTGTCGATATTGCATATCAATCTATATATTTGTAACTGTTATAAATATATATAACATTATTTATTTCTCAAATCATATTCAAAATTTACAATTAATATTTCATAAATATTAATTAATTTAATTAATTTATAATAATTATAAACTAATTAAATCATTCGGTCTTAAGGGAATTCATCATTTCAGCTGTGTAACTCTTAGGTATAAATTTGGTCAGCGATTAACAACGAGCTATTCTAATGTTAACGTTCACACGTCAGTTAGTAGGTGATGTGAAATTATGGCCAAATTTATCGCTTACTCGTTTTCAGTAAAATTCAGTTTTAGTTTAATAAGCATTACCTGGTTGTGACATTTGTTTACACCAATTCTTTTCGTCAAAACTATATCACTTTACACTTTTGGAATTTGGTCATGGTCAAAATTCCAATCTCATCCACATTCAACTTTATAGTCCAAATACAAAGTCCTTGGTTCAATAACAATTATTATTAACCAATGTGTTTTGGTTAGAGACTGTGATTTTGAGTTGACTTGAGTTTACTATGATACTAACTGCATAAAAATGCGGAGACGAATCCTCTCTTGAATAGTGCTTCACTTCCAATACTTCTACTCAATCCAACTATACTCACTCGATGGACGCCACGCCATAATTTGGCTATAATCAAAGCGGAGCTTTCATATTGAAGATCCACAGTATTCTCAAGTTGAGAGAACAATGTAAATCAGTCACATAGATATTTTCTGTTTGACCTTAGTTATATTAACCAATAGAAAACTATCGAGTGAGTCGTTCCATAGTTATCCAATAACTATTAGTACGTAACCCCTAAGTGCATCCAGCAGTCATGAGTAATACACTGCCAACATTTGGAGAGCGTTACGTACTCCAGTCTCAATGGATACATCAATATCCAGTCTCGATGCATCTTGACTAGGAACATTTAAAATGGTATATTTGTTTCATTGTGATAAATTACTCATGGTTACAACACTTTGTAACTACTATCACAAAATATACCATTTATGGATTTTTCTATTAAATATACTTTTAATTAAGTTAATTAATTAATATAATCACATTATATCAAGTATATACTAGGAAGAAAATACCTTTTATTTCGGACAAGATTGGTCAACGAGTTAGATATATGTAATAAATTACATAATTGCCCTTAGGGCATACACCTAACTCTATCAGAAAGGCTATAACGATTCCATATTCACTAGAATAATAAATAATAAAGATTTATATCTATCAAAGATAGTTGATAAAAGGAAATGCATAAATCAATCATCGAATCTTCCAATAATCATTTTTTATCGATGATTAGTACTGAGGTGCTGGGATCGGATTTGGTTGATTCCTATCCAAAAAACCGGGATCGAATTTGGGTGATTCCTATCCGAAAATCTCTTCAAACTAATTTTCAAAATAAAATATATTGAAGACAATGATCATTGGTGAAGAAGATCTCCATGATGTAGGACTACTAGCCATTAGTCCCTCGAGGTGAAATTTACCATATCTAGGGTGGTAGCAGTGCTTTGTTATGAAAATCTTCGATTTGTAAGAATATGATTTGAAGTTAAGAAATAAATCTTTGATTAAGATTTGATAAATAATTTGAAAATGTTTTCCTAAGAAAAAGATGAAATGATATGGAGTTATTCCCAGATAAAAAGTGAGGTCTAAATCAACGAAAGAAAATGGGATAAATTGAAAAGAATACATCTAAGAAAGGTATTTGATTTAAATAAAAGACGAAATATTTGATTGATGATCGATAATCACATATGAACTTAACATCTTTTTATCGATACTTGGTTTCGAAGGAACCGGGGGCGGATTTGGGTAACTCCTATCCGAAAACCACTTCGAGCCAATGTATACGTTAGCAAGTGAAGACGTGTTGAATATGAAAATCATTGAAGATCGTAGATCTTCATAGCAGGAGGACTACTTGTTGACATTCTCTGGGTAGCTCCCAATACAGAGACATTTATTATAGTGGTGGTCCTGTCATGTTTGAAATCTTCGGATTGCAAGGGCTTCTCATCTAGTAATGCCAAAGGAAAGTGCCTTCGGTTTCATTCAGTCGCAGAACGAACTTGTATGGACGAATGTCCGACATTGCATTGCTAAGACCACAAACGTTGACTTTTACCAACATACTTCTGTGGTGGCGGAGAAGGCAACTTCTCTTAGCTTAATAACTTTCTCAGAGGCATACGACTCAGAGATTGTATGTTCTTAAAAGTCAAATGGTGATCGAAGGAATGGCAATGTGGCTTTCTAAGTGGATTGTGCTTTGTGAAAAGTAAAGCATGGATTTAGGAAAAGAAAAGCATGGCTTTGTGGAAAGTATGAGCATAGCCCCACAAGCCTTACATCTTGGAAATGATACGGGAACTATGTTACATATTTCAGGCTTAGTATGACGAGGGTAGCGTATGATCCCTCAAGGTGACTGGCGGCGTATGATCTAGGTCACCAAGGTGTCCAGACGGGACTCTTATTTTATGATATAGTGGCATGTGAGTCCTTGCATGAGAAGCCACCGGATATTAAAAAGTGTGGCACTATAAGATTAGTGGTATGCGACTCCTTGCACGAAAAACCACCGGGTTTCGGTTGTTATGCGTGGTTATCGAGGTTCCCTATCATATTGGAAATCTAATTTCAATACGAGCTTTAAGGTTTAGATTGCAGTTCCAAAATAGCTGTAATAACTTGCAAACATTTCAGCTACCCCTTTTGGTATCATATATTCTGTATGGTATATTCCGTTGACCTAGTCCGGATATATTCCCTTAGACTTAGTCCGAGTATTGGTACATTATTTGAATAAGTTTATTTGTAAGATATTTTCCAAAAAGAATGTCATTAAAGACAATATCAAATTATTTTGGTAATATAAGTGTTTTGGATATCATAAGGTAAAAACCCGTTTGTATTTATGTGTGGACATGGTCTTATGAGATACTCTTCTTTTCAAAGGTTTTGATAACATCGTCATGAGTTATACATTTAAAATTTCAAGTATCTCATGCGGGTTTATCAAGCCTGATCAGGTTATTTTTAATACTCGGGGCAGATCCGAGTAGTTTCAGGATTAGCTGAAGAAGATTGAAGTTTCTAGAGGAGAGCTAGAGATTTCATGAAACGATTCGCAGTTCTGTACCCTTGAGTCGACACTATTCTCCATCAATCAACTCAAGATGAATGGAAATACGAACCATTTGGGTTAAAGAAGAAGAGGTAGAAGAAGAAAATAGAAAACAACATCAGAATCTAATCATCGCAGAGGAATAAAATATAATAGATAATAAATGATCTTTACACAAAAACAAATCTGTTCATACATTACATCATCAGAGTATACATAACACACAACTGGACAGTAATCATAATCTGTCCTCACAATCTGAATACACAGCTAATCAACACAACGGAATATTTAAAACAAGCACGAAAGTACGTATCGCTATCCAGCTTGTCTCTTGAGCTCCACGGCATCCTTTCCTGTATCCTATAATACTCGGTCTGACCCGAGCATTATAGTGAAATAACACCCGAGTCAGTCTGGAATACCAGCATGAGAAAACCACACTTAAATTGATTATTAAAGTTTCATTTTTTTTTGAAAATCAAAAGCATCTCGTAAGAGCACGCCATAAATAAACATGTCGGGTTTTTACCTTACGATAGCCAAAACACTTTTTATCAAAATCCTATGATATTATAATAGTGTCTATAGAAAGTAAAATAGAATCTAGCTGAAATGCTTGCATCTCCTGTTTTAGCAATATTTGTGCACAATCAAAACCGTACAGGTGCGTAGGGAGAATAGATTTCCAACTAATGACTAGGCACTGGGGTACCACTTGTCACAGTACGTGGCCTAGATCACAGTAGCGAGGATTACTCCCAATCCCCTGCAACACAAGACCGGGACTACCCCTTACTGGATAATCCCAAGTAAGATCACCCCATGGTTGGGATCAGCAAGCGCACCACGAAGCCGAAATAAAAAGGGACATCTAGACAGGGATGACCTCACCCTAATGGGTGCTACCCAAGTAGCCTTGCTGCATATCCCCTGATTTTCAGTCATTCCCGGCTGATGAGGCTCGAGGCTAAGCATTACCTTTTAGAACATATCACTTAGAATGCTCATCGCCCACCTGACGATGTTCTGAAAGCATTCATCCATACAAGTCCATCCCGGATACGAACGAAACCGAAGGCACTACTCCTACTACATCCATTTTGGAATCACCTCAAGATTAGTAGCGACTAGCCCTTGCACTTCACTGATCCACCTTCGAATACAAACTCGTCTTTCTCACGAAAACGTACAAACTGGATCGAAGTGGTTTTCAAGAAATAAATCCCGACCCCGGTCTCTTCGAAACAATCAGCGCATTGGCCAATATTGATAGTCGGTAATTTAACTATCAATTGACATTCACAACAACCATCAAACATAAATAATTTCTCCTGAATTATTTATTAACCTCAAATATATCTTCGCAAGATATATTTCCATTTCAACCCTTTTGAAAACAGTTTTCAAACCACACTTTTCTCATGAAATAAATTTCCAAATATTAATTTCCACTGAAAACACCAAGCACAAAAACTTTAGATTTTGAAAATAAATTAAAACACTTTATTATAAAATATCCTTTAAAACATTTAAATTAAAAATTACTTTAATACTTATTCAAAATATATACTTTAAGAATATTTAAAATAAAACTACTTTGTACAATATAAAACTGAATTTCTAACTTTTAAAACATAATACCAAGCCACCTTTAAATAATTACTGCTATTAGAAAAATATACTTACTTTAAAATTTAAACATTTAGAAATAATAACTTTTCTAAAACATACTTTTAAACAACTTAAACTTTTTTACTTATACTTAAAATTTGTTTGAAACGTACTTGGCTATTCAGGGAAATACGCTTTCCTTCCACATCTTTTTAAAATAAATCACTATTTCCCATTCCTTTAATAAATTCCCACCGTGAATTTATTCTTTCAAATATCCACTAATATATTGCTTCGCTTTTATAAACCCAGTTTATAAATTTCAAGTCTCACTTCTCTTTTAAAAATCCTGGTTTTACACACTTAAATCAATCCCCAAATTGATTTCCAATTTACTTCACCTTTAAATAAATTTTCTCACTTACTCCATTTATTTCAAAATCCATTAACTTCAGATTTTTATTCCTTAATTATGATTTAAAATCTTTCAACCGAAAATACCAATTTCATATTCCCCAAATTTATTCTTTATTCTTTCGAATAAATTTAAACCTTGAATTTACAAATAAATTCTTTATTTCTTGAAATAATATCACTTGAGTTTAAAAATACAATCACTTATGCCCATTTATTCAAAATCTCATTTCCCACAGTTGGAATTATATTTATTAGAATTCAGAAATCACTTTTTATTCTTTTCCAATTCATTTTTAATTTATTTAAATCTCTATGATTAGTTTACAAAAAATTACTCTTTTATTTTCTTTCTATAGATTTTCATAACTCAGTTCACCGAAATATTTTAAATCAACCATAGTATCCATCATTTCCAATTATCAATATAATTCATCCCAGGATATCTAATAATCATAACAGAGAATATTAAATAATCTAAATAAATGTTGAGGAATCCAATTGGAACCCTCCAACCTGTTTCCCTGCATCCACAGATGTTAGCCTAATAAAATACCAATTCCACTTCGAGGTGGAATATCGCGGTATACGGGTTCTTAAATATAATATCATCCGCTATTATGCGGCGCATAGGGTCTCATCCGTTATATAATGCGGAAAATCAATCACTCCAATATATACTATATATAATATAGCACATCAAATTAATTCAATCGTTCAACCAATTATTTAAAATTCAACCATTTAAAATTTAAATTAAACCCAGTTGAGTGAGATTAACTCACCTTCGATTTTGCAATCCAAATCCAATCTCGACTTGTTTCCTTTTAGATTTTAACCTTGTATAAACAGTTATACGATTTATTAATAATTTAAATGATCGAACAGTTAATTTCATTTAAATTTAATTAACTAATATCTTAGCTTTTAAACAAATTTTCTTTTTAACCCACTAATCCTCAATTTAAATTTTTTTAACAATCTAACTAAATGTATATCAATTTACAGAATTATACCCTACTGTATAAATCAATTTCTGCTAATAATATGAATACATATAAAAATCTATACCTGATAGCAACATCGAACACAATCCAAAGTAGACGCCGACACCCCACACCCACGTCAACTGCTTCCTCAAAGGCTCGCTCGAACCCTAGGGTCGCCTTCGCTGCTCCTTCGAATGCGACCTCCCGTATCGTACGCGACCACTGCCGCCTTTGCCTCGATCGAGACCGACGCCCTAAGTCCACTCATGCATGATCCACTTCAACAGCCGAACTTTGTCGCGACTACACACGATTGCTGCCGACCCCTATTCCACGAGAATCGAAGGCCACCTCCAGAAATCGCGATGCTCGACCCACAGGACTTCGAACGACCCCACTGCCTCTCTACTCGTCTTCGTCTCGAGCTTCCAGTTGCGTCGAAAAGTCTCTGCCATTAATTTGATTTTTCGAACGAAAATCGTTCGCCCTCCCATTTTTTATTTGAGCTCGAGAAAAGGATAGGGTAATGAATGAAGCATAAAGGAACGAGCTCGGTCATTACTATTATTTTCTGTTGAAAATGAATTGAAGTATCAGGGAAAGATAACGTGATTTTTGAAGAAGGAAAGGATCCCTTGCGTGTTGAAGACGCTTTACTACAGTGATTTTGAGGTGAAGTAATAAAGTTTTGATATTGATAGAAAGTAGGCTACTGTTGAAATAGTTTGACCCGTCCAACAATATATTTATAAATTTCAAATTTAAATTCAGATTGACTTGAATCCACAACTTAAAATCTTGACTTCCTATCGAGGCGTGTCGCTAGGCGTTTACAATGCTAAACCCCTATTCCGAACGCAATGGAAAAGGTTTCGAGTCCTAATTCTACATATGGAGAAGATAGCTTTTTGAACCTAGTTATTATATTAAATTTTAATTTAATTTTCAACGCGTTTACCTCTCGTATGATCACACGACAACTCTAAACGCTACCAAATTTGAAATCTGATAATAATATAATATTACAGATCCAATGGAACTGGTTTCGTCGAAATTCGAGACTATGCCTCGGAAGGCTATTTTGAACGTCAATTTAAACGATGTATTATTAAAATTTGAACAAACCACTGTTAAACTCAATTTTACCCCATCGATTACTTTCAGCATTATTAATATAAATTTTACAAGCCTTCAAATTATTTTTAACAGGCTTAAAACTGAAGATTCAATAATTTACCCAATCTCAGTTTATTAAATCCAATAACATAATTGCTAAATAATAATAATATTTGAATTCAAGTTAAAAATTAACTTTTAAATATTTAAAATCAATTAAATATTCCAATTTCAAACATCCAAAAATTCTGGGTCGTCACATTCCTCCCCCCTTAAAAGAATTTTGTCCCCGAAATTACTAGTTAAGAAGAATGATCCAATAACCATTACTATTTTCCAAAACCAAACAGTTTTATCAACTTTCCATAACATATCTTTTATTAAAGACCCACTATTACTTCAATCAACTTCCCAAAACCTTCCATAGTTTCCAACAACATTATTTACTCCACTTATTCAAATTTAAATTTAAATCCAAATTTAAATTATCAAAATTTTCTCAAAATTTTTCTAACTCTCTAAATTTTTGAAAAAATTCGCCAGCGTCTCCTTTGCGCAGCTAGCTCGGTACAACTACAAAATGCCTCTACGGGCCCCCAGATTCCAAAAGAAAATAAAAAGCCAAGTGGCTGGATTAAAAACCCAATCAAATTTCATACAGAAATTTAAACACATACCTTTTTGTCGAGCAATTCAAATTTATCTTCTGGAATCAAAACCAATTTTCCTTTTTCTTTATAATACATGTATATCCTACTTAGCAATAATATCCAATCACAACATTCAAAATCATTAATTGACTCCTTTACAAAATTTCAATATTTATTCATCCAAGCCCGTACGATGTACCTATATCATTCGTACGAAATACCGAATTCGATCACTCGCTCGATCATATAATTTCACTTCCGAACTAGTATCGTCCACCCGACTTCCTAGTGCGGACTCAGATATTGTTTTTTGATCAGAAACCGTCATTCTCCTTGCATAGTCATAACTATGCTAGAGAATTCCCAGAATCAATCAAAATCCATATCCATGGTTCGCCGTCGAAAATCGAGTGAAAAATCCTAACTCGGATTGATATAACTATCTCGAAATTCTGTGCTCAAATTGCTATGCGAATAAAAATAATATACGTACATCTTACATATTTATATCCATTCTCTTTTATTCACATTCTTTTCGATTTCTATTTACTTATCAACGCTTATCATTTCACATATTTTTATTAAATTTCACTCAAATGCTTATTCAATATATTTTCCCGGCACCCATATTACTTAAGAATTCTACCATTTCTTCTTAAGTTCAATATAAGTATTTTATAGGCTTCTTATATTTATTTTCACTTCACCACTTTAGTTAATATCTACTTCTATTCAAATTGGTTCTTCCATTCCCATACGAATTCAATTTATCTTCAACTTTGAATATTGAATTTTATCTTCCATTTATAACTGATTCATATCATTATTTTAAATTAGTTTCATCCACTAATTTATTTCAATTTTCAATTTGAAACCGTTTTGTCGCTAACAAAAAATTTCCCAAAAATTTTCAAAAATTTTTCTAACTCTCAAAATTTTCAATTTTTTTTTGCAGAGTCTCCTTTGTACGGAGGAGCTTTTGCAATTTGACAAGAGATATAAATATATATACATCGACCCACACGGTCGGAAAAACAAAAACAGTTCATATTTCCTATTTTTATTGCATAGGTGTACCTTTATTTAGCATTTTTAAGCAAGCAGCTTATTATTTTAGCAATTAGTGCGTCCAAATCCAGCCAAACGGCTTTCCGTACCTGTACTTACTCAATTCAAACATGTAAGTACTAAATATACGAAATTTATTAACATTTCACTTACTTTCAATACCTAAACACATGCATTTCATACGAAACATGCACCAAACACTTTCCGTGAGCAATTTATATGATTTCAAAACTAATTCAATTGCTTTCAACCAATTCATATGCCATTTCATTCAATTTTAATGGTTTACACTTCAATTTTTACATTCAATTTATTTTTAATCCAAACAAGCTCATATTCAACTCAAATGATTTCAAAATCAATTTTATTTCACTTCTACCAATTCATAGAATTTTATTTAATCCCGTTTTCGTCAAACGACAATTTATTTCTACGCAATTCGACTATGTTCATGTGAATAAACAATTACTTAAGCTTATAACCATTTTAAATTGATTCCAACTCAATTTATATTTAATTCCATTCTATTTTAAGTCATTCACAACCATTTTATTTAGCTCGACACATTCCATGCTTGCATACTACCAACCATTCCCAAATTGATTTAACCCAAACTTTTATTTACTGAACTTTCACCCTTCCTCGAAGCCAAGCTTCTATAAATTTTAAACTTAAGTTAATTTACTTTAGTTTATTCCAACTTCAAACCTAAGTTCACTTCTATTTGATTTGATTCTCATCTAATCAAATTCCATTTAATTCAGTTAGCCCATCCATTTTATTTTAATTCACCTTCTCAATTTATCAAAATAATATCCAAGCACATACTTAACTCATTTATACTGAATTGGATTTTATTTGTAACTCAAATCATTTCTATTATAATCCAATTCCATTTTATTTTTACAACATGTCCACTTATTTTTAATTGATTATCAATCCAAGTCGAATTCTATTTATAATTCGAGTTTATTTCCAAACTTCATCATTAACTTACAATCCATTTTATTTAACCGAGTTAAATTTTATTAACATACTCTATCAAATAATTTATTTAGCTAATTAGCTTACTTCCAACTTTTAAATCAATATTCGATTTTATTACAAAAATCACTTCATTAAATTTTCCTGAGTTCAATTTTTTTTATAATTCCAGTTTGGATTTTCTTTCAATTTATTTTATTTAACTTAACTTCTGTTAAATCTAGCATCATACCATTCTCTTTAATCCGCTCAATCCACTTGAATTTAAATTAAGTAAGAACTTACTTTCACTTAAAATCATCTACGTCTCAATTTATTTCATTTCAATTCAATTTCACTTACTTCAAATCCAACTCATTATTATTATTAACTTTGCTAAAGTTAATTTAAGTCTAATTAATTTTATTTCTCAATCCAAATTTAATTTTTATTTTCCCATTCCAATCACATTCAAGATTTGCTAATTATTTCTTCCAATCATCCATTAAATTTTCCCTAATTTAATTTCTTCAAATTAAATTTATTTAACCTTTTCACTTTAAATTTTAATTCCAACATTCAAAGCTCATATTATCCTTCCTTATTTAAAAATCATCTCAACTTTATAAGTTTATAACTACCTCATCAGGATTTTCAATTCAAATAAGGATTTAGGATATCAAACACCCAGCTTTTGGTTCAAATCATTTTACAACCACCATTATCCCAAAATCACATTTCTCAAATTTTTTAAACCAATCCTGGTTTTCATCCCCAACAAATTTCCTCTGAAATTTCAAAACAAAACTAGTTCTTCTGAACAAATCAAATTTTGGCAGCAATCCATTACTTAGAAACTCGAAAATGAACATCGATGATGCTGCAGTCATCACCGAAGTTATTTTTCAGCGACTAAAGGGAGTTCAATGCTAGTTCCCTTCCAAAAATCCATTTAAACCCATTTTCTTTCAAAAATTCCTCAAAAGTAATAATATTATTATTCTCCCTCCAAAATACTTTGGAAAACACTTTCAAAATCTTCAGGGTTTTAAATTTCCAATTTTAATTTGAATCCAATTTTAACTATAATCCATATGTATAATTTATGCTCATACAAATTTCCATTTGATTATACAAGTCATTCCAATTTTTATAATCTTGTTTGTTTAAAATATTATCATCCAAACATCCAAGTTATATAACAATTTAAGAAGATATTTCTTTTATATCAAAATATAATTTTGGGCAAAATTATTTCATTCGCCCACCTTTAAAACAATACTGTATCAATTTATCGTGTCAGGTGTTTATAAACTCTTCTCGAATAGCGGCCAACTTGCCCGATCAGAATTCTTATTCCACCCAACCAATAAGTCAACACAATATTAAACAATTTATATTCACTAACAAATACACGCTCATATCTATTAATACGCTGAAACTCATTCTAGAGTACTACGGACTCTATTTTCAATGAATAATCCCCACCAGAGCCAAGGTTTTCGCTTAACCTTCAGCTCTGATACCAACTGAAACGACCCGTATTTCTGTACCCCTTGAGTCGACACTATTCTCCATCAATCAACTCAAGATGAACGGAAATACGAACCGTTTAGGTTAAAGAAGAAGAGGTAGAAGAAGAAAATAGAAAACAACATCAGAATCTAACCATCGCAGCGGAATAAAATATAATAGGTAATAAATGGTCTTTACACAAAAACAAATCTGTTTATACATTACATCATCAGAGTATACATAACACACAACTGGACAGTAATCATAATCTGTCCTCACAATCTGAATACACAGCTAATCAACACAGCAGAATATTTAAAACAAGTACGGAACTATGTATCGCCATCCAGCTCGTCTCCTGAGCTCCACAACATCCTTTCCTGTATCCTATAATACTCGGTCTGACCCGAGCATTATAGTGAAATAACACCCGAGTTAGTCTGGAATACCAGCATGAGAAAACCACACTCAAATTGATTATTAAAGTTTCAATTTTTTTTTTGAAAATCAAAAGCATCTCGTAAGACCACGGCACAAATAAACATGTCGGGTTTTTACCTTACGATAGCCAAAACACTTTTTATCAAAATCCTCTGATATTATAATAGTGTCTATAGAAAGTAAAATAGAATCTAGCAGAAATGCTTACATCTCACGTTTCAGCAATAGTTGGGCACAATCAAAACCGTACAGGCGCGTAGGGAGAATAGATTTCCAACCAATGACTAGGCACTGGGATACCACCTGTCACAGTATGTGGCCTAGATCACCGTACCGAGGATTACTCCCAATCCCCTGCAACACAAGACTGGGACTACCCCTTAGTGGATAATCCCGAGTAAGATCATCCCACGGTTGGGATCAGCAACCGCACCACCAAGCCGAAATAAAAAGGGACATCTGGACAGGGATGACCTCACCCTAATGGGTGCTACCGACTTAGCCTTGCTGCATATCCCCTGATTTTCAGTCATTCCCGGCTGATGAGGCTCGAGGCTAAGCATTTCCTTTTAGAACATATCACTTAAAATGTTCATCGCCCACCTGACGATGTTCTGAAAGCATTCATCCACACAAGTCCGTCCCGGGTACGAACGGAATCGAAGACATTACTCCTACTACATCCATTCTGGAATCACCTCAAGATTAGTAGCGACTAGCCCTTGCACTTCACTGCATCACCTTCGAATCCAAACTCGTCTTTTTCACGAAAACATAAAAACCGGATCGAAGTGGTTTTTAGGAAATAAATCCCGACCCTAGTCTCTTCGAAACGATCAGCGCATTGGCCAATGTTGATAGTTGGTTATTTAACTATCAATTGACATTTCCAATAAACATCAAACATAAATAATTTCTCCTGAATTATTTATTAACCTCAAATATATCTTCGTAAGATATATTTCCATTTCAACCCTTTTGAAAATAGTTTTCAAACCACACTTTTCTCATGAAATAAATTTCCAAATATTTATTTCCACTGAAAACACCAAGCACAAAAACTTTAGATTTTGAAATTAATTTAAAATACTTTATTATAAAGTATCCTTTAAAACATTTAAATTAAAAATTACTTTAATACTTATTCAAAATATATACTTTAAGAATATTTGAAGTAAAACTACTTTGTACAATATAAAACTGAATTTCTAACTTTTAAAACATAATACCAAGCCACCTTTAAATACTTACTGCTATTAGAAAAATATACTTACTTTAAAATTTAAACATTTAGAAATAATAACTTTTCTAAAACATACGTTTAACAACCTAAACTTTTTTACTTATACTTAAAATTTGTTTGAAAGGTACTTGGCTATTCAGGGAAATACGCTTTCCTTCCATATCTTTTTAAAATAAATCACTATTTATTTTTAAACAAATTTACCCATTCCTTTAATAAATTCCCACCGTGAATTTATTCTTTCAAATATCCACTAATATATTGCTTCGCTTTTATAAACCCAATTTATAAATTTCAAGTCTCACTTCTCTTTTAAAAATCCCTGTTTTACACACTTAAATCAATCCCCAAATTGATTTCCATTTTACTTCACCTTTAAATAAATTGCTTACTTACTCCATTTATTTCAAAATCCATTAACTTCAGATTTTTATTCCTTAATTATGATTTAAAATCTTTTAACTGAAAATATCAATTTCATATTTCCCAAATTTATTCTTTATTCTTTCAAATAAATTTAAACCTTGAATTTAAAAATAAATTCTTTATTTCTTGAAATAATATCACTTGAGTTTAAAAATAAAATCACTTATGCCCATTTATTCAAAATCTCATTTCCCGCACTTGGAATTATATTTATTAGAATTCAAAAATCACTTTTTATTCTTTTCCAATTCATTTTTAATTTATTTAAATCTCTATTATTAGTTTACAAAAAATTACTCTTTTATTTTCTTTCAGAAATCCCATTTCTATAGATTTTGATCACTCAGTTCATCGAAATATTTTAAATCAACCATAGTATCCAACATTTCCAATTATCAATATAATTCATCCCAGGATATCTATTAATCACAACAGAGAATATTAAATAATCTAAATAAATATTGAGGAATCCAGTTGGATCCCTCCAACCTGTTTCTCTGCATCTACAAATGTTAGCACAATAAAACACCAATTCCACTTCGAGGTGCAATATCGCGGTATACGGGTTTTTAAATATAATATCATCCGCTATTATATGGCGCATAGGGTCTTATCCGCTATATAATGTGGGAAATCAATCACTCCAATATATACTATAATATCGCACATCAAATTAATTCAACCGTTTAACCAATTATTTAAAATTTAACCATTTAAAATTTAAATTAAACCCAGATGAGTGAGATTAACTCACCTTTGATTTTGCAATCCAAATCCAATCTCGACTTGTTTCCTTTCAGATTTTAACCTTGTATAAACAGTTATACGATTTATTAATATTTTAAATGATCGAACAATCAATTTCATTTAAATTTAATTAACTAATATCTTTGCTTTTAAACAAATTTTGTTTTTAACCCACTAATCCTCAATTTAAAAAAATTTAACTATCTAACTAAATGTATATCAATTTACAGAATTATACCTTACTGTTGAAATCAATTTCTGCTTATAATATGAATATATATAAAAATCTATACCTGATAGCAACATCGAACACAATCCAAACCATACGCCGACGCCCACACCCACGTCGACTGCTTCCTCAAAGACTCGCTCGAACCCTAGGCGTCCCCTTCGCTGCTCCTTCGCATATCACCTCCCCTATTGTACGCGACCACTGTCGCCTCTGCCTCGATCGAGACCAACGCCCTAAGTCCACTCACGCACGATCCACTTCAACAGCCGAACTTTGTCACGACTACACACGATTGCTGCCGACCCCTATTCCACGAGAATTGAAGGCCACCTCCAGAAATCGCGATGCTCGACCCTCAGGACTTCGAACGACCCTACTGCCTCTCTACTCGTCTTCGTCTCGAGCTTCCAGTTGCGTCGAAAAGTCTCTGCCATTAATTTGATTTTTCGAACGAAAATCGTTCGCCCCCCCTTTTTTATCTGAGCTCGAGAAAAGGATAGGGTAATGAATGAAGCATAAAGGAACGAGCTCGGCCATTACTATTATTTTCCGTGGAAAATGAACTAACGTATCAGGGAAAGATAACGTGATTTTTAAAGAAGGAAAAGATCCCTTGCGTGTAGAAGATGCTTTGCTACACTGATTTTGAGGTGAAGCGCAAGGTTTTGATATTAATAGAAAGTAGGCCACTATTGAAATAACTTGACCCGTCCAACAATATATTTATAAATCTCAAATTTAAATTCAAATTGACTTGAATCCACAATTTAAAATCTTGACTTCCTATCGAGGCGTGTCGCTAGGCATTTATAATGTTAAACCCCTATTCCAAACGCAATGAAAAAGGCTTCAAGTCCTAATTCGATCGTATGGAGAAGATAGCTTTTTGAACCTAGTTATTATATTAAATTTCGATTTAATTTTTCAGCGCGTTTACCTCTCGTATGATCACACGACAACTCCAAACACTACCAAATTTGAAATCCGATAATAATATAATATTACGGATCCAATGGAACTGGTTCTATCGAAATCCGAGACTATGCCTCGGAAGGCTATTTTGAACGTCAATTTAAATGATGCATTATTAAAATTTGAACAAACTACTATTAAATTCAATTTTACCCTATCGATTACTTTCAGTATTATTAATATAAATTTTACAAGCCTTCAAATTATTTTTAACAGGCTTAAAACTGAAGATTCAATAATTTACCCAATCTCAGTTTATTAAATCCAATAACTTAATTGCTAAATAATAATAATATTTGAATTCAAGTTAAAAATTAACTTTTAAATATTTAAAATCAATTAAATATTCCAATTTGAAACATCCAAAAATTCCGGGTCGTTACATTTCATCATCATATGGACGTATTCTATTACCGCTGCATCTATTGCATTTGTAAGGACATGTGTTATAACTGTCAAGGCTGAATCTAGGTTAGACTCTAATATATGTTTTAAAATTTTCCACTGTAAAGATTATTGTTGAAATAATATATATTATTCCATTCGTATGGGATTCTTTTTTTTGTTTCGTTCTATCTTTATTTTTCTTTCTACCCTTAATGATCCGCTTGTTCGTGCAATTTAAGTTGGATATGTGTGGTTTATTGTCGATTCGAAGGGTATGAAAAAATGGGTTGTTACATCGAACCTTAAGTTGGAGAAGAAAGGCACTAGGGTTTAAGTGGGTGCAAAAATTTTCATGGTAAGTAGGTATATCCGATGGTTCAGGCCAACTGTTGGATATTTTCAAGTTTTCCTTGTTTTATTTTCAAAAAGAGAGAAGAAAGGAAGAGAGAAGAAAGAAGAAAAGCAAAAGTTCCACATCGTGGGATATTGGGGACCATACTTGTTTAAGTATGAGTTTTTCATGAAGGAGTTGGGGCCTTAGGGCTCCCAAATGTTTGCTTTGTTGCGAGGAGGGAAGTCATGCATAACCACCACACGCACGCGATGCCGCCACCATCCGTCTGTCCGATCGAACCGAACAGAACTGAGTCGGGTACGGGTCCATTGATGATATTTTTTCAAGCTAATCTGAAAATAGTAATGGGCCGAATTACAGCCCATTATGGACCAAATGGGAGTTGAAAATTTAAAAGGGTGCACGACCGTTGCTAACAGATCTGAATCATTGGACGCAACTCTTGATGAACAGACACCTCCTCGAATGGATCTAAACCGAACGAATGCAACCTTTGATGAAAGGACACCTCCTCAAACTCTATATAAAGGACAGACGGCCAGAACAATAAACACAGAAAAATTATCTCTATTCTCCTTCTTCTTCCAACACAATCTACGACGCCGTTAGAGTGTTGTTGAGTGCTCTCGTATCAAACGAATTTGTAACGCCTATAAGGTGTTGCAAATTCAGTTGGACTGTCACGTCTGTACGGCATTACATATTCCATCTTTCTCTTCTTCAATCTACCTGCCTCTGAATTTTGCACTATTTGAAATTAAACAAAGTGTTCTCCGCCATATCAAAATCGTACAAATTTTGAATCTAGTTACCCTGTTCCAAAGCTTCATTGAATCCTGAAAGTCGATAGTTCGATAACCCGTTTGTACCTAATGGGTTGAAGTCAGAAGTACGACATTGTATTCTTCAGATTCAACTCAAACCGTAAGATTTACCAACACCAACGGCTTAAAAAGGAACCCAAACCTATTAAGACTAGGCTAGCACTACAGGTGAATTTCATCATTAACATGCTATACCAAAGAAAACCGATGTACAATACTGGACTACTTTGGCTGTATACTATCATTATTATTTTAGTTGTAAAATAATGCTTAGTAATTGTATATGTAAGAAAATGTTAAAACTAATGGTTGGTAATCACTAGTACAACCGTACAACGGTGGAAAATCGACCATTTTATTGTACAATTTTGAAGAAAAAAAATATTGTTGCTATTTTTTTTAGTTTCAATTCAACAAGCAACAATAAATAAAATAAAAAGTTATTTGTACTAAGCATTGTTAAAGCTACTCCATTTTTGAATAAGGGATGACAAATTTTAGGGAAACTCCACCTAAAAGATATTTTCTATAAGTACTTACACCCGAATAAAACGATTTACAAGCTTATCCCTTGTGTGAATTAAGATTAAGTAACCACCAATCAAAATGAGCAAAAAATTGATGATGGTTCACGGAAGAACGGTTTCGATAGGTCTTTTTTGATAACAAGGGTGATACTTTATTCAAAAAGAGCATTCATAGGCTTCTCAAGGGATTGAATCTACGACCTTTAGAATATTTTTCTAAAGCGTCATACCTCTAACCACTTAATCTAGAGATCCTTAATCATTTTCAATAGGTATTGTAGAAAAAAAGTGAAAAAAGTGATTAGTTACCCAAAAACTGAGGGTAATTTTACATCTAACTTTTTCCTGTTAATAAGAGACATTTTTTTACACCCATCGCCAATTTTCTGAAAAATGAAAAAATAACCCATCTTGTTCAATTTTGTAGTCCTTTTAAAAATGCTCTTTGTATGATTAGAAATAAATTTAAAAATATTAATGGAATATGTAATAAAGAACAAATAACAACTAAGTGATGGATATGAGGTGGATGTGCGTATGTTTGTACACACACATATACATACATGTGTGTAGTGCAAGGATCGACTACACATTATTCTTTCTACATATATTCCTTCTTGATTTTAGCCACATGTTCCGATTGAAATAGTATAATGAGGTGACAAGAGAGAGAAAGTGTAACATCTCGTCTTTTCGCACACTTTAAATCGACACACGTGCCAATTCAAACCATACGGAAGAGCGGATTGTTATGGGGTAAATAAGAAAAAGCAGGGAAAGAAAAACAAAAAATAGAATCTCACAGCGGAACGATAAAATATAATAATCAAATATATAGTTCATGAAGCTGTTTTACAAAACATTTGATTATATATATACAGTACATATGAGAGTTACAGATACCATAGAATAATAATTATGCAGCGGAATAAATGGTGTAAGGGAATAATATAGTAGATAATAGTACTACAAATCTTCATCTTCGTCCTCCAGTATAAAATCTTCAAATCCTGAAACGCTCGGACTGACCCGAGCGAATTGAAAAGACAAAACACTCGAGTCGGAACTAAAATATCTTACGCGAGTTAAATCAACAGAAATAAATATGAGTGTAGTAACTTAAGAGATGCTCGGGATTCACATCTCCTAAGGATCCGTTAAACTATTTACTATGTAGTAATATTTCGCTATTATAATAGTGTCTATTAGTAAAATAAACTTACTTTTAAATAGCGTTAAGGCTTTACATTTTCCACCTTAACACGTAATAATGCCAATAGTCTATACACTACCGTAATACCTCCTGATCGGGAGGCTACCAGAGGATACCCCATAGGTACGACACAAATAGAAACTCGGAGAAGGCGCGCTAGGGTAGGTGGCACGGCACAACTAGGCAATGCCAGGGTAGATATACCAATTACGCTTCCGGGTCGGTGGTAACGCGTAGCTCCTACTACCGCCCACCTCGAACAACACCTCCAAATCAAAGAAATCAAAAGTGGCCCCGAATCAATCCAAAGGTCAAAGTATAATATCGAAGGGATGCGTCCGATCAAAGGTGCTACCTCATTAACCCGTCAATCGCTCCTGTTTTAGCCACCTTATGCCAACTCACGGGAGTTGGGTCCACGTATTTACCTCAATGGAAACGCCGCCACCATCCTACTTCATTCTGGAATCTCCACCGTGTACACGGTTGTTAAAGTGGTTTTCGGAGTTGGCAGAGAGTATGACAACTTCCGATCCCGGTCTCTTCAACAACCAATCGTTATTATAACACCACGGTCTTTTCAAAATAGTTTATACTTTAAAACCAGAATAAAATATCTATTTCAAAAACATATAAATACGATATCATTTCTGTTTTGAAACCCAAGTCAATATGATATCATTTTATTTCAAATATCTCCTTTTCAAGAAATCATAGCACTTCCAAATCTATATACCTTGAAATCTATAGCTTTGAACATAACTTAATATACTTCAATAGTTTAAATATTAAATTTCTTCATATAATAAAATAGCTTCTTTACCTTCACAAATTCAATTCCAAATAGGTTAAAATTCCCAAATAAACAAATAAAATTTCCATAAATTTCAAAGCTTAAATACTCCACCATTTCAAAACTAAATCTTTGATAATTTCATATATATCAATTTCAACTATTATTATTTAGATTAGAAATTTTTACTAAATAAATCAAATATCATTTTAGTAAAACCTTTAAACTTCAAATAAAAGGATATTCTTCCAATTTAATTAACTTGATAATATTCATTTAAATCGACTTAATATTCATTTAAGTCCTCTAAACCAAAATCAAGTTATAAAAATCATACCTTTTAAAACTCAATTTTATGTAAATTCCAAATAATTTTTATTCGAGGATAATTCTTAAATACTTTAATTCAAATCACATTCGTATTTATCTTCCAACATTAGTTTAATTTAAGACATTATAAACTCTATAAATAAAATTTAAATAAATACTTAACCGTATTATATCTTAAATAAATCAACATTTATTATTTAACTTCTTTATACTTTAACCCAATTTTTATACATAGCTTAAACCCAAGAAATAAATTATGTATAAAATTATATTTATAAATATTCAAATCAATATCTTATAAAACCATATATTTCATTACAAAACCATAGAAAAATCATTTCAAAATATTTTATATATAGACCGCGGTGCCTGTATATAATTTTCTATCCTATGGTCAAGTGATATGGATATTTATCATTTCAATCCGTAATTTAAAATAATTTTTTTTATGGTTATATATCATTTCAAACCGCAATCCCGAATGAAATAAAATGCATAACAACTTGCAGTTTATTATGATATAAATAAACATCCATTCATCCATCATAAAATCATACATCCACTCATCAAGTCATCATCCAATTCAAACAATACATCAATATATAATGAATAATAAACAACAGGTATAACTAGCAGTTTATATTCAACAAAAATTTAATTAACTATTTAACTGGTAGTTTATATACAATAATTAAATAAATAACAAATTTAACTGGCAGTTTATATGCAATAAATAAATAAGTAACAATTTAACTAAATAAATTCAATTTAACTGAGATGATGAATTAAAATATGTCAAACAGTCATAAATAAATTTCTACTCATATCATAAATCAATTTAACAAACATAAGAAATGTTAGAAGTTGTGAGTGGGTTAAAATTCTCACCTTTTGAATTTAAATTGAATTTAAATCCAATTTAAACCCAAAAATTGGACAGTCTCCAAATTTGTCAAACTAGCGTCAAAATGTCTGGAATCCCAATACGAACCTAGCGGAGAAAACCGTGCGTAAAACGGATATCGTATGAGAAAGTTACGTGCATCAAAATGATTGAAAATTGAAAATAAAATAAAAATAAAATAAAAGGGAAAACGACAGCTCACCTCCACGTCAATTCATCTTCACGCACATACCCAGCCCGCTCTAACCGAAATAACCCTAGCGCCGCCACAGTTTCAACCTTCCATCGCCATCTACACGGCCAATCGCGTCGATCAAGACTCATCACCGCACTCCCCTTCCCGAGCCGACCTCTCCCTTCGCCTATGACAAGACGCACGCCATCCGGATCACATGAGGCATACCACTTTTATCTCCCAATCGCGATGAAAAACCCCACTACATCTACCCATAGCCGCATGGATCTGGACTGCTCGATGCCCCCTTCGCAACCGTGCCAACTGATCGTCCCCAAACCGACGATCCACCGTTGAATCGTCAGAAATTCTTATGAACGGCCGGAATTGATCTTTGATTTTCGAAATAATGGTGCGAAGAATCGAAAAACGAACAGTACCATAAGACTACGCTCATTGAGAGCTTCAATATATATTTTTTCTGAATTTTTCTGAGGAGTTTGGATTTTTGACTTTGATTTTGAAATGGAATTGGATCTGGAATTTTGTTGTCTGCCATTGAGGAGGAGAGATAGCTGAATTGCATACAGACAAATGAGAATGAAAGGAATTACGGTTTATAATTGGGTTTATATAGGTAGGTCAGAAATTAAAATGTGGATAAGATTGGATATACGCGCTAACGCCAAAGTGGCCCAAAAACCCGCATCGACTCCGGAACGAAATTGGGTCAACCCATATATCAAAATAGATATTTTAAAATATTTTAAACGCAATGGAAAAGGTTTCAGGTTCAAATTGCATCGTATGAAGAAGTTATGCTAAAAATAATATTTTCAAATCGATTTCAAATTGATTTCAATTTCATTGTTTTTTGGGCGTTCCGAGTCCGTACGATCAAAGGACAAGTCCAATCGCTACGAAACTTGAAACCCTACAATAATTCACACTTACGAATCTGATGAAACTGGTTTCGTCGAAATCCGTGTTAGTGACCAAAATGGCTATTTTCCATTAATTAAATAATTTAATAATTAATTAATAAAATTCAATTTTTAATTTCAATCTTAAAATTGACCAATTTTATCATTTTTATATTTCTCAATCAATTACATTGTTTAAAACAAATTAAAGGTCAATTTAAGGTTGATTAACTTATTAATTTCAGTATTTTCCCCAATTCAATTCAAATTCAGAAATTATAAATTTAATTTCCAAAATTTCTGTTAAATTAAATTAACAAATCATTATTCCGTTCATTATTGTCAAATAGATGGATTTAACATTAGATTCAAAGCTATTACATTAATATTCTCATATACCATCTTCTTTACAATTAACGTAAATTTTAATATCCAATTTTACTTATTTGCAATAAAATTCAATTATTTAATTTTTGAATTCCAATAAATCAATTAATTATAATTTATTTCAATAAATAAACCTGATTTAACTCCAAGTCCTTTTATCTAATCAATAATTATTCAATAAACAAAGGTAACCTTTGTTTACCTTATTACACATTAGTAAGTTCAAATTTTCATCTTTCCTTCGTACTAACTATTCTATTTTCATTTTATTACATTTCTACCAATATACACGCTAATTGCGTTTTACATTCTAAATAAATTCATTTACTTGGGTTCATACTTTCCATTATATCGATTTCTATATTATGAATGAATTTACACCTCCAATTATTTCATTATTACATTCACACCTTCCGTTATAAACTTCATTAAAACATTAAAGATTTCCTAATTTGATTTATAAGGCAAATTAAATATAACAATCAACCATTAACTTTATAATACAATTAATTTTATTAATTTCACTAATTATTACGATTACTTGCGTAATACTGAATTCATCCAATTACCATTTATTATACTAATTCATTTATTTATACAACACATGTTACTTACATTCAAATAAATTAATAAATCTTGATTTACAATCTTTACATCAACCAATAGTCATATTATAAAAAAATTATCATTATTTTGATTATTACTTTAATTTACAGTAACCAACGTTAAATTTAGATTTATTTATTTCTTGTGAAAAATTCCACGTTTCTAGTTATTTAATACTTAGATCACAAGTTAACATCCCTTTATACTATCTTATGAAAACAATATCCACTTCTAATACTTATTTGCATTTATTGGAATCAAATTTCCAAATTTCCTAGATACAATAAATTATAACCTTACAGTTATTTCAATTAAATGGGATTGCGCTAAATTAATCATTTATTGACTTACACTAACATAATTGAATTAATTTACATTCAGTTACAAATAAATCAATATATTATTTCACACATAAATACACTGATTGCATTTGTTTATACTATATTCCATTTAAAAGTAAGTCATGACATTTTAATTATCATATTAAATTAGAATGTTCATTTAAGTTCATAAATTATTAACTTGCAATAACGTACTTCATTAAATTTACATCCAATTTCTGTTAACCATGTTTCATTACATTAATCAATTCAATACTTGCCTTAAATTTCACATATTCAATTTATATCCAGGTATAAACATTTCACTACTTCATTTATTATAATTTTATTCAAAATTACAAATAAATAGGTTTTAATTACCATTGTTATATTTTATTTTTGCGTTCATTTCAATATTAATTTATAAAGTTTTTATTTCTACAAAATTTAATTACAAACATCTTATTTAATTAACAAGTTTATTTATCAAAATTTACGGGTCTTTACACTCTCCCCCACTCAAAACTTTTCGTCCCCAAAAAGGAAAAGAAGGGAAAAGAAGAATTAAGAAATCAATATATCTTATTTAAATATTAAATTTATAAACAAATAACCTTACAAAATTTATTAATTTAAATAAAATATACCAATTTATAACCAATAGGTCGTTTTATACTTAAATTAATAAAGTTTGGAAAACATTTTCAATTTTTTTAAGTCCAAAATTTACGGAAAATTTTGGCAGAGTCTCCTTTGTACGGGGAGGCTCAGGAGAAAATATAATATCAAAAATAACAATTTAAAACATATATTTTCAAAATAATATATATCCCAACCCAGGAAAACAATATAATAACGCTATAAACCGTAATCCGAAAACATACCTATTCGTTGGGCAATTACGCTTAATTATGAAACCAAAAGCAGTAGCAATTGCTTCCATAACCTGTATTCCACTTATATAATCTAAAAGGGTTAAAATTTATATAAACGGAATGTTAAAGTTGTTTCACCCGTAACAAACAAATCAATACAACCAACAACCATTTGTCACATAAAAATCAACACAAATCAAACATTCATTCCTATCAAACAACAAATAATTGTTCGGGTTCAAACTTTAAATTGTGCAGAATGAAAATAAACTACTAAATGCATCAATTACTCAACAGTCTTTGATGAAACTAAATATATTATTCATCTAAACAATTTTAAAGTATTCTTTCCCCAACAACCATAAACTAAACAAACAACAAATCCAAACAACAAATCAAATTTACTTATTATTAATTTCATTTCATACATTAGTTGTTTGGTTTCTTTTCTTTCATATAATGATTTATCTTTTTATTTTACATTTATTTCTTACAATTTTATTTAGAAATAACTTAAACTTATTTACTTAAGTTAAAATTTTTAACTTACAATACTTGTCTTTATTTACTTATAATAAAACCTCATTCCCATTATATTAGTTAGTAGTATTTCAATTACACTTAAGTTTATAACAACTACAATACCAAATTCTTATTTATTAAAGAATTTCATTGAACCTTCCTATTACAAAAGCTTTACTTGTATAATATCCATTACGTTTTCTTATTAACATTTCAACTTTTTACATCTTCTGGTAGGTTATATATATGTCTTTAAAGAATGCAATTGAAAATCATACAAGTTTATCTTATTTCTTTTAAGTTAATCTAATGTTCAATAATTATATCTTTTGTTTTATAACTTACAAATTTAAAATTTCTTTTTATTTAATTTATAACTTAGCATTTATTTCTTATTTTACATTAAAGGTTCCAATTAGTAATTAGTTACAACCCATTTTCTACAATAATTGAAACTATTAATTAACGAAAACTCGAGAACTAAATATCAGGTTAAATTTCAAATTATTTGAAAATAATAGATAAATGTATATACCTACATTATATATATATATATCCCATTATATTTAAAACAATTAAAAAATTTCATTTGTTTATCAAAATGAATCTGCAGTAAAACTACTACAGTGGCCTTCCCACTTCGAAACTCGAAAATGAATGTCGATGATGCGGCCACCATCACCGAAATTATTTTCCAGCGACAAATAGGGAAGTACAGAACTCATATCTTTCAAAATTTCTTTAAAACCATTCTTTCTGTAACGCCCCAAAAATTTTCGACTTTCAAAAATTCAACATCGACACACACTTTATCGACTACCGAGAAATCGAAGGCCGAAAACACGGAATGTTATTGTTTTTAAAAAGAATTTAAGAAAAGAAAGAGGTAGAAGAAAATAGAAAAACAGAAAAATAGAAATTAGAGAGAATAGAAAATGGAAGGGAAAGAAAAATAGAACATAATTTTAAAATAGAAAGAAAAGAAAATAGAATAGAACGGGACAGAAACACAACACAACACAACAACATCAGAATCTCACAATTCGCAGCGGAACAACATATAATAATAAATGAATAATCTTTAAACAAAGAACTATATCAGTTATTACATTTTATACATTACATTACATCATATCATCAGAGTGTACAACATCAAACAATGCAGCGGAAAAAGAAATACTATATAAACTAGTAATACGCCATGCCATCCAGCTTGCCTCCAGCAACTCCTGAATATCCAGAATATCCTGATAAACCTTAACTCTTAACTGCCCGTGTGGAAATTGGTGGGCACCCAGAGTTTAGGAAGGAAAACAATAAACTCCGAGTCAGTCATGTGACTGGTGTGAGAACTCAAAACAGTTTACTTAACTTTAAAATCAAAATAGAGGAATATTTTTAAATTCAATTCGCAATGCTTTTAAAAAATGGGACTACCATAAGGCCTCCCGCACACACACACATGCAAACGCAGAATCGGAGGAGATTTCTCCTTATGATAGTCAAAGATGCTTGATACGCATTTAAAATAACATTTGATATTATTACTAGTGCATAGTGTAGAGAAATATTTCGGAAGTAGAATATAAATCTTAGCCAACATAGACATTTCGAACTATGCCTACTATAGCTACCATCCAAACAGTGGTGACCACCATAAGTGAATGATAGGTTCTACAACTAATACCGTACAAAGTTTCGTATTGGGAATTGGATTTCCAACGAATGATCAGGCCAAGGAACTTCCCATTGCCACATGAGAATGCCTCTGGATGGACATCCCCGAGAACCAAACCGGATCTCTGCCAACACAAGGCCGGGTTACCCCTAACTGAGTAACAACTGACCGAATATGCCATCCCCCGGTCCTTTGGGACCTTTTCACCGAGCGCTCGTAATCAATTCACACAATCATAACAAAGTGTTTTCAACATGAGTAAGTATCTGGGCTCCATACCATGATACCACCCTTTTCCAGAAGGAAATGCACACATCCTAAAGGGCGCTACCCCTCATAACCTTGCCGCATCTTTCCTGTTTTGACCATTCACGGGGTGTGAGGCTCGACGAAGTCACGTCCACAAAAACATACTTTATACAAAAGCCATGCTTTGGGTCAACAAATGATCAACACAATGATCACCAAGATAGACGATCAAATAAACGATCCTATCACAATAATCAACACAATGATCATTTACAGCAACACTCAGCATGTCACATTACCAAATTGGGAATATATCGCTGATAACTTCAACTATATAACCTCTGAGCTCGTACGTCTCAGAGAAGGGTGTTAAGCTAAAAGAATAAATTCTCCGCCACCAATAGAAATATATTTGAAAGAAATCGGCTTTATATCTCAAATTGTAATGTCAGGCATACAATCCTTACAAGTCTGTTCCGGGATCGAACAAAACCGAAGGCACTTACAAAGAAGTCCTTGCAATCCGGATATTCACAATCCTGATCGGATTCACCATCACATATGGAGAACTCAATACCGTAGCTACTCGGTGCAGAGTCAATCGACAGGTCATCCTATCGCTTTCGCAAATATCCGGTCTTCAATACCGATCTTCAAATGCAATTCATAACGACGTATCACATATTCGGAATGGGTTATACGACCCCATGGTCCTTTCCCGGTTAACCCGAATAGTGAGCGCTTATTCAAAAATAAGTGTGGCATTCAAATTCAAACAAATCACATCAATTACCCATTCAAAGGGAAATATTGATAGTCGGTTATTGAACTATCAATGGATATGCACACATCACTAGTTTCCAAATAATTTTCTAAATTATTTATTTTCCAAAATATCTTTACAAGATATATTATTTTCAATACTTCAAAAATAAATCAATATTTATTTTTTTAAACAATTCTCCTTTTCCTTTATAAATTCCTTAGTGAATTTATAATCCAAAATATCTATGAATATTCGATTTCAATTATTCATTTCAATTTATCTTCAAAAAGATAGATTCTCTAATATTCACTTTTTATTGGAAAACATTTCCATACTTATTAAACATAAGTAATTCACAAATCGTTTTATTTTCTACACTTGGAAAATATTCCATATACTCCAATCGAAATTAAGTATATATTTCATTCTTTAAGGAAATCATTCTCTTAAACATATTTATTTGGGCCAAAACGAATGTTACGTAAAACATCGTTACGACAACCCAAAATCACTAGTATAGGGATTCGAAATTAAAAATAGATATATAAACCCCAATACTATACAAAACATTTCCTTTCGGAAATCATTTACTATAACAACAGTATTATAGTCCATCATCTCCTTCTATTTCTCGAAAACGTCTATTTCAACAATAAATGTTGAAATCTATGGTTTCGAATCTTAACACATTTTAAAACATTGTTCGATCGTTTTAATTCTATTTAAAACATCCAAATCCAAAACAATTTCTTTAACGTGTTATTCACTATTCAAAAAACGTGAATATACTTCATTAACAATTTCATCCTTTTATTCATTTTAATTCAAAGGATTATTCACTATTCAAAAATGTGAATATAACTCCATTTATAGGTTTCAACAATTTACTTATCAAAATAAGTCATTTGCGAATTTATAAAACAACGTTTATAAATTCCATTTCTATTTATTTATAAAAACTTCCTTTTTATAAATTCTTTTATTAACATATTCCAGTTTATAACTCAATTATAAACTAAAAGTTCATATTATAAGTTAAATACTTATAAAACGATTATTTTACAAAATCATTCCTCTAAAGACTTTCCAAACCATAAATCTTATAACTTATAAGATTCATTTATTTAACCAAATCTATTCTTCAAATAACTTCACCGTTTATAATTCTATAAATTTCATTCAATTATGAAATTCATTTTCACTTCATTCAAACACTTATAAAAACTCGTTTTAAAATGTCCATATTTCAATTTATAAATATCCATTTATAAATCTCTAAATATAATTCAATTTATATTATTATTTTAAAACGTCTTAAATCTCCTTTATTATTTCACCATTTTGATTCATAAAATAATTAAATTTCATAAATCCTATATTTAAACTTTTCACAATAATTCTAAAATATCTCGATTTAACTATTTTATAAACTCAATAGCATCATATTCTCAAAAATCAGTTTTTAACTATATTTCTCAAAAATCATAATTTTTATAACTTTAAAAATTATAACGTTTATTTATTTAAAATGAATCAATTCCAAAAATATTTTATATTTTCAAAAATCACTTTAAAAATCATTTTAAAATCCCAAAATTTGGGTCCAATGATGCTACACACCAAATAGTCAATCACGACAACAACGATATCATATATCAATATGAAAATCCATCAAATATCTGAAATCAAATAAATACTGTTGAGGAATCCAGTTGGATCCCTCCAACCTGTTTTCCTGCATCCAAAAACATTAGCACAATACCAATTTCGCTCCAGTACGAAATTATCGCGGTATATGGGATTTAAATATTATCCGCTTAATAACGGCGCAATAGGGTCTCATCCGCTAAACAAATAAATGCGGGAAATCAACAACTCCAATATATACATATGCCAATATATATATATTGCTATTATATATAATACCAATTTCACTGTTTATGAAATATTCGCGGTATATGTTTTTATTAAATAACATCCGCTTACTAACGGCGTATAATGTCTATTTTAACAATCAATAGATATCAACATTCAAACATGCATTCAAATATTTTAAATCTAACTATTTAAAATAAAATCGAAACTGATTCGATTGAGTGAGAAGTTCTCACCTTGATTTTAATTCCGTTTTAGCGATTTATTTCGAATAAAATTAAACGCGCGTTTAATTTTACCCGAAATTCTCACTAACTCCAAACGACTCCAAACCAACTCCATCGCGTAGTGCTCGTCCATACGATTCCAACGCAACTGAGTTTGCATTTTTTCGACCTCGTATGAAAAAGTTACAAATATTTGAAGTTACACGAGTTTTTATAACTATAATTACAACTTTATTTTATAATTTTATACCCAAAGCAAATCATCACCGTGAGATCCAGATCCAACGGCTCATGCTCATCTCCTACATCACGCGCATCTTCTATAGGTTGTACACGAGGCCGCCGAACCCATAATAGCAAACTAGGGTTTCAATTCGCTAACACCACACACGATTATACTCGATCACACTACCCCTATCTCGAAGCTCTCGACGCAAGCTACCCACGGCCTCAAGCACTTGGAGCTCGGCCCCCCATTGCTTCTCGAATTTCGTGCGCAAGTATGGCCGAACGCACCCCTGTAGCTCCTCCTCTGGTGCTCCATTTTACATCACAGCCGTTGAATACGTCGAGCTCAAGGAGATCTACAATCTTCTAGTTGACACTTTCTTGAATCGCTGAGTGGATTTGAAGATTCAAAGGGAAAATGGTTGGCAATTTTCGGCCATTGGTTGCTTGAACTGGCGGCTGGCTTATAGATTAGGGTTTAGAATTTTATTTTTAATTTTTTGTGAATTTTTTGAGCTATTTATAGAAGAAAATCGAACACTATTCATCCGGAAATTCCGAACTTCGATTTACGCGCCGTAACCAGTGTTTCTAAGGTTTACCCCGCGTTCCGAACACAATGGAACAGGTTACGAAAGCTAATTCGGACATCTGTGCGAGTTATGGCTGTAAACGCTCAATTTAAATTAAACCGATTTAAATCGATTTCTAGGCGTTTTAATTTGTACCGGACAAACGGTAAATCCAATTGACTTGAAATTTGAAACCTTACAATAATATCACATTACGGATCCGATGAAACTGGTTTCGTCGAAATCCGAGACTTTTTGAAAAATGGCTATTTTCACTCGCCAAATTTAAATTAAAAATAATTCGATGCGTTTCGAGCTGCCACGATCAAACGATAACTCCGATTGACACGAAAATTGAAATCCGGTAATAACTAACTATTACGGATCCAATGGAACTGGTTTCGTTCAATTCTGAGACTGTTCAAAAATTGACTATTTTACAGTCGATAATTAAATATTAAAATATTCAATTTTCACAAATAAACTTTTAATTCGATTTTAAAAGTTCTAAAATATCATTCTAACTTCAACATGACATGATAAAATTTTACAAATCATTTTCAATCATATTTAACCCAATTTTCAGTTATTTCCATAATTTAACATATTAAATTATTAATTTAATTATCCAATTAAATCCAATAAATCGAAATAAAATTTATTCGACTTATAAATTCACTTATTAATATTTAAAATTAATTAAATATTCAAATTTTAATTACTAAAAATCCTAGGTCGTTACACTTTCAAACCATATTGAAATATTTATATCAGAAAATACTTCTAATAATATTATTACTATATTCCAAAATCATTCAAAAGAAATTTTCAAACCCTGGAACTTAAGTTCTAAAATTTCCAATTTCCATTTATTTTATTTCAATCTTATTTCAACAATTATTTATAGATTTCATTAGCTAACAACCAATATATTGCAACCAAGTATATATCATTTCTAAAACTTTATTTTATATATATAAAAAATATAATAGGCAAAATTATTTCATTCACCTATATTAAAAACAAATATTGTGTCGGTCTGTCCTATTAAGTGTTCAGAAATCCCTATTGATGTCATAGCGTCCCATGCATTAACCAAAAATTATAAATACAAAAAGGAACAAAACAACACAATATCAAAACCTTTTATAACACTAACAAATACACTCTCTCATATATATACACTCAACGACTCCCATAGGGTATTACTACCCTATTAATAAAGAGTCAGACCCCACAAAGCTAAGGTTTATCGCTAAACCAAAGCTCTGATACCAGATGTAACATCCTGCCTTTTCGCACACTTTAAATCGACACACGTGCCAATTCAAACCATACGGAAGAGCGGATTGTTATGGGGTAAATAAGAAAAAGCAGGGAAAGAAAAACAAAAAATAGAATCTCACGGCGGAACGATAAAATATAATAATCAAATATACAGTTCATGAAGCTGTTTTACAAAACATTTGATTATATATATACATTACATATCAGAGTTACACATACCATAGAATAATAATTATGCAGCGGAATAAAATGGTGTAAGGGAATAGTATAGTAGATAATAGTACTACAAATCTTCGTCTTCGTCCTGCAGAATAAAATCTTCAAATCCTGAAACGCTCGGACTGACCCGAGCGAATTGAAAAGACAAAACACTCAAGTCAGAACTAAAGTATCTTACGTGAGTTAAATCAACAGAAGTAAATATGAGTGCAGTAACTTAAGAGATGCTCGAGATTCACATCTCCTAAGGATCCTTTAAACTATTTACTATGTAGTAATATTTCACTATTATAATAGTGTCTATCAGTAAAATAAACTTACTTTTAAATAGCGTTAAGGCTTTACATTTTCCACCTTAACACGTAATAATGCCAATAGTCTATACAGTACCGTAATACCTCCTGATCGGAAGGCTACCAGAGGATACTCCATAGGTACGACACAAATAGAAACTCGTACAAGGCGCGCTAGGGTAGGTGACACAGCACAACTAGGCAATGCCAGGGTAGATATACCAATTACGCTTCCAGGTCGGTGGTAACGTGTAGCTGCTACTACCGCCCACCTCGAACAACACTCCCAAATCAAAGAAATCAAAAGTGGCCACCGAATCAATCCAAAGGTCAAAGTATAATATCGAAGGGATGCGTCTGATCAAAGGTGCTACCTCATTAACCCGTCAATCGCTCCTGGTTTAGCCACCTTATGCCAACTCACGGGAGTTGGGTCCACGTATTTACCTCAAAGGAAACGCCGCCACCATCCTACTTCATTCTGAAATCTCCACCGCGTACACGGTTGTTAAAGTGGTTTTCGGAGTTGGCAGAGAGTATGACAACTTCCGATCCCGGTCTCTTCAACAACCGATCGTTATTATAAGACCACGGTCTTTTCAAAATAGTTTATACTTTAAAACCAGAATAAAATATCTATTTCAAAAACATATAAATACGATATCATTTCTGTTTTGAAACCCAAGTCAATATGATATCATTTTATTTCAAATATCTCCTTTTCAAGACATCATAGCACTTCCAAATCTATATACCTTGAAATCTATAGCTTTGAACATACCTTAATATACTTCAATAGTTTGAATATTAAATTTCTTCATCATATAATAAAATAGCTTCTTTACCTTCACAAATTCAATTCCAAATAGGTTAAAATTCCCAAATAAACAAATAAAATTTCCATAAATTTCAAAGCTTAAATACTCCACCATTTCAAAACTAAATCTTTGATAATTTCATATGTATCAATTTCAACTATTATTATTTAGATTTGAAATGTTTACTAAATAAATCAAATATCATTTTAGTAAAACCTTTAAACTTAAAATAATAGGATATTCTTCCAATTTAATTAACTTGATAATATTCATTTAAATCGACTTAATATTCATTTAAGTCCTCTAAACCAAAATCAAGTTATAAAAATCATATCTTTTAAAACTCAATTTTATGTAAATTTCAAATAATTTTTATTCGAGGATAATTCTTAAATACTTTAATTCAAATCACATTCGTATTTATCTTCCAACATTAATTTAATTTAAGACATTATAAACTCTATAAATAAAATTTAAATAAATACTTAACCGTATTATATCTTAAATAAATCAACATTTATTGTTTAACTTCTTTGTACTTTAACCCATTTTTATACATAGCTTAAACCCAAGAAATAAATTATATATAAAACGATATTTATAAATATCCAAATCAATATCTCATAAAACCATATATTTCATTACAAAACCATAGAAAAATCATTTCAAAATATTTTATATATAGACCGCGGTGTCTGTATATAATTTTCTATCCTATGGTCAAGTGATACAGATACTTATCATTTCAATCTGTAATTTAAAATAAAAAAAATTTACGGTTATATATCTTTTCAAACCACAATCCCGAATGAAATAAAATGCATAACAACTTGCAGTTTATTATGATATAAATAAACATCCATTCAGCCATTATAAAATCATACATCCATTCATCAAGTCGTCATCCAATTCAAACAATACATCAATATATAACGAATAATAAACAACAGGTATAACTAGCAGTTTATATTCAACAAAAATTTAATTAACTGTTTAACTGGTAGTTTATATACAATAATTAAATAAATAACAAATTTAAATGGTAGTTTATATGCAATAAATAAATAAGTAACAATTAAATTAAATAAATTCAATTTAACTGAGATGATGAATAAAAATATGCCAAACAGTCAAAAATAAATTTCTACTCATATCATAAATCAATTTAACAAACATAAGAAATTTTAAAAGTTGTGGTGGGTTAAAACACTAACCTTTTGAATTTAAATTGAATTTAAATCCAATTTAAACCTAAAAATCGGACAGTCTTCAAGTTCGTCCAAAACAGCATCAAAATGTCCAAAATCCCAATACGAACCTAGCGGAGAAAACTACGCGTAAAACGGATATCGTATGAGAAAGTTACGTGCATCAGAATGATTGAAAATTGAAAATAAAATAAAAAGGAAAACGACAGCTCACCTCCACGTCAATTCATCTTCACGCACATACCCAGCCCGCTCTAACCGAAATAACCCTAGCGACGCCATAGTTTTAACCTACCATCGCCATCTACACGGTCAACCACGTCGATCGAGACTCGTCATCGCACTCCCCTTCCCGAGCCGACCTCTCCCCTTGCCTATGACGAGACGCGTGCCACCCAGATCGCATGCGAGGCCGACCATGTTTATCTCCCAATCACGACGAAAAACCCCACTACATCGACCCATAAGCCGCATGGATCTGGACTGCTCGATGCCCCCTTCGCAACCGTGCTAACCGATCGTTCCCAAATCGACGATCCACCGTTGAATCATCAGAAATTCTTATGAACGGACGGAATTGATCTTCGATTTTTGGACAAACGGTGCGAAGAATCGATAAATGAACAGTACCAGAAGATTACGCTCATTGAGAGCTTCAATATATATTTTTTCTGAATTTTTCCGAGGAGTTTGGATTTTTGACTTTGATTTTGAAATGGAACTGGATCTGGAATTTTGTTGTCTGCCATTGACGAGGAGAGATAGCTGAATTGCGTACAGACAAATGAGAATGAGGGGAATTACGGTTTATAATCGGGTTTATATAGGTAGGTCAGAAATTAGAATGGATGGATAAGGTTGGATATACGCGCTAACGCCAAAGTGGCCCAAAAACCCGCTTCGACTCCGGAACGAAATTGGGTCAACCTATATACCAAAATAGATATTTTAAAATATTTTAAACGCAATGGAAAAGGTTTCAGGTTCAAATTGCATCGTATGAAAAAGTTATGCTAAAAACAATATTTTCAAATCGATTTCAAATTGATTTCAATTTCATTGATTTTTGGGCGTTCTGAGTCCGTACGATCAAACGACAAGTCCGATCGCTACGAAACTTGAAACCCTACAACAATTCACCGTTACGGATCCGATGAAACTGGTTTCGTCGAAATCCGAGTCAGTGGCCAAAATGACTATTTTCCATTAATTAAATAATTAAATAATTAATTAAAAAAATTCAATTTTTAATTTCAATTGTCCAATTTTATCATTTCTATATTTCTCAATCAATTACAATGTTTAAAACAAATTAAAAGTCAATTTAAAGTTGATTAACTTATCGATTTCAGTATTTTCCCCAATTCCATTCAAATTCAGAAATTATAAATTTAATTTCCAAAATTTCTATTAAATTAAATTAAAAAATCATTATTCCGTTCATTATTGTCAAATAGATGGATTTAACATTGGATTCAAAGCTATTACATTAATATTCTCATATACCATCTTCTTTTCAATTAACGTAAATTTTAATATACAATTCTACTTATTTGCAATAAAACCCAATTATTTAATTTTTAAATTCCAATAAATCAATTAATTATAATTTATTTCAATAAATAAACTTGATTTAACTCCAAATCCTTTTTATCTAATCAATAATTATTTAATAAACAAAGGTAACCTTTGTTTACACTAAACACATTAATAAGTTCAAATTTTCATCTTTCCTTCGTACTAACTACCCTATTTTCATTTTATTACATTTCTACCAACATACACGCTAATTGCGTTTTACATTTTAAATAATTCATTTACTTGGTTCATACTTTCCATTATATCGACTACTATATTATGAATGAATTTACACTTCCAATTATTTCATTATTACATTCACACCTTCCGTTATAAACTTCATTAAAACATTAAAGATTTCCTAATTTGATTTATAAGGCCAATTAAATATAACAATCGTTACCAATAACTTTATAATACAATTAATTTTATTAATTTCACTAATTATTACGATTACTTGCGTAACACTGAATTCATCCAACTACCATTTATTATACTAATTCATTTATTTATACAACACCTGTTACTTACATTCAAATAAATTAATAAATCTTGATTTACAATCTTATACATCAACCAATAGTCATATTATAAAAAAAATTATCATTATTTCCGATTATTACTTTAATTTACAGTAACCAACGTTAAATTTAGATTTATTTATTTCTTATGAAAAATTCCACGTTTCTATTTATTTATTACTTAGATCACAAGTTTACATCCCTTTATACTATCTTATGAAAACAATATCCATTTCTAATACTTATTTGCATTTATTGGAATCGAATTTTCAAATTTTCTAGATACAATAAATTATAACCTTACAGTTATTTCAATTAAATGGAATTGCGCTAAATTAATCATTTATTGACTTACACTAACATAATTGCATTAATTTACATTCAGTTACAAATAAATCAATATATTATTTCACACATAAATACACTGATTGCATTTGTTTATACTATATTCCATTTAAAACTAAGTCATAACATTTTAATTATTATATTAAATTGGAATGTTCATTCAAGTTCATAAATTATTAACTTACAATAACGTACTTCATTAAATTTACATCCAATTTCTGTTAACCATGTCTTATTACATTAATCAATTCAATAGTTACCTCAAATTTCACATATTCAATTTATATCCAGGTATAAACATTTCACTACTTCATTTATCAAAATTTTATTCAAAATTACAAATAAATATGTTTTAATTACCATTGCTATATTTTATTTTAGCGTTCATTTCAATATTAATTTATAAAGTTTTTATTTCTACTAAATTTAATTACAAACATCTTATTTAATTAACAAATTTATTTATCAAAATTTACGGGTCGTTACAGAAAGTATATTACTTAAATCAGAATGTATGGCTGAAATCAAGGAGAACATGGATGTAGCAAGAATGAGTAGTCGATCGTTGCGCACACACACGAGAGAAATTCTCTTGTAGAAAGGAACCCCACAATAATGGTTAGAATGGGCCTTTTGTCAATTCTTAGTCGCCTATGATTGAACGGTTATATCATATTTTAAGGGTATTCTAGGCCTGGACTACTACTCATTCTCTATTTATTTTCGAAGGCTAAAATTAGATTTATGAGAAACAAGTAAGATTGTCGATGAGGATGACAAAGAGATCCGAGGGTGTTTGGGACCTGAATAAGTACACTATGAGCCATTGGTATCATTAAACTCTACTATTCCCAAGGTGCAAATCTATATCGAGTCGGAAAAGCTTTCTATGTGATTATCGAAGGCGGTTCTAATAGTGGATTCGAGTGAAACGCAGACACAGATTAGAGAATGGATCTAAGGCTTAGGGTATGAACTCCAGTCGACGATCATAACAAGGATAGCAATCCATTGTCGAGATGTAAAACCGCCCTTGAATTGCATCTCCACCTCAATCTTGATTTGGGAATTCGAGTAACCGTTACCTTTAGGGAGGAAGGAAGACAAAGGGAAAACTTAGTCTAAGAAGAGAAATGTCACACGAGTTCATAAATGAATAGGCCTTTTGATCGCTTCATATACATAATTTTTACTGTTCCAATTATTGTTACTTTTAGCCTCCATATGTACCCTCCAAAAAGTAAATAAATGACTTTTCTGAACTTAGAAGGATTCATTTAACATTGCAAATATTCCTTTGACAACTTGTTGCTTAGTAGTTAGTTCATCGTTTTATCATGATATATAAAACAATAAGATAAATTCAAATTCTTGGGAACAACATAAGGATGTGATTCAATACTAGAAAATGTTCGACTCAGCTGCACCCCTTAAATTCAAGCAAAGAATTCTGTAATGAATAATGCTTCACAAGGGCTATGTTATACTGTATTCTTCAGTGCTTCTCCTCTTCATTTTCAATTATCTACTAACAAAACATGGAGTAATTGCTGAGAATTTTCAAAAAGAAAAAGAGTGAACTTGTAGAAATGTACCTATCTAAATCCACCCAAATGGCATGAATCGTTAACATTTGGCAGCAACAACAGCATAAGGTGATCCTAAAACAACTTTCGCTATGACACTTATTTACAAATGAAAGAAGTAAGAGAAAATGTGCAATGCAACTGAAGTAGATGTGCTTTATTTTGAAATTTGACGTGCACTTTATTGGGGCCATACATGTCACGTGATTGAAATCATTTCACATCATACATCATTGATATCCCTTTTTCGCTCTACAACTGTTTCGAACCTTCGACGACTTTTAGCTTAATCATTGGTAAATCTCCGAATAACTTATAGTTTCTATCCTAAAAAATAATATAATAAGATCAAATCCATATATTGGTATGAACATTCAAGACAAACTTGACATGTTCCGTCAATGATAAGATTAAGAACTCAACTTTATTAAAATCCAATAGCACCTCATACATGGTCATAAATCGAAAAAATAATCAATATATAATTTTCAAAACAGCAAGCAATCATAACTTAATTTGACACGCCTAAAATTTTCATCAAACAACTAGTTTAAAAACTAAAATGCTACATAATAACACATCAATAGCAGTATATAAACTTCAAACCCAAAAGAAAAGTAAAAATATTAATACTCGAGCTTTGAGAAGACAAAATAAGAAGATAAATGCAAACGCCAGGCTGAATAACATGAGTTAATGCCAAAACAACAACATTCTTTGATATATATATATGTATATATATATATATATGTGTATATATGTATATATATATATATATATATATATTTGTGTATATATATATGTATATATGTATATATATATGTGTGTATATATATATATGTATATATACACACATATACATATACATACATACATACATACATACATATATATATGTATATACACACATATATATGTATATGTATATATATATGTACACACACATCTCTGGATTCATCAACAACTACAACAATATTGTTATCTTTCTTCCTTTTCTTCAGACCAATCATCATAATTTTGCTTAAACCCCCAAAATAAATCATAAGCATTCATAAACATCCTTTTTCTACTTATATTCATTCCTCTGTAATCAAGTAATAGAACTGCATCAAAACCTCAAGGAAGATGTTACTGTTGTCCTCAAATTACAATTTTGCACAACTATTCTGTTGCCAACTTTCTAATAGCGATTACTTGCTGACAATACTAACTATTTGATAAGTTGATTATAATTTCTACATCATCTTAGAATGTCTATCATTTATGTACAAACTTGAGAACGACTATTTATATTTACAGAGAAGGAAAACGTATTTCAAGGTATGGAATTCACAGTTCTCCATTGGTAACTGGTGGAACGAAATGGATCAAAAAAACATGACCCTTGTGGAATTCTACAAACAAACATGTGATATTTTCATAACTATTTTGTATTTTTTATGAAGATACAGTTTTCTTTCCAAGCTTTATCAATTCAATGATCATGATCATTTCAATATAACAAACATGCTGAATATCATAGAATATATGCAAGCAAAATAACATATTAGGCAGTTGAACCATATACAAATGTATAACTTAGATGACCTTTATAGGATAGTGTAGGTCTTTAGGCCGTTTATCCACAGGTGTTGGAATTGAGTATTATTGCCATCGATCAATCATGTTAAAAAACAAATGTACAACATAAAACGTTACCTTTTAATGTTTTTTCCTTGGAGAATTGAATTTTTCTTCTTAGTAAAGCCCAATTCTTTGGTAAAAAATTGATATCTTATTTACATTCTATTGAAAATCTTTTGAGTTTTGTAGAGGTTAATTGAATTCTACTTAAAAAAAATTCAACAATTCTAAAGACATTTGGGTTTATTAAAATTCAGTGAGAAAACTCCCATCTTTTTTGGAAAAATTGAACTCCAATGGAAAAAATATTTTTATTAAAATTTAAATATCTAGCCAAATTTCAACTTTTCTTATGGAAAACAATGAATTTATTTGGTTTTCGATAAAAATATCAGGTAAATTCATTATTTTTTAAGTTACATATTAGTTAAGCATGAAGTCTTTTTTAACAAATATTTTGATTGTCATATTAATAATTCCTGAGCTTGAGCTTGCTTGTTTAGTCACGTTTGATGTTTGCATAAATCCTTCTTACATACTATGTACTACAACAATCCTAGAACCAAGACTATGACCCACTAACGTGTTAATCCCTACTCAATTCGTCTGTAGCAGCAAAAAAAATAAAAATAAAAAATAAAAAAATAAAAAAAAATAAAAAATAAAAAAATAGAGAAATATATTACACAACCAATCTAATCAAACCATATGAAAACAAAAAAAAAATCTAACATAATCTTATATCATTATTATATTTTAGAGATCCTCTGATTTTGCTTTTTTTATAACAACATGAAAATAAGTTTGATTTGTAATGTATTTATAATTTTATATGAGTACTAAAATTTAAATGTGCTTTCTTATGTTTATTTGTATATTCAGATGTGTTGTTATTTAAAAGCTTAACCTGATGTTAATGATCAACCTTTTATAGTAGAAGAATTTAAACTAAATTTTCAAAAAGTTACCATTTCAAATCTGCATTGAATTCCCAAGGGTGTTATAGTTTAGTATCATATCAAGCCACATCCATTCATAACATCAGCAGTACACTATAAAGGATAGTCAGGTGATTTAAGCTATATATGCTACAACCACAGATAATTTTTCTAATTGTTATATGTTAGTAATGAATTCACAAATATATGTAATTTTAAAATGTTTGCAGAATCAGGTGTGAACCCAAGTGAGGCAATATATCTATTTATGTATATTTGAAAAAAATGTAACCATAAAATGATACAATATTTGGTAAATTTGTATGCTAGATACCAAGTACTATATATATATACATATACATACATACATACATATATATTAAAATGATGGATATAAAAGATAATTTCATTTCTGGTAAAGAGGAAAAAGTATTTTGAACATAATATAGTTTTCATTCTTTTGTAGCGCAGGACAAATTAAATGCAGAAACCTTATTTGAATCAAAGCTAGGAAAAAATTGAAAATGCAAATATTATGTTTATTTACCCTATTTCCTATGGGTAAGAGCTACTCAAGTAATGCAACACTGCATATCTTTGCAATTTCAGTTTATGCAGTGTTGCATATCATAGCAATATTTCTAATAATACTAACCATATACGATAATGACACGTTTAAAGAAGAAGAAAAGAAAACTATCATTTGCATATCTTCTAAGAGCATGTCTAGATGCTGTTTATTTAGTCTAAGCTTTTAATCAACTTGTAACATTTTGTTTTCGACATTTAAGCTCCTTGGTTGGTTTGAGGAGTAATACACTAGATTAGTTCACTAATGATAGGTCAATATTCCAAAGGGAGAAAAGAAGAGGAGTAGCAAGAAGCAGCATACCTGAATTGAAAATCTAGGATTCGAAAAAAGTTTGCCTCTTAATTGACTGTCTCGAACGGCGGAAAGTTTTTCGTTTTTTTTTAAATAATTCTTTCTTTTCATCATTTCCGAGTCTCTCTCTTTCTCAAACGCGTGTTCCTAAAAATAATACTCGTACTTCCTATGTCGATGCGGTTAAGGCTAGAAACAATTTTTCTACTCATAAGCGAAACCCTTCTTTTATCCCCTTTCATAAAAAATTCTAAATATAAAATCTCAAAATCTCCGCTTCTGGTGTGGAATGACAAATCATAAAGCAAAAAATTGTCGTAATGGTCTAACATGCTTTGTCTGTAACAGATCTGGGCATCGTTCTTTGAATTGCCCCAATCGAGCAAGATCGCAGCAAGAAAGAGGAAAATGGATCGTATTCATAGATAATGTTTTTTCGAAGAAACCCGTGGATATTTCTGCGTACAATGGGGTCGATCCTAACAAATCTCATGGTGTTGTTATAGATAATTCGGATGGATTTGCTAAAGCTTATAAGAAATGTAGAAGATGGGTAATTATCACTATTATTCAAGGTAAATGCACGATCCAAGATTTGGTTGAACTTTTATCTTTTTACTTTGGCAATCATAACTGGGAAGTAAAAAAGTATAATCAAGAATTCAAGGTTCTTTTTCCAAGCTTTAATCTCGCTATGGACGCTGCGATGGGAAATGTACTGAAATTATCTAATAAGGCGATTAGATTGAGGCTATGGAGTCTGAATGAAGGGAAAATTGAAAGAAAATTTTCAGTTAAAACTTGGATACGTCTCATAGATTTACCAGATGTATGTTGGGAGCCGAATCTGTTAGAAGAAGTTGTTAGCGGGTTTGGATTCTTGGTTAACATGGATTTTGCAGAAGGAGACAAATTTGACTACTCTTATTTGGATGTAGAGATAGAAAGAGACATTAATATGTCTATTCCTGGCAAAATAGAAATTTTTATCGAAAATGCATGTTACATTGTCACAGTTAAGGAGACTTCTACTGAAAATGATCTGGATTTTGATGCATGGAGACACACTTACTTTGGACCTGACAATAGTATGTTATGGAGGAAAAAAAGAGATTTTTGATAAGAATATGGAGGGCAAAAATAATCTGATTGACCTTGATGTGAGTGGTAATAAAGTAACAGTTACTCATATTTCAGATAGTAGTAGTAAGAGTTCGAGGAATTGTTTTGCTGCACATGTAGTTGATCCTTTATCGATTCCTGATAAAGTGTATATAGAGGTGACTATTTCTGACTCAAGTGACTAGAATGTTTTCAATTCTAAAGATCTTGAAAGAGTTTTTGTTGAAGATGCCGTCACGGATTCAGATGATGTTAATGCAGTGGTTTTTCGTGCTAATAATTCTGAGGAAGTTAGAGATTTTATCAAAAATCATGAATTGGTGGTAGTAGGCGGTGATAAAGAAAAAGTTGCAGTTCAAGAGGTGATAAATAAAGAACCCAATATGGAAATAGTCGATGCAGAAAAGGAGCCTATTCCTGTTGTCAATGCAGTGATTTCTCGTGCTGATAATTCGAAAGAAGACAGGGACCTTATCAAAAATTCTGATTTGGTGTTAGCAGGGGGTGCTAAAGACGATGCAGTTCAGAAGGTGATATATAAAGAACCTAGTGTGGAAATTGTTGAAGCAGAAAAGGAGCCTATTCCTGTTGTGGAGCTAAGTGATAATTCAAGTAATGATGCAAATGCTGCTTTTAACGGTGTGCGTAGAAGTGCTAGACTATTGGGTCAGAAGGAAGATACTTTGAAGAAAGCCAATAAAAGAGCAGGAGTTAAAGCTTTGGAGCATGCTGCATCTTCAAGTAAGTCTACTCACCCTTTTTTTGGAAGTGTTCATGTTCCAGCTGCATTAAATTCTCTTTCTTCTGAACAACTTTTTGATATGGCTAGAAAAATTGGTTTTACTTTTCAAAATGGCATTGTGGATATGGATAATTTCAAATCATTGGAGTTATTAAGGGTCTCTAATAATTCATGAAGATTTTAAAATGAAATGTTAGGGGTCTTGGCACTCCCCAAAAATGTGTCAGAGTAAGGAACATGGTTAAATCATTAGGAGTGGATGTTGTGTTATTTCAAGAAACCAAGATAGCTGATGCTTCTGTTTTCGACTTTAACATACTGGGTGGAAATTTTATTGATTGCTGGAGTGTTGTTAATGCCATGGGTAGCGAAGTTGGACTCTTTGTTGGATGGAGGGGGGATAGATTCAGGATGATAGAAGAGTACAAATTTGTGAATGTTCTGCATATTAAATTGGAGAATAGGAAAGATGGAAGTTATATCTTCATATCTAATGTTTATGGCCCTTGTGATAAAAATGATAGAGGTATGTTCTGGGATTGCTGCTCTGATTTTTTGAAAAAGGTTAATGGTCCTTGGGCCATTGGAGGAGACTTTAATGTTACTAGATTCATTGGTGAAAGAAGCGGGATAGAAGAAAGTTACTCAGAAATGGAGAAATTTTGCGGCTTTGTTGATGAATGTAACCTAATTGATTTGCCTATGAGTAATAGAGCTTACACTTGGAGCAATGGGCAGGAGAATCCTATAATGGCCAGATTAGATAGATTTTTAATCAATTCACAATGGGATGATAAATTTCCTTTCTCTGTGCAATATGGTAATGCTAGAATTCTTTCTGATCACTGTTCAGTAATATTAGACTGCAAAGATGAAATGAAATTTAAGAAGATTTTTAGGTTTGAGAAAATTTGGTGTCTAGAAAATGATTTTAATGATTTTGTTAAAGAAAAATGGACCAGCTTTATCAGTATGGACAATTCTGCAAAGAATATAATGTTTAAGCTCAGATCTTTAAGGAATTGTATCAAACAATGGGAGAAAAGTAATTTTGGTAATTTGAAAGAAAAGAAGTTAATACTTAATGAGGAGATTTTGGCTCTTAATAATAAGGAGGAATCAAAGGGTTTATCTCAGGAAGATTATACTGATCTCAAATATAAAGAAATGGAACTGCTAAAAATTATAGATCAAGAGGAAATCATGTGGAAACAGAGATCTAGAGTTAATTGGCTTAACGATGGGGATGCTAACACAGTATATTTTCATAAAATTGCCAATGAAAGAAGGAGAACTAATTACATAAATAACATAATTATTCAGGATGTTGAGGAACATGATCAAAGAAAGATTCTGAATAAGTTCTCTGATTATTACAAAGAACTTGGTAGTGTTCAAGAGAAATTTACATCAGTGGATTGGGATTTAATGTTTGATGACAATGAGAAGATGGACTTGAATTGTTTAGAGCAAAGATTTACAGAGGGGGAAATTTGGCAAGCAGTTAAAGACCTTCCAGCAGATAAGGCTCCTGGACCAGATGGTTATCCTATCTTTTTCTTTCAAAGATGTTGGTCTACCATTAAATCAGATGTTGTTGCCCTCTTCAATGATCTTTATAAAGGAAACCTAGACCTTAGTTATATGAACTATGCTTTCATTATTTTACTAGCTAAAAAAGAGGGAGCTAATGATGTTAGAGACTTCAGACCAATCAGTTTATTGAACTACGTCACTAAGATTATAACAAAAGTCTTAGCCAATAGACTTAGAGGCTTAATGAACTCTCTCATTCTCAACAGCCAATCATCTTTTATTAGAAACAGAAATATTATGAAAAATGTAGCTTTGGTGCAAGAAGTGGTTAACTTTTGTTTCAAGAAGATTTTCCTTCTGTAATTCTGGAATTAGTTTTTTCAAAGGCTTTTGATTCTTTAAATTGGGATTTTCTATTAGAAGTATTAAAAGCAAGAGGTTTTGGTACAGTTTGGTGCAGATGGATTAGAGGGCTTCTGAATAGTGGGATTTCTTCTATTTTGTTGAATGGAGTGGAAGGCAGAAAAATTAAGTCTAAAAGGGGACTAAGACAAGGAGATCCTCTTTCTCCTTTGTTATTCAACATTGCAGTAGACATTTTTGCTAGGCTAATTAGAGTTGCTGTTAGAAATGGAGCGTTGAATCCTTTGGTAATTCTTTTGTTACTGGTGGTATATCTTCATTGCAATATGCTGATGACACAATTATATTTAGCTCTCCTAGACCTCATTTTATCATTACACTAAAGTTGTTACTATATGGTTTTGAGAATCTGTCAGGATTGAAAATCAATTTTAGCAAAAGTTTAGTCATGGCTGTGGGTGGATCTGGTTTTAACATCCAGGATATTGCATCGACTTTGAATTGTAAGACTGGTAATTTTCCTTTATCCAGGATTGGTTAACAATGATTGACAAAATTGGGCACCAATGATTGACAAAATTGGGCAAAGACTAGCAAGATGGAAATGTCATACACTTTCTAGAGCTGGAAGGCTGACTTTATTAAATTCAGTTCTCACTTCATTGCCTGTCTATTGGATGTCTTTATATAAATTTCCTAAATGGGTCATCAATAAAATAGATACCATTAGAAGGAATTTTCTTTGGAAAGGATGCAGAAATGGGAGTTCTTTAAAAAAATTAGTAGCTTGGGAGATTGTTTGCAAATCTAAAAATCAAGGGGGTTTAGGGGTTATTGACCTTCAGGATTTTAATTGTGCTCTTCTATGCAAATGGCTTTGGAACATTTCCGAGAATAATAATTCACTTTGGAAAACTTGGGTTGAAAATAGATACTACTCTGGTAATTTTAACACGGATGTTTTCTCCTTACATCGAAATTCTAAATACTGGTCTGAAATCAGTAAATTAGAACCTATTTTTAAAATTGGATTGCATTGGCATTTGGGTAATGGTGATCGAATACTCTTTTGGCATAACTCTTGGATTTACAATATCCCCATGAAGAACATTTTCCTTGATTTGTATAACATTTCTTTAAATCAAAATGCTAGAATATGTGATCTTTATTATTATGAATATAATGAGTTGAAATGGAATTTCAGTTTTAACAGAATATTGGTTGAAGACCTGCTTTTTCAATATTGCAAGCTTATAAATATGCTAGAAAGTACAACCATTAACAAAGATATCGACAATATTAGCTGGAAATTGGAGAAGAATGGAAAGTTCAGTGTCAGCTCAATTTATTCACTTCTAAATTTCGGAGGTATTAAGGTGAATTACAACAAAGCTTTATGGAAGTTGAAAGTGCCACCTAAAGTGAAGATGCATATGTGGATTACTATTAACAATAAGCTGAATACTAAAGTTCTCTTGATGCATAAAGGTTTAAAGATAGAAGCGAAATGTTTATTCTGCAACTTCAGAGATGAAGATATCAACCATCTATACTTTCAATGCCCTTTCACATACTTACTTAGAACCAAATGTTTTCAGCTGCTACATATCCATCCTCCTTGTTCCTTTAGTCAGTTCTGGTATTGGGAAGAAGATAGAAAACATGTTTCTAATAAAATTGAGAGAATGCTATCAGATTTCATAAATATGAGTGTTTCTTGGGTTTTATGGAATGAAAGGAACAATAGATGTTTTAATAATAAAAGTAAATCTTTTGATGTACTTCTCAGAAATTCAATTTCTAATATCTCTTTCTGGATAGGTTATGCATATCCATATGGGCAGGAATGGAAAGCTATGCTTCCTGAATTGCAGAAGAGGGTTAGAGAGAGCATGGACTCAATTGGTAAGAGATTTGTGCGTAGAAGGAAGGGAGAAGAAGATACTTGAAGTGCTGCAGTTTACAGTCTTTTGTCAGTCAGTCAGTATGTATTTTTATCATGTAACTAACTTTGTAATATGTATTTGTTCTGGGTTGTTCAAACTATGTAATGGGTTTTTAATATTTTGATGTACAAGCTATGTATTAGTTAGGTAGATTCTGGGTTGTTTGTACTGGGTAAGACTTTGGATTGTACTGTATGAAACTACTGTCTAATATTATGATTATAGGCTGGGATTTATTCCCATCCTGGGTTTCAAAAAAAATGATAGGTCAATATTTTAATCCAATGTCTTTAACTTATTTCAAAAAAGTTGTTAGTATAATCCTTCAAATTTATCCTTGTGAGCTAGGATTCAGACTGCACATCAGATAATTAGGGTAAAAACTAGAGAATTAGGTTTAAGAGTTCCTAGATGAAGAGACAAAGTTTTGGTGGGATAAATGTCTATGAAATAGAAAAAAGAATGAAAAATGACTATAAAAATGATAACTTAATTTCAACTTGTTTTGTAAGGGGGGAACTAATGATTTGATTTTCCCTTAGCAAAATCATTTATTTAAGGAAAGCTTTTTGTTTTACTCACCTTAACCAAACTGATTCTCCCTTTGACAATTCCCAAAAAAGGATAAATAAAGAATTAGATTTTTTTTCTTTTATTGCAATACCATTTCACACTAAATTTAAGCACCTTAAGTGCATTGTTGAACCTTTCAATTTGTCATTTAACAATAAAAAAGTAAGGACTAAAGTAAAACTGATAATTTCATTGTTCGGTACTCTTTATTTAAACAAGACCGAAAGTGCAGCATTGAAGGTTATACTTTGGTATCAAAAATCATAAATGGCATAAGTAAAACGAATTTAAAAAATACAAAACATACTCTTCACTGTCCAAATTACTTAACCAACTCAGATGGCATGAAATCGATATGGATATACGTTACTAATGGTTTTTGGTATCCATATTTTGGTCACATGGTAAGAGAACTGCTAGAAGAACTTAGTTTAAAAGTGATTTACAACTCGACGAGTAAAGAGTTTTCTGCACTTCAACGGAAGAAAAAATTCAAGTAAAAATTTCCAAATGAGGAAATGATTACGAGTCGTCAAAATATCATCGCCACTTATAACATAAACTCTAATAAGCAACAAAAGAAAGCTAAATCCAAACCTTAGATTATTTTACCAAATGACCTATATAGAGACATAAAGAACAAACAATATATTATATTTAAAAATATTCCAAATGATTTAAAGATATATACTATCGAGCAAAATCAACGTAACTCAATCACAATGATAAGAAAATTATAACATACACCAATACATTGGAGAAATAATTGATATAATAGGACAATCGTAAACATGTTACATCCTAAGTTTTATAGAGGATTTGCTCAAATGTAAAAGACAAGATTTTAGAAAATTCAATGACGGTATGTAAGTGGCTTCGTTGATAAACGAAAGATGAAAAAACCACCGTAGATGTGAAATTGAAAGGGTTAAAGTAAGGATATTGAGAAAATAAAGAAATAAATTTGATAAGACCAAAGGATTGCTTTTATTGAATTTTTCCACATTAGTATTCTAGTATTACTATCAAGTCATCCAACTTTAATGATGTGTTGTAGATGATGCAGCAAAAAGATTATTTACCTTAAACAATGAAGACAAGAGTTAAATGAATTCCCACAGCAACCGATCCGTGTATATGTGCATTTTGGATTACCATCTCAGCCATGCATTTCTCAGAGAAAATCTCAACCATTGCTTACTGTAATGATAATTATATGGGCCGGTTTATTGCTCTAGCCCATTTCTACAATTTTGTGTATAAATACAACTGCCTGTATACAATACGTTGTAATCTCTTCTATAATCAATAAAAAGATTTCTATTTTGTTCCTCTGAAGAAACAAAGTATATTAACATTTTGATCAATTCACTGCTTCACAATAATCAAACTATCTCAACATGGTATCAGAGCAGTTAAAGGCTTAGCAGCCGTCTGTTCATTTGATCAATCACCATCAGTGAATTATCATCATTTGGTGATAACCTTCATCAGAAATTGCATTTCATCATCTGAAGGGTTCTTTGAAGTTAGTGATACAATTCAGTGCCGTGCCAATCTGTTGTGGCTGCATCAGAATTCATTCACTCAACCTCAAAAAGAAAAATCAAATCAATCAAGAAAGCCAAAAAAGAAAGAAAACAAGAAATCAAGAATCATCTCAAAATCAAAGAAAGTGCCTTCATGCACAACATATCAGATCAAAGAAAGAGCAGATCATTATATATGTCATACAGTTGCACAAAATCTACTATGAGAAATTCTTGACTCAGTACCTTTAATTTTTGCATAAGATTGATTGATTTCTCTATTTCTTTGTCTTTCTGGATTGTTTTTCTATATATTTCTTACGTGTTGAAATTCATCATGGGTGATGAATCAAATAATCAACCCAGTATTGCTAGTTCTGCAAATGGAAGCAGCAACAGTGAATCCAATATTGCTGTAGAAAGGCTTATCAAAACTATAATTAGTCCACAAAGTAATCCTGTCACAGTTCAATTGAATGAAGACAATTTTCTCCTCTGGAAACTGCAAATAGAAACTGCAGTTCATGGATATGGGCTTGAAGGCCACATTCTTAGAACCATTCCAATTCCTCCCAAATGCATAGCTGATCAAGAAAACAAAATAATAAGCAATGAGGATTACATCAGATATCATAGACAAGACATGTTAATCTGTTCTTGGCTTTTATCATCAATGAGCACAAATTTACTATCTCATGTCATTGGATGCAAAACTGCAAATGATATATGGACAACTATTGAGAAAGTATTCAATACACAGTCAGCTGCCAAAGTGATATATTATAAGAGACAGCTACATAGCATAAGGAAAGACAATAGCACTATAAGGGAATACATTTTCAAAATTAAAGCAATATGTGATTCACTGGAGGCAGCAAATCGCAAGATCTCAAATTCTGAACACATTCTAATCATTCTTTATGGATTGAGTGAGGATTATGAATCTGTTATTGCTGTTATAGCATCACAGAAGGATTTGCCATCACTTGATGATGTTTACTCTATACTACTCTCTCATGAGGCCAGAATTGATAATAAAAGACCACAAGAATCAGAGCTTACTGTCAATTACACAGCCACTTCAAGAAACAAAGCTCAAAACTACAACAAGTCAGATCAAAACATACAAAGAGGAGGAACACAGAGAGGAGGATACTCAAACAGATCAAGAGGAAGGGGAAGATACAACAACAATAATAGACCAAAATGCCAAATCTGTGAAAAGATTGGACACACTGCCATAAAATGTTACCTGAGGTATTCTAATCAGAACAACAATCAAAAAGGTGGAAATTACAGTGTCAACATAGCTCAAGCCAGTTCCAGCAGTCAACCAGATAATAAAGATCATAATTCCAATGAAAATAATCAATCAATGAATGATGACTGCTGGTATCCAGACTCAGAAGCTACTAATCATATAACAAATAATCTTGAAAATTTAAACCTTGGCAATAGAGAGTACAAAGGTAAAAAATCTATTTGTATGGGCAATGGTAAGTGTATCAATATCTCACATATAGAAAATGCTGTTATTAAAGGAAAGAAACAGTTATTCTTACACAACTTATTAAGAGTTCCAAAAATAAAAAAGAATCTCATGAGTGTGTCTCAATTTGCTAGTGATAATAAAGTTTACATTGAATTCTTTCCTAAACATTGTGTTGTTAGAGATATACTAACAAAAGATATCTTGTTGCAGGGTGATGATGAAGGAGGATTATATAGATTTAAATTTGTGAACTGTGGTCATCATAGAGATGATAAAAATTGTTGTAATCATTGTGAAATAGAAAACAATGACAATGTTTTTGATTTGTGGCATTATAGGCTTGGCCATCCTAATACAAGAATTGTTAAGCAAATTCTCACTAAGAATAACATACTTTATAATAGTATATCTGCTCCTTACATATGCACTTACTGCCAAATGGGAAAAAATCACAAACTACCATTTGGTGGATCCACAACTAAATATACTAAGCCACTTGAACTCATTGCTACTGATCTCTGGAGACCTGCCCCAATATATTCAGACTATGGATATAAATGTTATATATCATTTGTAGATGCACACACAAGACACACTTGGATATATTTTTGAAAAATAAATCACACACACATGATGTTGTGATAAACTTCATTACAATGATTGAAAAACAGCTTGGTACACATGTCAAAACTATACAATCAGATGGAGGATCTGAATATAAGTCACTTAAAGACTATTTTAAGGAAAAAGGAATAGTTCATAGATTTACTTATCCTTATACTTCAGAACAAAACGGCTTAGTAGAGAGAAAACATAGGCATGTGGTTGAATCAGGACTTAGTTTACTAAGTCATGCAAATCTACCACTAAAGTTTTGGCCAGAAGCCTTTAGTACTGCTGTCTATCTTATTAATAGACTGCCAACCAAAACTTTAGGAGGTATAACTCCTATTGAAAAATTACAAGGGGTAAAACTAGACTACCATAGCTTAAAAGTATTTGGTTGCCTATGTTTTCCATGTTTAAGGCCTTATAATAGCAATAAATTAAACTTTAGATCAAAACAATGCACATTCCTGGGATATGCTTCAAAAAGGGTACAAATGTCTTGATGATAGTGGAATAATCTTTATTAGTATACATGTTGTATTTAATGAAAAAGTTTTTCCCTTTAGAAATTCTGAAGTAAAAACAACAGCAAAAGTGTACAATCCAAGTATATCTATACCTGAATTACCATTGATATCTGAAGACCAGAGCTCAGTTGAGATAAGGAAGACTACTACTGATCATCAAACACATTCTCTTGCATCTGTTCAACAAAATTCAGAATGGGAAGATGATCATAGTCATGCCATCTACTCACCTACACACTCAGCAAATGAAGAAGATCAACATTATAGTTCAGAAAACAACACTAATCAAAATAGAAGCACTGATTTACCTCAAACTGAAGCTCCTGTCAGGCCCAGCCATCCTATGATCACCAGAGCCAAAAGTGGGATCTTTAAACCCAAGGCATACATGGTCAACATAAACTCTAATGAACCATGCACATTTGATAAAGTCGCAAAAGACAAAAACTGGAAAGCAGCAATGGATGAGAAATATAATGCTCTTATGAAAAACAAAACAGGGAATCTTGTATGTCCACCTGCACATAAGAATATTGTAGGCTGCAGATGGACATATAAGATAAAAAGGAATCCTAATGGATCCATCAATAAATACAAAGCAAGATTAATTGCCAAGGGATATACTCAGCAGTATGGTTTTGACTTTACTGAGACATTTAGTCCAGTAGTCAAGCCTACAACTATAAGGCTTATCATCACAATTGCCTTATACAAAGGATGTAATATAAGACAATTGGATGTTAACAATGCCTTTTTAAATGGAAAATTAGAAGAAGAAATCTATATGATACAACCACCAGGATATGAACAAGACCCAAGTCTTGTATGCAAACTAAACAAGGCAATATATGGGTTAAAACAAGCCCCAAGAGTGTGGTGTGATAGACTGAAATCAGCTCCAATGTCAGTAGGATATCAATCTATCAAATCAGACACTTCATTATTCATTAAGAATAGTTCATCCTCAATCATTTACATACTAATCTATGTTGAAGATCTAATTGTTACAGGTAATAACCAGGATGAGATCAACAAAGTTATATGCTATCTGAATAAAGAGTTCTCAATTAAAGATCTGGGACATCTCAATTACTTCCTAGGAATTGAAGTACATCAGACATCAAACTCAGAAATTATCTTATGCCAAAAAAAATACATATCAGAATTGCTTGCTAAAACAAAAATGGAAGATGCAAAGTCTATGACCACTCCCATGATCAGTCATCAAATCTTTTCAAAAAACAGGGGAGAAGCCATATATAATACAAAACAATACAAAAGTGTTATAGGGGCATCACAGTATGTCACAATAACACGACCAGATATTGCTTTCAGTGTTAACAAACTTTCTCAATTTATGCAGAATCCACTGGACGAACACTGGAAGGGAGTAAAGAGGATTCTGAGATATTTAAAAGGAAAAATCAATCATGGACTAATATTCAAAGCAAGCAAAAATCTCAACATCATAGGTTATGTAGACTCGAACTGGGGTACAGATCCATATGACAGGAAGTCAATTACTAGATACTGCATATTTGTTGGGGGCAACTTAATATCATGGAGTTCAAAAAAACAATCAACTATCTCTCGATCCAGCACCGAAGCCAAATACAGAAGCATAGCAAGTGCAACAGCAGAAGTAATGTGGTTACAATCAATCATAAAGGAATTAAAACTAGATGCAAACATCAAAGCAACTCTATGGTGCGACAATCAAAGTGCAGTCTACATGACAACAAACCCTATAATGCATTTAAGAACCAAACACATCGAAATAGACTTGCATTTCGTTCGAGATCAAGTACTCAAGGGAAATCTACAAGTAAATCACTTACCGGCCACTTACCAGATAGTAGACACCCTAACCAAATCTCTGTCAAAGAGAAACTTTCTGCAGTTTAGAAATGATCTCAGAGTTGTAGGGAATCAAGCTTCAATCAAGCAAAGCCAAACACATCTCCATCAAGTTAAAAAAGCAGAGAAAGCTCAAATTTCGTTCAGTCATGACAAAGCTAAATCTCAAGGAAATAACTCAGATCTGAACAAATCAAAGCTCAAACCAAATTACACTTCAGAAATAGAGAGCCAAAGCAGGAAGATATCAGAAAGGCATCAACTTTCTTGCAACTCAACTCAACACGATTCAGAATCTCAGTCACGAACTTAAAAAAAAGGAGGTATAGAAGAAAGCACATTAGAGCAACTGAGATCCATGAGTTTTCTCTTAATTTTCTCCGAAACCAGAAATTTGATTCAAACCCTAACCCTAATTATGGAGCTAGGGTTCGAGGGGGGGAACAATGAAGACAAGAGTTAAATGAATTCTCACAGCAACCGATCCGTGTATATGTGCATTTTGGACTAACATCTCAGCCATGCATTTCTCAGAGCAAATCTCAACCATTGCTTACGTAATGATAATTATATGGGCCGGTTTATTGCTCTAGCCCATTTTTACAACTTTGTGTATAAATACAACAGCCTGTATACAATACGTTGTAACCTCTTCTGTAATCAATAAAAAGATTTCTATTTTGTTCGTCTGAAGAAACAAAGTATATTAACATTTTGATCAATTCACTGCTTCACAATAATCAAACTATCTCAACAACCTTCAACACTAGTTGTACTGATATAACACAACACTATCGAACTTCACCTACATGAAAATAAATCAACAGTGTTAAACCCATGAAATTGGTATTAATTTACACTCTCCTTTTACATTCATTCAATTCAGAATCGTAAAGATAAGCTTAAAAATGAAGCTGCAAAGTACAAAAAATATATTTGAGCAATAACAAAGTCTCTTTAATAGTAATTAAGCATACGTGTTGCATCTACATAAAACAACACTAAAGGCTTTTTTAGAAACACTTTTGTAAGCAACAAGTATTTATTTTGCCTCTTATGTGGTAGGGCGAAGTGTACCATAACATCTGTTCTAGAATAATTCACACTCTTTTAGATACAATCATTTGTTTGAAATAATTCAAATACTTGGGGGGTAAAATCATTAGTTTTCAAGTAATTCAAATATTCTACCATTATCCAATTCATGCAAAAATCAAATAAAAAATTCAATTTTTTTGAAACTTGCATAAAAGTCAAATTTCCCAACACATATATAGATTTAAATGTTCAAAAGACACACTTATTTATTATAAACACAAGAGGGTCAAAAATAGATCAGAACCCTATATTATAATAACATATAAAAAAACATAAGGACGTTAAAGCTGAAAAATCTAATCCCATTGAAGTATCAAAATTATAGTATGCCTTATTGTAATTAGTGGTGGTGAGGTGGGTTGCGGTGCCAAAAGATGGGGAAGCTCGAGGGTTAGTTACTAGGGAGGAGAGTTAGGATGTGGCCCTTGAGGAAGAAGCTTGTTGTCTTCGATTGTGGGAGAAGGGTTTGCGTACAGCGACGCGTTTGATTATTTGGGAATTGGATCGATTGGATTTTCAATCCGTAGGCATGCGAGGGATATTTAATTTGGTATGTGATTTAAAAATTTGAATGGGACAGACTAAAAAAAGGTTTTAAAGCAGAAGAAACAGGAAATAAATGATGTTTCTTAAACATGCAAAGGCAGGTTTCATTAAATTTGTAATTCTGTTATAATATATGTATATTATAAAGTGAATATGCTTGTACATTGTTTTGTTTAGTCCCACATCGTGGGATAAGTTCAGTCCTTATTTCTGAAGCCTTTATATAAAGTAGGCCATGTAATGTAAATAGATATCTATTCTCTGAATGAATAAAATTGTTATCTCTCTAATGGCTTCTACTTTCTTTATTCTATAACACGTTATCAACACGATGTTTTATTTTTAAGATTTTCTTTATGCATTTAAGATCTATTTCTTTTCTCTTGGGATCTAATTTTATTTCGTAGATCAAATTTCATTTTGTAAACATTTGTTTTGATCTCATTTCTTTTTCCTGGATCTCATTTTGTATATCTTATAATGTTGATCTAATTATGTGAATCTAATATTATTTATTTGTATAAATCTAACTCTGTAGACTTCATTTTTCAGATCTCATTTGTAGACTTATTAAATTGATTTTATTTGTAGATGTTATTATGTTGATCTCAATATGATCTAATTTTTCTAACCTAATTCTATTATAGATCTAATTTTATAGATCTATAACACTTTATATTTTATATACTGTTGCTTTTCTTTTCAATCCACAGCCTTGATATGGTATAATGATTGATTTTAGATCTCATTGATCTTTCATTATTTTTAATTGATATTCTTTGTTATGAAGGATATTATATAAAAATTTCTACCAAATTATTGTTGATTATCAAATATCTACATGAAATAGTTTTGATATTTGTAGCGTGTATAATTATATATATTATTGCTGATTTAATAATACAGAGAGGTTTGAGTTGCAGGAGAAGCAAACAGATTAATTTCCAATGACTCCAATAATGAGAATCGAATCAATGGTACTTATATTTTTGACTTGTTCCAATTTTCATTTGTCGATGTATAAAACACGTTTCCTTTTAATGGAAACACGCACTTTTGCTCTTGCTATGAGATTTCCGGCTTCATTCACGCATTGAGTGAAACAAAGTTCCGTGATGTTCATATTTTCATTTAGAAATAATTTAGAATTTATATGATTATATCTATTTTTTTGTTAGGAATTAACCATATTCAGATGAGGTATTCCATTATGTTCAGCTTACAAAGTTCTATTAAATTGATTCTTCATTCTTTATAAAAGCTATGCATATATTATGGACATTATATTCCATTTCTAGCATTTGATTTGAATTATACGGCTAATGGTAATAATTACCATACCATCTTGCGTTATTTGGTACTTGACATTCATTGAAGTATAAAAAAATTGGTTAGTCCACTACTTGATCAATGAAATTAAGCAACACAAGAAACAAAGTTTCATCAGGTTTCTATTTTATTGTATGGTACAAGTCATGTCATTTTTTTTCTTAATCATATGTTTCAAGGCACATACTCACGTCATTCATATTAGTGAGTATTGAAATTGATTCCATGCAAATATATATTTTTATTCAACATTTTTTTTTGTCAAATTTTCTATACTTAGTTAACTTGACTTGCATATTACACAGATTTAACTGAATAAGATCATCTTTACCTATGGAACTTCATGAAGGAGCGTTATGACCACCAAAATATGGTCACACTTTTAAACACTAGACATGAGTGGTTGAACTTGAAGTTTTAAGTCTTTAAATCTACTAGGAAATACAATTCCCCTATATTAAAATTACTTCTAATCTAAAATTATGTGAAAGGATTGTCTAGTAATACTAACCTGAAGTTAGATCATTTCTTCGAAGATGAAGGAAACTCCATTAATGATGAAAATCTAAGTGCAGTAATAAATGATATGGTCAAATTGATCAATAATAGCAGTCTGAAGTCTGCTATGTGGATTTTATTTTATTTCAGTTCAATAAATCAGTTTGAAGTTGGTAAAACCCAAGTTTTGATAATCTTTGGGTGTGTTTGCCAAACTATACATTTGAAGAAGTACATTTTAATATTCTCCAGAAGAGATAATCCATATGACATACTCTTGAAGAGATGCTTTATGATTTTTATATTTCAAAATCCAAACATCCTAGAAGAGATGTTATAGAATTATGTCAATTATGTAGAAAAAGATATTGATTATTGATGACATCCCAAAAACAATGCATATAAAGTATCTCTAGAAGCGGTGTTTATGAAATATCCCCAGAAGTGATATTATATCATCGTATAGCACTATAAAAGAATTGCCTATAAAATATTATCGAATGTGATAATAAATTATCTATAATTCAATCGTCTATTGTCATGGACCCGTAGCTCCATTAGACAAATAGTGATATGTAACCTTTTACTTTTCAGAACTTACGATGAATCAAATATTATATGCACAAGTATTCTTGAAGAAATATCTTTAGATATGCTCCTGAAGAGATAATCTATATGTCGTATCATAATTTTCACTAAAGCTATACATACAGTCCTGAGGAAATCTGTACCTGTAACATTCCAAGTATCCAGAAGATACTATTATTATTTTTGCTGTAATTTTTTTTACCGAACTCTCAATAGAGATGTGTAGAAATGTCTATATGCAATTATAAATTATTCATTGATAAGTAATATAATTAATGTTCAAAACTTATACTTGAGATATAATTGAGGAACAAAACTTAACAACTTGAAGTTGTTCGAACCAGAAGTTCGATATGATTTCAAACCAAATGTTTTGAACATTATCATGCGGTTTTGACAGGTTTGCATTGACATTTATTTATAGATAGAAATTAATAATTTGGATCCTTGTAATAGTTTGTTCTAAAAATCACTAATTCAAATGAGAAAGAATATGAAAATTTTATAATATATATGTGATACGTGGATGCACGTATACATCCATATATGTAAATATTTAGCTAACAACCTGAAGTTTGTCATAAGCTCATCTTATAGATTATGCATAAATATTATTTAGTGATTTAAAATTCAATCAACATAAATGTTGAATGACCTGAAGTCATGTATGTATTCAAATGATCTACACAATAAGTAAATTCCTCCAATTGCTTAGATCAATGAATGAGAACAAACTCTAATAATCAATATCAATTGAATGCATCTTATGAACTAATAAAAGAATTATCCTCCTATTATTAATATGTATGATGTATTTGCTAGTAGCAATATCATAATGGATCAAAATGAGAGTCCAAAGATGATTATTATTTAATGTGACAATGTTTGTCAACATTGAGGGGGAGGATAAAGGGATACAAGCTTATTTTGATCATCAGTAACTTGAATAAATTATCAATAATACCTCTAGTAGACTTTCTCCAATATAGATTTGAATCCCTGAAGGATCAAAATTTGTAAACCACATCTGAAATATGGTTCCAAAGTCAGTTCAAAATATTTTTGGAGCAAGTAATAAAGATGCCAAATAAAGGAGCTGAGTGTTCTTAAAGAAACACTTAAGGATGCTCTGAAAGAGATCCATGATATGATTCTCAAATAACCCTAGAAGTGGGTTAGGTACCTAAAACATGATAATTGAAGAGATCTCAATAAATCATGTTTAGAACTGACAAGAAATAATCATCGATGATAAATTTATAAATAATAAAGCGCTTATGTTTATAAATGGATTGAAGATCCTGGATTAGAGAAAAACATGATTGGCCATCATGAAATTCTCCTAAATAAGAAATGTGAACCTGTAGTTCGCAACACACACACACACACATATATGTAATAGAAAAACACACTGAAATTACTGAAGCACATGTAGTGCTACATCATGTTAAATTCTCTAGGCATCATGTTTTTTATAAATAATTGAATTGATTGAAGCAGCGAAAGTGTTTGAAACACTTAAAATACCCTGAAGGTATAAATATTGTTTAAAACATTATAAATAATGAAAGTATACAAATTCTTGAAGAATATAAATAACTTTCATTGTTATAAAGAATGCAAAGAACAAGGAGAGTAGATTTCAACCTACTTTTAAGTATTGTTGTAATGAAAATCTTGATATAAATTCATGATGAGTAGATTACTTCCTATTTTTAAGTATCGTTGTAATGAAACTCTTAATATCCATTGAAGTGATAGTTGCAATATGCAAATACTTATTAAAGTATACAAATTTCTGAAGAATATATATAACTTTTGTAGTTATAAAGAATGCAAAAGACATGAAGTGTAGATTACAAATTTCTTCTAAGTATTGTTGTAATGAAAATCTTGATATACTTCAAGATGAGTAGATTACTTCCTGCTTTCTAGCAATGTTGTAATAAATTTTTTAATATTCATAAAAGATGTATAGTTGCAATGCGCAAAACTAATTTGAAGCACAAAAAAAAAATGAAAGCACATGAAGCGTTTTTCAAAAAAGTAGCATACAAAATGCATAAAATGCAAACCATATTTGGAAGAAACAATCTTAGAAAATTTGATTGTATCGAAGGAAACTATTAATAAATTTTATTATTAATGAGATACATATTTATGGATCCAGAAGTATCTATAACCAATTTGAGTTACCGAAAGACGAATATGAATTTAGAGGAAAATTTAAAATCATGGGGAGCATTCATAAGTATTTTATAATGCACTTTTTTTCCTTAACTAAAATTTTTCCCATTGGGTTTTTAAGGTTTTAATGAGGCATTACCTTGATCCAGAAGTATCAACTCCCTAGTAACATTTGAAATAAGCTATAATGTACTCTTTTTCATTATTTAAGATTTTTCCCACTGGGTTTTTCTTATTAAGGTTTTAATGAGGCATTATGTTGATCTAGAAGAATCAAACGTCTTTTCGAGAAATAACATCTCAAATATGTTATTTAAGTTAAATTATATTTTTATCCTCGACTAAGGTTTCTTCCATCGGGTTTTCCTTTGTAAGGTTTTTACTGAAGTATTAAATTGATCCAGAAGTATCAAACTCTATCTGATGCAGTAAATTATTGAAATATGACATACTATATTGTACTCTTTTTCCTTTACTAAGATTTTTCCCATAGGGTTTTACTTAGTAAGGTTTTAGTGAGGCATTAGTTTGATCCAGAAGTATCAAGCTTTATTTAAAGAAATAAGAAAATAAAATATGTCATTGTACTCTTTTTTCCTTCACTATGATTTTTCCCATTGGGTTTTTCTTAGTAAGGTTTTAATGAGGCATTATTTTGATCCTGAAGTATCAAACTCTTATAAGGAATATCATTTTTAGTATGATATTTATGATTTCACAAGTTGCACTCTTTTCCTCGTTCAAGGTTTTTTCCCAGTGGGTTTTTCTAATAGAGGTTTTTAATGAGGCAACAAACAATATCTGTATCGACTGAATCGATAAATGCAAGTAAGATGATAAGGAGGGGGAACAATCATCATACACGTTTCGAAACAGAAATTTTCAAATTATCCGAGCATTCAAGATTTTTAAGACGCATATTCAAGAGGGAGTGTTATAATATATGCATATTATAAAGTGAATATGCTTGTACATTGTTTTGTTTAGTCTCACATCGTGGGATAAGTTCAGTCCTTATTTCTGAAGCCTTTATATAAAGTAGGCCATATAATGTAAATAAATATCTATTCTCTGAATGAATAAAATTATTCTCTCTCTAATGGCTTCTACTTTCTTTATTCTATAACAATTTTAGACTATTTGATTTTTTGTGCCTACAGCAGAGAAACCTTCCTGCCGCATGCGGTAGGTGTGATAATGGTAAGAAAATATTAAAATTAATGGTTGTTAATTATAAAGGTAAGAAAATATTAATGTTATTAACGATAAATTTACTAATGATTTTAGTTTTGTTACTTATAAGTTAAATTTAGTTTGTTCTTTTAGGAAAATGAGGGGTCATTTCAAGAACATTCGTATAATTTTATTTTATGAGTTTCCAGCAATTCCAGTAGTTAGCAAAATCCCTAATGCAAAGAAGAGAAAAAAAAGAAGGAAAAAAAACTCCCAAAACATGAAGACCAGAATTCTAAGGAACCTGCTAAGATCCAAAAGTAAGAAGTAAATGGTCTGGTCAAGAAAAAGTAAATTAGCCTAACCAAGCAGAAAAACTCGACTAACGAACCAAGTGTATCAACAAAAGAAGAGTAATATAAGCACACTTATAAGCTAAATCATTGAAGCCAATAAACATAAAGAGACATCAAAAGGTATCTGGTGACATCCACATTGTGCTCATGGAAGCACCATAGCATCGTCGATCATATCCATTACATCCTACTAAACCGGAAAAAACTCAACAAGAAAGCAAGTCCTGTATATAAGGAGCTTATATACATATATATGTGTAAACTATAAACAATGAAAAAAAATGGAATGACCTTTGTTTTCACACAAAGTAACATGTTCGAAAGTCTATCTTTGCTAAAAAGGACAATTATGTTGAAATTCCTTAAAGTGTATATTTTTAGCCAATTTATAGTTGGAATTTGAAATCCAATTATAAATGAAACCTACAATTTCATAGATTAGATTATCGAACAAGATGCTAACATTATTTAATATCCTTTGGTTCCTTTCAAACCATAAATACCAAAAATTAGTTATGAAGATAGTATCGAGAATTTTATAGCATATAACATATTATGCATTACGAGTATAGAATTAGTTAAAGGACAGTTGTAATATATGTATGTTACGTTCTGTGAATCTAAATTATAAAAAGCATATTTTTTAAAAGTAATTTCTTTTTTTTTTAAAAATTTGAAGTGTAAAATTTCTTGTGCAGGATTAGCCACGTGCGCAATTTTGTTTTAGGGGGTGCATTGACTTTCCAAATTACTTTGAAAATGTTTTATTTAGTTCCAGAAAATTTAAAAACTTGAAATGAGATATTGAAGAGTATATATTATTATTTTTTCAACATCAAATTTCGGCATCGCTCTCCTTGTCTAAATTATAATATTCAAACTTAGTGCAAAGTGTTACAAATTGGTCAAGATAATTTCTTCAAGGGCACAATTGAAATTAAAATTTCATAGAAATTCGTTAAAGAGTCTGAAAACCTCATAAATTAAGGCATTTTGAAATTATAAATGCCGAATAGTTTTTTGTACTTAAAACTCTCGAGGGTATAGAAGAAATCCAACTATTACGCTAAAAAGATGTGATATTGCTAGAGTGGACTACATTATCAATGGCAAGATTAAAAATATTACAGTATTTTAAAATATATTTCCAAAAGCGAGACAGGTTAATATTAAAGGAAATATGGTGAATGTTATAAGTTCCACCATAAAATTGATTTGAGATCATTTCTTTCCAAAAAAAGTTTTCATTATTGTTGCTAAATTTTTAAAGCCATTTACCCAACAAAGACACATTATGAAGAACTATGATTCCTAAGCCACCTTCTACTTTGGACTTACATACCGTTTTCCGATTCAAGGAATGGCTCTACAATCCTTATTTTCAATGCTTGTGTAGAAAACATCCCTCCCTTTTTCTGTTTGTAAATTTAGTCCCTCTTATTAACTTTTGCTTATTTTATTCCCGTTATACCTTTGGTTTTGTTTTATAGACCTATTTATTTTTGTCTTTTTCCCTACAATCAAATTTCGTTCTCGTGCATCTTTTCTTCATCCTCCTGAATCTCGTTACTTATTCTCGCGCGTTGCTTCTATTTGAATTTTAAATTTCCTTTTCCATGATTTCTAGATTGATGGTAAATCGCTCTAATTCTGCATTTGATCTAGGGTTTACTTATCTAGGTATTCAATTTTGTTAGGATCGTGTAATTTTATATTGCTTTTTATTTTTGTTTTAATTTAGCTTCCTTTTGTTTTATTTACAGTTGCTTATATCATTTCTTCAACTATTTTCTTGTAGTATGGATCTGAACAATCCTGTTACAAGGTACATATTATTTGATTCTGTTTAATCTTTTTAATTTTGCATGTGTAACTTTTCTTTGTTCATATGTTTGTATTGTTTTATAGTTTGTATTTACCTCTGTTAAAATATTAAAACTGCAATATTACTTGCATTTAATCTTTTTTAGTTTTCTTATGTGCATTTCTTTGTTCATATCTGTACATTTATTTACATTATGTATATATTCTGTTGAAATATTAAAACTGCAATATGACTTGCATTTTATCTTTTTCAGTTTGCTTATGTGTATTTCTTCTTTGTTTATATGTGTATATTTCTTTACAATATGTATCTATTCTGTTAAAATACTAAAACTGCAATATGACTTGAATTTTATCTTTTTCAGTTTGTTTATGTGTATTTATTCTTTGTTTACTTTTGTATATTTCTTTACATTATGTATATATTCTGTTAAAATACTAAAACTGCAATATGACTTGCATTTTATATTTTTCCATTCGCTTATATGTATTTCTTCTTTGTTTACATGTGTATATTTCTTTACAATATGTATATATTCTGTTAAAATACTAAAATTGCAATATGACTTGCATTTTATCTTTTTCAGTTTGCTTATGTGCATTTCTTCTTTGTTCATATGTTTATATTTCTATACAATATGTATCTATTCTTTTAAAATATTAAAACTGTAATATTACTTGTATTTTATCTTTTTCAGTTCACTTATATGCATTTCTTCTTTGTTCATATGTGTATATTTATTTACAATATGTATCTATTCTGTTAAAATTCTAAAACTGCAATATGACTTGCATTTTCCTGTGGAATTATTGTAAATTATAATTTTTGTTAAACATGTTTCTTCTTTTATTATAATTTAGTTTAGGTTTGTTTTATTAACTTTTTTTAGTGTTTGCAAATTATTGTGTTCATGTTTATTTTATTTTATGCTTATAATATTGTTTTTTGCAAGCTGATATTTAAGACAATTTTCTCTGTTCTGTCTTGTGTATATGCATTTATGAACTGTTGGTTCAGTTTCTTCATAATAAGCCTTTGTAATGGATTATCAAATTTATCAGGCAATTTCAAGTTAATGAAACATATTAATACCTTAAAAGTTTCTGGTGATTTTTTCTTTTCCAGAGCTCAGAGTGCTACTACATTTGTTTATTGTTTGACTTTTCAACAATTATTTTTATAAACTGATGGATGTGGTTGGCAAATTTGTACATTTTTTAAATCTGCAAAAGCCAATTCAAAAGGGATGGTTTTGGAGATATATCAATGTTTATATCTTAAACCTTGTAGATAAAACTCATTTTCCATTATTTAATAGTTGAACCAAATAATAAAACGCAGTGCATGCATGGAATATGCAGTGGGAATTCTTGTGGATCTTCTTTTTCTTTTGTTGCAGTCTGCTGATAATATAATGTCTTCTTTTTATTTTGTTGCAGTTCCGATGATAACAGTGAAGGTGTTTTGGTTGTATTTGTTAATAAGGGTATTGGTTATAACAAGAGAGTAGCTGTTGGTTATTCTCTTCATGATTTGAAAGTTAGTTTATGCAATGTATTCCAAGAATATGTAACTTCTTCTTTGGAGTAATCTTTTAATTTGGAAAACAAAATTAAAATTATTGAAACAGATTCCGACTTGCAATCTAGATTGTGTCTTTCTATGTTTAGACATGAAGATTATTTTCATATTAATGTTAATCTAAGCATTCTAAAGATGTTGATATCGGTAGTAATTCAGCAATTACTACCATTAGTTCTACAAATAATGTTTCAAGTTGTGCTTCTACTATGTCTAATGGGAATGCTCATTGTGATTTAAAGTCTCTTTTGAAGGATTGTTCTATTCCTATATTTACTGAAAATGGTCAGTTATTCCCTGGAGGCGTTAGTGAGTTTAAGCTCAAATTGCTTTTGTACTGTCTTCGTGGTGGTTATAGGGTGAAGATGATTAAAAAATGACACGGTTAGAGTAACTGCAGGATGTTCTAGAGTTGGTTGCCAATTTCGTGTGCATGCATCAACTAAATTTAATCTTCCAGACTATTTTGTACTTAAAACTAGTAATCTTGTTCCTGTGGTGCTGGTGTTATTGATATCAATCATCCACCTATAATAAACTTGTTAAAAGATTGGTGATCGATTTTATTCGTAGTAATCCTCTTACTAGAACCAAAGACATAGTTGATCATTTTAGAAATGAGTATGATATTATACTCAGTTACTACTTTTCCTACAAGGGAAAGCAATTAGCAATAGAAGAGATTCATGGTTCTATTGCTTTGTCCTATCATCAGCTTAATTGGTATGTTGGTGCTTTGAAGAAAACTAATCCTGAAAGTTATATTAATTTGGAACTTAACCTGTATAATTCCCAATTTGAAAGAATATTCATAGGGCATGAAGCTTGTAAGAAAGGTTTTGTGTTTTGCAGACCTATGATAATTCTAAATGGTGCATTTATGAAAGGAAAAAATTATGGTTGATTAATGTCTGCAACTGCAAAAAATGGAAATGACGATATGTGTTTTTTTTAATTTATCTGTACAATAATGATATGATGTTATATATTTATTTATAGCATAGTGCAATGATGGAAATTATGGTATGCATTTTTTATTTAACAAGCTCTACTAATTTCTTTTACATTTTTTCTGCTTATTTGGTGCAAGGTTGATGAAATATGACATAGGAGCTTGCAATAAAAAAACATGTTTATTTACAAAAATTTGTTTATAGCAAAAAAACTTGTTTATAGCAAAACAACAAATTTCCTATATCAAAATTAGAAATCTTTATTTTTTTTTTGTCAAAACAAAATGCGAAGTGTTATTCCTAAACATATTATATGTTGTTTCATATAGTGTGTTTATTCTCTGTTCATGGTGTAGTGATTGTTTTCCCACAGGTCATTTGAACTGTATTATAATATGTTGTAATTTCACCTCCAATAAATAATACAATGGTTTTTATATTAGAGCAAAAGCTTGTATAGTATTTTCCTATGCAATGTAATCAACAACCTAATTGTGTTTTGTATGCTTAGTATATAATTAGCTTCCCTCCTATGTAAAAACAAACAAGTACATTGCAATGATTACAAAAAATGGAGGTTTCTAAGTTAACTCAAGGATGATACCAAATCATACCTAGAAATTCAACAGACAGAGATGCAATAAAAATAATAGCTATGATCGAATCCATGTTCTGTAGTTGATGTTTAACTATTTTCCCTATCGCGTTGCAAAATCATTCTTTAGTTCAAAGTACACATTGGCAAAGCTATATAAAGAAAGTTCAATGTAATTAAAAAAATCAAGTTTGTAATCATGTAATGTGCCTCATGTTGTCTGATAAAGTGGTATATATTTTACACCTATTTAAAATATGTTAACCAACATAATGAAATGATGGTATACAATTTTGTTTTGTTAATGTTTTGAATTTTTTAACCATGTTTGTTATTTTCTATTATAATATTAGTAATGATCTAATTGTTTATATCATTATCTCAAAATTCAATTGAATTTTCTTCAATTTTCCACTGTATTCAGGTTTTTTTCCAATAGCTCATGCTATAGTGTTAGGAGAAGATGAAAGCAATTGGTCTTGGTTTCTTTCCAATCTACAATCAATGTTGTCATATGATCGAATTATAACGTTTATATCAGATAGGCATCCAACTATTATATCTTCTGTTTCGAAGTTGTTTCCAAATTCTTGTCATAGCTATTGTATATACCATATGAAAAATAATTTGCGTGCTATGTTGAGAGGTGATCCTAGAAAGGAATGGATAGTTAAGCTGTTTGTTGATGTTGCATATGCTTCTACTCATTCAAAGTTTGAAGTGGCATTGAAATTGTTCAGAGATTTTGGGGGTAACGTAGCTTCTAAATTTCTTAATAGAGTTAAATTTGAACACTTTGCAAATGCTTTCTTTCCAGGTAAAAGGTATGGTGAAATGGCATCTTTTATTGCCGAAAGTTTCAACTCATGGGTCATTGAAGAAAGGCATCTTCCAATAACATCTTGTCCAGACTCTGTTCGAATTAAAATTATGGATCAAATTTCTAAACGTCGACAATTGAGTCAAACATGGAAAACTGAAATTTGTCCAAGTATGGAAAAGCGTTTGAATTCTTTTATTGGTTTGGGTCATGGTTGGATCGTCAAGAAATCTGATGAATATTGTTTTGAAGTATTGTCTAAAGAGTCGCAGCATGTTGATCTTTTACATCATTGGTGCAGTTGCAATATGTGGACTATTGATGGATTTCCTTATCCACTTGCTATTCGGGCTATTAGATCTCAAAGTTTGAATGTTTATGAGTATATTGATCAGTATTTTTCTACTGCATACGTTTGTGCATCATATTTTTTCCTATATCTCCTGTTCCAAATACTGATAAGCCTGAAGGTCATCCAGAAAATGTTGCCATTTGTCCTTTAATTCATAAACGTGGCCCTGTTCGTCCAGCTATCAAGCGAAAACCTTCTATTGGTGAAGCTATAAAGAAACGAAAATGTGGAAAATGTCGAAAGTTCGGTCACAACAAGAGCACCTGTCCTTTAGTTAATAATTCAAGTGTTTTATGTTGAAGATTTCAAAAGAATTTATTTGGCATTGTACTGTTTTGAATTTGAAATTTGATTTTATTTGATATTGCCAAGTTATTTGCTATTATAAATTTTTATTGTTGTGGTTTGTGTTTTAGACTTTAGTTTGTTCTATGCTATCAAAGTAATATGACTTAAATGAGAAATTGAATTTCAGTGTAGTATTCAAGTTTGATGTTTATTTTAATAGTTTTTAAAGCATTGATTGACTTGAAACTGGCTCGAAATTTGTATTATGGAAAAATGTATGCCTGTTCTGTTAATGTTTGGAAGGCATTTTTTTTATATACATTAGTGTATATAAACTGTGCTTCTGGTTGTATAATATCCAACTCAATGCATGTGGGGAGCTCAGCTTTATTATACAGAAGTGGATGTAACTGTGCTGTTACTACAGGTATTGTAACAGGTGGTATTATGCAGACATTGATTCAGTTGTTGACTGAGATGGATGGTTTTGGATGAAACAAGGAATCCCAGACCGCTTCTATAGAACAGTTAAATTTGAAGAATTTCTTTCTTTATGGAAAGGAAACCACACTGGTGTCATTCGTTATCTTTCTTCTCTTGTCAGTCCTATTAATCATTCACTATACTACGCATTTTTCTGTAAGTGGAACATGAATATGTATCAGTAACGCATACTTTTTTGCTACCATGTTACAAGGAGTTCGACTTGTATTCAAACCAGAGAAAAAAGATACGGATTCTAAGAAAGACAATGATGGTTATTAGAAAAAATTCATAAGTTTTGTATATAGATGGGTGTCGATTACATCATATCTTCTACTTATTCACTCCATGGATTATGCAAGGGTGAAACTTGTAACTGATGTTAAGGCTGAAAAAGGAAAAAGGCAGTTTCATGGCCTTGTTGATGTTTACAGGAAGATCTTAAAATCTGATGAACTTTCTGGACTGTACCAAGGATTTGGCCTGTCATTTGCCAGCGTTGTTGTTAATTGTTCCTATCAATTTGGGTTCTTTGCATTTCTTAAACCAAGGGTGCCGGTCAGTATATCCTTTTAACATCCATATGCAATTCAGACAGTGTTCATAAATTGTTGAGATAATATACACTGTTTATACCTTAATTAAAACAGGCTGAAGTACTATATCAGTTACTCAGATTGACTAAATGCTTGCTTGGAACTGAATTCCTTAGCTAGTTTATACTTGATTGAGTGATTACAATAGCAACAGATCTTACATTGTATCCAATGGACATAGTTCACAAGTAGAAGTTCTGTAACATTCCCATTTTTAAATCAAATTTAAATTGGTAAGTTATTTAATTTTAGCAATTTAATTGTGGATTAATTTGGTATTTTCCAAATTTAAATAGATATTTGTTTCTTTATTAATATAAATGGATATAGCTATGATTTTAAAATAGAATATCTAATTGGGAATTCAGAAATAAATATTTTGGATAATATATTAATTTTAAATTATTGTGAATTTATTTGAAAATTTTGAATAAATATATATGGATTGAAAGTAAAAAATTGTAAATGAAATTTTGATTTGGGAGAATTCAAAATGTAAATATTTATAAATATACTGGATTTGGAAACTCTAAAATTAAAATACATTGTAAATAAAATTTTGAGTATATTTGAATTTTTCAAATTTAATAAAGATATATGTTCATTTAATTATACAAATGAATTATAATTAAGAAATATAATGAACTAAGTTTAGAATAATATTGGCATAAGGATTGAATACATATTGGAATTGAATTTAAATTTAAAATGAATGTTTTTGAAAATAAATGGAATTTAAAATTCATTGAGATATAATGTATATAATGTAAATATTGGCTAAGAAAAAAATTCTTTTAACATTGTATATGTATATACACACATATAAATGAATTAAGAGGTGTGTTCATTTATAAAATAAATATGATATAAAAAGATTGTCTTTGAAAATTGTAAATGTAAACATTTACATAAGGAAGTGAAGAAGTAAACATACATATGTAAGTTTGAATATGTACAAGTGTTAGATCTCATGATTATTTTGTTACAAATGGCATCAAATATGATTAATTGGATAAAATAATTAAATAAAAAAATTACAAAAAACTTTACATCTCCCCATATGCCATTATTAAATAACTCAGCAAAACTGAACAACAGTAAACAAAAGATTTAGCCTTTCAAAACTACAACACTCAGAAGATCAAAAAAATAATAATAATAAGAGAAATAGCAACCTGAAATCCAAAGCCAGTAGATCATCTCAAATACAACTCGAATCCAGATCTATTTGCAAACCTGAAGAAACTAATTCAACTCAAAAACAAAGATCAAAAGTACTTCCAGACCAGGCATGCATTTCAAACCTGGAAATGTAGTTCAGAAAAAAAAATCTGGAAATAAATAAAGGTAAGTAAACTTCTTTAAAAGATTTGAATTTGAGTGATTAATCAGTAATGAATCAAAGGTTTTTAAGCAATTGCATCAAATCTAAGTTGCAGAAAAACAATAAAAAGCAGTACAAAATAAGCCTGGAAATCAACTTCAACAAGAATTCAAACAATCCAACTTAGTCTAAAAGGCAAAGAAAGAAATCAAAGCAGTCTTCCAAAGCTAAACAATGTCAACTCAAACCTGTTCTTTCTTCTCTGTTTCATCAGACTTCAAGGTGAGTAAACTAAATTTTAAAAATAGTTTAAACCCTTTGATCCTAACCTGATGATGATTATGTGTGAATGTGGTTTCCTATGTTTATGTGTATGGATGCATGTATGTATATGATGTGCTGTGTATAAATGGATGCATGCCTAGAAACAAAGGATCATCTCTCTATTTAAAATTTTGGTGAATAAACACTGAATATAAAACCAGCTTTGAAAATCTGTAAGTATGTTTATAATGTCGATGATGAATTTTTGAAAGAAAATGTATTTCAAGTTGGAAACAAAAGCATGCAGTAAGATGTAGTAAATGAATCAAACACAAGTTCTTTCTTTCCAAAGTTCATTTCCTATTGATCAATTCACTGATAGGCCTGGGTACTTAAGCAAAACTTGTTTGTATATTGATAGAGTAAAATTTTAAAATCTATTTAAGTTAAAGATAGTTTAGAAATCTCACTGGAAAAAAAATAAGGAAGAGAAAACAGTGTTCTTCCCTGTCATGACACAGGGATTAAAAACATTAGTTAAAATTCCAAATCTTTGCATTTGATCAATGATTAACCTTGCATTCAAATGGAGTAGTTAAGTTTAAAACTCAATCTAATAAAAAAAAATATGAGCAAACACTTTGAGTTGGAAATTGCTAGTGTCTGTAAGAAAAAACCAAAACAGTGGAAATTCTTGATAATATGACAAAAAATCAAGCGTCGAAACTTTGTAATCCAATTTTATAACTTGAAACATCTTTGGAAAAGATGATTTTTAAGATAAAAATCATAAAATCTAGTTTAGTATTTCTCGTGAAATCCTAAGATGACCAGAAATGGGTTTCGAGGCAATTAGTGATGATCTCTAGAAGATGATGCCTCGGGGTTTCGTCAGAAGGTGGAGAATGAGTGGGGAGTCTTGGAAAAATGACCGGTCGAGCATCTAGCCATCGAGGCATTGTCGGCGAGCCAATTTGTGTTTCTAAACCTAATTTTCGTCAGGCTGTTAACTGAGGCAAAGCATGATCTCTGGTGGATCGAGTCGCACCGTGCTCTGACGATAGCTTCATGGAAGGACCGCGGAGGTGTGGCAGGGGCTTCAGAGGTTAAGATGGTCGGAAACGTGTGTGCGACAGTTTTCTCTGGCGATGGGTTCCTGGTTCTCCCGCGTCCTCGATTTTGAATTGAGGGTTGTCGACGTGTTCGTACGATTGAGGATGGATGCTGGCATGATGGCCGGAGTGTTGACGTCACCGGAGGCAATCAATGTCGTCGATATGGGTTGTGCACATGCACAGTTGTGATTTGGGCTGTTTGTTGTTGGGTAGGCTTTCAACTCGGAGTGGTGATCGGGTCAGGAGGCAGATAACTCGAGTTCATACTCGAGTGGGTTAGTGGGAGTTAGCCTATAGATTGTAAAACTTAAATTTGAACTAAGTTTAAATTAAAATAAAATCTGGGTGGAGAGGAGGTTACTCGGGGCTAGGCCTGAGAGGTCTGTGGGTTGAATGTGAAGCAAAGATAGTAAACAGTCTTTAAAATGGTATAGTCAGATTGTTTCTGAAATTTAAATTTAAATCTATTTTAAAGTTTTTTTTATTTAAACTTACTTTTCTAGTTGTTTCTTTGGCTATAAATTAAGTAGTTTCGGGACCTTTATCGATTCAAATTTTGTAAAATTTAAAGTGATTTTAGACCTTAATTTAAATTGGAAGTTATGATTTTTATAAAAGAAAGATTTAAGATACAAATTGAAATTAGTTTCAAAACTTCTATTTGACAATGTTTTAAAAAGGGAAGTTATGTTTTGTTGAACTTCAATATTACTAAGATAGATGATTTATAATTATTTAAAAGATTCAAGAATAATTGCTCGATTTATTTAAAGGTTAATCAACAAATTAAAGTGATTAAGAAATAATTATTAATTAAGGCATAACTAATTATTGTAATTAATTAAGAATTTATTAATTAAAGTAATTAATTAAGGAATAATTTATTAAGATTTAATTAATTACAATTAAAGGTTAATTAATTAAGATAATTAAATAAAGGAATGATTAATTAAATGAAGGTAGTTAAGACTTAATCAATTGCAGTTAATGATAATTAATCACTGATTTTAAGATTACTAATGGAAGTAATTATGTGGGTAATAAATTTAAAACCACACGGTTTATTCATTAAGATGTTGATTGTTAGTGTATGCTTTGTGATGGATTGATGTATTTGTTATGTGATGTGATGCTATGTAATGTTTTGTGCTAAGATGTTATATTTTTGTCGTATATATTGTTATATGAATATGGAAACCACTTGACCCGTGGAATGACATTTGAAATTTCGATGCGACAGGGAGTCGGATTCCAGTTGGTTATCTGAAACCCACATCAAATCATAATGATGAATCTTTGTGATTGATAAATTTATTTTATCTATGAATCTGTGAATAAAGATAAGCGTTATGGGTTATACCGCTTATCGATATGATTGAATCTGTGATGATTGATGTTGTGCACTATTGTGTTGAACCCCTGGACCACACTTGTACACACACAAATATGGATTGCACGTGGAAATGGGTTAAGTCACAGATTTTTTTTGAAATATATTTAAAATTGTATTTTTGAATCCAAAATAGTTTTGGAATTAGAATTGGAACTTTGAAAATGAATTTTCAAAAATAAAAGTTATTTTGAATAACTTGATTGAGTTTTGAAATTTAAATAATTTGATTTAAATTTGAATTCAATATTTGGGATTGAATTCTATGGCTTGGAAACTATGGTTAAAAAGGGTTATTCAACTTATAATAGGTTTTTAAACCATTTTAAAAGCATTGATTGGGAATTTATATTCTAAACCCAAAGATTTTAACTTGTATAAATATAATTGAATTTTTCTGAAACGGAAACTATATGTTTTCAAATAATAAAAGCTTTCACATAAGAAATGAACTTCTAATTTGTGTAAGAAGGACTTCGAGTGTAACGCCCGCGGATTTTTCGACTCTCGAAGATCCGACATCGACACTCACTTTATCGACTGCCGAGAAATCAAAGGCCGAAAACCGAGATGTTATGGGTTTTAAAAAGAAAAGAAAAGAAAGAAGAGAGAAAAAGAAGAAAGAAAAAGAAAAATAGAGGGAAAAGAAGATAGACAATTTTTAGAAAACAGAGAATTAGAAAAACAGAAGATAGAAAATTTTAAAAATAGAAGAAAAAGAGAACGGGACAGAAAACAACAGAACAACAACAGAATCTCACAATTCGCAGCGGAACAACATATAATAATAAATGAATAATCTTTAAACAAAGAACTATATCAGTTATTACATTACATCACATTTCATTACATCATATCATCAGAGTGTACAACAACATACATCAACAAACAGTGCAGCGGAAAAAGAAATACTATATACTAGTAATACGCCATGCCATCCAGCTTGCCTCCAGCAACTCCAGAATATCCAGAATATCCTGATAAACCTAACTCTTGACTGCCCGTGTGGAAATTGGTGGGCACCCAGAGTTTAGGAAGGAAAACAATAAACTCCAAGTCAGTCATGTGACTGGTGTGAGAACTCAAAACAGTTTATTTATCTTTAAAATCAAAATAGAGGAATATTTTTAATTCAATTCGCAATGCTTTTTAAAAATGAGACTACCATAAGGCCTCCCGCACACACACACAATGCAAACGCAGAATCGGAGGAGATTTCTCCTTATGATAGTCAAAGATGCTTGATACGCATTTAAAATAACATTTTATATTATTACTAGTGCATAGTGTAGGAAAAATTCATTTCGAAAGTAGAATATAAATCTTAGCCAACATAGACATTTCGAACTATGTCTACTATAGCTACCATCCAAACAGTGGTGACCACCATAAGTGAATGGCAGGTTCTACAACTAATACCGTACAAGTTTCGTATTGGGAATTGGATTTCCAACGAATGATCAGGCCAAGGAACTTCCCATTGCCACTGAGAATGCCTCTGGATGGACATCCCCGAGAACCAAACCGGATCTCTGCCAACACAAGGCCGGGTTACCCCTAACTGGGTAACTACTGACACGAGCACGCCATTCCCCGGTCCTTTAGGACCTTTTCAACCGAGCGCTCGATATCCAACATCACACCATAATAAATAGAGTGTTTTCAACATGAGTAAGTATCTGGGCTCCATACCATGATACCACCCCTTTCCAGAAGGAAATGCACATACCCTAAGGGGAGCTACAGCAACCCCTAATAACCTTGCCGCATCTTTCCTGTTTTGACCATTTCCGGGATGTGAGGCTCGACGAAGTCACGTCCACAAAAACACACTTTGTACAAAAAGCCGTGCTTTGGGTCAACAAATGATCAACACAATGATCACAAGGATAGACGATCAAATAAATGATCCTATCACAAATAATCAACACAATGATCATTTCAGCATCACTCAGCATGTCACATTACCAAAATGGGATATATCGCTGATAACTTCAACTATATAACCTTTGAGCTCGTACGTCTCAAAGAAGGGTGTTAAGCAAAGAATAAATTCTCCGCCACCAACAGAAATATATTTGAAAGAAATCGGCTTTATATCTCAAATTGTAATGTCAGGCATACAATCCATACAAGTCTGTTCCGGGATCGAACAGAACCGAAGGCACTTACAAAGAAGTCCTTGCAATCCGGATATTCACAATCCTGATCGGATTTCCCATCACTTATGGAATCTCTATACCAGGAGCGACCCAGTGCAGAGACAATCAATAGGTCATCCTATCGCTCTCGCAAATACCGATCTTCAAATGCAATTTACAACGACGTATCACATATTCGGAATGGGTTATACGACCCCATGGTCCTTTCCCGGTTAACCCGAATAGTGAGCGCTTATTCAAAAATAAGTGTGCATTCAAATTCAATCAATTCACATCAAATACCCATTCAAAGGGAAATACTGATAGTCGGCTATTGAACTATCAATTGATATGCATACATCACCAGATTCCAAATAATTTTCCAAATTATTTATTTTTCAAAAATATCTTCACTAGATATTAAATTTCAACACTTCAAAAATAAATCAATATTTATTTTTAACAAGTTCCACTTTTCATTCATAAATTCCATAATGAATTTATATTTCAAAATATCCATGCATATATGATTTCAATCATTCATTTCAATTTATCTTCAAAAAGATAAATTCGAATTTTTCACTTCATATTGGAAAAACAATTCCATACTTATTCAATTATAAGTAATTCACAAATTCCTTTTATTTTTAACACTTAGAAAATATTCAATATACTTAAATCGAATTAAGTATATAATTCATTCTTTAAGGAAATCATTCACTTAACATATTTATTTGGGCCAAAACGAATGTTGCGTAAAACATCGTTACGACAACCCAAAATCACTAGTATAGGGATTCGAATTTAAAATAGATATATAAATCCCAATACTATTAAAAACATTTCCTTTCGGAAATCATTTACTATAACAACAGTGTTATAGTCTACCATTTCCTTTTATTTCTCGAAAACGTCTATTTCAACAATAAATGTTGAAATCTATGGTTTCGAATCTCAACACATTTTTAAAACATTGTTAGATCGTTTTAATTCTGTTTAAAATATCACATTCTAAAACATTTTCTTTAACATGTTATTCACTATTCAAAAACGCGAATATACTATGTTAACAAATTTCATCCTTTTTATACTTTTTAACTTAAAGGATTATTCACAGTCTAAAACGTGAATATAACTCCATTTATAAGTTATAACAATTAACTTATCAAAATAAGTCGTTTGCGGATTTATAAAACAACGTTTATAAATTCCGTTTCTATTTATTTATAAAAACTTCTTTTTTTATAAATACCTTTATTAACCTATTTCAGTTTATAACTCAATTATAAACTACAAGTTCATATTATAAGTTAATTACTTATAAAACGATTATTTTACAAAATCGTTCATTTAACTTCCCAAATTATTAATCTTAACTTATAAGATTGTTTATGTATCCAAAATTCATTCTTTCGATAACTTTATAAATTTTATAAACCTATTGCTTATAAAATTTCATTTATAACTTCACAGTTTATAATTTCCTAAATTTCATTCATTTAGGAAATTCATTTTCACTACATTCAAACACTTATAAAAACTCGTTTTATAATGTCCATAATTCAATTTATAAATATCCATTTATAAATCTCTTGATATAAATTAATTTATATTATTCTTTTAAACGTCTTTAAATTCCTTTAAAATTTCACCGCTCTCTTGATTTATAAAATAATCAAATTTTATAAATCTTATATTCAAACTTTTAATAATAAACTCAAAAATCCAGTTTAAACTATTTTATAAAATCATTGGTTCATATTTCTCAAAAATCGACTTTTAATCGTATTTCTAAAAATCAGCTTTTTAACTATATTTCACAAAAACCATAATTTTTATAACTTTAAAAATTATAACGTTTATTTATTTATAATGGATCAATTCCAAAAATATAGTATATTTTCAAAATCACTTTTAAAATCATTTTAAAATCCCAAAATCTGGGTCCAATGATGCTACACACCAAATAGTCAATCACGACTACAACGATCCATCATATATCGTATATGATAATCAACGAATATCAAAATATCCATAATCAAATAAAAACTGTTGAGGAATCCAGTTGGATCCCTCCAACCTGTTTCCTGCATCCAAAAACATTAGCACAATACCAATTTCGCTCCAGTACGAAATTATCGCGGTATATGTTCTTAATAAATATTATCCGCTTAATAACGGCGTAATAGGGTCTCATCCGCTAAACAAAAAATGCGGGAAATCAATAACTGCAATATATACATATGCCAATATATATATATTGATATTATATATAATACCAATTTCACTGTTTATGAAATATTCGCGGTATATGTTTTTATAAATAACATCCGCTTACTAACGGCGCATAATGTCTATTTTAACAATCAATAGATATTAATTATCATTCAAACATGCATTCAAATATTTTAAATCTAACTATTTAAAATAAAATCGAAATCTATTCGATTGAGTGAGAAATTCTCACCTTGGTTTTAATTTCCGATTTCGCGTTTATTTCGAATATAATTAAACACGCGTTTAATTATACCCGAAATTTTCGCTAGCTCCTAAAATCCCCAATCCAATTTCATCGCGTAGTATACGTCACTACGGTTCCAACGCATCTTGTTTCGTCCAAATCGGACCTCGCATGAACAAGATAATGCATTTTAAACATTGTACAAATTTTAATAAAAATAATTTACATTTCCTCATTATCTTTTACCCTTAATCCAATCTGGGCCGCACATCACCACTACTCCCTCCTTTCTTCTCTCTCGTTCACGCGCACGTACACTACAGGTCGCACGAAGGAACCCAAATTCGTGAGCAAACCCTAATGCACGCACCTCCCAAACGACCCCGAAACTCGATCACCACCCCATACATCGAAGCGCCACACCACGCCCTACCCACGGCCAGAGCCGTGGCCAACTCGGTGGTCCCCAGCCCTTAGGAAACGGCCTCGAACGCATGACCTTTGGACAAGATTTTCCGACGCCCTGCTTCGTTTAAAATGATCATGACCGTTGGATTTATAGAACTCACTATGCTCTTTAATTTGCTAGTTGAAGGATTTTGCTATTGATCAATGGATAAGGAGATCGGAGGGAGGAAAGGAGGAGTATTTTCGGCCATTAATCAGGTTGGAGGCGGGCTGAGCAAATGAATTAGGGTTTGATAAAAAATGGATATACATATATGTTATTAATATTATTTTATTAATAAAATTCTCTTCTAAATAACTTATGCAAACGAACTCCAATTTGCACGTTCCGACAGACGATTCTAAAGTTTTTCCACGTTCCGGACGCAATGGAACAGGTTTCGGAAGCTAATTCGGAAGTATGTGCGAGTTATGGCTAAAAATGCTCAATTTAAATTAAACCAATTTAAACCGATTTCTAGGCGTTTTAATTTGTACCGGACAAACGGTTAATCCAATTGACTTGAAATTTGAAACCTTACAATAATATCACATTACGGATCCGATGAAACTGGTTTCGTCGAAATCCGAGATTTTTTGAAAAATGGCTATTTTCACTCGCCAGATTTAAATTAAAAATAATTCGATGCGTTTCGAGCTGCCACGATCAAACGATAACTCCGATTGACACGAAAATTGAAATCCGGTAATAACTAACTATTACGGATCCAATGGAACTGGTTTCGTTCAATTCTGAGACTGTTCAAAAATTTGCTATTTTACAGTCGATTTTTAAATATTAAAATATTCAATTTTCACAAATTAACTTTTAATTCGATTTTAAAAGTTCTAAAATATTTCTATAACTCCAGTATGATTAAATAAAATTTTCCAAATTATTTACAATCATTTTTAACTATATTTTCAATTATTTTCATAATTTAACATATTAAATTATCGATTTAATTATCCAATTAAATCCAATAAATCAAATAAAAATTTATTTGACTTAAAAATTCACTTATAAATATTTAAAATTAATTAAATATTCAATTTTTAATTAATAAAAATTCTGGGTCGTTACAATCTTTCCCCCTTAAAAGAATTTCGTCCTCGAAATTACAAGTAAGAAAAGTTACAGAATCTATTAACTTTCCAAAATTCATAGTTAAACTTTTTATGATAACTTTTACTAAGTTTTCAAATCATACTTAGTTATGTTTTCAAAAACAATCTATATCATTTAACTTTCAACTCTAAAACAAAGTTAAAGTTTTCCAAAATTTTCCCAATTTTCTCAAAATTTTTTCTAAGGCCTTAAATTTCCGGAAAAATTCGCCATAGTCTCCTTTGCGCGGCTCGATCCGAAAAAAAAAATGACAGTATATATATCACAAATATACATCTCATCAAGTAATGAGGCATCCCGAAGGGAAAAAAGTGTAAAAGTACGATATTTAATCCGAGATATGTACCTTATATTTTATTAGCAAGCATATACGGCTAATATAGCGCTAAAGCGAACTCCAAATGCGAAGCAAACGCGATCCGCACCTACTAAACACTTAACAAACAACATGAGAACATGCACATATGCAAATAATCTCAATATACAACATATAGCAACATAACAACTACATATGTCAGATAAGCAATGTATTCAAAACAACAAATGCAAACATCAACCAACTACCATTCATAATAAAATGAATTTTCATTCATATTCTCATTATATTCAATGAATTGGTTTTCACTTTAAATCACATTTGATTTGTTTACATTGGATTTACTAACATTCATTCTCAATTTTAATTAGTTTGCATTCACTAATTAAATCCAATTCACATTCAATTCTATTCAAATTTATTTACTTTCTATTTGAATTCAATTTCATAGCTTTCAATTTCATTAACACTTAATGAATTTTATACAATCAAATAACAATCATATAACAATCAATGTATATTAATTTCAACCAAATTCCTTTGCTTATATTCATTCTCATTCAATTTATTCAACTTCTAATAACATTAGATTTTAATGAATTTACATTTATATTCATTATTTCATATCAATTCTATTTTCCATTCAATTGATTCACAATTCAATTCATTTATTCAATTCAATTACCAAAGTTGAATTTCTATTCACATAACTTAAGTTCATATTCTTTTAATCCACTTGATTCATTTACAACTCATATTCATATAGTTTCACTTCTTATATATATAAGTTTATTTCACAATTGTAAACACTTTAATTATAATTCAATTCTTATAATTCTTTTGCTTATACAATTATTCTTTTATTTAGATTATTCAAACAACTTATTCAACAATCAACTTATATACTATTTAATAATTCTGAAAAATTATTCCTTCATATATAAAATATACTTAAGGTAAAATTATTTCATTTACCCAATTTTAAAATCAATATTATGTCGAATTGTTCTATTCAAGTGTTTAGAAACCCCTTCGGCAAAGTTGTACATACCGTGCTGAGGAAGGTTCATATGCCACTCAATAAACCAATCATCACAATATAAAACAATTTCATATCACTAACAAATACGCACTCATATCTATTATTACACTCAAACTCATTCTAGAGTACTACTGACTCTATCTCTAATGAGTAAATACCCAACAGAACCATGGTTCTCGCTTAACCATCAGAGCTCTGATACCAAATGTAACGCCCGCGGATTTTTCGACTCTCGAAGATCCGACATCGACACTCACTTTATCGACTGCCGAGAAATCAAAGGCCGAAAACCGAGATGTTATGGGTTTTAAAAAGAAAAGAAAAGAAAGAAGAGAGAAAAAGAAGAAAGAAAAAGAAAAATAGAGGGAAAAGAAGATAGACAATTTTTAGAAAACAGAGAATTAGAAAAACAGAAGATAGAAAATTTTAAAAATAGAAGAAAAAGAGAACGGGACAGAAAACAACAGAACAACAACAGAATCTCACAATTCGCAGCGGAACAACATATAATAATAAATGAATAATCTTTAAACAAAGAACTATATCAGTTATTACATTACATCACATTTCATTACATCATATCATCAGAGTGTACAACAACATACATCAACAAACAGTGCAGCGGAAAAAGAAATACTATATACTAGTAATACGCCATGCCATCCAGCTTGCCTCCAGCAACTCCAGAATATCCAGAATATCCTGATAAACCTAACTCTTGACTGCCCGTGTGGAAATTGGTGGGCACCCAGAGTTTAGGAAGGAAAACAATAAACTCCAAGTCAGTCATGTGACTGGTGTGAGAACTCAAAACAGTTTATTTATCTTTAAAATCAAAATAGAGGAATATTTTTAATTCAATTCGCAATGCTTTTTAAAAATGAGACTACCATAAGGCCTCCCGCACACACACACAATGCAAACGCAGAATCGGAGGAGATTTCTCCTTATGATAGTCAAAGATGCTTGATACGCATTTAAAATAACATTTTATATTATTACTAGTGCATAGTGTAGGAAAAATTCATTTCGAAAGTAGAATATAAATCTTAGCCAACATAGACATTTCGAACTATGTCTACTATAGCTACCATCCAAACAGTGGTGACCACCATAAGTGAATGGCAGGTTCTACAACTAATACCGTACAAGTTTCGTATTGGGAATTGGATTTCCAACGAATGATCAGGCCAAGGAACTTCCCATTGCCACTGAGAATGCCTCTGGATGGACATCCCCGAGAACCAAACCGGATCTCTGCCAACACAAGGCCGGGTTACCCCTAACTGGGTAACTACTGACACGAGCACGCCATTCCCCGGTCCTTTAGGACCTTTTCAACCGAGCGCTCGATATCCAACATCACACCATAATAAATAGAGTGTTTTCAACATGAGTAAGTATCTGGGCTCCATACCATGATACCACCCCTTTCCAGAAGGAAATGCACATACCCTAAGGGGAGCTACAGCAACCCCTAATAACCTTGCCGCATCTTTCCTGTTTTGACCATTTCCGGGATGTGAGGCTCGACGAAGTCACGTCCACAAAAACACACTTTGTACAAAAAGCCGTGCTTTGGGTCAACAAATGATCAACACAATGATCACAAGGATAGACGATCAAATAAATGATCCTATCACAAATAATCAACACAATGATCATTTCAGCATCACTCAGCATGTCACATTACCAAAATGGGATATATCGCTGATAACTTCAACTATATAACCTTTGAGCTCGTACGTCTCAAAGAAGGGTGTTAAGCAAAGAATAAATTCTCCGCCACCAACAGAAATATATTTGAAAGAAATCGGCTTTATATCTCAAATTGTAATGTCAGGCATACAATCCATACAAGTCTGTTCCGGGATCGAACAGAACCGAAGGCACTTACAAAGAAGTCCTTGCAATCCGGATATTCACAATCCTGATCGGATTTCCCATCACTTATGGAATCTCTATACCAGGAGCGACCCAGTGCAGAGACAATCGATAGGTCATCCTATCGCTCTCGCAAATACCGGTCTTCAACACCGATCTTCAAATGCAATTTACAACGACGTATCACATATTCGGAATGGGTTATACGACCCCATGGTCCTTTCCCGGTTAACCCGAATAGTGAGCGCTTATTCAAAAATAAGTGTGCATTCAAATTCAATCAATTCACATCAAATACCCATTCAAAGGGAAATACTGATAGTCGGCTATTGAACTATCAATTGATATGCATACATCACCAGATTCCAAATAATTTTCCAAATTATTTATTTTTCAAAAATATCTTCACTAGATATTAAATTTCAACACTTCAAAAATAAATCAATATTTATTTTTAACAAGTTCCACTTTTCATTCATAAATTCCATAATGAATTTATATTTCAAAATATCCATGCATATATGATTTCAATCATTCATTTCAATTTATCTTCAAAAAGATAAATTCGAATTTTTCACTTCATATTGGAAAAACAATTCCATACTTATTCAATTATAAGTAATTCACAAATTCCTTTTATTTTTAACACTTAGAAAATATTCAATATACTTAAATCGAATTAAGTATATAATTCATTCTTTAAGGAAATCATTCACTTAACATATTTATTTGGGCCAAAACGAATGTTGCGTAAAACATCGTTACGACAACCCAAAATCACTAGTATAGGGATTCGAATTTAAAATAGATATATAAATCCCAATACTATTAAAAACATTTCCTTTCGGAAATCATTTACTATAACAACAGTGTTATAGTCTACCATTTCCTTTTATTTCTCGAAAACGTCTATTTCAACAATAAATGTTGAAATCTATGGTTTCGAATCTCAACACATTTTTAAAACATTGTTAGATCGTTTTAATTCTGTTTAAAATATCACATTCTAAAACATTTTCTTTAACATGTTATTCACTATTCAAAAACGCGAATATACTATGTTAACAAATTTCATCCTTTTTATACTTTTTAACTTAAAGGATTATTCACAGTCTAAAACGTGAATATAACTCCATTTATAAGTTATAACAATTAACTTATCAAAATAAGTCGTTTGCGGATTTATAAAACAACGTTTATAAATTCCGTTTCTATTTATTTATAAAAACTTCTTTTTTTATAAATACCTTTATTAACCTATTTCAGTTTATAACTCAATTATAAACTACAAGTTCATATTATAAGTTAATTACTTATAAAACGATTATTTTACAAAATCGTTCATTTAACTTCCCAAATTATTAATCTTAACTTATAAGATTGTTTATGTATCCAAAATTCATTCTTTCGATAACTTTATAAATTTTATAAACCTATTGCTTATAAAATTTCATTTATAACTTCACAGTTTATAATTTCCTAAATTTCATTCATTTAGGAAATTCATTTTCACTACATTCAAACACTTATAAAAACTCGTTTTATAATGTCCATAATTCAATTTATAAATATCCATTTATAAATCTCTTGATATAAATTAATTTATATTATTCTTTTAAACGTCTTTAAATTCCTTTAAAATTTCACCGCTCTCTTGATTTATAAAATAATCAAATTTTATAAATCTTATATTCAAACTTTTAATAATAAACTCAAAAATCCAGTTTAAACTATTTTATAAAATCATTGGTTCATATTTCTCAAAAATCGACTTTTAATCGTATTTCTAAAAATCAGCTTTTTAACTATATTTCACAAAAACCATAATTTTTATAACTTTAAAAATTATAACGTTTATTTATTTATAATGGATCAATTCCAAAAATATAGTATATTTTCAAAATCACTTTTAAAATCATTTTAAAATCCCAAAATCTGGGTCCAATGATGCTACACACCAAATAGTCAATCACGACTACAACGATCCATCATATATCGTATATGATAATCAACGAATATCAAAATATCCATAATCAAATAAAAACTGTTGAGGAATCCAGTTGGATCCCTCCAACCTGTTTCCTGCATCCAAAAACATTAGCACAATACCAATTTCGCTCCAGTACGAAATTATCGCGGTATATGTTCTTAATAAATATTATCCGCTTAATAACGGCGTAATAGGGTCTCATCCGCTAAACAAAAAATGCGGGAAATCAATAACTGCAATATATACATATGCCAATATATATATATTGATATTATATATAATACCAATTTCACTGTTTATGAAATATTCGCGGTATATGTTTTTATAAATAACATCCGCTTACTAACGGCGCATAATGTCTATTTTAACAATCAATAGATATTAATTATCATTCAAACATGCATTCAAATATTTTAAATCTAACTATTTAAAATAAAATCGAAATCTATTCGATTGAGTGAGAAATTCTCACCTTGGTTTTAATTTCCGATTTCGCGTTTATTTCGAATATAATTAAACACGCGTTTAATTATACCCGAAATTTTCGCTAGCTCCTAAAATCCCCAATCCAATTTCATCGCGTAGTATACGTCACTACGGTTCCAACGCATCTTGTTTCGTCCAAATCGGACCTCGCATGAACAAGATAATGCATTTTAAACATTGTACAAATTTTAATAAAAATAATTTACATTTCCTCATTATCTTTTACCCTTAATCCAATCTGGGCCGCACATCACCACTACTCCCTCCTTTCTTCTCTCTCGTTCACGCGCACGTACACTACAGGTCGCACGAAGGAACCCAAATTCGTGAGCAAACCCTAATGCACGCACCTCCCAAACGACCCCGAAACTCGATCACCACCCCATACATCGAAGCGCCACACCACGCCCTACCCACGGCCAGAGCCGTGGCCAACTCGGTGGTCCCCAGCCCTTAGGAAATGGCCTCGAACGCATGACCTTTGGACAAGATTTTCTGACGCCCTGCTTCGTTTAAAATGATCATGACCGTTGGATTTATAGAACTCACTATGCTCTTTAATTTGCTAGTTGAAGGATTTTGCTATTGATCAATGGATAAGGAGATCGGAGGGAGGAAAGGAGGAGTATTTTCGGCCATTAATCAGGTTGGAGGCGGGCTGAGCAAATGAATTAGGGTTTGATAAAAAATGGATATATATATATATGTTATTAATATTATTTTATTAATAAAATTCTCTTCTAAATAACTTATGCAAACGAACTCCAATTTGCACGTTCCGACAGACGATTCTAAAGTTTTTCCACGTTCCGGACGCAATGGAACAGGTTTCGGAAGCTAATTCGGAAGTATGTGCGAGTTATGGCTAAAAACGCTCAATTTAAATTAAACCAATTTAAACCGATTTCTAGGCGTTTTAATTTGTACCGGACAAACGGTGAATCCAATTGACTTGAAATTTGAAACCTTACAATAATATCACATTACGGATCCGATGAAACTGGTTTCGTCGAAATCCGAGACTTTTTGAAAAATGGCTATTTTCACTCGCCAGATTTAAATTAAAAATAATTCGATGCGTTTCGAGCTGCCACGATCAAACGATAACTCCGATTGACACGAAAATTGAAATCCGGTAATAACTAACTATTACGGATCCAATGGAACTGGTTTCGTTCAATTCTGAGACTGTTCAAAAATTTGCTATTTTACAGTCGATTTTTAAATATTAAAATATTCAATTTTCACAAATTAACTTTTAATTCGATTTTAAAAGTTCTAAAATATTTCTATAACTCCAGTATGATTAAATAAAATTTTCCAAATTATTTACAATCATTTTTAACTATATTTTCAATTATTTTCATAATTTAACATATTAAATTATCGATTTAATTATCCAATTAAATCCAATAAATCAAATAAAAATTTATTTGACTTAAAAATTCACTTATAAATATTTAAAATTAATTAAATATTCAATTTTTAATTAATAAAAATTCTGGGTCGTTACAATGAGTCTAAAATGGAAATAGTTTCCCAAGTTATTGATAAATCTTTGGAAACGTGTTTTGAAAGCTATAGATTAAATCTTTCATTTAAAGATTAATGCGTTAATCCAATTGAAATGGAAATTGTTTTGGAAATCTATGAATAGATCTTTGTGAAACTGGGTGAAACTTTGTGAGGTAAACCTTTTTGTTTAAAGATTTAAAGTGGTAATTTGTTTAACCATTTGAAAGAAAAACTTTGGATTTTCAAGTTGTGACTTAACTGAAATCCCATATCCATATGTTTTTAAATATTGCGCTCGCTATTCGGTTTAGCCGGGAGAGGACCTTGTGTCATATAACCCATTCCGAATAGTGATACGACGTTATGGATTGCAACTGAAGACCGGTGTTGAAGACCGGGTGTCTTCGAGAACGATAGGATAACTTGTCGATTGACTCTGCACTGAGTTTCTCCGGTATAGAGTTCTCCCTTAGTGACGGGAAGTCCGATCGGTATCGTGGATACCTAGATTTGCAAGGGCTTCTTCGGAAGTGCCTTCGGTTCTGTTCGAACCCGGAACAGACTTGTATGGTTGTATGTCTGACACTACACTTTGAGATATTAAACTGATCTCTATCAAATACATTTCTGCTTGGTGGCGGAGAATTTATTCTCTTAGCTTAACACCCTTCTCTGAGACGTACGAGCTCAGAGGTTATGTAGTTGATATTTATCAGTGATATATTCCCAATTTGGTAGTGTGGCATGCTAAGTGCTGCTGTGTGTTGATGATCATTTGTTGATCATTTGTGAGCAAATCATGGCTTTTGTATAAAGCGTAGCTTTGTGGACGAGACTGCATCAGGACCTCACACCCCGGAAATGGTCGAAACAGGAAAGATGCGGCAAGGTTATGAGGGTCGCGCCCTTTAGGGTGTGTCATTCCCTTCTGGTAAAGGGTGGTATCATGGTATGGATCCCAGATACTTACTCATGTGGATACTGCAGATCAATTACTTTGTGATTGCTTTGTGGTTTTGAGGCGCCTCAGATAAAGGTCCCAAAGGACCGGGGGATGACATGCTCGAGTAGTAGTTACCTAGTTACAGAGGTAACCCGGCCTTGTGTTGGCAGAGATCCAGTTAGGTTCTCGGGACGTCCCGCCAGAGGCGATCCCATGTGGCAGTAGGAAGTTCCTTAGCCTGACCATTTGTTGGAAATCCATTCATCCAATACGTGCCTTGTACGGTTTTAGTTGTAGAACCTGCCATTTACTTATGGTGGTCACCACTGTTTAGATGGTAGCTATAGTAGGCATAGTTCGGAATGTCTATGCTGGCTAGGATTTATATTATACATTCGAAATGGTTTTCCACACTTTGCACTTATAATAATAATATCAAAGAATATTCTCGTATCAAGCATATTTGACTATCATAAGGAGAAATCTCCTCCAAGTCTGCATTTGCATTGTGCGTGTGGCGGGAGGCCTTATGGTAGTTTCATTTTCTAAAAAGCATTGCGGATTTCAAATTTAAATTCTTTTGTTTGTTTTAAAAGACCAAATGCTTTTGTTTGCTCACACCAGTCCCACGACTGACCTAGAGTTTATTGTTCCTTTCCTAAACTCTAGGTGCCCACTATTTTCCCATACGGGCAGTCTAGAGTTGGGTTTTTCAGATAATCAATAATAGGTGTAGATTCGATAGCTTTTAGCCTAGGATTTGGCAATCGCTGCTATTATCTTGTATCATATCTCTGATGTATATTGATATTCATTGTATCATCTGTTGTATCATATTGTATCTAATATTATATCAATGTTGTATATTGATATATGTTATTCTGTTTCTTCCGCTGTTTTGTACTTAATGTGTTATAGGCTCCGGCGAACCAGATTTGACGTTTGGATCTGCGACATTTGAATACAAGTGTCGTATTCGGTGTCGATTTTCGAAGGTCGGGTCAGGATCGCTACAAGTTCATTGATTTTGCTGTGGCAATATTTGTGTTTACTGATATTTGTATTTACTGAAATTGAGGTACTCCTGTTATTTTCATTTTGGTCATCAAAAATATACAGCAGAACAAAATATTATCACAGTAAAACGTTTATCATTCATCAATTACATATTTCAACATACATATCAACAATGATACTTTTCTAGATATCAAACTGTTTTCAGATATCAAACAAACAAGAATTGTATCAAAAAGCTATTTTGAGATATCAAACAAATAAGCATTGTATCAAAAACTGTTTCCAGACATCAAACAAACTGTTGTACTTTATCATACATACAATTAACATAAACTAGCATTACATCAAACAAATTGTTTCCAGATATCAAAATAACATAAACTCTTTCCAAATATCATTCAGATAAATTTTGCTGTGCCTCCTTCCCATCCATATTTTGGATCTGATAGAATAACATATGAGAAATATTTTATGCATTCATTGAAATCCTCTGAAGTTGTCAAGTAGTGTTTATACGAACAAATTTTCATATATAGCATGACATCTATTGCACTGGTTTCTCTGCAATAAGTTTAAAAGTTTCAATTTAGAACTATGAATATATACATATATGTATACATACATACATACAAACACACACACACACACATTTGTTTGTATGTACGAATGAATGATAAAATATTGTGGAAAAATTGAAATATTTTGAAGTTGAAATATTTTTGTTATACAACTTATAAAATGAAAATATAAAATATAATATATTTTGCTTACATGTCAGGAAATTGTCTTCTTGATGCTTCATCTTGAAACAACACCATTTTTTTCCGTTTGTGGTTTTTCCCTTTTCCTTTAATATCTCAGTTATTGAAATAAGTGCATTCTCCTTCTGCAAGAAACAAATATGTTTTTAACACTAGTATTGTAAAATATACATACAAGAAAATAATAACCATATGCTGGCATAGTAGTTGTGTATCAAAAATATGAGTCATGTATTTAAGATTTTTTTTTGAAATGTACAACAAATCATTGGGACAACATATCCTATGTCAATAAACGTTCGAAAGCAAGTTTCGAACTTGTGACCTCTTGCACCAAAGCCGAATCAATTAACCACTTGGACAATGGTGCTTGTCATCTATTTAAGATACTATGTTTATATTTTATAACAACGTGATACATCTAAAGGCAGGTATATGCAATGTAATGGAACTACAACAGCATAATCTGGTGTTATGAAATACATAATATTCCATTACATGCCATATTCACATTTTGGTAATTAATTATTGTTATTTAGTTGAGATTTGATAGAGGCAAGAAGTGAGAGACAAAAACCTACACCAAAGTATATACATTATATTAGAGCCTAAATAAGATGAATGGATGCGACGATAGCTCTGTAATAATGTTATAAAAAAACCTTTCGCTTATTGTTACTTTTGTTTTTACTAATATATTATCTAACCCATCATAAGTTGAATTCAATCTATAATGGGTGGAGTATCATCCCTTGTGATAATCACTACTGAATCCTTAATATGGTGAGTGTTGTCATTTAATGCTCAATTGTACCATGCTTATCAAATTATCAGTGTATTTGTGCATGAAGATTGTCGACAATGTATATCAAGGCAATAAGTCATCATTTAATGTGCTAGCTTGTTATTGGTGTAAGTTGAGATGGTTAAGCCATCTTGGGTTTTATCATCACTCGCTGTTTAGTTTTTTCCTAACCATAATTATTAGTTGCACCTTAACTCAATTGATCTCACACTTAATCTCCAGAGTTATATCTTAATGACAAAAGAGCTGCATCATCACACTCACTACTATTATGTTACAATTTTCTATGCCAATGCAGTGTAAATTTTTAGCCAATTAGTTTTGTATATCTGGCCACTGTAATTATTTACAGAACTTCGAACATGTATATTCTAAGTGATAGTAGTTGAAGATAGTAAAATAAAAATGTACATTGGAAAAGAACCAACAAAAATAAAATCAGATACTCCCAACATAAATAATTATTTTAGCTGAAAAATGGTGATGCTATTAAAAGCTCGGGAAAGGTTATGTATTTTTTATTTAAGTTATAAATACTCTCTTTTTTTGAACATGTTTTACAAATCACATTCAAATATGCTTCATAAATACTACTTTGAACTGTCATATGCACTACTTGGAACTATAGTATCAAATCGATTAATTACGACTTGATATAATAATCATATGTTATGGCCTGTACTACTTTGACTTGTAAAAAAAATTAGATAATTTTGGCATCTATAAATTGCTATGTTCAACTTGACAATAATGCATATGTGTTCTAACAATTATGTGAACAAAATTAAACTTGCAATACGAAATAAATATTGCTTACTATCATATTTTCTTTTTGTGCATAATTATCCAGTCTTGCTTTCACAGAATTAAAATGGCGCCATTCTTGCTTCTGAAGATAGTAGACAAGAAGTGTCCAATGCTTATTCAAATGTTTAATAGGAAAAAACATGAGTTGAATTGGTTTTTCATCTGACGGTAATTTGTCTCCTAAATGTTTTTTGATGAGTTCATTGTTTTTTCCCCTTACTGTTAGTAATGCCTGCAAAATATGTAAATGTAAGTTCACACTATATTATTACTTGGTGTATGTAAAATATTAGTAATAAGGAGATATAATAACTTACCACTTCCTCTGATCTGAAGTAGACATTTTGTTCATTTGTTTTTCTGGCAATATTTATTATATACCAATTAAAAACCTGTATATAATATAATTACATTGTTATAACAGAACTTTAAATTTTTTTATAACTTTTTATAATAATAAACAATAAATGAGTATATATAAATATTTAAATAGATTAAACATTTTGAACTTTTAAGCTTGTAAATTTGTAATGAATTTAAGGAATTATACCTGTTCATCCACAATTCGTTCATTCAAGTATCTCCGCAGCATACAAGAAGATATTATAATGTTGTCATCTGTGTTCTTGTACACTATGAAACTGCAAAGAAATTCAAAAAAAATGAAATATTGTAAATATATTATAGAGTTATATCAATTTTATTTTCTTACCTTTTGTTATATCTCAAGCAAGCATTTTCAAATCATATAAGCTCTTGTTTCTGCAGATCTTCGTTAGCAAATATATGTAACTCATTTTTTTCAGTTGCCATTGCTTCAGCTTCAGCTTCCAAATTTTCTTTCGATGTTTCTAATTTTGTTGCTTCATTTTCAGTTAAGCTATTTTGTTCAGTTGGTTGTTGAAATTTCTGCAGAACAACCACTTCTTGCGAGTCTGCTGCTTCATTTTCAGTTGATTTTGTAATGCTTTCATCCACTGATTTATCTTGTACAGTTTCCAATTTTTTTTTAATATTTTCAACATCATTCTGCAGAGCTATAATTTTTTTTCCTGGTCTTTAACATAACTTTTAAGATTTTTGTACTTATTTTTTAAATCTTAAAAGTTACAACAGTTATCACTTTCTGAATTTGATGATGAGATTTCATGCTCTGAATCTGACATCTTTTCATCATCCATTTCCTCATTTGTCTGTATTTTACATATGATTTATTAGACATGGAAGAAATTTTTTGATTTAATACAGAATACACTATTAATTAAAAAAAAAAATTGTATTTTTTTATAAAATTTAATAGAAAATTTAAATTTTAAAAAAATTCATTACAATTTAATTTTCTTATGTTAGAAGTATATTTTATTTTGAAATACATTGAAACTGCAAGCAGAAGTGCAATTTTTTTAAATTCTGTTTTGTAAAAAGTTAAAGATATGTTATTTAAATTATTTAAAACATAAGAAAATATTTTATGTTAAAAGTTCATATTACAGTGTTAAATGACATTTTAAATTTTAAACATTTGAAAAATGCAAGCATGTAGACATTTTTTTTAAATATTAGAAGTTCATATTACAGTGCTAAATTCACTTTGTATGTTAACGTGCAATTAAAATTTAAAATGTTTCAAAATCGCAAAAAGCTGTACGCTTTGTAAATATTAAGGTCGGGTTTTTGAAATATTTATGCTTTAGTTTTCTTATTGTTTTACAAATCTGTTACAATTCAGAAAATAATGTAATCTATATCTTGCGAATAACATAAACCCTAAGATCTAGAATTACATGATTATCACATATGTAATGAATTAATAAAACATACCTCTAGACATCTTGTATATGAATCAGCAATGGTTGTTGTCGAAAGCTGTTTCAATGGAGAAAGGAAATGGTTTCTCTCTCTTTTCCTATATCTTTCTTTATGTGTTTTCTATATCCTTTGTGATGGACAAAGGTTAATATTTATAGGTAGAGAGAGGACCAAATTTCTAGATTTGTAGACTTAATCTTGATCGTCCATCAAGATCAAGATGAGAGAAATTAATGCTCTAGATTATAACCGTTTTATTTATTAGCATATTAATAGGAAAACCCTTTAGATTCTAGTGACCACATAATGAGGACGGAAACGTTTGAGGAAGGAAATGGTCCATTAATATACCACATAATGAGGAAGGAAATGGTCCATTAATTTACCACATATTGAGGAAGGAAACGGTCCATTAATGTTTTCGCATTAATTTCCTTACAAAACGGTCAAATTTCCTTACAATCTCCCACTTAGTCAATAGTAAAACCCATTAATGTTTTCGTATTAAGGTCATAAGGCGCACATGATATGCTAAACTTTTCTTTACTCAGTTATCATAAGTGTCTTGGCTAATCTAGTGGTCAATGGAAGTCATGATGTATACACGTTATTTTACAACATGCTTACTTCCATGTACTATGACATTGACAACTTTCATAACTAGACCGTAGATGAGCATAACTTAATGGTCACATAATGTCTTGAAGCAAAAGACTGTTTCTGTTATCATTTATCTAAATATAAATGTGTACACATTAAAATAGAAATAAAAGATGTCCAAATTATTAAGAGCTCAATAATTGTCATGTCTAGATAAGTACAAAATAAATGGCATAATAAGAAGATAATTAGGAACTATCTGCAAGACCCATGCTATCAATATGTCTCTGAAAGGTCTTTGGAGGTAGTCCTTTCGTGAATATGTCTGCCACTTGTAAGTCTGTACTTATTGATTCAATAATAATTTTCTTTAGTTTAACATCTTGTGTAACGCCCTACCCCGAGACCCACCTTAGCAAAGAGAATTAACAAGTAATTCCGTCTACTAAAGCGGAGAATAGGGCTGGTTAAGGGCGACTATCTATAATTTTGTCTTAAACATCTACTGAATACGCCGATAAATGCAATATAATTTTTTTTCTTCTACTCAAGTGAATCGACATACCCAGTAAATGCTTAATCCAAGACTATAGGTAGTTAATGGATCTATCAGAACAAAAAACAATAACTAAATGTAAAGCACATCACAGAACAGTAATCCACATCATATATATACATATACACCGATACATGTGTAGTACAATACAATATGAATACAATAAATGTGGTATTCGACCACACCATATACATCGAATCAAATGTAAATACATCAGAATCAAGCGGAAATATAAACTAAACAAAAGTGCTAGGCTGAAATCCAAGCAGATGCATCAGAGCAAAGAACCGTAACTGATAGCTAACCTGAAACAACTCGGTCTGACCCGAGTACAAAGTACACGGGTCAGTCTAGCTAAAATAATCAGTTAATGAGGAGAGACGATAATATGAAGCATAAGATACAAGGTGATAATTCTTTTCGAATGAGAAGAGGCAACAGAAAGAATACAACTCATGACTTAAGTGAAATAATGTCACTTAAGTATACAATGACCTCAAAAAAGGTAAGTTCAATAATAATACTCAAATAATATAAACATTCGCCTCATATCATCGGCGACATCACAAAATGTCTACATGGTTTCCATGAACCATATCTCCTCAAAAGGTGAAACATTAATATGAAATCTCGCCAAAAAGGAAAACATAAGATATTCTCAAGTAGGATGATCCAAAAATCAAATATAAAAGAATCTCCAAACTCAATTATACCTCATCTCATCGGTATAAATGTATATAAATCTGAATCTCAACTCGCCAAAATGGCAAAACACGGAATATCTTATAAAATCCTGAAATTATCTAAACTCATAACTCAAGGAACTCGATAAGAGTTCAAAACATCCTAATTGAAATCACCATATATATATAACATCTCATATAGCACTAGGCTATCAATGTAATAAAACATCCTAAAAAGGTGAAATCACAATAAAACAGAAAACTCAGAAAATTCGGATTGGCCAAATCCCAATTATAATGCCGCAGCAATGCTGCATGTGCTAAACTCAGATGGCCTAAGCCTTAGACAAGGTCGCTAACACCTCCCAAAGCAGTTCGTCCTCATGACAAGGTCGCTGACACCTCTTCAAGCCATTTTGTCAGCCCTAACAAGGTCGCTAACACCTCCCAAAGCAGTTCGTCCTCATGACAAGGTTGCTGACACCTCTTCAAGCGGTTTTGTCAGCCCTAACAAGGTCGCTGACACCTTCCAAAGCAGTTCGTCCTCATGACAAGGTCGCTGACACCTCTTCAAGCAGTTTCGTTAGGTAAACATCGTGAATGTGTCACAAACTCACGGATAGGAACCCGAAAAGTGTTAACGTGTGTCCCATACCACACATTCGCACTTAGCGGTTTACTAGCCATTAGTCGATGCCACACTAGAAACATCATAAAACTCAGAAATTTATATCTCGCCTAGTCTCATTAACGAGTAAATACAATACCATACTCGTCTCATCTCATTGACGAGTATTGGTGGCATCGTGACTTGTCTCATCTCATCGACAAGTAAAAACTATCATAATACATCTCAACATCGTAAAATCATCATAAAGAAGCTTACATCATCTCATCGGCAAGTAAAAATAACATTTAGATGGTTATTTATAAACTTAATTCCATATAGGAACTTCTAACTCTTAATTCTCCTCGATTTTGACTCAGATAACATCAAAATTATAGAAAGCTCAAAACAAAAAAACATGTAGCACTATGTCTAAGCTTTCTAAAACATCCTAAATTATGTAATTTGGTTAAGAAATGAATAACTTAAGCATAATTTAGTTTTAGATTCAAACAACAGAGCAAATAATAGTTTTGCTCTCGGAATTGCAATAGAAACACTCAATTTTGAAATAGATAACTTCAGAGTTTTGAAAAACACAAAACATGAAAATTGTAGGCCTATAACAGAGCTTTCCAGAACATCTAAGATCATTAAATTTTATTAAGAAACGCAAAAGTTATGCTTATTTTAGTGTCAGATTCAACAACAGAGCAAAATATAATTTTGCTCTCGGGATTGCAATAGAGAAACTCAATTTTGAAATAGATAACTTCTGAATTTTCGAAAACACAAAACATGAAAATTGTAGCTCTATATCAGTGCTTTTCAGAACATCTAAGATCATTAAATTTTATTATGAAACGCAAAAGTTATGCTTATTTTAGTTTCAGATTCAACAACAGAGCAAAATATAATTTTGCTCTCGGGATTGCAATAGAAAAACTCAATTTTGAAATAGCTAACATCAAAACTACCAAAAGCATAAAACACAAAAGTTGTAGCACATGAAATATGCTTTCCGGAACATATAAAATTATTAAAATCAGATAAGAAACGAAACATTCATGACCAATTTCGTTTCAGCTTCAACGACAGAGCAATTATTAGTTTGCTCTCGGGATTACAGTAGTAAAACATGATTTTGACATAGATAACTTCAAATTTACAGAAAACTCAAAACATCAAAATTGTAGTACATGAATTATTCTTTCCGAAACATCTAAAATTATCGAAATCGGATCAAAAACGAGAAAGTTATTGCTAAATTTGTTTCAGCTTCAAGCACAGAGCAGATATAGACTTTGCTCTCGGATTAGCAGTAGAAAAATCAAATTTTGACATAGATAACCTCAAAATTATAGAAAATATAAAACATAAAAGTTGTAGCACACGATTTGTTCTTTCCGGAACATCCAAAATTATCAAATTTCGATGAAAAACGAGAAAGTTATGGCTAATTTGGTTTCAGCTTCAAAGATAGACAGAATTCAGTTTTTGGATTGAGCACAAAATATGATCAAAACTTGATTTTTATAGCTCCAAACATCCAATTTTACACTATACATGAATAAGAAAGATTGTTTACAGCTAGCGTGAGTGAGATTACTCACCTTAGGGTTTGTTTACCGCGAATTTGGATGGTAAGAAGCAAGCTTTGGCGATGGATTAGGGCTCTAAGCACCTGTAGAAGCTTGTAAATTCTTGTTTTATTGATTATCTTTTTTAATTTGCAACAGATTTGGTGGCTTTTGGTTTTAATTGTAGAAAGCCATGATTTTTTTTCCCCTTTCCTTTTACTGTAAGATGTTTTGAGAAGAGGATGAGAAAGAAAGCTACGTACAGGATGATTTCTCAAGGCAGAAGGCTAAGGACTAATGGACCTAGTTCTTACCCAATAAGCCCAAGTGTAAATATTCTTAGTGAAAAAAAATTAAGTTATGTTCATTTCTTTTCTATATTAACACTATATAAGCAAATTTTCATATTTTAAAGTGAATTACAATTCTATTCAACCAATATATGTAACCAAAATTATTATTTTAACAATATGAAATTTATTTTAACAATAAAAAGTCAATTTTACAAATAAAACCTTATTTTCAACAATATTTTACAACTTACACAATTTACACTTTTTATTCTCATAAAACACCATTTTTAACATAACAATTAATACAAAAATTGTTGTCTTGTCAAATAAAATACAACAAACCATTCCAACTTTATTTACACATCAAAATATTATTTTTAAACCACATTTCACTCTTTTATTTTATCAGTAAATACATAATTACTTCGTATTTCTCCTTTTAAAATCGATAAAAGATTAATATTGGCAATAGCTTCCAATATTTTTGTATTGACTCAATTAAAATCAATGAATAATCATTTTCTCTCCAAATTCTCAAAATAAAGTTTTTAAAACTTTATTTTCATCAATTAGATTTATTTCAACAATTTAAATGTTGAAATGTATCACTTACTTAATTTATTAGCTCCAAACAAATATAAACCCCATATTTATAATTTATTCAACTAAATACTTATCCAATCAAATTTAACCCCTTATTTAACCTCAAAACATTGTTTATTTTAAATGAACAATTTTTAATAAAATTTATCTTCTCTAATTTATTTTATTCTCAATTAAAATATAACCATCGTTATATTTTAATATTATAGGTAATCACTGATACTAGGGTTGTTACATCTTGCTTCAGTAGTAGGTATTTAAGGTCCATGTGTTTGGAACCTTTGGTTATCCTATCATGCTTGGAGAAAAAGGTTGTAGCTTCATTGTCGCAGTAGACAGTTAGTGGCTTAGAGATAAAACTTAAAGTGCCAAATTGTGAGATAAATTACGCAGCCATGTTCCCTGAATTGAAGCCTCATAACATGCTATGTATTCAGCCATCATGGTGGATCCGAAAAGCATCTAAGATTTTTGGTTCTCCATGATATTGCACCTCCACATAAGAGGTACACATAGCCAAGAGTGCAGATCCTAGTGTCAGGACATCCAGCAAGGTCTGAATCAGAATAACCAGTTACCTGTAGGTAACTTGATTTTCTATAGGTGAGCATGTAATTCTTTGTTCCCTTTAGGTATCTCAGTACCTTCTTTGCAGCTTTCCAATGAGCGATTCCTGGGTTACTTTGAAATCTACCCAGCATACCAACTTCATGACTAATATCAGGTCTTGTATAGACCTGTGAATACGTCAAACTCTCTACAAGAGATGCATAAGGATATTTGGTCATTTCTTCTCGTTCTATAGGATTCTTTGGGCACTGCTCAAGAACAAGTTTGTCTCCTTTCTGCAGTGGGACAGGACTAGAGGAACAATTCGTCATGCCAAATCTCTCAAGAATTTTGTCAATGTATGCTTTTTGAGACAATCCTAGAATTCCTTGTGATCTATCACGGAATATTTCTATTCCTATCACATAGGAAGCCCCGCCCATATCTTTCATTTCAAAGTTCGTTGAGAGATAATCTTTAGTTTCACGTAATAAACTAAGGTCGCTGCTAGCTAATAATATATCATCAACATACAGAATCAAAACTATAAACTTGCTCCCACTGAACTTGAGGTATATACAAGGGTCAACTATGTTTTCTGTGAAATCGAAAGCGATAATGATTTCATGAAAATTTAGATACCATTGTCCAGAAGCTTGTTTCAGTCCATATATTGATTTCTTAAGTTTGCAGACCATGTCTTCCTGTCCTTCAATTATGAAGCCTTCAGGATGACGCATGTAGACTTCTTCTTCCAAGTCTCCATTTAGAAAGGTTGTTTTCACATCCATTTGATGTAACTCGAGATCATAATGAGCTACTAATGCCATGATAATTCTAAGAGAATCTTTCCTGGAAACATGAGCAAAAGTTTCATTATAGTCAATACCTTCTTTCTGATTAAAACCTTTGAAAACAAGTCTAGCTTTGTATCGTTCAATTTTACCATTGCAGTCACGTTTGGTCTTGAAGACCCACTTACAACCGTCAGCTTCATGTCCTTGCGGCAATTGAGCGATTTCCCAAACTTGATTATTATCCATAGATTTTAGTTCATCTTTCATGACATCAATCCATTTAATAGAATTAACATCCTTAATGGCTTGTGAATAAGAAATTGGGTCCGTAGTTCCTTCAGATTCTATTAGATAAAGCATATAATCATTAGGAATAGTTGATCTTCTTTGTCTTTGAGATCTTCTTAATGCTAGTTCCTGAGGTACTTCATCAACATTATGATTGGTGATAATTTCATTATGGAGTTGTTGATCATTTATTGGGTTTTCCTCATTGTGAACAGGTTCAACAATGGGATGATTCCCAATATCTTTCGAAATTGAGGGTAAGATAATGGGTACCCTTATTTCATGAATGATCACTTCTTGTTGTTTTGTACTCCCACTGATTTCACCATTCTCATAGAATTTGGCATTGCCGGTTTCAACAATTCTTGTACTACGGTTAGGACAATAAAATCTATATCCTTTAGATTTTTCTAGGTAACCTATAAAGTAACCACTGACTGTCTTAAAATCCAATTTCTTTTCATTTGGATTGTACAGTCTAGCTTCAGCTGGGCAACCCCAAATTTGGAGATGTCTTAAACTAGGTTTCCATCCTTTCCAAAGTTCAAAAGGAGTCTTTGGAATGGCCTTACTTGGAACTCTATTTAAGATGTAGACAGCTGTTCGTAATGCATCCATCCATAATGATATAGGTAAATTTGCATGACTCATTATGGATCTAACCATTTCCATGTATGTACGATTTCGCCTTTCAGCTACACCATTCTGCCATGGAGATCTAGGCGTTGTGTATCGTGCAACAATTCCAAGTTTTTGAAGAAGTCTAGCAAAAGGTCCAGGATGTTGTCCCGTTTCATCATACCTTCCATAGAATTCACCACCCCTATCCGACCTAATGATTTTCACTTTTCTTTCTAATTGTCTTTCGACTTTAGTAATGAACACTTGTACATCATCCACTGACTAAGATTTTTCATGCAACAGATAAAGATAGCAATAACGTGAAAAATCATCGATAAAAGTGATGAAATATTTCTCTCCTCCAAAAGTTGGAACATCAAAAGGTCCACAAATATCTGTATGTATTATTTCAAGAAGTTGTGTACTTCTTGTGGCTCCTTTCTTTGTGTTTTTTGTTGTTTTTCCTTTAATACAATCAACACATGCTGTAATGTCAGCGAATTCTAGGTCCGGTAGGACACCATCTTTCACTAACCTCTTGATTCTTTCACTGGATATATGACCCAGTTTTTTATGCCACAAGAAGTAAGAATCATTCTTGGATGACTTTCTTTTAGTTTCTTTTCCATGCAGGGTGAGTTGGATTTCAGCATTTTGTTTAAGATGAAGTTTATAAACTCCATCAATTAATATTCCAGAACCAATAAGACTAGAATTTTTAAATAAACTTAAATTTCCATTTCCAACTTCAAAATAATATCCAAATTTATCAAGTACACTTACAGAAATCAAATTATGGGAAATTGATGGAACATAAAGAGTTTGACATAAATCTAACTGAAAATCGCTATCTAAAATAAGACGAAAAGTTCCAATAGCTTCAACTGGAGCTTTATCTTTATTCCCCATGAAAATGAAATTCTCACTTGGGTTTGTGGTTTGGATCGTAATGAATCCCTGCATAGAATTCGAAACATGAACGTTAGCAGCAGTATCAATCCACCAAGTGAAGAAGGTACATTAGTAAGATTTGATTTGAAATGACTTAAGAAACCCATTGGGTTACCTTTCTTTTCGAACCTGCTTTGTGCTTAATGCAATCTGCCTGGAAGTGTTGCATAATTTGTAGACATCATCCTTCTTTTTCTTCTTGGATGGTTGAGTGGCGTCATCAGATTTGGGTGGTGCTCTTTTATGCTGTGAGTTATTCTTTTTGCCAGCTTGTTTTCCAACTCCTTGAGTGAAATAAGCAACTTTAATGCCTTGCGAGCCATGCCTAGACTCCTTTTGAACCAGTTTGTTAGTCAATTCATTTAGACTCCAATTTTCCGTAATAGTGTTGTAATGAATTTTGAATGGTTCATACCGAAGAGGTAAGCTAGTGAGAATGAATTAGATGAGAAAAGCATCGTCCATAACCAATCCCAAGTTCTTAAGTTTGGCAGCAAGGTTAATCATTTCAATGACATGAGCGCTCATTGAGCGAGAACCATCAAACTTCATGGTTACAAGACCTGCCATAAGTTTTCCAGCATGGGATTTGTCTGCAGTCTTGAACCGATTTTCAATGGATTGCAAATATTCTTTTGCGCTTTCAGTTTTGGGTAGGGAGGTTTTGATGTTGGTATCAATCACCATTCGCATAAGCATCATGCCGAGTGTAACGACCCGTCATTTTCGTTAATTAAATTTTGTCATTTTAATAATATTTACGCAAATTTAATTTAGAAGAAATAAAGATTTTATAATTAATAATGAAGCAAATGTTGAGAAGGAAATGAAACCATGGGAATATAAGGCTAAGTATTTACAGTTGAAACAAAATGACGAATAAATTGAAGTGATGTAAATTGTTATATTAGGCTAAGAGTTGCATATAAGAGAACAAAGGTAAGTAGTGAATTTAGTTAATGAATTAATAATATTAAATAGTAAATTGAATCAAATCAATGTCCGGTACAAATTGAAATATTGTTTGGAATGAAAGCTTATAAATTGTAAGCATTTAATTTGCAAATGAAATCAGTGTATTAATTTAGTTGTAACTGAATGTAAATTAATGAAATTATGTAATAATTGATATATGATGGCATTCATGAATGAAATAAGATTTGTAAGGAATAAAGGAATAATTGAAATAAACATTTACCAATGAAATAGTATATTTATTTATATAAACTTAATAAAAGAGTTGAATTGGATCAATCTATTTAGTTGAAACTAATTAATTGGTATGCAAATTATAAATGGGTTTATAGTAAGAAATTATACTACCGTGAATTGGAATTAAGATGAAATTGAAAAATTCAAGTATGTGATGCAAATATATCATATATAGCAGTGGAATAAAAAAAATTGTGTTATTATAACCTGGTTGGTAAGTAACAAACTTATAACTGAATTTAAAAGAAAATAGGTGACAATGAATATAGATTGTTCATTTATTTGATGTGTTAAATAAATTTTGGTATTCAATCGCAATAAATATAAATAATTAGTTGAAACTGTTGTAAGGTCAAAATTTATTGCATATAATAAATTGGGGGATAGATTTCATTAAAGGTAATTTATTTATTATGTTAATGTAAATTAAAATAATTAGAGGTACGTAAATGATGATTAATACAATGTTTGGAAGTTGTAATTTAGAGGATATTAAGAATTAGGAATTGAATTTTGAATTATTTGCAATACAAATAAAGAAAATGTTACGTTATTGCTAACTGAGGGAATCATTAATTAATTGAATGAAATGAGTGAATGTAAATGCATTCTAGGTTATTTATCAAATAGGAGGAAAGAAAAGTAAATATCGAATTGATTGATGAATAAATATGCATTGAATAGTAATTGAATGTGTATAGATTGTAAAGTTATAATAATAAGTAGAAATGGGATGACATTACTACAAGATAATGAATTGCAAATTTTAGGTTTATAATAAACTGTGAATGGAAATCTGATTGGTTATATTAATTTGATGGAATTCAAATTTTATGGTAAAGGTAAATGGATATTTAGTAATAAATTTAAAGGACATAAAAAAGGAATTTATTTAAATAATAGATATAACGGATAAGTATATACTTATAAATGTAGGATTAAGAGTTTTACCACAACTATTATGAGTTATATACTTAGTTCCTTCAATTAAATCGGAAATCATTGCAATAATTATAAATTAAATGTTACGATAAATAAATTAAGGTAATAAATGGGGAATAACGTAAATAAATTCTTCATTAAATGATGGTTAGTGTATATAAAGAATGAAGGTAAAGCTTTATAAATTGATTTGAATCCAAAATTTAATGAAAGGAGTAATTGGAATTAAATGGATTAAGTGTTTGAAGTTACGAAGATTTTAATTTAGATAAAAGGGTATGCATTTATGTAATAGAGTATGAATCTATTGTTAAGTTTATTTATAAAATGACAGTTGGGTAAATGAAAGGGTGCAAAATTAATGTTGTCAGTATATTAAAGTAATGTATGATAATAGATTTAATCGAAATAATTGAAGGTAATATAAATTCTATTTATAATATGACTATGGGTGAATGAAAAGATTGTAAATCAAGAATTGTTTATTTATATGAATATAAAGAATTAAGGTAATTGAGTTTTTGCAATTAAGTAAAAATTAAACATTTATTTTACGTTAATTGAAAATTTAGTTGAAATTTGAAAAATATTTATGTATGTTAATTTCATCCATTTGGCTATAATGGATTGAATAATAAGAATGAAGATTTAATTCAATGAAATTTTTGAGAAACTTAATTGATAATTTCTAATTTTAACACATGTATATAGTTGGGTTGGAATAATAATTTGGAATAACAACTTCAATATATTTGGAAATAATAATTTATACAAAGGGAAGATGGAAATTTGAATATATATGGAATGAAACGTGAGACAAATGTTAACTGCGTTACAAAGTAATGATAGGCTCAATTAAAGGGTTGGAATTGAATCTAATCAGTTTAATTGGAAACTGATTAAAATAAATTTGGATTGGGTAATTTATTTCCAATTAAATCAATTCACTTTTCAAAATTTAATGCTAGTTTATTGCATATATGTTTATGCCTAAATTTAAACTTATGTTTAGATCCAATCCGATCCATCTATTATTTTTCAGCCTTGTCCATATATAACCTGTTATAAACCCTAGCCACTCCTTATTTTCATTTTTCTATACGTACATCTCCTTCTCAACTCCTCATTCTAATGGCCAAAAAAAAACCTAATTCCCAAATTCCAAAAAAATAATTTCAATTTCAAAAAAATAAAAAAATTGCGGATCTGCAGCAGCTTCTGGTCGCGCTTCGGGTTTCAGGGACCCTAAAGCAACTTCGGGTCAGGAAGAAAATGACTCGGGTCGCTCCGGGTCGTTTTGGCGAAAACTCCAAGCAAGCACCGGGGAATTGAGGCGGCGCACCGAAGTCGAACCCGAAGTCGACCCAGGACCAGAATTTTCCATTTTTCAAATTTTCATAACTTTTGCATACGAGCTCGGATTCACGCGCGGTTTATTTTGCTGGGATCGTATCGGAATTTCTGACGTTTTGGCACTAGTTTGGATGAATGTGGAGACTGTCCAATTTTTGGGTTTAAATTGGATTTGAATTCAATTTAAATTCAAAAAGGTGAGTGTTTTAACCCACTCACAACTTCTAAAATTTCTTATGTTTGTTAAATTGATTTTTAGATATGAGTAGAAATTTATTTATGACTGTTTGGCATGTTTTATTCTTTATCTCTGTTAATCGCATTTATTTAATTCAACTGTTAATTAATTTTATTTTTTTGCATATAAATTTGACAGTTAAAATTTATTTATTTGCATAAAACTGCTAGTTAAACAGTTATTAAATTTATTTTGAATATAAACTATTAGTTAATAACTGTCATTTATTTCCTGTTATATTGCATATGCTATATATTGATGTTTGTTTTAAATTGACGATGATTGAAATAAATTAATGATGATTGAAATAAATTGGATGATGATTATAATAAATGGTTGTTGATTGATGTTTGGTGAATGGATGATGTGTACTATATTTTAAAAATCTGTAATTTATCATGCATTTCATTTTAGTCGGGATTGCGGTTTGAAATGATATACAACCGCAATTTTTTTTAATTTTTAAAATTGCGGAGTGAAATGATGAACATCCGTATCACTTGACCATAGGATAGAAAACTTTATACAGACACTGCGGTCTATATATAAAAAAATATTTTAAAGTGATTTCTATGGTTTTGTAAAGCTATATATATATATATATATGGTTTATGGGATATTGATTTGGTTATTGATAGAGGTTATTTATATATAGTAATTTCCGGGTTTTAAGCTCTGTATAAAATTGATTTGAAGTATAAAATAAGTTTGATTTTTTTGAGATCAAATACGATTAAGCATTTATTTAAAATTTAATTTCTAGAGTTTTAATGACTTAAGTGAGAATAAGATTGGAAGATGAATATTAAGTTAAATTGGAATTTAATATAAAGTTAGAACTTTTTAAAGGATATGATTTTTATAACTTGATTTTTTTTAGTGTAGAGTGATTTAAATGAATATCAGGTGGATTTAAATGAATATATCAAGTTTAATAAATTGAAAGATTTTTCAATTATGCGAAGTTAAAGGTTTTACTTAAATTATATTAATTCATTAAGTAAACATTTCAAGTCTAAATAATAAGTAATTGAATTTGATATATATGGGTTTGTCAAATGAGTTTGTTTTGAAATGGTGAAATATTTAAAGCTTTGAAACATAAGAATTAAAAATGGTATTTGGAAGTTTAAATCAATATTTGGAATTGATTTGTGAAATGAAAAGAAGCTATTTTGTTTTATAAAAGAAATTTAATATTTAACCATTTGAGAGATGGAAATTTGTTTCAAAGTTATGATTTTCAAGGTAGTATAATTTGGAAATATTATATTCTAGAGTTTTGATTTCTAAATATTTTACTTTGAAAAACCCTATGATTTTGGAAAGAATATATATTGGAAAATAAAATGACATTTTATTGGTTTGGGCCTAAATGATATCGTATTGATTTGGGGTTTTAAAAATATAAATGATATCGTATTTATATGGGTTTAAAATGGATATTTTATTCTGGTTTTAAAGTATAAATTATTTTAAATGACCACGGTGTTATAATAACGTTTGGTTGTTAAAGAGACCGGGATCGGAAGTTGTCGTACTCTCTGCCAACTCCGAAAACCACTTTAACAACCGTGTAAGCGGTGGAGATTCCAGAATGAAGTAGGTTGGCGGCGGCGTTTCCTATGAGGTAAATAAGTGGACCCAACTCCCGTGAGTTGGCATAAGGTGGCTAAAAAAGGAGCGATTCTCGGGCCAATGAGGTCATTCCTCTGATCGAACGCACTCTTTCGATATTATACTCTGACTTTTGGATTGATTCGGTGGCCACTTTTATTTTGATTTTGGGGGTGTTGTTCGAGGTGGGTGGTAGCTGCGCGCTGCGCGTTTCCACCAGCCCGGATAGCAATTGGTATATCTACCCTGGCATTGCCTAGTTGTGCCGTGTCACCTACCCTATCGCGCCTTGTACGAGTTTCTATTTGTGTCGTACCTATGGAGTATCCTCTGGTAGCCTCCCGATCAGGAGGTATTACGGTACTGTATAGACTATTGGCATTATTTGTGTTAAGGGCTATATGGGTAACCCCTTAACGCTATTAAAAAGTAAGTTTATTTTACAAATAGACACTATTATAATAGCGCAATATACTATATAGTAAATAGTTTAATGGATCCTTAGGAGATGTAAATCCCGAGCATCTCTTGAGTTACCGCACTCATATTTATTTATGTTAACTTGACTCACATAAGATCTTTTAGTTCTGACTCGAGTGTTTTTGTCTTTTCAAATTCGCTCGGGTCAGTCCGAGCGTTTCAGGATTTGGAGATTTAGCTTTGGAGGACGAGGACGAAGATTTGTATTACTATTATCTATTTTATTCCACTGCACTATATTCCGCTGCATTGATATTTTTGGTATTTGAACTCTGATATTTAATTGTATATAGAAGAATCAAATGTTTTGTAAACAGTTTTATAAACTGTATATTTTATTATTATATTTTATCCTTCCGCTGTGAGATTCTATTTTGTTTTATTTCTTCTCTGTTTTTTCTTGTTTACCCCATAACAATCCGTCCTTCCGTATGGTTTGAATCGACATGTGTGTCGATTTGAAGTGTGCGAAAAGGCAGGACGTTACATCTGGTATCAGAGCTTTGGTTTAGCGATAAACCTTAGCTTTGTGGGGTTTGACTCTTTACTAATAGGGTAGTGATACCCTATGGGAGTCGCTGAATGTATATATATGAGAGAGCGTATTTGGTAGTGTTATAAAAAGATTTTAATATTGTGTTAATCTGTTCCGTTTTGTATTTATAAATTCTAGTTGGTGCATGGGACGCTGTGACATCAATAAGGATTTCTAATCACTTAATAGGACAGACCGACATAATATTTGATTTTAATATAGGTGAATGAAATAACTTTGCCTATTATATTTTCTATATATAAAAATATTTTATAATGACATATATTTGGTTGCTATAGATTGGGTGTTAGGTAATGAAAATATAAATAATAGTTGAAACTAAGTTGAAAGTAAAATAAATGAAATATGGAAATTTAGGGCTTAAGTTCCGGGGTTTTGAAATTTCTTTCGAAATTTTTTTTTGGAATATAATAATATTGTGTATAAGTACTTTCTGATATAAATATTTTAATATAATTTGGAAGAATTGTTTTAAAGAAGATTTTTGGAGAAAATAAGTTTTGTACTTTCCTCTTTGTCGCTGGAAAATAATTTCGGTGATGGCGGCCGCATCATCGACTTTCATTTTCGAGTTTCGAAGGGGAAAGGCCACTGTAGTAGTTTTACTGCAGATTCATTTTCGAAAATATATAAGTTTTGAATTGTTTTAAATATAATTAGAGATATATAAGTTGTAAGAATATATTTATCTATTATTTTAAATAATTTGAAATTTAACCTGGTATTTAATTCTTAAATTTCCATTAATTAATTGTTTCAATTATTGTAGTAAAATAAAAGGTAAGTAATTAATAATTGAAACCTCTAATTTAGGTAAGAGATTTAATGCTAAGTTACTAATGGATTTAAAGAAAATTTGAAATTTGTAACATATGAAACAAAGAGTAATATTGTTGAACATTAAATTTAATTAAAGGATGAGATAAAACTTGTATAAGTTCATTTGCATTTTCTTTAACATATATAACTTACCAATATAAAAAGTTGAAATGTTAAATAGAAAATGTAATGAAAATCGTACAAGTAAAAGTAGGAAATGAAGTACTCAATGAATTTGCTATTATAAATAAGAATTTAATGTATAAACTTAAGTTACAATTGAAATTTTACTATAAGTGAATATAATTAAAGGTAAGTAATTCAAATGGATGAATATCAACTTAAGTAAATAAAATGGAAATGCTAACAAATTAAATGGGACATGAACACTATTGATAAACAAATGTAAATAAATGAGGGAATGCAATAAATGAACGAAAAATTATAATGAAATAAAAAGAACTGGCATGACCTGAGATAATGGAAATGAAAAATTGTAAGTAATAAGTAAAAAAAAAATAGCTGAAACAAACATTTAGTGAGTAAATGAAATTAAAAGTTTGTTAGAAATAAATGTAAACTATAAAAGGAAAATTTATGTGGTATGAATAAAAAGAGAAATTAAACAACAAAGGTATGAAATTAATAAAAGGTTAAGTTGATTGTTGTTGTTTGGTTATGGTTGTTTGGGTAAAATACTTTGAAAATTGAATTTGGAGTGAATGAATAATCTATTTAGTTTATCTTAGACTGTTGAGTAAATGATGCACTTGATGGTTTATTCTTCATTCCGTACGATTTAAAGGTTTTGAACCCGAACGACTATTTATTTGTTTGGTTGAATGGCTGCTTTGAATTTGTTGTGTATGCTGCTGTTAAAATTGGTGGTTGTTGTATTGTTTTGTATTAGTGATGGAAACCACTTAAATATTTTATTTTATATAAATTGTTAATCCTTTGGATTTTATAAGTGAAATGCAGGTTATGGAAGCAACTGCTACTGCTTTTGGTTCCATAAATTAAGCGTATATTGCACGACAAATATGTACGTTTCGGATTACGGTTTATAGCGCTATTTTATATATTTTCCCGTGTTGGGATATTATATTTTGGATATTATATGAGATATTTTGATATATTTGATATTATATTTTCTCCCGAGCCTTTCCGTACAAAGGAGACTCTGCCAAAAATTTTCGTAAATTTTGGACTTAGAAAATATCTTGAAAATGTTTTCCAAAGTTTATTAGTTTGAGTATTAAAAAAAAAATTAATGATTATAAATTAGTATATTTTATCTAAATTAATTTTGTAAATTTATTTGTTTATAAATTTAATATTTGATATGATATTGATTTCTTAATTCTTCTTTTCCCTTCTTTTTCCTTTTCGGGGACGAAAAATTTTGAGTGGGGGAGAGTGTAATGACCCGTCATTTTCGTTAATTAAATTTTGTCATTTTAATAATATTTACGCAAATTTAATTTAGAATAAATAATGATTTTATAATTAATAATGAAGCAAATGTTGAGAAGGAAATGAAACCATGGGAATATAAGGCTAAGTATTTACAGTTGAAACAAAATGACGAATAAATTGAAGTGATGTAAATTGTTATATTAGGCTAAGAGTTGCATATAAGAGAACAAAGGTAAGTAGTGAATTTAGTTAATGAATTATTAATATTAAATAGTAAATTGAATTAAATCAATGTCCGGTACAAATTGAAATATTGTTTGGAATGAAAGCTTATAAATTGTAAGCATTTAATTTGCAAATGAAATCAGTGTATTAATTTAGTTGTAACTGAATGTAAATTAATGAAATTATGTAATAATTGATATATGATTGCATTCATGAATGAAATAAGATTTGTAAGGAATAAAGGAATAATTGAAATAAACATTTACCAATGAAATAGTATATTTATTTATATAGACTTAATAAAAGAGTTGAATTGGATCAATCTATTTAGTTGAAACTAATTAATTGGTATGCATTATAAATGGGTTTATAGTAAGAAATTATACTACCGTGAATTGGAATTAAGATGAAATTGAAAAATTCAAGTATGTGATGCAAATATATCATATATAGCAGTGGAATAAAAAAAATTGTGTTATTATAACCTGGTTGGTAAGTAACAAACTTATAACTGAATTTAAAAGAAAATAGGTGACAATGAATATAGATTGTTCATTTATTTGACGTGTTAAATAAATTTTGGTATTCAATCGCAATAAATATAAATAATTAGTTGAAACTGTTGTAAGGTCAAAATTTATTGGCATATAATAAATTGGGGGATAGATTTCATTAAAGGTAATTTATTTATTATGTTAATGTAAATTAAAATAATTAGAGGTACGTAAATGATGATTAATACAATGTTTGGAAGTTGTAATTTAGAGGATATTAAGAATTAGGAATTGAATTTTGAATTATTTGCAATACAAATAAAGAAAATGTTACGTTATTGCTAACTGAGGGAATCATTAATTAATTAAATGAAATGAGTGAATGTAAATGCAGTTATTTATTATGTTAATGTAAATTAAAATAATTAGAGGTACGTAAATGATGATTAATACAATGTTTGGAAGTTGTAATTTAGAGGATATTAAGAATTAGGAATTGAATTTTGAATTATTTGCAATACAAATAAAGAAAATGTTACGTTATTGCTAACTGAGGGAATCATTAATTAATTAAATGAAATGAGTGAATGTAAATGCATTCTAGGTTATTTATCAAATAGGAGGAAAGAAAAGTAAATATCGAATTGATTGATGAATAAATATACATTGAATAGTAATTGAATGTGTATAGATTGTAAAGTTATAATAATAAGTAGAAATGGGATGACATTACTACAAGATAATGAATTGCAAATTTTAGGTTTATAATAAAGTGTGAATGGAAATCTGATTGGTTATATTAATTTGATGGAATTCAAATTTTATGGGAAAGGTAAATGGATATTTAGTAATAAATTTAAAGGACATAAAAAAGGAATTTATTTAAGTAATAGATATAACGGATAAGTATATACTTATAAATGTAGGATTAAGAGTTTTACCACAACTATTATGAGTTATATACTTAGTTCCTTCAATTAAATCGGAAATCATTGCAATAATTATAAATTAAATGTTACGATAAATAAATTAAGGTAATAAATGGGGAATAACGTAAATAAATTCTTCATTAAATGATGGTTAGTGTATATAAAGAATGGAGGTAAAGCTTTATAAATTGATTTGAATCCAAAATTTAATGAAAGGAGTAATTGGAATTAAATGGATTAAGTGTTTGAAGTTACAAAGATTTTAATTTAGATAAAAGGGTATGCATTTATGTAATAGAGTATGAATCTATTGTTAAGTTTATTTATAAAATGACACTTGGGTAAATGAAAGGGTGCAAAAGTAATGTTGTCAGTATATTAAAGTAATGTATGATAATAGATTTAATCGAAATAATTGAAGATAATATAAATTCTATTTATAATATGACTATGGGTGAATGAAAAGATTGTAAATCAAGAATTGTTTATTTATATAAATATAAAGAATTAAGGTAATTGAGTTTTTGCAATTAAGTAAAAATTAAACATTTATTTTACGTTAATTGAAAATTTAGTTGAAATTTGAAAAATATTTATGTATGTTAATTTCATCCATTTGGCTATAATGGATTGAATAATAAGAATGAAGATTTAATTCAATGAAATTTTTGGGAAACTTAATTGATAATTTCTAATTTTAGCACATGTATATAGTTGGGTTGGAATAATAATTTGGAATAACAACTTCAATATATTTGGAAATAATAATTTATACAAAGGGAAGCTGGAAATTTGAATATATATGGAATGAAAGGTGAGACAAATGTTAACTGCGTTACAAAGTAATGATAGGCTCAATTAAAGGGTTGGAATTGAATCTAATCAGTTTAATTGGAAACTGATTAAAATAAATTTGGATTGGGTAATTTATTTCCAATTAAATCAATTCACGTTTCAAAATTTAATGCTAGTTTATTGCATATATGTTTATGCCTAAATTTAAACTTATGTTTAGATCCAATCCGATCCATCTATTATTTTTCAGCCTTGTCTATATATAACCTGTTATAAACCCTAGCCACTCTTTATTTTCATTTTTCTATACGTACATCTCCTTCTCAACTCCTCATTCTAATGGCAGAAAAAAAAATCTAATTCCCAAATTCCAAAAAAATAATTTCATTTTAAAAAAAAAAAATTGCGGATCTGTAGTAGCTTCTGGTCGCGCTTCGGGTTTCAGGGGAGAAAACGCTAGAGCAACTTCGGGTCAGGAAGAAAATGACTCGGGTCGCTCCGGGTCGTTTTGGCGAAAACTCCAAGCAAGCACCGGGGAATTGAGGCGGCGCACCGAAGTCGAAGTCGACCCAGGACCAGAATTTTCCATTTTTCAAATTTTCATAACTTTTGCATACGAGCTCGGATTCACGCGGTTTGTTTTGCTGGGATCATATCGGAATTTCTGACGTTTTGGCACTAGTTTGGATGAATGTGGAGACTTTTCAATTTTTGGGTTTAAATTGGATTTGAATTCAATTTAAATTCAAAAAGGTGAGTGTTTTAACCCACTCACAACTTCTAAAATTTCTTATGTTTGTTAAATTGATTTTTAGATATGAGTAGAAATTTATTTATGACTGTTTGGCATGTTTTATTCTTTATCTCTATTAATCGCATTTATTTAATTCAACTATTAATTAATTTTATTTTTTTGCATATAAATTTGACAGTTAAAATTTATTTATTTGCATAAAACTGCTAGTTAAACAGTTATTAAATTTATTTTGAATATAAACTGTTAGTTAATAACTGTCATTTATTTCCTGTTATATTGCATATGCTATATATTGATGTTTGTTTTAAATTGACGATGATTGAAATAAATTAATGATGATTGAAATAAATTGGATGATGATTATAATAAATGGTTGTTGATTGATGTTTGGTGAATGAATGATGTGTACTATATTTTAAAAATCTGTAATTTTTCATGCATTTCATTTTAGTCGGGATTGCGGTTTGAAATGATATACAACCGCAATTTTTTTTAATTTTTAAAATTGCGGATTGAAATGATAAACATCCGTATCACTTGACCGTAGGATAGAAAACTTTATACAGACACCGCGGTCTATATATATAAAAATATTTTAAAGTGATTTCTATGGTTTTGTAAAGCTATATATATATGGTTTATGGGATATTGATTTGGTTATTGATAGAGGTTATTTATGTATAGTAATTTCCAGGTTTTAAGCTCTGTATAAAATTGATTTGAAGTATAAAATAAGTTTGATTTTTTTGAGATCAAATACGATTAAGCATTTATTTAAAATTTAATTTCTGGAGTTTTAATGACTTAAGTGAGAATAAGATTGGAAGATGAATATTAAGTTAAATTGGAATTTAATATAAAGTTAGAACTTTTTAAAGGATATGATTTTTATAACTTGATTTTTTTTGTGTAGAGTGATTTAAATGAATATCAGGTGGATTTAAATGAATATATCAAGTTTAATAAATTGAAAGATTTTTCAATTATGTGAAGTTAAAGGTTTTACTTAAATTATATTAATTCATTAAGTAAACATTTCAAGTCTAAATAATAAGTAATTGAATTTGATATATATGGGTTTGTCAAATGAGTTTGTTTTGAAATGGTGAAATATTTAAAGCTTTGAAACATAAGAATTAAAAATGGTATTTGGAAGTTTAAATCAATATTTGGAATTGATTTGTGAAATGAAAAGAAGCTATTTTGTTTTATAAAAGAAATTTAATATTTAACCATTTGAGAGATGGAAATTTGTTTCAAAGTTATGATTTTCAAGGTAGTATAATTTGGAAATATTATATTCCAGAGTTTTGATTTCTAAATATTTTACTTTGAAAACCCTATGATTTTGGAAAGAATATATATTGGAAAATAAAATGACATTTTATTGGTTTGGGCCTAAATGATATCGTATAGATTTGGGGTTTTAAAAATATAAATGATATCGTATTTATATGGGTTTAAAATGGATATTTTATTCTGGTTTTAAAGTATAAATTATTTTAAATGACCGCGGTGTTATAATAACGTTTGGTTGTTAAAGAGACCGGGATCGGAAGTTGTCATACTCTCTGCCAACTCCAAAAACCACTTTAACAACCGTGTACGCGGTGGAGATTCCAGAATGAACTAGGTTGGTGGCGGCGTTTCCTATGAGGTAAATAAGTGGACCCAACTCCCGTGAGTTGGCATAAGGTGGCTAAAACAGGAGCGATTCTCGGGCCAATGTGGTCATTCCTCTGATCGAACGCACTCCTTCGATATTATACTCTGACTTTTGGATTGATTCGGTGGCCACTTTGATTTTGATTTTGGGGGTGTTGTTCGAGGTGGGCGGTAGCTGCGCGCTGCGCGTTTCCACCAGCCCGGATAGCAATTGGTATATCTACCCTGGCATTGCCTAGTTGTGCCGTGTCACCTACCCTATCGCGCCTTGTACGAGTTTCTATTTGTGTCATACCTATGGAGTATCCTCTGGTAGCCTCCCGATCAGGAGGTATTACGATACTGTATAGACTATTGGCATTATTTGTGTTAAGGGCTATATGGGTAACCCCTTAACGCTATTTGAAAGTAAGTTTATTTTACAAATAGAAACTATTATAATAGCGCAATATACTATATAGTAAATAGTTTAACGGATCCTTAGGAGATGTAAATCCCGAGCATCTCTTGAGTTACCGCACTCATATTTATTTATGTTAATTTGACTCACATAAGATCTTTTAGTTCTGACTCGAGTGTTTTTGTCTTTTCAAATTTGCTCGGGTCAGTCCGAGCGTTTCAGGATTTGGAGATTTAGCTTTGGAGGATGAGGACGAAGATTTGTATTACTATTATCTATTTTATTCCACTGCACTGTATTCCGCTGCATTGATATTTTTGGTATTTGAACTCTGATATTTAATTGTATATAGAAGAATCAAATGTTTTGTAAACAGTTTTATAAACTGTATATTTTATTATTATATTTTATCCTTCCATTGTGAGATTCTATTTTGTTTTATTTCTTCTCTGTTTTTTCTTGTTTACCCCATAACAATCCGCCTTCCGTATGGTTTGAATCGACATGTGTGTCGATTTGAAGTGTGCGAAAAGGCGGGACGTTACACTGAGCCTATTAGATCGTTTCCAATCATCATGGAGTTTGTTTTCCTCAGGCGTACTTGTGTGAGTAAGTGGGGCTGGCTTTTCCTTTAGGAGAGCCATGTCCAGTTCAAGTACGCCTAAAGAAAACTCAACTTGCTCTTTCCATTCTGAGTAGTTGATTCCATTGAGTCTAACGATAGACGTAGCGTACGAATTAAGGTTTGAGGGCATTGCAACTGCAGATATAAAAGAAATGCAGGCTCCTTTATTAGAATAAAACACATGTCATAATAAGAGGTTAGGTTTAGCGCCTCCTGTGGGTAGGTAGTACAACCATACTCATGAAAGAATGATAAACATTAATGTTTCATGCGTTATTGTGCAAGCCGCAGCCGCCTGTGGACGGGACTGCATGCATCAGACTAGAGGAAACAAGGAAATTAAGCGCGGAAGCGAAAACTAAAACAAGAGAGAAAAGAGATAAACATTTTTTTTTCATTCTTTCAAGTAATCCACAACAAGGATAATAAATGTTTAGTAACTCCAAGTAAATTCCATACATGAATTTAATATATAAATAATTATTTTGCAAATCATGTATAGACAATTATCTTGCAATTTCCATGTCATGAATTTATGTCAAACTAGGAAACAATTATTTCAATATGTATACTTTCTGAAAAAGTATTCGCATACAATAAGTTGTTCCATATTATACAGTAGGTGTAGCAACCCGGTATTTCGCATCGATTTATAATCGACATAAAACGATTAATATTGTCACAAATTTCTATTTGAAGTTTTTAAATTTGAATTTAAATTCTTTTATAAATTTTTTTAAAGGAATTTTGGGCTTCGAAATTAAATTGTGGTCCACGTTTTCTTTTTGGGCCGTGTTAATTCTCAAAGCAAATAAACCCCCTTTCCTCCATCTTCATTTTCGTTCGACCCGATCCCCCCTTTCTCATTTTCTATTTTCCGTTCGTAACCCTTAAACCCTCAAAAGAACAAAAATGGCGGCCTCGTATCGTTTGTCCTTCATCGGCAAAAATTAGGGCTTCGTGATTGTTTCGAATTGGCGTCTCGCGAGATGGTTCAGCGCTCCTTTTGGGTCAATCGTTGGCCTCCTATTTTGTTCGTCTGCTTCAATTCGAGCTCGAAAACGAGGTGAGTGATTCTGTTCACTCACGTTTCTAATTCCTACTCGAGTTCTTCGCTGTTACTTAGATGTGTTGTTTTCTTTGATTTAATTAAAATCATATAAAATGATACTTTGCAATGACCTGTTCTTATTTCTGCTTGGGCTACATTTGACTTATTTTATGTTGCACATCGTTTTTGGTTTGATTCGAACTTTATTACTTTGATATCGGCTTACACTATTTGCATAGCCACTTATACTTGCTGTAGCATGCTTGAACTTGGCTGCATTATCCACATGAGATCATTCGATTTTGCTGTGCACACTCTTGTGTTGCGGTGTTCATTCATACCTTAGTTTCACGGCACCATACACTTATATTATTTTCAACCTGTTGCTTGATATTGTCCTCTGTGACTGCGACACCATCATTGCACTTGGGCATTCATGTGAGGGACTTGTTCGGTTTATACTTGCCTGACCTTATTTGCAAACCTGATTTGGCGAAAATAATTTGAGTTTGGTACTGTCTAGACTTGAGACTGCTGTTTCATGATTTTGAATTCGTTTTGACTCGTGGACCTCGGCATTCCTTCGAATTGTTGCTGGTCGTTGTATATGCCTTGGGTTTCACTGCTTCATTTGCTGGTCATCAATGCCTCTGTTTTTGATCAAATTTGCATTGTTGTAAGTGTTCATTCATATTTTGATCATGACTTCATTATGGTTCCAGTTGAGCATTATATATATTGGCCATATCTCGTGCCCAAGCTCTTTGCACTTTGATGAATTCTGGAGTAAATTTTGAGTTTTGCATTGTTAGTTGCCACTTTGTTGCATAATTGAACTGGGTTGTAGCATACACTTTGTTGCATAATTGAACTGGGTTGTAGTCTGAAAAATTGTATAAGAAGATATGTATTCATGTATATTATATACGTTAATGTACTTGCATATGTAACTTCCTGAGTCGACTGTGGTAGTTGTATCATATGTACCGTGTCATATGTATTATATCAAATGTATTGTAACTGACATCAGTTATTGTATATATGAGACTTTCTATTTTATTTGTGTTCCGCATTATATTATCTGTGTAATATTTTATATTTACTGTTCTAAACTATTATGAACCATCGTAGTTCGTTTTATACTGGTATTGGGGTATGTCGATGGGAGAAAATAAAATCAGAGATGAAAAATTACGAATACTTATATATATATCACTCCTATCGAGATAACCAGTACTAGTGTAAGGCCTAACTATTGATGGCCGCTCCTCAACAGCCTTATTCTCCGGGCTAGTTGACAGCATTACACCGTAGTGTTCTTGGCTAGCGCGGGTATAGAGGTGGGGCGTCACAGCTTGGTATCAGAGCCTGGGGTTTAGAACAAATATAAAACATAACTTGGATGGAACATATGTTACAACTATTTGTCGACGTTTAAATCTCTCGTATTTGCATATGATTGTCTTTGATTGTTAGGTATGAATTCCTGGCGCTTATTCATATGCATTTGATTTGATTCTTGTGTTTTCGGCTTTGATTAGATTTAGCCGATGATTGATTTTGTTCGAATCTCAGCGATTCTGAACTTGATATTTTATGTTTTCTTCGGTTTGAATTCCATTCAACTTTGGTCACTTTGTTTTTGAGAAATTTCTAAATTCTTGATTTTCAAGACTCTGACTTGGTTTGCCGTTGAGTCCTTTGATGATGTTGAATCGTTTTGTACTCTATTATGGCCATTAATTGTTGACTTCGACTTCGACTTGATTTTTATTTTTGTTGAAGTCATTTATGCATTTATGCTCGTTTTGCTTCGTTATCCCATTTGTTAATCGATTCTTCTTTTCCGATTAGATGTTATCTCCTTTGTTGACTTTGATAACTTCTATTTCTGGGATTTTTTTTTTTGTGGATATTCCTACTTTGATGGATTTAGAATCGAATTCTTTGGATTTTATTCACGTCTTCGAAGGTGAATTTTAGTGAATTGATTTGGTTTCCAAATTTAATCGATTCTTGTTAATTTCCCGATTTATTGCTATCATTTATTAGCAACTTTGATAACATTTTCTTCGGGATTTTCGTGAACATACTTTTGATGGATACAGTATCGATTTCTTTGGATTCTATTCACATATTTGCATGTGAATTCTTGTGATTGATTGTTCCTACAATCATTTTTGTGATTTGTCACTTTAAAAATATAAATGTTTCAATACCAGTAGTAAATATCAAAACTCTTTTATCAAAATGTTTTCAACTCTATTTTCAATATCAAAATCTTTTCCTAAACCGTTTTCCAATCTATTAGTATATACAAACCTTTACCTCACTCGGATGAGAAATCTAATTAAACGACTTAGTAAAACAAGTGGTATGAAACGCTTGCGTTCACTTCGTCGGTTAATTTTTGGACTTGTTCGATTGAACCACTTGTGACATTTTTCTAGTGAAGATCTACAGTTTGTTCGTAAATATTTAAGTTAAGCTAGTGGTTATGGGACATGAAGCTAAACTTTTATATTTACTAGCTTAGTGTAATTGACACTTCTCGTTGATCTTGATGATCGCTTTATGAATTAGACTAGCAATTGCGCGATGTCTCTTTCATTGCGAGGTTAGACTAGACACCACTTGTGTGATTCCATTCACACATACCTTTCTGCTTTTTGGTTAGTCTTGACCTCAATTTGTGTGATTCCATTCACACATGCTTAGTGTAATTGACACTCCTCGTTGATCATGATGATCGTTCTGATGGTCAGACTAGACATCACTTGTGTGATTCCATTCACACATACCTTTCTGCTTTTTGGTTAGTCTTGACCTCAATCTGTGTGATTCCATTCACACATGCGGGGTAGCTCCCCATGGTCTTCGGACCGTCATGTGATAGGCCTCTTTCCCTTTTTCTATGATTTCTAGATTCCTTATGTTGATTTCTGGAAATTTTATGCTTCACCTATTCTTGTGCATTGGTGAATTCATATGTTATTGATTTGTCATGAGTACAAATTTGGGGTATGTTACCTCTTTGGATCTTTGAGAAGATTCTTGTGATATTGATTATCTCTTATCGGTTGATCTCCTGTTGATCATTATTTGCATACTTATAGTCGTATGTCAGTATGGATATTTCATATTTATGCCATACCTCTCATCGGTTGATCTCCTGTTGATCATTATTTACATACTTATAGTAGTATGTCATTATGGATATTTTATGTTATGCCATATCTTTTATTCTATGTCATACTCTGTTCGAGTTTTTTATACTCCGTTCGAGTTTTCATACTCCGTTCGAGTTTTCATACTCTTATCTTGTGATTTCTGGATTTCTTGTGTAGATTTCTAGAATTTGTGCTTCACCAACTTTCGTGATTTCTATTGATAAGTTTTATCAATTCTTGTGCATTGGTGAATTCGTGTGTTATTGACTTGTTATGAATTCAAGTTTAGGGTATGATATCCCTTTCTATCTTTGAGAAGATTCTTGTGACATTTTTGATGAACGAAAATTCATTGGTATTATATTTTGATGCCAATTATTTCGATGAAATTTTGACGTATGTCGAAGTTGCTACTGACATTGCTATTTTAATCACGTGTTTTAAAAATTTGTTATTCTTCAAAATATTTCAAAATATAAATCAAAATTGTTTTCAAAATTTTTACGATTTGCGCTTTCAAAAGAATGAGGAAGCGAATTAAACGTTTCAGAAAAAAATCGAGGACTATGACCCCTTTCTTTTACTGATTCGCTTAATTCCGGACTTGTCCGTTTGAGAACGTAAAATGTTATTTATTTAAAATACACAATTTTGCACTTTCAAGGAAACGATGAAGTGAATTAAACGATTTAGTAAAACTCGTGGTTATGGGTCATGTGCGTTTGCTATTTCGGTTAATTTCGGACTTGTTAATTGAAAATTTGTGATTTCTGATTATCGCTTGTGATAATCAGATAATTGAGATTTAATTATCGTTTTGATAATTGAATATTTATGATTTCTGATTATAGTTTTTGATAATCAGATAATTGAGATTTAATTATCGTTTTGATAATTGAATATTTATGATTTCTGATTATAGTTTTTGATAATCAGATATTTATTGTTTCTAATTATCGTTTGTGATAATTAGATAGTTGTGTTTAATTATCGTTTGTGATAATTAAACATTTGTGATTTGAGATTTGATTATCAATTGTGATAATTAAACATTTGTGATTTGAGATTTGATTATCAATTGTGATAATTAAATATTTGTGATTTGAAATTTGATTACCGTTGTGGTAATTTCTGATTATCGTTTTGATAATCGGATGTTTGTGATTTCTGATTTATCGTTTTTGATAATCAGATATTTATTGTTTCTAATTATCGTTTGTGATAATTAGATAGTTGTGTTTAATTATCCTTTGTGATAATTAAACATTTGTGATTTGAGATTTGATTATCAATTGTGATAATTAAACATTTGTGATTTGAGATTTGATTATCAATTGTGATAATTAAATATTTGTGATTTGAAATTTGATTACCGTTGTGGTAATTTCTGATTATCGTTTTGATAATCGGATGTTTGTGATTTCTGATTTATCGTTTTTGATAATCAGATATTTATTGTTTCTAATTATCGTTTGTGATAATTAGATATTTGTGGTTTAATTATCGTTTGTGATAATTGAACATTTGAGATTTGAGATTTGATTATCAATTGTGGTAATTAAATATTTGTGATTTCTGATTATCGTTTTTGATAATCAGATATTTGTTGTTTTTGATTATCATTTGTGATAATTAAATATCTGTGATTTGAGATTGATTTTCGATGTTGAAAATCGAATAGATGTTGATTTGATTATCGTTTTTGATAATCGAATATTAGTGATTTGAGATTTCTGAATTATCTATTGATGATTAGAATTTTGTTGAGAATTAGGGAATTTCTTTTATGAAATTTAAAGATTACCTTTTCATGCTCTTTATGGTGAACTTCCTATTTGAAATTTCTTCATCTTGTGGTGATGTTCTTTATGGTTGTTACCATTTGTTCATTTATTCCTTATGATTGCGAGGACGCAATTTCTTTAAGGAGGGAAGTCTGTAGCAACCCGGTATTTCGCATCGATTTATAATCGACATAAAACGATTAATATTGTCACAAATTTCTATTTGAATTTTTTAAATTTGAATTTAAATTCTTTTATAAATTTTTTTAAAGGAATTTTGGGCTTCGAAATTAAATTGTGGTCCACGTTTTCTTTTTGGGCCGTGTTAATTCTCAAAGCAAATAAACCCCCTTTCCTCCATCTTCATTTTCGTTCGACCCGATCCCCCCTTTCTCATTTTCTATTTTCCGTTCGTAACCCTTAAACCCTCAAAAGAACAAAAATGGCGGCCTCGTATCGTTTGTCCTTCATCGGCAAAAATTAGGGATTCGTGATTGTTTCGAATTGGCGTCTCGCGAGATGGTTCAGCGCTCCTTTTGGGTCAATCGTTGGCCTCCTATTTTGTTCGTCTGCTTCAATTCGAGCTCGAAAACGAGGTGAGTGATTATGTTCACTCACGTTTCTAATTCCTACTCGAGTTCTTCGCTGTTACTTAGATGTGTTGTTTTCTTTGATTTAATTAAAATCATATAAAATGATACTTTGCAATGACCTGTTCTTATTTCTGCTTGGGCTACATTTGACTTATTTGATGTTGCACATCGTTTTTGGTTTGATTCGAACTTTATTACTTTGATATCGGCTTACACTATTTGCATAGCCACTTATACTTGCTGTAGCATGCTTGAACTTGGCTGCATTATCCACATGAGATCATTCGATTTTGCTGTGCACACTCTTGTGTTGCGGTGTTCATTCATACATTAGTTTCACGGCACCATACACTTATATTATTTTCAACCTGTTGCTTGATATTGTCCTCTGTGACTGCGACACCATCATTGCACTTGGGCATTCATGTGAGGGACTTGTTCGGTTTATACTTGCCTGACCTTATTTGCAAACCTGATTTGGCGAAAATAATTTGAGTTTGGTACTGTCTAGACTTGAGACTGCTGTTTCATGATTTTGAATTCGTTTTGACTCGTGGACCTCGGCATTCCTTCGAATTGTTGCTGGTCGTTGTATATGCCTTGGGTTTCACTGCTTCATTTGCTGGTCATCAATGCCTCTGTTTTTGATCAAATTTGCATTGTTGTAAGTGTTCATTCATATTTTGATCATGACTTCATTATGGTTCCAGTTGAGCATTATATATATTGGCCATATCTCGTGCCCAAGCTCTTTGCACTTTGATGAATTCTGGAGTAAATTTTGAGTTTTGCATTGTTAGTTGCCACTTTGTTGCATAATTGAACTGGGTTGTAGCATACACTTTGTTGCATAATTGAACTGGGTTGTAGTCTGAAAAATTGTATAAGAAGATATGTATTCATGTATATTATATACGTTAATGTACTTGCATATGTAACTTCCTGAGTCGACTGTGGTAGTTGTATCATATGTACCGTGTCATATGTATTATATCAAATGTATTGTAACTGACATCAGTTATTGTATATATGAGACTTTCTATTTTATTTGTGTTCCGCATTATATTATCTGTGTAATATTTTATATTTACTGTTCTAAACTATTATGAACCATCGTAGTTCGTTTTATACTGGTATTGGGGTATGTCGATGGGAGAAAATAAAATCAGAGACGAAAAATTACGAATACTTATATATATATATCACTCCTATCGAGATAACCAGTACTAGTGTAAGGCCTAACTATTGATGGCCGCTCCTCAACAGCCTTATTCTCTGGGCTAGTTGACAGCATTACACCGTAGTGTTCTTGGCTAGCGCGGGTATAGAGGTGGGGCGTCACAGCTTGGTATCAGAGCCTGGGGTTTAGAACAAATATAAAACATAACTTGGATGGAACATATGTTACAACTATTTGTCGACGTTTAAATCTCTCGTATTTGCATATGATTGTCTTTGATTGTTAGGTATGAATTCCTGGCGCTTATTCATATGCATTTGATTTGATTCTTGTGTTTTCGGCTTTGATTAGATTTAGCCGATGATTGATTTTGTTCGAATCTCAGCGATTCTGAACTTGATATTTTATGTTTTCTTCGGCTTGAATTCCATTCAACTTTGGTCACTTTGTTTTTGAGAAATTTCTAAATTCTTGATTTTCAAGACTCTGACTTGGTTTGCCGTTGAGTCCTTTGATGATGTTGAATCGTTTTGTACTCTATTATGGCCATTAATTGTTGACTTCGACTTCGACTTGATTTTTATTTTTGTTGAAGTCATTTATGCATTTATGCTCGTTTTGCTTCGTTATCCCATTTGTTAATCGATTCTTCTTTTCCGATTAGATGTTATCTCCTTTGTTGACTTTGATAACTTCTATTTCTGGGATTTTTTTTTTTTTTTTTTTTTTTGGATATTCCTACTTTGATGGATTTAGAATCGAATTCTTTGGATTTTATTCACGTCTTCGAAGGTGAATTTTAGTGAATTGATTTGGTTTCCAAATTTAATCGATTCTTGTTAATTTCCCGATTTATTGCTATCATTTATTAGCAACTTTGATAACATTTTCTTCGGGATTTTCGTGAACATACTTTTGATGGATACAGTATCGATTTCTTTGGATTCTATTCACATATTTGCATGTGAATTCTTGTGATTGATTGTTCCTACAATCATTTTTGTGATTTGTCACTTTAAAAATATAAATGTTTCAATACCAGTAGTAAATATCAAAACTCTTTTATCAAAATGTTTTCAACTCTATTTTCAATATCAAAATCTTTTCCTAAACCGTTTTCCAATCTATTAGTATATACAAACCTTTACCTCACTCGGATGAGAAATCTAATTAAACGACTTAGTAAAACAAGTGGTATGAAACGCTTGCGTTCACTTCGTCGGTTAATTTTTGGACTTGTTCGATTGAACCACTTGTGACATTTTTCTAGTGAAGATCTACAGTTTGTTCGTAAATATTTAAGTTAAGCTAGTGGTTATGGGACATGAAGCTAAACTTTTATATTTACTAGCTTAGTGTAATTGACACTTCTCGTTGATCTTGATGATCGCTTTATGAATTAGACTAGCAATTGCGTGATGTCTCTTTCATTGCGAGGTTAGACTAGACACCACTTGTGTGATTCCATTCACACATACCTTTCTGCTTTTTGGTTAGTCTTGACCTCAATTTGTGTGATTCCATTCACACATGCTTAGTGTAATTGACACTCCTCGTTGATCATGATGATCGTTCTGATGGTCAGACTAGACACCACTTGTGTGATTCCATTCACACATACCTTTCTGCTTTTTGGTTAGTCTTGACCTCAATCTGTGTGATTCCATTCACACATGCGGGGTAGCTCCCCATGTTCTTCGGACCGTCATGTGATAGGCCTCTTTCCCTTTTTCTGTGATTTCTAGATTCCTTATGTTGATTTCTGGAAATTTTATGCTTCACCTATTCTTGTGCATTGGTGAATTCATATGTTATTGATTGTCATGAGTACAAATTTGGGGTATGTTACCTCTTTGGATCTTTGAGAAGATTCTTGTGATATTGATTATCTCTTATCGGTTGATCTCCTGTTGATCATTATTTGCATACTTATAGTCGTATGTCAGTATGGATATTTCATATTTATGCCATACCTCTCATCGGTTGATCTCCTGTTGATCATTATTTACATACTTATAGTAGTATGTCATTATGGATATTTTATGTTATGCCATATCTTTTATTCTATGTCATACTCTGTTCGAGTTTTTTATACTCCGTTCGAGTTTTCATACTCCGTTCGAGTTTTCATACTCTTATCTTGTGATTTCTGGATTTCTTGTGTAGATTTCTAGAATTTGTGCTTCACCAACTTTCGTGATTTCTATTGATAAGTTTTATCAATTCTTGTGCATTGGTGAATTCGTGTGTTATTGACTTGTTATGAATACAAGTTTAGGGTATGATATCCCTTTCTATCTTTGAGAAGATTCTTGTGACATTTTTGATGAACGAAAATTCATTGGTATTATATTTTGATGCCAATTATTTCGATGAAATTTTGACGTATGTCGAAGTTGCTACTGACATTGCTATTTTAATCACGTGTTTTAAAAATTTGTTATTCTTCAAAATATTTCAAAATATAAATCAAAATTGTTTTCAAAATTTTTACGATTTGCGCTTTCAAAAGAATGAGGAAGCGAATTAAACGTTTCAGAAAAAAATCGAGGACTATGACCCCTTTCTTTTACTGATTCGCTTAATTCCGGACTTGTCCGTTTGAGAACGTAAAATGTTATTTATTTAAAATACACAATTTTGCACTTTCAAGGAAACGATGAAGTGAATTAAACGATTTAGTAAAACTCGTGGTTATGGGTCATGTGCGTTTGCTATTTCGGTTAATTTCGGACTCGTTAATTGAAAATTTGTGATTTCTGATTATCGCTTGTGATAATCAGATAATTGAGATTTAATTATCGTTTTGATAATTGAATATTTATGATTTCTGATTATAGTTTTTGATAATCAGATAATTGAGATTTAATTATCGTTTTGATAATTGAATATTTATGATTTCTGATTATAGTTTTTGATAATCAGATATTTATTGTTTCTAATTATCGTTTGTGATAATTAGATAGTTGTGTTTAATTATCGTTTGTGATAATTAAACATTTGTGATTTGAGATTTGATTATCAATTGTGATAATTAAACATTTGTGATTTGAGATTTGATTATCAATTGTGATAATTAAATATTTGTGATTTGAAATTTGATTACCGTTGTGGTAATTTCTGATTATCGTTTTGATAATCGGATGTTTGTGATTTCTGATTTATCGTTTTTGATAATCAGATATTTATTGTTTCTAATTATCGTTTGTGATAATTAGATAGTTGTGTTTAATTATCGTTTGTGATAATTAAACATTTGTGATTTGAGATTTGATTATCAATTGTGATAATTAAACATTTGTGATTTGAGATTTGATTATCAATTGTGATAATTAAATATTTGTGATTTGAAATTTGATTACCGTTGTGGTAATTTCTGATTATCGTTTTGATAATCGGATGTTTGTGATTTCTGATTTATCGTTTTTGATAATCAGATATTTATTGTTTCTAATTATCGTTTGTGATAATTAGATATTTGTGGTTTAATTATCGTTTGTGATAATTGAACATTTGAGATTTGAGATTTGATTATCAATTGTGGTAATTAAATATTTGTGATTTCTGATTATCGTTTTTGATAATCAGATATTTGTTGTTTTTGATTATCATTTGTGATAATTAAATATCTGTGATTTGAGATTGATTTTCGATGTTGAAAATCGAATAGATGTTGATTTGATTATCGTTTTTGATAATCGAATATTAGTGATTTGAGATTTCTGAATTATCTATTGATGATTAGAATTTTGTTGAGAATTAGGGAATTTCTTTTATGAAATTTAAAGATTACCTTTTCATGCTCTTTATGGTGAACTTCCTATTTGAAATTTCTTCATCTTGTGGTGATGTTCTTTGTGGTTGTTACCATTTGTTCATTTATTCCTTATGATTGCGAGGACGCAATTTCTTTAAGGAGGGAAGTCTGTAGCAACCCGGTATTTCGCATCGATTTATAATCGACATAAAACGATTAATATTGTCACAAATTTCTATTTGAAGTTTTTAAATTTGAATTTAAATTCTTTTATAAATTTTTTTAAAGGAATTTTGGGCTTCGAAATTAAATTGTGGTCCACGTTTTCTTTTTGGGCCGTGTTAATTCTCAAAGCAAATAAACCCCCTTTCCTCCATCTTCATTTTCGTTCGACCCGATCCCCCCTTTCTCATTTTCTATTTTCCGTTCGTAACCCTTAAACCCTCAAAAGAACAAAAATGGCGGCCTCGTATCGTTTGTCCTTCATCGGCAAAAATTAGGGCTTCGTGATTGTTTCGAATTGGCGTCTCGCGAGATGGTTCAGCGCTCCTTTTGGGTCAATCGTTGGCCTCCTATTTTGTTCGTCTGCTTCAATTCGAGCTCGAAAACGAGGTGAGTGATTCTGTTCACTCACGTTTCTAATTCCTACTCGAGTTCTTCGCTGTTACTTAGATGTGTTGTTTTCTTTGATTTAATTAAAATCATATAAAATGATACTTTGCAATGACCTGTTCTTATTTCTGCTTGGGCTACATTTGACTTATTTGATGTTGCACATCGTTTTTGGTTTGATTCGAACTTTATTACTTTGATATCGGCTTACACTATTTGCATAGCCACTTATACTTGCTGTAGCATGCTTGAACTTGGCTGCATTATCCACATGAGATCATTCGATTTTGCTGTGCACACTCTTGTGTTGCGGTGTTCATTCATACATTAGTTTCACGGCACCATACACTTATATTATTTTCAACCTGTTGCTTGATATTGTCCTCTGTGACTGCGACACCATCATTGCACTTGGGCATTCATGTGAGGGACTTGTTCGGTTTATACTTGCCTGACCTTATTTGCAAACCTGATTTGGCGAAAATAATTTGAGTTTGGTACTGTCTAGACTTGAGACTGCTGTTTCATGATTTTGAATTCGTTTTGACTCGTGGACCTCGGCATTCCTTCGAATTGTTGCTGGTCGTTGTATATGCCTTGGGTTTCACTGCTTCATTTGCTGGTCATCAATGCCTCTGTTTTTGATCAAATTTGCATTGTTGTAAGTGTTCATTCATATTTTGATCATGACTTCATTATGGTTCCAGTTGAGCATTATATATATTGGCCATATCTCGTGCCCAAGCTCTTTGCACTTTGATGAATTCTGGAGTAAATTTTGAGTTTTGCATTGTTAGTTGCCACTTTGTTGCATAATTGAACTGGGTTGTAGCATACACTTTGTTGCATAATTGAACTGGGTTGTAGTCTGAAAAATTGTATAAGAAGATATGTATTCATGTATATTATATACGTTAATGTACTTGCATATGTAACTTCCTGAGTCGACTGTGGTAGTTGTATCATATGTACCGTGTCGTATGTATTATATCAAATGTATTGTAACTGACATCAGTTATTGTATATATGAGACTTTCTATTTTATTTGTGTTCCGCATTATATTATCTGTGTAATATTTTATATTTACTGTTCTAAACTATTATGAACCATCGTAGTTCGTTTTATACTGGTATTGGGGTATGTCGATGGGAGAAAATAAAATCAGAGATGAAAAATTATGAATACTTATATATATATCACTCCTATCGAGATAACCAGTACTAGTGTAAGGCCTAACTATTGATGGCCGCTCCTCAACAGCCTTATTCTCCGGGCTAGTTGACAGCATTACACCGTAGTGTTCTTGGCTAGCGCGGGTATAGAGGTGGGACGTCACAGTAGGTCAAACATTAAAGTAGAAAAAAATCAACTTTTGCGGAAATATAAATTTTCCAGATCCAGATCTAAGCATATAGTAAATAGAACAATATTGATAATCACGATTACTATAGCAACTTAAATAATATGAATATTAAACTTGAATCATATTAACACTAATAATCATTATCATCATCATAGTAAAATCACAAACATTATATCATATATCTATGCTAGTTTTGTTTTATATATTGATGGATAATCATGAATTCTAAAACCTTGCTTTGATACCACATGTAATCTATATCTTGTGAATAACATAAACCCTAAGATCTAGAATTACATGATTATCACATATGTAATGAATTAATAAAACATACCTCCAAACATCTTGTATACGAATCAGCAATGGTTGTTGTCGAAAGCTGTTTCAATGGAGAAAGGAAATGGCTTCTCTCTCTTTTCCTATATCTTTCTTTATGTGATTTCTATATCCTTTGTGATGGGCAAAGGTTAATATTTATAGGTAGAGAACAACTTTTCAGATTTGTGGACTTAATCTTGATCGTCCATCAAGATCAAGATGAGAGAAATTAATGCTCTAGATTATAACCGTTTTATTTATTAGCATATTAATAGGAAAACCCTTTAGATTCTACTGACCACATAATGAGGAATGAAACGTTTGAGGAAGGAAACGGTCCATTAATGTACCACATAATGAGGAAGGAAACAGTCCATTAATGTACCACATAATGAGGAAGGAAACGGTCCATTAATGTTTTCGCATTAATTTCCTTACAAAACGGTCAAATTTCCTTACAAATAATATTTATAATTAAAGTTTATACTGTAATTTTAATATTAAATGGTAAATTAACATATATGAAAAGTGCAAAAAGCTGTGCGTTTTTTTAAATTATGTTCTTCTTTTGACAAACTTAGGTTCCATTTTATTTCAAGGTAAATTACATTTTTTTATTCTAGAAAATATATTTTTATTCAAATTTTAAATCATCATACATACTAAAATCTAATTAATATAAGAAATGTGCATAAAATGCAAGCAACTGTGCAGTTTGTAGAACTTATGATGCGGGCTTTTTGAAAATTTAACCTATGATTATGTTAATGTTGTTTAAATTTATACAATCTTTTGTTAAACAAAAATATTTACAGTAAATATTTTTTTTGCATTTAATTCCGATAAAGTTTAAAATGTTTGAAAAGTGCAAGTAGATGTGCGTTTTGTTGTCATTGAGCTGAGTTTTTGACACTTTTATGCTACAATTCTTTTTATATTGTAGAAAATTTATTTTCATTAAAATTTTAATTCATCATACTTAAATTTAATTTATATAAGAAATATGCAGAAAATGCAAGCAGCTGTGTACTTAAAATTTAAAATGTTACTAAAGCACAAATAGCTATGCGCTTTGTAAATATCAAAGTCGGATTTTGAAATATTTATGTTTCAGTTTCCTTATTTTCTACAAATTTACTACAACTTAGAAAATAATATTTATAATTAAAGTTTATAATGTAATTTTAAAGTTAAATGGTAATTAAAATATATGAAAAGTGCAAAAAGCTGTTCGTTTTTTTTAAATTATGTTCTGCTTTTGACAAACTTAGCATCCATTTTATTTCAAGGTAGATTACATTTTTTTATATTCCATAAAATATATTTTCAATAAATCATCATACTAAAATTTAACTACTATAAGAAATGTGCATAAAATGCAGGCAGCTATGCAATTAAATTTAAAATGTTTCAAAAGCATAAATAACTGTGCGCTTTGTAAATATTAAGGTCGGGTTTTGAAATATTTATGCTTCAGTTCTTTTATTTTTTTACAAATCTATTACAAGTCAGAAAATAATATTTATAATTGAAGTTTATACTGTAATTTTAATGTTAAATGGTAAATTAACATATATGAGAAGTACAAAAAGCTGTGCGTTTTTTTTAAAATTATGTTTTGCTTTTGAAAACTTAGGTTCCATTTTATTTCAAGGTAGATTACATTTTTTTTATATTCTAAAAAATATATTTTCATTCAAATTTTAATTCATCATATTAAAATTTAATTAATATAAGAAATGTGCATAAAATGCAAGCAACTGTGCAGTTTGTAGAACTTATGATGTGCGTTTTTTGAAAATTTAACCTATGATTATCTTAATGTTGTTTAAATTTCTAAAATATTTTATTAAACAAAAAAATTTGCAGTAAAAAATTTCTTGGCATTTAATTCACAATAAAGTTTAAAATGTTTCAAAAGCACAAGTAGGTGTGCACTATATTGTTATTGAGCTGAGTTTTTGAAACTTTTGTGCTACAATTTTTTTTATATTGTAGAAAATATATTTTCATTAAAATTTTAGTTTATCATACTAAAATTTAATTTATATAAAAAATATGCACAAAATGCACGCAATTGTGCAATTAAAATTTAAAATGTTTCTAAAGCGCAAATAGCTGTGCGCTTTGTAAATATCAAAATCGGGTTTTGAAATATTTATGCTTCAGTTTCCTTATTTTCTACAAATTTAGTACAATTCAGAAAATAATATTTATAATTAAAGTTTATACTGTAATTTTAATGTTAAATGGTAAATTAAAATATATGAAAAGTGCAAAAAGCTGTTCGTTTTTTTCAAAATTATGTTCTGCTTTTGACAAACTGAGCATCCATTTCATTTCAATGCAGATTACATTTTTTTATATTCTACAAAATATATTTTCATTCATCATACTAAAATTTTATTGGTATAAGAAATGTGCATAAAATGCAAGTAACCGTGCAATTAAAATTTAAAATGTATCAAAAGCGCAAATAGCAGTGCACTTTGTAAATATTTAAGGTCAGGTTTTGAAATATTTATGCTTCAGTTTATTATTTTTTACAAATCTATTACAACTCAGAAAATATTATTTATAATTAATGTTTATACTGTGATTTTAAAGTTAGATGCTGACATATATGAAAAGTGCAAAAGGCTATGCGTTTTTTGTTAAATTATGTTTTGCTTTTGACAAACTTAGGTTCCATTTTATTTTAAGGTAGAATACCTTTTTTTATATTCTAGAAAATATATTTTCATTCAAATTTTAATTCAACATACTAAAATTTAATTAATATAAGAAATGTGCATAAAATGTGTAACATCCCGAAATTTTTGAATATACTAAAATTAGATGCTGTGCGTTTTTTTAAATTATGTTCTTCTTTTGACAAACTTAGGTTCCATTTTATTTCAAGGTAAATTACATTTTTTTATTCTAGAAAATATATTTTTATTCAAATTTTAAATCATCATACATACTAAAATCTAATTAATATAAGAAATGTGCATAAAATGCAAGCAACTGTGCAGTTTGTAGAACTTATGATGCGGGCTTTTTGAAAATTTAACCTATGATTATGTTAATGTTGTTTAAATTTATACAATCTTTTGTTAAACAAAAATATTTACAGTAAATATTTTTTTTGCATTTAATTCCGATAAAGTTTAAAATGTTTGAAAAGTGCAAGTAGATGTGCGTTTTGTTGTCATTGAGCTGAGTTTTTGACACTTTTATGCTACAATTCTTTTTATATTGTAGAAAATTTATTTTCATTAAAATTTTAATTCATCATACTTAAATTTAATTTATATAAGAAATATGCAGAAAATGCAAGCAGCTGTGTACTTAAAATTTAAAATGTTACTAAAGCACAAATAGCTATGCGCTTTGTAAATATCAAAGTCGGATTTTGAAATATTTATGTTTCAGTTTCCTTATTTTCTACAAATTTACTACAACTTAGAAAATAATATTTATAATTAAAGTTTATAATGTAATTTTAAAGTTAAATGGTAATTAAAATATATGAAAAGTGCAAAAAGCTGTTCGTTTTTTTTAAATTATGTTCTGCTTTTGACAAACTTAGCATCCATTTTATTTCAAGGTAGATTACATTTTTTTATATTCCATAAAATATATTTTCAATAAATCATCATACTAAAATTTAACTACTATAAGAAATGTGCATAAAATGCAGGCAGCTATGCAATTAAATTTAAAATGTTTCAAAAGCATAAATAACTGTGCGCTTTGTAAATATTAAGGTCGGGTTTTGAAATATTTATGCTTCAGTTCTTTTATTTTTTTACAAATCTATTACAAGTCAGAAAATAATATTTATAATTGAAGTTTATACTGTAATTTTAATGTTAAATGGTAAATTAACATATATGAGAAGTACAAAAAGCTGTGCGTTTTTTTTAAAATTATGTTTTGCTTTTGAAAACTTAGGTTCCATTTTATTTCAAGGTAGATTACATTTTTTTTATATTCTAAAAAATATATTTTCATTCAAATTTTAATTCATCATATTAAAATTTAATTAATATAAGAAATGTGCATAAAATGCAAGCAACTGTGCAGTTTGTAGAACTTATGATGTGCGTTTTTTGAAAATTTAACCTATGATTATCTTAATGTTGTTTAAATTTCTAAAATATTTTATTAAACAAAAAAATTTGCAGTAAAAAATTTCTTGGCATTTAATTCACAATAAAGTTTAAAATGTTTCAAAAGCACAAGTAGGTGTGCACTATATTGTTATTGAGCTGAGTTTTTGAAACTTTTGTGCTACAATTTTTTTTATATTGTAGAAAATATATTTTCATTAAAATTTTAGTTTATCATACTAAAATTTAATTTATATAAAAAATATGCACAAAATGCACGCAATTGTGCAATTAAAATTTAAAATGTTTCTAAAGCGCAAATAGCTGTGCGCTTTGTAAATATCAAAATCGGGTTTTGAAATATTTATGCTTCAGTTTCCTTATTTTCTACAAATTTAGTACAATTCAGAAAATAATATTTATAATTAAAGTTTATACTGTAATTTTAATGTTAAATGGTAAATTAAAATATATGAAAAGTGCAAAAAGCTGTTCGTTTTTTTCAAAATTATGTTCTGCTTTTGACAAACTGAGCATCCATTTCATTTCAATGCAGATTACATTTTTTTATATTCTACAAAATATATTTTCATTCATCATACTAAAATTTTATTGGTATAAGAAATGTGCATAAAATGCAAGTAACCGTGCAATTAAAATTTAAAATGTATCAAAAGCGCAAATAGCAGTGCACTTTGTAAATATTTAAGGTCAGGTTTTGAAATATTTATGCTTCAGTTTATTATTTTTTACAAATCTATTACAACTCAGAAAATATTATTTATAATTAATGTTTATACTGTGATTTTAAAGTTAGATGCTGACATATATGAAAAGTGCAAAAGGCTATGCGTTTTTTGTTAAATTATGTTTTGCTTTTGACAAACTTAGGTTCCATTTTATTTTAAGGTAGAATACCTTTTTTTATATTCTAGAAAATATATTTTCATTCAAATTTTAATTCAACATACTAAAATTTAATTAATATAAGAAATGTGCATAAAATGTGTAACATCCCGAAATTTTTGAATATAAAATTGGTAATGTATTTGAACTTTTGGAATTTAAATTGAGAATTTCAAGAAAAAAATAAATGTTGTTAATGTTAATATTATAAAGATGCATAGGATTTAAATTAACATATATAGTTAAGTTTAAATAAATAGATAATAATAATGATAATTAAATAAAAGAACATATATTTTCTAAAAAAAACAATAAAATTAAAATTTGCTGTAAACAAAGATGTAGACATAAGGAAAATATAAAACTAAAACAAGACTCTTCCATATAACAAAGTAAGGTAAATTTGTATATAAAAAAAAAAAATTGAAAGTAAACAAAACAACACATACATATAAAAAAAAATAAACAAAATAGTATGCTGTAAGATACAAGTGTACAGGGAAGCATTACAAAGCATGCTTCATTTAATGCCATTACTCTAGTAACCTTAAGCAAAACATTAACTGTGAATCCATGCTTCATTAAATGCATTTACTGTCTAGCATAGATAAAGATCACATCAACCTGTACAAAATTCCCTCTATAAACAAGAACATTTGTTTCAGTTTTATTTCTTTCAACTTAGCAAAGAATAGGAAATAAACTTGGAAAAAATTATATACAAGTTCAAACAAATTGCTGAAGAAAGGATAAAGAAAAAAAAGAAACAAACCAGAGAGGAAGACTTAGAACTACAGCTTCAAAATCAAATATAGTCTCTGCTTATCAATATATTCAAGTGAGTAAAAAAATTTACTTCAGGATTTAGATAGATTGTGGGAATGATTTATATTGAGTTGCTTATAAATTTCTCTCAGTTTTGTTCTGCATATGTATACACATATCAAACTGTCTGAAACTTCCATTCCTTCTCTGATTGAATCACAGGGTTGTATTACACAAGGAAACACTTAAATCCTTATCATCTGATTAGAATTAGCCTTTGATTTCAAAACTAAGTAGCAGTGCTTATGTATGAATTATAAGTAAATAGTTTATGAAGCATGAGTATATTCAGTATGAAACCTTATTTTTTTTTCCAGAGGAAATCTTAAATTTTGACAAATTTCGAGTATCACAATTTTGAGATTGGATTATATAATGTGAATCTGCATTAGAAGATAGGAATTTTAAGCTGTGTTTGATGATTTTTAAGCATGTGGTTCAAGAGCAGATCGTTGACGACTGGAAAAGGGTTTACGGTCGAATTCAGGTGGTCGGAGGTACTAGGGAGGCCGGAGTTTCTCGAGAAGGTAGAGGAGCTTACGGGGTATCGGAGAAAAATATTGGGGTGGTCGGAAGGTCAACGTGGCGGCGGCGGCGAGTGGTTTCTTTCCAGAAACCTAGTTTTGTTAGTAGTTTTTAATTTGATTCGTTTTCCCTCTGTGGTTGATCGAGTGGCACATGGTCTGGGGAAATGATGGCTGAGTGGATGACGAGTCATCGGCCGGAGTTAGGAACCTTCAGGTGGTCGAGGCGTCGAGTTCGAGGCGGAGTTTGGCGACTGGGTTGGTTTCAGTTAGTAGTGAGAGAGCTCGATTTCGATTCGCTTTCGAATTCGAATATTTGTGAAGTTGGAAGGCTAGTGGGGATCGACTGTGATGTGCGGGGGGTCTCGGTGATGGTCAACGACCATCCAAACGCCTGGACACGTGCACGCGATGACCTTCGTATCAGCATTGTGTGTGAGTTAGGGGAGACGTAGTTTTCTCGGGTTCGAATCGGGGTAGCCTATGGGTTTACTCGAAGAAACTGGGAAATGGTGAAACCCGAAGTCAAACGCGTGAATAATTTCTTTTGGCTCGGGGAAGTTGTTAATAAGGATTGGGTTGCTAAGCCTATTGCCTGGCTTCAGAAAAAAGACTGTTTAAAACCTGGGTTTTGGAATAATCTTGTTTTGAATTTAATTTGTTTTAAAATAACTTAGAAGTGATATGTGAATTAAGTAATTTTGAACTACATTTAAGTGAACCTGAAATCGTTTCAGGTTTCTAAAAAAATAAAAATAAAAATAAATAAATAAAATAAAATAAAATATGTAAAAGTAGAAGCAAGATTTAATAACAGGTATTTTAAACAAAGTTTAAAGTTGAATTCAAATGATTTTCTTATATCCTAAATTTAAAAATGAGAATTTAAAACATAAAACCAGATTTAAACTAAGTTTTAAATTAAAGGGATCGTAGATTCAAGTTTTACTTGAATGTGGAATTTAAATAAGTTTTATAAATTTAAAATGTTAAATCAAATTTAAATAAAGTATGTTTAAACATGATTGGGTTTCAAATAAAGGATTAAACTTACTTTATATAGATTCTTTTATAAAAAAATGATTTCTTAACATTGAATGAAAAGTAAATAAATTTGTTTAACAAAATAAAAATAAAAATTATAAGTTAAATAATTGAATTAAGATAATTTAAGTTAATTAATGATTAAGCTTGTTGTAGTCGAAATGAATTTCTGAATAATAAAGATTTCTAAATGTTAAATTAGATAAATCACAAATTATTTTGGAAGACAACCATGGATGATTAAATTGATTTATTAAATCCCATTCGCTTTAATTTGTAAACAATTAACTATTGCTATGCACTAGGTTGATATTTCTGTTGTGACTGTGATACGGTGTGATGCACTGTGACTATGATTTGTTCTGTATTGATGTGAAAACCTTTATGCCGTAAAACGACATTTAAACTTCGATGCGACAGGGAATCGGATTCTAGTGAGTATCCGAAACTCACATCGAACCCTAAATATGAATATTTGTAATTGACATATCCATGAGTTTTAAAAATATTGCGCTCACTATTCGGGTTAACCGGGAAAAGACTTTGGGGTCGTATAACCCATTCCGAATATGTGATACGTCGTTATGAATTGCATTTGATGACCGGTGTTGAAGACCGGATATTTTTGAAAGCGAAAGGACAACTCGTCGAATGTCTTTGCATCGACTGGTCCCCGGTATAGAGACTCCATATGTGATGGGAAGTCCGAACGTGATTAGTGAATATTCGGATTGCAAGGACTTCTTTGTAAGTGCCTTCGGTTCTGTTCGAGCCCGGAACAGACTTGTATGGATAGTATGTCTGACATTACAAATTGAGAAATAAAGCCGATTTCTTTCAAATATATTTCTGTTGGTGGCGGAGAATTTATTCTCTTAGCTTAACACCCTTCTCTGAGACGTACGAGCTCAGAGGTTATGTAGTTGAATGTTATCAGCGATATATTCCCAATTTGGTAATGTGACATGTTGAGTGTTGCTGTGAAATGATCATTGTGTTGATTATTTGTGATAGGATCATTTATTTGATCGTCTATCCTGGTGATCATTTTTATGATCATTTGTTGACCCAAAGCACAGCTTTTGAGCGTGACTTTGTGGATGAGACTTCGTCGGGCCTCACACCCCGAAATGGTCAAAACAGGAAAGATGCGGCAAGGTTATGAGGGGTAGCTCCCTTTAGGGTATGTCATTTCCTTCTGGAAAGGGTGGTATCATGGTATGGAGCCCAGATACTTACTCATGTTGATACACTATATCTATTACTGTGTGGTGTTGTTGGTTGTCGAGCGCTCGAATAAAGGTCCAATGGGACCGGGGGATGACATATTCGTGTAGTAGTTACCTAGTGATAAAGGTAACCCGGCCTTATGTTGGCAGAGAGCTGGTTAAGTTCTCGGGACGTCCTGCCAGAGGCGTTTCCATGTGGCAATAGGAAGTTCCTTGGCCTGACCATTTGTTGGAAATCCAAAGAAACAATACGAGCCCTGTACGGTTTTAGTTGTAAAACCTGTCATGCAGCGTGGCGGTAACCTGCCACAAAACATGGTAGCTATAGTAGGCATAGTTCGGAATGTCTATGCTGGCTAAGATTAATATTCTATTTTCGAAATGATTTACTTCACTATGCACTAGTATAATATCAAAGAATTCTTTTCTCGTACCAAGCATATTTAACTATCATAAGAAGAAATCTCCTCCAATTCTGCGTTTGCATTGTGTGTGTGGCGGGAGGTCTTATGGTAGTTCCATTTTTAAAAGCATTCCGAAAATTCTTTTATAAATCTTGTTTTATTTAAATGCAACTGTTTTTGTTTACTCATACCAGTCCCATGACTGATCCGGAGTTTATTGTTTTTTTTCCTAAACTCTGGGTGCCCATTATTTCCACACGGGCAGCCTAGTAGCAGGTTTCTGTATTTTGGAGGAGAGATATTTTGGAGCTTTTTATCTTGGAGATATCTTAGGAGCTTTTGGAGATTTCAGGTGTTAGTTTTTGGGAGTTCGTTATCATCTCTCTCTTTTGAGAACTTTTGGATATATGTTCACTGTTGTGTTATCATGATGTTGTATTTGGAGTTGTGCTGTATGTATTATGTACTCTGTTGCAGTAAGGATATTATGTTGATGTTATAACTGTGATGATTATGATATTGATTCTATTCCGCTGTTTTATATTCATCTAATTGTTGTTATAAGCTCCGGCGATGCGAATTTGGTGTCGTTTATCGGACATCGAGTTTGGGTCGTCACAAGTAGTATCGGAGCTCCAGGTTGAATAAGAACTTTAGCTATGGAGTATAACACATTAGATGGCTCATTAGAGATAGGGTGAAGTATACCCTAGAATGAGTATAACCAAGACTGAAACTTTAAACTTTCTTAGTCTATTTCTTTTTACTACTGATATTCCTTAAGATATCTCGTCTGTATATCTAAATCAATTTTCTTACTAATCTCAGATAGTGAAAATGAGTGGACGCAGAGGAAGAGTTAGGGGTCGGGGGAATGCTGTAGCACCTAATCAAATTCCCCCAGCCGCAGAAGCAATAATAGATATTCAGCAGCAGCCGGACTTGGATGATTTATATAAGAAGTTCGAAAAGCTTGGTGGCAAACCGTTCACCGGCAAGGAGTCAATTATTGAGGCTCAAGTTTGGGTAAGATCGTGTGAGAAGATTTTTAAAGGTCTAAGACTGCAGGATGAGCAGAAAAGACTTATAGCTTCATGGCAACTCCAAGGAGAAGCTTCAGCTTGGTGGGAAACCATCATTATAGATGAACCCGAGGAAGAATTTACTTGGGATCGTTTTAAGGAAGTGTTTGAAAAACGTTACATGCCATCGGCGGGAATTTCCAGAATGTATCAGGAATTTCTGGATTTGAAACAAGGAAGTTTGTCGTTTGAAGAATACTTGAATAAATTCAGCGAACTATCTCGGTTTGGCCCGGAATTGCTAAACACACTTCTTAAGAAAAACGAAAGGTTTATCCGTGGAATGAACCAGGAATATCATGAAAGAATGACGGGCCACGTTAAAGAATCTTTTTTGGATTTAGTTGATATGGGTTACAGTTACGCCACACTTGATATACAAGAAGCCCCAGCAGAAAAGGGAAATTCGGGCAACCAAAATTGGAAGAAGCGGAAATTTGGAGGTAAGAAACCATGGCAGGGCAACGAGAAAAGGAAGAGCATTCATGGTAGTACAGCAGAGGAAGTCACTTGTTTTAATTGCTTGGAGAAGGGCCACTATTCGAGCAGATGTACGAAGCCTAAGAAACAAGTCAGTCAATCCACTCAAGCAAAACCTAGGAAGTGCTATTACTGTCAGAAAGAGGGGCATGAAGTTAAAGACTGTCCAACTATGAAACAAGCTCAAACAGCAAAGGTATACGCAGTCAAGGACCAACCTGCAACTTCCAAAGCAGGAAAAGGAAAAGAAGTTCTGGAAGGTAATCTTATCATTTATGATAGAATTGTTAGAGTTCTATTTGATACGGGCGCTACACATAGTTTTATCTCTCAGCAAGCCATTAAAGAATTAAATCTTGAACCTGATTTTGTTGATGAGCCTATATGCGTAAGGAATCCAGTTGGAGGGCCTGCGAATCTTTGTCTTCGATGTAGGGACGTTCCTATCTCATATTCTCATTATCAATTCCCCATTGGTCTCTTCGTTCTTGATTTTAGCGAGTTTGAAGTCTTACTCGGAATGGATTGGCTAGAAAAATATGAAGCCAGATTGGATTGCAGCAATCGATTGATTTCGATTAAAACCGAATTTGGGAATTTCATCGAAATTTCTTGTGAGGACCCTAGTCCTAAAAGGGAAGGGTTGATGTATAATTTGGGTTATCCTGAACCCAGTTTGGAGTCTATACCAATTGTTAGAGATTTTCCGGACGTATTCGAAGAAGTGAAATCTTTACCTCCTCACCGAGAAATAGAATTTAGAATTGACCTTGTACCTAATGCTCGTCCTGTTGTTCACGCAAATCGCAGGATGGCACCCAGGGAAAAGATTGAATTGGTTCATCAAACTGATGAGCTACGAGCAAAAGGATTAATTCGACCCAGTGTTTCTGAATGGGGCTCGGCCGTCGTATTTGTTGCTAAATCGGACGGATCTTTAAGATTGTGTGTGGATTACCGCGATCTCAATAAACAAACTCTTAAGAACAAATTTCCTCTACCAAGAATTGATGATCTATTTGATCAATTGCACAGCGCTCGTTTCTTTTCAAAGATGGATCTAGCCCAAGGATTCCATCAACTACGAATCGCCGAAGATTGTGTACCTTTAACTGCTTTCAGGGGTCCCAATATGTTTTACGAATGGTTAGTTATGCCTTTCGGGCTAACCAATGCTCCAGCATACTTCGTGGATCTTATGACTCGTGTGTTTCGGGAAGTTTTGAATAAATTTGTTCTTGTATTTATCGATGATATCCTAATCTACTCCAAAACCGAAGAAGAACATGCTGAACATCTCAGAATGGTTTTGGAAATCTTGAGAAGGAATATCTTATTTGCAAAATTTTCCAAATGCCACTTTTGGGTCAGAGAAGTCAAATTCCTTGGCCATATTGTTAATGAAGGAGGAATTTCGGTAGATCCTAGCAAAATTTCCGCTATTCTTGATTGGAAACAACCCACTACTCCAAAAGAAGTTCGAAGCTTTTTGGGTTTAGCAGGTTATTACCGGAAATTCGTTCAGGATTTTTCCAAGATAGCTAGTCCGCTGACTAAGCTAACGATGAAAGATGTAAAATTTGATTGGACTTCGAAATGTGATGAAGCTTTTCAGGAGTTGAAGAAGAGATTAACCACTGCTCCTGTTCTCGCTATTATAAACGGGAATCAGGAATTATCTATTTATACTGACGCATGTGGTGATGGGGTAGGTGCAGTATTAATGCAAAATGGAAGGGTAGTTGCCTACGTGGGTAGACAATTACGTCCGCATGAGAAGAACTACCCAACGCACGATTTGGAACTTTTAGCTGTTGTTTTCGCCTTAAAGGTCTGGCGACACTATCTTCTGGGTAAGAATCCTTTTGACTTTCTTAACAATTTGTGAAATTAATTTAACTTAAACAATATACTTAATGAACTCTTCTTTTTCCAGGTGAAAAATTTGAATTATTCACCGACCATAAACCTTTGAAATATCTCTTCACCCAGAAGGATTTGAATTTGCGACAACAACATTGGTTGGAATTTCTGGCATCATATGACCTAGATATCCAATATACGCCGGGAAAAGCCAATGTGGTTGCCGACGCTTTGAGCAGAAGACATGCTGTTCTTGCATATCTTGTTATCACTCCTACTCTCCTTGAGAAGATCGCAAGACAGCAATATGAAGATGAGTTTCTTCGGAGAATTTATAAAAGAATTTGCCAAGGAGAAGACACTAGTTTCGAGATGGATAATAGAGGAGTAATAAGATTAAAAGGCAGAATTTGTGTTCCAGACTTCCCTGATCTGAAACGTGAAGTATTGGATGAATGCCACAAGTCAAAATTCAACATCCATCCAGGAGTCAACAAAATGTATCGTGATGTTAAAAGGACATTCTGGTGGAAAACGATGAAGAGAGACATATCTATTCATGTGAGTCGCTGTGCTACTTGTCAGCAAATCAAGAGCGACCAAAAGAAAGTGGCCGGTTTACTTCAACCTTTGGAAGTACCGAAATGGAAGTGGGATCAGGTATCGATGGATTTCATCGACGGATTGCCACGAACTAAGAAAGGCAATGAAGCGATTTGGGTTATTGTGGACCGTCTAACCAAAAATGCTCATTTCATTCCAGTTAAATCTACTCGGACTGCAGCAAGCTTGGCAGGTATTTATATAAAGGAAATTGTTCGCCTCCATGGGATTCCCAGCAGTATAGTGAGTGATCGTGATCCGATCTTCACTAGTAGATTTTGGGAAGCATTCCAAGACGCTTTGGGAACGAAATTAAATTTCAGTACTGCTTATCACCCACAATCTGATGGATAGACTGAAAGGGTTAACCGAATTCTAGAAGACCTATTGCGTGCTTGTGTTCATGATTTTGGTGGTTCTTGGGAGGACCATTTGCATCTGGTTGAATTCTCATATAATAATAGCTATCAGGCCAGTATAGAAATGGCTCCTTTCGAAGCTTTATATGGTCGTCCATGTCGATCACCTACATGCTGGATTGAATCAGGTGACAGACTTGTTCTTGGACCGGATATGATAAAGGAAGCCACTGAGAAGGTAGACTTTATTCGAAAGAAGTTATTAACCGCCCAAAGCCGTCAAAAGAGCTATTATGACCGACGAAGGAGAAATTTGGAATTTCAAGTTGGAGATTCTGTATTTCTGAAAGTATCTCCGATGCGGGGTGTATTGAGATTCGGAAAAACTGGAAAGTTAGCACCGCGTTATATTGGTCCTTTCCCTATTCTGGAAAGGATCGGATCTCTAGCATATCGAGTGAAATTACCAGCTGGTTGTCTGGTGTACATGATGTGTTCCACATTTCTAATCTTCGGAAATATGTGCACGATCCAGATGATATTATTGAAGAAGCTGCTCAGCAGGATCTTGAAATTACTCCTAACTTGGCAGTTAGAAGGGAACCGATAAAAATTGTAGATCGTGATGAGAAGCGATTAAGAAACAAGATTGTGAAGCTGGTCAAAGTTAAATGGAGTGGTGATCCAAAGGACTGTACTTGGGAAACTGAGGATAATATGAAGAAATCATATCCCAAATGCAGAATAGACATCTCGGCTTAAATTGTAAGTCATTTCTTTATATTTCCTAAATTCTTATATGCATTGTTTGCGTTTCTCGCTCTTTTAATTTCGAGGACGAAATTTTCTTAAGGAGGGGATATTGTAACATCCCGAAATTTTTGAATATAAAATTGGTAATGTATTTGAACTTTTGGAATTTAAATTGAGAATTTCAAGAAAAAAATAAATGTTGTTAATGTTAATATTATAAAGATGCATAGGATTTAAATTAACATATATAGTTAAGTTTAAATAAATAGATAATAATAATGATAATTAAATAAAAGAACATATTTTTTAAAAAAAAAACAATAAAATTAAAATTTGCTGTAAACAAAGATGTAGACATAAGGAAAATATAAAACTAAAACAAGACTCTTCCATATAACAAAGTAAGGTAAATTTGTATATAAAAAAAAAAATTGAAAGTAAACAAAACAACACATACATATAAAAAAAAAAAAAAAACAGTATGCTGTAAGATACAAGTGTACAGGGAAGCATTACAAAGCATGCTTCATTTAATGCCATTACTCTAGTAACCTCAAGCAAAACATTAACTGTGAATCCATGCTTCATTAAATGCATTTACTGTCTAGCATAGATAAAGATCACATCAACCTGTACAAAATTCCCTCTATAAACAAGAACATTTGTTTCAGTTTTATTTCTTTCAACTTAGCAAAGAATAGGAAATAAACTTGGAAAAAATTATATACAAGTTCAAACAAATTGCTGAAGAAAGGATAAAGAAAAAAAAGAAACAAACCAGAGAGGAAGACTTAGAACTACAGCTTCAAAATCAAATATAGTCTCTGCTTATCAATATATTCAAGTGAGTAAAAAAATTTACTTCAGGATTTAGATAGATTGTGGGAATGATTTATATTGAGTTGCTTATAAATTTCTCTCAATTTTGTTCTGCATATGTATACACATATCAAACTGTCTGAAACTTCCATTCCTTCTCTGATTGAATCACAGGGTTGTATTACACAAGGAAACACTTAAATCCTTATCATCTGATTAGAATTAGCCTTTGATTTCAAAACTAAGTAGCAGTGCTTATGCATGAATTATAAGTAAATAGTTTATGAAGCATGAGTATATTCAGTATGAAACCTTATTTTTTTTCCAGAGGAAATCTTAAATTTTGACAAATTTCGAGTATCACAATTTTGAGATTGGATTATATAATGTGAATCTGCATTAGAAGATAGGAATTTTAAGCCGTGTTTGATGATTTTTAAGCATGTGGTTCAAGAGCAGATCGTTGACGACTGGAAAAGGGTTTACGGTCGAATTCAGGTGGTCAGAGGTACTAGGGAGGCCGGAGTTTCTCGAGAAGGTAGAGGAGCTTACGGGGTATCGGAGAAAAATATTGGGGTGGTCGGAAGGTCAACGTGGCGGCGGTGGCGAGTGGTTTCTTTCCAGAAACCTAGTTTTGTTAGTAGTTTTTAATTTGATTCGTTTTCCCTCTGTGGTTGATCGAGTGGCACATGGTCTGGGGAAATGATGGCTGAGTGGATGACGAGTCATCGGCCGGAGTTAGGAACCTTCAGGTGGTCGAGGCGTCGAGTTCGAGGCGGAGTTTGGCGACTGGGTTGGTTTCAGTTAGTAGTGAGAGAGCTCGATTTCGATTCGCTTTCGAATTCGAATATTTGTGAAGTTGGAAGGCTAGTGGGGATCGACTGCGATGTGCGGGGGGTCTCGGTGATGGTCAGCGACCATCCAAACGCCTGGACACGTGCACGCGATGACCTTCGTATCAGCATTGTGTGTGAGTTAGGGGAGACGTAGTTTTCTCGGGTTCGAATCGGGGTAGCCTATGGGTTTACTCGAAGAAACTGGGAAATGGTGAAACCCGAAGTCAAACGCGTGAATAATTTCTTTTGGCTCGGGGAAGTTGTTAATAAGGATTGGGTTGCTAAGCCTATTGCCTGGCTTCAGAAAAGACTGTTTAAAACCTGGGTTTTGGAATAATCTTGTTTTGAATTTAATTTGTTTTAAAATAACTTAGAAGTGATATGTGAATTAAGTAATTTTGAACTACATTTAAGTGAACCTGAAACCGTTTCAGGTTTCTAAAAAAATAAAAATAAAAATAAATAAATAAAATAAAATAAAATATGTAAAAGTAGAAGCAAGATTTAATAACAGGTATTTTAAACAAAGTTTAAAGTTGAATTCAAATGATTTTCTTATATCCTAAATTTAAAAATGAAAATTTAAAACATAAAACCAGATTTAAACTAAGTTTTAAATTAAAGGGATCGTAGATTCAAGTTTTACTTGAATGTGGAATTTAAATAAGTTTTATAAATTTAAGATGTTAAATCAAATTTAAATAAAGTATGTTTAAACATGATTGGGTTTCAAATAAAGGATTAAACTTACTTTATATAGATTCTTTTATAAAAAAATGATTTCTTAACATTGAATGAAAAGTAAATAAATTTGTTTAACAAAATAAAAATAAAAATTATAAGTTAAATAATTGAATTAAGATAATTTAAGTTAATTAATGATTAAGCTTGTTGTAGTTGAAATGAATTTCTGAATAATAAAGATTTCTAAATGTTAAATTAGATAAATCACAAATTATTTTGGAAGACAACCATGGATGATTAAATTGATTTATTAAATCCCATTCACTTTAATTTGTAAACAATTAACTATTGCTATGCACTAGGTTGATATTTCTGTTGTGACTGTGATACGGTGTGATGCATTGTGACTATGATTTGTTCTGTATTGATGTGAAAACCTTTATGCCGTAAAACGACATTTAAACTTCGATGCGACAGGGAATCGGATTCTAGTGAGTATCCGAAACTCACATCGAACCCTAAATATGAATCTTTGTAATTGACATATCCATGAGTTTTAAAAATATTGCGCTCACTATTCGGGTTAACCGGGAAAAGACTTTGGGGTCGTATAACCCATTCCGAATATGTGATACGTCGTTATGAATTGCATTTGAAGACCGGTGTTGAAGACCGGATATTTTTGAAAGCGAAAGGACAACTCGTCGAATGTCTTTGCATCGACTGGTCCCCGGTATAGAGACTCCATATGTGATGGGAAGTCCGAACGTGATTAGTGAATATTCGGATTGCAAGGACTTCTTTGTAAGTGCCTTCGGTTCTGTTCGAGCCCGGAACAGACATGTATGGATAGTATGTCTGACATTACAAATTGAGAAATAAAGCTGATTTCTTTCAAATATATTTCTGTTGGTGGCGGAGAATTTATTCTCTTAGCTTAACACCCTTCTCTGAGACGTACGAGCTCAGAGGTTATGTAGTTGAATGTTATCAGCGATATATTCCCAATTTGGTAATGTGACATGTTGAGTGTTGCTGTGAAATGATCATTGTGTTGATTATTTGTGATAGGATCATTTATTTGATCGTCTATCCTGGTGATCATTTTTATGATCATTTGTTGACCCAAAGCACAGCTTTTGAGCGTGACTTTGTGGACGAGACTTCGTCGAGCCTCACACCCCGAAATGGTCAAAACAGGAAAGATGCGGCAAGGTTATGAGGGGTAGCTCCCTTTAGGGTATGTCATTTCCTTCTGGAAAGGGTGGTATCATGGTATGGAGCCCAGATACTTACTCATGTTGATACACTATATCTATTACTGTGTGGTGTTGTTGGTTGTCGAGCGCTCGAATAAAGGTCCAATGGGACCGGGGGATGACATATTCGTGTAGTAGTTACCTAGTGATAAAGGTAACCCGGCCTTGTGTTGGCAGAGAGCTGGTTAAGTTCTCGGGACGTCCCGCCAGAGGCGTTTCCATGTGGAAATAGGAAGTTCCTTGGCCTGACCATTTGTTGGAAATCCAAAGAAAGAATACGAGCCCTGTACGGTTTTAGTTGTAAAACCTGTCATGCAGCGTGGCGGTAACCTGCCACAAAACATGGTAGCTATAGTAGGCATAGTTCGGAATGTCTATGCTGGCTAAGATTAATATTCTATTTTCGAAATGATTTACTTCACTATGCACTAGTATAATATCAAAGAATTCTTTTCTCGTACCAAGCATATTTAACTATCATAAGAAGAAATCTCCTCCAATTCTGCGTTTGCATTGTGTGTTTGGCGGGAGGTCTTATGGTAGTTCCATGTTTAAAAGCATTCCGAAAATTCTTTTATAAATCTTGTTTTATTTAAATGCAACTGTTTTTGTTTACTCATACCAGTCCCATGACTGATCCGGAGTTTATTGTTTTTTTTCCTAAACTCTGGGTGCCCATTATTTCCACACGGGCAGCCTAGTAGCAGGTTTCTGTATTTTGGAGGAGTGATATTTTGGAGCTTTTTATCTTGGAGATATCTTAGGAGCTTTTGGAGATTTCAGGTGTTAGTTTTTGGGAGTTCGTTATCATCTCTCTCTTTTGAGAACTTTTGGATATATGTTCACTGTTGTGTTATCATGATGTTGTATTTGGAGTTGTGGTGTATGTATTATGTACTCTGTTGCAGCAAGGATATTATGTTGATGTTATAACTGTGATGATTATGATATTGATTCTGTTCCGCTGTTTTATATTCATCTAATTGTTGTTATAAGCTCCGGCGATGCGAATTTGGTGTCGTTTATCGGACATCGAGTTTGGGTCGTCACAAAATGCAAGAAACCGTGCAGTTTGTAGAACTTATGATGGGTGTTTTTGAAAATTATCTACTGTTGTCTTAATGTTGTTGAAATTTCTATAATATTTTATTGAAAAAAAATATTACACTAAAAATTTTCTTTACATTTAAATAACAATTTATTTTAAAATGTTTGAAAAGCGCTAGTAAGTATGCACTTTGTACATATTGAGATGACCTTTTCAAACTTTTGTTCTACAGTTCTTTTTTCCTTTTTCAAAGCTAACTAAACTTATAAAAAAAATTATATTCAAAGTTTACTTTGTCATTTTAAATTTAAATACAAATTTAAATTATATGAAAAGCGTTAGGACTTGTGCATTTTATAAACTTAAGAAAATGTACTTTTGTTTACAGTTGATTATGTAATGTTTAGTGCCAACTGATAAAATTGCAATCAGGTGTACTATTTTAAAAACATACTACATTTATATTTTTACCATTTTCTCAACCACTGTAGAAAGAAACTTTGAGGTGAGAAACTTTTTCAGTGTTGATAATCTCCACTTTGCCATTGTTGGCATTCCTTCTTCATAGGTTTCTCTTTCTTCCATTATTTCCAAAACATCACAAATCCAATACTTGAAAAGAAAAATGAACACATGAGGTGCATTACAATCAATCTAGCCACATCTTCAGAAAATTGATCGTCTCTTTTTTTCAGAATTTTAACAACTTCTCTTTCAATTAATATTTTATTAAAATGTTCGTCTTCATACAAATATTTATTAATAAATTGTTTGCGTGGTAAAGGTAGAATTTTTTTCTATTGCAACTCTTTTGTGTTTATACCTTTGCTTGGAATTCCAAACATTTTTGCAACATGTTTGTACTTTAGTTTTAAGTCAAACCCATTTATTTCAAAAACTTCCTGTTCTGCATTTATGTTTTTATCACTTCATTTAAACATTTAGATGACCATTTTATATCACTTAGATGAAGTTCTTCAGTGAGAAACAAAGTGATAAACTTCCAAAATGGTGTTGTTTTCGGAACATTTATATCAGTAGGTTACAAATAATTCTTAATTTTCTTTATAAATTTATAAAAGGAACTCAATTAGTTCCTGTAAATTTTCTGGTTTTTTCTTGGATTACGTCTGATGGCTTCACTGGATTCTTCCGACATTTCTGAATCATTTTGTAAATTAGCCTATTGCAACAAAAAGAACAAATATTAGTACAATAAATATAGATTTATATTATTATTACAGTATAATTTTGTATGTTCAAGTAAAAATATTTGGGCTTTAAAAAATTCCTCTGTTTAACTTGAATCCTGCAGTAAAACAAATATTAAAGAAAACCAATACGCTCCCTTTTTGTGTCAAATTGTGAATTGCGCTTTCCTTAAAGAAACTTTTAAGGGTACAAGCAGAAGCAACTTCCTAAGACTTACTTACAACAACAACTATGTTTACATTGCTTTGACATTGGTTTTAGCAGCAGTTATGATATCCTTTGTTTTCTAAGCTATTTACACGAGGGAGTATATGCATCGTAAGTACAGTTAGCAGTTTATTAGGTGGGGAGGGAAAAGGCCTCTAGATGAACATGCCAAAGTTTAAATGCTTGTTTTAAAATATTTATTTCCTGATGTGGAAATATATGTCCATGTTTTTAAAATGTTTTGACATATGTAAGCTTAGTTCAAACTTGACTAGATCAAAACCAAATGCATTTTACAAGTAACACAAAGGCTCAAGTGAATACACACACACACACGCACATACATACTTGTAAACTGGAACAATAAAGTATTCTTCCACTACATATGAATGTGAAGTCTTTTGAAAAGTAACATTATGATTACATTTAGAGTTTTATAGTCTTCTGGATATATGACTGGATTAGGTTACCTGATTGAAACAGTTTGATAAATTTGATCATGACAGTTTCAAATTTTTTGTTAAATAGCCGGCATGTAAGTTTACAAGTTGTATTGTGTACATAGTTATATGAATAGTACCTAGTGTCAATGCAATGTGTCATAAGTACACTCAAAATGGTAACAACTTACAACCAACACAAATGGTGTTTGGGTGAACCTAGAGCTCAAGTTCAGTTTGCTTGAGTTAAAAATAATCGTTAATTAAATCTGTGTTCTGCAATTGCTAAAATAATAAATTATGCATAAGGAAGAAATCACCCCTTAGTCTCACATATACTAATACCTTTCTTTTCACCCTTCAGATCATAACAACAAACTGAACAACGATGAACTCGTGGAGAAAGTTAAGATGCATGATTCAAAATTGCATGTTTTCCAACTAATACATATCTACCATTCAAGTATTTATCATGATGAGATGTCATACACTCAGTTTACAATGTGCTTCTTTTGTTGTTGAATCAAATAAATGCATCCTTAATAACACCAAGCCAACATTAAACATTATAAATGACATCTATTGTACGATACAAAAATAAAACTATAAATCATTTTTAAGCATACCTTTATCTGTTGTTGAATGTGTTGTTACCAAAACAATTCACCTCTTCTTCTCTTTTTATCGCACTTCGTCTCTGTTCCTTCTTTGAATTCGCAAGTTACTATAGCTTTTCGATGTAAATGAATGATAGATAATCTCCTCTTAGTCGTGATTTTGAAACTGAATAGTTGCAAGTGAGAGATGGAGATATCGTTCTTGCAAATTCGGGAAATTTCGTGAAAAAGCCCTAAAAGTTTCACGTACAATTCTTTAAATTTGATGAAGCAAGAGAGTAAAGTAATATGATGTAATGATGGAAAATCTACCTTTTTCAGGTGTAATGATGAAAAAAGATACTGTTGATTTTTTTAGGGGTCATATGGTTAGATGGCGGGGACTTGGAAATTGGGTTTGAGTTAATAATGTATTTGCTTCTAGTCATTTGATTAATGTGTTGCTATTTATACCCCTAAATCCTCTCGCGGCCAACTCAACTAAAGGCCAATCCAATTTTTTCCCCTCTTCACTTCCTAACACTATTCGTTATTTTCATACAAAACCGGCACCCCAGTTTTCTCTTCTCATTTGTGTATTTTGAAACCTAAACCGCCTTTGTATTTCCACAGCTCTCATCCTCAACCGAACAACAATCATGAAGAAAGATGAGTCAACCTTGAAAGGGAGCTAGAAGTCATTCTCCACACAGTCGAATAAGTGTCCCTAACCCTAATTTTTTTTTGAAATTGATGCAAGTTTATGGCATTTATTTTCTGACGTGTATATTCGATACAATCATCAGTTGTTTGTAGAAAAAGATCGAGAAGCCATGACTACTTCTTTATGACAGGCTGTAACATCCCTAAATTTATCAATTTAAAATTTGTAGTTTATTTGAATTTTAGGAATTCAATTTGAAGTTAATTTGAATTAATTTAAAATTTCAAAACAAGTGAATGTTGAGTTTGTTTGTTTATATATAAAACGGGTTTCAAATTTGAATTTGAATTTTATTTTGAATTTTCAATTAATTTGAATTTGGATTTGAATTTGTGTTTGAATGTAAATTTAAAAAAAAATGTCATAAGAAAAATTATTTGGATTCAAATACATTAACATATGTGTATAGTTTATAAATTAGTATTAAACCTTTTCTCTTAAAAAGATTGTATAAATGTAAAAAGTGAATGTAATTACTTAAATAAGAAAGAAAATGATATAAAAACTTTTGTTTAAAATATTTTCTTATGCATGAATCAACAAGTGTTTGGATCATAGGAGAATGAATTAACAAGTGTAATCTATTAGAGAAGGAAGTTAACAAGTGTCACTTTATTGAATTATTTTAAGAAAATTTATTAAAATAAGAAACATGGTTATATAAACCATTTTAACCTCTTTTTCTCATTTCTTTTTCAGTTTTAAAAACATCAATTCTGAGGAAAAAAACCCTCAAACCAACAAGAAATCAAACCAGATCATCAACCAGTAAAAAAAAACAAATTAAAACAAGGCTTCTTCTTCAACCTTTTAATCAGCAACTTAGATCAAGGAAATAGTTTCAAAACTTCAAACAGACACTCAGCATAGCTTCATCATCTAAACAACTGGAATCAATCATTGTAAAATCAAGTCAGTAAACAACAAAGTAAGGCATTATAATCAAATTCAGAAAAAAGAAGCAATTTCCAGATTTTCTCAAATTCAACACTCAGGCTCTTCTATGTTTTTATAAACTGAAGGTAATTTCTTTTAAAAATTTGAGTTACAGTTTGTTAAGTAATCAAGAAAATAAACACATCAGAAGCTAAGAAACTTTGAATAACTAGTTGCGGGAAAAATTTGAGGATTGAGTTTAAAATAGCATTCTAGTTTCAGATAATCAACTTCCTCTCTGCTTCTGTTTTATGCTCTTAGGCTAATAGGTGAGTAAATCTTTTAAAGCCCTGATGTTGATCTGTTGTTTGAATGTATGATGTAGGCAAGTTTGAATATTGTTTTGCATGCATAAAATTTGTGAATATGTGGATATTTTTGCCTGTGCATGTTTACGTATAGGTTTATTAATCTTGTTCTAGTTCCAGGCTTTCAAAAAAAAAACTGTCAAACTGAAAAAATTTCCTACTTCTAGTTATTGTTAGGATAAAGTGTTAAAATAAAAAGTGTTCAGATTCACTAAAACTGAATTTTAAAAATAATTTTATTAGTTAATATCAAGAATATGGGTCTGGAACAAGAAAAAGTACTGTAAGCTTAATTTATAATTAAAATTTGATTTCCTCGATTAATCAATTTGATTATATAATCTGAATCATCTTTGAAAATATTGATTTTTAAGATTAAAATCAAGATTTTTAATAATGTATTTAATGAGAAATTTTAAAATGAATGTGGCGTGGTTTTTTTTGGAATTCTGATGATCGGCGACGGTTGTACGTCTCGCGATCATGGCAGTTGTTTGCATGATGGTCTGGGGTCATCACAAAATTGTTGAACAAATTTTTAAATCATCGTGGTGGTTGCAGATCATAGAACTAGGGTTTAAACCCATTTTTCTGTAAGGGTTGAAAACTTGGTTGGTGCATTGTCGTTGGTCGACCGGAGTCAATCGTGCCAGTGCTGTCACGAATGTTAGACATCATGGAAGCTTCGAGTGTGAGCACGTGATTGATGACGGCCTGAGGTGGATGATCAAGGCAATTAGTGATGATCAGTTTTGGCTACGGTTTGGGGGCGATAGCAAAATTTCAATTTCGTCGATGTGATGGGTTTCTGGGTGCTCATAGGGTTCAGGTGGATGGTCGTCGACTCGATGGAGGCTGGAGTTTCGACCAAAGGTGGCTATTCCAAACGTGCATGTGCACGAGTCCTACTGTGTATCAGGAACGAGGCAGAAGAGTGAAGGGTGGATGTCTCGAAGCAAGCTTCGGGGAAGTTGCATGATAGCTCGAGTTTTAACTCAAGTAAGATATGTGTTATGCCGGGTAAACACTTAGAAAAAAAATTAAGTTTTAAAAATCTGGGAATTCGGGTTGATTTTGGGCGAAACCCGAAGCAAACGAGAATTTTTCTCGGGGGTGACTCGAAGCGGGTCTCGAGTTTAATATATAAAACAGTTTTTACTCTAAAAATTTTCGAACTTTTAAACAACTTTTAAACATGTTTTCAAATTTGTGACTTTGACTTAAGTTTGAATCAATTAAGGATTTAAAGTAATTAAGTTTTAATTTATTTAGTTTTGATACATTATTTTATAAAGTCATTTATATAAGATAAATAATGTAATTTAAAAAGGGTAATTAAGATAGAATGTTGTTTAAACTAATTTTAACCGTTTTAAGAAACTAATGTAATGAAGATGGTTTATTAAACAAATTCTAAAAGATAACCAAAGTGATTAATAAAGATAAAAAGATTTATCTTTTAATTTATTAAGTAATTAATGATTTGTTAATTTAATTATTTTAAAAGTAATTATTTAACATTAAAGATTAATTTAGTAAATAATTAAGGTTAATTAATTTGTAATTAATTATTAATTAATTAAAGAGTACTTAATTAATAAAAGTAATTAAGGTTTAATTAATTAACAATTAAGGATTAATTAATTAAGATAATTAGTTAAGGAATGATTAATTAATGAAGATGATTAAGACTTAATAAATTGTAATTAATGAAATTAAGTATTGATTAAAGATTACTAATGAAAGTCATTATGTGGTTAATAAATTTAAAACCACACGATTTATTCATCTTAATTGAAGATGTTTTGATTGTTATTGAATGCTGTGTGTTGGATTGATATTTCTAATATGTGATGTGATGCTATCTAATATAAAATGATTTGTGCTGAGCTGTGATATCTGTGATGAACATACTTCTGTGTGAATGTGAAAACCTATTGGCCCGTCAAACGGCATTTGAATTTCGATGCAACAGGGAGTCGGATTCCAGCTGGTTATCCGAAACCCACACCGAACCTATGAATCTGTGTGAATGATATATCCATGTGTTTTTAAATTGAACGCTCACTATTCGGTATAGCCTGGAGAGGACCTTTGTGTCATATAACCCATTCCGAATATGTGATACGACGAAATGGATAGCAATTGAAGACGGTGGTAAAGACCGGGAGTCTTCGAGAACGATAGGATAACCTGTCGAATGACTCTGCACTGAGTTGCTCCGGTATAGAGATCTCCATATGTGATGGGGAGTCCGATCGGGATTGTGGATGCCCGGATTGCAAGGGCTTCTTCGGAAGTGCCTTTGGTTCTGTTCGAACCCGAAACATACTTGTATGGTTGTATGTCTGACATTACAATTTGAGATATAAAGCTGATTTCTTTCAAATACATTTCTGTTGGTGGCGGAGAATTCATTCTCTTAGCTTAACACCCTTCTCTAAGACGTACGAGCTCAGAGGTTATGTAGTTGAAGGTTATTATTGATATACTCCCAATTTGGTAGTGTGGCATGCTGAAGGCTGCTGATCATTTGTTGATCGAAGCATGGCTTTGTGAAAATGCGTAGCTTTTTAGACGAGACTTCATCGAACCTCACAACCCGATTATGGTCTAAACAGGAATCGTGGCAGCAAGGTTATTTGGGGGTAGCGCCCCCTAAGCGTATGTCCATTTCCTTTTGGATTATAAGTGGTATCATGGTATGGAGTCCAGATACTTACTTTGTGGTTGCTGCAAACTTATTGCTTTGTGGTTGTCGGTTGAAAAGCGCTTCGGGTAAAGGTTGGTAACGACCGGAAGGTGGCATACTCGTGTCAGTTGTTACCTAGTTACAGAGGCAACCCAGCCTTGTGTAGTAGAGATCCGGTTAGAAACTCGGGGACGTCCCTACAAAGGCGTTCCATTTTGTGTGGGAAGTTCCTTTGCCTGACCATTTGTTGGAAATCCAATCATCCAATACGAGCCTTTTATGGTTTTAGTTGTAGAACCTGCAATTTAACATGGTAGCTATAGTAGGCATACTATAATGGTACGTATGCTGGCTAAGATTAATATTATACTTGCAAATGTTTTCTACACTATGCACTAATAATAATAACAAAAGAGTTTTCTCGTATCAAGCATTTTTGACTGTCACAAGGAGAAATCTTCCCTAAGTTTGCGCTTGCATTGTGTGTGTGTGTGGCGGGAGGCCTGATGGCAATTTCATTTTCTAAAAAGCATATCGGTTTTCTTTTATTAAAACTGTTTTTATTTCAAACTGTATTTGTTTACTCATACCTGTCCCATGACTGACCCGGAGTTTATTGTTTCTTTCCTAAACTCTGGGTGCCCATAATTTTCCACACGGGCAGCCTAGAAGTAGGTTATCCGTGTTTTCGAGCTAGCTTGGATTTTGAAGTCTTTCGGAAGCTATCAGATTTTTGGAAAGCTTTTGGATTTCGAAATCTTTTGAAGTGTTGGAGTTTGGAAGACCTTATTGAAGTGAAGTATGTCAAAAACTTGTTGAAGTTTTTATTGTCGTATTATTGTTGTATCATATTTGTACCACTCTTATATTAGTGATCGATGTTGTATGGTATTGTAGCATGTTGTATTTGTATTCTGATCGGTAATATTCATTTTATTTCCGCTGTTTATATTCATCTAATGTTGTTATAAGCAACATCCGAACTGGAGTTCAACGTTTGAATCTCCGGTAGTCGAATACAAGTGAGGTATTTAATGTCGATTTTCAATCGCTGAATTTTGGGTCGGGACAAGTGGTATCAGAGCTAAAGGTTGAGTAAGAACTTAGCTACGGAGTATAACACATTTGATGTCTCATTAGAGATAAGGTGAAGTATACCCTAGAATGAGTATAAACCGAGAGACCGAAACCCTAAATTTCTTGGTCTATTCCTTTTAACTGTTGATATCCCTATTCCCTAAGATATCCTGTCCTTATGCCTAAATCAAGTTTTCTTGCTATTTACAGATAGTGAGAATGAGCGGATGAAAAGGACAAGGTAGGGGACGAGGAAATACCACTGCAACTAGCCAAGTCCCTGCAACAAAAACTGTGCCTACTCAACCTTAGCCGAATCTGGCTGATCTATATAAAAGCTTCTCAAGACTGGGTGGAAAGCCGTTCACTGGCAAGGAATCTGTTGTTGAAGCCCAAGCTTGGATCCGATCCTGTAAAAGAATTTTCAGGGGATTGAAATTGGAAGACGATCAAAAGAGACTAATAGCTTCTTGGCAACTCCAAGAAGAAGCATTAGCCTGGTAGGAGACAGTTACTATGGATGAGTCAGAAGATGAGTTTACTTGGAGACGATTTAAAGAAGTGTTTGAGCAGCGATACATTCCATTTGCTGGTATCTCCCGAATGTACCAGGAGTTCATAGATTTGAAATAAGGAAGCTTATCATTTGAGGAGTATTTGAATAAATTTAATGAATTGTCTCGATTTGGTCCGGAGCTAGTGAATACAACCTTGAAGAAGAATGAAAAGTTGATTCAGGGAATGAATAAGGAGTACCATAAGAGGATGACAGCCCACATAAAAGAATCTTTTTCGGACTTGATCGATATGGGTTATCAATATGCTACTCTTGATATGCAGAAAGTTCCGAAAGAGAAGGGAAGTTCAAGTAGTTCGAATTGGAAGAAAAGAAAATTCGAAGGAAAGAGGCCGGTTCAAGGAAAGGAGAAGAAGAGGAGTAATCAAGAGAACTCGGCTAGAAATGTTACTTGTTATAACTGTCATGCGAAAGGCCATTTAGCAAACAATTGTGAGAAGCCAAAGAAACAAATAAAGAAAGATCAACCTGTAAAGTCAAGTCGAAGATCCAAGGAATGCTATTGTTGTCACCAACCAGGTCTTGGAGTTAAAAATTGCTCGAAAAAGAAACAAGAACAAATAGCAAAAGTGTACGCAGTAAAAGATAATCCCTCAACTTCAAAAGCGGATGAAGGAAATGGAGTTTTAGAGGGTAACCTTGTTATTGGTGATAGAGTTGTTAGAGTTTTATTCGACACGGGAGCTTCACATAGCTGTATCTCCCCACAAATCGTGGATGAATTAAAACTCAAACCTAAGTTTGTCGATGAACCTATTTGTGTGAAGAATCCAGTGGGTGGTCCTGCAAATCTTTGTCTATATTGTAGGAGAGTGCCTATCTCGTATTCTGCCACCGATTTCCTGTTAACCTTTATGTTCTCGACTTCAATGAATTTGAAATCCTACTCGGAATGAATTGGTTATCAAAATACGAAGCCAAATTAGATTGCAACAACCGAACGATTCTAGTCAAAACAAAACTTGGAGATTTCACTGAAATTTCTTGTGAAGACCCTAGTCCAAAAAGGGATAAATTGATGTATATGTTGGGATATCCAGAACCTAGTCTGGAATCCATTCCTATTGTCCAGCATTTTCCCAACGTATTTGAAGAAGTGAAATCTTTACCCCCACACAGAGAGATTGAATTCAGAATTTACTTAGTTTCGAATGCTCGTCCTGTAGTTCATGCCAGTCGTAGGATGGCACCCCGAGAAAGGATTGAACTAGTCAAGCAAACTAGTGATTTGCTAAAGATGGGATTGATTCATCTTGGTGTTTCTGAATGGGGTTCAGCTGTGGTGTTTGTGGCTAACGGGTCCTTGAGATTGTGTGTTTGACTATCGCGATCTCAATAAGCAAACTGTCAAGAACAAGTTTCCTTTACCCAGGATTGACGATCTATTCGATCAACTTCATGGTGCACGATTCTTTTCTAAGATGGATCTAGCCCAAGGATTCCATCAGTTGCGAATTGTCGAAGATTGTGTGCACCTAACTGCTTTTAGGGGTCCGGATGTATTCTACGAGTGGTTAGTCATGCCTTTCGGACTAACCAACGCTCCTGCGTACTTCGTAGATTTAACGACCCGTGTGTTTCGAGAGGTGTTGAATAAATTTGTTCTTGTATTTATTGATGATATCCTAATCTATTCCGAAACCGAAGAGGAGCATCCTGAACATCTTAGAATTGTTTTGGAGATATTGAGAAGGAACATCCTATTCGCCAAATTTTATAAATGCCACTTTTGGGTCAAAGAAGTCAGATTTCTTGGCCATATTGTTAAAGAAGGGATTTCTGTTGATCCGAGCAAAATTTCCGCTATTCTTGACTGGAAGCAACCCACAACTCCGAAAGAGGTTTGAAATTTTCTAGGTTTAGCAGGTTATTATTGGAAGTTTGTTTAAGGCTTTTCTAAGATAGCTAGTCCGTTGACTAAGCTCACAATGAAGAATGCCAAGTTCAATTGGACTCCAAAATGTGATGAAACTTTTCAGGAATTGAAAAAGAGATTGACTACTGCTCCTATTCTCTCTATCATTAACGGGATTATCTGTCTATACTGACGCTTGTGGTGATGGGGTAGGTGCACTATTAATGCAGAATGGAAAGGAAATTGCCTATGTGAGTAGACAATAACGTCCGCACGAGAGAAACTGCCTAACTCATGATTTGGAGCTCTTGGCTGTCATTTTCGCCTTAAAAATCTGGCGACATTAACTTCTGGGTAAGAATTTCCTTCAGGTTTTGTAAAAGAAAATTTTAAAGTTCAATCTTAACTTAATATATACTTACTAACTTCTTCTCATTTTAGGTGAAAAATTCGAATTATTCACCGACCATAAATCTTTGAAGTACCTCTTCACCTAGAAATATTTGAATCTGCGACAACAATGTTGGTTGGAATTTCTAGCATCTTATGACCCAGATATTCTGTATACATCCGAAAAAGCCAATGTAGTTGCCGATGCTTTGATTAGAAAGCATGCCATTCTCGCTCATCTTGTCGTTACTCCTACTCTCCTTGAAAAGATTGCCAGCAAATAGAAAGAAGACAAATTTCTTCAGGGAATCTATGAAAGGATTCATCGAGGGGAGGATTCCAGTTTTGGATTCGATAATAGTGGAGTTATAAAGTTGAAAGGAAGAATATGTGTCCCAGACATTCCAGAGCTGAAACGTGAAGTTTTGGACGAATGCCACAAGTCTAAACTTTGTATCTATCCAAGAGTCAATAAAATGTATCGTGATATCAAAAGAACGTTTTGGTGGAAAACGATGAAAAGGGACATATCTATGTATGTGAGTCGTTGTGCTACCTTTCAACAAATTAAAAACGATCAAAAGAAAGTGGCCGGTTTACTTCAGCCTTTGGAAGTACCGAAGTTGAAATGGGATCAATTGTCGATGGATTTCATCGACGGATTGCCATGAACTAAGAGAGGAAATGAAGCAATTTGGGTTATAGTTGACCGTTTGATCAAAACTGCTCACTTTATCCCAGTGAAATCCACCCAGACAGCGACAAGCTTAGCAGAGCTATATATAAAAGAGATTGTCTGTCTCCATGGTATTCCTAGCATTATAGTGAGTGATCGTGATCCCATCTTCACTAGTAGATTTTGGGAAGCATTCCAAGCCGCATTGGGAACAAAGCTAAACTTCAGTACTGCTTATCATCCGCAGTCTGATGGGCATACAGAAAGGATTAATCGAATTCTAGAAGACCTTCTACGGGCTTGTATTATCGACTTTGGTAGTTCTTGGAAGGACCATTTACATCTGGTAGAATTCTCATATAACAATACCTATCCGGCCAGTATTGAAATGGCTCCTTATAACGCTTTAAATGGTCGTCCGTGTCGATCACCTGCATGCTAGATTGAATCAGGTGATAGACTCGTCCTTGGACCAGATATGATTAAAGAAGCCACAGAGAAAGTAGATTTTATTCGAAAGAAATTGATAACCGCTCAAAGTCGTCAGAAGAGTTATTATGATCGCAGAAGAAGAGATTCGGAATTTCAAGTTGGGGATTCTGTATTTCTGAAAGTATCTCAAATGTGTGATGTATTCAGCTTCGGGAAAACGGGTATGCTGGCACCGCGTTATATTGGTCCTTTTCCTATTCTGGAGAGGATCAGTCCTCGAGCATATCGAGTGCAGCTACCCAGCTGGTTATCTGGCGTGCACAATTTGTTTCATATTTCTAACCTCTGAAAATATGTGCACGACCCAGATAGTACCATTGAAGAGGCAGCTCAGTAGGATCTTGAAATCACTCCCAACTTGGCAGTAAAGAGAGAACCAATAAATAATCATTGATCGAGATCAAAAGCAGCCGAGCAAAAAAATTGTAAGAATAGTCAAAGTGCAATGGAGTGGCGATCCAAAGGACTGTACTTGGGAAACAGAGGATAGTATGCAGAAGTCCTATCCCAATTGCAGAGTGGATATCTCGGCTTGATCTAGTAAGCCATTTCTTTATCTTTTATATCTTCATATCTTCTTTGTTTGTCTTTCTCTCTCTTTAAATTTCGAGGACAAAATTTTCTTACGGGGGGGACCTGTAACATCTCCAAATTTATCAATTTAAAATTTGTAGTTTATTTGAATATTTAGAATTCAATTTGAAGTTAATTTGAATTAATTTTAAAATTTCAAAACAAGTGAATATTGAGTTTGTTTGTTTATGTATATAAAACGGGTTTCAAATTTGAATTTGAATTTTATTTTGAATTTGAAATTTAATTTGAATTTGGATTTAAATTGTGTTTGAATGTAAATTTAAAAATAAATGTCATAAGCAAAATTATTTGGATTCAAATACATTAACATATGTGTATAGTTTATAAATTAGTATTTAACCTTTTCTCTTAAAAGATTGTGTAAATGTAAAAAGAGAATGTAATTATTTAAATAAGAAAGAAAATAATATAAAAACTTTTGTTTAAAATATTTTCTTATGCATGAATCAACAAGTGTTAGGATCATAGGAGAATGAATTAACAAGTGTAATCTATTAAAGAATGGAAATTAACAAGTGTCACTTTATTGAATTATTTTAAGAAAATTTATTAAAATAAGAAACATGGTTATATAAACCATTTTAACCTCTCTTTCTCATTTCTTTTTCAGTTTTAAAAACTTAAAATCTGAGGAAAAAAACCCTCAAACCAACAAGAAATCAAACCAGATCATCAACCAGTAATCTAAACAAATTAAAACAAAGCTTCTTCTTCAACCTTTTAATCAGCAACTCAGATCAAGGAAATAGTTTCAAAACTTCAAACAAACACTCAGCAAAGCTTCATCATCTAAACAAAAGGAATCAAGCATTGTAAAATCAAGTTAGTAAACAACAATGTAAGGCATTTTAATCAAATCCAGAAAAAAGAAGCAATTTCTAGATTTTCTCAAATTCAACACTTAGGCTCTTCTATGTTTTTATAAACTGAAGGTAATTTCTTTTAAAAATTTAAGTTACAGTTTGTTAAGTAATCAAGAAAATAAACACATGAGAAGTTAAGCAACTTTGAATAACTAGTTGCAGGAAATATTTGAGGATCAAGTTTAAAATAGCATTCCAGTTTCAAATAATCTACTTCCACTCTGCTTCTTTTTTCTGCTCTCAGGCTAATAGGTGAGTAAATCTTTCAAAGCCCTGATGTTGATCTGTTGTTTGAATGTATAATGTAGGCAAGTTTGAATATTGTTCTGCATGCACAAAATTTGTGAATATGTGCATAGTTTTTCATGTACATGTTAATGTACAGGTTTATTAATCCTGTTCTAGTTCCAGGTTTTCAAAAAAAAAAACCTGTCAAACCCAAAAATTTCCTACTTCTAGTTTTTGTTAGGATAAAGTGTTAAAATAAAAAGTGTTCAGATTCACTAAAACTGAATTTTAAAAATAATTTTATAAGCTAATATCAAGAATATGGGTCTGGAGCAAGAAAAAGTACTGTAAGCTCAATTTATAATCAAAATTTGATTTCCTCGATTATTCGATTTGATTATATAATCTAAATCATCTTTGAAAATATTGATTTTTAAGATTAATATCAAGATTTTTAATACTGTATTTAATGTGAAATTTGAAGATGAACATGGCGTGGTTTTTATGGAATTCTGATGATCGGCGATGATGTACGTCTCGTGATCATGGTAGTTGCTTGCATGATGGTCTGGGGTCATCACAAAATTGTTGAACAAATTTTTAAATCATCGTGGTGGTTGAAGATCGTAGAACTAGGGTTTAAAACCATTTTTTCTACAAGGGTCGAAAACTTGGTTGCTGCATCGTCATTGGTCAACTGGAGTCGATCGCGCCAGTGCCATCACGAACGTTAGACATCGTGGAAGCTTCGAGTGTGAGCACGTGACTAATGACAGCCTGAGGTGGATGATCGAGGCAATCTAGTGATGATCGGTTTTGGCTACAGTTTGGGGGCGATAGCAAAATTTCGATTTTCGTCGACATGATGGCTTTCTGTGTGCTTGTGGGGTTCAGGTGGATGGTCGTCGACTCGATGGAAGCTGGAGCTTCGACCGGAGGTGGCGATTCCGACCGTGCATGTGCAAGAGTCCTATTGTGTATCAGAAACGAGGCAGAAGAGTGAAGGGTGGATGTCTCGAAGCAAGCTTCGGGGGAGTTGCGTGATAGCTCGAGTTTTAACTCAAGTAAGATATGTGTTATGCCGGGTAAAAACTTAGAAAAAAAATTAAGTTTTAAAAATCTGGACACTCGGGTTGATTTTCGACGAAACCCGAAGCAAACGAGAATTTTTCTCGGGGGTGACTCGAAGCGGGTCTCGAGTTTAATATATAAAACAGTTTTTACTTTAAAAATTTTCAAACTTTTAAACAACTTTTAAAACATGTTTTCAAATTTATGACTTTGACTTAAGGTTGAATCAATTAAGGATTTAAAGTAATTAAGTTTTAATTTATTTAGTTTTGATACATTATTTATAAAGTCATTTATATAAAATAAATACTGTAATTTAGAAAGGGTAATTAAGATAGAATGTTGTTTAAACTAATTTTAACCTTTTTAAGAAACTAATGTAATGAAGATGGTTTATTAAACAAATTCTAAAAGATAACCAAAGTGATTAATAAAGATAAAATGATTTATCTTTTAGTATTTTAAGTAATTAATGATTTGTTAGTTTAATTATTTTAAAAGTAATTATTCAACATTAAAGATTAATTTAGCAAATAATTAAGGTTAATTAATTTGTAATTAATTATTAATTAATTAAGGAGTAATTAATAAATAAAAGTAATTAAGGTTTAATTAATTAACAATTAAGGATTAATTAATTAAGATAACTAATTAAGGAATGATTAACTAATGACGATGATTAAGACTTTAATCAATTATAATTAATGAAATTAATTATTGATTAAAGATTACTAATGAAAGTAATTATGTGGTTAATAAATTCAAAACCACACGATTTATTCATCTTAATTGAAGATGTTTTGATTGTTATTGAATGCTGTGTGTTGGATCGATATTTCTAATATGTGATGTGATGCTATGTAATATAAGATGCTTTGTGCTGAGCTGTGATATCTGTGATGAACATACTTCTGTGTGAATATGAAAACCCATTGGCCCGTAAAACTGCATTTGAATTTCGATGCGACAGGGAGTCGGATTCCAGCTGGTTATCCGAAACCCATATCGAACCTATGAATATGTGTGAATGATATATCCACATGTTTTTAAATTGAACGCTCACTATTCGGTTTAGCAAGGAGAGGACCTTTGTGTCATATAACCCATTCCGAATATGTGATACGACGAAATGGATAGCAATTGAAGACGGTGGTAAAGACCGGGAGTCTTCGAGAACGATCGGATAACCTGTCGAATGAATCTACACTGAGTTGCTCTGGTATAGAAATCTCCATATGTGATGGGGGAGTCCGATCGGGATTGTGGATGCCCAATTGCAAGGGCTTCTTCGAAAGTGCCTTCGGTTCTGTTCGAACCCGGAACAGACTTGTATGGTTGTATGTCTGACATTACAATTTGAGATATAAAGCTGATTTTTTTCAAATACATTTCTGTTGGTGGCGGAGAATTTATTCTCTTAGTTTAACACCCTTCTCTGAGACGTACGAGCTCAAAGGTTATGTAGTTGAAGGTTACTAGTGATATACTCCCAACCTGGTAGTGTGGTATGCTGAGTGCTGTTGATCATTTGTTGATCGAATCATGGTTTTGTGAAAAAGCGTAGCTTTGTGGACGAGACTTCGTCGAACCTCACAACCCGGTTATGGTCGAAACAGGAATCGTGGCAGCAAGGTTATTTGGGGGTAGCGCCCCCTGATGGTATGTCCATTTCCTTTTGGATTATAAGTGGTATCATGGTATGGAGCCTAGATACTTACTTTGTGGTTGCTGCAAACTTATTTCTTTGTGGTTGTCGGCTGAGAAGCGCTCTGGATAAAGGTTGGTAATGACTGAGAGGTGGCATACTCATGTCAGTTGTTACATAGTTCAGAGGCAACCCAACCTTGTGTAGCAGAGATCCGGTTAGAAACTCGAGGACGTCCCTCCAGAGGCATTCCATTTTGTGTGGGAAGTTCCTTTGCCTGACTATTTGTTGGAAATTCAATCATCCAATACGAGCCCTTTACGGTTTCAGTTATAGAACCTGCCATTTAACATGGTAGCTATAGTAGGCATACTATAATGGTACGTATGCTGGCTAAGATTAATTTTATACTTGCAAATGTTTTCTACACTATGCACTAATAATAATATCAAAAGAGTTTTCTCGTATCAAGCATTTTTGACTGTCATAAGGAGAAATCTTCGCCAAGTTTGCGCTTGCATTGTGTGTGTGGCGGGAGGCCTTATGGCAGTTTCATTTTCTAAAAAGCATATCGGTTTTCTTCTATAAAAACTGTTTTTATTTCAAACAACTGTTTTTGTTTACTCATACCAGCCCCATGACTGACCCGGAGTTTATTGTTTCTTTCCTAAAATCTGGGTGTCCATAATTTTCCACACGGGCAGCCTAGAAGCAGGTTATCCATGTTTTCGAGATAGCTTGGATTTTGAAGTCTTTCGGAAGCTATCGGATTTTTGGAAAGCTCTTGGATTTGGAAATCTTTTGATGTGTTGGAGTTTTGAAGACCTTATTGAAGTGAAGTATGTCGGAACTTGTTTAAGTTTCTGTTGTTGTATTATTGTTGTATCATATTTGTACCACTCTGATATTAGTGATCGATGTTGTATGGATATTGTAGCATGTTGTATCTGTATTCTGATAAGTGATATTCATTTTGTTTCCGTTGTTTATATTCATCTAATGTTATAAGCTCCATCCGAACTGGAGTTCAATGTTTGAATCTCCGGCAGTCGAATACAAGTGAGGTATTTGATGTCGATTTTCAATCGCTGAATTTCGGGTCGTGACACAGGTACATGCCAAGAACTAGAGAAGAAGAGGAAAATGACCGAACTAGTGCGATCATAAGTAGTCGTCACTTTTATTTGCTTTTCAGTGTTGGTTCGCTGTTCGTTCAAGATTTACTAAAAATGATTATATGGCTCGGAGGTGTCACGACAACTTAACCTTAGACTCAGCGGTCATTACCAACTGTTTACAATGAATTTTCTTTTGAACTTAAATAATAATCTGTATGTTGAATTGTATATCATATTGTTTATTAATACTAATTTGTATATGATGGTGATTCTAGGCCTAGTAATCATATTAATTAAACTTGTTTTTTAATTTGTATTTCAAGTTGTATCAATATTTTCTACAATTTTTACCACATCAAATATTTTGTATATAATGGTGCTTCGGCACACAAAGTTCATGAATCAATATTTTCATCATTCAGTCGAAAGTCAAAAAAATTAACTAACATTCAACTCGAATCGTGTAACAAAATTTTCAAGTTTAAATTTCATTAAATTAGTGATCATTCTTTGTGGCCATATCCGGCGGGCACAGTTTAACAAACTCTATTTGACAATCATCGTATAGTTCACTCCATATCTTTGCTTCTTTAGTTACCAATCTCTTTCAAAAGCTAGTGACCCGTGGGATGGGTGCATTTTCCCTAAGCGTTAATTAGATAAAGTGGTAGTCCAAAATATTTGCAAAAACAATAAATTGATGCTCGTGTCCAAGACCTAGCCCTCTTTCATATGGATAAAATGTCAAAGTTTGACGGTTGGATATATAAACCACAACTCTATTGAATGCATTTGCAACCAAGTATCCAGTTTTAGGCATTATCATCCAGTTAGCTTTAAAACAAGGACTACTATCGCAATTGGTAGCTGATTTTAATTCTTTGCAGTTTGTTATGTCAAAATGTCTCATATATAAATCCTAAATTTTCATCAGTTTAGCTAATATCGACTTCCTTTCTTCTTTCCAATTGGAATTTAATTTGTCGACTTGTTCAACAACGACAAAATCCGCAGTTTCCATCTCCTATAATGTTACGATCTAAATTTCAGCGTTCGAAAATCGACATCCGCACACCACTTATACCTGAATGCTGCAGATTCAACCGTTGAAATTCGACTCGTGCCGGAGCTTATAACACATTAAGTACAACACAGTGGAAGAGAAATGAATAGTATATGTCATATACAACATTTGGTACAATATTCTGATACAATGAATATCAATATACATCAGAGATATGATACAAGACAATGGCAGCGGAAAGAAAAGATAACACCAGCAGCGGAACAATATCTCCAATATGGTCTTCAAGAGAGAACGAGAGATAGAATCCAGAACTGTAACTCCATCTCCAAAGCACCAATCCAGAAGTAGCTCGAACCACCATCACGTTGCACTAAGCTAAGCAAGGTCGGTCATGATCCAAAGACTGAACTAGCTCTAGATAATCTACTAAACTCGACTATCTGAAAAACCCAACTCTAGATTGTCCTTGTGGAAAATTGTGGGCACCCAGAGTTTAGGAAGGGAACGATAAACTCCAAGTCAGTCATGGGACTGGTATGAGCAAAAAAAAGTTTATCTTTAAAACAAAAAACAAAGGATTTTAAAATTTAAATCCGCAATGCTTTTTATAAAATGAAACTACCATAAGGCCTCCCGCCCACACACAGTGCAAACACAGAATTGGAGGAGATTTCTCCTTATAATAGTCAAATATGCTTGATACGAGAAAATTTCTTTGATATTTTACTGGTGCATAATGTAGAAAAGCCATTTCGAAAGTATAATATTAATCTTAGCCAGCATAGAAATTTCATACTATGCCTACTATAGCAACCATCTAAACAGTGGTGACCACCATAAGTAAATGGCAGGTTCTACAACTAAAATTGTACAAGGCGCGTATTGAAGATTGGATTTCCAACAAATAGTAAGGCTAAAGAACTTCCTACTGCCATATGGGTACACCTCTGGAGGGACGTCCCGAGAACTTAACCAGTTCTCTGCCAACACAAGGCCGGGTTACCTCTGTGACTAGGTAACTACTACATGAGCATGCCATCCCTCGGTCGTTTGCGACCTTTATCCGAGGCGCCTCTCAACCACAAAGTAATCACAAAGTAATAGATTTGCAATGACCACACGGGTTAAGTACCTGGGCTCCATACCATGATACCACCCTTTTCCAGAAGGGAATGACACACCCTAAAGGGAGCGACCCTCATAACCTTGCCGCATCTTTCCTATTTCGACCATTTTCGAGGTGTGAGGTCCTGATGCAGTCTCATCCACAAAGCTACGCTTTATACAAAAGCCATGCTACGATCAACAAATGATACACAACAACACTTAGCATGCCACTCTACCAAATTAGGAGTTTATCACTGATAACTATCAACTACATAACCTCGGAGCTCATAAGTCTCAGAGAAGGGTGTTAAGCTAAGAGAATAAATTCCATGCCACCAAGAAAAAATGTATTTGATAGAGATCAGTTTTATATCTCAAAGTGTAATGTCAGCCATACAACCATACAAGTCTGTTCCGGGTTCGAACAGAACTGAAGGCACTTCGTCCAGTAAAGGAAGAAGCCCTTGCAATCCGGGCATTGTAACAACCCGCATATTTATCGAGTTTACATTTAAATATTTTTATTTAAATATTAAATCGTTAATCGGATTTTGGTCCGAAAAACTACTTTTTGCAAACGGTCAAATTAGGACTCGAGACCACTTCCATTGAGTTCGAAATGTCGTTTACAACTTTTTAAGTATAAACATCGATAGGTTTGGAGTTAGTGAAATTTCACTAACTTTTCCCGCTTTGGACTTTGGGTTAGTTTAGCCTATTAAGCCCAAGTTCCAACCCTCTTCTCCTCACTCTTCATAAATTTCCTAACTAACTCAAGCTTTAGAATTAATGGTGAAGAGAATGGGAAATTAAAACTCCAAGCTCAAATTCAATTGCAACTCCATCATTCAACTCCAAATTCAAGTAGAAGATATTGGATTCAAGCTTTGGATTGCTTCTCCTTGCTTTCAAGCTTCATCTTCATAAATTTTAGTGCAAAGGTGAGATTTTTATCTCACAATTCTAGCCTATAATTATATTGGACTGTTGGGAATGATTCCCTATCATTTTTGCATGCATGTTAGCATTTGGTTTGGATTGGATTGGCAAAAAACTCCAATTTTTAGCGTTTTGTTGAATTTTCTGCACTTGAGTCGTTCTGGCCATTTTTAGGTCGTTCGGAGTTAAGTCGTTCGTCCTTGAGTCGCTGAGTCGTTGGAGCCTTGAGTCGCTGAGTCGTTGGACCCTTGAGTCGCTGAGTCGTTGGACCCTTGAGTCGCTGAGTCGTTGGACCCTTGAGTCGCTGAGTCGTTGGAGCCTTGAGTCGCTGAGTCGTTGGAGCCTTGAGTCGCTGAGTCGTTGGAGCCTTGAGTCGCTGAGTCGTTGGACCCTTGAGTCGCTGAGTCGTTGGAGCCTTGAGTCGCTGAGTCGTTGGAGCCTTGAGTCGCTGAGTCGTTGGAGCCTTGAGTCGCTGAGTCGTTGGACCCTTGAGTCGCTGAGTCGTTGGACCCTTGAGTCGCTGAGTCGTTGGAGCCTTGAGTCGCTGAATCGTTGGACCCTTGAGTCGCTGAGTCGTTGGACCCTTGAGTCGCTGAGTCGTTGGAGCCTTGAGTCGCTGAGTCGTTGGACCCTTGAGTCGCTGAGTCGTTGGACCCTTGAGTCGCTGAGTCGTTGGACCCTTGAGTCGCTGAGTCGTTGGAGCCTTGAGTCGCTGAGTCGTTGGACCCTTGAGTCGTTAGGTCGTATGACCCTTGAGTCGTTAGGTCGTTAGACCCTTGAGTCCTTAGGTCGTTAGACCTCATTTTATCTTCACTAGGTCGTACCGTTTTGGTCGAACCCCGTAAGCGGTGGCGTTGCCCCCGCACCCCCACCTTGGGGGGTTGCCACCCCCCCTGGACCCCCCCTCCGTAGGCGATCTTATCTGAAAAACATTCAACAGAACTTGCTTTGTTGAGATGCTGAGTTGACCATTCTTCGAGACAAACCATCTCTGGTTATCTCGGCCACGTTTGGTCGTTGGGGAACTTCCACTTTGATGCTTTTGAGCCGATTTCCTAGGATTTTATTCACATCTCCGAATGTGATCTTTGTGATGATTGTTTCGACAATCTCTTCTGTAATTTGTCATTTTAAAAATATAAAGGTTTCAATACTAGTAGTAAATATCAAAACTCTTTTAACAAACAATTTCAACTCTATTTTTAATAACAAAGCTCTTTTCTTAAACCATTTTCCAATCTATTAGTATATACAAACCTTTACCTCACTCGGATGAGAAATCTAATTAAACGACTTAGTAAAACAAGTGCTATGAAACGCTTGCGTTCACTTCGTCGGTTAATTCCTGGACTTTTTCGATTGAACCTCTTGTGACAATTTTATTAGTGAAGATTTACAGTTTGTTCGTAAATATTTAAGTTAAGCAAGTGGTTATGGGACATGAAGCTAAACTTCTATATTTACTAGCTTAGTGTAATTGACACTTCTCGTTGATCATGACGATCATTCTGATGATTTAGACTAGCAACTGTGCGATGTCTCTTGTTGCGAGGTTAGACTAGACACCACTTGTGTGATTCCACTCACACATTCCTTTTTGCTTTTTGGTTAGTCTGGACCTTAATCTGTGTGATTCCATTCACACATGTGGGGTAGCTCCCCTTGGTCTTCGGACCGTCATGTGATAGGCCTCTTTCCCTTTTTATGATTTATTGATTTCTCGTGTTGATTTCTGGAATTTATGTCATTGACTTGTTATGAGTACAAGTTTAGGGTATGATGCCCCCTTCGAATCTTTGAGAAGATTCTTGTGATATTGATTATCTCTTATTGATTGATCTTCTGTTGATCATTATTTACATACTTATAGTGGTATGTCGTTATGGATGTTTATGTTTATGCCATATCTTTTATGTTATATCATGTCATCTGATATTTATAGCTAGACTGATCCGTTTATTATTTTCTTAAATAATACTCGGATCAGACCGAGATGTTACAGGTGCTTCTGCTTGACTTCTTCCCAGAGATTCATCACTCTGACTTTTGGCCAACTGTTTAGATTAGCAGTTTTTGTTGTATACACTTGAGATATAGACTCATAGTTGTATTCTTTTGTATAGCACGTGTTGCTATTCTTTTGTATTATCGTGGATCTTATTGACCACTACTCTGATGTACACTTTCATGTGTTAGTTATATATTCATATCTTCTTCCGCCTTTGTGATATGGATATCTGTGACTGATTTGTGATATGATTATTTCTATGTTTGTTTCCGAAGATTATTTATAGCCACCGTGTGATAAGCAATTACATGGATGGTCGCTCCTCAACAGCCTTATTCTCCGTGCTAGTTGACAGCACTTCTCCGGAGTGTTCTTGGCTAGCGTGGGTATAGAGGTGGGGCGTCACAGGCATCCACAATTCCGATCGGACTTCCCATCACATATGGAGACCTCTCTACTGGAGCAACTCAGTGCAGAGTCAATCGACAGGTTATCCTATCGTTCTCGAAGACACCCGGTCTTCACCACCGGTCTTCAAATGCTATCGTCGTATCACTATTCAGAATGGGTTATATGACGCAAAGTCCTCTCCCGGCTAAACCGAATAGTGAGCGCAATATTTAAAACATATGGATATTAGGAATTCAGTTAAGTCACAACTTTTTTAAGAAAACCTAAAACCTTTCTTCAAATGGTTTAAACAAATTACCATTTCAAATCTTTAAACAAAAAGACTCATTTCACAAAGTTCACCCAGTTTCACAAAGATCCATTCATAGATTTTCAAAACGATTTCCATTTCAATTAGGATTAACTCATCCAATCTTTAAACAAAGATATAGCTTTCCAACCCGTTTTCAATTCAAATCTTTAATATAAAAATACACCATTTAAAATCCTCTTCGATTTCAAACAAGGTTTAATAATCTTTCCTAAAGGTTCATTTATAGCTTTCAAAATAATTCACAATTTCATTTCAAACTTGAAACTTTTCAACACAACTTGGAAATCCTTTACTTTTATGAAAGCTTTTATTATTTGAAAACAAATAGTTTTCGTTTCGGAAATATCCAATCATATTTTCACAAGTTAAAGCCCTTGAGTAAAATTCAAATCCCCAAATCAATATCTTTAAAATGGTTTAACCCATATATAACTTGTATAACATCTTTAATCCATAGTTTCCAAACATAGAATTCAATTTCAAATTTTGAATTTAAATTTAAATCAAATTATTTAAACTTCAAAACTTAATCAAGTTATTCAAAATAACTTTTATCTTTCAAAGTTCCTTTTCAAAAGCCTTTTCAAATTCAACCAAATTTCATTTTCAAAATCATTTGAATTCAAAATTCAACAACTTTAAAAACCAATTCAAAAATCTGTGACTTAACCAATTTCTTCGTGCGATCTACATTTGTGTGTGTATAGTGTGGTCTAGGGGTTTTACACGCAATAGTGCAACATCATCAATTAGCACAGATTCAAATACAACAATATATTTGATAAGTGGTATAAATTATAACGCTTATCTTTATTCACAGATCACAGATAAATAATGTAGGTAAGATAAATAAATTACATTCGTCACAGCTTGAATCAAGATAATTCATATCACACAGCATCACACATCAGGGGTATCAAACAATTCGAAGCATTTCATTCAATCAAAACATTCATATGTAAGATCAGTTAATTATCTGATAATTTAAATCAGATTTATTACTTATGACTAATTTACTAATCCTGGTTAATTGATATTAATTACAAACCATTTTGATTAATTATTCTTTAATCATAAACTAATTAACCTTAAAATTATAAATTTACTATCCTTAATTAATAATTAATCAATTAACCTTTAATCATTAAATAATTAACCCCTAATTATTCTTTAATTATTTAATTACATAAATTAATTAACTCTTAATTAATTATTATTTAATTAATCATTCTTAATTAATTTCAATAAGTGATTATCCTTAATCACTTAATTAGCTTAATCCATTAATTAATTACTTTTAAGTTAAGTAATTATCTTTAAGTAATTAAGTACCTTTTAATTACTTATCATAAATTAGTCAATCTTTAATGACATTAACAAATTAACCTCAAATTATACTTATTGATTAATCACATTCATTATGTATTCTTAAAAGTAATAACACCAAGCAATTATTCATAATTTATGTAAGAATCTTTTATTAATTATATTAAGTAATTGATTTCATTAAGCAATTAACTTCTCAACCAATTTCATTATATGAAAACACCCAAGAATTTAATTACAAAATTTAACTAATATATAATCACATACTCCAAACAATATTTAAACATTACCTTCAGAATTAAATCTTTAAAAATTTGTCAAAAATTTGTTAACACTTTATTTTGAAACTCGTTCATATATTTTGTTATTTTAAACTCTATTTTCCAAAATCTGGTTTAAACGTAGCTTTTAAAAGTTTGAATCCTGTTAACTTTTTAAACCTAGTGACAAAGAATGAATACCCGAGCCTGCTTCTCTTCTTCCCCGAGACTAACTTCTTTTTCCCGAGAAACAACCCTAGTCATTTTTTTTCAAAGTCTGTTATAATTTGTTTTAAATTTAAAACATGTTACCCATTTAAACACTTCCCGAACATTCAACAGCAACTCCGAGCCAATACATCAGTTCCCCGAGATCAAACTCGAGACATAACCTTCTTCTTCCCCAACATTTCAACAACCCAGACCCAAGTGCACACGCGTGCACATGCACGAGCGATTGGACCACTTTCGACCCCTTCCACGGCCATCATCATGTCGACGATCGACAACATGAATGATTCAACCATTCAACATCGACGAATTCATCACTAAATCGAAATGAGTTATCAGCTCGACATGGAAACCCAACCCAGCAACCTAAATCCACCCCATGCCGTCGACCTCGTCCACCGACGACCTAGCCACCACGACCAAAGCTACCCCGTTGACCCCCAAATAATATCCTTTGGGTGCGATCGAATAAAAGTCTCTGACAAGAATGCAGTTCTACCAAGAATCCCGTCAACCAAAAAATACCGTCGAACCCTAGATCGACAAATTCCTATCGCCACAGTATTTTATAAATTGAATTCATATTTTTCCTAAGTCCCCCGATGCCCCAGCTAGCTTCACCAAGAATCACAGCCTACAGTTCACCGTAGATCACCAGAATTTGACAATATTCCCATCTCCGGTCAACATGAGATTCCTCAACGATTAATGATTTAAAAATCATGAAGTTGATCTTAAAAATCATAAATTTCAATTTCGAATAGATTATATAAGTGAAACAATAAATCCTTAAAGTCAATTTTTTGTCATACCTTTGAAATTTTACTATAATTCATACTCCCAGGTTAAAATTACTTATGAACTATGCTTAACAGTATTTTTAAAACCAAGATCTGGTTAATATAATCACTTTTTATTTGTATCTCGAATTCTAAAAAGGATTAGAAGTAGAGGAATTTAGTCTTAATCTTATCATAAGTATGTATATCTTTTAACAGAGTGAATATGCATGTACTAATTCATGCATACCCACATATCTTTGAATACATCAAGCATACGATCAAATATATATTCATGCAAAACAATTTCATTTCACAGAAACAAATCATAATCCAGATTCAAGTTTAATAGATAGATTTGCTCACCTGGATCAAAAGAATAGAGGATAGAGTGATGATTTTTGAACTTAAGCTTCGAATTTTGTTTTACTTGCTGTTATTTTTTATGCTTTCAGATTTTGCTTGCTGTTTGAATCTGATCCTACTTTAATTTTGATGCTTCGATCCTTAAGTTTGATTTATAACTACCCCGATAATCACATGCAAACAGATATTCAACAAATCTTGAGTTTAGGGAGTGAGTTTACTCACAGACATTTCAAAACAAGGAAGGTGAAGTTTTGCTCACCTGTTTTATTGATAGAGAGGAACGGCTTAGCTTTTAAAGTCTGGAAATTTGATATTTACTTTGTTTTGTTGATTTGCAACTTGAATCTGATTTACTTGTGTTTGAATTTGCTTGTTTTATCCTTGCTCTGAGTTGACCATCTCAGATATAAAGCTTCAGGTTGAACTTGCATCTGATTCCCAGATTTGAGCTGCTATAAATGATTTTCAGATTTGGTTTTATATTTGATTTTTGGTTTGCTTTCTTTAGATTTTAAACTGGAAGTATTTGATTTCCAGGCTCTAGACTTTGTACTACTTTTTGATTTGCTCTCCCAAAGCCTGAAGATTGTTTCAGATTTTTCCTTGATGTTGATTTTATTTTCTTTGGTTTGAGTTTCATTCAAGCATGGCTTTGGATTTTCAGGCTTGAGAGATTTACTTTTGAAAACAGCCTGGATTTGCTTTTCTTTCTTATATTTATAAAAATTAAATTTAAAGAAAAAATGTGCCACTTGTTTGATTTCACACTTCATGCTTTTACATTTGTAAATTTCTCATATGCATGGCTTACAAGTGTATAGATACAACCAATTTATGTTTTAAACCCTATGTTTAGTTTTATTAAAAATTATGTTTCAAACCTTTCTTCATTTTTTTAATTTACATTTTAAACCCTTTCTTTTATAAATTACTTAATCTTTATATTTACCTATGTTTATGTAATATATTTCCTATTTAGTTTAAATATGTACAAAACTAATTTATTTCAAGTATAAAAGAAAAGTATTCTAAACTTTTTATTAAACCTTGTTTTAATATCATATTATTTTTACAATTCTAGTTATATACATTATGTATTTTTTTTCAAAATATAACTTTTAAATCTAACTTATTTTTATAATATATTATATTCTAAAATTCCAAATTAATTCCCAATTAATTCCTCAATAAAATCCAAAATTCTATATCAATTTCCAATTTAATCCCAAAAATTAGATTAATTATCAAATTACTTTTAGCAAAAATCCCGAAATGTTATAGATTCCCCCCTTAAAAAATATTTCGTCCTCGAAATTTGAAAGAGAGAAAACAAAGAAAAGATGAAAGATAGAGAAATATCTTTTCAGATCAAACTGAATATTTATTGTGTATTTGGATTACCAAATCAGAATATCAACAATATGAGAACAACTCATTCAATATTATACAAGATACTCGGGTCATCTGGTCTACGATATGCAGGGCACTGGTTAGTTCGTAGGGATAACTAACCACTCGTAGAATATATCGAGACCCGACAGAACAAATGATGGATACACAATTCCAATTGGAACATTCCAAAATATACACTACTTGTCCATCTTCGAACGATGATTCTCACCAGAAATTACAATAGAATTTCAAATTGGGTTTTAACCGATATCGTTTTATTGATATAATTCAAATATATCCTTATATTTGTTAACCAATTTTTTTTCAAATAAATTTTCAAATTCATTAGAGTTTAAAACGAAAAGCTGATAAAACCGATGAAGATACGAAGTAAGGATTTTCTACAACAATTCGTAGGGCCACCATCACACCTAAACTTCTTTCTGGAGCTGTCACGAAGCCATCAAAAGAATTTGGAATCGAATCAAAGGAGATTGATAGAGAAAATTGTTTCCGCTATTGTAGGGTATTGACCATTTATTGTGGTACTCACATGTCCCCTATCTCGTCCTCTTCTTGCACTCATACTTACTATCAGTGGATAGTAAGAGAATTTACTGAGGCATTTTGAACGAATATCATAGGGATACTCATTCTAGGGTATACTTCACCCTATCTCTAATGAGCTACCTAATGTGTTATACTCCTGAGCTAAAGTTTCAACCTTCAGCTTTGATACCAAAAATGTCACGATCTAAATTTCAGTGTTTGAAAATCGACATCCGTACACCACTTGTACCTGAATGCCGCAGATTCAACCGTTGAAATTCGACTCATGCCGAAGCTTATAACACATTAAGTACAACACAATGAAAGAGAAATGAATAGTATATACCATATACAACATTTGATACAATATGATGATACAATGATGATACAATGAATATCAATATACATTAGAGATATGATACAAGACAACGCCAGCGGAAAGAAAAGATAACACAGCAGCGGAACAATATCTCCTATATGGTCTTCAAGAGAGAAGGAGAGATAGAATCCAGAACTGTAACTCCATCTCCAAAGCGCCAATCCAGAAGTAGCTTGAACCCCCATCACGTTGCACTAAGCTAAGCAAGGTCACTCATGATCCAAAGACTGAACTAGCTCTAGATAATCTACTAAACCTGACTATCTGAAAAACCCAACTCTAGACTGCCCGTGTGGAAAATTATGGGCACCCAGAGTTTAGGAAGGGAACGGTAAACTCCAGGTCAGTCATGGGACTGGTATGAGAAAACAAAAATAGTTTATCTTTAAAACAAATAATAAAGGATTTTAAAATTTAAATCCGCAATGCTTTTTGAAAATGAAACTACCATAGGGCCTCCTGCCCACACACAATACAAACGCAGAATTGGAGGAGGTTTCTCCTTATGATAGTCAAATATGCTTGATACGAGAAAATTTCTTTGATATTATTACTAGTGCATAGTGTAGAAAGACAATTTCGAAAGTATAATATTAATCTTATCCAGCATTGACATTTCGTACTATGCCTACTATAGCTACCATCTAAACAGTGGTGGCCACCATAAGTAAATGGCAGGTTCTACAACTAAAACCGTACAAGGCGCGTATTAAAGATTGGATTTCCAACAAATGGTTGGGCTAAGGAACTTCCTACTGCCATATGGGTACGCCTCTGGTGGGACGTCCCGAGAAGTTAACCAGTTCTCTACCAACACAAGGCCGGGTTACCTCTGTGACTAGGTAACTACTACATGAGCATGCCATCCCCCGGTCGTTTGCGACCTTTATCCAAAGGCGCCTCTCAACCACAAAGCAATCACAAAGTAATAGATTTGCAGTGACCATATGGGTTAAGTATCTGGGCTCCATACCATGATACCACCCTTTTCTAGAAGGGAATGACACACCCTAAAGGGACCGACCCTCATAACCTTGCCGCATTTTTCCTGTTTCGACCATTTCCGGGGTGTGAGGTCCTGATGCAGTCTCGTCCACAAAGCTACGCTTTATACAAAAGCCATGCTTTGATCAACAAATGATACACAGCAACACTTAGCATGCCACACTACCAAATTGGGAGTATATCACCGATAACCATCAACTAAATAACCTCTGAGCTTGTACGTCTCAGAGAAGGGTGTTAAGATAAGAGAATAAATTCTCCGCCACCAAGAAGAAATGTATTTGATAGAGATCAGTTTTATATCTCAAAGTGTAATGTCAGACATACAACCATACAAGTCTGTTCCGGGTTCAAACAGAACTGAAGGCACTTCGTCCAGTAAAGGAAGAAGCCCTTACAATCCGGGCATCCACAATTTCGATCGGACATCCCATCACATATAGAGAACTCTATACCGGAGCAACTCAGTGCAGAGTCAATCGACAGGTTATCTTATCGTTCTCGAAGACACCCGGTCTTCAAATACTATCGTCGTATCACTATTCGGAATGGGTTATATGACGCAAAGTCCTCTCCCGGCTAAATCGAATAGTGAGTGCAATATTTAAAACATATGGATATTGGGGATTCAGTTAAGTCACAACTTTTTTTAAAAATACCTGAAACCTTTCTTCAAACGGTTTAAACAAATTACCATTTCAAATCTTTAAACAAAAAGATTCATTTCACAAATTTCACCCAGTTTCACAAAGATCCATTCATAAATTTTCAAAACGATTTCCATTTCAATTAGGATTAACTCATCCAATCTTTAAACAAAGATATAGCCTTCCAACCTGTTTCCAATTCACATCTTTTATATAAAAGATACACCATTTAAAATCCTCTTCGATTTCAAACAAGGTTTAATAATCTTTCACAAAGGTTCATTTATAGCTTTCAAAACAATTCACAATTTCATTTCAAACTTAAAACTTTTCAACAAGAATTGGAAATCCTTTTCTTTTATGAAAGATTTTATTATTTGAAAAAAAATAGTTTTCGTTTCGGAAATATCCAATTATATTTGCACGAGTTAAAGCCCTTAAGTTAAATTCAAATTCCCAAATCAATATCTTTAAAATGGTTTAACCCATATATAACTTGTATAACATCTTTAATCCATAGTTTCTAAACATAGAATTCAATTTCAAATTTTGAATTTAAATTTAAACAAAATCATTTAAACTTAAAAACTTAATCGTTATCCAAAATAACTTTTATCTTTCAAAGTTCCTTTTCAAAAGCCTTTTCAAATTCAACCCAATTTCATTTCCAAAATCATTTGGATTCAAAATTCAACAACTTTAAAAACCATTTCAAAAATCTGTGACTTAACCAATTTCCTCATGCAATCCACATTTGTGTGTGTAAAGTGTGGTCCAGGGGTTTTACACGCAATAGTGCAACATCATCAATTAGCACAGATTCAAATACAGCAATATATTTGATAAGCGGTATAAATTATGACGCTTATCTTTATTCATAGATCACAGATAAATAATATAGGTACATCATAGATAAATAAATTATATTCATCATAGCTTGAATCAAGATAATTCATATCACACAACATCACACATCTGGGGTATCAAACAATTCGAAGCATTTCATTCAATCCAAACATTCATAAGTAAGATCAGTTAATTATCTGATAATTTGAATCAGATTAATTACTTATGACTAATTTACTAATCCTGATTAATTAATATTAATTACAAACCATTTTGATTAATTATTCTTCAATCATAAACTAATTAACCTTAAAATTATAAATTAACTATCCTTAATTAATAATTAAATCAATTAACCTTTAATCATTAAATAATTAACCCCTAATTATTCTTTAATTAATTAATTACATAAATTAATTAACCCTTAATTAATTATTATTTAATTAATCATTCTTAACTAATTTCAATAAGTGATTATCCTTAATCACTTAATTAGCTTAATCCATTAATTAATTACTTTTAAATTAAGTAATTATCTTTAAGTAATTAAGTACCTTTTAATTACTTATCATAAATTAGTCAATCTTTAATAACATTAACAAATTAACCTCAAATTATACTTATTGATTAATCACATTCATTAAGTATTCTTAAAAGTAATAACACCAAGAAATTATTCATAATTTAAGTAAGAATCTTTTATTAATTATATTAAGTAATTGATTTCATTGAGTAATTAACTTCTCAACCAATTTCATTATTTGAAAACACCCAAGAATTTAATTACAAAATTTAACTAATATATCATCACATAATCCAAACAATATTTAAACATTACTTTCGGAATTAAATCTCTAAAAATTTGTCAAAAATTTGTTAACACTTTGTTTTGAAAATCGTTCATATATTTTATTATTTTAAAACTCTATTTTCCAAAATCTGGTTTAAACATAGCTTTTAAAAGTTTGAAGCCTGTTAACTTTTAAACCTAGTGACAAAGAATGAAGACCCGAGCCTGCTTCACTTCTTCCCCGAGATCAAACTTCTTTTTCGCGAGAAACAACCCGAGTTTTTTTTTCAAAGTTTGTTATAATTTGTTTTAAATTTAAAACCTGATACCCATTTAAGCACTTCGCAAACATTCAATAGCAACTCCGAGCCAATACATCAGTTCCCCGAGATCAAACTCGAGACACAACCTTCTTCTTCCCTAACACTTCAACAACCCAGACTCAAGTGCACACATGTGCACGTGCACGAGTGATTGGACCACTTTCGACCCCTTCCACGGTCATCAACATGTTGACGATCAACAACATGAATGCTTCAACCATTCAACATCGACGAATTCGTCACAAAATCGAAATGAGTTATCAGCTCGACACGGAAACCCAACCCAGCAACCTAAATCCACCCCATGCCGTCGACCTCGTCCACCAATGACCTAGCCACCATGACCAAGCTACCCCGTTACCCAAAACAATTTCCTATGGGTGCGATCGAATAAAAGTCTCTGACGAGAATGCAGTTCTATCGAGAATCCCATCAACCAAAAAACTACCGTTGTAACGACCCAGAATTTTAGTTAATTAAAATTTGTATATTTAATTAATTTTAAATATTAATTAGTGAATTTATAAGTCGAATAAATTTTATTTCGAATAACTAGATTTAATTGGATAATTAAATCGATAAGTTAATAGTTCAAATTTCAGAAATAATTGAAAATCGAGTTTAATATGAATGGAAATGATTTGTAAAATTCTATTTTATCATGTTGCAGTTAGAATGATGTTATAGAACTTTTAAAATTGAATTTAAAGTTAATTTGTGAAAATTGAATATTTTAATATTTAATCGACTAGTGAAATTAGCCAATTTTCGAACAGTCTCAGAATTGGACGAAATTCCATTGGATCCGTAATAGTTTGTCATTACCGAATTTCAATTTCGTAGCAATCGGAGTTGTCGTTTGATCGTGGCAGCTCGAAACGCATCGAAATTGTTTTAATATTAATTTGGCGAGTTAAAATAGTCATTTTTCAAACAGTCTCGGATTTTGACGAAACTAGTTTCATCGGATCCGTAATGTGATATTATTGTAAGGTTTCAAATTTCGTGTCAATCGGATTTACCGTTTGTCCGATGCAAGCCAAAACTCCTAGAAAATCGTTTAATCGGTTTAATTTTAAATTGAACGTTTATTGCCATAACTCGCACGGATGACCGAATTAGCTCTTGAAACATGTTCCATTGTGTTCGGAACGCGGGGTAAACCTTAGGAACGCCGACCGACACTCTTCGTTTGGAGTTCGGAAAATCCGGGATGAATAGTGTCGTTGGAATTTTCTATATAAGGACCTCCCTCTTCATAAATTGCAAAATTCTAAAAACAAAACCCTAATTCCAATGCCCAGCCGCCATTAATAAACGAATGGCCAGAAATCATCTTCTTTTCTTCCTCAATTACTTCCAATCCGTCGATAATTAGCCAATATGCTCAACTACAAAGTCGAAGAGCTCGATGAGAGTTTTGATTCTATACGGTGATGATCGGAATTGGAGCGACGAGGTGGGGGCTACGTGCCCGCGTTCACCATCAGGTCAGCCTCGTTTTGCGTGCCCAATAGGGGACCGAGCTCCTTGTTATTGCAGCTGAAGGTGGAGCTTCGAATGGTGGTTCGTATGGAGGTAGTTGATCGTGTTCATGTTCGTCGTGGAGGTTGTATAATCAAACCCTAGTTGCTTGGAATGGGTTTCTTGTTACGTGATGGCCTGGGGATGTACGTGCGTGTGGAAGATGAAGGAGGGACGGCTTGGATGCAGGGAGATGGGATCCTATGGTCCTGGATAATTAGGTTTAGAATTATAAAAATTTTGTTGTAAATTTGTATATATAAATTCGTGTAACTTCTAAAATTCATATCTTTTTCATACGAGGTCGAAAACGCACGAAACCAGTTGCTTTGGAATCGTATAGACGAGCACTACGCTATGGAATTGGATTGGAGTCATTTGGAGTTAGTGAGAATTTTGGGTAAAATTAAACGCACGTTTAATTTTATTCGAAATAAATCACTAAAACGAAATTGAAATCAAGGTGAGAACTTCTCACTCAATCGAATCGGTTTCGATTTATATTTTAAATAGTTAGATTTAAAATTCTTGATTGTATGTTGAATGATGATTGTTATCTATTGATTGTTAAAATAGACATTATGCGCCGTTAGTAAGCGGAAGTTATTTATTAAAAACATATACCGCGAATATTTCATCGTTTAGTGAAATTGGTATTATTATGTACTTGGAGTTGATTTTCCCGCATTATATAGTGGATGAGACCCTATTGCGCCGCATAATAGCGGATAATATTTTATAAATCCCATATACCGCGATAATTCCGTACTGGAACGGAATTGGTATTGTGCTAACATTTGTGGATGCGGGAAAACAGGTTGGAGGGATCCAACTGGATTCCTCAACTGTATTGATTTATTTACAGATATTGTGATATTTGTTGATTATCATATCGATATATGATATTTGGATGTCGTGATTGACTATTTGGTGCTGTTGCATCATCGGATCCACTTTTGAAGTTTTAAAATAATGATTTTGGTTTTTAAAAGAATTTTTAAAGTGATTTTTGAAAGTATACGTTTTATTTAATTTTGAATTGTTAAAATAAATAAACATTTTAGTTTTATGGTTATAAAAGTTATATTTTTGGGAAAATAATACTTAAGTGTAATTTTGGAGTTATATAAGTTTTAAATAACGTTTTGTAAATTAATAAAGAGATTGGTATATTTAAATGGAGATTTTTGAATTATTATAAACGGTTTATATAAAAGATTTATAAAATTTATATTTTATAAGTTAAAGATATTGGAATTATAAAACGAGCTTTTATAAGTGTTAAAATAAAGTTGTACTTAGTTTTATAAGTAAATAAGAATTTTAGATTTATAAACAAATGATGATATAAAAGAATGGATTTGTGAATAAATGGATTATAAGTAATTTACTTATAAGTTAGATTCGGCATATAAACGAAATATAAATTGGATTAATAAAGGAGATTTATAAATCGAAGCTTATAAATAGAAATGGAATTTATAGACATTGTTTATAAATTCGAAATCAATGGAATTTGATATATGGAAAGTTGAAATTGGTTAAGGAAGTATATTCACGATTTTGGACAGTGAATATATTATCAAATAAAATGGATATGCTTAGGAAAATGAATATTATAAAATGAAGTTAATCGTTTTAACGATGTTTTAAAAAGTATTATGAATCGAATACATAGATTTCAACATTTATTGTTGAAATAGATGTTTTCGAGAAATAGGAGGAAATGATGGACTATAACACTGTTGTTATAGTAAATGATTTCCGAAAGGAAATGTTTTTGTATAGTATTGGGATTTATATATCTATCTAAATTTCGAATCCCTATACTAGTGATTTTGGGTTGTCGTAACGATGTTTTGCGCAACATTCGTTTTGGCCCAAATAAATATGTTTAAGAGAATGATTTCCTTAAAGAATGAAATATATACTTGATTTCGGTTTAAGTATATTGAATATTTTCCAAGTGTTGAAAATAAATGGATTTGTGAATTACTTATTAATAAATAGGTACGGAAATATTTTTCCAATGTGAAATGAAACGTTTTGAGAATTTATCTTTTTGAAGACAAATTGAAAGTGAATATTAGAAATCGATTTGGGAATCATATATTCATAAATATTTTGGAATGTAAATTCACTATGGGATTTATAAATGAAAAGGGGAATTTGTTTAAAAATAAACGTTGATTTATTTTTGAAGTGTGGGAATTAATTTACGGATTTGGAACGTAAATATAAAGTAAATCGGTAAGGGTTTATTTAATTGGTTTAAATGAACCATGTCGAAATGAAAGTATTTCGCATAAGGAAAATGATTGAAATTTGTTTTCAAAAGTGGTAAAGGTGAAAAGTGATTTGAAAATTTGTTTTCAAATGTTGAAGTGTGAAAAATATATATCTTGTAAAGATATTTTGGAAAGTAAATAATTTGGAAAATTATTTGAAATCTAGTGATGTTGAACACGCCTATTGATAGTTAAATAACAGACCATCAATATTTACCTTTAAATAGGTATTTGTTGTGATTGTTTGAATTTGAATGCTACACTTATTTTTGAATAAGCGCTCATTATTCGGGTTAGCCGGGAAAGGACCTTGGGGTCGTATAACCCATTCCGAATATGTGATATGGATTGCATTTGATGACCGGTGTTGAAGACCGGATATTTTTGAAAACGGAAGGATTACCGTTGAGTTACTCTGCATCGGCTGATCTCCGATATAGAGGTTTTATCACCCTTAGTGATGGGAAGTCCGGACGTGATTAGAAATTATCCGGAATGCAAGGACTTCTTTGTAAGTGCCTTCGGTTCTATTCGAGCCCGGAACAGACTTGTATGGATTGTATGTCTGACATTACAAATTGAGATATAAAGCTGATTTCTTTCAAATATATTTCTGTTGGTGGCGGAGAATTTATTCTCTTAGCTTAACACCCTTCTCTGAGACGTACGAGCTCAGAGGTTATATAGTTGAAGGTTATTAGTGATATACTCCCAATTTGGTAGTGTGGCATGCTGAGTGTTGCTGTGAAATGATCATTGTTTGATCATTTGTGATATGATCATTTGTTTGATCATTTATCTTGGTGATCATTTCTATGATCATTTGATTGACCCAAAGCACGGCTTCTGTATAAAGCGTGGCTTTGTGGACGAGACTTCGTCGGACCTCACACCTCGAAAATGGTCAAAACAGGAAGGATGCAGCAAGGTTATTAGGGGGTAGCGCCCCTTTAGTGTATGTCATTCCTTCTGGATAGAGGTGGTATCATGGTATGGAGCCCAGATATTTAACCTATGTTGTTGCTGCAAATTTTGTGGTTGTTGGAAATCGAGGATCCTCGGATAGATCGGTTACGATCGGGGGATGATATATTCGTGTCAGTAGTTACCTAGTTTGAAAGGTAACCCGGCCTTGTGTTGGCAGAGATCCGGTTAGGTTCTCGGGGCGTCTTTCTAGAGGCGTTTCCATGTGGCAATGGGAAGTTCCTTGGCCTGACCATTTGTTGGAAATCCAAAGAAACAATACGAGACTTGTACGGTTTTAGTTGTAGAACCTGCCATGGAATGTGGCGGTAACCTGCTATTGAACATGGTAGCTATAGTAGGCATACGATAATGGTCGTATGTTGGCTAAGATTTATATCTTTACTTTCGAAATGAATTTTTCCTACACTATGCACAAGTAATAATATCAAATGTTTCTTTTTAATGCGTATCAAGCATCTTTGACTATCATAAGGAGAAATCTCCTCCGATTCTGCGTTTGCATTGTGTGTGTGTGTGCGGGAGGCCTTATGGTAGTCTCATTTTTAAAAAGCATTGCGAATTGACTTTAAAAATATTCCTCTATTTTGATTTTAAAGAAAAATAAACTGTTTTAGTTCTCACACCAGTCATATGACTGACTCGGAGTTTATTGTTTTCCTTCCTAAACTCTGGGTGCCCACCAATTTCCATACGGGCAGTCAAGAGTTAGGTCTATCAGGATATTCAGGAGTTGCTGGAGGCAAGCTGGATGGCATGGTGTATTACTATTATATAGTATTTCTTTTCCGCTGTTTTTTGTTGTTTGTTGTTGTACACTCTGATGATGTGATGTAATGTAATGTAATGTAATGTAATAACTGATATAGTTCTTTGTTTAAAGATTATTCATTTATCTATTATATGTTGTTCCGCTGCGATTGTGAGATTCTGATGTTGTTCTGTTATTTCTTTCTGTTTCTATCGCTTCCTTTTCTCTCTTCTTTTACCTTTTTATTTTTCTTTAACCCTAACGGTACGGTTTTCCGGCCTTCGATTGCTCGGCAGTTGATACAGTGGATGTATTGATGTCGGCGTTCGTGGACGAAAAATCGCATACGTTACAACCGTCGAACCCTAGATCGACAAATTCCTATCACCACAGTATTTTATAAACTAAATTCATATTTTCCTAAGTCCCCCGATGCCCCATCAAGCTTCACCAAGAATCACGGCCTATAGTTCGCCGTAGATCACCAGAATTTGACCATATTCCCATCTCCGGTCAATATGAGATTCCTCAATGATTAATGATTTAAAAATCATGAAGTTGTTCTTAAAAATCATAACTTTTAATTTCAAAACCGATTATATAAGTGAAACAATAAATCCTTAAAGTCAATTTTTTGTCATACCTTTGAAATTTTACTGTAATTCATACTCCCAGGTTAAAATTACTTATGAACTATGCTTAACAGTATTTTTAAAACCAAGATCTGGTTAATATAATCACTTTTTATTTGTATCTCGAATTCTAAAAAGGATTAGAAGTAGAGGAATTTAGTCTCAATCTTATCATAAGTCTGTATATCTTTTAACAGAGTGAATATGCCCGTACTAATTCATGCATACCCACATATCTTTGAATGCATCAAGCATACGATCAAATTTATATTCATGCAAAACAATTTCATTTCACAGAAACAAAGCATAATCCAGATTCAAGTTTAATAGTTAGATTTGCTCACCTGGATCAAAAGAACAGAGGACAGAGTGATGATTTTTGAACTTAAGCTTCGAATTTTGTTTTACTTGCTGTTGTTTTTTATGCTTTCAGATTTTGCTTGCTGTTTGAATCTAATCCTACTTTAATTTTGATGCTCCGATCCTTAAGTTTGATTTATAACTACCCCGATAATCACATGCAAATAGATATTCAACAAATCTTGAGTTTAGAGAGTGAGTTTACTCACAGACATTTCAAAACAAGGAAGGGAAGTTTTGCTCACTTGTTTTGTTGATAGAGAGGAACAGTTTAGCATTAAAAGTATGGAAATTTGATCTTTACTTTGTTTTGTTGATTTGCAACTTGAATCTGATTTACTTGTGTTTGAATTTGCTTGTTTTATCCTTGCTCTGAGTTGATCATCTCAGATATAAAGCTTCAAGTTGAACTTGAATCTGATTCCTAGATTTGAACTGCTTTAAATGATCTTCAGATTTGGTTTTAAATTTGATTTTTGGTTTGCTTTCTTCAGATTTGAAATTGGAAGTATTTGATTTCTAGGCTCTAGACTTTGAACTACTGTTTTGATTTGCTCTTCCAAAGCTTGAAGATTGTTTCAGATTTTTCCTTGATGTTGATTTAATTTTCTTTGGTTTGAGTTTCATTCAAGCCTGGCTTTGGATTTTCAGGCTTGAGAGATTTACTTTTGAAAACAGCCTGGATTTGCTTTTCTTTCTTATATTTATAAACATGAAATTTAAAGAAAAAATGTGCCACTTGTTTGATTTCACACTTCATGCTTTTACACTGCAAATTTCTTATGTGCATGGCTTACAAGTGTATAGATACAACCAATTTATGTTTTAAGCCCTATGTTTAGTTTTATTAAAAATTATGTTTCAAACTTTTCTTCATTTTTTTAAATTTATATTTTAAACCCCTTTCTTTTATAAATTACTTAATCTTCATATTTACATATGTTTATGTAATATATTTCCTATTTAGTTTGAATATGTACAAAACTAATTTATTTCAAGTATAAAAGAAAAGTTTCTAAACTTTTTATTAAACCTTGTTTTGATATCATATTATTTTTACAATTCTAGTTATGTACATATATGTATTTTTTTCAAAATATAACTTTTAAATCTAACTAATTTTTATAATATATTATATTCTCAAATTCCAAATTAATTCCCAATTAATTCCTCAATTAAATCCAAAATTCTATATCTATTTCCAATTTATTTCAAATTTAATCCCAAAAATTAGATTAATTATCAAATTACTTTTAGCTAAAATCCCCGAATGTTACACATAACATCTTCAACGTTATCAATATATTGATGTAGAAAAGCTGGGAGGTGAGGTAAATACTTAAAATCAGAATTTGTTTTTTTTTTCATCACACTTATCAAACTTCACAACGGGGTTTTTCGGTTTAGGAGGTAGTTTCTTGTTCACGTTAGCTTGAGAAAGAATTTCATTGGCAATTTTTGCAATCTCAAATCTAAAAGGATCCCGTTTTGTAGATTTTTGATGTTTGATTTGTTTGCTAGTTAATTTGTTCTTACATTCGCTTGGTCTCCCTTTATGTTTCTCTATTTTCAGTTCCAATATAGAAGTCATGGCTGGTAGTGCTATTTCTCTTAGCTTCATTAGCAAAACTTTTCTCTCATCAGCAGTGCTTGAATCAAATAATTTTTTAATGTATGCAAATCAGCTGTATGGACAAACTCAAGCGATTCTTCAACTTGTGGAATATAATTTAACTGTCTCCAATGATCATCTACGATTTCAATTGAGATTGGAATATAATTTATCAGACTTTAGAATTACTACAACGGCATTCAACTTTTTTCCTGTTGTTTAACACCACCGGATCAATGTTCTTTGCGAATCAAATTCCGAAAATCACACGGTTTAACAAAAAAATGTAATGTACTTCATTTTTATATGTACATTAGCGATTGTAAATTAAGAACTAAATACTTCATCGTTGTAAAATGATTTGCCAAAGCAACTTTTATATCTTCTAAGTTATTTGACTGATCATCTTGCATCGTATTGCTCTCATCCACATGGTTCTCAACTGAAATAATAAGAGCACTCTCAAATTTATTATCGTTCACATTCTCCATCTATGAAACGGTGAAATAATAAGAGCACTCTCAAATTTATTATCGTTCACATTCTCCATCTATGAAACATAAATTACAATTTAACTGTAAAATTTTGTAAAATAGGATATATACATTGTACAATTTAAAAAAAACCCTAAAGCTCAATAACTTATACCGTCATTCTCTATTACTATGTCATCAAAATTAATATCCTGAAGCTTGAAATAGCCAGAGGATTGGAAGAAATTTCCTATGAAAATTAATTTTCAAGCTAAGGATTGGTTCTGCACCAAACCATGATGCTCAGTGATTATTTTGAGTCATCATAAACAAGCACTTCAATTATGATTGTGTTTGATACCCTATTATGTTTAGAATCTTATTTAATTTTATATCCACACATACCTTATTTCTTCTAACATTTATTAGCTTTTGTTTTGATATGTACCCAATTAGAGTTTTTATTTGATTGGCTTTTGTAATTAATGGTGTGCTGTGACAATATGTTTAGTGCTAGTTGTAGTTTTAAGCTAATGTTATGTTATGATAGTGTGTTGTCATAGTAAGAATTTATGGAAACTGTGGTTTTTTGTTGTTTAAATGATAGTTGAGTTATTTGATGAAGGTGAAGGAGAATACAAGGCAATAAGTCATTATGGGCATAATTTAATATATTGGCATGCCATCCACATAAGCCCTATTACGATTGACATCCATACATACTTAGTTAGGATTAGTATCCAATTAGATTTTGTACACGTATATATTCAAGTAATGATGTCCGGTTAACTTTTGCATTTGATAGTACATTTGATCCCTCCTTACGCTATGTCAATTCCTTGAATATCAACAAGTCATGTTAAAATAGGCCCCCATCATCTTTGCCGATCCTCATTTATACTGATCATGTTGACTATCCATCCCAAAAAACACATCTATGTCTAATGTTTCACTTTGCTATGTCTTAAACATCCTTTTAAAAGACATTTTGAGAGTGATTGCACCTAACTTCATGCGTTAATTGAAGAGATTCATATCCTAATTGTTCGCTCTCGATCATGCCTATGTTTGTGAACTGTTCGAAGTTTGCATTACATCCTGCCTATCTCCAGGGGTTGATCTTTTGTCTTGTCGTTCTCCTACGAGAGTTTAAAACCTCTACCAAATTTTGGCCACAATATAATGTATAGAACTATCTCTTTCCGCCCTTAAATGTTCAATAATAGTCAAAGTTCTTTATTAATAGGATTCAAATGTTTCTGTCATTGCCAATCCGGTTCATTTCTAAGTTATAGCTACTTGTTATGATTGTGAATGACATATGCATGTCCAAGATATGAGCAAATCAAGATGGACAAGTTTTTACGATAGGTCATCCTGCATTTATCTATATGCAATTGTTTTTATAACCTCTTCTCCCTATTTCATTGATTGCAATTATTAGTGTTCAATGAGGGATCCTCGGTAAACATAAATCATCAACTCATATTGATTACGTAAATGTACTTTGTACACAACACTTTATGGTCATCCCTTTGTGGTCAGCTAACTAGATACATGGAGTTATCCCTTTGTAGTTAGCTTCTAAGAGGGACTATGGCTGCTTAGACCATGGAAGTTTGAGGAAATAACAAATTTGTGACGCCCTTAGATGTTTTGGGCTGCACACATGCTACACTGATGTATTCAGTGATTCTAATCCTTTGTCGATAGACATGGATAATCTTTGAAACTTTCATTGTTATGGTGATAGATCATTGGAATTGTTGTTCTTTAACAAGGATTTCCTAGTTAATGTGAGCCATCAGCTCACATTGATTACATCCTTGTTCTTTGTACACAACACCCATCATTCCTATAGATTAAATGATTCAATGAAGTGTTTGGATGGTGGTGATAAAGGCAGTTCGCCTCCTATGGTGTCATGAGAAGTCCATTGAACCTTATCATTTAGAGGATGGAGAAGTTGTAACAATGTTTCTGTAAGTGAACCTATAGAAGGATCGTTATAGATTCCCTTTTCAAACAACTATGAAATTGTACTCATACTCGTCGAGAACTACTTATTTGTGCTATTAGCACTTTTGTTGTTTAGGTGAGTTCCGTTTTCTACCTTCATCTTGCTTTAATTGAAGTAAGAAGTAGAACAAAAATAAGACATTGGCATGGTTTATGCCAAGGACAATTGTTGTTGGAGAATTTGCCATCATTTTGATGTGTTTTGTGTTATTCTAGTGAGTGTCTAAACGACTTCCAGCAATGGATATCTTGGATCTTGTGTCAATGAAGAATGTAGCAAAATGTGACACTTGTTACGAATTGCAAAATCCCATGAACCATCAAGTCTTTGAGTTCAAGTTGCGCTCAAGGCCATTAAGTTAAGAGTACATCTGTTTGGGTGTCATGCCTTGCGTCATTCTAGCCGCTCATTCGCAATAAACTTACCATGGGTGATGGTGAATGTGAAGATTGACCCTCTATGCTTTAATCATGTTGTTGATTTAAGTAAATGTTATTGCTACATCTATGCGCGGTGAATCATTCATTGAGTTAACACACAATGTCTCTAACCGTGTCCAGAAGTCCTACGCATGATGTAACACTAACTGAAACCATTTACGATGTTTGTCTTGATTGCAAGCTCGGAACATGACCTTAGATCAGATGGGGCAACCCGTTGATTTTAAGAATATGAATAAGCAAAGGAGAAGAAACTTACAAAGATTCCCTTAGTAACGATGAGCGAATCGGGATAGGGGTGAGAGACTAATCAAACCATCTAGTAGCTGGTTACCTCTGAAGTCTTCCTTAGGATAGTTGAAGCTCGCGTGCGAGTTTTATCGGGTAATGCAAATGATTACAAGCATCAGAGGCCTACTTGATTTTCCTTTTGAACAAGGAATAGTTAAGTTGGAAATGTCGGAAATGAGTTATGTATACGAACAATGATTTGTATAAGCAATGATTTTTAACTAGATAGTTGCCTAGTCGATTCTCAATTTCAACCAATATTCACTTAGATCTTTAAAACAAAGGTTTGTAAAGATAGTAACAAGTAGGAAAATGGTTTGGGTTTGTTGTGATAATTTGTCAATTGCATTTATCTTTAACCCTTTTTGATTACACTTAGGGATGTAAATAGGTCTTTAAAAGAATGATTTAAATTTAAGGAAAAGGAAAATGGTTTGGATTTACTGTGACAATGTGTCAATTGCATTCATCTTTAACCCCTTTTGATTACACTTAGGGATGTGAATAGATCTTTAAAAGAATGATTTAAATTTAAGGAAAAGAAAAATGGTTTGGATTTATTGTGGCAATGTGTTAATTGCATTCATCTTTAATCCTTTTTTATTACACTTAGGGATGTAAATAGAACTTTAAAAGAATGTTTTAAAGATAAGAAAAAGCGAAATGGTTATGGATTTATGGTGGCAATGTTTAAGTAACATTAGCCTTAAACCTTTTAATGGATTTGTAAAAGTACTTAGATTGTGACGACCCGAATTCGATGCCCGACAAACGACATTGAAATCCTTATCGTCGGAGCTTGCAACAACATTAGATGATAAACAACCCGGCGGAAACAAAAGATGATAACATTGATATAAAATGTAGATACAATGCCAGACAACATGACACAACAACCCAACACCATCAGAGAATATATACAACACAACACCATAGCGGAAATATATCGACACTAGCAAAGTCTTCAAGAGAATCCAACACTGCAACTCCAAACCAAAACTCCAAAGCCAAAGCACTAAACTTCAAGCTCAAACCAACATCCAGTTGAACTTGTAGCAAATGCGATCCCGTACGCAATTGCCAAACCAAAACTTCAAAGATCCAAAGACTGAAGAAGTTTCCAAATGCTACCAAAGTAAAGATTTTGAAGGCTACCGAATCTATACCTATTATTTGATTATCTAAAAATCCTAACTATAGACTGCCCATGAGGAAAATTGTGGGCACCCAGAGTTTAGGAAGAGAACAAAAAACTCTGGGTCAGTCATGAGACTGGTATGAGCAAACAAAAACAACTTATCTTTAAAACAAACAACAAAAAGAATTTAAAATTGAACTCCGCAATGCTTTTTAGAAAATGAATATTTTTTCCTTTCAAATGGTTTAAACAAATTACCATTTTCAAAATCTTTAAACAAAAATATTCACTTCACAAAGTTCACCCAATTTTCATAAAGATTCATTCACATTCTTTCCCCTTTCAAATTGGATTAACTCATCCAATCTTTAAATCAAAGATTTGATTCATAGCTTTCAAAACCATTTCCAAAGATTCATTCATAACTTGGAGAACCATTTTCATTTCAAACTTGAAATCCTATCAACACAAACTGGAAATTCTTTCCTTATATGAAAGCTATTATTATTTGAAAACAAATATTTTTCATTTTGGAAGAATCCGATTACATTTGTACAAGTTAAATTCCTTGGGTTAAATTCAAATTCAAAATAATACTTTTAAAATGGTTTAAACTCATATTAACACATTTATAACTTGTATTACCTTTTAAACCATAAATTTCCAAATACAGTATTCAATTTCAAATTTTGAATTCAAATTCAAATCAAATTATTTAAATTTCAAAATTTTATCAGGTCATTCAAAATAACTTTTATCTTTAAACACCTTTTCAAAAGCTTTTCACTTTTAACCCAATTCCAGTCCAAAACTATTTTGGATTCAAAATTCAACTTTAAAACCATTTCAAAAATCGATGACTTAACCAATTTCCTCGCGCAATCCATATTTGTGTGTGTATAGTGTAATCCAGGGGTTTTACACGATAGTGCAATATCATCAATCATTACAGATTCAAGCATATCAATATCGATAAGCGGTATATTTTATAACGCTCCACCAATTCTCAAACTTTAAATACGTAGGACAGTACAACAACTTTGGTGAGTTGTACCACGGACTTGAGAGGTCTAAGTGGTCCATTTTTGGTAAGCAGAACTGACGGTATGGGATGAACCAAAAGCTAGGGTAAGGTGCACAATTGTACACTAACCTGGATCCCACAAAGGTTGTTGGTCAATTAAGACAGTAGGACGGTGGTCATGGAAGTCGAAATTCGCTAAGGAGTGTGTACAACTCACTTGCCGGACCAATTATCCCCAAAAATGAATGGTGCTTAAGTGTGATACTCACACTCGGCCATCAAGGTGGTTGCCATGCCTCGTTGAGTAAGAGGGCATGGTGGTTGCTGCAAAATCTAAGGCATGAGCCTAGATGGATCTATTTACTCAAAGTAGGCTTTGGCGAGGCTTATATTTACTCGGGCAACGATCCCTATTAATAATGCATCTTAAAGTTCGATACAATTTGAAAATAATCAAGTTGGTAACCATAACTACCAAAAGCTACATTCGTGTTGTAATGAAATTTCCCTAAATTTGGCTTCAGATCAAGCAACTATTTAGCCTTGCTTCTTCTAGGTCAAACATGTTAAATTTTGATGCTTGCTCTTGATCGAGTATATGAATGTTTGTTTCATGGTCCCAACTGAACATTCAAGTCAAGTATGTAAAAACTCAAATCTTACTTCAAGTTATATTTCTAGTTACCCATTACTTGCCTTATGATATGGATGGGTTCACTTGTTATATTAGCTAATTTTTGAAAATTTATATATTAGGGGTTGAGATATGAGACTTTTAGGCTTCATCTTAGAGTCAAGTTGGAAAATACACTAAGCTTACTCTTAGTCAAGTTGGTTGACATTGAGTAGTTGTTAATGTTAATTCCTATACGTTGTTCAAGACTATTGACAATGTTATTTTTTATTGGTAAAGTTGGTCTTTGAGAGGGTTCAAAGTTTTACAGATATTTCGTATTGATTTAGGTTTCTTTATGGGTTCCTTCGTTGATGAAATCTTTAACGACGTGCTACCTGCTTGATCATGCTAGTATTCATATGCTTGTTTCAAAGATTAAGCCATGCTTGTGTAAGAATTAACAAATTAAAACTATGAAACTGCGAATGGCTCATTAAATTAGTTATACTTTGTTTGATGGTATGTTCAATTTGGAAAACTATAGTAATTCTAGAGCTAATACGTGCAAGAAAACCCGACCATCGTTTATAGCACTATACGTAACAAGTTTCTTAGCTTGTTGACCATCCGTTCTTAGCCAAATTGATGGTATCACAACTTTGCTGAAAGGTAGGATAATAGTGGTATTTATCCTTTGTAGACACATGTTCGTTAATAACTTACTGCGCTTTTTGAAAAAAGAAGATTGATTTGATCTCTCTATAAATAGCTTGAATTACCATTGTGTACCTTTTTTTTGAAGACCTAGAGAACCAAGCTTTGCTTGTAAAACCAATTGATATGTGAAGTAAACTAGATCCTTAGTAAAATTAAGTCAATACACAAAATAGTTAATTACACTAAAAATTGCCTGTGATTTCTCAATGAAGCTTGGCATCTAATTAGGTTTTACGTCAACATGCATTCGATTAGACTTGGAATTTGGTTGATTCAAGGACATGTCAAACGACAGTAGGATTGAGTCATTACTTTGTATTGCTATTGCATTATTTGATTCTCTAATTATTGAACTTGGACACTACTAGAGTTCAAGAAAAAATATCTTGATTATGAAAGTAAGGTCATACATTATTTGAAGCAGCTATATTTTCAACGCTTTTGCATGTACACAAAGAAGTAAAGGAAATAAGGCCCAGTAGAAAAGAGGAGGTTGAAGATCTCAAGTATGAAACATACTTTTAAAAGATAAGGAAGTGGACAACAGTGTGTTGCTTCTTATGAAAAAGCCATCAGTGTTGTATAAAATAGGAAAAATGATCAAGTGTTTTATTGTACAGAGAGAACTTTATTTACTTTTAACGAGGAGTTAATCATCATTGTGAAATGATGTGCATGGATAAATGTTATTTTGTTCATTATATTATTATTTGTTGCATAGGCAAGTGAACAACAATACAATGTAATGTTATGTGTGACGATTCAACGCGACAACAAATAAAAAGGATCCCAGCAAATTCAATAATTAACTATTGTTTCATATAGTAATAAAATTTGGACAATATTATATTGATATTTAAATCTTCTGCACATAGTAAATTGACGTTTAAAATCAACGGAAATGCAACAAATTCTGAAACAAAAGTCTGAACCGTGACATCAATTGAAGCACAAAACAAAAGTAACATTTTGTTTGAGCTGCAACATAAACTGGACTATAAAGCAAAGCAAAATTTACTCCTTGTACATATTTTCAACTGTTTCTTCCACTTGCTTTCTTTTTTCTTCAAGATCATCTTGAAGCATTACATAACTGAGATGCTTAGCTTCACTCCAACTATACCTATCACTGGTAAACAAACCATACGCTATTTCGGCTCTCATTGCTTAAATTTCTTTCCTAGAAAAGGATGTAGGTAGCCATTCATTGTTGCTGATGATTTCCATATACTTCATAATGTACATTCCACAATCCAAACTGCAAGTATTAAATTTATATATAAAATTCGTATTTAATTTATGTATTAAAGGTTAAAATATTATAAATTAAATCAACGTTGTTCAAGACTACTTCACATTGTCAGGCAAATTCTAAAAACTAAACAATATAGTCAATACTTTTTTGTAACGATGCACCATATATATTAAATCACTCATGATAATGCAGTGTACATTATGGTTATATTCTGGTTGAATAAAATGATCAATGGAGATTTTTAGATTTTTTTTCCAATTATTTTACAAAATGAGTAACACAGATGTTTAGAGTAATTTTTAATTATTTTATGAAATGAGTAATGAAGATGTTTATAACTAGAAGCATCATGTATCCAAAAGTGTTCTTTTTTGCTGTTTACAAGTTTTACAATGCATCCTGAAGTTCTAGTTTATTTATTTTAATTGAATTTCTTGTATAATGTTATTTATCAAAATGATGTATGACGAAAATAAAAATAACATCTAATATAAGTAATTATCATAATGTTATTGATGAAAGCATAATTATACATAAAATTATAGAATTAACTTACGAATTTTCTGGTTGCTGCGGACAATCTTTGCATTCAATATTACTTTCATTACCAGATTTCATTTGTGGAATTGCATTTCTAAGCCATATGTCTTTTATCATGTCCTTTATGTTTTTTAGCTGCACATTTAAAGAAAAGTAAATTTATTAAACAATATAATATATTAATATTTGATAGTGTTATTTTACTTACTACTTTTACTATTTCTTTTGCATATGGCTAGTTTGGAAAAGAATTTGGTTTTACTGAATTATATAGGCTCCACTGCATATCTTCATAATCAAGTACTAAAAGTGTATCCTGTACAATTCAAGTTCTTTTTATGATATCTCACTGTTCTTTCTTCCAATTGCTTAGCTAACAGAGTATGAGTTGTTGATTTCAAATCGAACAATATGCAATTCTATAACACAAGAAATATAAATAATATTATATTAAATAATAAACTAAGTAATTAAGACTTATATTTGTAAATAACATGAAACAAAAACAAACTCACCGTGTCTTCATGTCTCACATATAAATTGTTTGGATAGTATGGCCTTAGCTTGGTAACTTGAAACTAGTGTATTACCTTTAAATTACATTTTAGACAAGATAAATATACTGTAAATTCTAGATAAATATACTGTAAATACTGTATACCATAATCAATAAACATTATTAGATTAGTTAAACAAAAACAAAAAATAAAATAAAAAATAGGTAAGGAATTTTACTTACCGAACACTCTATGCTGTCTTCTCTCATTATATCATCAAGCACACATCCCATAATCTTTATTTCTTCATCAAAGTTTTCGTAAACTATCAAACTTTAAACAATCATGTTTCAATGTCAGCACTTATTTGCGAAGTATATTTGTATGTAAGCTAGTAATATAATATGTACTTACTTTTGATCATCATACTTATAAAATGTTTGAATAGATTTAAGCTGCTTCTGATCAAGAAAACCAAATATTGGAGTATCTTCTAATTTCCCCATTGGTTTTGGTGGTACAATAGGAGAAACAAAAATTACTTTATTATTTTATGTGTCTTCTTCAAACAGCTTTTCTGCATTTACTTCAATTCCATCTGTTTTTTTTTACATCTTTTGCTTTTCTTCTGTAAGTAATAACAGTTTTTCCCTTCTCAAGCCTTTGATTTTCTTTCCCCGCTTCAAGGCTGTTTTTTCTATTTTTCTTTCTTGCTTTTTTGCTAGTAACAAGGCTTGTCTTCTCTTTAGCTTCTTTAACCAACCTCCTTTTCTTTTCATACGTGAATTCTTCATCAACTTTAGGTATTATATCTTTTCTTTCTCTCACCCTTTTTGTTAATGAAGATACTTTTAGCCTTTTGTTCTTCTTTTCTTTTTCTGATAAGTCAGTTTTATGTACCAATTCTTCTCTTTCTTGAGTTGGAAATAGTTCAAAACTTGGCATATCAACTTCTAACATTTTTTTTAGTTTCATTTCCACCTTTAATATCACCTACATTTTTAACAGTGTGATCATTGACTTTGTTCACTTCTTCAACTTCAGTAGTGTTTTCTTTATTCACTTCATCTTTGCTCTGTTCTTTACCACTCCAATCGATATACACACTTTCAATAGCATCTGCTCTAAAATTTTCTTCATTTCCATCAAAACTTTCACATGACGATACATTTTTTTTATAGATTTGTCATATGATTTTTCTTCATCAATTTCATTCACTTTTATATTTTCCTCCTCATTCAAATTCATACTAGCCATAGGTGTTGCAAAAGAATCGTCCAGTTTTTCGCTTTCATCTGTATTTTTTTTTCAAATCATCATTTTCTTCATTGCTAAATTTGCCTTGTAAACTTTCATTTTCACAGCATTCCTCGATCATTTCAGCGTCACCAATAGCATGATCATTATTTTTCCTGCTTGCAATTTTATCACTATCCCCTATAGCATCATCGGCAACAAGAATGTTTTGTTGCTGAAAAATTATGTCATTCTCCATTTCCAAGGTATCTCCTGCCTCAGTAGGATTAGGTTCACAAACCTTTATCTTTTGTTTTAATTTTTCATTCTCAATCTCAGGTTGTTCAACTTTTTTCTTCAAGTACTCATCTCTCTTTTTAAACATTCAACTATTTTGAAAATTTCCTCTTCACTTTCAACTGAATTTTCTTTTACGTATGCTATAAAAAATTTCACCTGTTGTTGTAATATAACGTAAATAAATAAAACTATACCAATATAGTTAGTCTTTCATCAATAGTATTATTAAAATTACATCAATTATAAAGACCCTAGTAAGAATAATAAGTAATAAGTTATTCATGTATTTGAGCAATGAATAATCAATAACGAAATAATTACTTTTGCATGTTAAAGTGCAATTTAAATTTAAATTTTTTGAAAAGCGCAAGTAGGTGTGCAGTTTGTAAATTTTAAGGCAAGCTTTTAAAACATTTATACTACAGTTTTTAATTTTCAAACCTATCAAAAACTATAAAAGTAAAAGTTAATTAATATAAGAATTGTACAGATAGCGCAAGTAGATATGTACTTTGTAAAACTTATGTTGTGGATTCTTTCAGATTTAAGTTAGTGTTATCAAAATATTGTTTAAATTTATGTAAACTTTTACAAAAAATTAACAGTATATTTGCATCTTAAACTGCAATTAAAAATTTAAAATGTTTGAAAATTGCAAGTCGGTGTGCACTTTATAAACATTAAGATGAGCTTTTGAAAATTTTACGTTATAGTTTTTTTCCAAGCTTACCAAAACTAAGAAAAAAAATGTTTATATTTATATTTAAAAATTTCATTTTAAAGTTAAACAATTTTAAAGTTAAACGGATGTTTAAAATATATGGAAAGCGAAAGAAAGTTTGCATTTTTTTTAAAATATGTTCTGCTTCTTAAAACTTAGGTTTGATATTTTTCAATTTAGTTTACATTTTTTATAAATTTAGAAAGTACGTTTGCATTAAAACTTTTATTCAAAGCACTATAAGTTAAATAAAATAAGAAATGTATGAAAAGTGCAAGCAGGTGCACACTTTGTAAAATATAACTGTTGCTTTTTTTTGAAATTAAAACCACTACTTTCTTAATGTTGTCGAAATATGTGGAAGGTTTTAAATTTTTTTATTTTTCCAGTACACTAATACTATGAACACTATTGTTCAATTAAAATATAAGTTAGATGAATAATGCAAGTTGGTGTACAGTTTGCAAATATTAAGACGAGCTATTGAAACATTTATGCTATAGTTCTCTTGTTGTAATAATTTTACCTTATTTCCATCAAGGCTCTTTAGAAACTTGTATGTAAGTTTACCCTTCAAATCACTCAAGTTCCATTTAGCTGATGTTGGCATTTCTTCTTTGTATGATTCCCTTTCTTGAATTATCTCCACTCGGTCGCATATCCAATACTAAATTAATTAAGATATTTGTATAGTTAGAAAGTGTTTAATGTTTGCAATGACTATTTATACAAATTAGAATATCACATAACATGAAAAATTTGAGAAACAGACAAACTAAAAAAAAACATGTTACTGAAAATAATGCGAGGATGCACTCACAGAAATTGTACTACAGGTGTACACATACTAGAGAAAATTGAAGAAAAATAAATAACATACAAGAAATCTGTAAAAGCTACATATTTCATACACCATGACAACCTATCTGCAGAAGAACTAACAAGCATAGATGTATGGAAGAACAGAGCCTTACAGTAATATCACATCATTCCAAACTATCTTAAAATAATATATTATTACTTTACTTTTTTTTAATGCATGAGCAAAAGGTATTATTTAATTTGGAAGATATATACAAATAGAAATAAATGATCAGTTTTATGATAAAATGAAGAATTATTTGACAATAAACATTAAAAGAATCTCTTTAAATATTCAGTGCTGCAACTTGCGATGTATTGTAGTTAAATTAATATGCATCTTGATTTTGTACTTTTGGTACAGGTACCATAACAAAAGAATTAATATATGATGACAAACAACTTTAACAGAATTGCTAATTTAAATATGTCAAGTAAGATAGCCTGGTTAATATGCATTGTAAACAATATGTGTATTCTACTAGTGCAGAAATCTAGAAATAATATCCTGCTTAAAACTTCAATACTTTTGCTAAACTAAAATTATGGCATCGATTTAAAGATGTTACAATGATATAATGATAAAATTACTAAGAAAACATGTGCAGTTCAACATGAATAGACATGTGGCACCTGGCTATGTGTTGCATGTTATAGAGATGGCTAACAGTATGAAGAGGAAGTGGCTGGAGGCAGTTTTGCTGTCAGAGGTTGATTCAATGAAGCACAGTGATGGAGTAGTTTAGGAAATTGGAGTGTTCTGGGGTTGTTGGTGGATGTTGTAAAATTAAACCATGAAATGGTGATAAGGTAGTGGAGCAGTTTGTATGCAGTAGTATTGGGGTAGAGAGGGTAATGGGTGGATGTTGATTGGGAAGGGATTTGTTGAAGAGTGTTGGTGGTTTTGGGTTTCGATGGTGGCTGTTGTATTGAGAGGGAGGTGATGTCGAAGTTTGAATAGGTAGAAGATGTTTGAGGAGTGTGGTCGGGGTGATATTGACGTAGTTGTAATGTAATGTTCACAGTGGCATGGACGCACTTGTAATAGGAAGACAGTAGGATGGTGAGGAATATTTTAGTGCATTGTTAACAGTGCAAGTATGGGTGGTTTGGTAGTTTGGTGATGGGAGTGTGATGGAGATATGGTGTATACAGATGGTCGCTACTATATGTCTCTGGTTGGTAATAAGATGTTAACAAAGAACAGTTGAAGATGTGTTGAATTGACTAGTCGAAGATGAGGATTTGCAGTGGCAGAGAGGGAAGGGGAAGTAGATAGGTAGAGATGGGAGAAATTGCAATAGAATAATACAAATGAAAGTATAAAGCAATAGTGTAATGCAATGTGAAAAACAATGTAAATGAAATGCAGACAGAAAAATGCAATGTCTGAGAATGTAAAAGAGTCAGAAAATAAAAGAGAAGGGAAATGTAATGTTGTTTTGAAATGCAGTGTTTTTTTTTCTTTTTTTTAAGAATGAGAACTAACACTAAATCAATCAATATAGTATAGTTGCAAATACTTTACCTAAGCTTTGTAGTATTCAACAATTTTAATTTAATTAAGTGGACTAATTTGTACGAATGTTAAAAAAAAGGAAAATGAGACAAAATACATTACTTACAAGCAATAATAGAGTAGCAAAACTTACCAGCGAAAAAGTAACACATGAGTTATTACTTCTTGAATTCGCCATATTTCTTTTCAAATTTTCTTCAAGTTGTCCAAAATGGATTTTGCCCAGTTTGTTTTTCTCATTTGATCGAAATCTACCACAAACGGTCAATATGACCACTCCAGGTCAGAATTGCTACCTGTAAATTATATTAATATTAGTTAATATACTGTATAATCATTGAAATAACATTCAACGTTTACAGTAATTATATTACCTGAGAAGAAAAATGTACAAAGGAGATGCATTATAATGAATCTGACAACATCTTCAGCAGCTTCTGGGTCATTCTGTTTTAGCGCTGTATACACATATTGTTCTACCACTTTTTTGTTTATCTTTTCGTTTTCCAACAGATATTTCTTAATAAAATTTTGGCAAATTGGTGGTAAATATTTCTTTTCACTTTAAGGTAAAGTTGTTATTACCGTTCCTACTGCAGGAATATTAAAAATCTCTTTCATTTGCATAACATCGAAATCCAGTAATTGTCCATCTATTTCAAATTTCTCTGTATCGGGCCTATATGTTTGTATGATTGCATCTAAACTTTTTGAATTTTTTTGATATTTTTTTGTTAGCTCCTTTACAATGAACAATTTCACAAAATTCCAAAATGGAGTATCTCTCAGTATATTCAAATGCACCGGCATCAAATAATTTGCTAGTCCATTTATAAATTACAAAAAACTACCTAAATTATTTCTATAACTTTTACTTTCTTTAGCCTTTACATCTGAATCAGTTTCAGAATTTTCTTATTCTAAAATTAAATTTTGTTGTACAATTTGTAGTTCATTTTTCTCATGAACTGACTGAGCCTCATCAGAAGAATTGTTTGATAACTCTATTTCTACCGATTCCTGTAAGAAATTAATGTTAGCCGGAAAGTTTTTTTATTCATTAAAAAAAACAAAGCACTATGCGGAAGAAAATGTTAGATTAAAATCGGGATTTATCAACACTAGATCCTAATTGAATAAAATATACAATATGGAAACACTAATTGAAGAATGCTAATTTAAACAAATACCAATTCACAGATCTGTATCATTATTTTTCTTAGCTTAGATCTTCATTATTCTTTTTTAGTTACCTATCTACATACATAATTTCACTGGTGACGATTATATGTCATATGTACTTTGTCATATTTGTACCCTAAAATACAACTGATGAAAATTACTTCAAATCCATTCACCAATTCTTGTCCAATGCAAAAGCAATAGTGTTTTACTATTTGAGGAAATTACTTGTACACAAGTCAGCTAAAATTTCAATTATATTAAAAGTGCAAGCATTTGCATGCTTATTGAAAATATAATTGCAATGTTACATTTAAAAAATATGAAAGCGCAACCTTGTGTGCAATTTTTGAAATTATAGTAAATGTATATCTGTAAATCATATTATCTGCAAGTTTGTGTGCAAGTTTTTAGTATAATATATTTCTATTATACATTTACTTTTTCATTGCAAATATGAATTAAAATTTCATAACTATTAAAAGTGTAAGCATGTGTGCAGTTATTAAAAATATATTTGCCATGCTAAATTTAAAAAATATTAAAGTGCAAGCATGTGTGCAATTTATGAAATTGTACTAAATGGATATCTATAAGTCATTTTATATTGAAGTATGTGTGCTACTTTTCAAAAATATTAAAAGTGCAAGCATGTATGCATTTACTAAAAATATAGTTGCCATGTTAAATTTCAACTGCCATTTAAATATATTAAAGTGCGTGTGTGTGCAATTTCTGAAATCATACTAAATGTGTATCTGCACTCATGTGTGCAAATTTTTTCTTCCTACAACTCAAAAATATACAACAAAAGTTCTGTTTTGTTATAATATATGTAAATATATAAGTGAATATGCTTTTGCGTTTTTCTATTAGTCCCACATCATGGGATATGTTCCATCTCATGCTCCAATGCCTATATATAAAGGAGCCTGTGTAATGTAATTATATGAATCAATTTGATATAACCAATTTCTGAATGAATAAAATATCTCCATTCTTTTACTCTAATGGCTTCTGCTCTTATTTCTTTATAACATATTCTTATTTGTTTATAACACGTTATCAGCACGATCTACAATTATGAAATCAGATCTATTCTTCTCCAGATCTAATTATAGATCTCAAAACGGTAAGTTATTTTTCTATTATGATTGATCTAATCTTCCAAATTATTATTTTTTATATACCTCATTCCATTCTAGATCTACTTCTTCAGATCTAAATCTATTGTATTATTTTTTAGATTTTATTATACTAGTCTTATAATTTTATATCTTATATAGATCTAAACTTTAAGATCTAATTCTTATTTTGTTGGTTATTATATTTCAGATCTAATTTGTTTGCTGTTGCTATTTTTTTGATAATATTATATTGTAGATCTCAATATCATGCTTATTTTTATGTTTTATAGTTCATTTATTTTGGAATGCAAGTTTGAACTTGACAAAATTTGATATTGTTGATTCAACAAATTTATTGAATTTGATTGCATTTAGTTTGGATATGGATTTGAGAAATCAATCACGGTTGGTAAATGAAGTTTTCATTTTGAAAACATTTTGATTTGATTTAGATTTAAATGAAGACTTTGGAAATTATTTTGATATACGATTTATATTTCCAGAAGAAATATTTTATTGTTTCTAAAAGAAACAAATATAAATATAATACGTATCTAGAAGATCGTATTAAGTGAATGGAAACATTAGTAAAAGCTTACATGATAAGCTTAATATCTTCCAATGTTTCCTTGTTAAAAAAAAAAGAGGAAAAAGGAAATAATAATTGAGAACCTGCAGTTTTCATAAATCAGTAAATTACAAGTTTCCTCAAAATAAAGAACCATAAGTTCTAACTAAAAAAAAAAGGAGGATTAGAAAATTTAATCATAAAAAAAAGGAAATAAGTTTGAACAACCTGAAGTTGTGCAAAGATTTTTTTTTCCAACCAGAAGTTGTATAACTCAAAGTCCAAGACCTGAAGTCTTGAATTATGAAAAGATTTTCTGACAATGTTTTAGAGATTTATTTATATTTATATTGCAAAATCTAACATCCCAGAAGAGATGTTATAGGAATTTTATTTTAAAAATTATGTGAAAGGATTGTCTAGTAATACTAACCTGAAGTTAGATCATTTCTTCGAAGATGAAGGAAACTTCATTAATGATGAAAATCTAAGTACAGTAATAAATGATATGGTCGAATTGATCGATAATAGCAGCCTGAAGTCTGCTATGTGAATTTTATTTTATTTCAGTTCAATAAATCAGTTTGAAGTTGGTAAAACCCAAGTTTTGATAATCTTTGGGTGTGTTTGCCAAACTATATATTTGAAGAAGTACATTTTAATATTCTCCTGAAGAGATAATCCATATGACATACTCTTGAAGAGATGTTTTATGATTTTTATATTTCAAAATCCAAACATCCTAGAAGAGATGTTGTAGAATTATGTCAATTATGTAGAAAAAGATATTGATTATTGATGACATGCCAAAAACAATGCATATAAAGTATCTTTAGAAGTGATATGTACCACTCTAGAAGCGGTGTTTAAGAAATATCCCCAGAAGTGATATTATTCATCGTGTAGCACTATAAAAGAATTGCCTATAAAACATTGTCAAATGTGATAATAAATTATCCAAAATTCAATCGTCTATTGTCATGGACCCGTAGCTCCATTAGACAAATAGTGATATGTAACCTTTTACTTTTCAGAACTTACGATGAATCAAATATTATGTGCACAACTATTCTTGAAGAAATATCTTTAGATATGCTCCTGAAGAGATAATCTATATGTCGTATCATAATTTTCACTAAAGCTATATAAATACGGTCTTGAACAAATCGGTATGTGCAACCATTATAATTTCTTATTTTTATAACATTTCAAGGGTCCAGAAGATACTCTTATTTATGTTGTAAATATATCTATTTTACTGAACTCTCTAGAGGAGATGTTTATATATAATTATAAGTTAGTATATATTTTCTAATAAACAATCATAATTAATGTTCACTAGTAATACTAGAGATATAATCAAGGAATAATGATATAATTTTTTTTGTAATAACAATAATTTATTCAAAATAAAAAAAGAATAATGATATTGTATACCAATGTTACACTGCAGAAGTAGTGGTTTTATCTCTTGCATCTTACTTTCAGTTGGTGAATCTAATTTTGTCACTGTATTTAAAGTTTGATATGCCATTTTAAAAGCAATTACAACAAAAATCCCCAGCATGGATATTTTATGCTACTGTAAAAGTAGTAATTATGTAATATGTATAAAATAAACAATGTATATTGATATGGCATTCAAATAGTGCATATATATATATATATGTATGTATATATATATATATATAGAAGAGAAAGTTCACTCCAGAAGTGGTGATACTAATATATCTCTAGAAGAGATTTATAAATTTGAAAATGATAACATATCTCTAGAAGAGATTTATTTATATATTTGGTAGTTTTATTAAACCAAATAAGTGTACATAAATTTGATTATAAAGGATCCTAATTTAGCTTAGAATAGATCCTAAAAGTTTGAAGAGCTAAGAGGAAATCTGTATCTGTAACATTCCAAGTATCTAGAAGATACTATTATTATTTTTGCTGTAATTTTTTTTTGCAGAACTCTCAATAGAGATGTGTAGAAATTTCTATATGCAATTAAAAATTACTCCTTGATAAGTAATCATAATTATTGTTCAAAACTGATATTTGAGATATAATTGAGGAATAAAACTTAACAACTTGAAGTTGTGTGTATATTTTGTTCGAACCAGAAGTTCGATATGGTTTCGAACCAAATGTTTTGAACATTATCATGCGATTTTGACAGGTTTGCATTGACATTGATTTATAAATAGAAATTAATAGTTTTGATCCTTGTAATAGTTTGTTCCAAAAATCACTAATTCAAAAGAGAAAGAATATGAAAATTTTACAATATACATGTGATACGTGGACGCACGTATACATCCATATATGTAAATATTTAGCTAACAACCTGAAGTTTGTTATAAGCTATTATTTAGTGATTATGCATAGATATTATTTAGTGATTTAAAATTCAATCGACATAAATGTTGAATGACCTGAAGTCATGTATGTATTCAAATGATCTACACAATAAGTAAATTCCTCCAATTGCTTAGATCAATGAATGAGAACAAACTCTAATAATCAATATCAATTGAATGCATCTTACAAAAGAATTATCCTCCTATTATTAATATGTATGATGTATTTGCTAGTAGAAATATCATAATGGATCAAAATAAGAATCCAAAGATGATTATTATTTAATGTGACAATGTTTGTCAACATTGAGGGGGAGGATAAAGGGATACAAGTTCATTTTGATCATCAGTGTTAAATATTTATTAAAATATACAATGATGCAAAACATTATCAATATTATCCCTAGTAGACTTTCTCCAATATAGATTTGAATCCCTGAAGGATCAAAATTTGTAAACCACATCTGAAATATGGTTCAAAAGTCAGTTCAAAATATTTTTGGAGTTAGTAATAAAGATGCCAAATAAAGGAGGTGGGTGTTCTTGAAGAAACACTTAAGGATGCTCTGAAAGAGATCCATGACATGATTCTCAAAAACCCTAGAAGTGGGTTAGGTACCTAAAACATAATTAAAGAGATCTCAATAATTCATGTCTAGAACTGACAAGAAATAATCATCGATGATAAATTTATAAATAATAAAGCGCTTATGTTTATAAATGGATTAAAGATCCTGGATTAGAGAAAAACATGATTGGCCATCATGAAATTCTCATAAATAAGAAATGTGAACCTGTAGTTCACAAATATATATATATATATATATATATATATATATAATAGAAAAACACACTGAAATTACTGAAGCACATGTAGTGCTACATCGTGTTAAATGCTCTAGGCATATGTTTTTATAAATAATTGAATTCATTGAAGCGGTAAAAGTGTTTGAACACTTAAAATACCCTGAAGGTATAAATATTGTTAAAACATTATAAACAATGAAAGTACATAAATTCCTGAAGAATATAAATAACTTTGGTGGTTATAAAGAAGATAAAGAACAAGACCGTAGATTACAACTTCTTTTAAATATTGCTGTAATGAAAATCTTAATATAATTCATGATGAGTAGATTACTTTCTATTTTTAAGTATTGTTGTAATTAAACTCTTTATATCCATTGAATGGTAGTTGCGATATGCAAATACTTATTAAAGTATACAAATTCTTGAAGAATATATATAACTTTTGTAGTTATAAAATATGCAAAGGACATGAAATGTAGATTACAACCTTCTTCAAAGTATTGTTGTAATGAAAATCTTGATATACTTCAAGATGAGTAGATTACTTCCTGCTTTTTAGTAATGTTGTAATGAAATTTTTAATATTCATGAAAGATGTATAGTTGCAATGCGCAAAACTAATTTGAAGCATAAAAATGAAAGCACATGAAGTGTTTTTCATAAAAGTAGCATACAAATGCATAAAATGCAAACCATATTTGGAAGAAACAATCTTAGAAAATTTGATTGTATCAAAGAAAACTATTAATAAATTGTATTATGAATGAGATACATATTTATGGATCCAGAAGTATCTATAACCAATTTAAGTTATCGAAAGACAAATATGAATTCAGAGGAAAATTAAAATCAGGGGGAGAATTCATAAGTATTTTATGATGCACTCTTTTTCCTTAACTAAGATTTTTCCCACTGGGTTTTTATTAGTAAGGTTTTAATGAGGCATTATCTTGATCCAGAAGTATCAACTCCCTAGTAACATTTGAAATAAGCTATAATGTACTCTTTTTCCTTATTTAAGATTTTTCCCACTGGGTTTTTCTTATTAAGGTTTTAATGAGGCATTATCTTGATCTAGAAGAATCAAACGTTTTTTCAAGAAATAACATCTCAAATATGTTATTTAAGTTAAATTATATTTTTATCCTTGACTAAGGTTTTTCCCATCGGGTTTTCCTTTGTAAGGTTTTTACTGAAGTATTAAATTGATCCAGAAGTATCAAACTCTATCTGATGCAGTAAATTATTGAAATATGACATACTATATTGTACTCTTTTTCCTTCACTAAGATTTTTCCCATAGGGTTTTACTTAGTAAGGTTTTAATGAGGCACTGGTTTGATCCAGAAGTATCAAGCTTTACTTAAGGAAATAAGAAAATAAAATATGTCATTGTACTCTTTTTCCTTCACTAAGATTTTTCCCATTGGGTTTTTCTTAGTAAGGTTTTAATGAGGCATTATTTTGATCCTGAAGTATCAAACTCTTATAAGGAATATCATTTTTAGTATGATATTTATGATTTCACAAGTTGCACTCTTTTTCTCGTTCAAGGTTTTTTCCCACTGGGTTTTTCTAATAGAGGTTTTTAATGAGGCAACAGACAATATCTATATCAACTGAATGGATGTATGAAAGCAAGATAATAATGATGGGGAGCAATTGTTATGGACGTTTTAAAAGAAACAATTTCTAGCAACCATATGAGCATCAAAGATTTTGAAGACGCATATTCAAGGGGGAGTGTTATAATATATGTAAATATATAAGTGAATATGCTTTTGCGTTTTTCTATTAGTCCCACATCATGGGATATGTTCCATCTCATGCTCCAATGCCTATATATAAAGGAGCCTGTGTAATGTAGTTATATGAATCAATTTGATATAACCAATTTCTGAATGAATAAAATATCTCCATTCTTTTACTCTAATGGCTTCTGCTCTTATTTCTTTATAACATATTCTTATTTGTTTATAACATGTTTACAATTATACTAAATTCTACAGTGTTACTTATTATGTATTTTTACAACAATATTGAAAACTTATAACAATAAGAAGAAATAGTTCATTCAATCACAAAGGAAAATCCAACTTTAGCACTTTAGTAGTCGTACTACAAAAAATAGGTTTAGTAATCAGTCAACCCTAACAGAAAATACTTTGTTAGCAAAACCTTAAGCTCATAACAACAAATACTTAAACGATTAAACAGTAAAAGGAAAAATTCGATTAAAAACCCCTAATAGTACTTCAACTAAGCAATGTCAAAAGATTGATCTACCTTGTTTTGGGTTTTGGATTTTGCCCCTTTATATTTACCGCTCCTTCTTTGTCGTCGTTTCATAAAGACTTTGATTTTGATTGTATTTTCTTTCGTATTGGATTCTAGAAGAAGGTTTTTCATTTGAACGAGGTTATTTGAAGAAAGTTTTTATTGTTTTACAAAAACAGGGACTCAGTTTATAATGGTCTTGAGCTAGGGACGTTTTGTAAGTGGGCTTTGAAAACAGGGACGGTTGGTGCAAACCTCCTTTCCAATTAACAAGGTAGTTAATACTACTACATGAATTTTCCTTTCTCTAAAGAAAATCTCTTCTAATTTTATTAATTACCTATTTTGAAATAAATAATAGAACATCTAATAGATTTGTAGTGTCGATAAAAAAGAGTTAATTAAAATAATTTTATATTCTTTAAATAAAAATCTACTGTTCAAATTAGATAAATTTCTATTAATTTCATCAATTTTTACTTGTCAATCTTCTTTTTTTTAACTTATTTGGTCTAATCAAGAACCCTAGATAGTGAATAGAGAACTTCATGGTTTTACAATTAAGAGTAAAGGCTGCAAGATTTTCAAAATTATTGACGTTATTTAAAATTAAAATAGAGCGCTTCTCAAAAATAATCTGAAGCCCCTTTAAATGTAACACATAGCTTTTCTAGAAATTAATCTAAAGCCCCAAAAGCATTTCTACATTGTATAAAATAAATTTAAGAGCAACAATATGGCAAGGTTAATGCGAAGTAAAAAGCATGACCGATGATATTGTTACCTGTGCTTTCTAGAACCCTATTTGCGATTGATTACTTTATGATCCTTGAGAAAATATCCGTTGCTAAATTGAAATGTAAGGGTGATAAAAGATCGCCTTGTCTCAGACTCTGTTTGAATTGAATATTATTACCTAGAATAGTGTTTACCATTACACTCGAATTTCCTATTTTAATCAAGGTCCTAATCTATCCTACATATCTAGGATTAAACCCCTAACCAATAATAAATCTTAAAGAAATAAACAATCTATGGAATCAAAGGAATCAAACAATTTGACAAAATCTAGTATCAAAAGGGCACATGTGATATTATTTGTACATTAGCAATTAATAAATTCTTGGACTATATGGCCCCATTCGTTATATTTCTTCTCCTTATAAACGTACATTGTGCATTATCAACTATATTGTTCATTTTAGCACTTAACATATTAGCTAAGACCTTTGAAATGATTTTAAAAGAACAATTTATTAGTGAAATAGGCCTAAAATTCTTAAACTCGACTGCATCCACTTTTCTGTGAAGTAGAATTACATTAGCAAAATTAAATCTCTCTTCCTGTAAATTACCACTATAGCTCATCAATCATTTTAATTTAACAATATTTTAAAATATGCCAACACTTCCTATGCAACAAAATAGTAAAACCAACCGGGTCCGGTGATTTATCGCTAGGCATATCATTATAGCCCTGAATATCCCCCTTCGAAGAATGGACCAGCCATATCATGTAAAAATATACATATTTTTAGGATATAATTCATTATTGTTGGAGATAGGCTAGCCTACAGTAAAGTAATTGGATAAATTTCAAAAACAATTACCTTTTTAGATCTTTATTAGGCTTATGTAATCAAAATTTATTTAGAACTTTTGTAAATTTCTTTTAAATAAAATCGCTATTTTATTTTTTTATATATAAAGTTTTATTTTAGATAATATGTATTATATTTTATACATGTATATCATATATACATATGTGTGTGTACGTGCAATAGGATAATGTGTACATAGTTCGATATGCATGTGTATAGATGTTGGGATTTACATCGCAATTGATATGTCAGCCCTTGTGTATACACATGGATTGCCTAAATTAGGGATGACAATGAGGCGGGCTTAGGGTCTAATCTTGTTGACCCTTCCCTGTTTTGAATCGCCAAGACCCGCCTATTAGGTCATCCGGGTGGGTAGACCCATGACCCGTTCTTAAAAGCTTTGGGTCTTGCGTCGGGTCGGGGTATGACTAACTCGCCTCAACCCGACCCGCACTAATGTGATCTCGTAAAATTGTTTTATTACTATAATGATGAATTGTTGATTATTTTTATATATATTGGTTATAACATGAATATTCTAATATTCCATTCAATAAGTTGTATGATTTTTATAGTATTAAGTGACGTCACCAATAAATATATAATAACATATGCATATTTTCTTGAATCGTTATCATATACCTTATTTTTAATACCTTACTTACAATGGTAAACATAATGATATCAATATTTATCGTATCACTTAGTGACGATCCCTCTTATAAATAATATATATATATATGTGTGTGTGTGTACGTTAATACATAATTTTGAATGAATATGCAAAACCTCACCGGGTATTGGGTGTGGCAGGTCTATCCTAACTCATATGGATTTCGGATATGGGGCGAAAATCCAGACCCGCATCGGGTCTAAGGGGCAGGTCTGGGGCAAGGTCTACAATACCCTGGGCAGGTTTGGGGCATGAAAAACCAGCCCCATTGCCATCCCTAGTCTAAATATGCATGTGTGTATCTGTATGTAGCGAGCATCAAAATGATATATAGACAAATGTGTATATGTGTAATAATATAATTATATAATTATTATAAACCATTGATGTAAATTATTTACGCAAAGCATTTATAAAACTCACACACACATATATAATTAAATTATAAAATAATTTCAAACATTTGTTTTATTAAATATGTGAAATCAAAACTGAAATTAGTTAATAATTTCTTTAATTAATCTACATACATTCTACCTATAAACATATAACTCTCTCTCTTTATATATATATATATATATATATATATATATATATATATATATATATATATATATAAACATATAACTTGTTACCATAATAATTCAAAATAAATTGTTTATTATTAAGCAGTGGGATCCCCTTGTTAACAATGTCTGTGATTTAATTAGAGCAGTCCCTGTCTGGTTTCATCTTTCTAATATCTCACTCTTTGCTTGGTCGCAACTTGGCATAAATTGGCTAGCGAATCAACTAAAAAGGTGGACAAAATTCAGTATGCTAAATGTATGATTGAGATGCCACCTTCTATTGATCTTGTGGACTCCTTTCCATTTCACCCGCCTGATGGTTCAATTCAGCATATTCATGTAAGCTACCAATGGAGACCGAAGATCTACACTCATTGCAAAAATTTTGGTCATATAATTCGATAATGCCAGAACTATATATTGTAAGAACAAAAAGTTGAAGATGATACTAATGTTGTCTCCAAAGGAAATGCTTACTCTAATGAATGTAATAGTAAAAGGAAAAGTGCACACTCTACTCCTCATCACAATTAAATAATTGGCAATGTTGGTCATGAAAAGAAAAAGGTACGGGAAAAGGTTATATATCCAATGAAAAGCTTGGATAAGAATCATATTGTGAATTTGGAACATGGTAATGAAGCTTCAGAGGAAACGGGGTCTGATGGAAATGTGAATTCTGGGATTGTGAATATTATGAATTTGATCCTTGTTATCTCTCCTTTGGAAGTTAATATTCACTCTAAAAATTTCTTTTGTCTAACAAATTTGCTGTGCTTGAAAAAATTAAGGAAGGTGAAATGGTAGATGATGATCTTGCTTGTGGCGCTGACTTCTTCCCGAGCTTTAGGAATTCTCCTTCTTTTAATGCTTGCAATAATAAAGATAATCCTATAATGTTTCTAATGCCTCCTCCAACAGTGGCATAGACTCAACTAATGGCCTTACACGGAAGGTTGACCAGATGCTCCTAGTTGGCCTAAACCACTCTTGTAGTTCTCCTTTGAAGATAACCAAATCATCTCTTAATCACACTAAAATATCTACTTCCTCTCCTCACACAGACAACACTCTTCTAAATCAGCTTGTCCATGCTCATGAGGATGTGCACAATGACACTACTACTTCATATGCCAAAATATCTCTTGACCTATATAATCTATCTTCTAATCCTAACCCGCCTCTTGCTACTAACCATTCTGGTCCCTTATCTGGCCACAATGCCCTAACAAATCAGTCTCATGCACATGGATATGTACACATTAGACCTCCTGAGCTCAACTTAACCACCTTCTTAGAATCATGCACACTGACACAACCTTATTTGACTCCTTATTCACTTCATATATCAAGCTCACTGAACCAAATAACCTCCTCTACATTGGCTTTACCTCTCTATGGGCTCTACCTCTCTCTTTGAAATTCCTTAATCAATCTTAATTGTTGATTTAGATAAATCAAACAAACATAATGACAATCGATCTATTTCTCCTCCCAAAAATTCTTCCAAACCTAAGAATCTTAGAAAAAATCATAAACCTACCCCAAGGCTTCATTCGACCTTGCTTCCTCGGCCAATTATCTCTTATACAAATCTAAGAAGAAAAACCTATCTCTCCATCTTCTTCAACCTTCAACTCTGAAGATGAATCACTGTTAGACTACAATATTTATCCTAACAACACCCCCATAACTTCTCAAAGTACCAGAAACTCTAACAAAAAACCATCCACATTTTGTCAGTGATGCACAACATTGCTGCTTGGAATATAAAGGGTGCTCATAAGGACATCAAGCTCGATCAAGTTAGAATCCTGATACATGAACATAATTTTTCTCCCATTTCACTTTCAGAAACCAAACCAAACTCAACCTTATCAAGAGAGCTTCTTACTATATCAACCCATCCCAGTCTTATCTTACCGACCTTACTCAATCTTTATATGGAATATTACTTGTTGTGTACGACTCTATAACTTTTATCTCAATATAATTTTATCTGACAAGCAGTTCATTCACACTCATGCATATCATCTGCTACATTACTTTTATCCATGCGGAAAACTCTAAAGCACAGAAGCAGCTGCTACATAACTAATTTCCACACTTCAGACAAAATTCCTACCCATGAATTATCATAGGTGACTTCTACTACTCTTATCTCTCAACTCATAAATTAGGTGGCCATCACCCTCAACACAACAATGCAAAATGCCTCTCTTATTGACATCCCTTCCTATGCTCCCAATTTACCTGGAATAATCAGAGTAGGCATGGAATAAGAATTCTGACTAAAATTGATCATGGCTTCTCTAACTTCAAATCTCTCTCCATATGGCCACCTTTGCAAATTAACATCCCAATGCCCAAACTTTCTGACCATTGCCTCCTCATCCTATCCTTTGGTGAAGCTGCTATTAACAAAACAGTAAACTTCAAATTTTTTGATGAATGACTAATGATAATAATTTCTTACAGGTAGTGGAAGAAGCCTTGAATATTCATACATTTGGAAATCCTATGTTAAGCCTACAAATAAAACTTAAAACACTAAGCTCTCTCTTAGATAATAGGCTAGACTCAAATATGGTGATGGAACGAAAGAACTCTAGCATTAATCCTTCTCTTAGCTCTCTTGAATTTGAATTATCTCAAAAATTTAGTGAGGCCTTATATTCTGAAGCTAGTATGATCATACAGAAAAACAGAGAATCCTGGTCTCTGTTCGGTTATAGAAATTCTAAATTTTATCATGCATCTCTTAAAATTAAGCAAACAAAATCCTTTATTCATTAAATATTTGATCTTCATAGTGACCTACATTCCTCCCATAAAGAAGTTGACAATGCCTTTCTTGACTATTTCACTGGCCTCCTTAGCCCCAACTTAGAATCCCCTCTTGACTCCTCATTTATTTCTTCCTCTCTCTAAACTCTTCACTAACCAACAAATCCTTCTGTCCAACCCAATTGCTGACAATGAAACTAAGACCTCTTTTTTATAATGAGAAAATCTGGTTATGGTTGGCCTGATGGATTTAGTGCAACCATTTTTTATTTACTATTGGAACATCATTTCCTATGATATTCTTATAGCAGTTCATAACTTCTTCAATAAGTGAAAAATGCTGAGCTCTATAAACTCTACTAATATTGTTCAAATTCCAAAAATAGACAATCCCTCTAATGTTTCTCAGTTCAGGCCAATTGCCTGTTGTAATATCATCTACAAATCTATTTCCAAAATTCTTGTTGTGAGGCTTAAACTTGTTCTTGACATCCTAATCTCTCCAAACAAAGTAGCAATCATCCCAGGCAGAAAGACTCTCACAATGTTCTTTTAGCTTACGAACTTTTGGATGGTTATCCTTCTAAATATATCTCTCCTAGAGTTATGCTTAAAATTAACATTAAAAAGGCTTCTGACTGGGTTAAATGGAGTGCTCTCATGTGCATAATGGAGAGAATGAATTTCCCATCTCAGTTTTCTAACTAAATAAATTAATGCATAACCACAGTTAGTTACTCCTTGGTATTCAATGCCCATACAGTTGGTTACTTTAAAGGACACCAAGTTTTAGGCAGGGTGATCCGAAATCAGCCTATCTATTTATCTTAATAATGGAAACTCTTTCACGTGCTTTCTATCAACAAGTTATTGTTAAGAAATTTGTCCTACAACCCGAGTGCAGTGATGCTATGATAACCTCTCTTGCCTTTGTAGATAATCTAACCATCTTTACCAAGCCATCTATTGGTTTTTTGAAAAATATAATGGAGACCTTATGCTCTTTATCCAACTTATCCGGTTAAGTATAAACAATCAAAAATCCACATTCTCTTTGTTGGCATTCCTCCTCTTGATCGAACGGACTAACATCTATAAGGCCACAAAATGGAAATCATCCTCTTCCAATATACTCCTCATCATGCTTAAGGTGTTTGTCTCTACGCTATGGAAAGAGAGGAATGAGAGAGTCTTTAATAGCAGATATAGATTATGGATGGATATATACAATGAGATGAGTCGTGCAATTCTTAAAGCTATGATTCTCTCTCTAGTTGATCTCGAGGAAAATAATATTGTTATCTGGAGATGATTTTAGCTATGTTTTTTTAGATGTTGTTTATTTTTTTATTTCCTTTCTCCTATCTTTGTTTTTCTCTGTTTTCACTAATTTATTCATGTAAGTCCTTGCTGGCTTGTTATAAATAAAATGGTATGGGATCATTTAACCTCGTTGGCTTTGCCAAAAAAATAAAAATAAATATATGCATTTTGCTGCAGCTCTCGGCCAAAAAATATATTCTTTTAATTTCTTTTGGTTTTAGAATAATTTATTAATAAACATATATTTAATTAAAGTCCGTATGGAATTAATTACAAAAAATTTAAAAATTCGTTTTTGAAATATAATGTATATTTTATATTACTTAAAATTTAACTAAATTTTATATTATATATAAACGTGTATTTATTTATTTTGTTTATTTAACCAATTTTTAATTAAGTAAATAATTAAACCATATATATATGCATGTATGAAAATAATTTTATTTTATGTCCGAAAGCTTTTCAGATATGAATTATTTTTTTTATAAAGTCGAAAATATATTCATTTTGTAATTTAATCTTTTGTCTTCAGATTTAATTCATAAAAATCATTCAATAATATTATTTTAATAATTATTTTAATTTTAGGGCGTGAGCATCAAAAAAAGTATATATAAAAAATATTCTTTAACACACACACACACATATATTCACTTATATATACCACCACCAGTATGTGATAATCCATCGATGTACCGATTCATGATATTTCTAACAAAGCAACATACGGAACAATAAATATATAACATCATTATATATAATAGACCAACAAAGTACCATTCACCAAAGCCTAAAGTTCACATGTTTAAATGAAGAAATAGACTCCTTGAATCCAGTCCCAATCCCGAAGTTGCTAGCTTCCAAATTACCTTACCACCAATGATCGATTAAAAGGAAATTGCCGCGAATTAGCACACATATTTTTGGGATTATTATAGGGTGATGGAGGCCTTAGATAAGCAGCAAGGAAAAGTACTAAAGTATTTCTAAAGTGAGGGTTATAGGGATTATATAAGGGAGGGACTAGGAAGTGAAATAAGGATCAAGATCCACTTATTTCTCTTACCATTTCTCTCTCATTTAAATTCAAAATTCCTTCCCTTTCTACCATCATATTGCCGACCCAAATGTGTTATCGTATAGTCGCTTATACCAAGCTCCTTATGGAACTCTAGACTAATCCAAGCCTAAACAATAACTTTTGCATTTAAGTCCAATTTGAATGCACATCTTCTGTTTATAACAATTACAAGTCAATTTAATTGCGCATCGTCTATTTATAACTATTATTTGTTCAATACATTAAATAAAATATTATAATTAATATTTCATAATATTAACTAATTTGTAACAATTACAAGTCAATTAAATCGGGGGGTAAAAGGAGTATTCAACGCTTCGGTTGTGCGATTGTTAAGTGTAAATTTGGTCAGCGATTGATATATAACAATTCAAATATTAACGTTCACACTTCACTTAGCAGATGTTGTGACATTATGGCTAAATTTGCCTCTTACTTGGTATTGGCAAAATCCAATTTTACTTTATTAAACATTTCCCAGCAGTGGCAATTATTTACACCAATTATTTTCGTCAAAACTATATCGCTTTGGACTTATGGAATTTGGTAATGGTCAACATTCCAATATTGTCCATATTCAACTCTGTGGTCCTAAAACAAAGTCCTTTATTCAAATGTAGCAATTATTGTTAACCATAATGCTTTATCTATAGACTTTGGCTTTGAGGTTACTTTAGTTGACCGTGATACTGACCTCGTATAAAGGAGGAGGCAAATTCTCTCTTGAATAATGTTTCACTTCCAATGCTTCTACTCAAACCAACTATGGTTATTTGATGGACAACGTGCCATGATTTAACTATAATCTAAGCAGAGCTTCCTCATTATAGATCAACGGTATTCTTAAGTTAATAAATCATGTAATTTTGTCACATTAATATTTTCTGTTTGATCTTAGTTACATTAACCAATAGAAAACTCTCGAATAAGTCATTCCATAGTTATCAGATAACTATCAACCACATGGTGCCCTCAGTAATCATGAGTAATGCACTGCCTAACATTTGAAAAGCTTATGTACTCTAGTCTCAATGGATGTTTTGATATGCGGTCTCAATACATCTTGATTAGGAATATTAAAAGCGGTATGTTTAATTTCATTGTGATAAATTACTCATGATTACAACACTTTGTAATTACTATCACAAAACATTTAACAATCCATCTATTTGGCTATTGAAAGTTAACACCAAATACATCCATAGTATTTCAATGTCGAATGTCCAATCGCCTAAAAGGCAGATTGTTTGGGTGAAATAAAAGGAACAAACAAGAGGAACATAATATCACAGCGGAAACAACAACATATAGTATAATAAATATAGTATAAACTATCACTTCAAGATACAAGGTACATCGGAGTTAAATAAACCACATCAGCTAGACATATATAAATTTCTAACCTTACAATTGCTGATAGGTATATATAATAATACAACAGAAAATAAAATACTATGGTAGGTGAACATCCATTTCTACTATATGAGCACCATGTCTCACCAATGACAATCTGAAAAAAATACTCGGTCTGACCCGAGCACTATAATGAATAACACCCGGATCAGTTTGTAATGACCCCAAATTTTAATTAACATTATTCGAGATATTTAGTTAGATAAATTAAATAGAATAATGTGAATAGTAGGAAGATGAGATTAATAAATCCAATGGCTGTGTCTAAAAGAATGAACTAAAATAAAAAGGCTTAAATAAATTAAGAAGGAGGATTTTTTCCTAAAGAGTAAACTTGGAAATGAGGTTATATTTCTTAGTATATATCTCTTCCTCCACTTGAATAAATTCCACTTTCTCATTCTTAACTCCTCATCACTTCAGCAGGCCATAAAAAAGCTCCAGGATGAGTTTAAATTAAAGAACAAGCTAAGGAATTAAAGCTAGGAAAGAATCTCATTCTCTAATCAACTAATCAAGGTGAATAATCATGTTTATCATCTCGTTTTTCTGTGTTTGGATCGGTTATGGGTTATACCCGATTCATGTTTGTGATTTTGCTTAGGATATAACCATTTAAACCCTTAGGTGGATAAGATATAGGTGTTTTAGAATGTTAATGGGTAATTAACACGTTTTCATTTAGTTTTGGTTGAATTCCAAGTTGTTTTGATCTTCATATGATTTGAAATTTTAATATGATGAAATATATGATTTATCTGAGTTTGGATGATTTTTGGGAATTTGTCCTTAGTGATTTACTAAGGTAATAAAATTATTTAAGTCTAAGGGATAAATTGAAAAATGGCTTCCGTGTTTATTTATAACCGGAGGGAAATTCGTTTTTGGAAATATTCAGGAAAGAAGTATAGTGTTTTAAGAAAATGGTTGACTTTTGTAAAATTCTCACTGTTCGAAAATACAGGAGAAGGTTCCTCAGCCAATCAAAATTAGAAAACAAGATAAAACATCACTTCAATGGGACCATTTCTGCCTTCGACTCCAACAAGCCCGCTTTTACTCTTTCGATGAAGTCGAAAAGTATCTTTCATCTAGAACGGAAGGTAAATAGTTACCTTCTGCCCAAAGTCGAAAGGTAGGCATGGAACCAAAGGGAAGAAATTCAGATAGAAATAAAAATTGTTTTCGAATAAGTTGAAGAGGGATCCTTTGACTTTATCATAGAATTTTATATTCAAGAAGGGTTTCGAAGAGGATCTTCGAAAGCTTAAACCTTCAAGAGTATTGTTTTAAAATGTTTTTCGAAAAGGTGTTTTGAAACCTTTCAACAAGCCGAAGGGTTAACTTTCCGACATGGTCGGAAGTATGCTTTCGAAGGTTTGGTTCCAACACCAACACTTCGTTGTTTTTGAATGATTTCGAAAGGTTATCGAAGGGGCTACCTTCAAAGATTTCAAAAGGTTTTTAATTTTGAAAGGTTTGATTTCGAAAAGTTTTGAGTTCGAAAGGTTTGATTTCGAAATATTTAATTTCGAAAGTTTTTGATTTCGAAAGGTTTAATTTCGAAAGGTTTGGTTTTGAAAGGTTTAGATTTTTGAAGGGGTTACCTTCCATGATTTTAAAAGGTTTATAATTGGTTTTGTAAGGAAGGGGGATACCCCAGGCTTTCGATAGGGTTGAAAGGTAGTACCTGTCGACTAGGTCGAATGGAAACCTTCCATCAAGGCCGAAGGGTTGGACCTTTCGGCAATTTCGAAAGGTGCGATTTTGTGATGGTTTCAAAAGAAAGATTTTCGAAGGGGCTAGCTTTGATGTTTATATACTTTCGAATGAGGATTCATTCTGAGGGTTTAACAGGGCTGTTTTAGCCACTTTTCCTTAAGTAAGATTTTGCTTGTTTAAAGGGGCTACTTCGAAGGGTTATAACATAAAATACTTATTTTGTTTGAACCTGTAAGGAGGAGCCTTATAAAAATTTGATGTTATTAAGCCATGGGACTGGTGTAAGATTACTGACTTCGATACATAGTTTGGGGTTACAAACAGAAATATGCTTTCGAAATTATACATTAGGGCTATCAATGTGTTTTTATTTAATTTAACCTAATTGGGGATACCAATAGGAATAAGTCAAACAGGTGGTATACGTGGGGAAAATAATTAATCATGGGGATCATGAAGTTTTATAAATAATCATGGGGATTATGATATTTCTGGCCAAGTGATGGGTTCTTGGTTAACCTAGGAAAACAATGGAATGTGCGGTGGATATCCCACATCAAATTTATAAAATAAAGAATGTTTTACCAGAGGTGGTTAGCCTCAGGATTTGGCACCAAATGGTTCATAGTCATCCTAGGAAAACTATGGAGTGTGCGGTGGATAGCCCACACCATCTTTTATAAAACGATATACAATGGATAATATGAATTTATTTTTAATGGATTTGGGATGGATAGTCCTATTAAATTATGGTGGATAGTCATTTTAAAGATTTTAGATGGGAAATTTAATAAATTGCTTTTAAATGGGATGTCTAATAAATGGGTGGATGGGATACCCAATACATATGATTTACGACTTTATTTCATGTTATGTTAAGGCTAATCATTTTGGGTGCAGGGGCATAGTAAATGATTTGCATATTTTTTGGTTACTAGCGAAGAGAAACCGTTCCGCTAAGTGGCATGGTCTCACTAGCTATCTATTTATGATAAGAGATGATAGGGAATTACTCATACCAGACTTATTGTCTGACTCGAAGTTTGTTTTTCTCCACAAACTCTCGAGTACTCAAAAATTAATTCGAGTAGTTCGAGAGTGGGAGATTTTCAGGTTTTTGGATGAATAAGCTTCCGAAGATGTGCAGGAGGAAGTATTAGCTATATAGGAGCTATTTTGTGTATTCCGCTGTGATATACTAAGAAATGTAAAGTTCATATTTATTAGTTCTCTGATCATCATAAGGGGGCATCTTCATATGTCACTATTATCATATTTTGTACATGTATATGTGATCTGAACGTGGTTAACGTCTGAGTTTATGTAATTAAATCTTAAATTGAAATTCACAAGAAATGAGAAATTTTGTTTTGTTGAAGTTTAATTTTTCTTCCTCATATTCTTGTGTTTCTATATTTCCAATAGTTTCAAGATTCCGATCTCGTTCACTTAGAAATAACATCTAAGGATGACTGCAGCATCCGTAGCAGTTAGTTTTGAGCATTCGGAAGCAGGATGTTGCACAGTGTGGAAAACCAGCATGATAAAACTTAAGTTATATGGCAAACATTTAATAATTTTGTAAGACCGCACCGGTAAATGCGGAATGGTTGTTTATCTCACAAGAACAACTTCCAGACATGTAGAAATGAAAAACAAATCAGAACCACAATCCAAACAAGAAGGGATGAACATAGACAAGATCAAAATATAAACTTGAAGAATGGACATAAATAATTAAACATCGAGAAGAGCTCTATTCACTTCTCGATGCAATTAAGAAAACAATTCAAAGATTTGAATCAAATAAGGAAATAGAAATTTTCCAACAATGACTAGGAGGGTGCATCCCCATTGTTGAAAGTATACCTCTGAGAATATACTTGAGAACTACAATGGCTCTTTAATAGGTCACCAAGCCAGTCCAGCCAACCTTACCAAGAATCTAAGTATTTAACATCTCCAAATGCATACGATCAAATCCAATCTAGAGTAGATGTGAAGATACCATAATGGGAGTAACCCCACATAATTTGGCTTCCAATCACTCTTTAGTTTTAGTCGCCTCCGACAAAGAATATTAACGCTTAAATGAGCAACAAATCGTCTTGGATTTACAAAACACAAAAGAAGACAAGATTAATTCCAAATTTTGAATTAAAACAAGGAGAATGAATTTATCCAACATGACTAGGAAGGTGTGCCCCTACATCGAAAATATACCTCTAGATAAAATACACTTGAGAGATCACGCCAAACATGCAACAATCCTGGGTACTTCCAAGCTAGACCCTATTAAATCCATAGGCATATTAATATATTCACATCAACGCATGCATGCTACCAACAACTTTCTACATAAATGTGAATATATCCATAGGCATATTAATATATTCACATCAACGCACACATGCATGGATAACAAAACTCCTGCAGAACAATGATTATTTATGCAATCCACTTTTCAAGTGGGAATTCAAACGCAAACAAACCATCAAACAATAATATTTTTAGTCGGCAAGCACAGAACGGTGGTTTATTCTGCTCGATAGATGTCCAAAATAATCTACTCAATTTAATTATAACAGAGCGATGCTTTATTCTGCTAAATAGATGTCACAAACAAAGTATAACTAGTTTGACTACGTTAAACTTATTTAAATCAAATTACTATAATTTTATCACTAATTTGTACTTCGTTAAATCTATAAAGTATTATCCAAGCATTCAATAATAATGTATAGCAACACAAATACCATATAATTTATTTAGAGGCGAGTAAACTTACAAAAATTCCAGTTGTCTCTTTTTGCATTTCGGTTCAGTCTAAAATCGAATGATAAGAAATTAAAATAGCTCCAAATTTGACGAAAACAATTCCAACATGTAGCTAATGTTCCTACAAATCCAATACAACTGACCGCGTGCAAATCCGACCTCATATGAGCAAGATATGATTTTTATAAGATTTTTGAATTTAAATACTTAAATTAATTCACTTAATAATTTAATTAACACTAATAACTTCCTAAAACATTAATCCTTCATCCCCAATTTCGAAATCAGACCCCCTCGACATACGTGAATACTTCCACCACCATGGCCGCACCTTCGGCCACCCATATCTCCTCATCCACTCGACAAAATCAAGCACCGCCTGCTCCGTTCAACTCCACTTCACGTGCTCTACCTCCCTATCATCACCAATTTTAACTTGATGGATCCATGAGAATTTTACTTGATAGCGCTCATAGAGCCATGTGAGAAATTGCATTTTTCCCCAAAGCACCACACATTACCATCTTCAGCCATGAGCTGCTCCTTCCCTCGACAAACCCGAATCCAACCTTCATTTCACCAATCATTGACTAGATCATTAACAAAACAAAACCCTTGCATCATCATGGTCACATCGCTCCTCCTCCATGATAGCCGCACCCATCAAGTCACATACCAAATCAAAGATCTAGGCTTTAAGAATCAAAATTTGTAATTTTTAGTGAACCAAAGATTTTCATTTTGGTTTCTGAATATGGGTTGCCATTACTTTTTTCACTGAGAATAAAGGACGCAATAGAGAAAAAAAGAAGGGAGAGGAAATGGAGAGTGAAATAAAGTGCATTAGTTGGTGAAGTTTTCTAAATACAACAATTTCCTTTACTTTAAATTCAAGTTAGACGAAATTTCCAAGTTAGCTGTTATTCCCGAGTAACACATCATACCATTCAAATCATCAAGTTCAAAATTTGAATTCGATTTCGTTAAAAACTGTTTTTTAAAGAATGCTTCACATTATTCCACTACATAATATTTTACAGCGTAAGTACCATGAACAACTGAAATAAAAATACGATTGTGCACCAAAATGCAACATGATCATAAATCAACAATAAAATACAAAGATTATTTTATTATGTGAAATTTCCAAAATACCATTTTTTACCATAAGATAAATCAAACAAAAATATAATTATTTTACAAATTAAAAATTATAGAAAAACTCTATAAATTTATTTAAAAAGCTCAATAAAAATCAAGTTGTTCTATCAACAATTGATTTCCTTATTCTTGATTCATTTCATTTATTATTGTAAATAAATTTACAAAATCTATTTTTATTTATTGATTGAATGTAACTAAATAAGGGTATTAAAACTATTTAATTAATATTTAATTCACAATTCAAATATTTAAATAATCCATATATTTGAATATAAGTTATTAAACTCCAAAAACGGATTATTTAAAGGCCTAAAATTAATTAAATGTTCAAAATCAAGATAATAAAATTCTAAGATGTTAAAAAACATAACCTTTATGGATTTTCTATTAAATTTACTTTTAAATTAATTAATTAATATCATGCATTATATCTAGTATAAAGTAAACATCTTTTATTTTAGACAAAATTAGTTAGCGAGTTAGATATACGTAACAAATTACATAGTTCCCTTTATGGCATACTCCTAACTCTATCAATCTTCCACTTGCACTTGGAGCCAATTATGGAATCTCTGTCCTATCCCTTCAATCAGTATGATGAGAACGATTCGATTAGACCCTTTATGAATGGATATGCTATGTTGTTTTAATTATCTCTTTAGTCAACTCTTTTCGATTCTGATAAATTATCTTTATTATACGAAACTATTTGGAGTTTGTTACTTGACTTCTGGTGGGCTCTTATTATTTCATTGTTATCATATAACAAACATATAGTACTCTTAATTCTTTGGAACATTCCTAGCTCAATTATAAATTTGTGCATTTATATTTGTACATTGCTTTTATTTTGGCGACGTTTAAGGCGATGTAGTTAGTCTTTTCTTTGAATCGGCCATAGTATTTTATTTGGAACATTTCCAACTTAAAGCTTCTTAATTAAGGTTTTAACATAAATTTAATATTGGCATATTATACACAATATCACTCATAAAGTTTGAGTTTGTATACTCTTTCATAATGAGTTCGTTGTTTCTACAAACAGTTCTCTAATAATTCTTAAATACTCGAGAATACTCTAAACTATCATTTAGTGTTCTTAATTTGGATTTGATACTTGCTTTAAGTATCAAATACATAAGCAAATTAAAATATTGTAGATAATACAAAATACATGGTAATTCCTATTGCTGAAGCATAAAGAATTCATTTTACACGTTTTTTATTAAACATTTTAAAAAGGTGTCTTTGCATATCATTTGGGACACTCCCAACCTTTATTGTGACGCCCCACCAGAGATCCATATTAACAAAGAGCATTACATAGTACATAAAATACATGGGTCGGTGTAGCTTAGATAAACTGATTAGCATATGATAGGAGAAATATAGGGATAAATGGTAACATCTCTTCTCAAAAGAGAAGAAGCTACATCTAACATATGTCAACTTCTAAATATGAGGTAATATCATTAAAATATTTCATATATAAGTTTCTTGAAAGAGATAAGTTCAACAACAATATCAATTATTCATAAATAATCGCCTCATATCATCGGCATGTACAATAGCCAATATAATGGCTTTCAGCCAAAGTCTCAAAATCGGCCAAAGAACGGCAGCCATAAATAACTCCTAAAATAGGAAATCATAAATCTAAAAAATACGCCAAAGAATGACAATCACAAATCGCTCCTAAAAAAGAGATCATAAATGTCAAAATACGCCAAAGGATGGCAATCACAAATCTCATTGTGTAGAACTCGACTAAGAGTTCAAAACTCCAAAATGTAATCACCATATTATAATTTCTCAAACGGCTCTAACGGCTCAGTAATCTCGAAATGGTGAAAACATTTGAAAATCACAAATAAATCATGAAATATCACAAAAGATTGCATGTGCTTGATAAAATGGCCGAAACCCGCTAAGTACTGTATCTCAAATAGGCGCCAAATACGTCCAGTAGGACAAAAATCCCAAAGGACAACATCTCTAAGGACAAACGACCCAAAGGACAGATTATCCGAAGGTCCAGTACTAGTAATCAAACTGGAGGTCCAAAATAAAGTGTCACCAACTTCCAGATAGTAACCAAATCAGTGACAACAGTGCATCCCATACTACATGTTCTCACTTAATTGTTTACTATAAAGTATTTAATTTCACTCTTGTGTGTAACCTCAATTAAACAAGTCCGGAATTAACCAAAAAAGTAAACGTATGTGTCCCATACTATATGTTTTACTAAATCATTTAAATCGCTTCCTCATTCGCTTGAAGAGTGCAAAAACGTGTATTTTATACAGAAAATAATTTCCTTTGAGAAAACTAACTTTTAAAACAATTGATGAAATCATTAGGAAATTTTGGCTTTGAAATTCTCTTTATTAATTATAGAGAATGTAACGTCCCGCCTTTTCGCACGATTTAAACCGACACACGTGCCAATTTAAACCATACAGAAGGGCGGATTGTTATGGGGTAAATAAGAAAACAGAGAAGAAAGTAAAACAAAACAGAATCTCACAGCGGAAGGATAAAATACAATAATAAATATATAGTTCGTAAACGGTTTACAAAACACTTGATTCTTCTTTATACAATAAGTATCAGAGTTACACATACCAATACAATCAATGCAGCGGAACAGTATGAGTGTGGTGCAAAACTATAAATAATAATAATACGGGTTCTTCGTCTTCGTCCTCCAAAGCTAAAGTCTTCAATCCTGAAACGCCCGGACTGACCCAAGCGAATTGAAAAGACAAAACACTCGAGTCGGAACTAAAAGATCTTATGTGAGTTAAATGAACAGAAATAAATATGAGTGCAGTAACTCAAGAGATGCTCGGGATTTACATCTCCTAAGGATCCGTTAAACTATTTACTATGTAGTATATTGCGCTATTATAATAGTGTCTATTTGTAAAATAAACTTACTTTTTAATAGCGTTAAGGGGTTACCCATATAGCCCTTAACACAGAATATATTCCTATAGTCTATACAGTACCATAATCTCCCCCGTACTGGGCGTCGTCAGAGGGCACTCCATAGGTATGGTACAAAGCCAAAATCGTATAAGGCGCGCTAGGGTAGGTGACACGGCACAACTAGGCGATGCCAGGGTAGATATACCAATTACGCTTCCGGGCCGATGGTAACGCGTAGCCGCAGCTACCGCCCACCTCGAACAAACTCCCCCCAAAATCAAAGTAAAAGTGGCCACTGTATCAATCCAAAGTCAAAGTATAATATCGAAGAGGAGTGTCCGATCAGAGGAATGACCTCATTAACCCGTCGATCGCTCCTGTTTTAGCCACCTTATGCCAACTCACGGGAGTCGGGTCCACGTATTTACCTTACAGGAAACGTCGCCACCGACCTACTTCATTCTGGAATCTCCACCGCGTACACGGTTAGTCAAAGTGGTTTTCGGTATCGACAGAGAGTATGTCCATATCCGATCCCGGTCTCTTTGCCAACCCATCGTTATTATAACACCGCGGTTATTTAAAAATAGTTTATACTTTAAAACCAGAATAAAATTTTCCATTTCAAAACTATGAATACGATATCATTTTAAAACCTAAAACAATATGATATCATTTTATCCAAATATAATTCTTTCCCAAAAATCATACTGCTTTAAAATCTATAATATCTGGAAACCAACATTTGAATTATATTTTCAAAGCATAATATTTCGAAAATTCATAGTTTTAAAACCATAACTTCTAGAACTTGAATGGTTTGGATATTCAACGGTATATAAAATAAATGGTTTGACTTTAAGGTTACTTTTTAAAGAAAAATATTTTCCATGGCTTTACAAATATATTTCCTTATTTAAAGTCTAAACCATAATTTAAATATCACTTTCAAGTTCCAAAACCATTTCAATTTCTATATATATATATCCATTTGGAGTATTAATATTTCAAAACTAAAGTTGGAATTTTATTCTATCAACAAATCAATTGTTCTATTATTTAGTCTTGAATATTCACATAAAATCCATAAATACAACTCCAATTTCTAGAAATTTAATATTTCCTTAAATTTAATTATACTAGAATATTCATTTAAATTTATCTTGGAAAAACTCCAGTTATAAATATCATACCTTAAAATTTCCAAACTTAAACATATAATATAAATTATCAAATTCCATTTTCTAAATTTTTTCCATTTTTATTTAACAGATTTATACACAGCCTAAATTCAAAAATTTTAACTTTATATGTATATATGTAGAAGAATAATATTTATAAAATATCAAAACTTAAAATTTTCATAAACCGTATCCCATCCAAACCATAGAAATCACTTTAAAATATTTTATATATAGACCGCGGTGCCTGTATATAATTTTCTATCCTATGGTCAAGTGATACGGATATTTATCATTTCAATCCGCAATTAAAAAAATAAAATTTTGCGGTTGTATATCATTTCAAACCACAATCCCGAATGAAACGAAAAATGCATGATAACTTGCAGTTAAATGATATAAAATAAAACATCCATTCATCCATCATCATCCATCATCCAAATCAAAATCATCATCCAATACTAAATCAATATCAATATATATCCGAGAATATATGACCTGTAATAATTGGCAGTTATATTGTAACGTCCCAAAAATTTTCGACTTTCGAAAATTCAACATCGATACTCACTTTATCGACTGCCGAGAAATCGAAGGCCGGAAACCCGAAATGTTATGGTTTAAGAAAAAGAAAAGAAGTAGAAAGAGAGTGAAGAAGATAGAAAATAGGGAGAAGAGAAAATAGAAAATAGAACAGAACAGAAAAACAACAGAACAACATCAGACTCTCACAATTCGCAGCGGAACAACATATAATAATAAATGAATAATCTTTAAACAAAGAACTATATCAGTTATTACATCACATTACATTACATCAGAGTGTACAACAACATACATCAACAAACAGCGGAAAAAGAAATACTATATAAACTAGTAATACGCCATGCCATCCATCTTGCCTCCAGCAACTCCAGAATATCCTGATAAACCTTAACTCTTGACTGCCCGTGTGGAAATTGGTGGGCACCCAGAGTTTAGGAAGGAAAACAATAAACTCCGAGTCGGTCATGTGACTGGTGTGGGAACTCAAAACAGTTTATTTATCTTTAAAATCAAAATAGAAGAATATTTTTAAAGTCAATTCGCAATGCTTTTAAAAATGAGACTACCATAAGGCGTCCCGCATACACACACAATGCAAACGCAGAATCGGAGGTGATTTCTCCTTATGATAGTCAAAGATGCTTGATACGCATTTAAAATAACATTTGATATTATTACTAGTGCATAGTGTAGGAAAAATTCATTTCGAAAGTAGAATATAAATCTTAGCCAACATACGACCATTATCGTATGCCTACTATAGCTAACTATGTTCAATAGCAGGTTACCGCCACATTCCATAGCAGGTTATACAACTAAAACCGTACAAGTCTCGTATTGTTTCTTTGGATTTCCAACGAATGATCAGGCCAAGGAACTTCCCATTGCCACATGAGAATGCCTCTGGATGGACATCCCCGAGAACCAAACCGGATCTCTACCAACACAAGGCCGGGTTACCCCTAACTGAGTAACAACTGACCGAATATGCCACCCCCCGGTCCTTTGGGACCTTTCACCGAGCGCTCGTAATCAATTCACACAATCATAACAAAGTGTTTTCAACATGAGTAAGTATCTGGGCTCCATACCATGATACCACCCTTTTCCAGAAGGAAATGCACACATCCTAAAGGACGCTACCCCTCATAACCTTGCCGCATCTTTCCTGTTTTGACCATTCACGGGGTGTGAGGCTCGACGAAGTCACGTCCACAAAAACATACTTTATACAAAAGCCATGCTTTGGGTCAACAAATGATCATAGAAATGATCACCAGGATAGACGATCAAATAAACGATCCTATCACAAATAATCAACACAATGATCATTTACAGCAACACTCAGCATGTCACATTACCAAATTGGGAATATATCGCTGATAACATTCAACTACATAACCTCTGAGCTCGTACGTCTCAGAGAAGGGTGTTAAGCTAAAAGAATAAATTCTCCGCCACCAACAGAAATATATTTGAAAGAAATCGGCTTTATATCTCAATTTGTAATGTCAGACATACAATCCATACAAGTCTGTTCCGGGCTCGAACAAAACCGAAGGCACTTACAAAGAAGTCCTTGCAATCCGGATATTCACAATCCTGATCGGATTTACCATCACATATGGAGAACTCTATACCGGAGCAACTCGGTGCAGAGTCAATCGACAGGTCATCCTATCGCTCTCGCAAATACCGGGTCTTCAACACCGATCTTCAAATGCAATCATAACGACGTATCACATATTCGGAATGGGTTATACGACCCCATGGTCCTTTCCCGGTTAACCCGAATAGTGAGCGCTTATTCAAAAATAAGTGTGACATTCAAATTCAAACAAATCACATCAAATACCCATTCAAAGGGAAATATTGATAGTCGGTTATTGAACTATCAATGGATATGCACACATCACCAGTTTCCAAATAATTTTCCAAATTATTTATTTTCCAAAATATCTTTACTAGATATATAATTTTCACACTTCAAAAATAAATCAATATTTATTTTTAAACAAATTCTCCTTTTCATTCATAAATTCCATAGTGAATTTATATTTCACAATATCCATGCATATACGATTTCAATTATTCATTTCAATTTATCTTCAAAAAGATAAATTCTCAAAATATTCACTTTATATTGGAAAACATTTCCATACTTATTTAATAAGTAATTCACAAATCTTTTATTTTCAACACTTGGAAAATCTTCAATATACTTCAATCGAAATTAAGTATATATTTCATTCTTTAAGGAAATCATTCTCTTAAACATATTTATTTGGGCCAAAACGAATGTTGCGTAAAACATCGTTACGACAACCCAAAATCACTAGTATAGGGATTCGAAATTAAAATAGATATATAAATCCCAATACTATACAAAACATTTCCTTTTGGAAATCATTTACTATAACAACAGTGTTATAGTCCACCATTTCCTTCTATTTCTCGAAAACGTCTATTTCAACAATAAATGTTGAAATCTATGGTTTCGAATCTCAACACCTTTTAAAACATCGTTAGATCGTTTTAATTCAATTTAAGACATCACATTCAAAACAATTTCTTTAACATATTATTCACTATTCAAAAACGTGAATATACTACGTTAACAAATTTCATCCTTTTATTCATTTTATTTTAAAGGATTATTCACAATCAAAAAATGTGAATATAACTCCATTAATAGGTTTCAACAATTTACTTATCAAAATAAGTCGTTTGTGAATTTATAAAACAACGTTTATAAATTCCATTTCTATTTATTTTATAACAACTTCCTTTTATAAATTCCTTTATTAACCTATTCCAGTTTATGACTCAATTATAAACTAAAAGTTCATATTATAAGTTAAATACTTATAAAACGATTATTTTACAAAATCGTTCCTTTGAACTTCATAATTATAAATCCTATAACTTATAAGATTCAATGATTTATTCAAAACTATTCTTTTAATAACTTTATAAAATTTATAAATCTTACTACTTATAAATTTCATTTATAACTTCACCATTTTTAATTTTATAAATTCCATTCATTTACAAAATTCATTTTCACTTCATTCAAACACTTATAAAAACTCGTTTTATAATGTCAATATTTCAATTTATAAATATCCATTTATAAATCTCTTAATATAAATCAATTTATATTATTCTTTTAAAACGTCTTTAATCTCCTTTATAATTTCATCATTTTGATTCATAAAATAATTAAATTTTATAAACCTATATTTCCAACTCTTTATAATAATTTCAAAAATCCCGATTAAACTCTTTTTATAAAGTTATTAACCCATATTTTCAAAAATCAACCTTTAACTATATTTCTCAAAAATCATGATTTTTATAACATTAAAAATTATACGTTTATTTATTTAAAATGGATCAATTCCAAAATTATTTTATAAAACGTATACTTTTCAAAAATCACTTTAAAAATCATTTTAAAATTCCAAAATTTGGTCCAATGATGCTACACACCAAAATAGTCAATCACGACTATAACGATATCATATATCGATATGATAATCCATCAAATATCAAAATATCTGAAATCAAATAAAAACTGTTGAGGAATCCAGTTGGATCCCTCCAACCTGTTTTCCTGCATCCAAAAACATTAGCACAATACCAATTTCGCTCCAGTACGAAATTATCGCGGTATATGGGATTTTAAATATTATCCGCTTAATAGACGGCGCAATAGGGTCTCGTCCGCTAAACAAAAAATGCGGGAAATCAATAACTCCAATATATACATATGCCAATATATATATATATTGCTATTATATATAATACCAATTTCACTGTTTATGAAATATTCGCGGTATATGTTTTTAATAAATAACATCCGCTTACTAACGGCGTATAATGTCTATTTTAACAATCAATAGATAACAATCATCATTCAAACATGCATTCAAATATTTTAAATCTAACTATTTAAAATAAAATCGAAACTAATTCGATTGAGTGAGAAGTTCTCACCTTGATTTTAAATTCCGTTTTAGCGATTTATTTCGAATAAAATTAAACGGACGTTTAATTTTACCCAAAATTCTCACTAACTCCAAACGACTCCAATCCAACTCCATCGCGTAGTGCTCGTCCATACGATTCCAACGCAACTGGTTTCGTGCGTTTTCGACCTCGTATGAAAAAGTTATGAATATTTGAAGTTTTACACGAATTTTATTTATAAAATTTACAACAATTATTAACTAATTTTAACCTAGCAAGATCATGGCCGTTGATTTCAGATCCCCCTCCATCAGGCCGCACACCCCCTTCTCCCTCTCACGTATCATCTTCCTTCAGGAAATTGCCGCACACCAAACCCATTCAACGTAAACTAGGGTTTAATCTTGCAACCTCATTTCTCGACGAAACTTCATCAAACCACCTTCATGCGAACGCTCTTCGCAAGAGCTACCTCCATCTTGCACCCCTTGAAGTTCGGCTGCCCCATGAGCCTAGAAAGGCATGCGCAACCTACAGAAAACGCGGCCAAAAATCTCACAAAATACAACTCCAATCTCGATCTCCACCGTTGAATATAAGGATCTCGCTGCCCTCTATAACTTTGTAGTTGAACACGAAGCTTGAAAGTGAATGGATCGAGAGATAATCGAGGAAGAAGGAGGAGAAATACTGGCCTTTGAATATGTTAGAGGCGGCTGCAGTTTTAGATTAGGGTTTTGTAAATTTTTTTTTTTATTTGAGTGAGGGCTATTTATAAGGAACCGACGAAACACTATTCATTCCGGAAATTCCGAACTCCGATTTACACGCCGTAACCAGCGTTTCTAGGGTTTACCCCGCATTCCGGACACAATGGAACAGGTTTCAAAAGCTAATTCGGACATCTATGCGAGTTATGGCAACAAACGTTCAATTTAAATTAAACCGATTTAAGTGATTTTCTAGGCGTTTTAATTTGTACCGGACAAACGGTAAATCCAATTGACACGAAATTTGAAACCTTACAATAATATCACATTACGGATCCGATGAAACTGGTTTCGTCGAAATCCGAGACTTTTTGAAAAATGGCTATTTTAACTCGCCAAATTAAAATTAAAAATAAATTCGATGCGTTTCGAGCTGCCACGATCAAACAGTAGCTCCGATTGACACAAAAATTGAAATCCGGTAATAACTAACTATTACGGATTCAATGGAACTGGTTTCGTTCAATTATGAGACTGTTCGAAAATTGACTATTTTCACTAGTTGATTTTAATATTAAAATATTCAATTTTCACAGATTAACTTTTAATTCGATTTTAAAAGTTCTAAAATATCGTTCTAACTCCAATATGATAAAATAAAATTTTACAAATCATTTTCAATCATATTTAACCCAATTTTCAATTATTTCCATAATTTAACGTATTAAATTATCGATTTAATTATTCAATTAAATCCAATAATTCAAATAAAAATTTATTTCACTTATAAATTTCACTTATTTATATATAAAATTAATTAAATATTCAAATTTTAGTTACTAAAAATTCTGGGCCGTTACAATCTTCCCCCCTTAAAAGAATTTCGTCCTCGAAATTATTAAGTAAGAAAAGTTATAGAATTTATTAACTTTCCAAAAACTCATAATTAAATTTCTTATAAATCTTTACTAAGTTTTCAAATCATACTTAGTTATCTTTTCAAAAACAACTACTATTGTTTAACTTTCAATTCTAAAATCAAAGTTAAAGTTTTCAAAAATTTTCCAATTTTCTCAAAAAATTTTCTAACGCCTTAAATTTCCGGAAAAATTCGCCATAGTCTCCTTTGCGCGGCTCGATCCGAAAAAAAATGACAGTATATATATCACAAATATACATCTCATCAAGTAATGAGGCATCCCGCAGGGAAAAAGTATAAAAGTACGGTATGTAATCCGAGATATGTACCTTATATTTTATTAGCAAGCATATACGGCTAATATAGCGCGAAAGCGAGCTCCAAATGCGAAGCAAACGCGATCCGCACCTACTAAACACTCAACAACAACATGAGAACATGCATATATGAAAATAATCTCAATATACAACATATATCTCCATAACAACTATATATGTCACATAGCATATGCAATAAAAGCAATATATTCAACCATCAACCAACTAACATCCATAACCAATAAATATTCATTCATATTCTCATTAATATTAAATGAAATGGTTTTCAATTTAATCACATTTGATTCATTAACAGTGGATGTTCTTACTAACATTCATTTTCAATTAGTTTATATTTACTAATTCATATTCAAGTTGGTTCACTTCCAATTCAAATTCAATTCTATTCAAGATTCACTTAACTTCCAATTGAATTTCAATTACTTTAGCTTTCAATTTCATTAACTCAATTTCATTAACACTTAATGAATTATATACAATCAATCAACTAACAACCATATAACAATCAATGTATATTAATTGCAACTAAATTCCTTTGCTTTCATTTGGTTTAATTAAATTGATTTTCATTCTATTATTCAACTTCCAATGACATTAGATTTTAATGAATTATCACTTACATTCATTATTTCATATCAACTTAATTCACATTCAATTGATTAACATTTAATCCATTCATTCAATTCAATTTCTAAAGTTGAATTTCATTACATAACTTAAGTTCACATTTATCACTTAACTTTATTAATTTACTTTGATACTAATATCAACTTCATTCAACATCTCTTAAGTTATATTGCCATTTAACTTTAAACTCATTTTTATTTACAACTCATATTCATAAATATATTCATATAGTTTCACTTCTTTTATATATATAAGTTTATTTCACAATTGTAAATTACTTTAATTATAATTCAATTCTTATAATTCATTTGCTTATACACTTATTCTTTTATTTAGATTATTCAAACAAATAAACAATCAACTTATTTATATTTTAATAATTCTGAAAAATTATTTCTTTATATATAAAATATAAACAAGGTAAAATTATTTCATTTACCCAATTTAAAAACAATATTGTGTCGAATTGTTCTATTCAAGTGTTTAGAAACCCCTTCGGCATAGTCTTGCGGACCACGCTGACGAAAGTTCATATGCCACTCAATAAACCAATCATCACAATATAAAACAATTTTATATTTTCACTGACAAATACGCTCTCATAGCTATTATTACACTCAAACTCATTCTAGAGTACTACTGACTCTATCTCTAATTTGTAATACCCAACAGAACCATGGTTGTCGCTTAACCATAAGCTCTGATACCAAATGTAACGTCCCGAAAATTTTCGACTTTCGAAAATTCAACATCGATACTCACTTTATCGACTGCCGAGAAATCGAAGGCCGGAAACCCGAAATGTTATGGTTTAAGAAAAAGAAAAGAAGTAGAAAGAGAGAGAAGAAGATAGAAAATAGGGAGAAGAGAAAATAGAAAATAGAACAGAACAGAAAAACAACAGAAAAACATCAGACTCTCACAGTTCGCAGCGGAACAACATATAATAATAAATGAATAATCTTTAAACAAAGAACTATATCAGTTATTACATCACATTACATTACATCAGAGTGTACAACAACATACATCAACAAACAGCGGAAAAAGAAATACTATATAAACTAGTAATACGCCATGCCATCCATCTTGCCTCCAGCAACTCCAGAATATCCAGAATATCCTGATAAACCTTAACTCTTGACTGCCCGTGTGGAAATTGGTGGGCACCCAGAGTTTAGGAAGGAAAACAATAAACTCTGAGTCAGTCATGTGACTGGTGTGGGAACTCAAAACAGTTTATTTATCTTTAAAATCAAAATAGAAGAATATTTTTAAAGTCAATTCGCAATGCTTTTAAAAATGAGACTACCATAAGGCCTCCCGCACACACACACACACAATGCAAACGCAGAATCGGAGGAGATTTCTCCTTATGATAGTCAAAGATGCTTGATACGCATTTAAAATAACATTTGATATTATTACTAGTGCATAGTGTAGGAAAAATTCATTTCGAAAGTAGAATATAAATCTTAGCCAACATACGACCATTATCGTATGCCTACTATAGCTAACTATGTTCAATAGCAGGTTACCTCCACATTCCATAGCAGGTTATACAACTAAAACCGTACAAGTCTCGTATTGTTTCTTTGGATTTCCAGCGAATGATCAGGCCAAGGAACTTCCCATTGCCACATGAGAATGCCTCTGGATGGACATCCCAGAGAACCAAACCGGATCTCTACCAACACAAGGCCAGTTTACCCCTAACTGAGTAACAACTGACCGAATATGCCATCCCCCGGTCCTTTGGGACCTTTCACCGAGCGCTCGTAATCAATTCACACAATCATAACAAAGTGTTTTCAACATGAGTAAGTATCTGGGCTTCATACCATGATACCACCCTTTTCCAGAAGGAAATGCACACATCCTAAAGGGCGCTACCCCTCATAACCTTGCCGCATCTTTCCTGTTTTGACCATTCACGGGGTGTGAGGCTCGACGAAGTCACGTCCACAAAAACATACTTTATACAAAAGCCATGCTTTGGGTCAACAAATGATCATAGAAATGATCACCAGGATAGACGATCAAATAAACGATCCTATCACAAATAATCAACACAATGATCATTTACAGCAACACTCAGCATGTCACATTACCAAATTGGGAATATATCGCTGATAACATTCAACTACATAACCTCTGAGCTCGTACGTCTTAGAGAAGGGTGTTAAGCTAAAAGAATAAATTCTCCGCCACCAACAGAAATATATTTGAAAGAAATCGGCTTTATATCTCAATTTGTAATGTCAGACATACAATCCATACAAGTCTGTTCCGGGCTCGAACAAAACCGAAGGCACTTACAAAGAAGTCCTTGCAATCCGGATATTCACAATCCTGATCGGATTTACCATCGCATATGGAGAACTCTATACCGGAGCAACTCGGTGCAGAGTCAATCGACAGGTCATCCTATCGCTCTCGCAAATACCGGGTCTTCAACACCGATCTTCAAATGCAATCATAACGACGTATCACATATTCGGAATGGGTTATACGACCCCATGGTTCTTTCCCGGTTAACCCGAATAGTGAGTGCTTATTCAAAAATAAGTGTGGCATTCAAATTCAAACAAATCACATCAAATACCCATTCAAAGGGAAATATTGATAGTCGGTTATTGAACTATCAATGGATATGCACACATCACCAGTTTCCAAATAATTTTCCAAATTATTTATTTTCCAAAATATCTTTACTAGATATATAATTTTCACACTTCAAAAATAAATCAATATTTATTTTTAAACAAATTCTCCTTTTCATTCATAAATTCCATAGTGAATTTATATTTCACAATATCCATGCATATACGATTTCAATTATTCATTTCAATTTATCTTCAAAAAGATAAATTCTCAAAATATTCACTTTATATTGGAAAACATTTCCATACTTATTTAATAAGTAATTCACAAATCTTTTATTTTCAACACTTGGAAAATCTTCAATATACTTCAATCGAAATTAAGTATATATTTCATTCTTTAAGGAAATCATTCTCTTAAACATATTTATTTGGGCCAAAACGAATGTTGCGTAAAACATCGTTACGACAACCCAAAATCACTAGTATAGGGATTCGAAATTAAAATAGATATATAAATCCCAATACTATACAAAACATTTCCTGTTGGAAATCATTTACTATAACAACAGTGTTATAGTCCACCATTTCCTTCTATTTCTCGAAAACGTCTATTTCAACAATAAATGTTGAAATCTATGGTTTCGAATCTCAACACCTTTTAAAACATCGTTAGATCGTTTTAATTCAATTTAAGACATCACATTCAAAACAATTTCTTTAACATATTATTCACTATTCAAAAACGTGAATATACTACGTTAACAAATTTCATCCTTTTATTCATTTTATTTTAAAGTATTATTCACAATCAAAAAATGTGAATATAACTCCATTAATAGGTTTCAACAATTTACTTATCAAAATAAGTCATTTGCGAATTTATAAAACAACGTTTATAAATTCCATTTCTATTTATTTTATAACAACTTCCTTTTATAAATTCCTTTATTAACCTATTCCAGTTTATGACTCAATTATAAACTAAAAGTTCATATTATAAGTTAAATACTTATAAAACGATTATTTTACAAAATCGTTCCTTTGAACTTCATAATTATAAATCCTATAACTTATAAGATTCAATGATTTATTCAAAACTATTCTTTTAATAACTTTATAAAATTCATAAATCTTACTACTTATAAATTTCATTTATAACTTCACCATTTTTAATTTTATAAATTCCATTCATTTACAAAATTCATTTTCACTTCATTCAAACACTTATAAAAACTCGTTTTATAATGTCAATATTTCAATTTATAAATATCCATTTATAAATCTCTTAATATAAATCAATTTATATTATTCTTTTAAAACGTCTTTAATCTCGTTTATAATTTCATCATTTTGATTCATAAAATAATTAAATTTTATAAACCCATATTTCCAACTCTTTATAATAATTTCAAAAATCCCGATTAAACTCTTTTTATAAAGTTATTAACCCATATTTTCAAAAATCAACCTTTAACTATATTTCTCAAAAATCATGATTTTTATAACATTAAAAATTATACGTTTATTTATTTAAAATGGATCAATTCCAAAATTATTTTATAAAACGTATACTTTTCAAAAATCACTTTAAAAATCATTTTAAAATTCCAAAATTTGGTCCAATGATGCTACACACCAAAATAGTCAATCACGACTATAACGATATCATATATCGATATGATAATCCATCAAATATCAAAATATCTGAAATCAAATAAAAACTGTTGAGGAATCCAGTTGGATCCCTCCAACCTGTTTTCCTGCATCCAAAAACATTAGCACAATACCAATTTCGCTCCAGTACGAAATTATCGCGGTATATGGGATTTTAAATATTATCCGCTTAATAGACGGCGCAATAGGGTCTCATCCGCTAAACAAAAAATGCGGGAAATCAATAACTCAAATATATACATATGCCAATATATATATATTGCTATTATATATAATACCAATTTCACTGTTTATGAAATATTCGCGATATATGTTTTTAATAAATAACATCCGCTTACTAACGGCGTATAATGTCTATTTTAACAATCAATAGATAACAATCATCATTCAAACATGCATTCAAATATTTTAAATCTAACTATTTAAAATAAAATCGAAACTAATTCGATTGAGTGAGAAGTTCTCACCTTGATTTTAAATTCCGTTTTAGCGATTTATTTCGAATAAAATTAAACGGACGTTTAATTTTACCCAAAATTCTCACTAACTCCAAACGACTTCAATCCAACTCCATCGCGTAGTGCTCGTCCATACGATTCCAACGCAACTGGTTTCGCGCGTTTTCGACCTCGTATGAAAAAGTTATGAATATTTGAAGTTTTACACGAATTTTATTTATAAAATTTACAACAATTATTAACTAATTTTAACCTAGCAAGATCATGGCCGTTGATTTCAAATCCCCCTCCATCAGGCCGCACACCCCCTTCTCCCTCTCACGTATCATCTTCCTTCAGGAAATTGCCGCACACCAAACCCATTCAACGTAAACTAGGGTTTAATCTTGCAACCTCATTTCTCGACGAAACTTCATCAAACCACCTTCATGCGAACGCCCTTCGCAAGAGCTACCTCCACCTTGCACCCCTTGAAGTTCGGCTGCCCCATGAGCCTAGAAAGGCGTGCGCAACCTACAGAAAACGCGGCCAAAAATCTCACAAAATACAACTCCAATCTCGATCTCCACCGTTGAATATAAGGATCTCGCTGCCCTCTATAACTTTGTCGTTGAACACGAAGCTTGAAAGTGAATGGATCGAGAGATAATCGAGGAAGAAGGAGGAGAAATACTGGCCTTTGAATATGTTAGAGGCGGCTGCAGTTTTAGATTAGGGTTTTGTAAATTTTATTTTTATTTGAGTGAGGGCTATTTATAAGGAACCGGCGAAACACTATTCACTCCGGAAATTCCGAACTCCGATTTACGCGCCGTAACCAGCGTTTCTAGGGTTTACCCCGCGTTCCGGACACAATGGAACAGGTTTCGAAAGCTAATTCGGACATCTGTGCGAGTTATGGCAACAAACGTTCAATTTAAATTAAACCGATTTAAGTGATTTTCTAGGCGTTTTAATTTGTACCGGACAAACGGTAAATCCAATTGACACGAAATTTGAAATCTTACAATAATATCACATTACGGATCCGATGAAACTGGTTTCGTCGAAATCCGAGACTTTTTGAAAAATGGCTATTTTAACTCGCCAAATTAAAATTAAAAATAAAAATAAATTCGATGCGTTTCGAGCTGCCACGATCAAACGGTAGCTCCGATTGACACGAAAATTGACATCCGGTAATAACTAACTATTGCGGATCCAATGGAATTAGTTTCGTTCAATTCTGAGACTGTTCAAAAATTGACTATTTTCACTAGTCGATTTTAATATTAAAATATTCTATTTTCACAGATTAACTTTTAATTCGATTTTAAAAGTTCTAAAATATCGTTCTAACTCCAATATGATAAAATAAAATTTTACAAATCATTTTCAATCATATTTAACCCAATTTTCAATTATTTCCATAATTTAACGTATTAAATTATCGATTTAATTATTCAATTAAATCCAATAATTCAAATAAAAATTTATTTGACTTATAAATTTCACTTATTTATATTTAAAATTAATTAAATATTCAAATTTTAATTACTAAAAATTCTGGGTCGTTACATATATTCAAAAATAATTTTAACACTATTAAACTAACAGTTTATATGCAAATAAATAACTATAACTGTAAATCTATATGCAGTAATAAAATTAAATGAACAGTTATATTAAATAAATGCGATTTAACAGATATGATGAATAAAACATGCCATACAGTCATACTAAATTTCTACTCATATCTAAAATGAATTTAACAAACATAAAAACTTTTAGAAGTTGTGAGTGGGTTAAAACACTCACCTTTTGAATTTAAATCGAATTTAAACCCGATTTAAATTCAAAAAATCCGACGGTCCCCAAATCTTTCCAAACCAGCGTCATCAGATCCGGAACTAAATTACGATCCTGACAAAAGAAATTTCGCGTGAATCGGAGAACGTATGAAAAAGATATTCATTTTAAACGATTTGAAAACAAAAATAAAATAAAATAAAATAAAACAAAACCCACTTAACTTCAATGGCCACGTCAGCTAAAAGCTACAGCACATCATCGAATTTTTTTCTGGTCAAACGAATATCCAAAACAGAAAATGAATTGTACCAGCAGATTACGTGTCTCGAGAACTTTATCATAAAATTTTCTGGAATTTTTGTGGAGAGTTTGAATTTTATTAGAAAATTTGAATTGTAGATAGATTAGGTTTTGCAACCATTGAGGAAGAGAAAGAGATGAAGAAAAATGAACGTACAGCCAATTGACAATAGAAAGGAGGCTAGGGTTTAACACAACATATTTATAGATAGATCGCAAAAGGATAGGTGTGCACGAATTTTAACGTGCAAACAGAAGTGGTCCCAAAAGGATATTAATTATACACGTTACGGATTAAATTATTTCCTTCTCAACATTTACATTGCATTTTAAGCGTATTCACACATGTATAACTAGATGCTTCATTTAAATTTCCATATATATATTCACAATTCCATAAATTTCCAATACATAGATAAATTCCCAATTTCAACTAAATTTCTAAATTACTGTAATAATTGCAGATTAAATTTCTATCCATTCTCAATAGATTTACGTTTACATACTAAAATCCACATTTCTATGTACATTTGAATTCCATATTATACATATTTTATTTATCTTAATTACTTCCAACTTAAATTTCAATCAACATAAAACGTTTTATTCAGTTTCCAATAAATTTCAATCATGCTTTAAATCCAAATGAATAAATAACTTAATTCCCATTTAAGCATTTTTCATTTGATTTGCAATCAACCTTATATGATCAATTAAATCCCGATATATTAAATAAACGTTATTTCCATCATTCTTTATCCTATGAAGAAATTTAAGTTATTCACACCTATTACTAAATTTCATATTAATGCACACTAATTTACATTTATTGCAATGGTTACCAAATATTTCCCTGCAATAATTCATTCCCCTATACATATTTACAATTCCACTTAAACTTTACTATACCCATTTATTTCCTCAACATTAAAACCAACGTTACCTCAATTCCACTAATGTACACTTATTCTATTATCACTTACTAACCATTCAAATTTTTATTAACAAATAGGCAGGTAATTCCTATGTTACAAATTTTTTAATTCATCCTAATCCCTTACTATTAACATACATTTGCATTACTTACATATCATTTACAATGTTACCCAAAATCTCTATCCATTGTAATTAATACCTTAAATAAGTTTCAATTTATATTCAAGTGAATACATTACCCTTTTTCGTTATGTCATCCATTTTTCACAAGAAAAGTTTTATCGTTTCGACAACATTTTATTTCAAATCACCTACATTGATTTGTGTACGTCTCTACTATTTAAAGCATTACCATTCTCACCTTCATCTAAATCTTCATTTATGAATATTTAAAAATAAATTTCACTTATTTCCTATTTATACACTTATAAATTCCAATTCCAAATAAATAGATAAATCTCCGTTTGCACTACTTACATCAAAAATCAGCGATTATCCTATCTATACATTTTAAGTGGATGGATCAAATGTTGTATTCAAAAATCTACTTCTTAATATTCTTAGATTTAAACTCAACTCTCTATTAACAGAATATTTAGATGTTTAAACTTCTTTTATTACCATTAACTTATTATTATACATTAAACTTAAATATACTAACAAAGCTTGTTTTTGGTACTCTTTTCATTTCCATAAAATTAGCAGTGGATTCATACCTTATTATGTAATTAACTTTAATTCCACCTAACTAAATATTTACATAACCTTTTATTTGCAATAAATCAACTATTTTATATTAATTAAATTTAATCTTCCTGGTTTACTTATTCATAGTATGTAATTCAGTTACTCACCCTAACCTATTTATTTGAAATCCAATCCAGATTATTTTTACTAAGTTCCAATTTCCAAAGGTTACTGCAATTAATCCAATTAATTGCAATAAATTCTAATAAATTTGATTTTATTGGATTACAACTCAAAATAAATCAATTATTACTCAACCACACAGTTAACATTTCTTTTATGATTCATTACAGTAATATTTCCCAATTCTCATCTTTATTTCCATAAATTACTGGATTTCAATTTAATTGAAATTTTGTTAACTTTACACATAAATAAAAGCTTAAACCTCAATTAATTCATTCCTAAGATCACACTAATTATTATATTATAAAATGGACCTTTCCCTTGGTTACATCTTATTTATTCTCTTACCAATATTCCACACTAACTGCAATAATTTAGTGCATTAATTGAAATTGATCAAAATAAAACTTAACCAACAAATAGAATAAATACGTACAATAATTATTGTCATTAAATCTATTTCATAAGTCTACACTCAATTAATTCCTTAAAATAAGTTTTACGTTTATAAATTTACCTTCACACTTCCCGTTACTATTTTAATAATTACTAAAGTAACATTTTCATAATAACAACATTAAAAATTTTCAATATTTAGATGAACTTTATTTCCAAATACACACTACCAAATTTCAATCGCTTATGTTCTATCCAACATTCATTTAGATTTTATTTCCATGAATTAGTTCATCCAATATTTTCATCCATTTATTAACAAATTTTCCATTATACAATTTCAATTCTCCTTATTATTATTTCATTAATACTATTACCAACTTTTATTACTTTTAGTATTAATTAAACAATCATATTTAATTAAGAGGTTATAATGTTGTATTCACTATTCCCATTTTCACTCCAAAACTCAAACAGCCGTTTCAATTGCATTTGGATTTGCATTAAATTGGTTATCCATCAACTGCCATCTATATTACCACCTTAATTCACATACAATTACAGTCCTTTTTAATATATTAATACATAGGTAATTTAAATTTTGTCTTTATTTCTTTAATTTACATTTTATTCAAGTGCGACAATTTACGCTATTTCTTTATTGATATTTCACCTAACTTTCAACAATTAAGTTAAATACCCGTTTCTACAATTCATTATTAGTTATAAATTTAAATCTCCTTTATTTATTCAACTTACACACAGGTATACATCTTACACTATCTCAATCATTGGATTTTCATTTAGCGTTCATTCCAGCATAAATTCTATCTCTTTTATATATATCTTTATTTTTCTTTACAATTTTTTTTTTATTACATAATCCCTTTTTAACTAAAATTTAATCGTCGAAATTTACGGGTCGTTACACTCTCCCCCACTCAAATTTTTCGTCCCCGAAAAGGAAAAGAAGGGAAAAGAAGAATTTCGAAATCAATTTTTTAAATTTACAAAATTAGTTAATTTAGCTAAAATATACAAATTTAGATACAGTGAAATATTTAAGTGATTTCACCATTAATCAACCAAATCAAATAACAACCATCAACCTAATAAACAGCATACATACACAAGACAAAGCAACCATTTATCCAACAAACAAGAAGTTGTTCGGGTTCAGAACTTGAAATTTGTATGGAATGAAAATAACTATCAAGTGCATCCTTTACTCAACCGTCTTAGATGGAACAAAGATAGATTATTTATTCATCCAACAATTTCACATTTCTTTACCCAACCAACCATAAATCAACCAATAATAATTTCAAAACAACGACCAAATTCACTTATTATACATTGATTTCATGCTTAGTTGTTTGATTTCCTTTTATGATTCACGTAACCTTTAAATTTCATTTACTCATTAATGTTTGTTTCATTAATTTACTTATTACTTATAATTATTCCTTTATACTTATTTGTTAACAAATAGCTTCAATCTTTTTCCAATGTTTATTTCTTCTTCATGAACTATTTACTAAAATTTCATGATCTTATTTATTCACACTTTAATCACTTGAGTTTAAAATCATCTATCTGTCATACTTACCTTTTTATTATATTTACTCGATAGAATTTCAATTATAACTTAAATTAATAACATTAAATTCTCCTTAATTATAGCAAATTCATTGAATTATTCATTTCCTCAATCTTCACTTGTAAGTTTTCTCTTACATTTCCTTACTAACATTGCAACTTTTATTATATGGTAAGTTATATATGTTTTAAGAATGTAAGTGAAATTTATACAAGTTTCTTCTCGATTTCTTTATTAATTAATGGTTAAATAAATATATTCGTTTTATAAATTTCAATTTCAACTTACCTTTAATTTCATTTATTTATTTAAAGGTTTATGTTACTATTATATTTAATAATAGTAAAAATTTAATTACACTAAATTTGCTACCCTATAACATTAATTCTTATAAATAAAGAAGTTTACTAATTCATTTACTAATGTTTACAATTGTTTATTTACATTTCTTATCTTCCTATGGTATTAAATTTTCTTTAATTAAAGGTTCACATTTTCTATACTAAATTGAACTATTAATTAACTGGAATTTTTAAGAACCAAATACCGGGTTTAATTCCAAATTGTTTAAAATAGTAGATACACATATTCTTTTTACTTATATAACTTTAATTATAATCAAACGATAAAGTTCTCTTAAACAAATTTGCAGTAAATTTCTACAGTGGCCTTTCCTCTTCGAAACTCGAAAATGAATGTCGATGATGCGTGCACTCATCACCGAAATTTATTTTCCAGCGACAGAGAGGAAAGTACAAACTTATTTTCCAAAATCTTCCTTTAAAACAATTCTTACGAAATATATTGAAATACTTATTTTAGAAAATACTTATAAATAATATTATTATATTCCAAAATTTATTCAAAAGAATTTTCAAAACCCCCGGAACTTCAGTTCTAAATTTCCAAATTCATTTATCTATTTTCTTCAATTTTATTTCTATTATTATTTACTCTATTTCCTAACAACAAATCTAGCAACCAATTATAGATATAATTTGAAAATTTTATTTTATATATATATAGAAAATAGATTAGGCAAAATTATTTCATTCGCCTATATTAAAACAAATATTATGTCGGTCTGTGTAACGAACCACTTTTCCATACCCTTTGAATCGACAATAAACCACACATGTCAAACTCAAATTGCACGAATAAGCGGATCATTAAGGGTAGAAAGAAAATAAAGACAGAACAGAATCTCACACGAATGGAATAACATATATTATTTCAATAATAATCTTTACAGCGGAAAATTTTAAATACAATATCAGAGTCTAACCTAAATTCAGCTTGGACAGTTATAAACATCTGTCCTTACAATTGCTGACAAACATTAAACAAAATACACTAAGCAAAGCGGATAAAGATAGAATACGTCCATACGATGATGAAGATCTCCAGTTCTCCTCTGGAAACTCCAACCGTCTTCAACTAAACCTGAAACTACTCGGATCTGACCCGAGTATTAAAAATACCCGGATCAGATCCGAGTAGTTTCAGGTTTAGTTGAAGACGGTTGGAGTTTCCAGAGGAGAACTGGAGATCTTCATCATCGTATGGACGTATTCTATCTTTATCCGCTTTGCTTAGTGTATTTTGTTTAATGTTTGTCAGCAATTGTAAGGACAGATGTTTATAACTGTCCAAGCTGAATTTAGGTTAGACTCTGATATTGTATTTAAAATTTTCCGCTGTAAAGATTATTATTGAAATAATATATGTTATTCCATTCGTGTGAGATTCTGTTCTGTCTTTATTTTCTTTCTACCCTTAATGATCCGCTTATTCGTGCAATTTGAGTTTGACATGTGTGGTTTATTGTCGATTCAAAGGGTATGGAAAAGTGGTTCGTTACATTTGGTATCAGAGCTGAAGGTTAAGCGAGAACCTTGGCTTTGGTTGGGTAAAGACTCATCAGAGATAGGGTTAGTAATACCCTAGGATGAGTAACTCATTAGGGATAGGGTTAGTAACACCCTAGAATGAGTTTGAGTGTATTATATATGAGCGCGTATTTGTTAGTAACTAATAAAATGTTTTGTGTTGATTTATCTATTGAGTGATTTATAGATTCTGATCGATGCGCTTGATCACCGTTATCGATGAGGGTTCCTAAACACTTAAACAAGGCGAACCGACACACTAATTTTGAAGAAAATGGTAAATGAAATAATTTTACCTAGGATTATATTTTGAATATAAAGTACATTTTTTTGAAAAGCTGTATAGTTAGAAATCAGGATTAGTGAAATTTAAATATGAACGTCTTGTGATTAGAATTTCACAGTTTGACTATAAGATGTTTCATAAAGATAATCGATAAGCAAGAAATCTGATAAGGTAATTAAGATCTTTAATACTTATTCTAAAATAACAAATTAAGAAATGATAATGTTAAGTTACTATCATAAATTGATCAATTGTTTGATTTAAAGGTTTAAGTACAAATACCTTGTGAATTAAGTTTCACGATTTGACTATAGGGTGTTTGATAGTAAGATTTGTTTAAGGAATGAGAATTTAAGTTCGAGTAAAACAATTGTGGTAATTTAAATGAAGATTAATTAATATAAGATAAAATGAATTTATAAGATAGGTTTTACAAAGTAATCTCTAAAGGATTTTGAAAATGGTATTATTTCAAATATAAAAAGAGGTGTTTTATGATAACTGATTCGATTGACTCGAAAATAAACTAAAAATGGGCAAGTGATGTGTTCGGATGGTAAGCACTTCTCTTAAGTATTACTCTTCTTGTGAAGAGGATATATGATATTATTGGTAGTACCCAGTTCCTTGGATTGTTTTGGAGTTACTCAATCTATATAATTTTCTTAAGTTAAAATAATGTGAATCATTAATTAGTAATCTTTATAAAAGTGTTTAAACTAAAGATAAATTGGAATCGCTAATTGATAAGATAAAAGCGGGATTCTCGACGATTTTGGACAGTCGAAAATTTCCGAATCACACCAAACTCAAATCTAAGAATTTGTGAAAACTTTTGTAAAAAGGTTGTGAAATATTCTGAGTAAATGAAATTGGATAAGTATAAATGTGATTATAAATAAAAAAGGGGAAGTTATAACCTAGAAAATGTTTTATTAATAAAGTCCAACATTAATTAAGAATTTGGACTTAAGTCTTTAAAAGTGATTGATTTGCATAAGTTATAAGATGTAATCAACTTAAGCGATAGTTTTATGAAATGATTCATAAATAATATTAGTGTTAAAAGAAATATACTAAGTTGAAGAATCGTGGGAAGAAAAATTATAATAGAGAAAAATCATCTTTTGGGTGAAAAATGGTTTCTTTGGAATATTTTCCTTTAATAAAAATATTTGGAAATAAATAATTAAAGGGATTATATAAAGAAGCACCTTTATAAAGTGTTTGAGCTTAAGATAAAAGTTTAGAAAGTTTTTTTGAGAGTTAATTAATACATATGTTATATGTAGATCATTTCGTCACACAAATGTTGATCTGATATTCGAGTTTGGAACTTTGAGGTGTTTACACCGATCCGAAAAAGGATTTATCACTCGATTCTTGACGACGAACATTGATTAGGGTTTATGGTTGGGTACTTGAGTTTTCTATCATAGTTTAGCACTATGCAAGGAAAGCAAAGGTTTTTGAGCAAAGAGCCTGATTAAAGTCCGCACTAGAGGATCGGGGGATCGATACTAGTTCGGAAATAAAGTTGTGTATTCGAATAGGAGATCGAATAAGATATTTTTATACGGATGATCTGTGTATATTATATGGAATTAAGTTTAAAAATAAATGTTTTAGGCAAACTTTTGTTTGGGCAATTTCGAGGACGAAATTCTTTTAAGTAGGGGAGAATGTAACGACCCGTAATTTCGCTACTTCGAAAATGAGAGATTTCGTTTGTTTTAAAGTTAAAAAAGGTTTAAAACCTAAATAAACAAGTTATATATAGACAATGATAGAGAAGTTATTTATTCTTATAGATAATAAATTAAAAAGTATAAATTTGGATTTTAGAACAAATCAACAAAAGTTAAGTTTTGCTAAGTATAAATAAATGCTTAAATAAATAGGTCTAAATGTTTATTTAAAAATATAAATCTTATTGAAAACATCTAATAAAGATAATAAAAGTATATTAAAATACTTATAAGTATGTTAATAATTGTTTTACAAAAATAACCAAATTTTGTCGCATTTTGTCAGTTTTACATACACCGTAAAATTAGAGATTTTGGTATTATTTAAATATGATTTTAAAATATAAAGAGACTTGTTTTAATTTATTTAAAGAAGTAAAAAGTTCATTTTTAAATTTGGTTTACATAAATAAATAGTTTAACTAAAACGTCAAAATATGACCGTAAAATATTTTGTCGGAAAACGACGTTTTGTCGATTAAAAGTTGTCGCAACGTCGCCGCATCTTTATTTTCTTATATAGGAACATATATTCAAATAGTATAAGTATTAATTAATTTACTAATCAAGTTTACTTTTACTAAATAAGGTTAGAAACTTCTAGAAGCAATTAAGAAAAGTAAGTAAGAATTAAGAAAAGTAAGTAAGAAAAGTCAAAAGTAAACATCAAATCAATATCAAATCAAAGCCAACATAATTATGATATTCTTTACTTAATATCTAAGTGAAAATGACATAAAGTAATGATTTGAAATGTGATGTTAAGTGTTGAAAAAAAATAAGAATGCTTAAGAAGTAAGTAAGGGTATTTTGGTCTTTTTACAAAATATTATTTTAATCCAAAACTTTTTCTATAAATAAGACCACCATTCTTCCACTTTATTTTACACCATTTTCTATCTTCTTCTTCTTTCTTGAAGCTCTCTTTAATGGCTTCTTCTTCTCTTCCAAATCCTTACTAACTTTTTCAAAACCATATCAAATCAACTCCAAACACCACCAAACTTTGCCAAAGACCTTATAATACCATTAGAACATGGTTTAGCATCTAAAAAGTAAAGAAACAGAGAGGAAGAGGAGGAGCAAGGTGTGGCCGAACCTATAGTGGAGGAGGAGCAAGTTGGAAAGTTTCAAAGCGAGAAAAAGAGAAGGAAGTGCTGCCGGAATCAAAAGGAAAGTCTACGGAAAAGATTTGGTGAAGATAATAGGATTTAAGTGAAGTGTTGTTGTAAATGAATGTTGGTAGGAAGTTAATCTTTTGGTCAAAAGGTGAGTACTCTTATTTACTAATTAATCCATAAGTTATTTCAAGTATAATGATTTGAAAGTATAAACATGTTGAATGTTTGAATGTTTGATAACTTGGTTGCAAAATTGGTTGATTATATGATTGTTTATGTGATTGATAACTTGGTTTGATAAATGATAAGAGAAATGGTTAGTAAGCAAAGTTAATTACATGAGAATTAAAATCCATACAAATGTGTGTGGAAATATTTAGCCTCTTAATGATTTTAAATAAGTTAAAAGAGTTTAAATATGGTTTAAAAAGAATTCGAAGTGCTTCGGACAAGTTCCGAAGCAATTCTCAAAATTGGTCAAAACCGAGCTTGTCGCGTAGTGGCGGTTCGTAAATTTCGACCCGTAACTTCAAATTGATGTAGAGAATGATTTATAACTCGGATTTCTTCGAAATAAAAATTATTTGGTTTACAATGATAATAGTTTTCCAACGAAGAAAGAAAATCAAGATTTCGTCAAGTAGATTTTAAAATATGTCCAAAACAATTTTCTAAAAACATCGCGGTTTTGCAGTTCGGAATCCAAAACGGGATTTCTTTATAAATGATATTTTTAAAGTATTAAAAATATGAAATAAATTTTATAAATCTATTTAAATGATTTAAAAGAGATTTGGATTGGAAAATATGAATTATCGAATGTTTTAAAAGTTGTTTAAATCAAATAAGCTTATATAGCACTTTCCGCAGCACTTTTATGCTGTGAATTCTATAACTTTTGGAATATGAGTTTAAATGTAACGACGTTTCCCAGAATCAATTGTGAATGTTTTGGAAAGGATAATTAAGAATTTTGAAAAGATAATTTGGAATATTTATAAGCAATTCTAAAATAAAGCTGAAAATCTGAGTATGCGGAAACGACTAGTACATTTGTCCCACCTGTGAGATCTGGGAAGGTAAACAAGGTGTTTAACTAAGGTTAGGGATGGAGCAACCGGTGCCCTGAACTTACCTGGCCTATGTTTTCTCTTCTTAGGCGAGGGGTGGAATAGATCGAAAGGAAAGCCCGGATGCTCTAAAAAGATCATATTTAAATTTTTCTAAGATAAAAGAAAAGAAAACCCCTTCAAAATAATTTTCGAGATAAAATATATCGAAGATAAAAATCGTTAAAGACAAAGATATTCAAAATGTAGGATTACTTGCCACTAGTCCCTAGAGGTGAAACTTGCCATTAGTCCCTAGAGGTGAAACTTGCCATTAGTCCCTAGAGGTGAAACTTTCCATTAGTCCCTGGAGGTGAAATTTACCATATTTATGATGGCAATAGTGCTCTATTATGAAAATCTTTGATTAGCAAGAATATGATTTGAAGTTAAGAAAGAAATCTTTGATTTAGATTTAATGAATGATTTGGGAATATTTTCCCTAAGTTAAAAGTTATAACTTAAGTGTAAGAAATCTTTGATTGAGATTAAACGAATGATTTGGAAAGATTTTCCTAAGTAAAGAAGAAAATGATTTAGAATTATTCCAAGATTTAAGAAAGGTTTAAATAAATCAAATGATTGATAAATGAGGCTTAATGATTCCATATACATTTGAAATGAAAATGGAATAAATTGAAAAGATTATATCTGAGATAGATATTTGATTTGATAAAAGATGAAGTAATTGATTGATGATTGATATCCACTTATGAACTTAACATCTTTTAAAGCGATGATTGGTTTCGAAGGAACCGGAGTCGGATTTGATTAATTCCTATCCGAAAACCACTTCGAACCAATGTATACGTTCGAAAGTGAAGACATGTTGAAGATGATGATTATTGAAGACCGTGGATCTTTATAGCGTGAAGACTGCTTGTTGAACATGCTCTGGTTGGCCACCATTATAGAGTTATTTATAGCAGTGGTCTCCTCGTGATGGAGATTTTTTCGGATTGCAAGGGCTTCTCGCCTAGTAATGGCCGAGGAAAGTGCCTTCGGTTTCGTTCAGTCCTAGAACGAACTTGTATAGATGTTTGTCTGACATTGTATTCTAAATCACATTTGAGTGGTTTCTATAAATGTATATCAGTTGGTGGCGGAGAAGGCAACTTCTTTTAGCTTAACACCCTTTCCCGAGACATACGTGCTCAGGAAGTTATACTTTTCTAGAAATCAGTCGTGTGACGTGGAATGACAATGTGGCATTCAAAGTGGAACTTGTTATGAAAAAGCGTGGCTTTGTATGAAAAAAAAAAGCGTGGCTTTGTATGAAAAAAAGCGTGGCTTTGTTTGAATTGAGCGTAGCCTCGCGAGCCTCACACCCCGGTTATGATGGGATTCTATGTGGTCAGATGTATGCTCGCATTTCAGGTAGTAGTGATTTGGGTTATCAGATGTTCTGAGCCCTAGGTACCAGATGCATCTGGGCCTCATGGCAGGGATGTGCGAAGTCTGAGTCATTGGATGTTATTCGCAGATTGCATCCACTTTTAGCCATTTATGTTGTTGTATAACGGCGTCTGAGTCATGGACGTAAGCCGTGGATACAGATTGATCTTTCCACTAGTTTCCTATCATGTTGGAAATCCAAACCCAATACGGTACATACGGTTTTGATTGTATTCCCAAAATAGCTGTAATGACTTGCAAACATTTCAGCTACCCCCTTCTGGTATCATATATTCCGTTCGGTATATTCCGTTGACCCAGTCCGGATATATTCTGTTAGACTTAGTCCAGATATTGGTACCTTATTTGAATAAGTTTATTTGAAAAGTGTTTTCAAAAGAATGTCATTAAAAATAATATCAAGTGATTTTTGGTATGAAGCGTTTTGGTTATCATAAGGTAAAAACCCGTCCGTGTTTATGTATGGTCGTGGTCTTATGAGATACCATTCTTTTCAAAGGTTTTGATAATATAGTCATTTAAACTTCGAGTATCTCACGCTGTTTTATCAAGCCTGATCCGGGTATTTTTAATACTCGGGTCAGATCCGAGTTGTTTCAGGTTTAGTTGAAGACGGTTGGAGTTTCCAGAGGAGAACTGGAGATCTTCATCATCGTATGGACGTATTCTATCTTTATCCGCTTTGCTTAGTGTATTTTGTTTAATGTTTGTCAGCAATTGTAAGGACAGATGTTTATAACTGTCCAAGCTGAATTTAGGTTAGACTCTGATATTGTATTTAAAATTTTCCGCTGTAAAGATTATTATTGAAATAATATATGTTATTCCATTCGTGTGAGATTCTGTTCTGTCTTTATTTTCTTTCTACCCTTAATGATCCGCTTATTCGTGCAATTTGAGTTTGACATGTGTGGTTTATTGTCGATTCAAAGGGTATGGAAAAGTGGTTCGTTACAGTCTGTCCTATTAAGTGTTTAGAAACCCCTATTGATGTCACAGCGTCCCATGCATCAACCGGAATTTATAAATACAAAACGGAACAGATTAACACAATATAAAACCTTTTATAAAACTAACAAGTACGCTCTCTCATATATATATACACTCAGCGACTCCCATAGGGTATTACTACCCTATTAACAAAGAGTCAAACCCCACAAAGCTAAGGTTTATCGCTAAACCAAAGCCCTGATACCAACTGTAACGTCCCGCCTTTTCGCACGATTTAAACCGACACACGTGCCAATTCAAACCATACAGAAGGGCGGATTGTTATGGGGTAAATAAGAAAACAGAGAAGAAAGTAAAACAAAACAGAATCTCACAGCGGAAGGATAAAATACAATAATAAATATATAGTTCGTAAACGGTTTACAAAACACTTGATTCTTCTTTATACAATAAGTATCAGAGTTACACATACCAATACAATCAATGCAGCGGAACAGTATGAGTGTGGTGCAAAACTATAAATAATAATAATACGGGTTATTCGTCTTCGTCCTCCAAAGCTAAAGTCTTCAATCCTGAAACGCCCGGACTGACCCGAGCGAATTGGAAAGACAAAACACTCGAGTCAGAACTAAAAGATCTTATGTGAGTTAAATTAACAGAAATAAATATGAGTGCAGTAACTCAAGAGATGCTCGGGATTTACATCTCCTAAGGATCCATTAAACTATTTACTATGTAGTATATTGCGCTATTATAATAGTGTCTATTTGTAAAATAAACTTACTTTTTAATAGCGTTAAGGGGTTACCCATATAGCCCTTAACACAGAATATATTCCCATAGTCTATACAGTACCGTAATCTCCCCCGTACTGGGCGTCGTCAGAGGGCACTCCATAGGTATGGTACAAAGCCAAAATCGTATAAGGCGCGCTAGGGTAGGTGACACGGCACAACTAGGCAATGCCAGGGTAGATATACCAATTACGCTTCCGGGCCGATGGTAACGCGTAGCCGCAGCTACCGCCCACCTCGAACAAACTCCCCCCAAAATCAAAGTAAAAGTGGCCACTGAATCAATCCAAAGTTAAAGTATAATATCGAAGAGGAGTGTCCGATCAGAGGAATGACCTCATTAACCCGTCGATCGCTCCTGTTTTAGCCATCTTATGCCAACTCACGGGTGTCGGGTCCACGTATTTACCTTACAGGAAACGTCGCCACCGACCTACTTCATTCTGGAATCTCCACCGCGTACACGGTTAGTCAAAGTGGTTTTCGGTATCGACAGAGAGTATGTCCATATCCGATCCCGGTCTCTTTGCCAACCCATCGTTATTATAACACCGCGGTTATTTAAAAATAGTTTATACTTTAAAACCAGAATAAAATTTTCCATTTCAAAACTATGAATACGATATCATTTTAAAACCTAAAACAATATGATATCATTTTATCCAAATATAATTCTTTCCCAAAAATCACACTGCTTTAAAATCTATAATATCTGGAAACCAACATTTGAATTATATTTTCAAAGCATAATATTTCGAAAATTCATAGTTTTAAAACCATAACTTCTAGAACTTGAATGGTTTGGATATTCAACGGTATATAAAATAAATGGTTTGACTTTAAGGTTACTTTTTAAAGAAAAATATTTTCCATGGCTTTACAAATATATTTCCTTATTTAAAGTCTAAACCATAATTTAAATATCACTTTCAAGTTCCAAAACCATTTCAATTTCTATATATATATATATATCCATTTGGAGTATTAATATTTCAAAACTAAAGTTGGAATTTTATTCTTTCAACAAATCAATTGTTCTATTATTTAGTCTTGAATATTCACATAAAATCCATAAATACAACTCCAATTTCTAGAAATTTAATATTTCCTTAAATTTAATTATACTAGAATATTCATTTAAATTTATCTTGGAAAAACTCCAGTTATAAATATCATACCTTAAAATTTCCAAACTTAAACATATAATATAAATTATCAAATTCCATTTTCTAAATTTTTTCCATTTTTATTTAACAGATTTATACACAGCCTAAATTCAAAAATTTGAACTTCATATGTATATATGTAGAAGAATAATATTTATAAAATATCAAAACTTAAAATTTTCATAAACCGTATCCCATCCAAATCATAGAAATCACTTTAAAATATTTTATATATAGACCGCGGTGCCTGTATATAATTTTCTATCCTATGGTCAAGTGATACGGATATTTATCATTTCAATCCGCAATTAAAAAAATAAAATTTTGCGGTTGTATATCATTTCAAACCACAATCCCGAATGAAATGAAAAATGCATGATAACTTGCAGTTAAATGATATAAAATAAAACATCCATTCATCCATCATCATCCATCATCCAAATCAAAATCATCATCCAATACTAAATCAATATCAATATATATCCGAGAATATATGACCTGTAATAACTGGCAGTTATATTCAAAAATAAATTTAACACTATTAAACTAACAGTTTATATGCAAATAAATAACTATAACTGTAAATCTATATGCAGTAATAAAATTAAATGAACAGTTATATTAAATAAATGCGATTTAACAGATATGATGAATAAAACATGCCAAACAGTCATACTAAATTTCTACTCATATCTAAAATGAATTTAACAAACATAAAAACTTTTAGAAGTTGTGAGTGGGTTAAAACACTCACCTTTTGAATTTAAATCGAATTTAAACCCGATTTAAACTCAAAAAATCCGACGGTCCCCAAATCTGTCCAAACCAGCGTCATCAGATCCGGAACTAAATTACGATCCTAACAAAAGAAATTTCGCGTGAATCGGAGAACGTATGAAAAAGATATTCATTTTAAACGATTTGAAAACAAAAATAAAATAAAATAAAATAAAACAAAACCGACTTAACTTCAATGGCCACGTCAGCTAAAAGCTACAGCACATCGTCGAATTTTTTTCTGGTCAAACGAATATCCAAAACAGAAAACGAATTGTACCAGCAGATTACGTGTCTCGAGAACTTTATCATAAAATTTTCTGGAATTTTTGTGGAGAGTTTGAATTTTATTAAAAAATTTGAATTGTAGATAGATTAGGTTTTGCAACCATTGAGGAAGAGAAAGAGATGAAGAAAAATGAACGTACAGCCAATTGACAATAGAAAGGAGGCTAGGGTTTAACACATCATATTTATAGATAGATCGCAAAAGGATAGGTGTGCACGAATTTTAACCTGCAAACAGAAGTGGTCCCAAAAGGATATTAATTATACACGTTACGGATTAAATTATTTCCTTCTCAACATTTATGCAACAACCCGCATATTTATCGAGTTTGTATTTAAATATTTTATTTAAATATTAACTCGTTAATCGGATTTTGGTCCGAAAAGCTACATTTTGCAAACGGTCAAATTAGGACTCGAGACCACTTCCATTGAGTTCGAAATGTCGTTTACAACCTTTTAAGTATAAACATCGATAGGTTTGGAGTTAGTGAAATTTCACTAACTTTCCCCGCTTTGGACTTTGGGTTAGTTTAGCCTATTAAGCCCAAGTTCCAACCCTCTTCTCCTCACTCTTCATAAATTTCCTAACTAATCAAGCCTTGGCATTAATGGTGGAGGGAATGGGAAATTAAAACTCCAAGCACAAATTCAATTGCAAATCCAACATTCAACTCCAAATTCAAGTAGAAGATATTGGATTCAAGCTTTGGATTGCTTCTCCTTGCTTTCAAGCTTCATCTTCATAAACTTTAGTGCAAAGGTGAGATTTTTATCTCACAATTCTAGTCTATATCTATCTTGGGCTATTGGAAATGCATCCCTATCATGTTTGCATGCACATTTGCATTTGGTTTGGATTGGATTGGCGAAAAACTCCACTTTTTAGTGTTTTGGGGTGAATTTCTGGCTTAGGTCGCTCTGTCCCCCTTAGGTCGCCCAGCATCTATAGGTCGCTCGCGTGGAAAAGTCGTCACCTTCATTTGGGTCGTTTCTGGCCTTAGCCCATTCGTCCACTATAGGTCGTTAGGCCTTAGGTCGCTTGGAGTTAGGTCGTAGGTCGGCAGGTCTTCAGCTCGCACGCGTTGAAAAGGCGCGTCTGGAGTTAGGTCGTTCGCGAGTTAACGTTAGGTCATTTGCGAGTTAGCGCCCTAGGTCACTCGCGTATAGCTCGTTCGGAGTTAGGTCGTTAGGCCTTAGCTCGTATGGCCTATGCAATTTGGTTAGGTCGTCCAACCTCAACACCTTAGGTCGTAAGACCTTAGGTCGTACCCCTTAGGTCGTTAGACCTTAAGCCTTCACTATTGGAACTCGTTAGGTCGTAGCAACCATAGGTCGTAGGTCGCTCACACGGAGTTAAGTCGTAGTTCGTCTCCGACCTTATATCGCTCAGCCAGGTTTCACTTTAAGTCGTTAGGTCGTTTGGACCTTGTTTCCAGTTAGGTCGCAAGACCCTTAAACCATTAGGTCACTAGGTCGCGATGTTTTAGGTCGCTGCACCCTATGCCTCTATAGGTCGTTCGACCTTGCTAACTTTTAGGTCGCGAGTTTTATAAGTCGCTCGCCTCCCTTAGGTCTTCACTAGGTCGCGATGTTTTAGGTCGCTGCACCCTATGCCTCTATAGGTCGTTCGACCTTGCTAACTTTTAGGTCGCGAGTTTTATAGGTCGCTCGACCCTATTCCCCTTAGGTCGTTAGACCTCATTTTGTCTTCACTAGGTCGTACCGTTTTGGTCGGGGCGCTGCCCCGCACCCCGCCGGGGGCGCTGCCCCCTGGACCCCCGCGACCTGACCGGGCAGGTCGAACCCCGTAGGCGGTGGCGTTGCCCCCGCACCCCCACCTTGGGGGATTGCCACCCCCCCGGACCCCCCCTCCGTAGGGGATCTTATCTGAAAAACATTGAGCTGATTTCCTTGGATTTTATTCGCATCTCCGTATGCGATCTTTGTGACTGATTGTTTCTACACTTGCTTATGTGTTTTGTCACTTTATAATATAAAGGTTTCAATACTAGTAGTAAATATCAAAACTCTTTTAACAAACAATTTCAACTCTATTTTTAATAACAAAACTCTTTTCTTAAACCGTTTTCCAATCTATTAGTATATACAAGCCTTTACCTCACTCGGATGAGAAATCTAACTAAACGACTTAGTAAAACAAGTGGTATGAAACGCTTGCGTTCACTTCGTCGGTTAATTCTTGGACTTGTTCGATTGAACCTCTTGTGACAATTTTATTAGTGAAGATTTACAGTTTGTTCGTAAATATTTAAGTTAAGCAAGTGGTTATGGGACATGAAGCTAAACTTCTATATTTACTAGCTTAGTGTAATTGACACTTCTCGTTGATCTTGATGATCGCTTTATGAATTAGACTAGCAATTGCGCGATGTCTCTTTCATTGCAAGGTTAGACTAGACATCACTTGTGTGATTCCATTCACACATACCTTTCTGCTTTTTGGTTAGTCTTGACCTCAATCTGTGTGATTCCATTCACACATGCGGGGTAGCTCCCCTTGGTCTTCGGACCGTCATGTGATAGGCCTCTTTCCCTTTTTATGATTTCTGGATTTCTCGTGTTGATTTCTGGAATTTATGTCATTGACTTGTTATGAGTACAAGTTTAGGGTATGATGCCCTCTTCGAATCTTTGAGAAGATTCTTGTGATATTGATTATCTCTTATTGATTGATCTTCTGTTGATCATTATTTACATACTTATAGTGGTATGTCGTTATGGATGTTTATGTTTATGCCATATCTTTTATGTTATATCATGTCATCTGATATTTATAGCTAGACTGATCCGTTTATTATTTTCTTAAATAATACTCGGGTCAGACCGAGATGTTACAGGTGCTTCTGCTTGACTTCTTCCCAGGGATTCATCACTCTGACTTTTGGCTAACTGTTTAGATTAGCAGTTTTTGTTGTATACACTTGAGATATAGACTCATAGTTGTATTCTTTTGTATAGCACGTGTTGCTATTCTTTTGTATTATCGTGGATCTTACTGACCACTACTCTGATGTACACTTTCATGTGTTAGTTATATATTCATATCTTCTTCCGCCTTTGTGATATGGATATCTGTGACTGATTTGTGATATGATTATTTCTATGTTTGTTTCCGAAGATTATTTATAGCCACCGTGTGATAAGCAATTACATGGATGGTCGCTCCTCAACAGCCTTATTCTCCGTGCTAGTTGACAGCACTACTCCGGAGTGTTCTTGGCTAGCGTGGGTATAGAGGTGGGGTGTCACAATTTACATTGCATTTTAAGCGTATTCACACATGTATAATTAGATGCTTCATTTAAATTTCCATATATATATTCACAATTCTATAAATTTCCAATACATAGATAAATTTCCAATTTCAACTAAATTTCTAAATTACTGTAATAATTACAGATTAAATTTCTATCCATTCTCAATAGATTTACGTTTACATACTAAAATCCACATTTCTATGTACATTTGAATTCCATATTATACATATTTTATTTATATTAATTACTTCCAACTTAAATTTCAATCAACATAAAACGTTTTATTCAGTTTCCAATAAATTTCAATCATGCTTTAAATCCAAATGAATAAATAACTTAATTCCCATTTAAGCATTTTTCATTTGATTTGCAATCAACCTTATATGATCAATTAAATCCCGATATATTAAATAAACGTTATTTCCATCATTCTTTATCCTATGAAGAAATTTAAGTTATTCACACCTATTACTAAATTTCATATTAATGCACACTAATTTACATTTATTGCAATGGTTACCAAATATTTCCCTGCAATAATTCATTCCCCTATACATACTTACAATTCCACTTAAACTTTACTATACCCATTTATTTCCTCAACATTAAAACCAACGTTACCTCAATTCCACTAATGTACACTTATTCTATTATCACTTACTAACCATTCAAATTTTTATTAACAAAATAGGCAGGTAATTCCTATGCTACAATTTTTTTAATTCATCCTAATCCCTTACTATTGACATACATTTGCATTACTTACATATCATTTACAATGTTACCCAAAATCTCTATCCATTGTAATTAATACTTTAAATAAGTTTCAATTTATATTCAAGTGAATACATTACCCTTTTTCGTTATGTCATCCATTTTTCACAAGAAACGTTTTATCGTTTCGACAACATTTTATTTCAAATCACCTACATTGATTTGTGTACGTCTCTGCTATTTAAAGCATTACCATTCTCACCTTCATCTAAATCTTCATTTATGAATATTTAAAAATAAATTTCACTTATTTCCTATTTATACACTTATAAATTCCAATTCCAAATAAATAGATAAATCTCCGTTTGCACTACTTACATCAAAAATCAGCGATTATCCTATCTATACATTTTAAGTGGATGGATCAAATGTTGTATTCAAAAATCTACTTCTTAATATTCTTAGATTTAAACTCAACTCTCTATTAACAGAATATTTAAATGTTTAAACTTCTTTTATTACCATTAACTTATTATTATACATTAAACTTAAATATACTAACAAAGCTTGTTTTTGGTACTCTTTTCATTTCCATAAAATTAGCAGCGGATTCATATCTTATTATGTAATTAACTTTAATTCCACCTAACTAAATATTTACATAACCTTTTATTTGAAATAAATCAACTATTTTATATTAATTAAATTTAATCTTCCTGGTTTACTTATTCATAATATGTAATTCAGTTACTCACCCTAACCTATTTATTTGAAATCCAATCCAGATTATTTTTACTAAGTTCCAATTTCCAAAGGTTACTGCAATTAATCCAATTAATTGCAATAAATTCTAATAAATTTGATTTTATTGGATTACAACTCAAAATAAATCAATTATTACTCAACCACACAGTTAACATTTCTTTTATGATTCATTACAGTAATATTTCCCAATTCTCATCTTTATTTTCATGAATTACTGGATTTCAATTTAATTGAAATTTTGTTAACTTTACACATAAATAAAAGCTTAAACCTCAATTAATTCATTCCTAAGATCACACTAATTATTATATTATAAAATGGACCTTTCCCTTGGTTACATCTTATTTATTCTCTTACCAATATTCCACACTAACTGCAATAATTTAGTGCATTAATTGAAATTGATCAAAATAAAACTTAACAAACAAATAGAATAAATACGTACAATAATTATTGTCATTAAATCTATTTCATAAGTCTACACTCAATTAATTCCTTAAAATAAGTTTTACGTTTATAAATTTACCTTCACACTTCCCGTTACTATTTTAATAATTACTAAAGTAACATTTTCATAATAACAACATTAAAATTTCTCAATATTTAGATGAACTTTATTTCCAAATACACACTACCAAATTTGAATCACTTATGTTCTATCCAACATTCTTTTAGATTTTATTTCCATCAATTAGTTCATCCAATATTTTCATCCATTTATTAACAAATTTTCCATTATACAATTTCAATTCTCCTTATTATTATTTCATTAATACTATTACCAACTTTTATTACTTTTAGTATTAATTAAACAATCATATTTAATTAAGAGGTTATAATGTTGTATTCACTATTCCCATTTTCACTCCAAAACTCAAACAGCCGTTTCAATTGCATTTGGATTTGCATTAAATTGGTTATCCATCAACTGCCATCTATATTACCACCTTAATTCACATACAATTACAGTCCTTTTTAATATATTAATACATAGGTAATTTAAATTTTGTCTTTATTTCTTTAATTTACATTTTATTCAAGTGCGACAATTTACGCTATTTCTTTATTGATATTTCACCTGACTTTCAACAATTAAGTTAAATACCTGTTTCTACAATTCATTATTAGTTATAAATTTAAATCTCCTTTATTTATTCAACTTACACACAGGTATACATCTTACACTATCTCAATCATTGGATTTTCATTTAGCGTTCATTCCAGCATAAATTCTATCTCTTTTATATATATCTTTATTTTTCTTTACAAATTTTTTTTTATTACATAATCCCTTTTTAACTAAAATTTAATCGTCGAAATTTACGGAGAATACATAATTTTAATAGCTTTAAAATAATTATAAATATTGTAAAATATTTATTTCAAAAGCTATTTGATTATAAAAATCATTTCAAAATCATTCTAGAAATACGTGCTCGAAAATAGAAGAAATCATCGAAAACAGTGAAACTTAGCATATGAAATCGTCTCAAAAACATGTCAATCTGAAGTACAGATCAGCAAAATGTGGGTTTACCTATTGATAGGTCAAATCCCTTCAAAATAGTCTAAAATATCACAAGAATTGATCACTATATTCGCTAGTATGAGCAGGAGAACGCAAAACAGTGCACAGAAAAAAAGAAAACAGGTTGGAAAAATGAACAAGCTCAGGTCGACCCATAGATCGACCTTTGTATTTCTATGCATTGTTTGGTTTGACCCTAAGGTCGACCCCTAATAGTTTTTGGTCGACCTGATGGTCGTGATTTCTATAGGCAATTTTTCCTGCTTCGATCTAGGTGTCAAGCAATGCTTTCAAGCACTTCTAGGATGATTTAGATTGTAAAATTTGACATGCACAAACTACTACACATGGACAACAATCCGGAAAATTTTTGACATGGATTCATGACAAGAACAGAGATTTATAAGCACAAGAAGAAGGACTCTAACACAGTTTCTTACTGTAAACTTTAAAGCAGCAAATATAGTTTTACAATAAGCAAAATTTCGCTGTTTCAAGCATACCAACTTGCTTTAAACTTGATTTGTCGGCTATAAACTCACCTTAGCATGATAATGAGAGATTTTAACTTTTAAGCTAGGATCTTTTTGGTCCAAAGAAGCTTTAAGAACCTACAGACAAAAGATAGAAGACATGCAACCAAGAAGAAATGAAGTTATGGACAACTCAACTCTCAAAATTGAAATAGATTAATTAATTTGTGACTTAAGTTTTGATTATCTGTTATTATCTTTAATTTGCTAATTTTTCCTTTTGATTTTGCTAAAATATGAAGCTAGATTTGAGTTTGAGAGATGGCAGTCATTTTTTTTCTTTTTTGGTTTGTTCAGAGGAAGCTAGAAATGAGAAAGGAGAAAATGAACTTAAAGTTCATTTCCAACCTCTACTTCTCATTCTAGAAATGGGTTTGGGCTTGAACCCATTACCCAATATGCATATATGTTTATGCTTAGTAAAAATCTAACTAAATAATTTTATGTTAACTCCATATTTCACCATTTTATGCATATTTTCATTATTTAATCAAATAATTTATCATAAATTCATGTGTTTATGTTTTCAAAAATGTTTATCAACATATAAAAGATATTTTAGCCCTTCTGAATTAATTTCCAACATTAAATTCTTATTTTTTACTTAAACACTTTATTTTGCACTATTATTTACATAAAACAACATTTTATTTAAATAAATCATCATTTTAACAACCAAAATTACATAAAATCATTTATTTTGTTTAATTAAATGTAACAAAGCATATTAACATTATTTTTACATATAAATATTATTTTTGAGCAAAACTCCACCTTTTTATTTACATTATTTTTCATATTAAACATTAATACTTCATTAAAATTTACAAAACTCAACATTTGGCAATAATTTCCAAAATTATTGCATTTTATCAAATTAAAACCATATAATACTCACTTTTATCACTAACTGACATAATAATGTTTTTAAAATATTATTTTCAACATTTTATTTTTATTTCAATAAATTAATATTTAATTAAATTCTTTTATGTTTATTTAATTAATTTATTAACCACCAAATCAACATTTTTCTTTTATTCACATTTATTACCAACCAAACTATCTTAATTCTATTTTATTTCACCAAAATCCATTATTTATTTAAAATAAACTATTTTAACAAGTTTTATATGTCCAATTTATTTTATTCCTTTATTACCGAACTATAACCACCATAATTTAATTTCTTAGGTAGTCACCGAAACCAGGGTTGTTATAGACTTTCCCCTTAAAAAATTGCATCTTTGTAATTTTTAAAGAAGTGATGTATTCAACATGAATTATTTCATCTAGCAAAGGAAAATAGATAAGCCCGAGTTTAAAATTCTGACCCTCAACACAAGAAGATAGAAAACCAGGATAAGATCGCCCGATAAATTCTATGGTTTCCGAAGTGTAGTCATTGTGATTAGCGGGCCATTGAATCTTTACGAGCGGTACATCCCTATTTCGAAGGCGTTTCACCTTCGAAGCGACAACACAGACAGGATGTTGCATAGTCGATAAGTTAGGTGAGATCGATCTTTCAAAAGCTTCACGATTAGAGTCGGGACTTAGCACAACTTTACCTGAACTCCAACCAATAAGATAGTAATCGACATGACCTTCGTATAATGCTACGAAAGGATCCATATCGATGTTAGATTGACAACAATTGTGGTAAGAAATCTCAACAAGAGGTAGGTGATCTCTCTAAATACCAGTTAAATCATACGACTACATAAATCCAAGTTGCCAAATAATTACATTAAGGCAAGTCAAACACAAGGAATGGATTTTACACTTTCTTTTACTAATCAAATGTTCTTAGAGTTTTCAAATTCATTATCTTCGTAAACAAATCTCAAATTTCAACACTTTAAATTTTACAAAGCTTCTTACTTAAATTTTAATTTAATCTAATTACTCTTTATTTAAAGTAAATAAAATTTGAGTTGTTTCATCCTTTAATTCTACCATAAACATACTACAGTTCACAACATACTTTTCCACACTAATAATCAGTTAGGTTGCATTCATAAAATAGAAGTATTACATTTGATTATTAAGGGAAAACAAATCATTTTATTCTACTTCAGACCTACTGTAAAGAACTCAGGTTTGGATACAACAAATTTTAAAAAATGAGAGCACTTATAAAATGAAAGTTGTTCTACTAAGCCTATGCTTTCCAGCAACGTAAAGACATCAAAATTGGACTCACGCTTAGAAAGTTATGCTAAATTTACTTTCAGCTTAAATCTTAAAATTTTTATAATAGAACAGAGATGTCCATCCACTTTCAAACCCATTTTAGACAGTGTAATATGCAAAATATTCCAGCGTGGTAAGAGAAGATTTGTAGCTTACTGAAAACACTTTCATTTACAAAATTATTAAGCTTATTTGGAGTTATACATCTCAAGTTATCACTGTTTTAGTACAGCACTTTCCATATGAAATTTCAGCTTCTAAAATCAACTTGAAATTTGAAATTCCCAAACTATTTTAGTTCCAAACTATATTTTCTAAACAAACTTTTTATGCTAAATCATTTATTACATGATCCTCTTTTCCTAAAAGCTAAGACATTCATAATTATAATTAACTTCATGTAATCGTCTTTTAAAAGAAACAATTCACTAATTGGAAACACTTTCATCACTTTACACAATCAAGTTTTTCAAATAATTAGCTTTTAAGACTCATTTTGAAAGAGATAACTAATCTCTTCCATTATTAAGGAATAATTATCCATCCAAAATTAAAATTTGGATTTACATATTAATTTTCAAATTGTTCTCATAATTTAAAATGACTATATCTCATGCCCTATTCATTTATTATACCTTACACTTCTTAATATAGCATTTTTTTATTAATGAACCATTCAAATTCATATTTCCTCTTATCAAAAAATTAAATTCCCATCTTATTATCAACATAAAACTAGCTAGGATTGATAATTAACTTAAACTTGTTTTCAAAAGAATTTTACAAATTCATACCAACAAACCTTTAATACTGCCAAAATTTAAAACAAAAGCTTGCTCACAAATTCATGCTAAAAGTCTAAAAGTATCATTTCTTCATTTTCTTTAAAATAGAGTTTTACACCTTACCATCTATTATTATTCAAACAACCAAGTGTCAAAACAAATTTTTATAGTCATCATTTATAACTTTGTACAAAAACATTCAATTAATAGTTTAATTTTCTAACCAATGTATTTTCTTATCTTGAATACATCATTTTATTAATTGATGCATCACATGATATTTTCTTCCAATTAAGATATCTCCTTAATTAGAATTATTTACTCACTTACTAAAATTACCATATGATATCATTATTTAAATTTCTATAGGTTATACTTCCATAACCAATTAAAAACATAACCATATTCAATTTCACAAATACCAAATAATATAATGGTATCGCCTCACCATTGATTTATAGTGAACGACCCGATCAATTGGCTGCAGAGTTGACCAAATGATCAAAAACTGCCTTGCCACTTATCCAACACCCACTATGGTTCGATGGACGCATTTGTCATCTAGAATAAAAATGAATACTCAATCCTATATTAATTTATATTTAAAATTATACTTATTACAACTCAATTTTACTGTGTCTGACCGTCTCATCAAAGTGTTTAGGAAATTCCTATCGATAACGTTGATCAGGCTTATCGACTAGAATTTTTAAAGCACTCAATGGACAATTCGACACAAAAATCAATTTCTATATGATAAACATGTCTCTTATATAATTTTACAAAATATTCCTTGCTTGTTTTAATAAACATAATTCAATTATACTTATAAGTATATTTTCTATTAGAAAGATTTGCAATTTAAATTGTTGCTTTTATTCATCATTAATGAATACAAGGACGAATTTATCGAGATATTCCTCGAATACTTGATTCGTAAGATTGACGAATTAAGCTGGAGCATTTGTTAAACCAAATGGCATAACGAGTCACTCATAAGAACCATAAGGAGTGTGGAATGCTGTAAGAGGAATGTTATCCTTCGCAACTTATAGCTAATGAAATCCGGTGGCATGGTCAAGCTGAGAAAAGGCCTTAGCCCTTGTGACGCCCCACCTCTATACCCACGCTAGCCAAGAACACTCCGGAGAAGTGCTGTCAACTAGCACGGAGAATAAGGCTGTTGAGGAGCGACCATCCATGTAATAGCTTATCACACGGTGGCTATAAATAATCTTCGGAAACAAACATAGAAATAATCATATCACAAATCAGTCACAGATATCCATATCACAAAGGCGGAAGAAGATATGAATATATAACTAACACATGAAAGTGTACATCAGAGTAGTGGTCAATAAGATCCACGATAATACAAAAGAATAGCAACACGTGCTATACAAAAGAATACAACTATGAGTCTATATCTCAAGTGTATACAGCAAAAACTGCTAATCTAAACAGTTAGCCAAAAGTCAGAGTGATGAATCCCTGGGAGGAAGTCAAGCAGAAGCACCTGTAACATCTCGGTCTGATCCGAGTATTATTTAAGAAAATAATAAACGGATCAGTCTAGCTATAAATATCAGATGACATGATATAACATAAAAGATATGGCATAAACATAAACATCCATAACGACATACCGCTATAAGTATGTAAATAATGATCAACAGAAGATCAATCAATAAGAGATAATCAATATCACAAGAATCTTCTCAAAGATTCGAAGGGGGCATCATACCCTAAACTTGTACTCATAACAAGTCAATGACACAAATTCCAGAAATCAACACGAGAAATCCAGAAATCATAAAAAGGGAAAGAGGCCTATCACATGACGGTCCGAAGACCATGGGGAGCTACCCCACATGTGTGAGTGGAATCACACAGAATGAGGTCAAGACTAACCAAAAAGCAGAAAGGTATGTGTGAATGGAATCACACAAGTGGTGTCTAGTCTAACCTTGCAATGAAAGAGACATCGCGCAATTGCTAGTCTAATTCATAGAGCGATCATCAAGATCAACGAGAAGTGTCAATTACACTAAGCTAGTAAATATAGAAGTTTAGCTTCATGTCCCATAACCACTTGCTTAACTTCAATATTTACGAACAAACTGTAAATCTTCACTAATAAAATTGTCATAAGAGGTTCAATCGAACAAGTCCAAGAATTAACCGACGAAGTGAACGCAAGCGTTTCATACCACTTGTTTTACTAAGTCGTTTAATTAGATTTCTCATCCGAGTGAGGTAAAGGCTTGTATATACTAATAGATTGGAAAACGGTTTAAGAAAAGAGCTTTGTTATTAAAAATAGAGTTGAAATTGTTTGTTAAAAGAGTTTTGATATTTACTACTAGTATTGAAACCTTTATATTATAAAGTGACAAAACACATAAGCAAGTGTAGAAACAATCAGTCACAAAGATCGCATACGGAGATGCGAATAAAATCCAAGGAAATCAGCTCAGGAAGTTCGGTTGAATGTTCTTCAGATAGGATCGCCTATGCAGAGTTATACGGGGTTCGACCTGCCCGGTCAGGTCGCGGGGGTCCAGGGGGCAGCGCCCCCGGCGGGGTGCGGGGCAGCGCCCCGTCACGGTACGACCTAAGTGAAGACAAGCGGCTTACGACCTAAAGCAAAATGAGGTCTAACGACCTAAAGAGTTCGCGGCCTAAGGGATACGACCTAAGTGGCGCGACCTAGTGGATGACAGGTCATACGACCTAAGGGTAAGGTCGGAGGCGACCTACGACTTAGTGGGGTCGAACGACTTAAGGACAGCCGACTTAACAAACAGGTCATACGACCTAAGGGTAAGATCGGAGGCGACCTACGACTTAGTGGGGTCGAACGACTTAAGGACAGCCGACTTAACAATTCGCGACTTAGAGAGGCTTAGGTCGGATACGACCTACGACCTAGTGGAGCATAGGTCGGAGACGGCTTACGAGATAACACGCGAACGACTTACTGGAGCTTAGGTCGGAGACGACTTACGAGATAACACACGAACGACTTACTGGAGCTTAGGTCGGAGACGACTTACGAGATAACACACGAACGACTTACTGGAGCTTAGGTCGGAGACGACTTACGAGATAACACACGAACGACTTAACTCTTAACTCGCAGCCGACTTAGCACTCTAACTCGTGAACGACTCAACACAGGCGAACAGAAATACAAAGGCGGTGACTTTTCAACGCGCGCGACTTACGACTTAGGCTTAACTCGTGGACGACTTAGCGATGGCCAGAAACGACTTAAGGCCAGAACGACCTAAATCCGAGGCAGTGCGACCTAACTGCAGTTTTTTGTCAAAAACGCTAAAAATTGGAGTTTTTCGCCAATCCAATCCAAACCAAATACAAATGCACATGCTAAAGTGATGGGGGATCATTCCCAACAGTCCAATATAGTTATAGGCTAGAATTGTGAGATAAAAATCTCACCTTTGCACTAAAATTTATGAAGATGAAGCTTGAAAGCAAGGAGAAGCAATCCAAAGCTTGAATCCAATATTTTCTACTTGAATTAGGAGTTGAATGATGGAGTTGCAATTGAATTTGAGCTTGGAGTTTTAATTTCCCATTCTCTTCACCATTAATGCTAAAGCTTGAGTTAGTTAGGAAATTTTATGAAGAGTGAGGAGAAGAGGGTTGGAACTTGGGCTTAATAGGCTAAACTAACCCAAAGTCCAAAGCGGGAAAAGTTAGTGAAATTTCACTAACTCCAAACCTATCGATGTTTATACTTAAAAAGTTGTAAACGACATTTCGAACTCAATGGAAGTGGTCTCGAGTCCTAATTTGACCGTTTGCAAAAAGTAGTTTTTCGGACCAAAATCCGATTAACGATTTAATATTTAAATAAAAATATTTAAATGTAAACTCGATAAATATGCGGGTTGTTACAGACCTACTCAAAAGATCGAACATGTCATCGATCCTGGGCAATGGATACTTATTCTTAATGGTCATCTGTTAAGCATGCGTAATCGATGCAAAGCCTAAGAGTACCATTAGATTTCTTAACAATGACGAATGCGACACCCCACGGTGAAGAGCTGGACATAATGAATTACTTGGCTTCAAGCTCCAATAATTGTTTTTTTTTAGTTCCTCATTTTCCTTAGTGGGCATCCTCATGGGAGATCGACTAATAGGCTAATCATCCTCATGGGAACTCAATTACCCGCTTAGGTGGTAAACTCGAAACGGAAACAAATACATCAGCAAAATCACATACGATTGGAATTCAAGATACATCATCATTATCTTGAGACTTAGGAGCAAATAAAGATGCTTAGGAATCACCATCAACATTTTGAAGAGTAAGAGATAACAGATCAACCGAATTAGGATGCCTAAATATAGGATCCTTTCGGAACATTAGATTCGGGCATGATAACAAGCAAGCCAATCCATCTCCAAAATGATATCAAATCCAAAATAGTGAATAATGTGCAGATTCGTACAAAAAGAAAAACTACAAAGAATAATCTCAATATTCTCACAAAACATGCTAAGGGTTGCAGACCCTCGATAGGATTCGCAATACTCAAAGAAGTACAAGTCAAGAAACATCCAACGGTATAACATCAACAAGTTCCTTCGATATGAATGTGTGTAAAGCACCCCAATCGAAGAGAACTCGAATAGAACGATCACTATAAGGATTATTCATAGGGTAAGATATCATTAATTCAATTGTGGAATACTACATAGTTAAAATGCATTCCTAGACGAATTCCCAACTTATATCTACCCTAAGGACATTAAAAGACTAAGGACACGATGATTAAGGAATATGTAACACCAATATTATACTTGGATGTACCATAATATATGTTTGTTTCGGTGTTTATCATATTTTGTTCTGAACTCAGCTCCAATACCAAGCTATGACGTCCCACCCCGAGACCCACATTAACAACGAGCATTAAGGAGTAATACTCTCTGTTAATGAAGAGAATAGAGCTGGTTAGAAGCGACCATCCGTAAGCTTTTTCTTAAACATGTATTGAATACTTTGATTGGATGCTCTAATTTTTTCTCGCTTTTATCTTTCTCTAGTAGATCGACATACTCAATAAATGTTTAATACAAAATATGGTGGCTAATGGATCTATCGAAACAAAATATAATAAAAGCAAATACAATAGATTACAGAACAGAAGTCACATATATACTGTAAACAGTTACATCATAGTACACTACATAATTACACAACAGTGGTGGTACATAAACCATAATATGTACATCGAGTCAAAATGAATATGTACATATCAGTTGTAAAGACCCAGAATTTTAATTATTTAAGATTTGAATATTTAATTAATTTTAAATATTAATAAGTGAAATTTATAAGTCGAATAAATTTTTATTTCGAATAATTGGATAATTAAATCGATAATTTAATATGTTAAATTATGGAAATAATTGGAAAAATTGAGTTAAATATGATTGAAAATGATTTGTAAAATTTTATTTTATCATATTGAAGTTAGAACGATATTTTAGAACTTTTAAAATCGAATTAAGAGTTAATTTGTGAAAATTGAATATTTTAATATTTAAATCGACTAGTGAAAATAGCCAATTTTTGAACAGTCTCAGAATTGGACGAGACCAGTTCCATTGGATCCATAATAGTTAGTTATTACCGGATTTCAATTTTCATAGCAATCAGAGTTATCGTTTGATCGTGGCAGCTCGAAACGCATCGAATTGTTTTTAATATTAATTTGGCGAGTTAAAATAGCCATTTTTCAAAAAGTCTCGGATTTCGACGAAACCAGTTTCATCGGATCCGTAATGTGATATTATTGTATGGTTTCAAATTTCGTGTCAATTGGATTTATCGTTTGTCCGGTACAAATTAAAAAGCCTAGAAAATCATTTAAATCGGTTTAATTTAAATCGAACGTTTATAGCCATAACTCGCACAGATGATCGAATTAGCTTCCGAAACCTGTTCCATTGTGTCCGGAACGCGGGGTAAACCCTAGAAACGCTGGTTTCGGCGCGTAAATCGGAGTTCGGAATTTTCGGATGAATAGTGTTCAATTATTCTCTATAAATAGCCCACCATTTACACAAGAAAAAAAATAAACTAAAAACCCTAATATACGCAGCCGCCTCCAACCTCAACCAAAGGCCAGAAACTCATGAATTTCATCCCTCAATTTCTTCCAATTCGTAAACAATTTGCAAAATCTTTCAACTAACAAAATGAAGAGCACATCGAGAGCTACAATCTGAACGGTGGAGATCGTGTTTGGAGTTGTGGATTGGTGGCAGGTCGCGTTGGAAGTGTGGCCGTTCGGCCTCGAAATTCGTGCATATGGGTTGGCCGAGTTCAACAAAAGCTTGGCCGTGGGTGGCTCTGGGGGAGGCGCACGTGTTGATGCTCCTTGATCGTGTTCTTGTTGCACGAAAAAATCGAAAAAATTTAACCCTAAATATCAAAGTTGGGTTCGGCTGCGTGATACTGGAGAGGGAGAAGGGGGGAGTGCGCACGGTGATGATGGGAGGGGGCAGTGGATCCTACGGCCAATATTTGCTTAGGTTTATAAATAATTTAGTTTGGTTGTAAATTATTTATAAAAAAATCGAGTAAACTTGTAAAATTGATATCTTTTTCATACGAGGTCGAAGACGCGCGAAACCAGTTGCGTTGGAATCGTATGGACGAGCACTACGCTATGGAATTGGATTGGAGTCGTTTGGAGTTAGTGAAAATTTCGTGTAAAATTAAACGTCCGTTTAATTTTATTCGAAATAAATCGCTAAAACGAAATTGAAATCAAGGTGACAACTTCTCACTCAATCGAATCAGTTTCGATTTTATTTTAAATAGTTAGATTTAAAATATTTGAATGCATGTTTGAATGATGATTGTTATCTATTGATTGTTAAAATAGACATTATGCGCCGTTAGTAAGCGGAGGTTATTTATTAAAAACATATACCGCGAATATTTCATAAACAGTGAAATTGGTATTATATATAATAGCAATATATATATATATATATATATATATATATATATATATTGACATATGTATATATTGGAGTTATTGATTTCCCGCATTTTTTTAGCGGATGAGACCCTACTACGCCGTCTATTAAGCGAATAATATTTTAAATCCCATATACCGCGATAATTTCGTACTGGAGCGAAATTGGTATTGTGCTAATGTTTTTGGATGCAGGAAAACAGGTTGGAGGGATCCAACTGGACTCCTCAATAGTTTTTATTTGATTTCAGATATTTTGATATTTGGTTGATTATCATATCGATATATGATATCGTTGTAGTCGTGATTGACTATTTGGTGTAGCATCATTGGACCAAATTTTGGAGTTTTAAAAGGGATTTTAAAGTGATTTTTAAAAGTATACATTATAAAATATTTTTGGAATTGATCCATTATAAATAAATAAACGTTATAATTTTTAAAGTTATAAAAATTATGATTTTGAGAAATACGGTTAAAGATTGATTTTTGAGAAAATATGGGTTAATGATTTTATAAAATAGTTTAAATTGGATTTTTGAATTTATTATAAAAAAGTTTAAAAATAGGATTTATAAAATTTGATTATTTTATAAATCAAAATGATGAAGTTTTTAAAGGAGTTTAAAGACGTTTTGAAATATTAATATGAATTGATTTATATAAGAGATTTATAAATGGATATTTATAAATCGAAATATTGAAATTATAAAACGAGTTTTTATAAGTGTTAGAATGAATTGTGAATGAATTTCATAAATGAATGAAATCTATAGAATTATAAACGGTGAAGTTATAAATGGAATTTTTTAAGCAGTAGGTTTATAAAATTTATAAAGTTATTAAAAGAATGGTTTTGGATACATAATTGAATCTTATAAGTTATAAGATTTATAATTATGAAGTTCAAAGGAACGATGGTGCAAACAAATAAATTCTAAGTATTTAACTTATAACATGAACTTTTGTTTTATAATTGAGTTATAAATTGAATTGGTTAATAAGGAATTTATAAAGGAAGTAGTTATAAAACAAATAGAAATGGAATTTATAAACGTTGTTTTATAAATTCACAAACGACTTATTTTGATAAGTAAATTGTTGAAACTTATTAATGGAGTTATATTCACGTTTTTGAACTGTGAATAATCCTTTAAAATGAAATGTATAGAAATGATGAAATTGGTTAACGTAGTATATTCACGTTTTTGAATAGTGAATAATATGTTAAAGAAAATGTTTAGAATGTGATATTTTAAATAGAATTAAAACGATCTAACGATGTTTTAAATGTGTTGAGATTCGAAACCATAGATTTCAACATTTATTGTTGAAATAGACGTTTTCGAGAAATAGAAGGAAATGGTGGACTATAACACTGTTGTTATAGTAAATGATTTCCGAAAGGAAATGTTTTGTATAGTATTGGGATTTATATATCTATTTTAATTTCGAATCCCTATACTAGTGATTTTGGGTTGTCGTAACGATGTTTTACGCAACATTCGTTTTGGCCCAAATAAATATGTTTAAGAGAATGATTTCCTTAAAGAATGAAATATATACTTAATTTCGATTGAAGTATATTGAATATTTTTCAAGTGTTGAAAATAAATAAAATTTGTGAATTACTTATGAATAAATAAGTATGGAAATGTTTTCCAATATAAAGTGAATATGTTGAGAATTTACCTTTTTAAAGATAAATTGAAATGAATAATTGAAATCGTATATGCATGGATATTTTGGAATGTAAATTCACTATGGAATTTATAAAAGAAAGGGGAATTTGTTTAAAAATAAATATTGATTTATTTTTGAAGTATGAAAATTATTTATCTTGTAAAGATATCTTTGGGAAATAAATAATTTGGAAAATTATTTGGAATCTGGTGATGATGTGCATATCCATTGATAGTTCAATAACCGACTATCAATATTTACCTTTGAAGGGTATTTGTTGGGATTTGTTGAATTTGAATGCTACACTTGTTTTTAAATTATTGCGCTCGTTATTCGGATTACTCATTCCGAATAGTGATACGACGTAATGGATAACATTGAAGATCGGTGTTGAAGACCCGGTATTTGCGAGAGCGATAGGATGACCTGTCGATTGACTCTGCACCGAGTTGCTCCGGTATTGAGTTCTCCATATGTGATGGGAAATCCGATCAGGATTGTGGATATCCGGATTGCAAGGACTTTTTTGTAAGTGCCTTCGGTTTTGTTCGATCCCGGAACAGACTTGTATGGATTGTATGTCTGACGTTACAGATTGAGATATAAAGCAGATTTCTTTCAAATATATTTCTGTTGGTGGCGGAGAATTTATTCTTTTAGCTTAACACCCTTCTCTGAGACGTACGAGCTCAGAGGTTATGTAGTTGAATGTTATCAGCGATATATTCCCAATTTGGTAATGTGACATGCTGAGTGTTGCTGTGAAATGATCATTGTGTTGATTATTTGGGATAGGATCATTTGTTTGATCGTCTATCTTAGTGATCATTTCTATGATCATTTGTTGACCCAAAGCATGGCTTTTGTATAAAGTATGTTTTTGTGGACGTGACTTCGTCGAGCCTCACACCTCGGGAATGGTCAAAACAGGAAAGATGCGGCAAGGTTATGAGGGGTAGCGCCCTTTAGGATATGTGCATTTCCTTCTGGAAAAGGGTGGTATCATGGTATGGAGCCCAGATACTTACTCATGTTGAAAACACTTTATGATTGTGTGAATTGATTGCGAGCGCTCGGTGAAAGGTCCCAAAGGACCGGGGGATGGCATATTCGGTCAGTTGTTACTCAGTTAGGGGTAACCCGGCCTTGTGTTGGTAGGGATCCAGTTTGGTTCTCGGGGATGTCCTTCCAGAGGCATTCTCATGTGGCAATGGGAAGTTCCTTGGCCTGATCATTCGTTGGAAATCCAAAGAAACAATACGTGACTTGTACGGTTTTAGTTGTAGAACCTGCCATTTAATATGGTAGCTATAGTAAGCATACTATAATGGTACCTATGCTGGCTAAGATTTATATTCTACTTTCAAAATTGTTTCCTACACTATGCACTAATAATAATATGAAATGTTCTTTTTAAATGCGTATCAAGCATCTTTGACTAACATAAGAAGAAATCTCCTCCAAGTCTGCGTTTGCATTGTGTGTGTGGCGGGAGGTCTTATGGTAGTCTCATTTTTAAAAGCATTGCGAATTGACTTTAAAAATATTCCTCTATTTTGATTTTAAAGATAAATAAACTGTTTTGAGTTCTCACACCAGTCACATGACTGACTTGGAGTTTATTGTTTTCCTTCCTAAACTCTGGGTGCCCACCAATTTCCACACGGGCAGTTAAGAGTTAGGTTTATCAGGATATTCTGGATATTCTGGAGTTGCTGGAGGCAAGATGGATGGCATGGCGTATTATTAGTATATAGTATTTCTTTTCCACTGTTTGTTGTTGTTGTTGTACACTCTGATGTAATGTAATGTAATGTGATGTAATATAATAACTGATATAGTTCTTTGTTTAAAGATTATTCATTTATTTATTATATGTTGTTCCGCTGCGAATTGTGAGATTCTGTTATTGTTCTGTTGTTTTCTGTTCCGTTCTATTTTCTATTTTCTTTCTATTTTCTATCTTTCTTATCTCTTCTTCTAGCTCTTTCTTTTTCTTAAAACATTGATAATTCGTATTTCTGTTCATCTTGAGTTAATCTATGGAGATTAGTGTATATTCAAGGAGTACGGATTTACGGGTCATCACAGGTGGTATCAGAGCTTATGGTTAAGCGACAACCATGGTTCTGTTGGGTGTTACTCATTAGAGATAGAGTCAGTAGTGCTCTAGAATGAGTTTGAGTGTAATAATAGATACGAGTGCGTATTTGTTAGTGAATATAAAATTGTTTTATATTGTGATGATTGGTTTATTGAGTGGCATATGAACCTTCGTCAGCACGGTCTGGACAACTATGCCGAAGGGGTTTCTAAACACTTGAATAGAACAATTCGACATAATATTGTTTTAAATTGGGTAAATGAAATAATTTTACCTTAAGTATATTTTATATATAAAGGATAATTTTTAAGAATTATTAAAGTGTATATAAGTTGATTGTTTGGTTATTGAATAAGATGTTTGAATAATCTAAATAAAAGAATAATTGTATAAGTATAAAGAATTATAAGAGTTGAATTATAATTAATGTGATTAACAATTGTGAAATAAACTTTTATATATAAGAAGTGAAACTATATGAATATATTTATGAATATGAGTTGTAAATAAAAATGAATTTAAAGTTAAATGGAATATAACTTAAGTGATATTGAATGAAATTGATATTGGTATTAAAGTAAATTAATAAAGTTAAGTGGTGGATGTGAACTTGAGTTATATAAATGAAATTCAACTTTAGGAATTGAATTGGATTGAATGTAAATCAATTGAATGTAAAGTAAGTTGATATGAAATAATGAATATAAGTGTTAATTCATTAAAATCTAATGTTATTGAAAGTTGAATAGTTGAATGAAAATCATTTAATTAAACCAATTGAAAAGCAAAGGAATTTGGTTGTAATTAATATACATTGATTGTTATATGGTTGTTAGTTGATTGATTGTATATAATTCATTAAGTGTTAATGAAATTGGAAGCTAAAGTAATTGGAATTCGATTGGAAGTTAAGTGAATCTTAAATAGAATTGAATTTGAATTGGAAGTGAACCAACTTGAATATGATTAGTAAATATAAACTAATTGAGAATGAATGTTAGTAAACATCCACTGTTAATGAATCAATGTGATTTAAATTGAAAACCCATTTCATTAAATATTAATGAGAATATGAATGAATATTTATTGGTTATGAATTTTTTGATGATAGTTGGTTGATGGTTGAATATATTGCTTTTATTGCAATTGCTATGTTGACATATATAGTTATATGTTGCTATATGTTGTATATCGATACTATTGTCTATATACATGATTCTCATGTTGTTTGTTGAGTGTTTAGTAGGTGCGGATCGCGTTTGCTTCGCATTTGGAGCTCGCTTTCGCGCTATATTAGCTGTATATGCTAGCTAATAAAATATAAGGTACATATCTCGGATTACATATCATACTTTTATACCTTTTCCCTTTGGGATGCCTCATTACTTGATGAGATGTATATTTGTGATATATATACTGTCATTTTTTTTTCGGATCGAGCCGCGCAAAGGAGACTATGGCGAATTTTTCCGAAAATTTAAGGTGTTAGAAAAATTTTGAAAAAAATTTGGAAAATTTTGAAAAGTTAGACTTTGATTTGGAATTGAAAGTTAAACAATAGTAGTTGTTTTTGAAAAGATAACTAAGTATGATTTTAAAACTTAGTAAGTATTGTAAGAAGTTTAACTATGAATTTTGGAAAGTTGATAGATTCTGTAACTTTTCTTACTTGATAATTTCGAGGACGAAATTCTTTTAAGGGGGGAAGATTGTAACGACCCAGAATTTTAGTTATTTAAAATTTGAATATTTAATTAATTTTAAATATTAATAAGTGAAATTTATAAGTCGAATAAATTTTTATTTCGAATAATTGGATTTAATTGGATAATTAAATCGATAATTTAATATGTTAAATTATGGAAATAATTGAAAAAATTGAGTTAAATATGATTGAAAATAATTTGTAAAATTTTATTTTATCATATTGAAGTTAGAACGATATTTTAGAACTTTTAAAATCGAATTAAGAGTTAATTTGTGAAAATTGAATATTTTAATATTTAAATCGACTAGTGAAAATAGCCAATTTTTGAACAGTCTCAGAATTGGACGAGACCAGTTCCATTGGATCCGTAATAGTTAGTTATTACCGGATTTCAATTTTCGTAGCAATCAGAGTTATCGTTTGATCGTGGCAGCTCGAAACGCATCGAATTGTTTTTAATATTAATTTGGCGAGTTAAAATAGCCATTTTTCAAAAAGTCTCGGATTTCGACGAAACCAGTTTCATCGGATCCGTAATGTGATATTATTGTATGGTTTCAAATTTCATGTCAATTGGATTTATCATTTGTCCGGTACAAATTAAAACGCCTAGAAAATCGTTTAAATCGGTTTAATTTAAATCGAACGTTTATAGCCATAACTCGCACAGATGATCGAATTAGCTTCCGAAACCTGTTCCATTGTGTCCGGAACGCGGGATAAACCCTAGAAACGCTGGTTTCGGCGCGTAAATCGGAGTTCGGAATTTCCGGATGAATAGTGTTCAATTATTCTCTATAAATAGCCCACCATTTACACAAGAAAAAAAAATAAACTAAAAACCCTAATATACGCAGCCGCCTCCAACCTCAACCAAAGGCCAGAAACTCACGAATTTCATCCCTCAATTTCTTCCAATTCGTAAACAATTTGCAAAATCTTTCAACTAACAAAATGAAGAGCACATCGAGAGCTACAATCTGAACGGTGGAGATCGTGTTTGGAGTTGTGGATTGGTGGCAGGTCGCATTGGAAGTGCGGCCATTCGGCCTCGAAATTCACGCATATGGGTTGACCAAGTTCAACAAGAGCTTGGCCGTGGGTGGCTCTGGGGGAGGCGCACGTGTTGATGCTCCTTGATCGTGTTCTTGTTGCACGGAAAAATCGAAAAAATTTAACCCTAAATATCAAAGTTGGGTTCGGCTGCGTGATACTGGAGAGGGAGAAGGGGGGAGTGCGCACGGTGATGATGGGAGGGTGCAGTGGATCCTACGGCCAATATTTGCTTAGGTTTATAAATAATTTAGTTTGGTTGTAAATTATTTATAAAAAAATCGAGTAAACTTGTAAAATTGATATCTTTTTCATACGAGGTCGAAAACGCGCGAAACCAGTTGCATTGGAATCGTATGGACAAGCACTACGCTATGGAATTGGATTGGATTCGTTTGGAGTTAGTGAAAATTTCGTGTAAAATTAAACGTCCGTTTAATTTTATTCGAAATAAATCGCTAAAAGAAATTGAAATCAAGGTGAGAACTTCTCACTCAATCGAATCAGTTTCGAATTTATTTTAAATAGTTAGATTTAAAATATTTGAATGCATGTTTGAATGATGATTGTTATCTATTGATTGTTAAAATAGACATTATGCGCCGTTAGTAAGCGGAGGTTATTTATTAATAACATATACCGTGAATATTTCATAAACAGTGAAATTGGTATTATATATAATAGCAATATATATATATATATATATATTGGCATATGTATATATTGGAGTTATTGATTTCCCGCATTTTTTTAGCGGATGAGACCCTATTACGCCGTCTATTAAGCGGATAATATTTTAAATCCCATATACCGCGATAATTTCGTACTGGAGCGAAATTGGTATTGTGCTAATGTTTTTGGATGCAGGAAAACAGGTTGGAGGGATCCAACTGGATTCCTCAATAGTTTTTATTTGATTTCAGATATTTTGATATTTGATTGATTATCATATCGATATATGATATCGTTGTAGTCGTGATTGACTATTTGGTGTGTAGCATCATTGGACCAAATTTTGGAGTTTTAAAAGGGATTTTAAAGTGATTTTTGAAAGTATACGTTATAAAATATTTTTGGAATTGATCCATTATAAATAAATAAACGTTATAATTTTTAAAGTTATAAAAATTATGATTTTGAGAAATACGGTTAAAGATTGATTTTTGAGAAAATATGGGTTAATGATTTTATAAAATAGTTTAAATTGGATTTTTGAATTTATTATAAAAAAGTTTAAAAATAGGATTTATAAAATTTGATTATTTTATAAATCAAAATGATGAAGTTTTTAAAGGAGTTTAAAGACGTTTTGAAATATTAATATGAATTGATTTATATAAGAGATTTATAAATGGATATTTATAAATCGAAATATTGAAATTATAAAACGAGTTTTTATAAGTGTTAGAATGAACTGTGAATGAATTTCATAAATGAATGAAATCTATAGAATTATAAATGGTGAAGTTATAAATGGAATTTTTTTAAGCAGTAGGTTTATAAAATTTATAAAGTTATTAAAAGAATGGTTTTGGATAAATAATTGAATCTTATAAGTTATAAGATTTATAATTATGAAGTTCGAAGGAACGATGGTGCAAACAAATAAATTCTAAGTATTTAACTTATAACATGAACTTTTGTTTTATAATTGAGTTATAAATTGAATAGGTTAATGAGGAATTTATAAAGGAAGTAGTTATAAAACAAATAGAAATGGAATTTATAAACGTTGTTTTATAAATTCGCAAACGACTTATTTTGATAAGTAAATTGTTGAAACTTGTTAATGGAGTTATATTCACGTTTTTGAACTGTGAATAATCCTTTAAAATGAAATGTATAGAAATGATGAAATTGGTTAACGTAGTATATTCACGTTTTTGAATAGTGAATAATATGTTAAAGAAAATGTTTAGAATGTGATATTTTAAATAGAATTAAAACGATCTAACGATGTTTTAAATGTGTTGAGATTCGAAACCATAGATTTCAACATTTATTGTTGAAATAGACGTTTTCGAGAAATAGAAGGAAAAGGTGGACTATAACACTGTTGTTATAGTAAATGATTTCCGAAAGGAAATGTTTTGTATAGTATTGGGATTTATATATCTATTTTAATTTCGAATCCCTATACTAGTGATTTTGGGTTGTCGTAACGATGTTTTACGCAACATTCGTTTTGGCCCAAATAAATATGTTTAAGAAAATGATTTCCTTAAAGAATGAAATATATACTTAATTTCGATTGAAGTATATTGAATATTTTTCAAGTGTTGAAAATAAATAAAATTTGTGAATTACTTATGAATAAATAAGTATGGAAATGTTTTCCAATATAAAGTGAATATGTTGAGAATTTATCTTTTTAAAGATAAATTGAAATGAATAATTGAAATCGTATATGCATGGATATTTTGGAATGTAAATTCACTATGGAATTTATAAAAGAAAGGGGAATTTGTTTAAAATAAATATTGATTTATTTTTGAAGTATGAAAATTATTTACCTTGTAAAGATATCTTTGGGAAATAAATAATTTGGAAAATTATTTGGAATCTGGTGATGTTGTGCATATCCATTGATAGTTCAATAACCGACTATCAATATTTACCTTTGAAGGGTATTTGTTGGGATTTGTTGAATTTGAATGCTACACTTGTTTTTAAATTATTGCGCTCGTTATTCGGATTACCCATTCCGAATAGTGATACGACGTAATGGATAGCATTGAAGATCGGTGTTGAAGACCCGGTATTTGCGAGAGCGATAGGATGACCTGTCGATTGACTCTGCACCGAGTTGCTCCGGTATTGAGTTCTCCATATGTGATGGGAAATCCGATCAGGATTGTGGATATCCGGATTGCAAGGACTTCTTTGTAAGTGCCTTCGGTTTTGTTCGATCCCGGAACAGACTTGTATGGATTGTATGTCTGACGTTACAGATTGAGATATAAAGCAGATTTCTTTCAAATATATTTCTGTTGGTGGCGGAGAATTTATTCTTTTAGCTTAACACCCTTCTCTGAGACGTACGAGCTCAGAGGTTATGTAGTTGAATGTTATCAGCGATATATTCCCAATTTGGTAATGTGACATGCTGAGTGTTGCTGTGAAATGATCATTGTGTTGATTATATGGGATAGGATCATTTGTTTGATCGTCTATCTTAGTGATCATTTCTATGATCATTTGTTGACCCAAAGCATGGCTTTTGTATAAAGTATGTTTTTGTGGACGTGACTTCGTCGAGCCTCACACCTCGGGAATGGTCAAAACAGGAAAGATGCGGCAAGGTTATGAGGGGTAGCGCCCTTTAGGATATGTGCATTTCCTTCTGGAAAAGGGTGGTATCATGGTACGGAGCCCAGATACTTACTCATGTTGAAAACACTTTATGATTGTGTGAATTGATTGCGAGCGCTCGGTGAAAGGTCCCAAAGGACCGGGGGATGGCATATTCAGTCAGTTGTTACTCAGTTAGGGGTAACCCGGCCTTGTGTTGGTAGAGATCCGGTTTGGTTCTCGGGGATGTCCTTCCAGAGGCATTCTCATGTGGCAATGGGAAGTTCCTTGGCCTGATCATTCGTTGGAAATCCAAAGAAACAATACGTGACTTGTACGGTTTTAGTTGTAGAACCTGCCATTTAATATGGTAGCTATAGTAAGCATACTATAATGGTACCTATGCTGGCTAAGATTTATATTCTACTTTCGAAATTGTTTCCTACACTATGCACTAATAATAATATGAAATGTTCTTTTTAAATGCGTATCAAGCATCTTTGACTAACATAAGAAGAAATCTCCTCCAAGTCTGCGTTTGCATTGTGTGTGTGGCGGGAGGTCTTATGGTAGTCTCATTTTTAAAAGCATTGCGAATTGACTTTAAAAATATTCCTCTATTTTGATTTTAAAGATAAATAAATTGTTTTGAGTTCTCACACCAGTCACATGACTGACTTGGAGTTTATTGTTTTCCTTCCTAAACTCTGGGTGCCCACCAATTTCCACACGGGCAGTTAAGAGTTAGGTTTATCAGGATATTCTGGAGTTGCTGGAGGCAAGATGGATGGCATGGCGTATTATTAGTATATAGTATTTCTTTTCCACTGTTTGTTGTTGTTGTTGTTGTTGTACACTCTGATGTAATGTAATGTAATGTGATGTAATATAATAACTGATATAGTTCTTTGTTTAAAGATTATTCATTTATTTATTATATGTTGTTCCGCTACGAATTGTGAGATTCTGTTATTGTTCTGTTGTTTTCTGTTCCGTTCTATTTTCTATTTTCTTTCTATTTTCTATCTTTCTTATCTCTTCTTCTAGCTCTTTCTTTTTCTTAAAACATTGATAATTCGTATTTCTGTTCATCTTGAGTTAATCTATGGAGATTAGTGTATATTCAAGGAGTACGGATTTACGGGTCATCACATCAGTGTTTGCAAAACAACTAGAGAACTATACAAAAGGTGACTAGCAGATAATCCATAGCGGAAGCGGCAATGCAGATATCAATAGCAGGTGTGTAACAACCCTGGTTTTGGAGATTACCAATTAATATTAAATTATAATGGTAGTTATAATTTAATATTGTAAATTAAAATAGAATTGCATATTTTATATTGTTTGTTTGAAATAAATAATGAATTTCTGAATTAAACTATGAGAATAAAATTTGGAACTCTATTTTATTTTGTTTGGGTTGGTAATAGATGGGAAATGAGTTTTATTTAGTGAAAATGCAATAATTTCATTAATTATTGCCAATTAAATCTTTTAATAATTTTTAAAAGAGGTATTTGATTTTTAAAGGGTGTTTGTTTAAATAAAAAGATGGAGTTTAGTATAAAAATGAATTTTAATTATAAATTTGAGTTTATAATGGTTAGTTATACTTTTCTAAGCAAGAAAAGTATTTTTGGTGAATTTTAGAAGTTAAAAGTTAGGGTTTATTTATTTATTTGAGTAAATAGTGTTTTTTTGTAAATTAAAAGGTTTCAATAATAAAAATGTTCTAAAAATAAAAAAAATTATCTTTTTATATAATGAAAAGTATTTTATTTACTATGTATATAAGTCTACATTTTTTGTTTGTATGGAAATTTGAAGAAAAATGTATCGTTTTATAACATAAGATGAATATGTGAGCAGTTGCTTAAGTATGTGATATAATTACTTTGGCTAGTTAATTTATTTCCCTAATTGGGTCCAACAGGCCCATTAGCCTACTTAATAAGGTATTGAGAAGGTGAGAAACAATTACTGTATGTACAAGTAATTGCTCTCCTTTCTTCCTCTTGCCTGTAAAAGAAAGTTCTCATTTTTCTCAAAATCAAAGTTCTAAATCTTCATACATCTTCAAACAAACTGAGATTTTTATCAATCTAAAGTAAATATAAAGGCAATCTCTTCCAAAACTGAAAATTTCATCAAAAATATTAATTGATTTGAGGATAGGTTGGTTAGTGGTTTTCTTTTCCTTTGCATGTCGGTATATTGATTTCTATAGGTTATTGAAGGCCAATTTCACCTCCAAGCTCCAAAATTTTTGCTTAAATCCAGGATTTCGCTCAACAACAGCAAGGTGAGTGACAAACTCACAATTTCTAGCAGAAGCAAAGCTTCAAAAATCAAAATTTGAGCTTTTGTAATGATTTTTTTGTTGTTAGTTTTCTTACTGCATATCTAGTTTGGGTTGCCAAATTTGGTTGAAAAATATTATCATTTGAGTGTTTAAAACTTCGTTGCAAAATCAACTCAAGCATAGATTTTTGCATTTAGTTGTTTTCTGAGTTGCTGCAAACATGGCCTGAGTCCATGTTTGAGATAGCATTACTCATTCACTTCTTATTGGAATTCAATGATTCTTTTTTTGTTTGAAATATGAAGTTTTCTAGTATATGCCTAAAAGATTTCAGCTCGATCCAAGGTAATTTGGTCCTCTCTTTCATGCCTAGAAGTTGAACCCAATATGGTTTCAGGCCTGTACATTTTTGGTTTTTGAACTGTTGCAAACATGGCCTGAGTCCATGTCTGAGACAGCATAACTCATTCGTTTCAAATCTGATTTGAGTGATTCTCTTTGCACATTCCTGCAAAATTTCATGATAATCTGGGTTCATTTGCTATTTCAAAACTGCTGTCGAACTTGAACCCGCAGCCTGCTAGAATTCAGCGGTTTAACCTTATTTTTAGTGCAACATTGAAACGACATAGATTCTTCGTTTCAAATCGGATATGAATGATTATTTTGGCAGATTGAAACAGGAATGTTGAGCTACATTTTTGTAGGTCATTTTGACACTGTCAACTTATTCAAAACTGCTGTCGAATATTGAGTCGCGGCTTGTTTTAAACGGATAATACTAGGTGCAATTTCCATTATTTCGATGTTTTCTTGGTATTTCTTTCTGGATTTCATATACAGGTATTATAATGTTCTTTAAAAATATTTTTCTAATAAATAGGCTTTTGAAATTATTATTGTATATTAGTTTTTTAGTATAAAAATTGTGTACTCTATAAGAAGAGAATTTCAAAGGCAATTTATAAAGCGATTTCGAAATGTTACCAAAAACTCGTTTTCTTCAACTTAATTTTTATAAAAAACACACAATTGTGCACTTTGAGCGAAGAGGGAGGAGAATTAAGTGATGAGATAAAACACGTGCTATGAATACGTGCATTTATCTTCTCAGTTAATTTTTAATCTATTCGTTTGATAGTTTTGACCTTCAGGTCTGCTTTACCGATGACATGAGGTAAACCTTATACTGCTTTGAGTGTGGAATTGACTAATGGTTAGTGAACCATTTTGTGCGAATGTGTGGTATGGAACACACGTTAACACTTTGTGGGTTCCTATCCGAGAGGTTTGTGACACATATTGCCAGTTAGCGGTGTCCAGTACTGGGCCTCCGGACGTTTGCCACTACGGTTTGTTGCCTTCGGCTTTTGTGCCTTCAGGTTTATTGCCTTGGGGTTTGTTGCCTTTGGGTTTGTTGCCCTATAGTATCGCTTTTGGTGTTGGTTCTTTGTCACCGCTCGAGAGATACTTGGGTTTGTCGCCTTTGGGCTTGTGGATCCTTGTTTATACAGTACTGAGCATGTGCATCTTTTGTTTCTTTGATATTTATATATTTCCCTAGAGTATCTCCTTTCGAGGTAGGTCCTTTGAACCACACGATACATAGCGATTACCTTGTGGAAACTTGTGTTACCTTATTTGTATTTGTTATTTTCCTTTTTGGCTTGATTTGGGATATTCACATCCTTTGTTTATTTGAGTTGCCGATGATATGAGGCTTGTTATGATTCATCTTTTGTTAGATGATCATGCTATCTCTTTTAGAGATTATTGTGGTAATTATGACCTTGTTCATTATCATTTAGCTTATCTAACTGATTGTTTTGCTAGAATGGCCTGTGTGTTTTATAATCGGGTCAGTCCGAGGTGTTTCAGGTTAGGTACATTTGGACTTAGCCTATTCTGCTTCTACATGGACTCTATTTTGCTAGCTCCTTTTCTTATAGCTTTTTGTGTAGTCCTTTTTGGGTTGCTACTCTGATATGTATTATTCTTTTGGGCTCATGTATGAGTAGTGGTCGCCATACCACTTAGTTGTATCATTTTGGATTTGTACTGGAGATGTATTTGTATTTAAACATATGTATGTCATTATGCAGTTATGTGATGTTTTACATTTTAGTTGTTATGTTTTGTTCTGTTAGATCTTATAACCAATATAGTTTTGTATTAAGTATCTATTGGATATGTCGATCCACGAAAAAATATGCTACATTTATCGACGTATTCAGTAGATAGTTAAGACAAGGCTATAGATGGTCGCTCCTGTCCAGCTCTATTCTTTGTATTAGTAGACGGTATTACCTTGTAATACTCTTTGCTAGTGTGGGTCTCGGAGTGGGGCGTCATAAGGTGACTAACCTGAAATAACTCGGTCTGACCCGGATACATAGAATACATGGGTCAATCTAGCATAAATAAACTAATTAGCGTATAATAGGTGAAATATAGGGATAAGTGATAACATCTCTTCTCAAAAGAGAAGAAGCAACATCTAACATATGTCAACTACTAAATATGAGGTAATATCACTAAAATACTTCATATAGAAGTTTCTTGAAAGAGACAGATTCAATAACAATATCAATTATTCACAAATAATTGCCTCATATCATCGGCATATACAATAGCCAATATAATGGCTTTCGCCAAAAGTCTCAAAATCTACGAAAGAATGGAAGCCATAAATAACTCCTAAAATAGGAAATCACAAATCTAAAAAATACGCCAAAGAATGAAAATCAAAAATAGCTCCTAAAAAGGAGATCATAAATATCAAAATATGCCAAAGGATGGCAATCACAAACCTTAATGTGTAGAATTCAATTAAGAGTTCAAAACTTCAAAATGTAGTCACATATAATAATTTCTCAAATGGCTCTAAAGGTCCAATAATCTCGAAATGGCAAAAACATTTGGAAATCACAAATAAATCAAGAAATATCACAAAATATTGCATGTTCTTAATAAAATGGCCGAAGCTCGCTAAATACTATATCTCAAATAAGGCGCCAAATACGTCCCCAAGGACAAACATCCCCAATGACAACATCCCGAAGGACAAACATCCTGAAGGACAAAAATCCCGAAGGACAAACATCCCGAAGGACAAATGACCCGACGATCCAGTATTGGCAATCAACCCGAAGGTCCAAAATAAAGTGTCACCAACTTTCGGATAGTAATCAAATCAGCGACAACATTGCGTCCCATACCACACGTTCTCACTTAACTGTTTACTATAAGGCAGTTAATTTCACACTCATGTAAACAAATCCGAAATTAACTAAAAAAGTAAACGCATGTGTCTCATACCACTTGTTTTACTAAATCATTTAAATTGCTTCCTTATTCGCTTGAAGAGTGCAAAAATGTGTATTTTATATAGAAAATAACTCGCTTTGAGAAAACTAGTTTTTAAAATAATTTCTGAAATCGTTTGGAAATTTTGACTTTGAGATTCTCTTTATTATAGAGAATACATAATTTTATTAGCTTTAAAATAATCATAATATTGTAAAATATTTATTTCAAAAGAAATTTGATTATAAAAATAATTTCAAAATAGTTAAGAAAACATGTGCCCGAAAACAACGGAAATCATCGAAAACACTAAAAATTAGCATATAAAATCGTTTCAAAAATATGTCAATCCGGAGTATAGATTAGCAAAATGTTGGCTTACCTATTGATAGGTTAAAGCCCTTTAAAATAGTCTAAAATATCACAAGAAGCGATTACAATATTCGCTGGAATGAGCAGGAGAAAAAAAAACAATGCATAGAACAGAAGAAAACAGACTATAAAAATGAACAAGCTCGGGTCGACCCATAGATCGACCTTTGTATTGCCTAGGTCGACCCTAAGGCAGATCTATGCATTGTCTGGGTCGACCCGTGATACTTTTTGGTCGACCTGATGGTTGTAATTTCTACAGGCGTTTTTGCCTGCTTTGATTCAGTTTTTGAGCAATGTTTCAAGCACTTTCAAGATGATTTAGACTGTAAAATGGGACATGCACAAACTACTACACATAGACAACAATTTGGAAAAATGCTAGCATGGATTAATGATAAGAACAGAGATTTATAAGCATAAGATGAAGGACTCTAGCATAGTTTCTTACTGTAAAGTTTCAAGCAGCAGATATAGTTTTACAGCAAGAAAAATTTAGCAATTTACAGCATACATACTTGCTTTAAACTAGATTTGTGAGTTATAAACTCACCTTAGAACGATTTTGAGCGATTATAACTTGCAAACTAGGATATTTTTGGTCCAAAGAAGCTTTACGAACCTATAGAAAAAAGATATAAGACATGCAACCAAGAAGAAATGAAGTTATAAACAACTCAACTCTCAAAATTGAAATAGATGAATTAATTTGTGATTTTGGTTTTGATTACGTGTTATTCTCTTTAGTTTGCTAATTTTCCTTGAGATTTTGCTAAATTTGAAGCTAGATTTGAGTTTGAGAGATGGCAGCCATTTTTTTCTTTTCTGGTTTGTTCAGAGGAAGCTAGAAATGAGAAAGGAGAAAATGAACGTACAGTTCATTTCCAACCTCTCTTGCTCATTCTAGAAATGGGTTTGGGCTTGAAACCATTACCCAATAAGCATATATGTTTATAATTAGTTAAAATCTAACTAATTTATTCTATGTTAACACCATATTTCACCATTTTATGCATATTCTCGTTATTTAATCAAATAATTTATCATAACTTCCTCTGTTTATGTTCACAAAAATGTTTTATCAACATGTAAAAGATATTTTAGCCATGAAAAATTAATTTCCAATATTAAATTCTTATTTTTACTTAAGTACTTTATTTTACACTATTATTTACATAAATAACCATTTTATTTAAATAAATCATCATTTTAACAACCAAAATTACATAAAATTATTTCTTTTGTTTAATTAAATGTAACAACCCTTATTAACATTATTTTTTACATCTAAATGCTATTTTTGAGCAAAACTCCACCTTTTTATTTACATTATTTTTCATATTAAACATTAATACTTCATTAAAATTTACAAAACTCGACATTAGGCAATAATTTTCAAAATTAGTGCATTTTATCAAATTAAAACCATAATACTCATTTTTATCACTAACTAACATAATAAAGTTTTAAAAATTTACTTTCAATATTTTATTTTTTATTTCAACAAATTAATGTTGAATTAAATTATTTTATCTTTATTTAATTTATTTATTAACCACCAAATCAACATATTTCTTTTATTCACAATTTATTATCAACCAAACTATCTTAATTCTATTTTATTTCACCAAAATCCATTGTTTATTTAAAATAAACAATTTTAACAAATTTTATACCTCCAATTTATTTTATTCCTGTATTATTGAATTATAACCATCGTTATAATTTAATTCCACAGGTAATCACCAAAGCCAGGGTTGTTACAATTATACTTAATATAATAGATTTAGTTTATAGATCCAATATCGGGTATTAAACTACCAAACTATTACTGATTTTAACAGTGTAACCACCTGGAATTTTACCCTCTTGATTTGAGAATATTTACTAACTTTTAAATGTTTATATATTAGGTTTTATAATTAAAATTTAACTCTTTTACATAATAACAAATGGTATTATAATAGATCCGTAATGACCTAGGATTTTGCCACTTTGAAATAAGCTACTTAAATATATATTTTTTATAATCAATAAATGGATTTTTATTAGAAAATAAACCTGTTTTAATTATTTAATAATGATGGTAGAATAATTTTCAAATTTTGTTTACCAGTATAGATAGTTCAAATAAAAATAGAAAATGTTAACCCATCTTTTGGCAAGGCCACGGATAGACGGATTTAACTAAGTCGACTTCACGATTATCGAGGTTGGAATATGATGGATTCAGTTTAAAAGGATGAAGTTCACTCGGATATGTTGTTCGGTCTAAATAAAGTGGTTCGGCTTTGTTGGGTCATGGTGTGGAAGTTCAGGTAGGTCAGTTGGTAGTGGTTCTGCATTGGAAGCGGCTCGGCATTTGGATAAGTCGAAGGTGAGGGCGGCTCGGCATTGAGGTGAGGGCGACTCGGCATTGGACGTCGCTCGACATTGTACCTCGCTCGGCATTGGACGTCGCTCGACATCGTACCTCGCTCGATGTTGTGGTTCGGTCTGAGCCACTCGGCGTTGTGGCTCAGCCTTGGTTGTTGTTCGGCATGGTGGCTCGGGATGGGTCGTTTGGCATGGTGGCTCGGCATGGGTCGGTTGGCATGGTGGCCCGACATGGGTCGGTGGGCATGGTGGCTCGGCATGGGTCGTTCGGCACGGTGGCTCGGCATGGGTCAGTTGGGATGGTGGCCCGGCATGGGTCATTCGGCATGGTAGCTCGGCATGGGTCGTTCGGTGTTGAGTTTTGGTCAGGGTGGCTCGGTAATGACGGTTCGCCAAGAGTCTTGATGGGCCTGTACCACTTCGAAAGCCTAACAACTCAGGATTTGCCTATAAATACAACATGAGGGGGGTTCAGAAAGGGATCTTCTTTCGGCTCTCTGACTTTCTCTTCTCTAAGGCTAAGGCACTTAGCCATTGTTACACTTTGGACTATAACCATAATTGATTATTACAGCAATAAAAAGGAAATTTCTGAAGTGGACGTAGGCCGGAGTTAGCCGAACTACTATAAAATCTGTTGTTCTTTACTGCTTTTATTTTAACTTTTTACTGTTCTTCATATTTATATTCTCTACATTCAGTCTATCTGTGAGCTGTGACTGGTACTTAGTGCTTTCATCTGGATTTGTGTGTTAGTGACTAATTTGGGCGCTAACAGAAAATGTGACCTATGTTTTTCGAAATTTCGACCTCTTGACACCAAAAGTCATCAGGAACGTTGTGCACACTTGGTGCAACATGCATACACTTATTAATACTAGTTTGATCACATTTATAAATAAATATACATTTATATACATGTATACACAATTAATACTTAGCATATACATACACATACATGCATGATTTGACCTATTATATACGAATGTGTATTATATGACCTAAATTAACCTAAGATAACACACATCCATCACCTACACAACCTAGGTTAGTACATGAGGGTATGGTGGTGGGGGGAGTTTAGCCATGTTGGTATGTGTAGACTAGGGTATGGAGGGAGGAATTGTGATATGCTTTCATGAAAAGTTTATTATTATTTTATACTAACAGTCATTTTACTAAATTACCCCTCTCATTTTCAATAAATACCTCCTCAATCTATTTATTTTTCCTATGTTCATCCCTGTTATATTTTCAAATATCTCCACTTCTTCCATTCATGGCTTCCATCTCCTTTTCCTAATAGAAAATGTTAGTTCGTTCGCTTAAAAATCTAGTAAAAACTCCTCCTTCACTTCCAAACCCATTCTCTACTTAACAAGGCCCTATACTCCACTAAATCACCAAAGGCGAACCTTGTTCTTGCCATGTCCATGCCTATTGTTTACTAGTCCATGCCAATTTATTCTTCCAAGGGTCCATATCTTCGCTTTGTTGAGCTAGGAGTAAGTGAGCTAGGTCGAGAGAAAGTCTAATTTTATTTACTGAAAGTTTGGTGAGTAAAGTTCGTGTTTTTAAAACTCAAGCTATCAACATTTTAAAGTTGTAAATTTATGAGCTAAAATGTTTCTTAAGCGTATGGTAATGTTATATGTTGTGTATGCATGCGTATATGTTGATTTGGGGTTGATTGCTTATGCCGAAGTTTGAGTAAGCGATAAAGGTCACACCTTGAATATTGAAAAAGTAGGTTAGTATTTGTCAAGTAATATTCTTATTTATGCTTGTGCTATAATGTTATGATGTGGTATTGTGATTGAATGTTGTATGTGTTTGATGTGGGTTCATGATACAATGGTAGCGATTCGCTAATCAAAAGCGACGTAGAAATACACTTTTTGTCGAAAGTGATTTTTGTTTCAAAGTGAAAAGTTTTCAAGTTTAAAACTTTGATTTTGGTTTCAAAAGTCAATTTTAATGTTTTAAAGAAGACGGTAGTTCAAAATTAAAGTTTAAAAAAATTAAAAATTCAAAACTTCAAGTTTTGAAAATTACGGATCTATATAGCGATAGTCACTATATGCACAGTTTGGAAAATGTAACTATTTTTCTAATCTAAACTTGTTTTAACTTCAAATAATTTCAAAAAATGTTTTTTTAATTTTAATTTAGTAATCAGGGAACAATTATTTAGTTATTTTCTATTTAACAATTAAATAATTAATAAATTAATAAAGTTAATTAATACTTAATCATTTGTTAATAATAGTTTTTAAACTTAAACGGTAATCAATTAGTTAATCATGATTTATTACTTAATTAAAGGTAATTATTATTTAATTATTAAATAAGCATTAATTAATTTTTTTAAGATAATTATTAATTAATTACTATTATTAAAGGGGTTTTATTTAATTAACCTTTGATTAACATTAATTATGTTTTAATAAGGTTAAGCTAAGTTTTAACTACTTGTAATTATAGTTTAACTACTATTTACCAAGGATTTGGTTCTCATTATAATGGTTTTAATTTATTTTAAAATTCCTTGGAGTTTAAGTAATCAATTTTGTTTTAAACTGTTTTCATTTCAAATTTGTTTTAAATCATGGGTTTCTGTGTTACCCACCTTTAAGTAACCCCATATGATTGGGAAAACTAAATGACATCTATTAGCAGAACAAAACACCATTCTGCTATTACAATTAACTTGGACATGCACTTAAGTTGATTGATTGTTATGTATTGATCCCTTATATACTTGTTATTATGTGATGTCATGCTAGACTGGATAATAAAAACCAAATTAAAAGCACCATTGTGGTCATTATGCCTCCATTTGATGTTGTAAAGACAAATATTTCATTTTCTTTTGAAATGGTATTAAAGTTATTGTGTTTTGAAAAAGATATTTAAAGAAGGATTTGACAAATGCTTATACTAAAGAAGGTTTTAACTAATAGGAATGGTTTTCCATGTTATAAAAAGAAGTTTTATAAAGGAATTTGGAAATTTATAAGGCACTTTTGGGTAAATGGATTTGAGTTTTTAAGTAAAGAAGATTTCGTTAATAAGGGAGATTTATAAAATGGATTGCTTATTAAAGGAAGCTGATTTGATTAAGGTTATTTAGGAAGTTGTTTAAACATGAAAATTTATAAAGAAGTTTTATAAATGATTTTGAATATTTATAAAAAGGTTTTTATAAATTAATTTGGAAGTTCAGAAAGTATTTTGAAATGGATTTGGATTTCAAGTAAAAGAGCTTTCATGAATGAAATAGATTTGATTAAAAAGGATTTATCAAAGGAAATATAAAAAGAATTTGATATCTGGGTTTCTCTAAACAGAACTTTTAAAAAAATAGTGGTATGGAACATCCGTTCCATACTTAACACCGATGGAATAGTATTTAGGGTTGTCCTTACCTCCAATTTAAACAACATTTATTTAATCCTTTTTAACATGATTTGGAATTAAGAAGTTATTCGCAAATATTTTGTCAATATACTTATGTCAAAGAGATAAGTATATGAATGTTAGAGACAAATGTTTTTTCAAAGAGATTTATCAAATAAATATTTGTTTTGAGGCTTAGTGGTTACCACGGATAAATAAATATCAAATGGAATTGGTTATTGTTTATTTATTTGATAGTTAAATACCAATTATCAAATTTGGACCCATTTTGACTCAGGAGGTATGTCCGGTATATTCGAATTCCCAAGTGAAGACGCGACTGCTTAGTGCATACTTCCAAAAGAATCGAAGTCAGGTTAATCGGAAAATTATCGCTTAGTTCTGGAGACATCGTTCCCTGAATTTGTCCGAGCACTCCAAATTAATAATGAATGATGCTAAATCATATTGAAGTATGTTGTGGAGTTATTTTATTCTTCATAATGGTGATTCCAAAATGGAAGATAGTAATGTGGACTGTTTGTTCGATCCTGGAACAACTTGTATGGATGAATACTGGCATTGTATGTTTGCCTAGAGCGCTTTGTTAGCATTCCAAGATGGTTTGCTGGTATGAAAGACGGTAATGCATAGCCTCAGGGCTCAAAACCAGGAAAATGGAAAAATAGAGTATGTAGTGTGCTATGTGGTCAGCTACCATTAGAGTCACCATCCTATTCTAAATTTTCCATATTCGAGTTGTTTTATGCACAAACACCGTAATAGTATAAGGACATAGTGTCAAAAAGGGATGAGGTAATTCAGTTTGCCATGTTAAAGGGGCAGTCAGCTCTGTGTAGTAGGGGTACAAGTAGTTCTTATCAGACCTCAGGTGCATTTTCTAAGGGTGTAAAATTGGAAGGTAGTCCCTTACCTTGCCATAGTATGAAATTCATTCTCCAATACATGCCTTCACGGTTTCAGATGTACCCAACTATGTTGAAATGTGAGATGAATGCATTTCAATTATATTCATTTTTATTTGAAACAATAGACTTTATTGTAATATCATTGGATTTTATAACAAAAGTTTTTGTTGTCGTGAGGTGAAAATCTGTCTGTGTTTATATGTGGCGTGGTCTTACGAGACGCCATCGATTCAAAGGTTTTTATAAAGTTCAAGACTTATGTTGTAATGACCCAAAATTTGCCGCTTTAATTTTGGAATATTTAATTAATTTTAAATATTCAAATAATAGGTTTTATAAATAAAATAAAACTATTTTAAATATTAGATAATGTTGGTGAAATAGTTTTTCAAATTTGTTTACAAAAATATACAGTTCGAAGAAAAATAGAAAATGTGACCGAAATTCGTTTTCCAAATTTTCATCTTTTCGTTGGCTAAAAATTGTCGGAAGTGTGTAAACCTTTATAGTGTAAATATATACATATAAATATTTACATTTATTTACAACAGAGATGATATATACGTATGTATTTATAATTAAGTATGTAAGGTTTACAATAAAATTTAAAAGTTGTAAAAAGCGAAGTGAAAACAAGAAATGACATTAGAACAAACATGTTTAAAAACAAGTACACTTACACAATCAATGCACATTGGGTTAGGATGTGTGGGTGGGGACAAAATTTTGAAATTTGCATGGTAAAGGAGGGGACAAACTTGATGATGTGGCAAGCAAGGAGAGGAGGGTATGTACCTAGAGGTATTTAGGTAATTTGCATATTTCTTTTTATATAAAGAAAATTCTCCTAGTTTCTTCTCATTTTTTATTTTTCTTACTTCCCACTTTTCAAAAATTTCTCCTCTCCCTTAGCTTTTGAAAACATCTTCAAGGCTTCCCTTTTTAAGTTTTTCCTTTTAAATTCATTTAAAACTTTATTTCAAAACGTCTCCATTTTCCTCCTCTTCCTTTCTATCATATCTTCTTCATTATTTAACCAACTAGAGATTTTTTTCCAAATTATATGAAATTTCGAATGCTACAACTTTTGTTTGTACTATATTTTCAGATTTTAATTGTAGCTACGCCAAAATTGCATTTCATTCAGATATGTTTTTGGACTTAAAATTTTCCAATGCGAAAAGACCCCTTCTTCTCTTGACCATATTTCCCTAAAAACCATTGAAATCGAGTAATTCTGTGACGACCCGTCTTTCAATATCCAGAAAGACGTATCATCAATAAGAAAAGAAAGAGATAGAAATAAAAAGATAGAATGAAAAGAAACAACAATCATCAGAATCTCACAGCGGAAACGAACAAAATATAATATTACACATATCCATTACATAGGTTTACATATCAGAGTACACAAAATAATATTACTCCATTACATCTGACATTCATAAGAGTTTCCCCAACCCATACAACTCAAAACACAACATCAAAATGCTACTATAGTGAATATAGATAGATAGTACGTCTGGACTCCAGCTCCAACATCCAAAACATTTGCTAATCCAAACCTAATCACTTGGCTACTCATAAAAATTTGAGTACCCAAGAGTTTATGAAAAACAAAATAAACTTCGGGTCAGACATGGGTCTGGTGTGAGTAAATCAGTTAAAATTGTTTAACTTTAAAAATCATTTTGAAACAAAAGGTATCACGTTAGACTCCCCACAAATAAATACGGGTAAGTTTTTACCTTACGCTAACCAAAACATTTGATAGAAAATTCTGTGATATTATAATAGGGTCTAGGGTTTTCAAGTAAATAGAAAATAGCCGAAATTGTTACATCTATTAAATTCCAGCTACTAGCCACGAAAGTGGGTAATACAATCAAAACCGTAGGGTCTCGTAGGGAAAATGAGTTTCCATCAATGGCAGGGCTACTGGGGTACCGCCCGTCACAGTATGGGGCCTAGATCACCGTACCGAGGACCACTCCCGATCCCCTGCAACACAAGGCCGGACCCATCCCTTACTGGATAGTTCCGAACAAGACAACCCCACAGTTGTGGCCAACAACTGCCCACACAGCCGAAATAATAAGGGGTAAATCTCACTCTCAAGTGGGGGCTACCCACGAAGCCTTGGTGCACCTCCCCTGTTTTAGTCATTCCCGGTTGATGAGGCTTGAGGCTACGATTACCTTTAGAGAACACATCTCTTAGAATGCTCATCTTCCACCTTACGATGACCTGAAAGCATTCAATCCATACAAGTTCGTTCCGGGTTCGAACGCAACCGAAGGCATTATTTCGTTACACTCATTTTGGAATCACCCTTAGAGTTAACGACAATAACCCTTACACTCTAAAACTCCATCTCGATCTTCACTTGAGATGTCACGACCTAACGTTTAACTTGGATCGATGTGGTTTTCGAAAATCAATTCGATTCCCGATCCCGGTCTCATCGAAATCCAAACGTGTCTTAAAGGCCAAGTTGTTTAAAGATTTAAACAATTCAATTCAGATTTAAACATAGCATCATATAGCTTTATTAACAGATAATAACCAATATCTATCACAGATATACAACATCTCATCACAGAATATCTCAACTATCATTCAACAGATATCAACCATATTCAGATATTCAATTCAAACAATCATCCACAAGCAAGCACTACTTAAATTCATATTATAATTAATTTAATTAATTTAAATTAAATTAATTACTTAAGAATTCATCACTTAATCTTGCTTAACCAAATATTAATTAATCACAATCATTTAATTAATTAATCACCTCTTAATTATCTCATTATTAATTAATGTTTAATTATTTAATAATCTTTATTTAATTATCAATTAATTACTATAATTATTTATTAATTAAAATTTGATTTAGGATTAATCATTCCTTAATTTATTATTAATTGGCCTTTAATTTATAATTAATTAACCTTAATTAATTCTTAATTAATCACAAATTAATTTATCTTAATTACTTAATTAATTATAATTAATTATCTTAATTACTTAATTTATTATTCATTAATTAATCCTAATTATTTAATTAATTAAATCTTAACCCTTAATTAATTTACTATTAATTATAAATTAATTAATGTTTAATTACTTAATTAATTAACTCTTAATCAATTAATTAATTAACTTCTTAATCACTAATTTATTAATCATTAATCATTTAATTAATCAATTATTAATCACTTATGAATTAATCTTAAATTAATTAATAAATTAATTAATAACTATTAATTGTTATTTAATTTAATCCTTAATTATCCATTAAGTAATCCATAAGTAATTAATTAAATCTTAACCAATTAATTAACCTAAATTAATTAATTAATTCCAACCCTAATTACTAATTAATTAAAGTACACTTTAATTTCAAAATTTAATTAACTTTCAAAACAAAACAATTTCTTTTATCATTAAAAACTCTTTCATATTTATTCATTTCTATTCATTAAAACTAATTACTTTTGAAAAAGTTAGATTTAAAAGATATAAAATCATTTCAAACTTCAAATAATAAGATGTGAATTACTTTTGAAATAAAATATCTGATACTTAATAAAGTAGAGAAAATATAAAGTGTTAAGTTTTTAAAACTTAAAACAAAAACTGAAGTCTAAAACAAGTTTAAACTTAACTTCATTTACTTTGTATTTTAAGCTTAACCAAAACCCAAGCTAACACAAACTAGTACTCCATCATCCCTTCCCCTTTATCTACCTGAACCCAACCAAACACACGAGCACAGCCCTCACCTACCCGAGCGCACACACGAGATTCTCACCCAAAAACACGATCGCGACTTCGAGTCAGACCCACTCGCACACGAACAAATACTACTGACATAGGCCACTGTCTCGTGCACATGCACGGTGCTCCGGCGCTTCCATCGCCGCCGCCGCCAGCTCGCGCAAACCCCAAACCATCCCATGACCTCAATCCAAACCCCAGAACCCATCACTTCAAACTCGAACAAAAATTTGGTTATTCGAACCCAAACTCAAATTACAGTCACCAGGAAAACTCCACCATCCTCGACGAGCCGACCATCGATCGCCTCCAAACCTCGGCCATGCATTCTCACAACTCTAACACGCCTCCACTCCAAACCAATCCCAACTCGGTCATCTCCACGCTTCACATAATCGAACTCCTCAAGCTCGAAAAAACACAGAGCAAATAACCCTAAAATCAAAATTCCAAATTCTCTGTTGAAAGATAAATTCAACCACTATTTTTCTAGTGTTAAACAACATTTAACACAGCTTTGGTTCAAATTTCAAAGCCTATAAACAATCCAATCACGAGAATTTGACAAAAACCCCAATTTCAATTATTCCCAAAATCCACTTCAACTGTAAGTTGAATTTTTTGAATTCTATCTTAAAATTCATGTTATTCATAGTAGATTTAGAATATACATTTGATTCATTAAAATTTAAACATGATTCACATGATATAATTATTTGGTTTTTACCGCAACTCCTACTTTCTGCAGTTTTTAACAGTTTCATTTGCATTTTTACTTCTAACACTTAATTCATATTGAATTTAAACTCCACACTTGAAGATATCAACTCAGTATCACCTTGCTGAATTTAAATTTGAAGTTTGTTCAGAAATCTACTCTGAACTTGAAATAACAGAGGAGTTACAATTTCCTTTTTAAACATGCACGGTCAATTTTTTTAAATCTGTAAACAAATACTTCACAAAATAACTAACATGCAAGCATTTCAGAGCTAACATTCAACATGCAACATTTTTTTTTTATACTTAAAGTTTTGATTTAAAATTTACTCACCTGTTTATGTTGTGAAAATTTAAGCTGCAGGAAAAATATGAACCGCAGATTTCTTTCCTCTGCTTGAAACTGCTTGATGATGCTTCAAATCTTGAATTAATAAGTGATAAAAGCTTGAATTTGTTTCAGAAATTTCTTTGAAGATTCAGAAACTCTGATTTGCAGAATTCTTTACTGTAATTTGTTGCAGACTTTTCTTTGAAAAAAAGCTTGAATGTTTGATTTAAATTTGGTTGAAAGTGTAGAAACTTATGAAGTTCAGATTTAAAGATGAAGAAGTGTTTTCTTTTTTCTTTCTTTAGAAAATGAGGATGAGAAAATTTTGATGAAGAATATGGAATATCTTTTATTTGAAATTTTGTTCTTACAAAAATTTAAAGAAAATAAATTTTATTTATGACACTTGTCACAATATAGCTTAGTTTCCTAACACATGTTATTAGTAGGGTTTAAATGTTTAACAAGTGTTAATTCATGCAAAAAGAATTAAAATGTTTTTCTTAATTGATTTTTTTCTTATTTAAATTTATTTTTAAATTCCTATAAAAATCAATTTCCCTTCAAAAATGAATATAAAACAAATTTTATATCTTAAATAAAATTATGAGAATATTACTTAATACTTAAAGTAAAATTTAGAATAAAAATTAACATATTTTAAATCTTTTAATTTATCAATTCAAATTCAATTTAAGTTTTTAAATTCAATTCAAATCAAATCTGCAGCAGAACCCCAGCAGGAAAAACTTGGTCTAATCAAACCCTTCTCCAATAAATCTTGAGTTTTCTTCACTAATTCCTCCCTCTCTCTTGGAGCCATCCTCCTACTAGGTTGAATTACAGGTACTGCTCCAGGTATCAAATCTATACGAAACTATATTTTCCGGTGCGGTGGCAAACACTTAACTTCCTCAAATACGTCTGAGAAATCCCGGACTACTTCAATATCTACAACCTCCTCTTGAGAAGTCTCTATTCCATGTAAAGGACTACTAAGTGAATTCCAGAGTTATCACACATTACTCTGGCAATCCTACTCAGATCAGTTTCCAACGAAACTGTTCTCTAATCACAATTTAGAATAGCCTTATATTTGTCAAGCCAATCCATTCCCAATATAAGGTCAAAGCCTTTAAAATCCAATACATAAGGATCACAGGAAAAACTATAGGATAGATAGGAGATTCTCAAATCTTTACAAATCCTATCCAATTTGGTTACCCCTCCTATAGGATTTGATACACAAATGGGATTGTCTACGATACTAGGGGTAAGTAAGAAATTCTCTACAGTTCCCAGGGAAATAAAACTTAAAGAAGCACCAGAATCAAATAAGACTTTAATATAATAAAGTACCTTCTAAAACTCCCTTGCCCTTGGATGAGTTCGATGGTGCACCTTCTAAAGCAAATACTTTGTTCTGTTGAACCTTATGAAGGAGCGGACAGTCTTTAATCATGTGTCCCGGTTGGTGACAGTTAAAGCAAAGAGACCTCTGAACTAAGGCTGACCCTGGTCCACAATACTGCTGTCGCTGTTGCTGTTGCTGAGATCCTTTGCTGGGACACTTATTTTCCAGGTGATCTTCTTGATGACAAATATAACATTTGCGAGGCTCATTTTTGTTCCTAGACTTCTTTTTGTTTTGCTTCTTCCAATTAGGATTGAATTTTCTCTTTTTCCGATTAGAAGAATTCCCTCCTGATGCAGCAACTTGTGCCACTGACCTCTTCATCAAATCTTCATACCTTAATGCCATATCAATAAGTTCCACAAAAGACCCTTTCAAATGTGCAGTCATTCTCTCATGATACTCAGGCCTCAAGCCTTGCACAAACATCTCGTTCTTCTTAAGAGGTGTGTCTATGAGTCCTGGACCGTAGCAAGATAACTCGTTGAATTTTGTCTCGTATTCAGCTACAGACATATTTCCTTGTTTCAGATTCAGAAATCTTGATAAAGCCGAGTTCTTCCTGCAGCAGGCATAAACTTTTCCTCAGACATCTCCTTAAACTCTTCCCAAGACATACTGTAACGACCCAGAATTTTTAATAATTTAAATTTGAATATTTAATTAATTTTAAATATTTATAAGTGAATTTATAAGTCAAATAAATTTTTATTTGAATTATTGGATTTAATTTGGATAATTAAATCGATAATTTAATATGTTAAATTATGAAAATAATTGAAAATTGAGTTAAATATGATTAGAAATAATTTGGAAATTTTTTTTTTATCATACTGGAGTTATAGAAATATTTTAGAACTTTTAAAATCGAATTAAAAGTAAATTTGTGAAAATTGAATATTTTAATATTTAATAATCGACTGTAAAATAGCCAATTTTTGAACAGTCTCAGAATTGAACGAAACCAGTTCCATTGGATCCGTAATAGTTAGTTATTACCGGATTTCAATTTTCGTGTCAATCGGAGTTATCGTTTGATCGTGGCAGCTCGAAACGCATCGATTTATTTTTAATTTAAATTTGGCGAGTCAAAATAGCCATTTTTCAAAAAGTCTCGGAATTCGACGAAACCAGTTTCATCGGATCCGTAATGTGATATTATTGTAAGGTTTCAAATTTCAAGTCAATTGGATTTACCGTTTGTCCGGTACAAATTAAAACGCCTAGAAATCAACTTAAATCGGTTTAATTTAAATTGAGCGTTTACAGCCATAACTCGCACAGATGTCCGAATTAGCTTCCGAAACCTGTTCCATTGTGTCCGGAATGCGGGATAAACCCTAGGTACGCTGGTTACGGCGTCTAAATCGGAGTTCGGAATTTCCGGGATGAATAGTGTTTACGCTAGCTTTTTCTATAAATAGAAGTTGAATTCACAAATAAAAAAAAAATATGCTAAACCCTAATTTCATCAGCTAGCCGCCACCTAATAAACCCACGGCCAGAATTTTCTCAACTTCCACCTCGTTTTTCTCTTCATCCAACAATCGATTCGCGAAATCATCAACATGAAGGTTGGAGAGGGGAGTGAGAGCTACAAGTTGAACGGCTATGATCTAAAATGGAGCACCAGAGGAGGAGATAAGGAGTCGCGTGCGGGGGCTGTTCATGGACGTGCGCGCGTGTCAGGGTGGGGCCGAAGGTGGAGGAGGGGGAGAGCTAGGTGTTGCAACTTCCTGATCGAGATATCATCGAGTGTGGAGAGAGCATTAATCAACCCTAGTTTTGAAAGTGGGTTCGGCCTCAAATCCTAGAACCTGTAGCTTGCAACGTGAAAGAGGAAGATAGGGGGGGACGGTCCAGATGTGTTGGGGTTGTGATGGATGGCCTTGATTAAGTTGAGTTTGATAATAAGAGTTATGTTGTAATTATAGTTATAAAATCGTGTACAAACTTCATAAATTCATAACTTTTTCATACGAGGTCGAAAAAATGCAAACTCAGTTGCGTTGGAATCGTATGGACGAGCACTACGCGATGGAGTTGGTTTGGAGTCGTTTGGAGTTAGTGAGAATTTCGGGTAAAATTAAACGCGCGTTTAATTTTATTCGAAATAAAAGCTAAAACGGAAATTAAAACCAAGGTGAGAACTTCTCACTCAATCGAATAGATTTCGATTTTATTTTAAATAGTTAGATTTAAAATATTTGAATGCATGTTTGAATGATGACTGTAAATTATTGATTGTTAAAATAGACATTATACGCCGTTAGTAAGCGGATGTTATTTAATAAAAACATATACCGCGAATATTTCATAAACAGTGAAATTGGTATTATATATAATATCAATATATATATATTGGCATATGTATATATTGCAGTTGATTGATTTCCCGCATTTTTTGTTTAGCGGATGAGACCCTATTACGCCGTTAGTAAGCGGATAATATTTAATAAAAACATGTACCGCGATAATTTCGTACTGGAGCGAAATTGGTATTGTGCTAATGTTTTTGGATGCAGGAAACAGGTTGGAGGGATCCAACTGGATTCCTCAACAGTATTTATTTTATTTCAGATATTTTGATATTTGATGGATTATCATATCGATATATGATATCGTTGTGGTCGTGATTGACTATTTGATGTGTAGCATCATTGGACCCAGATTTTGGGATTTTAAAATGATTTTAAAAGTGATTTTGAAAATATACTATATTTTTGGAATTGATCCATTATAAATAAATAAACGTTATAATTTTTAAAGTTATAAAAATTATGGTTTTTGTGAAATATAGTTAAAAAGCTGATTTTTAGAAATACGATTAAAAGTCGATTTTTGAGAAATATGAACTAATGATTTTATAAAATAATTTAGATTGGATTTTTGAATATATGATAAAAGTTTAAATATAGGATTTATAAAATTTGATTATTTTATAAATCGAAATGATGAAATTATAAAGGAAATTAAAAGATGTTTTAAAGAATAATATTAATTGATTTATATTAAGAGATTTATAAACGGATATTTATAAATCGAAATATTGACATTATAAAACGAGTCTTTATAAGTGTTTGAATGAAGTGAAAATGAAATTCATTAATGAATGAAATTTATAGAATTATATAACGGTGAAGTTATAAATGGAATTTTATAAACAATAGGTTTATAAAATTTGTAAAGTTCAAAGGAACGATTTTTGCAAATAAATAAATTATAAGTGTTTGACTTATAATTTGGACTTTTGGTTTATAATTAAGATTATAAATCGAATAGGTAAATAAAGAAGATTTATAAAGGAAGTTGTTATGAAATAAATGGAAATGGAATTTATAAACGTTGTTTTATAAATTCACAAACGACTTATTTTGATAAGTTAATTGTTATAACTTATAAATGGAGTTATATTCACGTTTTAGACAGTGAATAATCCTTTAAAATAAAATGAATAGAAAGGATGAAATTTGTTAATGAAGTATATTCACGTTTTTGAATAGTGAATAATACGTTAAAGAAAATGTATTGAATGTGAATGTTTTAAATAGAATTAAAACGATTTAACGATGTTTTAATTGTGTTGAGATTCGAAATCATAGATTTCAACATTTATTGTTGAAATAGACGTTTTCGAGAAATAAAAGGAAATGGTGGACTATAACACTGTTGTTATAGTAAATGATTTCCGAAAGGAAATGTTTTGAATAATATTGGGATTTATATATCTATTTAATTTCGAATCCCTATACTAGTGATTTTGGGTTGTCGTAACGATGTTTTACGTAACATTCGTTTTGGCCCAAGTAAATATGTTTAAGTGAATGATTTCCTTAAAGAATGAATTATATACTTAATTCGATTTAAGTATATTGAATATTTTCCAAGGTTGAAAATAAAAATATTTGTGAATTACTATTTTTTTTTTATAAGTATGGAATTGTTTTCCAATTTAAAGTGAATATATTGAACTTATCTTTTTGAAGATAAATTGAAAGGAATTATTGAAATAATATGCATGGATAATTTGAAATATAAATTCATTATGGAATTTATATGTGAAAGTGGAACTTGTTAAAAATAAATATTGATTTATTTTTGAAGTGTTGAAATAATATATCTTGTAAAGATATTTTGGAAAATAAATAATTTGGAAAATTATTTGGAATCTGGTGATGTATGCATATCAATTGATAGTTCAATAGCCGACTATCAGTATTTCCCTTTGATTGGGTATTTGATATGATTGTTTGAATTTGAATGCACACTTATTTTTGAATAAGCACTCACTATTCGGGTTAACCGGGAAAGAACCATGGGGTCGTATAACCCATTCCGAATATGTGATACGTCGTTATGAATTGCATTTGAAGATCGGTGTTGAAGACCGAGTATTTGCGAGAGCGATAGGATGACCTATCGATTGTCTCTGCACTGGGTAGCTCCTGGTATAGAGATTCCATAAGTGATGGGAAATCCGATCAGGATTGTGAATATCCGGATTGCAAGGACTTCTTTGTAAGTGCCTTCGGTTTTGTTCGATCCCGGAACAAACTTGTATGGATTGTATGCCTGACATTACAATTTGAGATATAAAGCCGATTTCTTTCAAATATATTTCTGTTGGTGGCGGAGAATTTATTCTTTGCTTAACACCCTTCTTTGAGACGTACGAGCTCAAAGGTTATATAGTTGAAGTTATCAGCGATATATCCCATTTTGGTAATGTGACATGCTGAGTGATGCTGAAATGATCATTGTGTTGATTATTTGTGATAGGATCATTTATTTGATCGTCTATCTTAGTGATCATTGTGTTGATCATTTGTTGACCCAAAGCATGGCTTTTGTATAAAGTATGTTTTTGTGGACGTGAATTCATCGAGCCTCACATCCCGGTAATGGTCAAAACAGGAATGATGCGGCAAGGTTATGAGGGGTAGCTCCCTTTAGGGTATGTGCATTTCCTTCTGGAAAGGGTGGTATCATGGTATGGAGCCCAGATACTTACTCATGTTGATACACTATATCTTTTTCTGTGTGGTGTTGTTGGTGACGAGCGCTCGGTTAAAGGTCCGATGGGACCGGGGGATGCCATATTCGTGTAGTAGTTACCTAGTGATAAAGGTAACCCGGCCTTGTGTTGGCAGAGAGCTGGTTAAGTTCTCGGGACGTCCAGCCAGAGGCGATCCCATGTGGCAGTAGGAAGTTCCTTAGCCTGACCATTTGTTGGAAATCCAATTCCCAATACGAAACTTGTACGGTATTAGTTGTAGAACCTGCCATTCACTTATGGTGGTCACCACTGTTTGGATGGTAGCTATAGTAGGCATAGTTCGAAATGTCTATGTTGGCTAAGATTTATATTCTACTTTCGAAATGAATTTTCTCTATACTATGCACTAGTAATAATATCAAATGTTATTTTAAATGCGTATCAAGCATCTTTGACTATCATAAGGAGAAATCTCCTCCGATTCTGCGTTTGCATTGTGTGTGTGTGCGGGAGGCCTTATGGTAGTCTCATTTTTAAAAGCATTGCGAATTGATTAAAAATATTCCTCTATTTTGATTTTAAAGTTAAATAAACTGTTTTGAGTTCTCACACCAGTCACATGACTGACTTGGAGTTTATTGTTTTCCTTCCTAAACTCTGGGTGCCCACCAATTTCCACACGGGCAGTTAAGAGTTAGGTTTATCAGGATATTCTGGATATTCTGGAGTTGCTGGAGGCAAGCTGGATGGCATGGCGTATTACTAGTTTATATAGTATTTCTTTTTCCGCTGCACTGTTTGTTGTTGTATGATGTTGTACACTCTGATGATATGATGTAATGTAATGTATAAAATGTAATAACTGATATAGTTCTTTGTTTAAAGATTATTCATTTATTATTATATGTTGTTCCGCTGCGAATTGTGAGATTCTGTTGTTGTTCTGTTCCTTTCTGTCCCGTTCTATTTTCTTTTCTGTCTTCTATTTTCAAATTCTCTTTTTCTATTTTTAAAATTCTTCTATCTTCTGTTTTTCTAATTCTCTGTTTTCAAAAAAAAAAAATTGTCTATCTTCTTTTCCCTCTATTTTTCTTTTTAATTCTTCTTTTTCTCTCTTCTTTCTTTTCTTTTCTTAAAATCTTTTTTTAAAACCCATAACATCTCGGTTTTCGGCCTTTGATTTCTCGGCAGTCGATAAAGTGAGTGTCGATGTCGAATTTTCGGAGAACGAAAATTTTTGGGGTTTTACATTTGGTATCAGAGCTGATGGTTAAGCGACAACCATGGTTCTGTTGGGTATTAATTCATTAGAGATAGAGTCAGCAGTACTCTAGAATGAGTTTGAGTGTAATAATAGCTATGAGAGCGTATTTGTTAGTGAATATGAAATTGTTTTATATTGTGATGATTGGTTTATTGAGTGGCATATGAACCTTCGTCAGCACGGTCAGTCAAACTATGCCGAAGGGGTTTCTAAACACTTGAATAGAACAATTCGGCACAATATTGTTTTAAATTGGGTGAATGAAATAAATTTTACCTTAAGTATATTTTATATATAAAGAAATAATTTTTCAAGAATTATTAAAGAGTATATAAGTTGATTGTTAGGTTGTTTGAATAATCTAAGTAAAAGAATAATTGTATAAGTAAAAGAATTATAAGAATTGAAGTATAATTAAAGTGATTTACAATTGTGAAATAAACTTATATATATAAGAAGTTAATATATTTAAGAATAATCGAAGTAAATAATCAAGTGGATTAAAAGAAATGTGAACTTAAGTTATGTGAATGAAATTCAACTTTAGAAATTGAATGAATTGAATGTTAATCAATTAAATGTAAATTTAAGTTGATATAAAATAATGAATATAAGTGTTGATTCATTAAAATCTAATGTTATTAGAAGTTGAATAAAAAAATGAATGAATATAAGCAAAGGAATTTGGTTGAAATTAATATACATTGATTGTTATATGATTGTTGATTGATTGTATATAATTCATTAAGTGTTAATGAAATTGGAAGCTATGAAATTGAATTCAAATTAAAGATAAATAAATTTGAATAGAATTGAATGTGAATTGGATTTAATTAGTGAATGTTAACTAATTGAAATTAATGAGAATGAATGTTAGTAAATTCCAACATTAATGAATCAAATGTGATTTGAATTGAAAACCAATTCATTAAATATGAATGAGAATATGAATGAATGTTTATTGGATATGGATGATAGTTGGTTGATGGTTTCATTTGTTGTTTAGTTGCATTTCTATGTGACATATATAGTTGTTGTGTTGATATATGTTGTATATTGATACTATTTACATATATGCATGATTCTCATGTGGTTTGTTGAGTTTAGTAGGTGCGGATCGCGTTTGCTTCGCATTTGGAGTTCGCTTTAGCGCTATATTAGCCGTATATGCTTGCTAATAAAATATAAGGTACATATCTCGGATTAAATATCGCACTTTTACACTTTTTTCCCTTCGGGATGCCTCATTACTTGATGAGATGTATATTTGTGATATATATACTGTCATTTTTTTTTCGGATCGAGCCGCGCAAAGGAGACTATGGCGAATTTTTCCGAAAATTTAAGGCGTTAGAAAAATTTGAGAAAATTTTGGAAAAAATTTTGAAAACTTTAAACTTTGATTTGGAATTGAAAGTTAAACAATAGTAGTTGTTTTTAAAAAGATAACTAAGTATGATTTGAAAACTTAGTAAAGATTTGTAAGAAGTTTAATTATGAATTTTGGAAAATTAATAAATTCTGTAACTTTTCTTACTTATAATTTCGAGGACGAAATTCTTTTAAGGGGGAAAGATTGTAACGACCCAGAATTTTTAATAATTTAAATTTGAATATTTAATTAATTTTAAATATTTATAAGTGAATTTATAAGTCAAATAAATTTTTATTTGAATTATTGGATTTAATTTGGATAATTAAATCGATAATTTAATATGTTAAATTATGAAAATAATTGAAAATTGAGTTAAATATGATTAGAAATAATTTGGAAATTTTTTTTTATCATACTGGAGTTATAGAAATATTTTAGAACTTTTAAAATCGAATTAAAAGTAAATTTGTGAAAATTGAATATTTTAATATTTAATAATCGACTGTAAAATAGCCAATTTTTGAACAGTCTCAGAATTGAACGAAACCAGTTCCATTGGATCCGTAATAGTTAGTTATTACCGGATTTCAATTTTCGTGTCAATCGGAGTTATCGTTTGATCGTGGCAGCTCGAAACGCATCGATTTATTTTTAATTTAAATTTGGCGAGTCAAAATAGCCATTTTTCAAAAAGTTTCGGAATTCGACGAAACCAGTTTCATCGGATCCGTAATGTGATATTATTGTAAGGTTTCAAATTTCAAGTCAATTGGATTTACCGTTTGTCCGGTACAAATTAAAACGCCTAGAAATCAACTTAAATCGGTTTAATTTAAATTGAGCGTTTACAGCCATAACTCGCACAGATGTCCGAATTAGCTTCCGAAACCTGTTCCATTGTGTCCGGAACGCGGGATAAACCCTAGGTACGCTGGTTACGGCGTCTAAATCGGAGTTCGGAATTTCCGGGATGAATAGTGTTTACGCTAGCTTTTTCTATAAATAGAAGTTGAATTCACAAATAAAAAAAAAATATGCTAAACCCTAATTTCATCAGCTAGCCGCCACCTAATAAACCCACGGCCAGAATTTTCTCAACTTCCACCTCGTTTTTCTCTTCATCCAACAATCGATTCGCGAAATCATCAACATGAAGGTTGGAGAGGGGAGTGAGAGCTACAAGTTGAACGGCTATGATCTAAAATGGAGCACCAGAGGAGGAGATAAGGAGTCGCGTGCGGGGGCTGTTCATGGACGTGCGCGCGTGTCAGGGTGGGGCCGAGTGTGCCGAGCCTAGGGCCGAAGGTGGAGGAGGGGGAGAGCTAGGTGTTGCAACTTCCTGATCGAGATATCATCGAGTGTGGAGAGAGCATTAATCAACCCTAGTTTTGAAAGTGGGTTCGGCCTCAAATCCTAGAACCTGTAGCTTGCAACGTGAAAGAGGAAGATAGGGGGGGACGGTCCAGATGTGTTGGGGTTGTGATGGATGGCCTTGATTAAGTTGAGTTTGATAATAAGAGTTATGTTGTAATTATAGTTATAAAATCGTGTACAAACTTCATAAATTCATAACTTTTTCATACGAGGTCGAAAAAATGCAAACTCAGTTGCGTTGGAATCGTATGGACGAGCACTACGCGATGGAGTTGGTTTGGAGTCGTTTGGAGTTAGTGAGAATTTCGGGTAAAATTAAACGCGCGTTTAATTTTATTCGAAATAAAAGCTAAAACGGAAATTAAAACCAAGGTGAGAACTTCTCACTCAATCGAATAGATTTCGATTTTATTTTAAATAGTTAGATTTAAAATATTTGAATGCATGTTTGAATGATGACTGTAAATTATTGATTGTTAAAATAGACATTATACGCCGTTAGTAAGCGGATGTTATTTAATAAAAACATATACCGCGAATATTTCATAAACAGTGAAATTGGTATTATATATAATATCAATATATATATATTGGCATATGTATATATTGCAGTTGATTGATTTCCCGCATTTTTTGTTTAGCGGATGAGACCCTATTACGCCGTTAGTAAGCGGATAATATTTAATAAAAACATGTACCGCGATAATTTCGTACTGGAGCGAAATTGGTATTGTGCTAATGTTTTTGGATGCAGGAAACAGGTTGGAGGGATCCAACTGGATTCCTCAACAGTATTTATTTTATTTCAGATATTTTGATATTTGATGGATTATCATATCGATATATGATATCGTTGTGGTCGTGATTGACTATTTGATGTGTAGCATCATTGGACCCAGATTTTGGGATTTTAAAATGATTTTAAAAGTGATTTTGAAAATATACTATATTTTTGGAATTGATCCATTATAAATAAATAAACGTTATAATTTTTAAAGTTATAAAAATTATGGTTTTTGTGAAATATAGTTAAAAAGCTGATTTTTAGAAATACGATTAAAAGTCGATTTTTGAGAAATATGAACTAATGATTTTATAAAATAATTTAGATTGGATTTTTGAATATATGATAAAAGTTTAAATATAGGATTTATAAAATTTGATTATTTTATAAATCGAAATGATGAAATTATAAAGGAAATTAAAAGATGTTTTAAAGAATAATATTAATTGATTTATATTAAGAGATTTATAAACGGATATTTATAAATCGAAATATTGACATTATAAAACGAGTCTTTATAAGTGTTTGAATGAAGTGAAAATGAAATTCATTAATGAATGAAATTTATAGAATTATATAACGGTGAAGTTATAAATGGAATTTTATAAACAATAGGTTTATAAAATTTGTAAAGTTCAAAGGAACGATTTTTGCAAATAAATAAATTATAAGTGTTTGACTTATAATTTGGACTTTTGGTTTATAATTAAGATTATAAATCGAATAGGTAAATAAAGAAGATTTATAAAGGAAGTTGTTATGAAATAAATGGAAATGGAATTTATAAACGTTGTTTTATAAATTCGCAAACGACTTATTTTGATAAGTTAATTGTTATAACTTATAAATGGAGTTATATTCACGTTTTAGACAGTGAATAATCCTTTAAAATAAAATGAATAGAAAGGATGAAATTTGTTAATGAAGTATATTCACGTTTTTGAATAGTGAATAATACGTTAAAGAAAATGTATTGAATGTGAATGTTTTAAATAGAATTAAAACGATTTAACGATGTTTTAATTGTGTTGAGATTCGAAATCATAGATTTCAACATTTATTGTTGAAATAGACGTTTTCGAGAAATAAAAGGAAATGGTGGACTATAACACTGTTGTTATAGTAAATGATTTCCGAAAGGAAATGTTTTGAATAATATTGGGATTTATATATCTATTTAATTTCGAATCCCTATACTAGTGATTTTGGGTTGTCGTAACGATGTTTTACGTAACATTCGTTTTGGCCCAAGTAAATATGTTTAAGTGAATGATTTCCTTAAAGAATGAATTATATACTTAATTCGATTTAAGTATATTGAATATTTTCCAAGGTTGAAAATAAAAATATTTGTGAATTACTATTTTTTTTTATAAGTATGGAATTGTTTTCCAATTTAAAGTGAATATATTGAACTTATCTTTTTGAAGATAAATTGAAAGGAATTATTGAAATAATATGCATGGATAATTTGAAATATAAATTCATTATGGAATTTATATGTGAAAGTGGAACTTGTTAAAAATAAATATTGATTTATTTTTGAAGTGTTGAAATAATATATCTTGTAAAGATATTTTGGAAAATAAATAATTTGGAAAATTATTTGGAATCTGGTGATGTATGCATATCAATTGATAGTTCAATAGCCGACTATCAGTATTTCCCTTTGATTGGGTATTTGATATGATTGTTTGAATTTGAATGCACACTTATTTTTGAATAAGCACTCACTATTCGGGTTAACCGGGAAAGGACCATGGGGTCGTATAACCCATTCCGAATATGTGATACGTCGTTATGAATTGCATTTGAAGATCGGTGTTGAAGACCGAGTATTTGCGAGAGCGATAGGATGACCTATCGATTGTCTCTGCACTGGGTAGCTCCTGGTATAGAGATTCCATAAGTGATGGGAAATCCGATCAGGATTGTGAATATCCGGATTGCAAGGACTTCTTTGTAAGTGCCTTCGGTTTTGTTCGATCCCGGAACAAACTTGTATGGATTGTATGCCTGACATTACAATTTGAGATATAAAGCCGATTTCTTTCAAATATATTTCTGTTGGTGGCGGAGAATTTATTCTTTGCTTAACACCCTTCTTTGAGACGTACGAGCTCAAAGGTTATATAGTTGAAGTTATCAGCGATATATCCCATTTTGGTAATGTGACATGCTGAGTGATGCTGAAATGATCATTGTGTTGATTATTTGTGATAGGATCATTTATTTGATCGTCTATCTTAGTGATCATTGTGTTGATCATTTGTTGACCCAAAGCATGGCTTTTGTATAAAGTATGTTTTTGTGGACGTGAATTCATCGAGCCTCACATCCCGGTAATGGTCAAAACAGGAATGATGCGGCAAGGTTATGAGGGGTAGCTCCCTTTAGGGTATGTGCATTTCCTTCTGGAAAGGGTGGTATCATGGTATGGAGCCCAGATACTTACTCATGTTGATACACTATATCTTTTTCTGTGTGGTGTTGTTGGTGACGAGCGCTCGGTTAAAGGTCCGATGGGACCGGGGGATGCCATATTCGTGTAGTAGTTACCTAGTGATAAAGGTAACCCGGCCTTGTGTTGGCAGAGAGCTGGTTAAGTTCTCGGGACGTCCAGCCAGAGGCGATCCCATGTGGCAGTAGGAAGTTCCTTAGCCTGACCATTTGTTGGAAATCCAATTCCCAATACGAAACTTGTACGGTATTAGTTGTAGAACCTGCCATTCACTTATGGTGGTCACCACTGTTTGGATGGTAGCTATAGTAGGCATAGTTCGAAATGTCTATGTTGGCTAAGATTTATATTCTACTTTCGAAATGAATTTTCTCTATACTATGCACTAGTAATAATATCAAATGTTATTTTAAATGCGTATCAAGCATCTTTGACTATCATAAGGAGAAATCTCCTCCGATTCTGCGTTTGCATTGTGTGTGTGTGCGGGAGGCCTTATGGTAGTCTCATTTTTAAAAGCATTGCGAATTGATTAAAAATATTCCTCTATTTTGATTTTAAAGTTAAATAAACTGTTTTGAGTTCTCACACCAGTCACATGACTGACTTGGAGTTTATTGTTTTCCTTCCTAAACTCTGGGTGCCCACCAATTTCCACACGGGCAGTTAAGAGTTAGGTTTATCAGGATATTCTGGATATTCTGGAGTTGCTGGAGGCAAGCTGGATGGCATGGCGTATTACTAGTTTATATAGTATTTCTTTTTCCGCTGCACTGTTTGTTGTTGTATGATGTTGTACACTCTGATGATATGATGTAATGTAATGTATAAAATGTAATAACTGATATAGTTCTTTGTTTAAAGATTATTCATTTATTATTATATGTTGTTCCGCTGCGAATTGTGAGATTCTGTTGTTGTTCTGTTCCTTTCTGTCCCGTTCTATTTTCTTTTCTGTCTTCTATTTTCAAATTCTCTTTTTCTATTTTTAAAATTCTTCTATCTTCTGTTTTTCTAATTCTCTGTTTTCAAAAAAAAAAAATTGTCTATCTTCTTTTCCCTCTATTTTTCTTTTTAATTCTTCTTTTTCTCTCTTCTTTCTTTTCTTTTCTTAAAATCTTTTTTTAAAACCCATAACATCTCGGTTTTCGGCCTTTGATTTCTCGGCAGTCGATAAAGTGAGTGTCGATGTCGAATTTTCGGAGAACGAAAATTTTTGGGGTTTTACACATACCATCCTCCGAGATATTAGCGGTCACTGAATTCCACCATACCGCGTCACCACCTTGTAATTGCCACGCAGCCATTATTCTCTTCTGCTCATCTGATAACCTCATGCTCTTAAAAATCTTCTCACACGAGCGAAGCCATGCTTGAACTTCTATTATAGTTTCTGATCCTTGAAATGGTTTTCCTCCAAGATGAACAAAGTCCTTACATAATGCGGAAAAACTGACTGGAGACGTAACTGGATTAACAGTCTCATTATCAGTCTGCTCTCTTCTGTTACCAGTTGATGCACTTCTAACAACTCTTCCCCTTCGGCCTCTTGAACTCATATTGGCTACCTGAACAGGTAGTCCAACCAATTTAGATATGGATATAGTTATATAAGAAAATTACAAATACGCACTATCAAATAGATTCTTCTCCAGAGCCTAGGTGTTTCTCAACCATTGCTTTGATACCAACTGTGACGACCCGTCTTTCAATATTCAGAAAGACGTATCATCAATAAGAAAAGAAAGAGATAGAAATAGAAAGATAGAAAGAAAAGAAACAACAATCATCAGAATCTCACAGCGGAAACGAACAAAATATAATATTACACATATCCATTACATAGGTTTACATATTAGAGTACACAAAATAATATTACTCCATTACATCTGACATTCATAAGAGTTTTCCCAACCCATACAACTCAAAACACAACATCAAAATGCTACTACAGCGAATATAAATAGATAGTACGTCTGGACTCCAGCTCCAGCTTCCAAAACATTTGCTAGTCCAAACCTAATCACTTGGCTACTCATAAAAATTTGAGTACCCAAGAGTTTATGAAAAACAAAATAAACTTCGGGTCAGACATGGGTCTGGTGTGAGTAAATCAGTTAAAAATTGTTTAACTTTAAAAATCATTTTGAAACAAAGACTCCCCACAAATAAATACGGGTAAGTTTTTACCTTACGCTAACCAAAACATTTGATAGGAAATTCTGTGATATTATAATAGGGTCTAGGGTTTTCAAGTAAATAGAAAATAGCCGAAATTGTTACATCTATTAAATTCCAGCTACTAGCCACGAAAGTGGGTAATACAATCAAAACCGTAGGGTCTCGTAGGGAAAATGAGTTTCCATCAATGGCAGGGCTACTGGGGTACCGCCCGTCACAGTACGGGGCCTAGATCACCGTACCATGGACCACTCCCGATCCCCTGCAACACAAGGCCGGACCCATCCCTTACTGGACAGTTCCGAACAAGACAACCCCGCAGTTGTGGCCAACAACTTCCCACACAGCCGAAATAATAAGGGACTTCTAGACAGGGGTAAATCTCACTCTCAATTGGGGGCTACCCACGAAGCCTTGCTGCACCTCCCCTGTTTTAGCCATTCCCCGTTGATGAGGCTTGACGCTACGATTACCTTTAGAGAACACATCTCTTAGAATGCTCATCATCCACCTGACGATGATTTGAAAGCATTCAATCCATACAAGTTCGTTCCGGGTTCGAAAGAATCCGAGGCATTATTTCGTTACACTCATTTTGGAATCACCCTCAGAGTTAACGACAATAACCCTTGCACTCTAAAACTCCATCTTGATCTTCACTTGACATGTCACGACCTAACGTTTAACTTGGATCGATGTGGTTTTCGAAAATCAATTCGATTCCCGATCCTGGTCTCATCGAAATCCAAACGTGTCTTAAAGGCCAAGTTGTTTAAAGATTTAAACAATTCAATTCAGATTTAAACATAGCATCACATAGCATTATTAACAGATAATAACCAATATCTATCACAGATATACAACAACTCATCACAGAATATCTCAACTATCATTCAACAGATATCAACCATATTCAGATATTCAATTCAAACAATCATCCACAAGCAAGCACTACTTAAATTCATATTATAATTAATTTAAATTAAATTAATTACTTAAGAATTCATCACATAATCTTGCTTAACCAAACATTAATTAATTAATCACAATCATTTAATTAATTAATCACCTCTTAATTATCTCATTATTAATTAATGTTTAATTAATTAATAATCTTTATTTAATTATCAATTAATTACTATAATTATTTATTAATTAAAATTTGATTTAGGATTAATCATTCCTTAATTTATTATTAATTAGCCTTTAATTTATAATTACTTAACCTTAATTAATTCTTAATTAATCACAAATTAATTTATCTTAATTACTTAATTAATTATAATTAATTATCTTAATTACTTAATTTATTATTCATTAATTAATCTTAATTATTTAATTAATTAAATCTTAACCCTTAATTAATTTACTATTAATTATAAATTAATTAATGTTTAATTACTTAATTAATTAACTCTTAATCAATTAATTAATTAACTTCTTAATCACTAATTTATTAATCATTAATCATTTAATTAATCAATTATTAATCGCTTATGAATTAATCTTAAATTAATTAATAAATTAATTAATAACTATTAATTGTTATTTAATTTAATCCTTAATTATCCATTAAGTAATCCATAAGTAATTAATTAAATCTTAACCAATTAATTAACCTAAATTAATTAATTAATTCCAACCCTAATTACTAATTAATTAAAGTAAACTTTAATTTCAAAATTTAGTTAACTTTCAAAACAAAACAATTTCATTTATCATTAAAAACTCTTTCATATTTATTCATTTCTATTCATTAAAACTAATTACTTTTGAAAAAGTTAGATTTAAAAGATATAAAATCATTTCAAACTTCAAATAATAAGATGTGAATTACTTTTGAAATAAAATATTTGATACTTAATAAAGTAGAGAAAATATAAAGTGTTAAGTTTTTAAAACTTAAAACAAAAACTGAAATTTAAAACAAGTTTAAACTTAACTTCATTTACTTTGTATTTTAAGCTCAACCAAAACCCAAGCTAACTCAAACTAGTACTCCATCTTCCCTTCCCCTTTATCTACCTGAACCCAACCAAACACACAAGCACAGCCCTCACCTACCTGAGTGCACACACGAGATTCTCAACCAAAAACACGATCGCGACTTCGAGTCAGTCCCACTCGCACACGAACAAATACTACTGACACAGGCCACTATCTCGTGCACATGCACGGTGCTCCGGCGCTTCCATCGCCGCCGCCGCCAGCTCGCGCAAACCCCAAACCATCCCACGACCTCAATCCAAACCCCAGAACCCATCACTTCAAACTCGAACAAAAATTTGGTTATTCGAACCCAAACTCAAATTACAGTCACCAGGAAAAATCCATCATCCTCGGCGAGCCGACCATCGATCGCCTCCAAACCTCGGCCATGCATTCTCACAACTCTAACACGCCTCCACTCCAAACCAATCCCAACTCGGTCATCTCCACGCTTCACATAATCGAACTCCTCAAGCTCGAAAAAAACACAGTGCAAATAACCCTAAAATCAAAATTCCAAATTCTCTGTTGAAAGATAAATTCAACCACTATTTTTCTAGTGTTAAACAACATTTAGCACAGCTTTGGTTCAAATTTCAAAGCCTATAAACAATCCAATCACGAGAATTTGACAAAAGCCCCAATTTCAATTATTCCCAAAATCCACTTCAACTGTAAGTTAAAATTTTTGAATTCTATCTTAAAATTCATGTTATTCATAGTAGATTTAGAATATACATTTGATTCATTAAAATTTGAACATGATTCACATGATATAATTATTTGGTTTTTACCGCAATTCCTACTTTCTGCAGTTTTTAACAGTTTCATTTGCATTTTTACTTCTAACACTTAATTCATATTGAATTTAAACTCCACACTTGAAGATATCAACTCAGTATCACCTTGCTGAATTTAAATTTGAAGTTTGTTCAGAAATCTACTCTGAACTTGAAATAACAGAGGAGTTACAATTTCCTTTTTAAACATGCACGGTCAATTTTTTTAAATCTGTAAACAAATACTTCACAAAATAACTAACATGCAAGCATTTCAGAGCTAACATTCAACATGCAACATTTTTTTTTATACTTAAAGTTTTGATTTAAAATTTACTCACCTGTTTATGTTGTGAAAATTTAAGCTGCAGGAAAAATATGAACCGCAGATTTCTTTCCTCTGCTTGAAACTGCTTGATGATGCTTCAAATCTTGAATTAATAAGTGATAAAAGCTTGAATTTGTTTCAGAAATTTCTTTGAAGATTCAGAAACTCTGATTTGCAGAATTCTTTACTGTAATTTGTTGCAGACTTTGCTTTGAAAGAAATCTTGAATGTTTGATTTAAATTTGGTTGAAAGTATAGAAACTTATGAAGTTCAGATTTGAAGATGAAGAAGTGTTTTATTTTTTCTTTCTTTAGAAAATGAGGATGAGAAAATTTTGATGAAGAATATGGAATATCTTTTATTTGAAATTTTGTTTTTACAAAAATTTAAAGAAAATAAATTTTATTTATGACACTTGTCACAATATAGCTTAGTTTCCTAACACATGTTATTAGTAGGGTTTAAATGTTTAACAAGTGTTAATTCATGCAAAAAGAATTAAAATGTTTTTCTTAATTGATTTTTTTCTTATTTAAATTTATTTTTAAATTCCTATAAAAATCAATTTCCTTTAAAGAATGAATATAAAACAAATGTTATAACTTAAATAAAATTATGAGAATACTACTTAATACTCAAAGTAAAATTTAGAATAAAAATTAACATATTTTAAATCTTTTAATTTATCAATTCAAATTCAATTTAAGTTTTTAAATTCAATTCAAAATCAAATCTGATAAGAGTAAAATTTTGACACATTCATTACCTTTATATATGTATTAGTTTTAATTAGAATAAATGTATATTTACAATTCATTCATTGTTGTTGAATAAAATAATAAATTTATCAATTTAAATTAGTTTATTATATAGATTATCATATTTAAATTGGGTGTGAAATTCTGGGATATCACAAATTCTTTTTTTTGAAAGTGTAGAGAAAATATTTTTCTAAAACTTTTATTTTGGAAACTTTTTCAAAATCTGAGACTAACATGTCTAAAAATTGAGGAGAAGTTATACCATTTTTGAGATGATTTTTGTGGTTTTCCAAAATCTAAAAGTTCTAAAGTACTTCAAGTTTTCAAAGCTATTCGGTGAGTAAATTTCTTAACTTTTTTTGGGAAAGAATTTAGCTTTATATATATATGGTTTCTATATGGTGTTAGTCCTTGAGATGATGGTTTTGATGACAAGAATCTTGGAATAGATTATAAAATATAAATACTAACAGTATAGTTTAGATATATATGTATATGCAGGATTTAACCATGCAGGTACCAAGAATGAAGACTTTACATTATAGAGATTCATGATATCAGGATTGAAGATTCATGAGTATCAAGAATATCAAGAGTTCAAGATTTCAAGAATAAGTAATTTAACTAGGAATTTTGTTAAAACTCCTAGAAAAGCACTGGCATCTTAAAATGCAATTTATTCGTGGAATGGAATCCACTTCGAGCCTGTTAAAGGGATGGAACCCTAAGTAGGATGGAACTTACGAAAAATCTAATGGAACATTGTTTTGTATCCACTAACTTTTATTCAAATGATTTTACAAAATTATCTTGTTTTCAAAATGATTTTAAAACCTTCCTTTTAAAAGAATCAAAAACATCTATCCAGATTTTAAATACTTTTAGCCTCAAAATAATCTTTAATTTCAAAATCAAATTATCCTTAGTTTTAAAACAATCTTTAAAAATAATATTTATACTTAGATTTAAATATAAAATTATAGTAAAATTTTATATACCATTCTCTATATTTACTTATGTATTTTAACTATAGACGAGTACATTTATAAAGTTTAAAATAGTTTTAATATAAGATAGAGGTTATTTTCAAAGAAAAACAAATCACCAAAATTTCTTTTGGGATGTCGACATACTCATGTTACCCATGTCGACATAGTGGCAGTTAATTTCAAAATTTTGAATTTCAAAAATTTGAATTTCAAAAGAAGTGTCTATTCGTCATATCTTTTCACGAATGGATATGGCTGTTGTTCTTCTATAAATAGGGGATGTTTTCAACAAATTTTCAATCATAATTTTTTGGTTTTCACTCCTCTTCTTCTTCCACATTTCTTTTTACACATTCTTACCATTACTCTATCAAAATCAACATTGAATCTAACTAGATCATTTTTGGTTTGATTCTCTATCACTATCTCAACAAGATCCTCAGTGCTATTCAGGGTTATCGACTTCTTTGTAATCAATTTAGCGAGAAAGATGTGATGGTATCCTTGGAAATAAATCAAGCGAGAAAAGGTGTGATTGTGGCCTTGGAAATCAAAAGGGTGAACTTATTTCCCAGGAAATAAAGTATCTCTACCCAGAGGATTGTGAATATGGGGGGTGTACCTCGTAGCATTGAAATCGAGGGTGTAATTGTAACGATTGCTTTTGAAAGGAAATCCATACTTGTGTGCGAGACTGGATGTAGGGTAACTCGGAACTGGTATAAAATCCAGTGTGTTCTTTCCTTCACTGCTTTTATTTTATATTTGCATCCGTGTTCTATTCTGTGATCATATCTGTGTCTAAATATTGCATACATCTGTGTTCAAATTAACAAAAACTTAAAAAGATTTAGTAATTTCTTTAAACACTATTCACCCCCCTCTAGTGTTAATCCCAGCCTTAAGATCCGTATTCTGCATTTCTCACATTTGGTATCAGAGAGAGGTTTTCAAAATTTCATAACCTGAATTTTGAAAAAAATTTCAAAATGGCTACCAACACTGGTACTATTAACACTAGTATTTCTGTCACTAGTTCATTTGTAGAAGGTCAGTCTACTGTCAGACCACCACTTTTTAATGGCAGTAAATATGCATGTAGGATGAAAATATATTTACAATATGTAGGATTAGATACTTGGAATATCACTCAAACTGAATATTCTGAACCCACAACTGATTTTGCACGGGGGACCGCTGAGCAAAAGACTGTTGCACAAAATAATTCTAAAGCAATGAATATTCTATTTTGTTCACTTGATAGGAATGAATTTGATAGAGTGTCAGTTTGTGAGTTTGCATATGAAATTTGGAAAACTTTGCAAGTGACTCACGAAGGAACAAGAAATGTTAAACATACCAAAATTTCGATGCTCACAAATCAGTTTCAATTATTTAAAATGAATTCTAATGAGTCTATTTCAGATATGTATAGTAGATTTCAGGATATTGTGCATTCTCTAATATCCTTAGGAAAGGAATTTTCGAAAGAAGATCAAGTCAGAAAAATTTTAAATTCTTTTACTCCAGAATGGGATCTAAAGACACTTGCGATCGAAGAGGCAAATGACATCAGTACCTTAAAGATAGAAAAATTAATTGGAAATATAATGTCGTTTGAAGTCCAAATGATTGGGAGAAGAGAAAGAAAAGCATCTGAAAAGAAATCAATGGCATTCAATGCATTGACCGATGGATCAGACTCAAACAGCGATAATGATGAAGAGATAGCCTTTATGACCAGGAACTTTCGGAAATTTTTGAAATACAGAAAGAAGAATAATCTCAAGAGACACAACTATAAGAACTCTGGAAATCAGAATGTAGTGCCAAACAATGTCAAATGTTTCAACTATGATGAACCAGGCCATATCAAAAGAGACTGTCCGTATCCAGATAGGGAAAATCCTCCTATAAACAATGATTCAGTATAGAAACGAAAGCATGCATTTATTGCTACTCTAAATGACTCAGACTCGTCCTCAAGCGATGATGATCAGAAGACAGATAATTCAAATATGTGTTTCACAACAGTTCATGACTCCGACGAATTCAAAGAAACAGACTCAGAAAAGGGTACACATTTACAATACAATTAGTTGAAATTGCATGCTTAGAATTGGATGCTTGATTGATTGATTTTGAATTGGTGTGTTATTTGAATTTTAAATTTTTTACTATTATTTTACTATTATTTTACTATTATTTTATTATTATTTTTATTATTATTTTTAATAATATCATATTATTTTATGGAATATACTATAATTTTAGAATTATTACAGATATATATACACACTAAAAATAATAAGTGTATATGTATAAGAATACATAGAAAAATAAATCATAGAAATTCACAAGCACATGTCGACATGGTCCCTACCATGATGTCGACATGGGTAAAGAATTTGAAATTCAAAATTTGAATTCAAATGGTTGAATTTTCCTCTACCTTTTCACTTCATTCAATTCTCTGAAAAGGCATCTTTGGACCAGAGAACATGTCCTTTGAGAATCTATTTATTCACTATCTTTTATCACATCTTTTCACTCTCATTTTCAAATTCAAACTCTCTCTTCAAAACTTCAAGCACTCTTCTCTCTATACTAATAGCTTCTTCAAGCAACCCCTCCACCATGAGAATTTCTAGAAAGATAAAAGAGCAACTCTTCAATGATCCAGAGGCCATAAAAGCATACATCAATTATGCTAACTATTGAAAAATCCATCGCGAAAAGTTTGCTATATTTCAAGAATTCTCTTCTTATGAAATTGATTCTCTTTTTGCAAACAATCAAATTCTTAGTCTTATTGATGCTTCTCAAAATGATTTTGTTTGTTATCCAAATCTTGTTAAAAATTTGTACGCAAATTTAAACCATGGATTTTATATTGGAAATGTGATGAAATTTGGAGTAGTGTCAAAGGCACTAGAACTATTTTGAATTGTGATCTTTTGGGTACCATTCTCAATTGCAAGAGTACGGGAATGGATCTTTCTAGTTTTAATATTGATGAAAATGATCGTGAGACGTTTCATCACATTTTTGAAGGAAATAATGATTTTGAATTCAAAAATAGAAACTTTCGACCAAAAGCTAGAATTGTCAATCTTCTTTTACAACATACTTTGACCCCAAGATTAGGGAATTTTAACAATCCTGCTTCAAAAGTTTGCAAAGCACTTTTTTCTATTTTTGGAAATTATGATATTAATTGGGCGCAAGTTATTTTGGATGAACTTCATCCTAAAAATCTTGAAATGGGTGAGAATACCTTGTATCATGGAATCTATCTCACTCGCATTTTTAACTATTTTGGAGTAGATTTCAAAGGAGAAGAATTTGTTTCAAGAAAGGTTTTCAATCATTCCAATATTTCTCTTATGAAAATTCTATTTGTTTTTCAACCTTATGAGACTCTTGCCGAAAAAGAAGAGCGTTTGGCTCATGAGGAAATGGAAGAAGAGGAAGAAGAAGAAGGGGATGAAATGGAAATTGAAGAAGAAGAAAGTGAAACATTTTTGGAAAGCATTGATTATCCTCCTGATCCTACCAACAAAACCCTTCCCAAAAACAAAAAGACCATTGTTAAGAATCAACGGATTCTTAAACGATCCACTAGTAAGAAGTAGGACAAAATTTCATCCAAGATGAAGAAGTTTATTTCTAAAGTCAGCAAGAAGCTTGGATTATCTTCATCTTCATCATCCTCTAACAAGTTCTATCTTTTCATTTCATGTTTTATTAGTTTAGTTTGTTTTAATTTAAAAGTTCATGTAGTTCTTTGTGTCTAATCGTTGTATCGTGTTATCATGAAATGAAATTGAATTCCATTTCTATTATCTAGCTTATCTTATCTCCAGAATAAATGTTAGTATAATATATAAATATATATATGCACAATTATTCACAAAATCAAAATAAGCCATCAAAATTCACTACACCATGTCGACATCCCCCCTATGACCATGTCGACATGTACTAGTCAGAAATGAAATTTCATTTTGAATTTGAAATTTGAATAACTACCTTATGCCTATTCATTTCAAACGAATTTCTACACCTTTAAATACCTATATCTTCCAGAATTCATCACTCAATATTATTTCTTATCTACTTTGTCTCTCCTTCTTCTCCGAAACTAAAATGTGGACAATCTAATTCATAATTTATCCGAGAATCTTGAAGAGACTCTTTATTCTTTCAAGAATATTCTTTCGTTCATTCTTCGAAACCAGCGACACTTAGAGTTGAGTCAAATGCAGATGATTAAAGAGCAAGAAAGGCATTTCGATGCAATACGATGGATGATTTCCTCCATGCACAAGGATGATAACGAAGCACATCCTCCAGTCTCTCTCGCTAATGATAATGAAAATTGGGATGCCATTAAAGCAGACCCAATATTTGGAGAAGAAGGATGGGTGGAAGTTCCTCGTAATGTTTGATTTGATTGGTTTGTTTGATTTGATTTGATTTAAATTGTTTGATTTGATTTCATTTGATTTGGATTGATATTTGGTGTGAAAAACATGTATATATATGCATTGATACTTATATGATCTTTAATTAATTATCATGTCTATCAGTATAATTGTCTCTTAATCTATCTATTATATACTCCATTGTATAGTTTATTAATGTAGTTACTTTAGTCCAAGAATAAAGGGGAGTTATATAGTTTGGAGATTATAGTTTGGAGTTTGTTTTTGTTGATGACAAAGGGGGAGAAATATAAAATAAGATAATTAGGCACAGATTAAGGGGGAATTATTAGGATAGAAGTAATATTTTATAAACAAAAGTTGTCATCATCAAAAAGGGAAAGATTGTTAGTTCTTGAGATGATGGTTTTGATGACAACAACCTTAGAATAGATTATAAAATATAAATACTAACAGTATAGTTTAGATATATATATATATATATGTATATGCAGGATTTAACCATGAAGGTACCAAGAATGAAGACTGTACAGTATAGAGATTCAAGATATCAAGATTGAAGACTCATGAGTATCAAGAATATCAAGATTAACAAAAGTTCAAGTTTCAATAATAAGTAATTTAATTAGGAATTTTGATAAAACTCATAGAAAAGCACCGACGTCTTAAAATCCAATTTATTCGTGGGATGGAATCCACTTCGTGCCCGTTAAAGGGATGGAACCCTAAGTAGGATGGAACCTACGAAAAATCTAGTGGAACATTGTTTTGTATCCGCTAACTTTTATTCAAATGATTTTACATAATTATCTTGTTTTCAAAATGATTTTAAAACCTTCCTTTTAAAAGAATCTAAAGCATCTATCCTGATTTTAAATACTTTTAGCCTCAAAATAATCTTTAATTTTAAAATTAAATTATCCTTGGTTTTAAAACTATCTTTAAAAATAATGTTTATACTTAGATTTAAATATAAACTTATAGGAAAATTTTATATATCATTCTCTATATTTGCTTATATATTTTAACTATAGACAAGTATATTTATAAAGTTTAAAATAGTTTTAATATAAGATAGAGGTTATTTTCAAAGAAAAACAAATCACCAAAATTTCATTTGGGATATCGACATACTCATGTTACCCATGTCGACATAGTGGCAGTTAATTTCAAAAATTTGAATTTCAAAACAAGTTTCCATTCGTCGTATCTTTTCACGAATAGACATGGCTGTTGTTCTTCTATAAATAGGGGCTGTTATCAATAAATTTTCAATTATAATTTTATGGTTTTCACTCTCGTTCTTCTTCCACATTTCTTTATACACATTCTTACCATTACTCTGCCGAAATCAACATTGAATCTAACTAGATCATTTCTGGTTTGATTCTCTATAACTATCTCAACAAGTTCCTCAGTGCTATTCAAAGTTATAGACTTCTTTGTAATCAATTTAGCAAGAAAAGGTGTGATTGTAGCCTTGGAAATCAATTTAGCGAGAATATGTGTGATTGTAGCCCGGGAAATCAGGTATCTCTACCCAGAGGATTGTGAATCTGGAGGGTGTACCTCGTAGCCTTGAAATTGAGGGTGTAATTGTAAAGATTGCTTTTGAAAGGAAATCCATACTTGTTTGCGGGATTGGATGTAGGTTAATTCTGAACCAGTATAAAATCCAATGTGTACTTTTCTTTACTGCGTTTTATTTTATATTTGCATATGTGTTTGATTCTGTGATCATATCTATGTCTGAATATTGCATACATCTGTGTTCAAATTAACAAAAACTCAAAAAGATTTAGTAATTTCTTTAAACACTATTCACCCCCCTCTAGTGTTAATCCTAGCCTTAAGATCTGTATTCTGCATTTCTCACATATGGTTGTATAGATGATGTTATTGTTTGGATTATGGTAAGATTTGGACATATATGTACATGCTAGTTTATGGTTTAGCATTAGGACTTTGAATTGATGATTAAAATGATGTTTTGGTTATAAAATTATGATCTTTGTCTTGTGATTCGAAGTGATATGGAAAGTTAGGTAAAGTTAGTAAATGGAAAAGTTAGTGAGCAAGGTTAGCACTCGAAATATATTGTCTTCTACATAGCGATCCTTTGAGTTTCAAATTGATTTATTACTTTGTGTTAAAAGAAAAAGTTTTCTAACATTTTTTTTGCTTACAAAACTTTATAATTAGCTTATAAAGTAAAATAGAGTTAAAAGTAAGTGTTCTTAGGATTTATTTGAGATGCAAAAAGTTTTGAATTATGGGTATCCACAGCGATAGTTGCTATGGATGTAGTTTTTCTTAAAAATCTGATTTTTGAAAAATGTGGTTTTTAAACTTAAAAGTGTTTTGTAAATGTTTTATAAACTTAATAATAAGTTTTGAAAGATTTAATTAAAAATTTAGTAGTTATTTTTAATTAATTAAGTATTAATGAATAACTGATATTAAAAAAGGTTTATTGACTTTAATTAATCAAAGATTGGTATTAATTACCTTTCAAAGTTAGGATTTATTTCAATTAAATACTAATTAGGTTAATTGATTTTGAAATTAATTAGCAGTTGAGTAAATGATTTGTTATTAATTATAAGATTAAATATGAACAAATTATTAATCAAGTGTTTAGTTATATTTGATTATAAATTATTTAAGGTTTTAATTTATAATAATTTACTTATAAAAGGTTTAATTTATTAATAAATTTCTAAATAAATATTACTTATTTAATTAATTGGGATTAATTAATATTTAATTATTAATGGAGGTTTAATTAATTATCAAATAATTAATAAATGATTAATTAGGGTTTAATTAAAGCTAATAATCGTTTAATTATCTAATTAAATCATGTTAAGATTCAATTAAGATTAACAATGATTTAAATAAGGGTTTAAATTATAATTTATTATTGTAAAAAGAGTTTTAAAGTTTAAGTCCTTTGTTTTTTTCAAGAATCAAATTGTTTTAAAGGAACTTCATTTCAAGGATGGTTTTGAATTCATGGGATTGAAGTGTCAATACCATTAAGAAACCGTATAACTATGAATGAGTTATGATATAGTTTGTTTGATTGTTTGGGCATATATTAGCAGAATAAATCCCTGTTCTGCTATAAATTGATTGATTGTTTGGACATCTATTTAGCAGGACAAATCACCATCCTGCAATTATGTTATTTGGATATGTATATGCTAGTTAGCTTATATTGATATGTTGCTCCCTGATTCAAATTTGAGTTGTATTTACATACATTTTGACCAATGTAAATAACTATTAAGTGAATTGGAATTCAATTGAAATAAAACGGTAACTTAAACTACTACCATAGGAATTGCTAAGCTCTTTTTGAAATCATAAAGTATGGTGTTGAATTAACTTCAGCTTTTAATCAATTTTGGGGTTTAAGGTTTATAAATGATTTTCTCAATTTATATTATTATTTTATAAAGGTATTTATAAATAATAACTTGTTTATAAAAATGAGTTTTTCTAAGTAGAAAGGTTTAGTTAAAGTGGTCTAAAGGACGAGTTCCAAAGGATATTACTGGTTTTTCTTAAAAAGAGATTTATTAAAGAAGTTTTAAATAGGAAATGTTTTATAAATGATTTAGAGGACTGTAAAAAGGTTTTGTAAATTAACTTATAGACTTATAAAAGTGTTTTATAAATTGATTTTGGAAATTTATAGAGGTATTTAAATGTGAAGTGAGCTTTAGAAAGGGAACTTTTTATAAGGATAAGTGGAACGGTTTATAATAAGTAATGTTTTCAAAAAGGAATTTGAAAGAAGCAATTTTCCAAATGTTTTGATAATATACTTATACCCCTAAGATAGGGGCATTTCACTAGAAGGACAAACTTTGTAGACCAATTAGTTTCTAGGACACACATCCACAGAAATTAATTCCAAGGCCAAAATCAGCAGAATAATTACTTTTAAGGACGAAGTCAGCAATCCAATTATTTTCAAGGACGTAATTTCATAGGTTTTTAGGCCTTAGAAACTAATTATTTTGCATTTCGTCCTTAAAAGTAATTATTTCGGTTGTGTGTCCTAGAAACTAATTGCACTTGCTAAAGAGGCCCTTGTGGCTAATTTCCACCCTAAGATAAGTATAAATGTTTTCCAAGTACAAAAGAGATGTAAGGGTTTTGGGAATATGATCTTTTGATTGAATGTTTATAAAGTGATTTTAATTAATTAAAAATTAATTAATAAAGACATAGTTGATCCCATATGGAATCAAATCAATGTTGAATGATTGTTTATTTGATCGTTAAATAAGTGACTATCAAACCTGGACCAAAACTTAACTTTGGAAATATCTAGGAGAAACACGAGAATTATATTGTACATTTAGCATCGAAGGTGCTATTCTGTACGTATAAACTCGTTTCATTCTTCTAGGACTAATGATAAGGAAATCCGCTCATAAACAGTTAGGAGGTGGACTCCATTCTTATCTTTGTCTATTTATTTCCTAAAGGATAGTGGTTGAGTTTACGAAAACTATCGAAAGTTGTTTCGAAGATTCCGGGATCGGACGTGTTATCCAAAAACCACTTCGATCTAACTCAAGCATTTTGAGCTAAACATATCTTGAAGATTACGGAATCAAAGATGGAGTTTTGACTGCTTGCTACTAATCTTGAGTGTGATTCCAAAATGAATGTAGTAGAGGTAGTGCCTTCGGTTTTTTTCGGACTTAGAACGAACTTGTATGGATGAATGCTAGCATTGCATTGCTACGTAGAGGGTAGTGTTAGCATTCCAAGATTGGATGCTATATAAAAGGTAACCACAGCCGCAAGCCTCATCAACCGAGAATGACTAAAACAGGAGAGATGCTTCAAGGCTATATGGTTTGCTACACATTAGGGTATGGTCATCATCCAATCTGGATTGATATTATGGATCATGTATGCTCGGGGCCTATTTAGGTTGTTGATCCCAACCAAGGTGATGACATAGTTGACACTATCCAGTAAGCGGTAGCACCGGTTTTGACTCATAGGGAGTCCATGTGAGGATCTTGGTGTACTTTATCTAAAGATGCACCGTGATGGGCGGTACCCCAGTAGTCCAGTCATTATATGGAATCCATTCTCCAATAAGTGCCATATGTTTTTTAATGTGCACAAATATATTGGAATGCGAGATGCAAGCATTTTAGCTATTTTATATATTTACTTTGAACCTCTAGACATTATTATAATATCACTGGATATGAAAGTGTTTTGGTTATCGTAAGGTAAAAAACCATCCGTATTTTTGTGCGGCATGGTCTTACGGGATACCTTTGCTTTTAAGGATTTTATAAGTTATAATAAATTAATACCTAGTGATTTGAGTCCGGTTTAACCAGAATAACCCGGGCATTGTTTTTCCTATAATGCTCAGTTCAGCCCGAGCATATTTTTCAAATTTAGCTGGATTCTTTGGAACTTTCAGGTGACGAGTTGGAATCTCCCAGACGTATTCACATATCTTATATTCTTCCGCTGTTCTATTCTTTTTTGTTCTTGTCTGTATTTGTCAGCAATTGTAAGGACTGGCTGTAATAACTGCCCAAGTTGATAATAGTTAGTGCACCCTAATGTTGTTTGTAATAAAGATGATTTCTTTTTGTAAAGATTTATTTATATTATATATTACTCATCTCGTTTTCTGAGATTCTGCTCTTTCTTTTTCTTTCTTTCACCCCTAATGACTATCTTTCGAACACATAAATGATCGACACATGAATACCGAGGATGTATTGAGTGTCATCTTAAGGTGTAACAAAGGCAGATCGTTATTGGTGGTATCAGAGCTTAGGTTGAGCGAACACCTAGGCTTTGGTGGGGTAAACTCATTAAAGTTAGGGTAAGTAAGACCCTACGATGAGTTTGGGTATATATATTGAGAGCGTATTTGTTAATGGTATAAAAATGTTTTATGTTGTGTTGATTTATTGGTTGAGTGGTTTATGAATTTTGGTCAAGATGTGGGGCGCCACGAGTCGATAAGGGTTTCTAAACACTTAAACTAGGCAAATCAACATAGTATTATTTTAAATTGGTAAATAAAATAATTTCACCTGAATTATATTTTATATATTAATGGATAATCTTCAAAAATAAAATATAGTTGTATATGATCATTGTTAGGAGTTGATAATATCTAATTATTATCATATAGGGTTTGATTAGTCATGCTTGTCCATTTTTGAGCACTGACTGTTTTCTATTCTACTAGTAGTTTTTCCTTTTAAGTATAGGTTAGGGTAGAAGAGTAGTGGGAACATTAAATCAAACATCTTGTGAATTAAATTTCATAGTTTGAGTATAAGGCATTCGATGATAACATTGGGTTAAAAATTGAACTTTAATAAAAGGTGTTTATTAAAAGAAATATTTCAGATGATTTTATAAAAGTTGATTTTTATAAATCAAAATTCTAAAATATTTTTTGGAAATAAGATGAATATTTAGGAAATTCAAATTTCGGTGGCTTTAATAATGTTTTCAAACGATTCTTGGAAAAGTAGTGGTAATTCTACCTAAAAATCTATAAGGTATAAATATTTTGAAAAAGAATTTGAGAGTAAGATTTTTCTTTGGATGGTTCAAGGATCGAGTCTTGATTTTTTTCTGACGATTAGAATAATCTTAAAAGCGACAATCAGATGTTTTCTTAGGTGAATGTAGTAGTGCACTTAGTAAACTATTCACTTTGTCATTATACGATCAAAACAAGTTCGAATCCGAATGAATCCAAAGAAAGTGGAGGTTAAATATTTTGTCAAAATCGATTTAATTGGAAATATATATAATATTGTCTCAAAAAGAAGAAATATTTTTATAACTAACTAATTTGAGGACCCGAAAGTGACTAAAATTGGGTAAGAGATGTGTTCAAAAAGAAGAAATATTTAATTAAGATATTAATAGTTATTTTTAATTAATTAAGATTTAATGATTAATCAATATTAAACAAGGTTTATTAACTTTAATTAATCAAAGATTGGTATTAATTACCTTTCAAAGTTAGGATTTATTTTAATTAATTATTAGTCAAGCTAATTAGTTTTGAAATTAATTATGAGTTGAGTAAATGATTTATTATTCATTATAAGGTTAATCATTAACGAATTATTAACCATGTATTTAATTATATTTTTGATTGTATGTTACTTAAGGTTTTAATTTATAATAAATTACTTATAAAAGGTTTAATTATTACTAAATTTCTAAATAAATATTATTTAATTAATTAATCAAGGTTAATTAATATTTAATTACTAATGGAGGTTTAATTAATTATTAAATGATTAACAAATGATTAATTAAGGTTTAAATAATAGTTAATAATTGTTTAATTATTTAATTAAATTACGTTAAGATTCAATAAAGATTAACTATCATTTAAATAAGAGTTTAACTTATAATAAATTATTTTAAAAAAAGTTTTAAAGTTTTATGTCCTTTGTTTTTTTCCAAGAATCAAATTGTTTTAAAGGAACTTCTTTTTCAAAGATGGTTTTGTATTCCGGGGTTTCAAGTGTCGATACCATTAAGAAACCATATAATTGTGAATGAGTTATAATATAGATTGTTTGATTGTTTGGAAATATGTTAGCAGAATAGATCCCCGTTCTATATAAAATTGATTGGATTGTTTGGACATCTATTTAGCAGGATAAATCTCCATCCTACTATTATGTTATTTGGACATGTACATGCTAGTTAGCTTATGTTGATATGTTACTACCTGATTTGGATATGAATTGTATTTACATACATGTTGACCTATGTAAATAACTATTAAGTGAATTGGAATTCAAATTGAAATAAAATGGTAACTTAAATTACTACCATTGAGATCGCTAAGCTCTTTTTGAAATTATAAAGTATGGTGTTGAATTAACTTAAATTATTTAATCAGTTTTGAGGTTTAAGGTTTATAAATGATTATTTTAAGTTATATTATTATTTTATAAAGGTATTTATAAATAATAACTTGCTTATAATAATGAGTTTTACTAAGTAAAAAGGTTTATTTAAAGTGATTTAAAGGATGAGTTGCAAAGGATATTTTGTAAAGGATTTTTCTTAAAAGAAAGATTTATCAAAGGAGTTTTAACTATGAAATGTTTCACAAATGATTTAGAGGTTTGTAAAGGGGTTTTGTAAATTGACTTATAGACTTATAAAAGTGTTTTATAAATTAATTTTGGAAATTTATAAAGGTATTTAAATTTGAAGTGAGCTTTAAAAAGGGAACATTTCATAAAGGATAAGTGGATTGGTTTATAGTAAGTAATGTTTTCAAAAGGAATTTAAAAGGAAGAATTTTCCAAATGTTTTGATAATATACTTATACCCCTAAGATAAGTATAAATGTTTCCCAAGTATAAAAGAGATATAAGTGTTTTTGGAATAGTATTTTGAAAAGATCTTTTGATCAAATGTTTATAGTGATTTCAATTAATTAAAAATTTGTTAGTAAAGGCTGAATGGATCCCATATGAAATCAAATCAATGTTGAATGATTTTTTATTTGATAGTTGAATAACCGACTATCAAACCTGGACTAAAACGTAACTTTGGAAATCTAGGAGAAACACGAGAATTATATGGTACATTTACCATCGAAGGTGCTATGCTATACGTATAAACTCGTTTCATTCTTTTAGGACTAATGATAAGAAAATCCACCCACAAATGGTTAGGAGGTGGACTCCATTCTTAGCTTTGTCTATTTATTTCCTAAAGAACAGTGGTTGAGTTTGCCGAAACTATCGAAAGTTGTTTCAAAGAGTCCGAGATCAGATATGCTATCTGAAAACTACTTTGATCTAACTCAAGCGTTTTGGACTAACGACATCTTGAAGAGTATGGAGCCGATGATGGGGTTTTGAAGTGCAAGGGCTACTTGCTACTAATCCTGAGGGTGATTCCAGAAGGAATGTAATAGGGGTAGTGCCTTCGGTTTCGTCAGAAATTGTAAGAGTGGGCTGTTATAACTGCCTAAGCTGATAATAATTAGTGTACTCTGATGTTGTTTATAATAAATATGATTTCTTTTTGTAAAGCCTTATTCATACTATATATTACTCGTCACATTTTGTTAGATTGTGCTCTTTCTCTTTCTTCATTTCACCCCTAATGACCTGTCTTTCGAACACTTAAACGATCAATACACAAATACTAAGGATGTATTAAGGATCCACTACACCACAAAAGGCTTTTAACAGCGTTTGGTAAACGCTGTAATACGATACAACAGCGTTAGTTCAAACGCTGTATAACGACATGCTGTCGTATATACAGAACTTACAACAGCTTTTTGATAAACGCTGTTGAAACATCACTTTGACAGCTTTTCTTACAAGCTGTCAATAATGTTTTAATTCTACTTTAACTGTTTACAACAGCTTTTTATAAATGCTATTATTGAATCATCAACTATTTCGACAGCATGTAATAAACGCTGTTGTTGACTACTTAAAGATAATTAAAGCACGAATTGAACGCTGTTGTTTCTTCATTGACATCATTAATCAAACATTGTCTTCTATTTATATAACAGCTTTAATATTCCACTCTATTGCATTTGCATATTTTCTAAAAAGAAAAAAAAATCCCACACAATTTCATTTGAAAAAAAAAATTATTTCATCGCAAATTACAGTTTACATTGTACATACATTTTACATTGTTATTCTCTTTTCCAAAGTGTGCACTTTGCACACAACTCCACACTCTCAACTGTTTTTACATTGCCATATCAATCAACCACACAATAGTTTCACTCTGTCTACTACCAGTTACAACACACTTCCCACAACAACTATCATCAGCACCTCCTTTCCACTTCCGTCGAACTGTTACGAACTGCAGTGCCTTCCACTGCTCTACCCACATGCAACAAACCATACTAATCCATCACAAACAACACTCTTCCATCACCACTCATCCACCCTACATACACATCAACACACAAGTGCCCTAATCCCTCTGCCATCTACCAGTCAAACTCCATGATTCATTCAATGCCTCTCCTACTTCAGCCATACAAACTTCCAGCCGACTGTCCCCTCACACACTGCCATTGCCAACAGTTACTTCAACAACCCTGCACCGCCGACCATCCCACTTCCTCATCTACAATCTGTTACATTCAACTCCACATTACTACACAAGCATTTCCCCCGATAGCAACCACCCTCTCTGCATACAACCATCAGTATTTCCATTAACCACGACTATACACTCCATGCAGACTTAAGCATCGCATCATCAATCGCACCATGTCCCTCATTCCTTCAGAAGTATAGCTTTTGTGCATTCGCCTGTCAATGAAAGTATCTGCACCAATATGTGCTTCTGCCTGATATATATCAATATTGTTCTACAGATTAAATACTAGTATCAATGTGTGTGTGTTTGTGTCTGTCTGTCTATGTCTGTGTGTCCGTGTCCGTGTCTGTGTGTGTATGTGAGATTTGCTGCATTACCCACTGTGCTAAACTAGTGGTTGACTCTGATAGCTCGATTCACTCTGCTTCTTGACCACTGATGAGCTCTAATAGAAACACACCGAAGCTATACACGTCACTTGCTTCTGATACAGGTTCTGATTTCCCAATCCTGAGAATAAAAACAGATATTGTTTTAAGAATAAAAGTTCAATAATTAAACATGCACACTGCATATATGCACACAAAACATAATCAACTCATATAGGATGACGATGATTTGATATGTTATTCTGAAACATTTAGGTAAATATGATTACTCGGGATCTTGGAAGACACTGGCATTTGAAATTTGAGATGGTCCAGCATCTTCGATCCTTTGTAGTAATCGAACAATACCTGCATCTGCTACTTTAGAGATAAAATTTTCATCGACCAGCACATTGTTTGTTTTGAATTTCTGGTGTATAAATGGTGGAACCAATCTATGCAAGTGAGACAATCCTGAAACAACAATATGAACTGTAAAATCATACCAAACTGCCATAAAAAAGTGGAAACAAAAAGGTGTATTCAGATATGAATATGTACCTTTAGCAGCTCCTATAGCTGCATAAAGCCTCCTTTTAAATTCGAGCCTAGCTGATTCTTTCTCGCTGCCTGTTACAACGAAATAATCAGTAAAATTTTTATATTTTCAATATAAATTCGTTACTTGGATGTATGATTACCGTATAGATGTCCAGTTAAGCTTCCATTTGGTACTACTCGAAAACTAACATTTGAAGTCCGGCTTCTTGGTAATAACCAACAAGAGTGACTAGGTTACGATGCCAAATGCTAGATATATACATGACCTGTTCATATATTTTTAAATATGTGTCACACAGTGATATGCATAAATGAGGTTTGTCACTTGGTAGCCTATTGTGCTTTAAGATCGCCCCCTAGGAGGTTGACAGTTAAGTGAATTGAGTTGGGAAAGGAGAAGAGTTTGATTGCAATCATGATCGATACACCCTTTGAAGTATCTGAATATATGATGGACATGAATACATTCTTTTATAACCGATTCTTTCATGTATGTTTTTCCTCTTTATATTAGGATTTTGTTGCTTCTGAAAGAAAACTGACATGATCATATATCATGCACTGGTATCAAATCTATTATAAGAAACGGTAAAAAATTATGATAAGGTCATGAAATAGAGGTATATGAATTATGAATCTGTTTCGAGAAATTATTTGTGATATAACATAAATATTCACTGATATAACCAGAATAGTGGTAATACTTACATTAGAAGAAACGAATAAGCAATGGTTTACCTCTTCGACGAATTCTACCTTTGGAGACCCATGACGCATCTTGACTGCAACTACAGTACCATCACAAAGCAAGCCTTTATACACTAAACCAAAACTTCCCTCACCAATCAAATTATTTTCGCTGAAGTTCTTGGTAGCTTGTTCCAACTCTTCTAACGTAAATTCTCTTGCCATTTGATGTTCAGTGGAAGAACCTCTGACTCCTTTATTGCGACCGCCAGTACTTTTGAACTTCTGAAGGAATGAGGGACATCATACTACTGCTCCAAACCACATCCTTCTTGTACACTAAGTTTACACACTCCATTTTGTTGCAGACCACTTCTCCCATTAAGTAAAAAATCTTAATACAATTTCATCATACATATTCAAGTTTCAAAAAAAAAAAATCTTAACATGTTAATTATTTTTGTTGATATTCTATGATGTGGTTATAGTTGTGCATACAACAATCTTTAATTAGTCGATTTCAAATGTGATTCCCAATATCAGCTATTCAATAATGGATTGAACGGGTGAAATATTAGATGCCTAAACTTACCTTATCGTGCTCGATGAAAGCTTTCATGAGCAACTTGTATGCCTGCAAGTGCAACAAATTTCTTGATAAACCAATCATTAACTTAAATGGTTGGAGTTGATCGTAATCAAAACTGTGATATCAAATTAGAACCGACCCCATCAAATGCTCGGTTAACCTGTTGCAGCAAACCAGCTAATGAATGGTAGAGTAGAAATACCTAAATATGCTAGAAAAATAAATTCAGGTTTAGAAGAAATACCTAAATATGCTGAATAAGTCTAATTTTTTTCTAAAACTATTAAATACTATATTTTTTACCTGCAGGTTCATATAAGAATGCACTGAGACAAGAAAGCCTGAGAACAATTTCAAGCATTTAAATGTTGTTAGATATGCAACTTAATTAACGTCCATAAAATAATACAAGAGCAATACTATTGCTGCAGGAAAATGATAGTCAATGCATACATTGAAAGTTGAAAGGTTACCTTTGTATTCCATTCCCCACTTCAGTTTTGCAATCACAGGCTTCCTAGTCAAATTATTCAGGAAAGGTTTTGGGTTGACATGTATAGCCTGCACATTGTACGCATTAAACAACATCAAGTACTCCGTCCTTTGCAAGCTTCAGTGAGAAGTTTAGACTTTCTGTTATAGTTGTACAATCAGGTGGGCAAAACCATAATTGAAAATGGGTGCACTTATAATCATAACATAAAAAAAGTTCTCACTCATATTACCATGTTTCGGAGTGTTCAAATCCAGATTTCAACCTTCCAATCGATTCTGTTTCCTATAATAATCAAAATGACATTAGTCATTTTTATTTTGAAAGTAAAAATACAGCTGAATATATGTTATTAAAGGAAAAAAACAAATATCCATAAGTAAATGGAAAACTTCATAGCATACGGAAAGTGATTGTTGGAATTGATTAGTGTGAGTCGATGCAAAATATTGAGATAATTATCAACAAAGGTTAATAGTTGCAATATTGGTTTTGTAATAATTATCATTTGGAATCTTAATTCCGGTATAAATTTGTTTTGTACAGCTAAAGCCTTGCAGCTTTGTGAAATTAAACGCAAAAATTGAGAATGACGAAAGGCTCAAGCTAAAGTTCCTTCAATCACCAAATATACTCTTAATTCCTCTATATGTATCCTTAATCAAATGTAAACTAAGGAACTAAAATTCTAGAGCAGTAATACTCGGATCCTAAAAGTGCCGTTAACATACCTGATCTATGTAAAGATAAAATTTTGGGAAAAATTACAGAGAATTTTCTGATAAGATTATGATATCTTTACACAATTTTGGAAAAAATTATTTGATAAATGATGATTTTCTTTAGTGTGAGGGTTCTGTCATTTCTTGTGACTAGGTAGTTGATTGTAAATATGTTTTCCAGTGCTAGGAGTAGGAAGAATATATACGTTTCATCTGATATTACTGGAAAGTGTGCATCCCACTTAAAATATTTTGTGAACCTACTAATAATGATATTGCACTGTTTTGGAATATCTTCTGATGATTTTTCCAATTTTTTTGTTGTCCTCCAACTGTTTTGTGCTGTCTCTCACTTGCAATCTTGTCTGCTGCCATCAGCGAGGGAGCATTCAGATTGGAACAGCAAAAAGGTGCATAAATTAAATTTGGTATGGAAGATTCCGTCTTATAGAAAACTAGTTATTACAGAAGAGTTGTTTTCCTAGTTTCAGTGATGTCTTGTATAGCAAGTCATCTATCATTGCCCTAGTATTTGTAGTTGTTTAAATAACAAGCCATTTGGCACCGTGTATGGATCAGCCGTTTTGATTTATACCTCTATTCGAGGTTTCTCATGATTTTCCTAACCTAAGTCATAATACAAGGGAAATAGATATTCAAAATGGCAAGTGGGATTTTATCCCTTAATTGCTGAAATGACATTGTTTGTAAGTGGCTTAGCACATGCTAATCTACTTAGGTTTCATGATATGATAGCTTAACTGCTTTATTCTGGTATCTTCATCAAAACGTGATAAAGACTTGTGTTTTAGTCTTAAATTTGTATAATATAAGATTTCTGTATCTCACACTTTGTAGGTAAGATTGTCTGATTGTACCTTAGGTCGATGTTTATCGTTTTAATAAAAGAAGAAAGGGATCTATTTTTCGAATCTGCATGTTTCCTGAATTTAGTTCTTTCACCTGATCACTGCCCACTCACCATATAAACAAGCTGCGGCTACCACCCAGAGTACCCCTTACTGTCACTTCTCTAAACCACATAGCAACATCACCATTCCCTCTGCCATTCAAACCTACTACACCATCAATTTCCCCAACTTCCTCCAACCCACTTGCATCACAACATCTCCTCTTGCTTCATCTGTCATCACCAACAACAAAACATACAGTGCTACTTTACTTCTACCATAAACTTTGCATCTGATTGCTACATACATTTCTGCCACATAACTTCATCACCCACCAAACCAAGCAAACAACACTTCCTCCACCTGAAACCCTTACTGACCTTCAATTACCACCAGCATCTCACAAACCCACAACTGCACTTATACCATCTCCAACTTACTGGCTTGCATCAAAATCAATTTTAGACATAAGAATATTCCCAGAGTAAGTTCAAAGAAGCACATAAATATTAGGTGTAACTTAAGTAAAGAAAACCTGTCTTAGAGTTGGGAACTGGAAATTTCTGGCAAGCTCCAAAGCTTTGCAGAACTCGTAGAACTCAGCAAGACTTTCTGCCTATTCAGCATTTAAAATAAAACTCAATAACTAGCTTATTTTCACATTGCAGAATGCAAACTGTGAAGCTAAGAATGGTAACTGATACCTGCTGGCCTGCTCTTTTGTAGATTTCAAGTGCGTTGATTGCATCATATTTGGACATCTCAAAAAACTGCAATGAATTGGAAGACGCTAGAATAAATAAACAAAGAATACTGCAAATACCATAAACTGACCATTTAATTGAATGAAGCAATAGCATAATACATTAAACATCTTGAATTTAATCTTTATCATCAATATTGCACTATATTGATCGACACTTAGATATTAACTAATACAAATTGGCTATTGAATATAATGGAGAAATTAATGAAATATATCGAACAATTTGAAAAAATTTCTTATCAACAATTGTCTACCATAATGGTCAGCATTTATAAATTAACAAGCAAAGACTGGCTATTCAATTCAAGAAAGCAATTCGTAGAGCATGTCAAATTTTATAATGAAGTTTCATAAAATAATCTATTCCAAGTACAGGTTCAAAAAGTTACAAAAATAGATTTGGTTTCACCAGACTGGAGTATGCAATCACAAAACCTTATTTAGTGAAAAAAAGATCTACTTTTTTTGTAATAAATTATTAATGAGATCTATAGTGGAATTTTCTCTCTCAAGCTTACTTGTAGAATAAGTCCATTTATGAATTCAAAACTTGGATGTGTGACTTGTATTATTTTTATTAAAGAGGCATGAGATTAATTTATTATGAACAAGTATGTGGATCAAAATATTCCTTTGGAATATTTGATCACTAAAAAAGAAGAAGATAAAAATGTTTTTTCCCTTTCAAGTAAATGGTGGAGAGCATGCTAGAAGCCTTTTGCCATGAATCAGCTTTTTTATATTTATGAATTATGTTGTATTAATAAGATATATCCAATCGCCGCTAGTGAAAAAATCATGGATAACAATTAGTCGCTCATACGAACCTTCAATACCTCTGGTAGCTGACAATATATTCCATTACTGCTAGCTATTTTTTGTTCTCTTAATATAAGTAATCTAACAATCATATCGTCTCTACCCAAAATCCTCTGTTATTTGGACACGTTCACCTATCATCCATTAATGCATAATCAAATTAAAATATGGTAACATGCATCCCGATCGTAGATTAATTAACAGAAATCACTTGTTGATATACATGTGCCACATAAGAACAGGAAGAATAGTGAAATGATTTTAATCTGTAACATAACTGAAGTATGAATTTAATTACAAGCATGAAATTAATCAAGCATTACCCTGAATAGTGGGGTTTTAAGTGCATAGCTAAGGCTTTAAATTTAAAATGATGTGATTGGTAACAAAATTAAAGAAAAATGTATACTAACTGCTACTTCCCTGCAGCACCACACAACAACCCCTACAACCCATGTCTGCCCAGTCCATCACTTCGCTGGTCATCTCACATTCTCCATCACTTCATTGCAACTGTGAATCATCACCACCTTCCCCCTGCATCCAGAACTGAATCTACAGCAAGCCACCTCACTTCGAGCACATTGCAACCCAAACCCAAGACTTCACCGCCCTTCACGCAACATCATCCACCCTTGACAGCAACTCAAAGCACAATCACCTCGATCACCGTAGCTTCACACTCGACTTCGACGTGCGAACTAGACTAAACTTCCAACCACCAGAAACCAAAAATCGCCTTCAATCATGATGTCTCGACCACCGCCTCCCTCGCCTGATCTAGAATCACCTTTACTTCTGGAAAATTGCAATTAGGGCACTATGAAATTGAAAAATAAGGGAAATAGAGAACGACGAAAATTAAATGGAAGGGAATTCGGGCAGGATGAAATTGAGGAACGAGGGAAATGAAAAGAAGAGGGAATAAGAAGAGGGAAAGAGAATTTTTTTCACAAAGTTTAATAATGAGAGAGGGAAATCGAAATGTTTTGGACCTAACGTTATCTCAGCGTTTTGACGAAAATTAGTTCGTTTAAAATAATTTTTAACTGCATTTGTTTAACAAACGCTGAGAATTGTTGCTGTTAAAAGTGATTTTTGTTGTAGTGATCACCTTTAGGTGTAAGAAAGGAAGATTGTTAATATACTTTACTAACACCAGACCCATGTCCAATCCGGATTTTATTTTCCCTTTTCCTAAACGCCTGGGTTCTCAAATTTGAATGGGCAGCCAAGTATTTTAGGCTTTCCATGGATTCATTTTGGAAGAGCTTGGAACAGGTGGCTTCATCGATAGCTAGTTATTTTTCTTGTTTCCACTGTTTTAAACGTATCTTACATCAGTTAGGCAGGGACAGACAATTATAACTTCCCTAGGGTAGAATTTGTATTAGAATGACTCTAATGTAACATATTTAAAATACTTTTTTAATATATCATGCTGAGTAGTATATACTATTCCATTGCGTTGTGAGATTCTATGTTTTTTTAAGTTTCAGTTCTATGTTTTTTAGTTTCTTTTCTTCTATCTTTTATTTGTTCCACCCCTAATGATCTTTCTTTTGCCACTTGAATGCTTGGCACACAATACAGTGGACGTATCAGTGTCAATTTTCAAGGGTCGAAAATTCAGTTTACTACATTTTGATATCAAAGCTTAGGTCGAGCGAATACATAGGTTTTAATGGTGTAAACTCATTACAAATAGGGCCAGTAGTGCCCTAGAATGAGTCCAAGTGTAATATATATAAGTGCATATTTTTTAGTGAACAGAAATGTTTTATATTATGTTGTTTGACTTGTTGAGCGGTTTAAGAATTCTGGTCGATGCACCTGATCAACGTTATTAATAGGGATTTCCTAAATACTTGAACAAGTTAAATTTAACATAATATTGCTTTAAATTTGGTAAATGAAATAATTTAACCAAGAAATATATTTTCCATGTATGAAAAGGGTCAATTTTCAAAATCTCTATAGTTATCTATGAGAAGAGTGGGTAGGAGTTAATAATATTTAAATTATTGGCATTTATGGTTTAACTAGTCATGCTCATCCAGTTTTGAGCATGACTATTGTCGGATTGAATAGTAGATTTCCTTTTTCCATCAATGGGTTGGGTAGATAGGATTTGTTGGAACATTGAATCAAACACCTTGTGAGTAAAGTTTCACAATTTGACTATAAGGCGTTTGAAGATATGTAAGGTTAAAAATTTAATTTTATCGAAGGTATTTATTTGAATGAAAATCTTCATATAGTTTTATAATATGAATGAAGAGAGATGATTTTACAAATCAGAATTATTAAATATGTTTTTAAATGGAAAGGATTTTGATAATGTTAAATCTCAATGGCTTTGAAAAATTCCAAATGGTTTTGGAAATTTTTCTTAAAGATATTTTAAGATATAGATATTCTAAAATAAAGTTTGAGAGTAAGGTGTACTTTAGACGGTTCAAAAATAAGTCTTGATCTATTTTATGATGATTAGAATAATCTTCTAAGTGATAGCCAAATGTTTACTTAAGCAGATACTATAGCGCACTTAGTAAATTATTCTCTTTGTCACTGTACAAACTGAAACAAGTTCAAATCCGAATGAATCCAAAGCAAGTGGATGATTTGTAAAAAATAATTTTTCTATAAATAATATTGTTTCAGGGATAAATTTGGTAAAAAAATGAATATTTATTATTAACTAGTTCGAGTGTCTCGGAAATGACTGAAAATGAGTAAGAGATGTTTTTCGATGGCAAACACTCCTCTTGAGTATCGCCCTTCTTAGTAAAGGGCATATTGTACTATTTGGTAGCACCCAATTCCTTAACATCGTTTTGGAGTTACTCGGCCTATATATATGTTTTCAAAAGGTTTATGAAGTAAAACCTGGGTATTGTGGTCATGAATCCCTTGAAAATGTAGAGTTTTCAAATAAAAAGATATTTTGATTTAAAAGGTGGAATAATGAACGAAGTTTTGATTAGGTTAAATAATAAGGAGATTTAATAAACTTTGTTTATTTTAAACTATGTCTTTAGATTCTAACATATAGGGCGTGAAGAATTATTTGATATTATTAGGTCGGCTAATAGTCATTTTTACCTTAGTAGTGTCTAAGAAAAAGTAAAATCTAGGATGGAGTTTGGATACTAGCATCCTACTCTTCCTTGCTACTTTCTAGAATAATTTGGGTAAAGTGGTTGATTTGGTTGACTTAGTTTCAAAACCCAAATTATTTTTGGCTTGCATCAACAGTTAAAACTAAATAGAATTAAAAATCAATGTTTGTATATACCCTTAGGAGGTAGAGTATATTATATACTTAAGAATTTTAAAATTTGATTCTCATAAAGTATGGTGGGAGGATAGAAAGTAGGTAGATAATAAGAATCGTTGGATCAAAATGTAAGTTGTATGAAGATTATATCTCCTTTTCACATAATTCTCGATCCTATATTCGAGTATGTGACTAGGGTGATTTACACCATTCGGAATAAGCATTTATCACTCGATTTTTGACGGGGAGCATTGGTGAGAGTTCTTACGTAGAATCAAAAGTTATCTATCATAGTTTATGACTATGCAAGGAGAACAGAGGCTTCTAACTGAGAGGTCTGATTGAAGTCCACACTAGGAAGTGGGTGAGCGATACTGGTTCAGGAGTGAAGTTATGTATTCGAGTGAATGATCAAATTAGATTTTACATAATCATGATCTATGTTCATTATACAGATTGATGAATATTTTAGGTGTTTCTAGGAATTAGGGTTGTAGTACAATTTCGGGGACGAAATTCTTTTAAGAGGGAAGTGTGTAACAGTCCGAAATTTTACCGCCTTGATTTGCAAATAGTTGATAAATTTTAAATATTCAAATAATATGTTTTATAATTAAAATATAACTATTTTAAATAATAATAAATTATGGTATTATTAATTTGTAATGACCCATGATTTTGCCACTTTGAAATAGGCTATTTAACTGTATTATATATGATCAACAAATGGATTTTATTAGAAAATAAACCTATTTTAATTATTTAACATTGTCGATAAAATAGTTTTTAAAATTTGTTACCAATATAGATAGTTCAAATAAAAATAGAAAATGTGATCAAAGAACATTTTCCAAAATTTCGACTTTTCCATAATTGAAAGTCGTCGGGAACATTGTGCACACTTGGTGCAACATGCACACACATATTAAAACTAGGTTTGATCACATTTACTAATGTATACACAATAAATAATTAGCGTATACATACACACATGCATGATTTGACCTTTTATATCTGAATGTGTATTATATAACCTAAATTAACCTAAGATATCACACATCCATCACCCACACAACCTAGATTAGTACATGAGAGTAGGGTGGGGGGTGTGGCCATGTTGGTAATGTGTATACTAGGGTATGGAGGAAGGAATGGTAATGTGCTTTCGTGAAAATTTTATTATTTATTTTATACTAAAAATCATTTTATTAAATTACCGCTCTCGTTTTCTATAAATATCTCCTCACTCTCTTTATTTTTCCTTTGTTCGTCTCCTTTATACTTTCAAGTACCCCCACTTCTTCCATTCATGCTTCCATTTCCTTTTCTTAACAGAAAAAGTTAGTTTATTCACTTAACAATCTTGTAAAACTCCTTCATTTCACTTCCAAACCCATTCTCTACTGCACAAGGCCCTATACTCCACTAAATCACCAAGGTCGAGCCTTGTTCTATCCATGGCTATGCATATTGTTCACTAAGCCCAACTTAGCCTTCAAAGGTCCACATTTTCACTTTGTTGAGTTAGGAGAAAATGAGCAAGGTCGAAAGAAAGCTTAGTTTTATTTAGTGAAAGTTTGGTGAGTAAAGTTCGTGTTTTTAAAACTCGAGCTACTTACTTTTTAAAGCTGTAAAATTTATGAGCTAAAATTTTGCTTAAATATATGGTAATGTCATATGTTGTGTATGCATGCATATATGTTGACTTGGGGTTGATTGCTTATGCCGAAGTTTGAGTAGGCGATAAAATTACACCTTGAATGTTGTAAAAGTTGGTTAGTATTTGTGAAGTAATATTGTTGCTTGTTATTGTGCTATAATATTATGATGTGGTATTGTGATTGAATGTTTTATGTGTTGTATGTGGGTTCATGATATAAGGGTAGCGATTCCCTAATCAAAAGCGATGCAGAAATCCATTTTTTGTCAAAAGTTTGATTTTCGTTTCAAAGTGAAAACCTTTCAAGTTTAAAACTTAGATTTTGGTTTTAAAAGTTTATTTTCATATTTTGAAGAAGATGGGTTCAAAGTTAAATTTCTAAAAAAAAATAGAAAAATCAAAATTTCAAGTTTCGAAATTATGGGTCCATATAACGATTGCGTTATACGCGTAGTTCGAAAAATCTAACTATATTTTTAATCTAAACTTGTTTTAACTTAAAATCTTTTGAGAAAATGTTTTCTAACTTTAATTTAGTAATTAGTGAACAATTATGTTTTTACTTAATTATTATCGAATTAATCACTAAATTAATAAAGTTAATTAGTACTTATTATTTGTTAATAATGGTTTTTAAACTTAAATGCTAATCAATTAAGTTAATCATGATTTGTTACACAATTAAAATTAGTTATTATTTAAGATAATTATTTATTAATTACTTTTTTAAAAGGGATTTTATTTTATTAATCTTTGATTAAAGTTAATTATGTTTTATATGGTTAGTTAAGTTTTAATTACCTGTAACAAGATTAATTACTATTTAACAAGGATTTGATTCTCATTTACAAAGGTTTGAAATTATTTTAAATTCTCTTCCAGTTTAAGTAATTGGTCTTATTTTAAATCAAGATATTTCTATGTCATTTATCTTAAGTAACCCCATTCGATTAGGAAAATTATACGACATCTATTAGCAGAACAAAACACTATTTTGCTATTACAATTAACTTGTGCGTTTACTTAAGTTGATTGATTGTTATACGATGATCCCTTATATACCTGTTGTAATGGGATGTCATGGTAGACTGCATAAGTAAAACCAAATTAAAAACAATATTGTGGTCATTAAGCCCCCATTTGATGTTGTAAAGAAAAATATTTCATTTTCTTTTGAAATGGTATCAAAGTTATTGCATTTTGAATAAGATATTTAAAGAATGATTTGACAAGTGGTTTAACTAAAAAAGGTTTTAACTAATGGGAATGGTTTTCCATGTTATAAAAAGAAGTTTTATAAAGAGTTTTGTAAAGAAATTTGAAATTTATAAGGTGTTTTTGAGTAAATGGATTTGAGTTTTTAAGCAAAGAAGATTTCATAAATATGGGAGATTTATAAAATGGATTGCTTATTAAAGGAAGCTAATTTGATTAAGGTCATTTAGGAAGTTGTTTAAACATGGAAGGTTTATAAAGAAATTTTATAAATGATTTTAAATATTTATAAAAGGGTTTTTATAAATGAATTTGGAAGTTTGGAAAGTATTTTTAAATGAATTTTTATTTCAAGCAAAAGAGATTTCATGAATGAAATAGATTTGACTAAAAAGGATTTATCAATATAAATATACAAAGAATTTTGTATCTGGGATTCCCTAAATCGACCTTTTAAAAAAAATTATGGCATGGAACATTCATTCCACACTTCACACCGAGGGAATAATATTTAGGGTTGTCCTTACGTCCAATTTAAACGACATTTGTTTATCCTTTTTAACATGATTTGGAAGTAAGATGTTGTTCGTAAATGTTTTGTGAATATACCTATGTCAAGTATATGAATGTTTTATCTAAAACATACGTTTTTTAAAGAGATTTATCAAATAATGATTTGTCTTGAAGCTTAGCGGTTGCTATGGATAAATAAATCTTAAATGGGATATTTGTTGTTGTTTGTTTGTTTATTTGATATTTAAATAATCGACCATCAAATCTGGACTAGTTTTGACTTAGGAGGTTTGTCGGGTATATTCGAGTTCCTCGATGAGGATTCAATTGCTTTGTGCATACTTCTAAAAAACTGGAATTAAGTTTGTAGGAAAATTAGCGCTTATTTTTGGAGACACCGGTCCCTGGATTTATCCAAACCAATCCAAACTAATAACGAACGATGTTAAATCATATTGAAGTATGCCGTGGAGTTATAATATTCTTCCTGAGGGTTATTCCAAAATGGAAGATAGTAATATGGAACGTTTGTTAAATTCCGAAACAACTTGCGTAGATGAATGCTGGCATTGTATCTCTACTTAGAGGGCTTTGTTTGCATTCCAAGATGATTTGCAGGTATGATAGACGGTAAAGCGTAGCCTTAAGCGCCACTACAAGGAAAATGAAAAAACAGGTTATGAAGCAGAGCTTTATGGTCAGCTACCATTAGGAGCCGCCAACCTATTCTAGATTGTCTATATTCAAGTTGTTTTGCATGCTAACACTATGGTAGTATAAAGTCTCAATGTCAAAAAAGGATGTGTTAATCCAGTTCACCATGTTAAAGGGGCAGCCGGCTCTGTGTAGCAGGGGTACAAGAAGTTCTTGTCAGACTTCATGTGCATTTTCTAAGGGTGTGGCATCAGAAGGAAGTCCCTTACCTTGCCATAGTATGGAATCCATTCTCCAACACGTGCCTTTACGATTTTAGATGTACCCAACTATGTTGAAATATGAGATATATGCATGTCAGCTGTATTAATATTTTGTTTGAAATCACAGACGTTATTATAACATCATTGAATTTGTATACAGATGTTTTGGTTATCGTAAGGTAAAAACCCGTCCATGTTTATATGCGACATGGTCTTATGAGATGCCTTTAATTTAAAGGTTTTTATAAAGTAGAAGACTTATGCTTTACTCGTACCAGACCCATATCTGGCTCAAAGTCTATTTTCCCTTTTCTTAGACTCTTAGACGCACAAATTTGAATGGGCAACCAAGTAGTTCAGGTTTCCCGTAGATTCATTTTGGACAAACTTGGAGCAGGTGGTTTTATTGATAGCTAGTTATTTTTATTATTTTCACTATATTAAATGTACATTGTATCAGTTAGGTAGGAATAGATTGTTAACTGTCCTAGGTTATAATTTGCATAAGACAACTGAAATGTTACATTTTTCAAATGACTTTTGTAATATATTATGTTGAGTAATATATATTTTTCCGTTGCATTGTGATGTTCATAATTGTTTTAGTTTTTGTACTTGAATGATCGACATGCAATACAATGGACGCATTAGTGTTAATTTTCGATGCTCAAAAATCTAGTTCGTTATGAATAAGTGTGCCATTAACAATCGGTAGTATGTTGTTTACTTATGGTTTAGAAATTTTAGTGAACCTCTATTGCTTTTTCTTATGGATATGTGCTTCCTCTACATTTTGACCGAAAGTCAAAATATTCGATATTTTTATCAAAATACTTATTCAATTCTAAGCTTATAAAAGATATGATTGTATCACTACCCGGATCATAATTAAAACCCACAAACTCAATGCCGCTGTGAAGGCCCGTAAATCCGTACCCTTTTGAGTCGACGATAATTCACATCAGTTCAACTTAAATTGAACGGAAATATGAATCTTTAGGGGTAAAGAAGAAAAAGTAGAAGAAGAAACATAAAACAACATCACAGAATCTCACAATCGCAGTGGAGAAAAATATAATATATGATAACTGATTTTTATAAGAAAGAATCTGTAGCAGTACTATATACTTACAATCATCAGAGTACAACAGTGATAGTAACTTGTCATCATATAGTGGAAATATATACTAAGTACGGAGATACGTCTCTGTCATCCAGCTCGCCTCCTGAGCTCTATAACATTCTATCCTGAATCTATAATACTCGGTCTGACTCGAGCATTATAATAAAATAACACATGAGTCAGTCTGGAAAACCAGCGTAGGAAAACACAATCAATTTTGAATTATTAGAGTTATCAAAATCCTTTTAAAAACAAAGGCATCTCATAAGACCATGTCATACATAAACATGATGGGTGTAACAACCCGCATATTTTATGATTGTATATTTACATATTTTATTTAAATATAGCATCGTTAGTCGGAGTAAAGTCCAAAATGCTACTTTTTGCAAACGATCGAATTAGGACTCAAGACCACTTCCATTGAGTCCAGAATGGCGTTTGCGACCCTTTTGAGTATAAACATCGATATGTTTGTAGTTGACTAGAATTTTCCTATTTTTCTATTAGGCTTTGGGTTTGGGTTTCAGCCTACTCACTCATCTAATAACCTAACTTCCTCACCCTTCATTCATTCATTCTATTTTCCTAACACACTCAAGCTAAAGGAAAGAGTAGGGGAAAGAAGGGGAAATTAGAATTCCTAAGCTCTAATTTACTAGGAAATTCAAGATCTAGCACCAAAATCAAAGAGAAGCTTAGGTAAGCATCATTTTTATCTTCTCCATCTTAATCTCTCTTCAATTCTCAGAAATTCCTAAACCCTAACTTAGGAAGAAAAAATTCACTTTTGATATTAGATTGAAGATTCTAGAGGTGTGTTGAAGAGAAATCAACATTTGCTTGTTTTAGAGCTTCTCATTTCTATATTTGGGTTTAAAGGTGAGTTCTTGAACTCACATCTACATCTATAACTTTCTTTGTTGTTAGGTATGAATTCCTAACATCTATTCATGTTCATTTGCTTTTGATTTGAATTGATTTGGTGAATTTTCCAAATTTGGTCTTTTGAAGTCAAAATCTATGAAAATCCTTATATGGATGTTTGGGTGTGTTATTTGGGGTGTATCGAAGAGCCTATAAAGCTGGGTTGTCGCTTGGCGTAAATCCCTAGTCGACGTTGCTCGCTCGATCGCTCCTGAGTCATTTTGGCCATCATGTCCTAGGCAAATTGTTGCCCAGCCCAGGTATCCAAACATCTGAAATTAAGGTTCAGATGTCTGGTTTTGCATTTTGGAGAAAAGAATATACGTTAGAAAAATAAAAATGGCAGAAACAGAATCAGACGTCTGAAACAACCTTTCAGATGTCTAAAACACCTTGTCAGACATCTGGTACCACCTTTTAGACGTTTGATACAACATGCCAGACGTCTGAAGCCACCTTTCAGACATTTGGATGGTTTTTGAATTTCCAGAACCTAAATCCAGACGTCTGGATTGACCCTCAGATGTCTGGAACTGTTCATTTTGTCTATTTTTGCTGTTTTTGAGTGGATTTCCAATTTTTATCGATTTTTGTTGATCCGATTAGTTGTTATCACTTATTATCGACTTTGATGACTTCTTTCTTTGGATTTTTGGAAATATTTGATGGATTCAGTATCGATTTCTTTGGATTTAATTCACGTCTTCATATGTGAATTTTTGGTGATTGATTGTTTCTACAATCATTTCTATGGTTTGTCACTTTAAAATGCAAATGTTTTATGCTAGTAGTAAATATTAAAACCCATTCGTCAAAACGATTTCAACATTTACTTCCAATGTCAAACTCGCTTTTAAAACCGTGTTATAATCTATTAGTATATACAAACCTTTACCTCATTCGTTCGAGAAATCCAATTAAACGACTTAGCAAAATAAGCGGTATGAAATGCTTGCGTTTACTTTGTCGGTTAATTCTTAGACTTGTTCGATTGAAACTCTTGTGATAATTTTCGAGTGGAAATCTATAATTTATTCGTAAATACTTAAGTTAAGCCAGTGGTTATCGGACGTGAAGCTAAACTCATTAATTTACTAGCTTAGTGTAATTCACACTTTTATTGATCAATGGTCATCATTTTATGATTTAGACTAGCAATGTGCGATGTCATTTTGTCCACGTGGGGGATCGTAGCTCGTTTTATTGAGATTCATCTCATTTCTTTTATAGGCTAGCGACCCATGTTCTTTTATGGTGTTCGGTTCATCGGATGTACCTTTATCGTACTACATCGATGTCCCGGCTTTTCGGTTCATTGGACGTACCATTATTGTACTGCGTCGATATTCCGAATTATTTGAGTTTCGATTCATTGGACATACCGTTATTGTACTGCGTCAATGTTCTGAATTATTTGAGCTTCGGTTCATTGGACGTACCGTTATTGTACTGCATCGATGTTCCGAATTATTTGAGTTTCGGTTCATTGGACGTACTGTTATTTTATTGCATCGATGTTCCGAATTTATGGTTAGCGACCCATTTGTGATGCATGTGTTGGTGAGTTTTCATGCTCCCGTTTGTGATAGGCCTCCCCCTTTGTGTTTTTTGGGTTTCTAATTGACGACTTCTGGAATTTTTGTTTCACCAATTTTGTGATTTATATTGATAAGCTGTGTCAATATTTAAGTTTGGTGAATAAAATAAAGAATATGACATTCTTTTTGGTGTTTGAGATTCTTGAGATATTGTATGATTTTTGCTGTTGTTAAATGTATACTTGTCACAATATGACATTATTGATATCATATATTTTTATCATATCTCTTATTCTATGTCATTTTATATGATAATTATAGCTAGACTGATCCATTTATTATTTTCTTTTTAAATAATACTCGGGTTAGACCGAGGTATTTCAGATGCTTTGACTTGACTTCTTATCTGGGACTGTCATCTGACTTTTGGCTAACTACTTAGCTTAGTCGTTTTTGTTGTATGCATTTGAGATAGAGGCTCATTGATTTATACATATTTTTTTGTCTAGCACTTCTACCTATTCTTTTGTGATGTAGTGGATCTTACTTGACCACTAATTTGATTTACACTTTTATGTGATATATTCATATCTATTTCCGCCTTAGCGATATGAATATCTGTGACTGATTTGTGTTATGCTTATTTTATATTTGTTTTAGAAGATCACTTAGCCACTATGTAGTACCTTTGAGTTTGTACTTATGTGTCAGATTTCCTCTTGAGATGAAATGCATGTAATATTATCTGGCATATCGGTACTCGCAAAAAGCAATTACATAGATGGTCGCTCCTCAACAGCTTTATTCTTCGTGCTAGTCGATGGCATTACCTTGTAGTGTCCTTGGCTAGCGTGAGTATAGAGGTGGGGCGTCACAACAGGTTTTTCTCCCTTACGATAACCAAAACAATTTTTAACAAAATCATATGATATTATAATAGTGTCCATGGAAAGTAAATAGAAAACAGCTGAAATGCTTGCATCTTACGTTTCAGCATAATTTGGCACAATCAAAACCGTACGGTGCTTATCGAAGAATGGATTCCATACAATGACTAGGCCACTGGGTTACCGCCCATTACAGTACACCTCTAGAACAATGTACCGAGGACCACGCTGGGATCCCTTGCTGCACAAGACCGACCTACCCCTAACCTTGATAAAACGAATATGTTATCACCTCGGGTATTCCTACCCTTACCATCGAGCTCCTTCTTTCATGCATAACCATATCCCTAATATATAGGTTTCCGGGACATCTAAAAAAGTGATAACATACCCTAATTGGGTGCGACCAACTTTGCCTTGTTGCATCTCCCCTTTTTAGTCATTCCCGATTGATGAGGTTTGAGGCTAAGCGTTACCTCTTCAAGAAACAATTCTACTTAGAACACTCATCGTCCTCCAATGACGATGTTCTGATAGCATTCATCCATACAAGTTGTCCTAGGTCTGGACAAACCGAATCACCGTCTTTATCATATTCATGGTATTCATTCACAATGTTCAACCAGATCGAAGTGTTTTTCAAATAGTTAAATCCGATCCCGGTCTCTTTGAAACGATTAACGAAATTGGCCAATATTGATAGTCGGTTATTTAACTATCAATAAAACGTCCATAAGCTGACACCGGGCCTTATTATACATTTTTCGCTAAAATATATATTTTCAATATATCTTTATAAGATATATCGATTCCTTCCAACATTTGAAATCAATTTCAAATACTTAAATCCGTAACCGGATATTTCCAAACCATCGCAACACTTAGAAATATTTCCAAATTTCCATTTTTATACTTAGGAAAATATAACAAGACTTATGTTCCAAATCTTTCAAACATCAACACTTAAAGAGAATATATCATAACTTATCTCATAAGTTTCGGAATCACTAATAAATTCTTTTTTTTCTAATTTCCAAACCCAGTATACTTATTTATAACCCCATTCAACAATTTATAACTTCTTTTATAAATTCAGATTTCATTTCCAATTCCCATATTTATACATTTTGAAATTTCATTTCCTCCAAATCTCTTTATAAAATTCCTTCTCTCAAAACATATCCATTTAAAGCCCCATTTACGCATCTCGAGAGAATTTATAAACAAAAAATTTCAATCACTTCAAAACTCTATATATAAATAAAATAAGTATTTTAAAGACTAATATTTTATTTTTAAAACATATTAAAGTAATTATTTAAATATTGAAAACACTTTTATAAACAATATTAACTCATTTTTAGATAAACATATAAATTTTCAAAGCTGATTTTAAAAGTTAGAATTTACTAAAATATACACTTAATTATTTGAAAATCTACTTATCAAAGTATCTCAGTCCTATCTAGTTTAAAATTTCATAGTTTTAAAAATAAAATTTTCCTTTTAAAAACGAACTTAACCAATTAAATTTATTAATTCTTCTCGAATCACATCATATCCTTCCATTCAGATCTCCTTAACCATTTTCACTTTCAAAAATAGTACCGCTATTTTTCTCACCGTATTTCCATATTCTAATATAAATTCTTCCTGTAAATTTATATTTTCAACCTACCATCTGATATCGATTTCCCTTATTTATAACATTGTTTTTAACCTTTATATCTCTTTTGAGTTTCACTTTTCATAAAACTAATCTCGTTTATAAAATTCCATTTTTATAAATCCATTACTTTACCAATTCCATTTATAACTTCAAATATATTTTAAATATCGAATTCAAATCTTTTTATATTTTCGGAATATCATTTATAAATTCTCTTGTATAATTTGTTAAATCTCCATTTAATAATTCACAAGAGTTAAGTATAACCAAAAATAAAAATATTTTTCTAACTCAATTTCTTTAAAATAACCCCATTCCGATATAAATATTTTTATATCAAAAATTAACTTTTACTCCTTCAATTTGAAAAATATATTTATGGTATTTAAAATACCAAAATGCAGGCCATTGCTACAATAGCATCCAAAAATTCTGATCACTACAATAATCTATAGTAGATTATTCTACACAAACCATATTTCACAATACATGTAATTAAATTCAGCATTTTGAGGAATCTAGTTGGATCCCTCCAACCTATTTCCCTGCATCCACAAATGTTAATACACCATAAAAATTCCAATCCCACTTTGAGGGGGACTTCACGGTATATAGGGTCATCCGCTATTATGCCGGGATCCATAGGATCTTATCCGCTATAACGTGCGGGAGTATCACTCCAAATACTAATATATATAATATTATATATATTATTCCATATTCTAATGATAGTATTATATCAATTCATCCAATCAACCAATCAATAAATTTTAACTCTTATAAATTAAACCAGCAACCAAATCAAGTGAGATTTACTCATCTTGATTTTAATTTTGCTGACCATTCCAAATTTATTTTATTGTGTAGATTCCACAGCTATGAACCAACTCGGCTTGTTTTTATAATTTTTTTAGACCTCGTATAAAAGTTATACAATTTCATACGCATTCTATTTAATCAAAAACAATAAATTACTAATTAATAAATTAAATTAACTAATTATAAAGGTTAATTACCTTCATTTAAGAAAATCTATTTGCCTTAAACCCTTCTCCTCGGACTTAAACAACGCGACCTTCATTAACAAGCTGCACCTTCTCGTGGCCATCAGAGATCACCTCGACTATGCCTAACATGCCACAGGCCCACCCTAGCTCGCGCTACCCAGTCCTCACGCCTGCAGCCTCGTGCCATCTCCTCTTATTGAGAAATTCCTTAAACCTAACACGACATCCCATGCCTTCATCAACGCGCTCACACGCTCCATACATCGAAACCTACAACATCATACAGGTCTTCGAAATCCTTCCCAAAGAATTTCTCCACCCTCTCCACATCGGAGGCTATCCTACTTCACTAGAGCTTAGCCTAATCCCCTTGTCTCCTTTGCCAGAGGTCCTGTCTCCCAATCCCTCGCTAGTTGCCAGAGCCTTGCCTCGATCCTTTGCGACTTCGAGCATGAGTCTCCAACGCGTGTCTACCCCCGATCGCAACTTCATACTTTTAAAATCTCCAAAATGCGATCAACATCCCAAGATACCACCGCTATCGATGACAACTCAAAGCCCTAACAGTCGCCGCTTCCACTTTCGCATACGCTCACGCACGCAATGCTCCATCAATCGCGCCTCCGCCATTGCGCGATTTTAGTTACTTTTTTCTCCTGTTGTTGTTTTGAAATGAAGGGGAGGGAACATGATTTGATAGGAGGGGAGACGTCTTGAACACGGTAGGGCTGAAAAGAAAGGAAACGACTTGAATAACTTTTCCAATTATAATATTATTTAATTATAAAATATCTCATTTAATAAAACTGAAAATTCCAAGCTCCTATAAGGGCATGCCGATAGGCGTTAATAATGTCATACCCAATTCCAAACGCAATGGACAAAATTTCGGGTCCTAATTTGATCGTATGGAGGAGATAGCTTTTTGGACCTAATTATTATATTAAATTTCGATATAATTTCCAACGCGTTTCTATTCCGTAAGATCAAATGATAACTCCAAATACTATGAAATTTAAAATAGAATAATAATACACTATTACGGATTCAATGGAAATGATTTCGTTGGATTCCGAGACTATGTCACAGATCGCTATTTTAACGTGTCGACTAAATCGATGATTTCAAAAAAAAATCTGAAATCTTTTGAAATTTCAATTTTTAAAAACTTTCTAACTTAATTATAATTCCAAATCTAATATTTAAATACATTTAAATATTCACAATTAACCGTCGAAAAATCTGGGTCGTTACTTTTCTTCCCCCATAAAAGAATTTTGTCCCCAAAATTGTTAAGGTAGGAAAAATGCTCCAAATCAATTAACTTTTCCAAAACCCACTTTGTGAAAATTCGATATTCGCTTTTCTAATCTTTTAGTTTCACCCAAAACACTTAATTTTCAATTTTAATTCGAAAATCATTTATTCCAATTATAATTCGAAAACTAATTGTCGTTAATAAAAAATTTCCCAAAATGTTCAAAATTTTCCTATCACCCTAAATTTCTGAATTTTTTTCGCAGTCTCCTTTGCACAGAGAACCTTCTACAATATGACAAGAGAGATAAATATATATACATACATACATACATACATACATATATATATATATATATATATATATATATATATATATATATATATATATATATATATATTGACCCACGTAGTCGGAAAACAAAATATACGTAATAACCCACATTTTTGGACGGTTCAAATCGACAATAAACCACACATGTCTGATTCAAACCATTCAAAAGGGAGGATTATTAATGGAGCAAATAAGAAAAAAAAGAAAACAAAAAGCAGAATCTTGCAGCGAAATGACAAATTATAATAATCAAATAAACAATTCATGAAACTATTTTACAAATAACATTTGATTATACTTTTACAATTCAATTCAGAGTTATACATATGTAATGACCCAGAATTTCTATTAATTAAAATTTGTATATTTAATTGAATTTAAATATTAACAAGTAAAATTTGTAAGTCGAATAAATTTTATTTCAAATATCTGGATTGAATTGGATAATTAAATCGATATTTTAATATTTCAAATTACAGAAATAATTGGAAATTGGGTTTAATTTGATTGAAAATGATTTGTAAAATTTTATTTTATCATATTGGAGTTAGAATGATGTTATAGAACTTTTAAAATCGAATTAAAAATTAATTTGTGAAAATTGAATATTTTAATATTTAATTGACGAGTTAAAATAGCCATTTTTCAAACAGTCTCGGATTTCGACGAAACTAGTTTCATCGGATCCGTAATGTGATATTATTTTATGGTTTCAAATTTCGTATCAATCGGATTTATCGTTTGTTCAGGGCGAGCCAAAACGCATAGAAAATCGTTTAATCGGTTTAATTTAAATTTGATCGTTTATTGCTATAACTCGCACAAATGATCGAATTAGCCTCCGAAACCTATTCCATTATGTCTGGAACGCGGGTTAAACCCTAGAAACGTCGGTCACCGCGCGTAAATCGGAGTTCGGAAAACCCGGGATGAATAGTGTTTCAATATTTTTCTATAAAAGCACGATTTTATTCTCATTTGCAAACAAGAAAACAAACCCTAGGGTTTTAAAACAGCGGCCGCCACTTTCAAATTCAAAGGCCAGAAATCTATCTCCTTCCTCCCTCATTTTCTTAAAATTCGTTGATAATTACAAGAAACGTTCAACATGAAAGTTGTAGAGCACTCTGAGTTCTACATATCCAACGGTGATGATGGATTTTAATCAAGTGGTTTGATGGCAGAATGAGCTCTAACCCGGCATGTTCGCACACGTTTTTCTCAACCACGGGGGGACTGAGCTCGACGTGGTTGCAGGTGGTGGTGGTGGAGTTTGTGATGGCGCATGGAATGGTGTAATCTGATCGTGGTGGAAGTGCTTGTAGAGGTCGCGTGATTTAGGGTTTGTGGCGGCAAGATGGGTTCGGTCGTGATTTTCGTTTCCTGGAGGAAAAAGAAATGTGTGAGAGGAAGAAGCAGTTACACGGCCTGGATCTGGTATCTCAGATTTGAACGGCCTGATTTGTTTCCGGGTATAAAAATTAAAACAAATTTGTAAATAAATTATATTTAAAATTATATGATCTTTAAACTATCATAACTTTGTCGTATGAGGTCGAAAAATTACGAAACAAGTTGCGTTGGAACCGTATTGTCGAACACTACGCTATGGAATTGGATTGGAGTCATTTGGAGCTAGTGAGAATTTTGGGTAAAATTAAACGCTTGTTTAATTTTATTCGAAATAAAACGCGGAAACTAAATTGGAATCGAGGTGAGAACTTCTCACTCAATCGAATTGTTTCGATTTAAATTTTAAATAGTTAGATTTAAAATTGCTTGATTGTATGTTTGAATGTTGATTATTATCTGTTGATGATTGAAATAGACATTATGCGCCGTTAGTAAGCGGAGGTTATTTATTAAAAACATATACCGCGATAATTCCAACTTGTATGGAACTAGTATTATATATGTACTTGGAGTTGATTTTCCCGCATTATATAGCGGATGAGACCCTATTGCGTCGCATAATAGCGGATAATATTTTATAAATCCTATATACCGTGATAATTCCGTACTGGAACGGAATTGGTATTGTACTAATGTTTGTGGATGCAGGGAAACAGGTTGGAGGGATCCAACTAGATTCCTCACTAGTATTTATTTAATTACAGATATTGTGATATTTGTTGATTATCATATCGATATATGATATTTGGATGTCGTGATTGACTATTTGGTGTTGTTGCATCATCGGATCCATTTTTGAAGTTTAAAAATAACGATTTTGATTTTAAAAGGATTTTTAAAAAAAGTGATTTCGAAAGTATACGTTTTATTAAATTTTGAATTATTAAAATAAATAAACGTTATATTTTTATTTTCATAAAAGTTATGATTTTTGGGAAAATAATACTTAAGTATGATTTTGAAGTATATAAGCTTTAAATAACGTTTTGTAAATTATTAAAAGGGTTGGTTTATTTAAATTGAGATTTTTGAATTATTATGAACGGTTTATATAAAAGATTTCTAAAATTAATATTTATAAATTAAAAATATAGGAATTATAAAACGAGTTTTATAAGTGTTAAAAAGAAGTATAAGTGGATTTCATAAGTGAATGAAATCTATAGATTTATAAATTGTGAAATTTTAAAATAAGTAGATTTCGTAAAATAAAAGATTATAAGTAATTAACTTATAAATTAGATTTTTGGTATAAAATTGAGTTAAAAATTAAATTGGTAAATAAAAGTGATTTTTATAAGTTGAAGTTTTTATGAAATGAATATATATATATATGTGTGTGTGTGAATTTATAAACGTTGTTTATAAATCCGAAATCAATTGAATTTGGTGAAATAAACATAGAAGTTTATTAAAGGGGATATATTCGCGATTTTTATAGCGAATTATCTTTTGTATAATATGTGTCATAATAAAGAGTTTGGATCGGGAGTAATATTCATGATTTTCGACAGTGAATATATTAATTAAGTAAAATGGGTATGTTTTGGGAAAGTGACATTAAAAATGAAGCTAATTGTTTTAACGATGTTTTAAAACGTGTTAAATATCGAAACCATAGATTTCAACATTCATTGTTGAAATAGACGTTTTCGAGAAATAAGGAAATAGTGGACTATAACACTGTTGTTATAGTAAATGATTTCCGAAAGGAAATGTTTTATATAGTATTGGGATTTATATATCTATCTTAATTTTGAATCCCTATACTAGTGATTTTGGGTCGTCGTAACGATGTTTTGCGCAACATTCGTTTTGGCCCAAATAAATGTGTTTGAAAGAACGTTTTCTTTAAAGAATGAAATATATACTTAATTTCAATTTAAGTATATTGAATATTTTCCAAGTGTTGAAAATAAATGGATTTGTGAGTTTCTTATTATTAAATAAGTATGGAAATGTTTTCCAATATGAACTGAATATTTTGAGATTTTATCTTTTAAAGATAAATTAAAAATGAATATTAGAAATCGATTTGAAAATCGTATATTCATAGATATTTTGGGATTGTAAATTCACTATGGAATTTACAAAAGAAAGGGAAATTTGTTTAAAAATAAACGTTGATTTATTTTTGAAGTGTGAGAATAAATTTACGGATTTGGAACGTAAATATAAAGTAAATCGGTAAGGATTTATTTAATTGGTTTAAATGAACCATGTTGAAATGAAAGTATTTCCGCGTAAGGAAAATGATTGTAATTTGTTTTCAAAAGTGGTAAGGTGAAAAGTGATTTGAAAATTTGTTTTCAAATGTTGAAGTGTGGAAATTATATATCTTGTAAAGATATTTTTGGAAAGTAAATAATTTAGGAAATTATTTGGAATCTGGTGATGTTGAACACACCTATTGATAGTTAAATAACCGACTATCAATATTTACCTTTAAATAGGTATTTGTTGTGATTTGCTTGAATTTGAATGCCACACTTATTTTCAAAATAAGCGCTCACTATTCGGGTTAGCCGAGAAAGGACCTTGGGGTCGTATAACCCATTCCGAATATGTGATACGTCGTTATAGATTGCATTTGATGACCGGTGTTGAAGACCAGATATTTGTGAAAACGAAAGGATTACCGTCGAATGTTTCTGCATCGGCCGATCTCCGATATAGAAATTTATTACCCTTTGTGATGGGAAGTCCGGTCGTGATTAGTGAATATCCGGATTGCAAGGACTTCTTTGTAAGTGCCTTCGGTTCCATTCGATCCTGGAATGGACTTGTATGGATGTGTGTCTGACGTTACAATTTAAGACGTAAAGCTGGTTTCTATCAAATATATTACCATTGGTGGCAGAGAATTTATTCTTTTAGCTTAACACCCTTAGAGGTTATGTAGTTGATGGTTACTAGTGATACATTGCCAAATTGGTAATGTGGCATACGAAGTGCTGTTGAGAATTTGATGATCAAAGCACAGCTTTTATATAAAGCGTGGCTTTGTGGACGAGACTTCGTCGGACCTCACTCCCCGAAAATGGTCAAAACAGGAAGGATGCAGCAAGGTTATTAGGGGGCAGCGCCCCTTTAGTGTATGTCAATCCTTCTGGATAGAGGTGGTATCATGGTATGGAGCCCAGATATTTAACCTATGTTGTTGTTGCAAATTTATTGCTTTGTGGGTGTTGGAAATCGGGGATCCTCGGATATAGATCGGTTACGATCGGGGAATGACATATTCGTGTCAGTAGTTACCTAGTTTGAAAGGTAACCCGGCCTTGTGTTGGCAGAGATCCGGTTAGGTTCTCGGGTCAACTTTCCAGAGGCGTACCCATGTGGCAATGGGAAGTTCCTTGGCCTGACCATTTGTTGGAAATCCAAAGAAACAATACGATCTTGTACGGTTTTAGTTGTAGAACCTATCATTCACTTATGGTGGTCACCACTGTTTGGATGGTAGCTATAGTAGACATAAGTGCGGAATGCCTATGCTGGCTAAGATTTATATCTTTAGTTTCGAAATGTTTTCTACACTATGCACTAGTAATAATATCAAATGTTTCTTTTTAATGCGTATCAAGCATCTTTGACTATCATAAGGAGAAATCTCCTCCGATTCTGCGTTTGCATTGTGTGTGTGTGCGGGAGGCCTTATGGTAGTCTCATTTTCTAAAAAGCACTGCGAATCTATTTTAAAATATTCCTCTACTTTGTTTTAAAAATAAACTGTTTTAGTTCTCACACCAGTCACATGACTGACTCGGAGTTTATTATTTTCCTTCCTAAACTCTGGGTGCCTACCAATTTCCACACGGGCAGTCTAGAGTTAGGTTATCAGGATATTCTGGAATTCAGGAGTTGATGGAGGCAAGCTGGATGGCATGGCGTATTACTAGTATATAGTATTTCTTTTCCGCTGTTTGTTGTTGTCTGTTTTTTGTTTGTTGTTGTACATTCTGATGATGTAATGTAATGTAATGTAATATGATGTAATGTAATAACTAATACAGTTATTTGTTTAAAGATTATTCATTTATCTATTATATGTTGTTCCGCTGTGATTGTGAGATTCTGATATTGTTCTGTTGTTTCTTTCTGTTCTTCTTCTATCTTTTTCTCTCTTCTTCTACCCCTTTCTTCTTCTTAAACCCTAATAGTTCGTATTTCCATTCATCTTGAGTTAATCGACGGAGATTAGTGTCTACTCAAGGGGTACGGAAAAGCGGACTATTACAACATACATCAAAAATAAACAAGTAGTGCAGCGGAGCATAGAATGCAGTGGAATAATAAATAGCAATAATATACCGAATCTTCGTCTTTGTCCTTCAGAAAATAATCTTCAACACATTGAAAAGCTCAGATTGACCCGAGCGTAATGAAAAGACTGAACACTAGAGTCAGAACTAAAAGATCTTATGTAAATCAAATAAAAACAAGTAAAGTAGAAATATTAGTGCAATGGTTTTCTAACGACCCTGACTCGACCTTTGAAAATCGGCACCAAATACATCACCCGTATTCGAATGGCGCAGATTCAAACATCTGGTTCGCCGGAGCTTATAACACATTAAGTACAACAACACAGCGGAAAAAGAAATGAATGATATATAACATTTGCTACAACAACTGATACAATGAATATTGGGGGCATTTCACCAGGAGGACAAACTTTGCAGTCCAGTTAGTTTCTAGGACACATATTCAAAGAAATTACTTTCAAGGCCAAAGTCAGCAGAATAATTACTTTCAAGGACAAAGTCAGCAGTTCAATTACTTTTAAGGACATAATTTCAAGGGTTTTTAGGCCCTATAAACTAATTATTTTGTGTTTTGTCCTTGAACATAATTATTTCAGTTGTGTGTCCTAAAAACTAATTCCACTTGCTAAAGAGGCCCTTGTGGCAAATTTCCACATGAATATTAATATATCAAAGATACAAGATAACAGCGGAAAGAACAGCAGCAGAAAGATATCTTCAACGCCTAGTAAGAGAGAAAGAAAATTTTACAATACTGCAACTCCATAACCAAAGCTCTAAAAATCTCCAAGCTATAAGCTCGAACCACCATCAAGCTGAATTAAGCAAGTCCGGTCCGGAATGCGATCCCTAAAATCTAAAGACTTCAAAGAATCTCCAAACAGAAAGCTAAAGGCTACCGAATCTACATCTACTAGCCGATTACATGAAAATCATGACTCTATGCTGCCATGTGGAAAATTGTATGCACCTAGATTTTAGAAAGGGAATAATAAACTCTAAGTCAGTCATGGGACTGGTGTGAGCAAACAGACACATTTGTTTGAAAACAAAAATAGCAAAAGCATTTAAAATTGAAATCCGCTATGCTTTTTGGAAAATGAAACTACCATAAGGCCTCCCGCCACACACACACAATGCAAACGCACAGTTGGAGGAGATTTCTCCTTATGATAGTCAAACAAGCTTGATACGCGAAAACCCATTGATATTATAATTAGTGCATAGGTGCGGAAAACATTTCGAAAATATAATATTAATCTTAGCCAGCATACAACCATTATTGTATACCTACTATAGCCACCAATTAAACGGCGGGTCACCACCATAAGTAAATGGCAGGTTACACAACTAAAACCGTACAAGGCTCGTATTGTTTCTTTGGATTTCCAACAAATGGTCAGGCTATGGAACTTCCTATGCCACATGGGAACGCCTCTGGAGGGACGCCCTAAGAACTTAACCAGCTCTCTACCAACACAAAGCCGGGTTACCTCTGTAACTAGGTAACTACTACACGAGTATGCCATACCCCGGTCGTTACCGACCTTTATCCGAGGGCCGTCAACACCAATAACCACAAAGCAATAGATTTGCAGCTACCACATAGGTTAAATATCTGGGCTCCATACCATGATACCACCTATTTCCAGAAGGAAATGGACATACCCTAAAGGATGGACCCTCATAACGTTGCCACATTCTTCCTGTTTCGACAATTTCTAGGTTGTAAGGTCCGACGAGGTCACGTCCACAAAGTTACGCTTTTCTTAAAAGCCATGCTTCAATCAACAAATGATCAGCAGCAGTTCGTATGCCACATTACCAAATTGGAAATGTGTTACTAGTGGCATCAACTACATAACATCTGAGCTCGTACGTCTTAGAGAAGGGTGTTAAGCTAAGAAAATAAATTCTCCGCCACCAAATAGAAATGTATTTGATAGAAACCAGTTTTACATCTCAAAGTGTAATGTCAGACACACATCCATGCAAATCTGTTTCGAGTTCGAATAGAACCGAAGGCAGTTCAAAAGAAGCCCTTGCAATCCAGGTATTCACAATCCCGATCGGACTCCCCATCACATATGGAGATCTTTATACCGGCGCGACTCTGTGCAGAGACATTTGACGAGTAATCCTTTCGTTCTCGAAAATAACTGGTCTTGACCACCGGTCTTCAAATGCTACACATTACGTCGTATCATTATCTGAAATGGTTTTATGACACAAAGTCTTCTCCTGGCTAAACCAAATGATGAGCGCTTAATTTTAAAAGCATATGGATACATGGGATCTTAGTTAAGTCACAACCTTTAGCCCAAAACCTTTCCTTCAAATGGTTTAACAAAATTCGACTTTTAATCTTTTAAACTAAAAGATTCACCCTTATAAAATCCACTTCAATTTGAAACCAAGGTTCAACAATCTTTCACAAAGATTTATTCATAGTTTTCAGAACAATTCCATTTCTACTTGAAATCTTTTCAACAAAAACCGAAAGTTCTTTCATTATATGAAAGCCATTATCGAAACAAATACTTTTCGTTTCAAAAAAATCCGATCAAGTATACACAAACTATAGCCTTTAAAAGTATAATTCCATAAAATCAGTGAACTGCCGTATCATCGGCAAGTTCTATTTGAATTAAATTTAATTTCCCAAAATAAGTTATTTAAAATAGTTTGAAATCCACATATTTATATTATATAAACCTTTCAAACCATAAATTCCAAAACAATTTAAAAACTTGAACAAGATATATATTATATTCAACTTAACTTTAATTTCAAACTTCCTTTTCAAAGTCTTTCCATATTTAACACAATTCCATTTCCAGACCATTTTGGACTCAAAAATCAATTTTGAAACCATTTTGAATAAAATAATATTACATTCAAAATGTCTGTGACTTAACCGATTTCCCATGAAATCCATATTTGTGTGTGTGGGGTAGTCCAAGGGTTTTATACAATAGTGCAATATCATCAATCATCACAGTCCAAACGCAGCAATATTGATAAGCGGTATAATCCTATAACGTTTATCTTCATTCACAGATTCAAAGATAAATAAGATAAATTCATCACAGCTTAAATCAAAACAATCCATATCACAAAGTATCACACATCAGGGATATCAAACAATTCAAAGCATTCCACACAATCCAATCATCCATAAGTAAGGTTAATTAATCACCTGATTAATTGAAACCAGATTAATCATTAGTCCTAGATAATTAACATTAATTAAAAACCTTTAATTAATTATCCTTTAATCATTTATTAATTAACCTTAGTTAATAAATTAATCAATCCTTTAGTTATTAACGAATCAACCTTAATCACAAAATAATTAACCTTTAATTATTTAATTATCTTTTAATTAATTTTTCTTCATTAATTAATTAACCCCTAATTAATTATCCTTAATTAATTACAATAAATGATTATCCCTAATCACTCCCATTAGTTAATCTTTAATTAATTAATTATCCTCAAATTAATTAGCCTATTTAATTAATCACACAAATTAATTATCTTTAATTAATTATCCTTTAATCACTTGATTAATCAACTTTAATCATCTATTAATTACCTTTAATTAAGTAATTACCTTTAAGTAATTAAATATCTTTAATTACTTGTCATTAATTAAACTTTACTTAATTAATCATCCTTAAATGTAATTACACAAAGTAATTATCCCTTAATTACTTTAAGTAATAATCTTTTATTGATTATATTAAGTAATTAACTTAATTAATTTCATTAAGTGATCATCTTTTAATTTATAAATTAACTCTCAACCAATTAATTAATCTTTCATTAATACTTAATCAAGCTTTGATTTAGTAGTTATCATTAAAATTAAAATTTATGATCCATAAATAGAATAATTGAAATTGATTTGTTATTAACATACAAATTCATTTGAAATCTTTTAGGTTGACTAAACTTTAATCACTTCCTAACCCATCATGAAATCATATTAGAAAAATTTAGGAATCAATTATGTAACTACAATATATAATTTACTTTAAAACAAAACAATTTAAACATTTAATTTTATCTTTGAAACTTGCTAAAAAACTTGTTTAAGAAATTTAATAAATGCGTAAATTATTTCATCACATTTTTCAAAATTACTTGTTAATTAAGTTAATTAACTAATATATATATATATATATATAATCATTTAATATTTTTAAACCCTTTAATTTATCCTTCTAAAAAAATTAATCTTTAAAACTTTAACATTTTAAATCATCAAAGTTAAAGAAATCCGAGCCAAAGAAAACCCTAAGTCGATTTCATGTTTTACCCGAGCATTCCTCGAGAAAACTCGCCTGCCAATATTGTTCGAGACCAACCCATAGCTACTTTGAGTCCTTCTCTAGAATAACCCATCTTCCCCAAATACTATAGCAAACCAGACACACGTGTATACGCGTGCACATTTACGACCAGACGACGATGTTCTGACCATCGATACCACCACCATCACGTCGGCGACAACTATCCCGACCCAGACGACCACCCAGCTCTGACTCATCGCGTCGGAAATCAAAATGAGCCACTCGACTCAAAACTGGAACGACATAGTTCGTCCAAAACCACCTTGCCTCGCTATTCCCGACCACCATAAAACTTGTCCATCCACCCGAAGCTGCTCCACGACACAACTCATTGATTCAGCCACCTATGATGGGTTCCGATCCACCCACAACATTACACGAGCTCGAGGAACGACATTAATCAAACTGGGTTCTTAAACCCTAAATCAACGTCGATCAGCCACCATGTCCACAAAAAAATTCATCCCTTATTTTTGCGACGATCTCCAATACACAAGCTACCTTCAATGTAAATCTCGATGCTCATCATTTCCCCGATCAACAGAAATCGACGAACTAATGGTTTCTGTTCATCTCGCGATATCTCGACAACCACGAATCTAAAAACCTTTGAAACTATAATTAAAAATCATCATTTTCGAATACTCCTCAGATTACATAATCAAAACGAAGAATTTAGACATTCAAATTTCTATCTATAATTAATTTCCACTGTTCTTTATTGTTTTTAAAATATTACACAAAATATTCATTTGAAATTATTTTTAAAAATAAGATGTGATTGATACTAGCACATTTTGTTTGAAGATCAAATCCTAAAACAGATTGTGGAGTGAGATTTTGAATTTTAAAACTTAACCTATGCCTATAAAACTGTGAACAGAGGTATGTACAGACATGCACACACACAAACTACATATATAAACATATATACAACAAACGCACATCCATGCAAACAATTCTTTTTACCATTTTACTTCACAGAATCATAGTAAAACATAGATTCAAACTAAAATAGGTTAGTTTGCTCACCTGTTTGCACATAATAGAGAAATAGAGGTTGTATTTTTCTATTATATCTGGAAGTTTTGCTTGAGTCCGAAAACTTGTTGAATTGGATTTGCTTTATGCTTTGCTTTTCAGGCTTCCAGGTTTAAGATGTTTTGATGTTGAATTTGTTGCTTCAAGATTTTGGGCTTGAACTTCCAGGCTTTTGAAAACTATGAAAAAAAAATCTTTGTTTCAATTTCAAAGCTTCCTGGTTTTGAAATTGTAGTCCAATTTGCTTGCTTGATCTTCTCTTTGGTTTGTAGTTTTTGATTTTCTGGTTTTAATCGTCTTTTCTGGTTCGCTTCAGAATTGAACTGATCTGTTGTATTTCTTAAGTTTTGTTTTAGGTTTTTTGATTTGAAGAATATGAAAGAAAATGAAAGTATATGTGTATGTGTTTATATAACCTTACTCATCCCTTTTTTTATTTATTTAAAATGAAAAGAAAATTTGTAAATATGTGACACTTGTTTAATGTTTATGGCAATTTACTCACAAATGTCAATTTGCATTATAAATCACTTACACTTGTTAATCTTCCCATTAAAATGTTTACACATGTTTATTTTATATTATAAAGTGTTTATATTTGTAAATTACATATATGAATAAGATTTTTATATAATAAATATATTAGTTTATATTTAGTTATATATTTTGATATCCTATTTTCAATTTTTATAATTACTTTTCCTTTTTAAATATTTTATTCAAATCTTATTAATTTTCAGAAGATATGTATAAAATTTTAACTTTATACTTATTACTTTCAAAAGATAAATACATATTAAAACTTCATATTCATTCTTGTTTTTAAAATTTTAAATTCAAGCCATTATATTAAATTTAAATCATAACTTTCATATCAATATATATACCTAAAAACAATTTTATTAACTTTTAAAATATAACGTATTAAAATTCAATTATTTATTTTAGAAAAATTTAAATTCAAATTTCAAATTAAAATCCATTTATATAAATAAAAGATACATATCTCGTTTAATTTAAAAAATTCAAATTTATTCACAATTTAATAAAATTTTTGTATTAATTACCAAATTAAGTCTGGCCTAAAAATGGGAATGTTACAAATTTCCCTCCTTAAGAAAATTTCGTCCCCAAAATTTGCTAGTCAAGGAGGCAACAATGAAAAAATAAAGCAATGTTTTAACAGATCAAACTGATATTAATTTTACATTTGGCTTACCAAATCAGAATATTATCAACAAATATGAGAACGAAATCATTTGATATTTTATGATATACTCGGGTCATCCGATCTAAGAAATATGCAGGGGCATTGGTTAGTCAGAAGGATAACTAACCATTCGTAGAATATACCGGAACCTCAAAGAAAAGTCAAACGGATATAATTCAATTTAACTTCATATTTCATTAACCAATTATTTCTAAATGAAATTTCAATTTCATTGAAGTTAAGAATGAAAAACTGATGGGAAACTGACAAAGAGAATACGAAGTAGGAACTGATTCGCAGGGCTACCACAACACCAAAGCTTCTCCTTGGAGCTGCCATAAAGCAATCAGAGAATTGAAATTGGATGATGAACAAAAGAAATTGAGGAGAAAAATTGTTCCTTGTTGTTGTAGGGTATTGACCATTTGTAGTGGTACTCCCCTGTCCCTTACCCTGTCCTCTTCTTGCACTCATACTCACTATCAGTGAATAGTGAGAGAATATACTGAGGCATACAGACAGATATTATAGGGATATACTCATTCTAGGGCATTTTAATCCTTATCTCTAATGAGTTACCTAATGTTTTAAACTCCTGAGCTAAAGTTCTTACTCAACCTTCAGCTCTGATACCAAATCTGACGACCCAGATTCGACCTTCGAAAATCGACACCAAATACATCACCCATATTCGAATGCCGCAGATTCAAATGTCGAATCTAGTTCATCGAAGCTTATAACACATTAAGTACAACAACACAACAGAAAAAGAAATGAATATATCATTGATACATAACATTTGATACAACAACCGATACAATGAATATCAATATATCAGAGATACAAGATAACAGCGGAAAGAATAACAGCATAAAGATATCTTCAATGCCAAGCAAAAGAGAAAGAAAATCTGACAATACTGCAACTCCATAACCAAAGCTCTAAAGATCTCCAAGCTATAAGCTCGAACCACCATCAATCTAAACTTAAGCAAGTTCGATCCGAAATGAGATCGCCAAAATCTAAAGACTTCAAAGAATTCTCAAACAGAAAGCTGAAGGCTACCGAATCTACATCTGGTAGTCGATTATCTGAAAATCATGAATCTAGGCCGCCTATGTGGAAAATTGTAGGCACCAAGAGTTTAGAAAGGAAACAATAAACTCCAGGTCAGTCATGAGACTGGTGTGAGAAAATGAAAACATTTGTTTGAAAACAAAAACAGTAAAAGCATTTAAAATTGAAATTTGCTATGCTTTTTGGAAAATGAAACTACCATAAGGCATCCCGCCATACACACAATGCAAACGCACAATTGGACGAGATTTCTCCTTATGATAGTCAAACATGCTTGATACGCGGAAACCCGTTGATATTATAATTAGTGCATAGTGCAGAAAACATTTCGAAAATATAATATTAATCTTAGCCAGCATACAACCATTATTGTATACCTACTATAGCTACAAATTAAACGGTAGGTCGCCACCATAATTAAAAGGCAGGTTATACAACTAAAACCGTACAAGGCTCGTATTGTTTCTTTGGATTTCCAACAAATGGTCAGGCTAAGGAACTTCCTATGCCATGTGGGAATGCCTCTGGAGGGACGCCCCGAGAACTTAACCAGCTCTCTGCCAACACAAGGTCAGGCTACCTCTGTAACTAGGAAACTACTACACGAGTATGCCATCTATGGTCGTTGCCGACCTTTATCTGAGGGCCCTCAACACCAACAACCACAAAGTAATAGATTTGCAGCTACCATAATGGTTACATATCTGGGCTCCGTACCATGATATCATCTTTTTCCAGAAGGAAATGGTCATACCCTAGAGGGCGCGACCCTCATAACCTTGCCACATTCTTCCTGTTTCGACCATTTCTAGGTTGTGAGGTCCGACGAGGTCACGTCCACAAAGCTACGCTTTTCGCAAAAGCCATGCTTCGATCACAAATGATCAACAGCACTTCGTATGCCACATTACCAAACTGGGAATGTATTACTAGTAACATCAAATACATAAACTCTGAGCTCGTACATCTCAGAGAAGGGTGTTAAGCTAAGAGAATAAATTTTCCACCACCAAACAGAGATATATTTGATAGAAACCAGTTTTACATCTCAAAGTGGAATGTCAGACACACATCCATATAAGTCTGTTCCGGGTTCGAACAGAACTGAAGGCACTTCAAAAGAAGCCCTTGCAATCCGGGTATTCACAATCTTGATCGGACTCCCCATCACATATGAAGATCTCTATACCGGCGCGACTCAGTGTAGGGACATTCGACTGGTAATCCTTTCGTTCTTGAGAATACCCGGTCTTCACCACCGATCTTCAAATGTTATCTATTATGTCGTATCATTATTTAGAATGGGTTTTTTGACACAAAGTCCTCTCTCGGCTAAACCGAATAATAAGCGTTTAATTTTAAAAGCATATGGACATATGGGATCTTAGTTCAGTCACAACGTTTAGCCCAAAACCTTTCTTTCAAATGGTTTAACAAATTTCCACTTTTAGTCTTTTAAACCAAAAGATTCACCCTTATAAAATCCACTTCAATTTGAAACCAAGGTTCAACAATCTTTCACAACGATTCATTTATAGTTTTCAAAACAATTCCATTTCAACTTGAAATCTTTTCAACAAAAACTGGAAGTTCTTTCGTTATATGAAAGCCATTATCATTTGAAAACAAATACTTTTCGTTTTGGAAAAATCCAATCAAATATACACAAATTATAGCCTTTAAAAGTATAGTTCTAGAAAATCAGCGAACTGCCGCATCATCGGCAAGTTCTATTTTAATTAAATTCAATTTCCCAAAAAAAATTATTTAAAATAGTTTGAAATAAATATATTTATATCATATAAACCTTTCAAACCATAAATTCCAAAGCAATTTAAAATTTTGAACAAGATATATATTATATTCAACTAAACTTTAATTTCAAACTTCCTTTTCAATGGCTTTCCATATTTAACCCAATTCCACTTCAAACCATTTTGGATTCAAAATTCAATTTTAAAACCATTTTGAATAAAATAATATTACATTCAAAATATCTGTGACTTAACCGATTTCCCATGAAATCCTTGTGTGTGTGTGATGTAGTCCGGGGGTTTTACACAATAGTGCAATATCATCCATCATCAGAATTCAAACACTGCAATATTGTAAGCAGTATAATCCTATAACGCTTATCTTCATTCACAGATTCGCAGATAAATAATATAAATTCATCACAGCTTAAATTAGAACAATTCATATCACAGAGTATCACACATCGGAGATATCAAATAATTCAAAGCATTCCATACAATCCAAACATCCATAAGTAAGGTTAATTAATCATCTGATTAATTGAAACCAGATTAATCACTAATCCTGGTTAATTAACATTAATTAGTTAAAAACCTTTAATCCTTTAATCCTTTATTAATTAACCTTAATTAATAAATTAGTCAATCCTTTAATTATTAATTAATCAACCTTAATCACTAAATAATTGACCTTCAATTATTTAATTATCTTTTAATTAATCTTCCTATATTAATTAATTAACCCCTAATTAATTATCCTTAATTAATTACAATAAGTGATTACACCTAATCACTCCCATTAATTAATCTTTAATTAATTAATTATCCTTAAATTAATTACCTTAATTAATTAATCACACAATTAATTATCCTTTTATCACTTGATTAATCAACTTTAATCATCTATTAATTACCTTTAATTAAGTAATTATCTTTAAGTAATTAATTACCTTTAATTACTTGTCATTAATTAAACTTTACTTAATTAGTCATCCTTAAATGTAATTACACAAAGTGATTATCCCTTAATTACTTTAAGTAATAATCTTTTATTAATTACATTAAGTAATTAACTTAATTAATTTCATTAAGTAATCATCTTTTAATTAATAAATTAACTCTCAACCAATTGATTAATCTTTTATTAATAGTTAATTAAGCTTTAATTTAGTGATTTTCATTAAAATTCAAATTTGTGATCCTTAAATAGAATACTTGAAATTGATTTGTTATTAACATACAAAAATCATTTGAAATCTTTTAGGTTGACTAAACTTTAATCACTTCCTAACCCATTATGAAATCATCTTTGAAACATTTAGGAATCAATTATAAAATTACAATATATAATTTACTTTAAAACAAAAAAATTTAAACATTTAATTTTATCTTTGAAACTTGCTTAAAAACTTGTTTAAGAAATTTAATAAATGCTTAAATTATTTCATCACATTTTTCAAAAATACTTGTTAATTAAATTAATTAACTAATATATATATATAATCATTTAATCTTTTTAAACACTTTGATTTATCCTTTTAAAAAAAAAATCTTTAAAATTTTAACATTTAAATCATCAAAGTTAAAGAAATCTGAGCTAAAGAAAACCCTGAGTCGATTTCATGTTTTACCCGAGCATTCCCTAAGAAAACTCGCCTCCCCATATTATTTGAGACAAACCCATAGCTACTTCGAGTCCTTCATGAGAATAACCTATCTTCCCTAAGTACTATAGCAAACCAGACACCTATGTATACGCGTGCGTGTGTACGATCGGATAACGATGTTCTGACCATCGATACCACCACCATCACGTCGGCGACAACTATCCTGACACAGATGATCACCCAGCTCCGACTCATCGCGTCGGAAATCAAAAGGAGCCACTCGACTCAAAACTAGAATGACGTAGTTCATTCGAAACCGCCTCGTCTCGCCAATCCAGTCCAGCAGAAAACTTGTTAATCCATCCAAAGCTGCTTCATGACACAACTCATCGATTCAGCCACCTCCGATGGGTTTCGATCCACCCACGACAATACACGAGCTCGAGGAACGACATTGATCAAACTGGGTTCTTAAACCCTAACTCAACGTCGATCGGCCAGCATGTCCATAAAATAATTCATCCCTTATTTTTGCGACGATCTCCAATGCACAAGCTATCTTCAATGTAAATCTCGACGCTCATCATTTCCCTGATCAACAGAAAGCGACGAACTAATGGCTTTTGTCCATCTCGTGATATCTCGATAACCACGAATCTAAAAATCTTGAAACTAGAATTAAAAATCATCATTTTCGAATACTCTTCATATTACATAATCAAAACGAAGAATTTAGACACTCGAATTTCTGTCTATAATTAATTTCCACTATTCTTTATTGTTTTCGAAATAAGTACACAAAATATTCATTTGAAATTATTTTTAAAAATAAGATCTGCTTGATACTAACACATTTTGTTTGAAGATCAAATCCTAAAAGAGATTGGGGAGTGAGATTTTGAATTTTAAAACTTAACCTATGCCTGTAAAACTGTGAACAGAGGTATGTATAGACATGTACACACACGAACTACATATATAAACATATATACAACAAAATCACATCCATGCAAACAATTCTTTTTACCATTTCACTTCACAGAATCGTAGTAAAACACAGATTCAAACTAAAATAGGTTAGTTTGCTCACCTGGTTTCACAGAACAGAGAAGCAGAGCTTGTATTTTTTTATTTGATCTGGAAGTTTTGCTTGAATATGGAAACTTGTTGAATTGGATTTGCTTTATGCTTTGTTTTTCAGGCTTCCACGTTTAAGAAGTTTTGATGTTGAATTTGTTGCTTCAAGATTTTGGACTTGAACTTCCAGACTTTTGAAAATTGAGAAAAACAATAATCTTTGTTTCAATTTCATAGCTTCCAAGTTTTGAAATTATAGTTTGATTTTCTTGCTTGATCTTCTCTCTGGTTTGTAGTTTTAGATTTTCTAGTTTTAATCTTCTTTTCTGGTTTTCTTCTGAATTGAACCGATCTATTGTGTTTCTTAAGTTTTGTTTTAGGTTTTTTTGATTTGAAGAATATGAAAGAAAATGATATAAGTATATGTGTTTATATAACCTTGCTCATCCCTTTTTTTCATTTATTTAAAATGAAAAGAAAATTTGAATATATGTGACACTTGTTTAATGTATATGGCAATTTACTTACAAATGTCAATTTGCATTATAAATCACTTACACTTGTTAATCTTCCCATTAAAATGCTTACACGTGTTTATTTTATATTATAAAGTGTTTATATTTGTAAATTACATATATTAATAAGAATTTTATATAATACATATATTAGTTTATATTTAGTTATAATGTTTATATCCTATTTTCAATTTTTATAATTACTTTTCCTTTTAAATATTTTATTCAAATCTTACTAATTTTCAAACGATATGTATATACTTTTAACTTTATACTTATTACTTTCAAAAGATAAATACATATTAAAACTTTGTATTCATTCTTGTTTTTAAAATTTTAAATTCAAGTCATTATATTAAATTTAAATCATAACTTTCATATCAATATGTATACCTATGAAAATTTTTATTAACTTTTAAAATATAAAGTATTAAAATTCAATTATTTATTTTGGGAAAATTTAAATTCAAATTTCAAATTAAAATCTATTTATATAAATAAACAAGTACATATCTCATTTAATTTGAAAATTTTAAATTTATTCACAATTTAATAATTTTTTTATATAATTACCAAATTAAATCTGGCCTTAAAATGGGAGTGTTATATATTTCATAGATGTTACGGGTTTTCATCTCCTATCAAGTGTACAACATGAATATAATCGTTTAAAGGGTTTTAAATAATTTAAAATATCAATCTTAATCATCTAATTAAAACAAATCCGAAGTTTGAATTAACTTAAACCCTTCAAATGATTCAATTCCAATTAAAAGTCTAAATTCAAGAAATAATATGGGTATATGTCATTTCAACCAGTATCAAAAATCAACATTTCCAAATCAATGAAAACCGCTCGGGTTTATCATTTCAGCCCATAACGATTTTCCCCTAATCTATATGATCGTTCGGGTATATACCATTTTAACCCTTAGGGATAACAAAGATATAGACATAAATAACATCCAATCATCTAAAATGTCAACCAATACCATCCATTATAAATTCAACATCCAAATATCAACAATTGAACATACAACACAATCATCATTAAAATCAACCTATAGCTTCCAATAATTTACTGATAGACATAAATAACATCCAATCATCTAAAATGTCAACCAATACCATCCATTATAAATTCAACATCCAAATATCAACAATTGAACATACAACACAATCATCATTAAAATCAACCAATAACTTCCAACAATTTACTGGTTATCATTAACCGATATTTAACTTGCAATTTAAATTCAGTGTTAAATTAACTGATAGTTAAATTCAATAAAAGTCGGATTTAACTGGAATGACAATTTAAAATATACTAAACAACAACCAATCAATTTCTAATTACATCATAAATTCAATTAACAAACATAAGAAAATCTAGTAGTTATGAGTGTTTACTCACCTTTTGTGGCTACGAAGGTGATGATAAATATGGAGCAATATGGATATTCCTAGCAAAGATCCAAATGCAAAGAAAATCCAACAAAGCTTAGACACGAACACGAATCAATAAAGAAGTTTCAACTACTTCTAACTTCCAAACAACTTAAGATCCAAACTACGGACAAAACTAAAACTAGGCATCTTTAAGAAAATATTCGAACTTCAATACTACTGAATCTGTAAAAGTGACTAACTAGAAAGCCGTTGAAAATTCTTTTCTCTCCACTTATAAAAAAAAATAACTTAAAAATCTTCTTTTTTGAGGACGTTATGGTCAAAACAAACAGAGGTGTTTTCTGAGTTGACAGCCCAGTTCAAAAATACTTCGAAAATATTAGAGTTTTTGGCATAGCAAATTAAGGAATTTGAAGAACTGATCTATAAGAAAGTTTTTTTTTTGAAAGGCAAGAGCATAAACTCATTTTATTGACTTAAGAAATATTACAACAGATACAATGCCACAGAACTGACAACCTGTTACAACCATCTTGACAGTTCAATGTAAATAAAACAACTAAAATACAAATTTACAATTAGGAAACACAAAAAACACGCATCATAATTCACTGCATACAATCTTGAGCAGTGATATTCTAGTAAAGTATATCTGACAATCCAGTAGAAAACCATCTGCAAGAAGTGTTTAAATCCTTTCAAAACTTCAAACAAGATCAGCCTTTAAGTCTCTGAGTATACTGCCATGAATCAAATTGTACAGCTGAGATGAATTCTTAGTGCCAATTCCAAGAATTCTATTATTCCTTTCAGACCACACTGCATAAATCAGTCTCTTAAGAAGCTTTAGCAATAACCTAGTCATACGAGTCTTCCATCTTGTTGCCTTAAAAACATTAAACCATTCAATTGAACTGATTGATGATGGTTTGTAAAATCCACCATTAGATAGAAGCCTATACCATATTTGATAAACAAAGGTGCACTCAAAAAACAAGTGAGTATTGCTCTCAGTTTCAGATCTGCAGAAAACACATAAATCCTCTGAAATAATACCCATTTTACAAAGCTTATCCTTGGTGTTCAAAGCATTTGCCATCACTTTCCACAGCAACAAGTTTTCTTTAGCATTACCACCAATTTTCCAAATTCTTGAGTACCAAGGAAACTGAAAACCATTTTGACAAAGAAAATTGTAAACAAGCCTAATAGAATGATACTTACCCTTATCTAACCAGATTAGAACATTGTCATTATTTTTAATAGGGTTAGTAGAGATGAGATTCCATAAATTCCTTAGTTGAAAGGAGCTGGAATAAGGTAAAAACTAAGCAACCATCATGTATAAACTCATCAACTGTAGCCTGTTCAGAAATTCCTGAATTTCTTCTCAGATTATAATCAACTGCAGAACTTAAGATCGAACCTTGTTTAGCCCATGGAGAATGCCAGAAAGATAAACCTTTAATCAAAACATAATTACATTGTAAGAGTGGAACAAAAGACTCCCTAAGCTTGAGAATACACCTCCAACTCCAACTGCAGTTTTGTGAAATGGGCATAGTCCAAAAATTCCTCTTGCCAATAAGATTGTGATTAACCCATTGAGACCATAAGTTCTTATCAGTTGCAAAGATCTTATTGAAGTACACTGAAATAGCAGCCTTATTCCATTGAAAAATATTAGTAATACCAAGTCCACATATTTTTTAGCATCAAACAGCTTATAAAAAGAAATAGGAATAAGCTTTCTAGAAAAAGGGTCACCATGCCAGAGGAATTTATTAAGGGCACTAGAAATCATATTAATTAGTTTAACTGGGAGAATGTAGTGCCTAGTCCAATAAGTTGTCATAGCCGCAGCAATTGATTGAATAATTGTTAGCCTACCAGCTTGTGACAGTTTATCAATTGGCTATATCTGAAGCCTTTCAATAATCTTCTCAAAGAGAGGCAAACAATTTTGTTTAGTAATTCTAGAGCTAAAGATAGGCAAACCAAGGTAATAAGCATTTTTGGATAATTCTTGAAGACCCGAGTATTTAATAATATCATTTCTCTGAATAGTATTTAAGCCAGCAACCAAAATATTTGATTTTGAAAGATTAATTTGTAGACGAGTGATAGAATAGAAAAATTGCAAAGAGGAAATAATACACTGAATATTATGATAAGTAGGCCTTGTAAAGATGATTAGATCATCAGCAAAGAGAAGGTGAGTAATGAGTGGTTTTTTACATTTGGGATGTAGCTGAAGGACTTTTTTAACAAGAAGATCCATCAATATAGAATTTAGAAGCTCCATGACAATTATAAAAAAGTATGCAGAAATTGGGTTACCTTGCCTAACACCCTGTACCCCTTTAAAATAACCATATAGCCCACCCTCTCTTGAAATAGAGTACATAGGTGATGATGTGCATGTATAAATCCAAGCTAGAAAAGGTTTTGGGAAATTCATCCTTGACATAATAGATAAAATAGAGTTCCAAGCAATTGAGTCAAAAGCCTTCTTGATATCTAGCTTTAACATGCACCTTGGTGAAATATTTTTCCTCTCATAACCATACAATAATTCTTGTGTCAAGAGAATATTGTCACTAATTGATCTTCCACTAATATATGCAGCTTGATTATTGGAGATAATGGATGGCAAGACTACTTGTAATCTATTAGCTAAAACCTTTGAGATGATTTTATAAATGATATTACAACACGAGATTGGCCTAAAATCAGCAACTGATGTTGGGTTAACAATCTTGGGAATTAAAGCAATGGCAGTAGCAGACAGCCCAACAGGAAGCACGTTATTAATAAAAAAGTATTTTATGGATTTTACAATATCAAACCCAATTATATTCCAACTCTGTTGAATAAAATATGCTTTATAACCATCTGGACCTCCACAACTATTACTATCCAAACTAAAAACTGCAGTTCTAATTTCATTTGCTGATATTTCACAAATCAAAGAATTAGACTGAGAGGTGGATAAGGTTGGAAGAGTAATGTCAAAAAGAGGTTTTATATCAGGAATGAAAATATTGTTTGGAGCTAAAATAGATGTAAAATATTGAACAAAAGCATCATTAATACCATCAAAAGATTTCGCCATATTTCCATTCATATCCTTTATCTGAAAAATGCATTCACGGTTTCTTTTTACCTTTAGAAAATTATGGAAGTACTTAGTATTCCTATCTGCCTCTTTTTCCATTCTCAAATGAATTTTCTGCTTGAGTGATGACACTTCCTTCTCAATAACTTGTTCGAGATCATTCTTTAATTGTAATTCAATATGTTGTAAAATAGAATCAAATGGCCTGGCGCTCAAGACTTCCTGTATCCTAATAAGCTCTTTCCTAATCCGGGTAGAGAGTTTAGAATCCTTACCAAAATTAGCTGTAGACCAATTCCTTAGGTGAAATTTAAGTGCTTTCATCTTGAGAGTAATATTTGTTAGAGGATCCTTGCCATATTGCATATTCCAAACCTATTTTAGAATAACATGATAATCCATCTGCTTTGTCCAGAAGTTAAAAAATTTAAATGTGTGTTTCCCTCCACAAAAATCATCAACTCCCCAATGAAAAATTAATGGACAATGATCAGATAAAGAAGGCTGAAGTATATGATAAAATGATTTTGGCCAAAAATGAAGAAAAGGAAGATTTATGAAAATATGATCAAGTTTACATAGAGTTGGATTTCCACTCCTATTATAATTAAACCAAGTGAAATCTGAACCAGTATTTAACCGAGATTAGTTTAGATTGAATTAAAGCACTGTTTAAAGGAGAAATATCCTTAAGAGATAAAGGACAACCACCATATTTTTGAGTACTTGCAAACATACAATTAAAATCACCACCTATTAGCCATGGAATAGAAGAAGAATTTAAAGATGGAAGATGATCCAAAAATACCTGTCTCAAAGATAAAGAATTTTGAGCATAAACAGAAGTTAGAAGGAAATTGATATTTGAAGGCAGATGAATACAATTGTAATGAATAAATAAATGATTTGAAAAAAGAATTACATAATTTGATCCATTTCCAATGGAGATATGATTGATACAATATGGGATATTTTCGACCAAAGCCAGACCCGAGAAAAGACTTGAAAATGGAGTTTTTGAGATAAAAATTTTCGGAATGGGAAGAAGGGTTCAACAACAAAGTTGTTCCCGCTGAAATTACACACGGTTTCAATTTTTTTATTTGGAGCATTTTAGTGGAATATAGAAGCCATAGAAATAAGGGGAAGAAAGAGGAAAAATGGAAGGGAAAAAGGAGAAAAAAGAGGAGAGGGAAGGTGGGCTTTGGCCATGGGTTGTGGGTGGTGATGGAGGTTGGTGGAGGCAAGAAGAGAGAGGTAGGCTATGGTTTTGAAGGAGGAAAGATGAAATTTGATTTAGAGATTTAGGAGTTTTGGGGTTTGGAGTTTTTTGTAGATTTGAGCAAGAAGAAGAAGAAGAGTATGTAGAAAGTTTCTCGAATGAGAAATTTCTGTACATACTTGGTTTTTGTTAGATAGAAAATAGAAGGTGAATGGGTGGGGAAAAAAGAGTCCAAATCCTCTTAGGGTTTCTAGGGTCTCTTGGTTTACTAAGGAGCCCATTAGTCCATAACAAACCCAATAAGATTTAACCAACAAAAAGAACACAAATATACACTACAATTGAAAGAAATAAGCTGTAGGTTATTTAATAATTAAAAAATCAAGGTGGAGAGAGAAAAATAAATATCACGTTTTATTCTGAAAGCTTCAGGCATTAATAATGCATACAGAAATGTACGTAGGAATGGAAAAGTTTGCAAACCAAAGGAAAGTGAAATTTTGTATACACGAAATTGAGGCGGCAAAAATTAAATACAACTTAAAAGTCTAGACTCAGGTATTAAACAGAAGGATAAATGAATGGATCAAGTATTAATAATGAGATAACTATTTTAAAACAGACATGTAACAATTAATAACAGAAGAAATGAAGGGACCATGTACATTACATAACCTTTTTGAAATTCAATTTGTGAAATGCAACCAAATTAACTTCACTAACACAAATAATATTCAAATTTGTACGCATTTTGTTTATTTATCTATGCATAATAAATAAAATTACTTACCTTAAAAATGAAAACGTCCAATTTGGTTGACCCAAAATGATCTTTTGTTTCCATTAAAACATCCTTTCTGTTTAACACAAAAGGCGTGTTTCTTTTATTAAATCTATTAATTGCAATCAACGTTTTCTTCCCTTGTAATTGAAATATTTAAAAAACATTAATTGCAATAACTTACAAAGTTAAATTTCAAAACAGACAACTAAAATGGATGAAAAATAGAATAATTGATTCCTTTAGTCATTTAAACACCTTTATAAATATATTGTTTATAGAACAGAGTAATAAATTACTTACTTAAATAAATTATTTTCCTACTCTTGTAATCCATCTATGTGCTAAAACACAGTTCAAATATACTTATATTTCTTCCCTTAAATCAATCATTCTATTCTTTATTTTGATGAAATTAAACCTACATTCACAAATGAAACAATCATTTTATTTGATATAAATGTTCTTCTCATTAAATCAACTTTTCTTATATTTTCACAAAACATAAGCTATGTATAATTACACCTATTAATTTACAATTTGGTGTCCTCTCTACCGTTAATTAAAATTATTCAATTATATTAATTTCAATTGTTTACAAAGGTGTATTTCAAAATAGACAAAATAAATGGAATGAGAAATAAAACAATTATTTCTTATCTAATAGTAATTTAATCATATTTATACACTATTGGATACAAACAAGAGTTATATTCTTGCCAAATAATGTTTTTCATCTCTGCAACCAATCTTTCAGCTACCAAACATTTAAAATAAATAAACATATGAATTCTTATTTAATTAAGAAACATTTATTATTCTTTATTAACATTTATTATTTCAATCAATTAGAAATTTACATTTAGGCAATTGTTAATTTCATTTGAACCAATGTTATTAAAATACACAATAAAATTTGTTATCATCCGTACATTATTGCAAACATGTGTCATTAATAGAAATTTTACTTAAGCTCACAAATTGTATTATAATTTAGTTTGTATCAGTAAAATCTTAATTTTTTTCCTAACAATTTTATTCAAAAATCTTATTTAATTTAATATTTTCAAATGTTTAAAAATATGGGTCGTTACAATCTCCCTCACTCAAAATTTTTCATCCTCGAAAAGAAACAAGAAGGAATCCAAAAATCTGTTATATTTTATTTGAAACATTCAATTTGTAAACAATTAAACCTATATATTTTAATTTAACAAAATTTGAAAACAACTCAAATTCTACAAAAAAATTCTAGGTCTTAAAATTTTGAAAAATTTCGGCTGAGTCTCCTTTGCACGGATATGCCCGAAAAATAATGATATCAATAATTTCAATACATATATATATATATATCATATTTCAAAATAAAATATCACAAACCATGGAAAAACAATATAATATCGCTATAAAACTGTAATCCAAAAACGTACCTATTTGTCGGGCAAACAAAATTTATTTATGAAACCACAAGCAGTAGCTATTGCTTCCACAACCTGTATTTTGCTTATATAATCCAAAGAGTTAAAATTATGTGAAAGAATAATATTTCAATTATTTCAAATCAATAGCACAAATGACATACAATATGTTACAATCATATGCAAACAAAACTATATAACCATCATAGGCAACAAAGAATCCATCACACATCCATAGAAACCAAAACTATTGGTTTGTTTAGATTTGGAACTTTTAATCATATAAGGGTGATAAGTAAACTAATAAGTGTACCTTACGCTCAACAACATTAGATAATTAATTAATAGATTATTCATACAACCTCAAACAGTTAGAAGTATTCTTTTCCAAACTTCTCATCAACCAAACAACAAGATTTTAAATCTACTTAAGTTTATTCTACTAATTTTTTTCTTCATCATTTAGCTTTCCGTTCATTTATTTTTATAAAGATCAACCACTTACATAATTTGTTTCCATTAAAGATTTAAATCATTAATGAATCGTTTCATAAAATATTACATAAGCTCCTACTGCCTTACCTAAGTTTATAACTTAATTCTGTTATAGAATAAAAATTTAAGTTTTTGGTATTCGCCCTTGAAGAGAAAAGAAATATTTCAATGTACCTAAAAATTCAATTAAATCATTTAATGTCATTCACTTAGTAAGAATATAAGATATATTTAAAACATCCTCGTAGAATTTTGCAAGGAACTTCCAAAAAGTTTAAACAATGTTAGAAGTTTATATCAAAACATTACGATAAGCTTTTTTTAAATAAAGTTTATTAAATTGGATAATTTATTAGACGCGTTATTTTAAAATAAGCATAAACTCTAGATTATTAAACTGAAACTAATAATATACTCAAATCTTATATTAAATATCCAAATCAAAGTATAAAATTTCATATCTTCATAATTAATTTTACGCATTTGTTTTAAAATGAATATTCATATCATGGAAAAACATTTATTATGGTTTAATACAAAATTCAAATAGTAAATAAACTAATAAATTTACTATTAGTACTTCGAAATCAAGTAAATATTTCAAACCATACTTCCAAAATAGATATTCAAATTTATTTGTTAAGTATATTATTATAAATGAATTTCGTAAATTATTTTTTTCATTTATATAATATCTTTAAATTATAGATTCAAAGAAACTTATATAAATTTTACTTGAAATATTCATTTGCAAATCAATCATATTTAATATTTTAATAATTTAAGGGAAAATTCATCTGTAAAATTTCTTGCTTCATTTATAAATACCATTTAAATTTTTTGAATAACATCTTTATAAATAGATGCAAACTATTTGAAAGAAATTATTTACATCATTACTTATATTTAAAAAGAAAATATTGAAAACCTTAAATCCATTATTTATAAAAAAATTAGTTTTAAATCTCCAAATACATTTAAACATCATTAATATATCAATAATCATTAACTTTAGATATGTTTTATTTAATTAATAACTTCTCATAATACTTACAACACTAATAATTTACTATTAAACCATATTGTACATAAATAAATAATATCTTAAACATTTTAAAGTATTTAGAAATGAAAAAAAAAGAATAATATATCTTTTATATAATACTTTATCAAAATACTTTTATAACTCGATGTTTTAACAAGTTTATCCTCGTTCTTTCAGACTCTGGTCATACGTTGATCAGGCGTAAGACTAGAAATCTCTAAGTGCTTAGTAGCCCTGTTTCAACACCCAATGAAAAATACTTAAAAACAAGTATGAGAAGTACTGCTCAAAATTTGATGTCAAACGACGATGTTATGATAGCAGTGTCCCACTGTTGATCCAGTGTTTACGCAATGGACACAAAACTTTCCAGAAAATCCTACCACCTTTCGGATTCTAGGAAAATATCATAGCCAATTCATAAACAAGAGACCATCAACCCTTGCTGCAGTGGTAACTGCCGATTTAATGATTTACGCAATGGGTGCACTTCCTTCCTAAAAGATCCATAAACAATAGATCCTAGGACCGAAAGCCCCTCCATTGGGTAAACTAAAGAACCATCTACCTTGAAAAAAAATCAAGGAACTCACGAGTTTAAGTCCGGACAACCATATCGGTTCGAATTCATTTCTGAATTTGCCCAAGTATGTTAGGGTTTATCGGTCGAATCCATTCCTGGATTCCCCAAGTCCATCTGGGTCGAAGCATATCATACTATACTTCTTCGCGCAAAGTACTTCCCCATACCTCTTACTTCAAAAATATAACTTGCCATATATAATACCCTTTCAAGATCATTGCTCCAAATATCACACTTATATAAATTCCATTATATATAAGATTTCATTTTCAGATAGATTGCTTTCCAAAATCAATAATCTCGAATATATCAAATCATTCTTATATAAATTCCATTATATATAAGATTTATCTCTTCAGATCAAATACCATCCAAAATCTACAGTTTTCAAAATCACCTTGTACTCATATAAAGTCTGTCTTATACAAGAATCAAAATTTTTCCAAAATCAATTTTGCTATATGAAAAGCCATAAGGGATTGAACATCTTTGCTTTATAAAAGGTTTTGAAATTAGAATTGTTTTGTAAATAAAATATTTTGTGAAATAGTTTGGTATATAAAAAGTTTTGTAAAATAGTTTATAAATAAAATAGTTTGTAAAATAGTTTGGTAGATAAAATAGTTTGTAAAATAGTTTTATAATAAAATAGTTTGTAACTAAAATAGTTTGTAAAATAGTTTTGTAAATAAAATGGTTTGTAAAATAGTTTTGTAAATAAAGTTTGTATAATAGTTTTGTATATATAATAGAATAAGATAGTTTGTATAAGAAAAATAAAAGAAAATAGTTTTGTAAAATGGTTTTAAATTAATAGTAGTTTTGCATACAAGAAAAATTCCAATTTAAATTACAAAGATATCCAACCCAACAACTTTCAATTTAGCGTCAAAGCATATTAATAATATTCGAACTTAAGCTGTATATATGTCATCCTTTTGCAAAATCACATTCGATCGCTCGCTCGATCACACAAGTTCGCTTTCGAACTAGTATTTTTCATTCGACTTCCCTAATGTGAACTTCGATACGGTTTCTTGACTAGAAACCATCATTCTTCTTGCATGGCGTAACAACCCGGGATTTTGGAGGTTACTGTTAACATTAAATTGTAATGCGAATTATAATTTAATATTGTGTTTAAAAATGAATTGGATAATAAAATGAGGGATTATATTATTTATTTTATATAAATAATATCTTAATGAATATAATTTGGGATTTGAAATTTAAACAAGTCATATTATTTTATTTGAAACCTGTTTCAACGTTTGATTGTTGAAAAAAAAAGTGTAAATGAATGAAATAAAGTTTGAAAAACTTTATTTGTGGATTTGGATTGAAAATAAATAATTGTGATGATTTAATTTTAGTTAATTAGTAATATTGGAAATTTATTCCAATGTTAGCCTTCTATTGTGAAATAAAAGGAATAATATGAAGAAAATAAAATTTAGAAGTGTAATTAGGCTTGGAATGATGTATTAATGTTATAAAAATGTTAAAACATTTTAATACACTTCATTAGACTTAAAAATAAATTTTATTTGGTTGAAATGGATGAAAACAGTGATTTTTCACTAAAATGGAAATATTGATAAATATTGTTGAAATTTTTTTTATATGGGGAAAATAATATTTTAATTGGAAAATTAAAATTTTAACGTCACTAACATTTTCCCTTTATTAAAATATGAACAATGCAACTTATTTCATGTGATTTGTAAATTTTATGCAAAAATTATGTGTAAATTACTAAAACACATATGCATATTTACTCTAAATATTTTCTAAGTGTGAGAATTGGGCTTATAGGATTATTTTGTGTCCAAAAACCTAATTTCTAGAATGTTCAAAGAGATATACATTCATTTCTCTCTGACTATTTTTTCATTTAAACACTTTTCTTCTAAACACTTCAATATTCTAATCAATGGCCTCCATAAAAAGAGAAAATCAATGGCTTCCTTTTTATAATCAATTTCACTCAAAATCTCTGCAAATTAAGGAATTAAATCAATCAAATAGAGAGATAAGAGAAAGGTAATCTCCAATCTAATCTATCTTAGAATATATGTAAACCCTAGAATGGTTTTCCATAAATTTGTTTTGATCAATTGCTTCTTTGCATGTACTGTATTTTTCTATTTTCAGATGTTTAGTGCTCCAATTTTGTGTTAAAGGTTAATCTTGCTTGCAAATCCTCGCTTATTCATTGCAAATCAAAAGGTAAGTGTAAAAGCTTATAAATGCTAGCCAAAATCAAAGTTTTGAGTTGAATTTTCGTATTAATAAGGTTATGTTTCATCTTTGTTATTTTCTGTTTTCTGTCGCTACATTGTTTTGGCCATAACTTTCTTGTTACCCATAGGAAATTTGAAATTTTTGAAGTTATGGAATCCTTACAATTTAGGCTATAACTTTGATGTTTTAAGTTTTGAGTATTTTTTATGTTTATATGGTGAAAAATCCATATCTTTGTGACTGTCCTATCATTGACATAGAGTGTTAATATATTCACCAGGAAAGTAATTTGATGATAACTTTCTTGTTACCAATCGGAATTTAGAAATTTTTGAAGTACTGGAAACCTTATGATTTATGCTATAAATTTCATAATTTGAGGTTTTTGTAATTTTGAAGTTAGATATGTCAAAATCTAATTTTTCTACTGCTAACCCGGGAGCAAAACCAATATTTGCTCTGTCCTTGAAGCTGAAACGAAATTGGCCATAACTTTTGCGTTTCTTAACCGATTTTGATAATTTTAGATGTTTCGGAAATAATAAATCATGTTTTACAACTTTCATGTTTTCAGTTTTATGTATTTTTCAGGTTAGCTATGTAAAAAATCTAATTTTTCTACTGCTAACCCGAGAGCAAAATCAATATTTGCTCTGTGTTTGAAACCGAAACAAATTAGATCATAACTTCTTCGTTTCTTAACCAAATTTGATAATTTTGGATGTTTCGGAAAGCTTACGTCATGTGCTACATGTTTCATTCATTGTATTTTCTAGAATTTTGAAGTTTTCTTTCTTATAATTATGGTTGTATGTTGCTGTCCTTAGAGCAAAATGACAGCGACAACAATCGTTGACCTTAGATTGTATTAGCTCGTTTGTAACGACCCGTAAATTTTCGATAATTAAAATAGCTAATTTAATAAGTTTTCGTGATTTTAGTGTTAGAAAAAAATTATAAGTCGTTTGGAATAATAATAAATGGAATGAATTGCGACAACAATTATCCAAGTAATGAAAAATAAATGCTACTTAGTGAATGCCTTTGAAATCAATAGTTGAATAGGATAATAAATGTTGAAATTCATTGGGTATAATAGAGTAATTGATTGATAAGTAAAATCTATTTAAAATCAAATATTGAACCGGTAAAATTTTTAAATTAAATATTTGGAAATTATTCAATAATTTAATAATGGGAATTAAATAACCGTATAATGGAAATAGTTGTTCTAAAATTTTAATTCGTTTCAAAAGTTAAATTTTATAAGTTCATTTTGAATATTTCAAAAGATAGTGATTTAAGAATAATCAAATTTGTTAAATTTAATATTACGAATGTTTGAATAAATTAAATTCCGAATTTGATATGATTAATTTGATATTGAAATTTAATATATGAAAATAGAGTGAATAATTGAAATTTGATTTAATATGATTCAAATTGGTTTCCAAAGTGAATGTAAGTTATATTTGGATTTTAATAGAGTTAATAAGATAAAAATTGGAATTTATTGGATAAATTGAATAATGGGTTTAGTATGATTAAAAATGATTTGTAAAATTTTATTTTATCATATGAAAGTTAGAATGATGTTGTAGAACTTTTAAAATCGAATTAAAAGTAAATTTGTGAAAATTGAATATTTTAATATTTAATTATCGACTGGAAAATAGCCAATTTTTGAACAGTCTCAGAATTGGACGAAACAAGTTCCATTGGATCCGTAATAGTTAGTTATTATCGGATTTCAATTTTCGTAGCAATCGGAGTTGTCGTTTGACCGTGGCAGCTCGAAACGCGTTGAAATTGTTTTAATATTAATTTGGCGAGTTAAAAAAGTCATTTTTCAAACGGTCTCGGATTTCGATGAAACTAGTTTCATCGGATCCGTAATGTGATATTATTGTAAGGTTTCAAATTTCGTGTCAATCGGATTTACCGTTTGTCCGGGGCAAGCCAAAACGCATAGAAATTAGTTGAATCGGTTTAATTTAAATTTGATCGTTTATTGTCATAACTCGCGCATATGTTCGAATTAGCCTCCGAAACCTATTCCATTGTGTCCGGAACGCGGGGTAAACCCTAGAAACGCCAGTCGGCACGCTTCGTTTGGAGTTAGGAAAATTTCGATGAAAAGTAAATTGGGAAATTTTCTATAAATGGACCTTCACCCTTTCACTTTGCAAACCCTAATTGACTTCAGCCCTAGCCGCCATTTACTGAATCAATGGCCACGAAAATTCGAAACTTCTTCCTCATTTTCCTCTCAATCCATCAACAATTAGCAAAAACTCTCAACTGCAAAGTTGTAGAGGACATCAAGATCTAGCTATCCAACGGTGGAGATCGGAAACGGAGCCACGGATCGACGGCAAATCAAGATTGGACCTGCTGCGTTTTTCACGCAATTCGAGGCAGAGGGGGTGGCCGAGCTTCAGGCTATTGATGGTGAAGGTGGAGTAAGGCGGTGGCTTCGAAGTGGTGTAACCTGATCGTCTTCAAGTTGCTCGGTTTGGTCGTGAAAAATCGATGAAGATGGCGGCTGATGGGTTTGTTTCTTACGTTCAAAACCTGGGCATTCAATGTGAAGAGGAAGAAGATGCAGCAACGGCTCAGATCTGAAGATGCAGAAATCGATGGCCAGGATGCAGTTGAGGGTTTGATATTTAAAATAAAAGCTGAAATTGTATATTTAAATTCGTATAAACTTTAAAATAGCATAACTTTTTCATACGAGGTCGAAAATGCACGAAACTTTTTGCATTGGAATCGTATCGACGAGCACTACGCTATGGAATTGGATTGAAGTCGTTTGGAGCTAGTAAAAATTTCGGGTAAAATTAAACGCTCGTTTAATTTTATTCGAAATAAAACGCTGGAACTACATTGAAATCAAAGTGAGTGTTTTATAACGCTCACACCGTACTAAATATCTTTATGCTAGTTAAATTTGACATTATGAAGTGTTATGAATGTTATTTGTCGTTGTTTGATATGAATTTAATTGTCGTATAGCTTGTTATTTGAATTAACCGTTAAAAAATTAAATTGACACTTAAATTGAAATTGAAATTTGAATGGCGATTAAATTACCTGACCTTGATAACTATGAAATTGCCATGGATTGTATTGTCTATTGGATGATTTATTTCGATGGATGTTATTGTTTGATATTTAAATGTTGGATGTTTATTGCTTATATATATCCTGTTATGCATACATATGATACTGTGATTTAATTTAAGTAATATATACTCATCCTTGACATTTAATTGAAATAAATAACTACTTGGCCATAGGATAGAAAATTATATACGGACACCGAATTGGCTAAATAAATAATTTTTGAAATCGTCGATTTAAAAATTTATTTAAATGTTTTGATTTAAAAGTTATAAATAGAAATCAATTTATAGAAATCGAATTTGTCGAAAAAATTGAGTTGGAATGTTGAAATAAATTTTGGTTAAAAGAAATTGGTAAATAATTTAAGTTGTGACTTTAAAATTTAAAATTTGGATATGATTGAATTTCGAAAATCTATTTATTTTAAAGATTGAACATTATTTCGAGCTTTGAATATTACTAAGTAAAAGTGATATGAAAATGATATTTTGAAATCGAGTTTGGAATTGAATCATATTTGGAATTTGGATTTAAACTTGAATATTGTTGGAAATTTTGTTAAGTGTTATAAATTGATATTTTGAGAAATCAAGCTCCAAATTGATATAAATTGAAATTGAATTAATTAAAGGTGAATGTAGAATTGAATTGATTTGAAGTAAAAGTTGACATTGTTTTGAATTGAAATCGAAATTGAATCGGTAGAATGGAAATTGAAATTGATTTGAATTGGGAAGTTATAATTGAAATGGATTGATTTTGAAGCTGTTTTAATTTGTTTTCCAAATTACTCTGTTATATAAACCATTTTGAATACTTAAACTATTTTAATCTATTTTAAATCTACTTAACCCAATTTAAATTATTTTAAACTAATTTCTCTATTTTAAATCCATTTTAAAGATTTTAAGTGTTTTTAACTATTTTAATTATTTAAAACTACTTTTAAATTACTTAAAACTATTTTTCTAAAATCCTAAGCTGGTCAATAAGGTGAAATGTTTATATTTAAATCTTGAATTTAAATATGAAATCTGATATTTTGAAAGATACGATGATATTTGAATGGATTTGATTTTTGAAGCGAATATGATATTTTGATATCAATTATGAATCGATTTGAAATATAAAGAGCCAAAGGTGTAATAATACGTAGTTATTAAAGAGACCGGGATCGGATATGGACATACTCTCTGTCGATACCGAAAACCACTTTAATAACTATTATACGCGGAGTGATGATCCAGAATGAAGTGGATGGTTTGGTGAACGCGTTGACTGAAGAAAGAGAACGATTATTGGATGACCCCTGACATGACTAAAACAGGAGCCGCGCCGGGCCATTGAGGTTCGCAACCTCTAGCGGACACACTTCTTCGATACCATATCTATTACATTTGTGATGCGATTTGGGTGCACCCCTTGATTTGGGAGTGTTGTTTCGCGGTGTTGGGGTAGCTGCTGGCTATGCTCAACATCAGTCCGGATCACGCAACTACTAGTATCCTAGTTGGTATCGCCTCATGTACCTTGTCATACTGATTATCCTATTCGCGACCACTACGATTTGATTTGTACCTTGAGTATATGGATTGCCCTCTGGTGACTTCCGGTTTTGGGGAAATTACGGTCTTGTATATGCTTTTGGGAATATAAAATGTGTTAAGGGGGATTATGGTAACGCCTTAACGCTATTTTGATACTTTATATTACTGATAGACATTATCTACTTAGCGTATATTACTACATAGTAGATAGTTTCACGGATCCTTGAGAGATGGAAAATCCCGTAACATCTCTTGAGTTATTGCACGCACGTTGACACTGGATATGAGATGTCAAACCCCGTAAACATCTCTGACGCCGTTACACTCATATTTATTTACGATTGACTTAACTTTCATAAGGATATTTTAGTCCTGACTCGAGTGTTTTGTCTTTTCATTACGCTCGGGTCAGTCCTGAGTTTTCAGTTTAGGTTGAAGATCATTTCCTTGGAGGACGGAGACGAAGATTTGGTATATTATCTACTATTATTATATTCATTCCATTCCGCTGCATTGTTGTATGATATTTGTTGTGTATGTAACTCTGATAAATGTTGTATAAGAATAATCAAATGTATTCATTTCAAATGTATTCATTTAATTAACAGCTTCATGAACTGTTATTTTATTATTATACTTTAGCCTTCCGCTGTGAGATTCTGTGTTGTTCATTTCCTTTATTTCCCTTCCTTTTCTTTTCTTATTTACCCCAATAACTATCTGCCCTTTTAATGGTTTGGAATCGACATGTGTATTTGATCGTCGGTTTAAACTGTCCAAAAAGACGGGTCGTTACATCGTTTTTGCTCTCATTCTCTTCGGTTTTGATGATGTTTATGAAATATTTTGAGAGCTATGATGCCTACCAGTAGGCTAGATATATTTGGAGAATTTGAAATTCAAATTTAAATGGAATTTGAATTGATTTTGGGTTAAATTTGAATTGAATTCGTATTGAATTCAAGTTATTGGTTTTGTGATATCCCTCCTAGTTTTCATTGCTTTCGAGAACGGTTTTCACTAAACCATTTTTGAAATACATGGACATTTCAAATTATTATTACATAGTATTTTTTTAATTATTTTTCTAAATAAAGATTGATTTATTTCCTATGATAAAGGAATTTCAAATATTGGTTTTAATAATCGTTTTCGAAAAATCGTTTTAAATTTCTATTTCTCTAATAAAATTATTTTATAAATAAAATTACTTATTTTTATCAATTGCGGATGTATAAGAAGGACAATTAAACGGTAATGTATAACATGTGTTATGAGACACATGGATTTGCTTTATCGCTTAATATCGGACTTACACGATCGAAACCCTTTCGATGAACTATTTGAGATGATTTAAGATGTTATTAAATTTTGGGCAGATTATATGGTCCGAGAACTCCAATTTAGGAGTATATTCGATGAAGGACCATTTTAAGATGTGTTTCTTAATCGTCGATGAAATGAGATGAATTAAGAGCTAGAAATTCCTATTTGGAATTATGGTTATAAATAACCATCTAGATGTTATTTTTACTTGCCAATGAGATAAGGTAAGCTTCTTTATGATGATTTTACGATGTTGAGATGTATTATGATAGTTTTTACTTGTCGATGAGAAGAGACAAGTCACGATGCCCCTAGTACTAGTCAATGAGATGAGACGAGCATAATATTGTATTTACTCGCCAATGAGACGAGGTCGAGTATATTTTCTTGATGTTTATGATGTTTTACTGGTGTGGTACCGACTAATGGCTAGTAAGCCATTAGGGGTGAACGTATAGTATGGAACGTACGTTAACACCTATCGGGTTCCTATCCGAGAAGTTGAGACACATTCACGATGTTTACTAGTACTACAAACCACGAGTACTCGATTGGAGCCATCACGATGTAGTTGCTACTCCGATCATCACGATGTTATTAACTCGGGTCTTTGTGACTGGGAGTCATTATGATGTTATAGACTATAGTCATTCACGATGTTCACGATGTTAAGATGTTATTTGACTCCAGTCTTCACGGTGTTTATGGTACCAAATAGTAGTACTAGTCACGATGAAGTGCGCATAGCATTGCTTCGGCATGCAATCGAGGATTTGGCCAATTCGAGATTTCTTCAAGTTTTGATGTTTTAGACTTCACCGTCTTTAGATGATTATTACATTGATAGCCTAGTGCTAGATGAGATGTATACATATATGGTGAAATCATTTATGATGTTACTCTTTGATTGAGTTATTTGCATTATGGATTGATGATTTGATGATTTCATAAACTACTTGATGTTAAGATGGAGTTGAGATGTATTTATATATTTATACCGATGAGATGAGGTATAAATGATTATGAAGAATCTTTGATGATGAGTTTTAGTGATGGATTTGTGATGTATCTATATTCATACCGATGAGATGAGGTATGAATAAGTATAATGCTTCTATGATGTTTGGGTTTTATATTTTCTTGAATGATCCTTGGGATGTGCCAATGAAATGAGGCACATCCATATGCGTTTTATTCTACGTACGAAGGATACGTAACTTTGATGTATTGTTATATTGACAACCACTTCTAAGAAGATAGTTGAATCATTTGAAGTCATTATCCATATTTCTTTATACTGCCGATGATATGAGGCGAAAGCGATGTTTATTGAGTCTTAGCTTTAAAACTTTGCTCGTCGAGTATGACTTTATCATCATTTTCTCTTCTACTTGCCAAGAAGAGATGTTGTCCTTTCTTATGATGTTGAAACCCTGTATAGAGCATGGCATCCAGTAATAAAAAGGATACCATAGCTTTCACCTACTTATCCTTATCGATTATTATGTTTAACTGATGATTTTAGTTAGCCTGACCCGTGTGTTTTCGCTCAGGTCAGGCCGAGTTGTTTCACGTATCATCTATTCGACTTAGCTTGAAGTTGATGTTGGATATCAGCTCTTCTTTCGCTTGAGTAGTTTATTTCCTCCGCATACTTTGATGTTTTTACATTTGATTTGATGTATATGGTGTGGTCGTGTACTACCTTTATTGTATTCATATTGTATTGTACTGAAAGTGTATCAGTGTATATGTATATATATGATGTTGATTAATATTCTGTGATGTGATTTACATTTAGTTATTGTATTTTGTTCTGATAGATCCGTTAGCCACCTATAGTTTTGGATTAATCATTTATTGGGTATGTCGATCCACTTGAGTTGGAAAAAATTATATTGCATTTATCGACGTATTCAATAGACGTTTAAGACAAAATTATAGATGGTCGCCCTTAACCAGCCTTGTTCTCCGCTTTATAAGATAGAATTATTTGTTAATTCTCTTTGCTAAGGTGGGTCTCGGGATGGGGCGTTACAGCTTGGTATCAGAGCTGTGGTCAGAACATAGTAGCATAAACACAGAACAGTATGTATATCATGATACATCGAAGTACAATACGGGTGAATCATTGTCCTTTGTTCAAGCTTGTTTTTGAATCGAGCCTTGATTCTTTTTTGAGTTTTGGGATTGTTAAGATGGAAATGTCTAGGAATATAGATAAATTGTATTCCATAGTATTCCATAATAGAGTTTGATGTCATCTTATCTTATATAAAATCTTATTTGGGATTATTAGATTCTTATTTTTGTCGATACAACTGAGATCGTATCGATAGAGATGATTGATTTCTTTGGGCATTCTTGTTGCATTCCTTTGAGAGTTGTGAATCCTATTGAAGGGATCCACAACGATTGGCTTGTTGTGAGCATTCTGAGTTCTTTATTTGTTGCTGTTTTAGTGAGTATTTGTTTATTACTCACCATCTTGAGATGTATCGGATTTGAGATGGAATGACTTATTTGATGTAAAGTGTGATCCTTTTGTTGTTATAGGATCCTATATTTATTTAGGCATCCCAATTTGTTTGGATTATTATTTCTATCACTTTGGGATGCTAATGGTGATTTTGTAGTTTTTGATTTCACTCTTGAGTATCGATATGATGATGATCTATCTCAAATTCCACTCATAGTGACTTTGTTGAGTTTTTAGAGTCCATTTGGAATTGACATCCAATTGGGCAATCGAGTGTTGAAGTAACCATATTCCTGGCTCTTAGCTCTTCGGTTATCCTTCCTCAAGGATATCCACTGAGGAATGAGGTGAGTTTCTAGTTTGTTCGAGTTTGATTGAGTTTATCATTCTGCTTCGTTTGAGTGTTCTTTTTCAGATACTCAATCAATGTTATCCTTTAGCATTACTTCGTTTGAAGTAGTGATTCGTGGATTGCGTGTTTCTTCTCCTTCGAGAAGAATATCCTGCTTATCTTGTATCTTGATGATTTTTTTGGAGTGGCTTGTGACATTGTAAGATTGATGAACACTCTATCTCCTTCTGTTGATATTGAGAATCGAGTATTCTAGGAATATCTCGGTGCATTCTCTTAATGTTCTTTGGTTTGAGTTTTGAAGCTATATAAATATGAGTTTTAAAGAGAAATTTGAGCTTTGAGATATTTCGAAAAAAATCTAAGAATATTTTGAGAATATATTTACATTAGTAGTATTTCTTTTATAGAAATTATTTGAGAGTATTGGGTTTTCCATCGAGTAGTTAAGAGTTCTGGTCGATACGCCTGATCAACGTTATCGATAGGAATCTCCTAAATGCTATGATGAGGCAATCAGACACGATGGTTTGTGTTTTAAAAATTGCGATTTTGAAAGTAGTAATTTAAGATTAAGTATTAAATTTATTTTTGAATGGTAATTGCAGCAATTGATTTTAGGAACGAGTAATAGAATGGCGAGGCAGTTTTGATCGATCGGTCAACTCTGCAGCCAACAGATATATTTATTTATTAGAGATTCAATGGCGAGGCAATTCCATTTATTTGTTTTTAAATTATAAAGATAAGAATATAAATGAGATTATTTTTAAGTTGTGCTTTATTGGAAGTATATTTTGACATTTTAGAATCTATATTATATATATTGGATGCTTTAAGAGAAGAGTTATAAGAGAATTTGAAGATTGCTTTTAAACTATTAAGTGGTTTAATAAAAAGAGTAAAGAGAATTTAAACCCTTAATTTATTTTAAGGAATATTATTATGGATTTACAAATTTCTTTGGGAATTAATTTTGAAGTAAGAGAAGAAATTTGGACTTTTAATTTGAGTTTTAGATAACTTAGTAAGTAATATAGTAAAAAGTTTTAAAATTTTCAAATGTTGAAAATTGAGATTTAAAATTTAAAAGATGTTGAGATTTAAAAATTCTAAATATCTTGGATTAAAAGATAATTCGAGCTTATATCCTTGTTCTTGAGTATGTTCTATCTTTGAGCTATTATTAACAACGTGCATTTTTAGCGGTCGTTCGAGTTGGTGGCCTTGTGAGAAGCCATCTTGTGATTTATCAATCTTGTCTATTGTGTCTACCCTGTTGTGAGGATGTTCTTTCTGTATATTTATGCGGAAAATCATATTGATGATCTTCTTTATTGCTTAGAGTTTGGGTTTAAGTGAGTTTGATCCCGACTTTATTCGTAAAGTTTTGTGAAATCAACCATTTTCGATTGACTAATTATTGATTATCTTATTGAGTTTTGATTCGAAGACGGGATATCTTCAAAATTCTTTCGAGTTACTTGGAAAATTCGACGGTTTGCTTCTCACTATATTAGCAATTGATGGGCCATTGGATTAACCAAGTGATTTTTTCCTTGTTTTTCTCTACCATTCTATATTGAGAGTATGGATGGTTTGAGTTTTGAGCTTGTCTTTTATCCTTTGTCGATTGAATTTTTGTGTTGTTTACAGCCTTTTCCACTAGAAATTACGAGGACGTAATTTTGTTAAGGAGAGGAGCCTGTAACAATCCGGGATTTTGGAGATTACTGTTAATATTAAATTGTAATGCAAATTATAATTTAATATTGTGTTTAAAAATGAATTGGATAATAAAATGAGGGATTATATTATTTATTTTATATAAACAATATCTTGATGAATATAATTTGGGATTTGAAATTTAAACAAGTCATATTATTTTATTTGAAGCCAGCTTCAATGTTTGATTGTTGAAAAAAAAGTGTAAAGGAATGAAATAAAGTTTGAAAAACTTTATTTGTGGATTTGGATTGAAAATAAATAATTCTGATGGTTTAATTTTAGTTAATTAGTAATATTGGAAATTTATCCAATGTTAGCCTTCTATTGTGAAATAAAAGGAATAATATGAAGAAAATAAAATGTAGAAGTGTAATTAGGCTTGGAATGATGTATTGATGTTATAAAAATGTTAAAACATTTTAATACACTTCATTAGACTTAAAAAAAATTTATTTGGTTGAAATGGATGAAAACAGTGATTTTTCACTAAAATGGAAATATTGGTAAATAGTGTAAAAAAAAATTTATATGGGGAAAATAATATTTTTATTGGAAAATTAAAATTTTGATATCACTAACGTGTTTCCTTTATTAAAACATGAACAATGCAACTTATTTCATGTGATTTGTAAATTTTATGCAAAAATTATGTGTAAATTACTAAAACACATATGCATATTTACTCTAAATATTTTCTAAGTGTGAGAATTGGGCTTATAGGGTTATTTTGTGTCCATAAATCCAATTTCTAGAATGTTAAAAGAGATATACATTCATTTCTCTCTGACTATTTTTTCATTTAAACAATTTTCTTCTAAAAACTTCAATATTCTAATCAATGGCCTCCATAAAAAGAGAAAATCAATGGCTTCCTTCTTATAAATCAATTTCACTCGAAATCTCTGCAAATTAGAGAATTAAATCAATCAAATAGAGAGATAAGAGAAAGGTAGTATCCAATCTAATCTATCTTAGAATCTATGTAAACCCTAGAATGGTTTTCCATAAAATTTGTTTTAATCAATTGCCTCTTTGCATGTACTGTATTTTTCTATTTTCAGATGTTTAGGGCTCCAATTTTGTGTTAAAGGTTCAATCTTGCTTGAAAATCCTCGCTGTTCACTGCAAATCAAAAGGTAAGTGTAAAAGCTTACAAATGCTAGCCGAAATCAAAGTTTTGATTTGAATTTTCGTATTAATAAGGTTATGTTTCGTCTTTGTTATTTTCTGTTTTTTGTCGCCACTTTATTTTGGCCATAACTTTCTTGCTACCTATCAGAATTTGAAAAATTTTGAATTTCTAGAAACCGTATGATTTAGGCTATAACTTTGATGTTTTGAGTTTTGAGTATTTTTGATGTTTATATGGTGAAAAATCTACATTTTTACGACTGTCTTGTCATTGACAGAGAGTGTTTATATATTCATCTGGAAAGTAATTTGATGATAACTTTCTTGCTATCTTTCAAAAAATAGAAATATTGGATGTTCTGGAAACCTTATGATTTAGGCTATAACTTTCATGTTTTGAGTTTTCTGTAATTTTGAAGTTAGATATGTCAAAATCTAATTTTTCTACTGCTAACCCGAGAGCAAAACCAATATTTGCTTTGTCCATGAAGGTAAAATGAAATTGGCCATAACTTTTTCATTTCTTAACCGATTTTGATAATTTTAGATGTTTCGAAAAGATAAATCATGTGTTACAACTTTTATGTTTTAAGTTTTCTGTAATTTTCAGGTTAGCTATGTCAAAAATCAAGTTTTTTACTGTTAACCCGAGAGCAAAATCAATATTTGCTCTGTGTTTGAAACCAAAACGAATTTGACCATAACTTCTTCATTTCTTAACCAAATTTGATAATTTTGGATGTTTCGAAAAGCTTAGGTCATGTGATAAATGTTTTATTAATTGTATTTTCTAGAATTTTGAAGTTTGCTTGGTCATAATTATGGTTGTATGTTGCTGTCCTGAGAGCAAAATGACAGCAACAACAATCGTTGACCTTAGATTGTATTAGCTCGTTTTTGTTCTCATTCTCTTCGGTTTTGATGATATTTTTGAGATATTTTGAGAGATATGATGCCTATTAGTAGGCTAGCTATATTTGGAGAATTTAAAATTCAAATTCAAATGGAATTTGAATTGATTTTGGGTTAAATTTGAATTGATTTAGTATTGAATTCAAGTTATCGGTTTTGAGATATCCCTCTTAATTTTCATTGCATTCGAGAATGGTTTTCACTAAACCATTTTTGAAATACATGGACATTTCAAATTATTATTACATTGTATTTTTTTAATTATTTTTCTAAATAAAGATTGATTTATTTCCTATAATAAAGAAATTTCAAATATTGGTTTTAATAATCTTTTTCGGAAAATCGTTTTAAATTTCTATTTCTCTAATAAAATTATTTTATAAATAAAATTACTTATTTTTACGAATTTTGGATGTATAATAAGGACAATTAAATGGTAAAGTAAACATGTGGTATGGGACACATGGATTTGCTTTATCGCTTAATATCGGACTTACAAGATCGAAACCCTTTCGATGAACTATTTGAGATGATTTAAGATGTTATTGAATTTTGGGTAGATTATATGGTCCGAGAACTCCAATTTAGGAGTATATTCAATGAAGGACCATTTTAAGATGTGTTTCTTTATCGCTGATGAAATGAGATGAATTAAGAGCTAGAAATTCATATTTGGAATTATGGCTATAAATAACCATCTAGATGTTATTTTTACTTGCCAATGAGATAAGGTAAGCTTCTTTATGATGAATTTATGATGTTGAGATGTATTATGGTAGTTTTTACTTATCGATGAGAAGAGACAAGTCACGATGCCCCTAGTACACGTCAATGAGATGAGACGAACATAATATTGTATTTACTCGCCAATGAGACAAGGTCGAGTATATTTTCTTGATGTTTATGATGTTTTACTAGTGTGGTACCAACTAACGACTTGTAAACCATTAGGGGCGAACGTATGGTATGGGACATACGTTAACACCTATTAGGTTCCTATCCGAGAAGTTGAGACACATTCACGATGTTTACTAGTACTACAAACCATGAGTACTCGATTGGAGTCATCACGATATAGTTGCTACTCCGATCATCACGATGTTATTAACTCGGGTCTTTGTGACTGGAAGTCATTATGATGTTATAGACTATAGTCATTCACGATGTTCATGATGTTAAGATGTGATTTGACTCCAGTCATCACGATGTTTATGGTACCAAATAGCAGTACTAGTCACGATGAAGCACGCATAGCAGTGCTTCGGCATGCAATCGAGAATTTGGCCAATCCGAGATTTCTTTAGGTTTTGATGTTTTAGACTTCACCACTTTAGATGATTATTACATTGATAGCCTAGTGCCAGATGAGATGTATACATATATGGTTAAATCATTTATGATGTTACTCTTTGATTGAGTTATTTGCATTATGGATTGAAGATTTTATAAACTAATTAATGTTAAGATGGAGTTGAGATGTATTTATATATTTATACCGATGAGATGAGGTATAAATGATTATGAAGAATCTTTGATGATGAGTTTTAGTGATGGATTTGAGTTGTATCTATATCATACCGATGAGATAAGGTATGAATAAGTATAATGCTTTTTTTATGTTTGGGTTTTATATTTTCTTGAATGATTCTTGGGATGTGCCAATGAGACGAGGCACATCCATATGCGTTTTATTCTATGCATGAATGATACGTACCTTTGATGTATTGTTATATTAACAACAACTTCTAAGAAGATAGTTGAATCATTTGAAGTCATTATCCATATTCCTTTAAACTGCGATGATATGAGGCGAAAGTGATGTTTATTGTGTCTTATCTTTAAACTTTGCTCGTCGATGTTCCATTTGCTTAAGTGTCAGTTATGCCACTTAAGTATGACTTTATCATCATTATCTCTTCTACTTGCCAAGAAAAGATGTTGTCCTTTCTTATGATGTTGAAACCCTGTATAGAGCATGGAATCCTGTAAGAAAAAGGATACCATAGTTTTCACCTACTTATCCTTATCAATTGTTATGTTTAACTAATGATTTTAGCTAGCCTGACCCATGTGTTCTCACTCGGGTCAGACCGAGTTGTTTCAGGTATCATCTATTGGACTTAGCTTGAAGTTGATGTTGGATATCAGCTCTTCTTTCGCTTGAGTAATTTATTTCTTACGCATACTCTGATGTTTATACATTTGATTTGATGTATATGGTGTGGTCGTGTACCACCTTTTATGTATTCATATTGTATTGTACTGAAAGTATATCAGTGTATATGTATATATATGATGTTGATTAATATTCTATGATGTGATTTACATTTAGTTATTGTATTTTGTTCTGATAGATCCATTAGCCGCCTACAGTTTTGGATTAAGCATTTATTGGGTATGTCGATCCACTTGAGTTGGAAAAAATTATATTGCATTTATCGACGTATTCAATAGATGTTTAAGACAAAATTATAGATGGTCGCCCTTAACCAGACCTATTCTCTGTTTTAGTAGATGGAATTACTTGTTAATTCTCTTTGCTAAGGTGGGTCTCAGTGTGGGGCGTTACAATAGCCATATACCACGATCGAGAATTCTAGAATCGACCAAAAATCCATATCAAATATTCGCCATCAAGAATCGAATGAAAAATCCTAACACGAAGTGGTATAATTCACATAGAACTTATGTACTCAAATCAGGATCAAATTAATGTTGCGAATAAAATAATATACATACAAATTACGAAATTATTCAAATTTGCTTCATCACAGGAACATTTCAATTAAATTTATTTTTAGTCTCATTGATTAACACAAATATCACTTCATACTTTAATATTTATTTCACAGAATTTCTCCATTTAATATAAAACATTAATATATTCATTCTCATAATATTGCTTATATTTCTCGTCAATTTAAACTACATTCATTTCACATGTAATATTTGTCATTTAATACTACATTTATTTGCAAATCATTTCATAAGGAATTTGCTTAAAGTCATAATTAATTTATAAAAGCTTAATTCCTTTTTATAAGACGTTGTTCGAGTTAAAGTTAGAACAACTTTATTTATAACCATTTATTGCAACATCCATGTACATCCTAACAATTTACAAGTCATGGCTTTATTTATAATCATTTCACTTTTAATTCATATTTTCTTATCCCATTTAGTTTCACCTTTACCTTTCAATTTATTTACGACACATTTCATAAATGTTAGTTAAGTTTATAAACATATTTTTTCCAAGTTAATCTCATTTACAACATTTCCTTGATCACAATTTCAATTTAAACATCCCAAGGCTTAAAGTTCACACTTGTATATTATTACATTACATGCTAAGAATGTATACAACAATTCTATTCATTTACTAGACATAGGGATAACAAATTAAACCTTGTTTCACTTGCTTTCAGATAAAGGTTATCAATTTCAACTGCATAATTCAACACAATTTCTAAGTTTCAACTCATATATTAGTTCAGGAGGTTTCGATTATCCAAATATCCAGATAATCTATTTTATTTCAATAGTTAAAACCAACAATCAATAAACAACAATATTCACAACCACATTTCAATTTCATATCGATTACCCTAATTATCCAATTCATTCTCTTTAATTCCCATTATTAAACTAGCGTTTAGTCCGTAGATTCAATCAACAATAATAGCCAATGTTTATAGTTTGACTAAATACAACAAGTTAACAATAAATGATAATAATTAGATCTTACCATTCCATATAACAAACACTTTACAAATAACTATATTAGTTATAAAATTTTCGTTTATATATAACAAAAAATAGTAGGAAAATAATTTCATTTCAAAACTAATATAAAGCATTTTTTTATAACACTAACAAATACGCGCTCTCATATATATACACACTCAGACAAGCTCATTCTAGGATTTTACTGCCCTATCTCTAACGTGTTAACCCCGACAGGCTAAGGTATGTCTAAACCAAAGCTCTGATACCAACTGTAATAAACCACCTTTTTGGACGGTTCAAATCGATAATAAATCACACATGCTAGACTTAAACCATTCAAAAGGGAGGATTGTTAATGTGGATAAATAAGAAAACAAAACATAGAATCTAGCAGCGGAATGATAAAATATAATAATAAAATAAAAAGTCCACGAAGATGTATTACAAATAACATGTGATTATACTTTTTCAATTCAAATCAGAGTTATACGTACATTAGAAATAAACAAATAATGCACCAGAACACCAAATGCAGTGAAATAATAAATAGCAATACTATGCTGAATGCTCATCTTCATCCTCTAGAAAATAGTCTTCAATACACTGAAAAACTCAGACTGGCCCAAGCGTACTGAAAAGACAAAACATTCAAATCAGAACTAAAAGATCTTATGTAAGTCAAATCAAAATAAGTAAAATAGATATATTAGTGCAATGGTTTCATAGATGTTACGAGATTTCATCTCCTATCAAGTGTACACTGTGAATATAATCATTTAAAGGGTTTCAAATAATTCGAAATATCAATCTTAATCATGTACTTAAAACAATTCCGAAGTTTGAATTTGTAGATAATTAAAAATAGTTAATTTAATAAGATTTTTTTGATTTGATATTGGAAGAAATAAAAATTTGTGATCTATTAATGAAAATAATAACTAGAATGAATTGTAACAATATTAACCTAAGTCAATTATTAATAATTTTAATGGAAGTTCAATTAATTGAAATAATTTAAATGTTATACTTGGCTATAATTGAATATAAGAAAACAAATGTAAATATTAAATTAATTAATGAATTTGTATATAATTAATGATAATGGGATAAAATCAGTGTTGTGTAAGCAATTGTAACATTTGTTTATAAATAATAAACTTATAAGTGTGATTAAAAGTTAATGGTAATATTTATTATATATTACCTATTTATTTAGTCAGTTAAATTTAATTGGAAATCAATTGCAATGAATGAAATTAAATATAGCGTTAAAAATGGATTAAAATTATGACCGTAGAATATTAATGTAATTAGATAGAAACCAATGTTAAATGTGTGCATAGGCCAACCAAGGATTGAATAGAAAGCTTTGAAATCAAGTTAATCAAATTATTGGAATTTAAATTATAACAATTGAATTTATTCCAATTAAATGTAATTAAATATTATGTTAATGTAAATAAATATGAAATTGGACAATATTAGTGTAATATGGTATAAACTATAAGAAATATATCCATAAGACAACATTTGATTGTATAATAAGATGGAAAGTCAAATAAATGGATTTACTGGAAATTTAACTTATAATTACTGAATTTATTGAAATTGAAATTAAACAAAGTAAGTTGTGAAATATTCAATAACAAATTGATATAATTTTTTTTAAAAGGATTTTAAATTACTAAGTAATCCAAAATGGTAGAAATTGTAAATTATAAAATTTGAATTGAAAGGTGACTAAATTAATTTAATTAATTAACTTGAAATATAACCATTTTGGCAACTGTCTCGGATTTTGACAAAACCAGTTTCATTGGATCCGTAGCAGTGAATTATTGTAATGTTTCATGTTTCGTAGCGATCAGACATGCCATTTGATCGTACAGACTCGAAACGTCTAGAAATCAGTTTTAATTAAATTCAATAGAAATCAATTTGAAATAGACTAATTTTCAGTAAACTTCTTCATACGGTGGAATTAGGACCTGAAACCTGTTCCATTGAGTTTAAAAATATTGAAAACTTCTATTTTGATATAAGGGATGACCTATTTTCGTTCCGGAGACAGAACGAGCTTTTCGGGTCATTTATCATTCAACTTGTAAAATCAATCTTGTCCATTCATTTTTATTTCTGATCTGCCTACAAATAACCTGTTATAAAATTTAGTTATTCCTTAATCTAATTGTTTATATGTACAATTTATCTGCTTCTCTCTTTCCAATGGTAGACAAACCAACACTAATTCCAAATTCAATTGCAAATCAAAATCAAACCGAAAAATAAAACTCCTCAAAATATATCGAATTATATATCGATTTGAAGCTCTCAACGATTGTAAGTCAAATCTGCTGTCTTTTTTCCAATTTGGGTTTTTGTGTTTGGAATTCGAGGAGCAATTTTCAGCCATTCGTTTGGGGTTTGATCAGCGATAATGGATTTTCGATTTGAGGACGTAGCTTTGTAGAGAGGACCGAGGGAAGTTCATCAGTGAAATTTTTAAGGCGAATCAAAGGTTGGATGTGACAAAACATTTCGCCTAGAGTTTTAAAAAATTGGCGGTGGCTATTTTGTGTGAGCACCGTTCGGTGCTGGGAGGCCGTCGCGAGGACGTAGGGGAGGTGGCGGCCGATGGTGGCGAGGACGCGGCTGGCTCTTGGGTGGCGCGATGTAAGATATTGGTAGCGGCGGCGTATTGCTCTGGGTATAGGTCGAATGCGATGTACTGGGAGGAAGGGTAGGGTTGTTGTAGATATAGTGGTGACGTGGTAATGTTTACGTTATTTAATTTAATTTAATTCAAACTTTAAATTTTCTAACTGCAATAATTTTTACGTACGAGCTCGGATTTTGATGCGGTTTATGTGACGACCCAGAATTTTTTAGCATTTAAAATTGGAATATTTAATTGATTTTAAATATTCAATAGAGTAATTTTAACTTAAATTTCAAATATCACAATTTATTTGATGATTAAATTATTAAATTAAATAATTTGGAATTGGGTTAAATATGAAATTTGAAGTTTTAAGCCTGTTAAAAATAATTTGAAGGCTTATAAAATTTATATTGATAACGTTGAAGATAATAGAAGTGTTAAATTTGGATTTAACAGTGGTTTGTTCAGATTTGAAATTTTAACGTTTTAAATTAAATTTAAAAATAGCCTTCCGAGGCGCAGTCTCGGAATTCGATGAAACCAGTTCCATTGGATCCGAAATAGAGTATTACTATCAGATTTCAATTTTCGTAGTGATTGGAGTTGTTGAGTGAGCGTACGATATATAAACGCGCTGAAATTTATATCGAAAATTAAATATTATAATTGGGTCCAAAAAGCTATCTTCTCCATACGATCGAATTAGGACTCGAAACCTTTTCCATTTCGTTTGGAATAGGGGTATAACATTACGAACGCCTAGCGCATGCCTCGATAGGAGGTCGAGATTTTTGGCTTCGTTTTCGAGTCGATTCGAATTTAAATTTAAGTATAAGATATAAAAGTTTTGAGCGGTCAAAACTTACCATCAACCGTCTTTTTTAATGTTTCAATCACTGTAGCTATTCCTTCTTCAGCACGCCAACATTAGATTTTGTTCCCCTTTCTCACTTTAATCACGCGACCTCTCTTTTTCTCCCACATCGAAACAAAGAATTCAAATCCTTCTTCAAAACGAAAATCTCTTTCCAAAAAAAAAATCAAATCCATGCGATCAGTTCAAAATTAATTAATACGAATGCTTGGATTCGCTGCTCTTCATATGTGCGTGACCGAGTCGCGATGCTCGGGTGAGCTTTGGCGCGGTGGCGTGTGGCTGTACAAGGGAGAAGCGATCTCTTGCTGCCACGATCAAAATTAGGGTTTCTCGAATTAGATCCACGGGTGAGAGGAGGCAAGTGTGCGAGTTTAAAGGGTGGTGCGATTTTCATGGCGGATCCAGATGGAAGGGCGGTAGGCATGTGTTCGAACATATGGAGGGAAGGCAGGCTGCATACGTAACCTGGAGATGACGTACGACATTATTGCTTGCAAGGTGAAGAGGTGGGAACGTGGTATTGTTGGGTCTGGGTGTGCGTGACATGGAAGAAGTAGTGATGTCTGGTCGGCGGCGAAGAGGTTGGAAGCTGCGATGTTATGCAGCAGTGTCGTAGTTGGAAGGGGCGTTGAGGGGATGCTAGTGGGATTGTAGGTATAGCCGAGAGGTGATAGCAGTTTTGGTCATGTTGTTCAGCCGAGAGGAATTGTGATGCCCCACCTCTATACCCACGCTAGCCAAGAACATTACAGTGAATGCTGTCAACTAGCACGGAGAATAAGGCTGTTGAGGAGCGACCATCCGTGTAATTTCATTGCGCGAGCATCGATATGTCAGATAGTATAACATGCATTTTATTTCAAGAGGAAATCCGACATACCGATACAAACACAAAGCTACTACATAGTGGCTATAATATCTTCAGAAACAAATATAGAAATAAACATAACATAAATCAGTCACAGACAATCCATATCACAAAGGCGGAAATAGATATGAATATCACACTTGGAAGTGTATATCAGAGTAGCGGTCTAAAAAGATCCACAATATCTCAAAAGAATAGTTACACGAATTACACAAAAGAATAAGTATACATCATGGAGTCTATATCTCAATTGTATACAATCCAAAAACTACTAATCTAAGTCGTTAACCAAAAGTCAGAGAAATCAATCCCAAGTGAGAAGTCAAGCAGAAGCACCTGTAACATCTCGGTCTGACCCGAGTATTATTTAATAAGAAAATAATAAACGGATCAGTCTAACTATAAATATCAGATGAAACGATATAGAATAAGAGATATGACTAAACACATAATAATCACAATGTCAAGCTGTGATATATATAAGTAATTGAAAATCAACAAGAGATTAATCAATACCACAAAATCTACACAAGAATCAAAGAAATGTCATACTCCTTATTTCGTTCACCAAACCATAAATATTGACGATTATATCAATGTCAATCACAAAAGTCAATGACACACAAATTCACCAATGCACAAATATTGATAAAACTTATCAATGGAAATCACGAAAATTGGTGAAGCACAAATTCTAGAAATCATCTCAAGAAATCCAGAAATCACAAAAAGGGGGGAAAGGCCTATCACAAACGGGAGCATAAAGCTCACCAACACGTGTATCACAAATGGAACGCTAATTCCATGGTTGCTAACCATCACAAAATGAGCCGAAGCTCCACAAACGGCCCGAAGACCATGGGTTGCTACCCCACCAATTTGAGTCGAAACTCCACAAAATGGGGTTTAGTCTCCCTCGCAGACAAAGATACATCGCACATTGCTAGTCTAAATCACAAAAATGATCGTCATGATCATCAAGAAGTGTCAATTACAGTAAGCTAGTAAATATATGAGCTTAGCTTCATGTCCCATAACCACTAGCTTAACTTAAATATTTACGAACAAATTGTAGATCTCCATTAGAAAATTGTCACAAGAGATTCAATCGAACAAGTCCAAGGATTAACCGATGAAGTAAACGCAAGCGTTTCATGCCACTTGTTTTACTAAGTCGTTTAATTAGATTTATCATACAAGTGAGGTAAAGGTTTGTATATACTAATAGGTTGGAAAACGGTTTTATAAACAAGTTTGATATTGAAAATAGAGTTTAAATAATCTTTGATAAAGAGTTTGAATATTTACTACTAGTATAGAAACCTTTATATTTTAAAGTGACAACGCACAAAAATGATTGTAGAAACAATCAATCACCAAAATTCACATTCGAAGACGTGAATTAATTCCAATAAATCGATATCAAATCCATCAAAACGGATATTCCCAAAAATCCCGATATAAAAGACATCAAAGTCGATAATAAATGAAAATCAACAAATCGGATAATCACGAATCGATTAAATTTGGAAACCGAGCAAAAATATGCACAAATAGGCACAATAGGAAAATAGGAGAAAATTAGTCGACTAGCCCTCTGCAGTCAGTCGACTGAAGCAGAAACATGAAAATTTCGTTTCCTGTAGTCAGACGACTGACCTAAAAATCCAGTCGACTGATTGCAGGGAAATAGAGGACCTGAGCCTCTGGAATTTGCCTTCGGAATGCCTATGTGCTACAGCCAGTCGACTGAATTTCAAAACCAGTCGACTGAATGGCACCAAGGCTGTTTTCTTAGCCTATGAAATGAAGATGCAATCTTCTCCAAAATGCAACCGGGCGAGCAACGGACACTAGGGATTTATGTCAATCGACCACCCGGCCCTATAAGCTTCACGATGCATCACCAAAAACATGTTAAGATATCCATAAAAGGATTTTCATAGATTTTGATTTCAAAACACTAAAAATTGGAATATACACCAAATCAATTCAAACTAAAATCAAATGCACATGAATATGTGTTAGGAAATCATACCTAACAATCGAAGATAATCATAGACATAGATGTGAGATAAAAATCTCACCTTTGAACCCAAACGATTGAAGAAGATGCTTGAAAGCAAAGGAGAATCAACCACTCTTCAAATCCAACTCAAGAAGCTTGGTTCTAAGCTTTGAAAGAAGAACATTCCCAAAGTTAGGTTTAGGAATTTCTGAAATTGATAAGAGATTGAGTTGGAGAAGAAGAAGAGAAGCTTACCAATGGGTTCTTCTATTAGTTTGGAGCTAAAACTTGATTTGCAAAAGAAAACTAGGGCTTGAGTTTTAATTTCTCATCTCTCCCACCATTTGTTGCTAAAGCTTGAGTATTAGGAATTGGAAATGAAGTAAATGAGGAGGAGAGGGGTTGGGACTGAATACATAAGTGGGCTCAGCCCAAATCAAAACCCTAAGTGAAAAAGTAGCAAAAATCAACTTACTCCAAACATATCGAAGCTTATACTCATAAAGGTTGCAAACGGCATTTTAAACTCAATGGAAGTGGTCTCGAGCCCTAATTCGACCGTATGCAAAAAGTAGCTTTTCGGACAAAATTCCGAGTATCGATAAAATATTTAAATAAAATATTAAATATAAAATCGATAAATATGCGGGTTGTTACAGGAATGTCAAAGTATGGAAATGAATCGAGATTGGGAAGAATTGAACGCAATTAAAGCAAAGTTGAGTTAATCTCACTCAGTTCAATTTAAATTTAAATTTAAATTTGAACGATTAAATTTAAATAATTTCTTTAATGGTTGAATTGATTGATGTGCTAGTACTGTATATTTTGGAATTGGTATTATATGTTGTGCTAACATCTGTGGATGCAGGGAAAGCAGGTTGGAGGGATCCAACTGGATCCCTCAACATTTATTTAAATTATTTAATTCCCCCTGTTATGATGATTTGATATTCTATGATGAATTATGTTGAAATTTTGAATGCTATGGTTTGATTGGATATAATTGGGTATAATGAATTTCCAAAAATATATAAATTAGATTTTGGAAAGAAAATAAAGGAAGTGAATTTGTAAGTAAAATAATTATGGAAATTTGAATAAATTTAAGAATGAATGAAAAAAAAAGAAATAAAGTGACATAAGAATTCTAATAAATAAATCTTGAGTATAGAAAGGAAATTTTTGAATAAACAGAAAGTTAATGAATTTTAACTCCAATGCTATTATTTAAAAGAACAAAACATTTATTTTAAATTTAAGATTTTAAATTTTGAAAAGAACAAAGAAGAAATTGGGAATAACCTGAAATTCGTATACTTCAGTTAAAGGGTTTGAAATCAAATGAAAAATAACAACAACAACAATAATTAAGTCCATAATTAATGAATTTTGAAATGAGTTGAGTAATTGAAGGAATTTATTTTAAATGGAGTAAATTGGGAATCAATTTGGAAAATTGATTTAAGTGATTGAGATTGGAAATTTCTCTCTGAATAACCAAGTACGTTTTCAAAGTAAATTTTTAAATATAAATTAAAAGTTTAAAGTTGTTTTAAGAAGTATGTTTTGAAAAATGCATTATTTCTAAATATTTGAATTCTAAAAGTAAGTATTTCCTTTAATCTACTATAGCAGTATTTATTTAAAGAATGATTTAGTATCTTGTTTTTAAAATAAAAATTTAGTTTTATATTTTATTAAGTAACCTTATTTTCAAATATTTATATAGTATGTATTTTTAACAAATTATTGAAGTAGTCTTATCTTAAATATTTTAAAGTATATTTCAAAGTAAAGTGTTTTAATTTTTTTAATAATCTAGTTTTGCGCTTGGTGATTTCAGTGGAGATAAAAAAAATATTTGGGAAAGTTTATTTTAGGAAAAAGAAAGAATGGTTAGAAACTGTTTTTCAAAGGGTTTCTGAAAATGGAAAATATATCTTGTGAAGATATTTTGAACTTAATAAATAATTTGGGAAATTATTTATTGTGTGATGGATGTTGTGAATATTAATTGATAGTTAAATAACCGACTATCAATATTGGACAAAATGCGTTGATCCTTTCGAAGAGACCGGGATCGAGATTTATTTCTCGAAAACCACTTCGATCCGGTTTGTACGTTTCGTGTGAAACGAGTTTGGATTCGAAGATGGAAAAGTGAAGTGCAAGGGCTAGTCGCTACTAATCCTGAGGATATTTCCGAAATGGATGTAGTAGGAATAGTGTCTACGGTTCCGTTCGGACTCGGGACGGACTTGTATGGATGAATGCTTGTGAAACTTCGTCAGGTGGACGATGGGAATTCTAAGAGATAAGTTCTAAAAAGGTAACGCTTAGCCTCAAGCCTCATCAAATGGGAATGACTGAAAATCAGGGGGTATGCAGCAAGGCTAGGTGGGTAGCACCCAAGCAGGGTGAGGTCATCCCTGTATAGATGTCCCTTTTTATTTCGGCTTAGTGGGCGGTTGCTGATCCCAACCGCGGGGTGATCTCACTCGGGATTATCCAGTAAGGGGTAGTCCCAGTCTTGTGTTGCAGGGTAGCGGGCGTACTCCTTGGTACGGTGATCTAGGCCCCGTACTGTAACAGGTGGTACCCAAGTGCATAGTCATTAGTTGGAAATCCATTCTCCCTACGAGCCTTGTACGAATTTTGTTTGTATTACCCACTCTATGGCTAATAGATGGAATTTAATAAATGTAACAATTTCGGCTATTTTATAAGTATTTGTATATAGACCCTATTATAATATAAGAGGATTTCTATAAAAATTGTTTTAGCTATCGTAAGGTAAAAACCGGACATGTTTATTTGTGGCGTGGTCTTACGAGATGCTTTTGTTTTCAAAGGATTTTTGAAACTTTAATAATCAATTGAGTGTGATTTTTCTCACGCTGGGATTCCAGACTGACTCGGGTGTTATTTAACTGTAATGCTCGTGTCAGACCGAGTATTATAGAATACAGGATACCATGCTGTGGAGCTCAGAAGACGAGCAAGATGACGATACGTACTCCCGTACTTGTTTATATATGTATATTCCGCTGTGTTGAGTCGTTGTGTATCCATTTGTATGATATTGATGTTGAGATGTTGATTGACATACTTTGATGATGTAATATATAAACAGATATATTTGATCTTTGAGTAAAGATTATTTATCATTTATTATATTTTATTCCTCTGCGATGGTTAGATTCTGTTGTTGTTTCCTATTTTCTTCTTCTACCTCTTCTTCTTCAACCCAAATGGTTCGTATTTTCTGTACAACTTGAGTCGATTGATGAAGAATAGTGTTGACTCAAGGGGTACGGTTTTGCGGGCTGTTACAGTTTATTTTGCCGGGATCTTATCGAAATTTTGGACATTTTGACATTGGTTTGGATGAATTCTAAAACCGTTTGAATTTAGGCCTTAAATTGTGTAATATCCCGGAATTTTGGACAATATAAATTTGATAATCTGTGTTTAAAATTGAATTGATTTGATAATTTCTGTAAATAAATTTGATTTGATTCAATAATATTCTTTAATAAATAATTATTTAGTGAATTTATATTTGAATAAGTTAATAAATGTTTTATTTGTTAAAAATATATTTTGACTTTAAGTTTGCATATTTAAGAACAAGTTATGAAATGTTTGTTTTATTTTCTTTTTAAAAATATTGATTTATAAAATATGATTTGTAAATTTAATATGAGATTTGAAATACAATTTAAAATAAGAAACATGTATTAGTTTAAATTTCAAGTAAGTTAAAATCTCTTTTATAAATTATTTAGAATTGTTTAAATTGTTATTTTTAATAAAAATGATAATACTTAGTTTTATAAACATAAATAGATTTTAGAAAATAAGATTTGTTGTTTTTTTTAAATTTAATAAGGAGTTATATATGCATCTATATATAACTTGATTTTTAAATTGGAGTTTGTAATTTAATTTAAATTGGAATTCAATGTTTTGAAATTTAATAGAGTAAATACTTAAAAATATTTGAATAAGCTTTTGTTTATAACTTGTTTTGTTTTGATTTCTAAAATTAAAAAGGGAATAAAATTCATTTATATATACATATGGAATAAAATAAGTTAAAGTGTTTATAAACAATTTAAATTAAAATTTAAAACACTTTTAATATACATGTGTAAGTTTCTTAAGAAATAAATTGACATGTGTTAGTCATGTAATAAACTTAAGTGACAATTGTTAAAATGTGAACAAGTGTAATGTTTAAATTTTCTTTTTCATTTATTTTTGTTAAAATCAAAAATCCACTTGTATTGCTACATTTCTTTTTATCTCATTTACTCTTTTGGCAATTCCTCTTCAAAACTTAAGAGAATTATTCAGATCTGAAATCTGAAATCTTCAACAAAATCTATTCATGTTGTAAATTTGTTTCTCCTCAAAATCCATCTACAAACTCATCTTCATACAAATCAGTAATCTTCCCTCAGAAATTCAAATCAAAAACATATCCATCTCTCCCTGTAGACAAGCCTGCACTCTTCAAATCAACCAACTTGCATGTCTTTTAAAATCTGGAAAACATGCATCTAAGATTCATTTTGCAACATCAAAATCTTGCATCTGCAACTTCAAGTCTAGATTCAAGTATGCATCTTATCACCTGGGAACAACATGTGCATGTGAAAGCCTGCATTTTCCTTCTCTGTTTTTAAATCAACCAAAGCCTACATTTCACCTGGATAAGCATGCATGTGGATCAAGGAGCATATCAGTAAAAGCAAGATAAAGTTTTAAAGCAAAATTAAAAATAAAATCTGAAGCTCTTCATAAACAAGTACTGTCTGCATATTTTTGGTTCAGGTGAGTAACTTTCTTTTCCAAATTTAAGGTTAAAAATTTATGACATGCTTAAACAAATAAGTAAATGTTCTTGTATTCAAACTGACTGGCTGATGTGAGATAGTACCTATATGCATGCTATCAAGATTTCAATGTCCTGTCTTGTTATCTGGTGTAAGTTTCAAAGTTGATTCTTATATCCTTAATTTGTCTCTGTTAGATTATAAATTGTAGATAAGATATGTAGGTTAGTCTCAGAATTTAGGCCTTAGGATTTTATTTAAGTAAAACTTAAATAAAACTTACTGGAAATAGATAACAAAACATAAGAAATTTGTAAGTGGAAATATGAAACTATGCAAATAAATGTTCCAGGGTTTCAACTCAAAACATCATACAAAAGTATGATTTTTAAAAATAATATTACCATTTTAAAAGTTATAAACAGATACAGTTTTAAAATTTTTTTTATTTTTACAAATTAGCTAAGAACAGTTGAAGCTTACATTAGAATTGGGTGAATTTGATTCTGAGGATAGTATAGCTATCAGTGATTATAGGAAAAATACTGGTTTAAATTATAATTCTCTGTTGAGGTTGGGATTTAGATTTGAATTTTTAAACCCTAGTTGTACTGGGTTCTGAAGAGTCGATTACCACGGACACTGTAGTGGATCGAGCTCGAAGATCTTTTGGGTAATGGGGGTTGATGGATGGACGAAGTCATCGCCGAAGATCTGAAGGTGATGGTGGTCGGAATCACGTCAACAAGGCGTTGACAGGTTTTGGGTGTTTTTGCGTTGACAGGTTTCCAGGTTTGGATTGAGGAGCTGATTTTCAAATTTGAATTTTTGGATGTACTGTGGTGATCAAGTTTGGGTTTGTGGTGGAACAGCGACATGTGAAGATCACCAGAGTTGACTGGTGATGGCCGTAGTTGATGTGCATGTGCACAGGGAATGATACTGGTGAAGTTTTGGTTTGGGTTACAGGGTTTTGAGCATCTCGTGATTGTCTCGGGTAAATGAAGCTTTAACTCGAAGTAAGGCCTGTTTGGACTCGAAGTAGATACAGGGGAACTCGAGTAGGCAGTGTTCAGATTTAAATATAAACTGAAGCTTGTTCCAGTTTCTAAAAATTTAAAAATAAAAGTTTTAATGCCATTAAAAATAGGATCTAAGTTTGGAAAACCTGAATTTAAAATTGAATTCAAATAATTTAAAATCTTAGGTTTTGAAAGTATTTGAATTTTTAAACTTTGGTTTGGATTTTTAAAATGGAAACCAAAATAAAGCTGATTGGTTTTTAAGTTTAAAAGTAAATTCAAATTGCAGGATGAAATTCAAACTGAGATTGGGAAAATCTGAAGCTAAATATGAATTCAAATTTAATGAATCTAAGTTTTGAAATAGTTTAAGTTTTTAAATTTAAATTGGGTTTTTAAACCTATAGGTGTAAATGTGCATAGGTGTTTGCATTTGAATTTGAAGTTTAAAATTTTAAATTAGAAATTTAAAATAAGTTTGAAATCTGTTTTTTTTAAAACCTGGAAAATAAATGTAAGTTTCAGTTTTTAAAAATAAAATGAGTTTTAAATTTAGATTTGTTTTAAATATTTGAAAGGATTAAATAGTTTGGAATTAAGGAGAAGTTGTAGAATATTTTAGATGTGCTTTTAAAATTAATTTGAATTTAAATTGAATTGAGATTTTAAATTCTTATTTTATAAGTATATGTTCTTTTAACATATGATAAGGGTTTTTAAATTAATTTAAAAACTTGTTTAAGTGAAATTTATATCTTAAGTTTTAAAATGAAATTTTTAAATGGAATTTAAAGATTTGAAAACAAAGCGTTTTTAGAATATTTTAAAACAAAAGAAATGTTTTCTTAAATTTGAATTTAAGAATTTGAATTTATTTAAATTATTAAGTTAATTTAAAAAGGATAATTAATTATACAATTAATTAATTATGTGGATGATTAATTAAGTAATTAATGATTTTTTTTAAAATTGATTAATTAATGATTGAGATAAATTAATTAAGGTTAATAAATTAGTAATAAAGAATTACTAATTAGATTTTAATTAATGATTAAAGTTTTATTTAATCAAGTGATTAAGGATTAATTAGATTGTAATTAATTCTTAATTAACTAATAATTAGAGATTAATTAATTGGTAATTAAATATTAATTAAATTGATAATTAATATGATTAGTATAAGTTAATTTCTTAATTTAAGTAATTAAGAATAGTTAATGAAGGTCATTAACTTAAGATTATTTAACAATTAATTAATGTGATTAATTTTAATAATTAATTAGATTAATTAATTAATGATAATCATTTTTGAAATTGTTTAAGATTTATTACTTAATAAAAGTAATTAATGAATTAATTACATAGTGTAATTAATTGTGATTAGTTTAGATTAATTAATTTAGTTTAATTAATTTAAAACACCTTGTAGTAATAGATAATTACTTATGAAATTAATGGATTGGCAATTACTTAGGAAGTAATTAATTAATAATTACTGAATGTAATTAAAGATGTTTAATGGTGAAAGTAATTTTGATTTAATTACTTTATAATTAATCAAGTGATTAATTGAGATAATTAAGGATGATTAATTTATGGAATGAGTAATTAAGGGTAGTTAATTACTAGATGTTATTAATCAAAGGGTGATTAATAAATGTAGTTTAGTTAAAGTTTAATTACTTGATGTAATTAATTAGAATGTAATTAAGAATCATTAATTAATAATTAATGATGTAATTAAGAGTTGATTAATTAAGATTAATTAATCAAAAATAAATGATTAATGAAGTGATTAATTATAAATAATTAATTAATGAAGTAATTAAAGGTTAATTACTAAATTTGGTTAAGTATAATTAATTTGTAAAATTAATTAGAGGATAATTACATAAATGTAATTAAGGAATGATTAATCAAAGGTGATTAATTAAGGTGATTGATTAAAGATTGATTAATTAATTAAGTTGTAATTAATTAAAGGATATGTAAGTAAGATTTATATTGATTAAGTAATTAATTTAATTTACTTTAAATTAATTAGAGAATGATGTAGTTAATTTAATTCATTTTAAATTAATTATAAATGGTGATATAGATCATTGCTTATATGGATGATATTGTTGCTTGATTGGTTTGAATCTCATATTTGAGATAAGTAATGTTGAATGTTATGGATGCATTGGTTGCATTGTGATGTTGATATAGATTATCTTTTGGATAATGATAATATGGTTTATCTGATATGATGATAATGTTGATTGCCTATTATGAATCTGTGATTTATCTATCTGTTTATATAGATAATTGAATTGTTTTAAACCTTTAAGACAACTTGGCCTTAAAAGACACGCTTTGGATTTCGATGAGACCGGGATCGGGTTTCCATATTTGGATATCCGAAAACCACATCGATTCCAAATTAACGTTAGGTCGTTAATCTAAGTGGAGCGAGTGAAGACTCGAGGTGTAAGAGCTATACGTCAGTATAACTCTGTGGGTGATTCCGTAATGAGTTGACGGAATTAGTTCTTATAGATTCGAGATGACGAATTAGAGTGCAAGGGTTATTGTCGTTAACTCTGAGGGTGATTCCAAAACGAGTGTAACGAGATAATGCCTTCGGTTTCGTTCGAACCCGGAACGAACTTGTATGGATTGAATGCTTTCAGAACATCGTCAGGTGGACGATGAGCATTCTAAGTGATATGTCCTATAAAGGTAATCGTAGCCTCAGGCCTCATCAACCGGGAATGGCTAAAACAGGGGAGGTGCAGCAAGGCTTCGTGGGTCGCACCCACTGGAGAGCAAGATTGATCCCTGTCTAGAGGTTCCTTTTTATTCGGCTTAGTGGGCAGTTGTCAGTGTACACCAACTGCGGGGTTGTCTTGTTCGGAACTGTTCAGTAAGGAACGGTTCCGGTCTTGTGTTGCAGGGGATGAAGGGAGTAATCCTCGGTACTGTGATCTAGGCCACGTACTGTGACGGGCGGTACCCCAGTAGCCCTGCCATTGTATGGAATCCACAATCCAATAAGTGCCAACGGTTTTGTTTGTATTACCCACTTTTGTGGCTAGTAGCTGGAATTTAATGAATGTAACAATTTCGGCTATTTCTTATTTATTTGAAAACCCTAGACACTATTATAATATCACTAGATTTCCTATCAAATGTTTTGGTTAGCGTAAGGTAAAAACTTTTCCATGTTTATGTGTGGGAAGTCTTACGTGATACCTTTCTTTTCAAAAGGTTTTTAAAAGTTAAGCAACTTTAACCTGTTACTCACACCAGACCCATGTCTGACCCGGAGTTTATTTTTGTTTCTCATAAACTCTTGGGTACTCAAATTTTTACGAGTAGCCAAGGGAATTCAGGTTAGGATTCAGGTTTGCTTTGACGATTTGTGAAGGAGCAAATGGAGCAGGAGGCTTCCGCGTGTAGCTATAGAGTATTCCGCTGTGTGATCTCTGAGTGTTCTGTATTGTGATTGAGTTGTATAACTAGACAGGTATTTATAACTGTCTAGTATGAGTTGTTTATGCTGTGTATCTCTGATGTATATGATACTATGTAAAGTATTATGTGATTAATATAATTTATTCGTTCCGCTGTGTTAGATTCTGATGCTGTTTCTTTCTTCTCTTCTTTCTATTCTCTTTTCTATCCCTTTCTTTCTTAAAAATGATGCGATTTTCCGGGAGTGGAAAGTTGGGTCGTTTCACTTGGTATCAGAGCTTTAGGTTGAGTGAATACCTAGGCTCTGAAGTGTATCTTTCTTTAGGGAGCATTAGGTTGAGTGAATACCTAGGCTCTGTAGTGGTGTCTTTCTTGAGAGAGCGTATTTGTAATTTTTATATATAACTATATATATATATATATTTCTGCCTATCTATTGGGTTACCTGTTCAGGTTTTCCAACATAAGTTATAAAGGTAGATGGGGTAGTAGTGTGTGTAACACGACTACCATTGGTTGGAGTTTGAATGTTTGAGGTTGGAAGTGTATCTGACGAGACTGTAGACCTAATACTGTCTCGAGTAAGTTTAGTAGTGACGAAGAACTTCATTAATCTCTGAAGGAAACCTGTTAAGGTTCGGAGTGAAATTTTTTTTGAAGTTGGATGAGTAGAAGTTGGATCTGTTGATTGAGCTGAAGCAAGTAATGGTATTTTTGATACCACAGGGAGTAGTAGCTGCGTGATGAGATGCAGTAACTATGGATGTTTCCGAAGATGTTTCCTTTGGAACAAGTTAAGAGAGGTGAGTCTGCTTCAGTGTTGTGGCTGTGTTCAGTTTGAGTTTCTGGTTGCTTTGAAGTCCGAGTTTCTCGAAGAGCTTTGTTTGGAATTCTTTGGCATCTGTGGCACCAGTGCAGTTTGGAATGTTCTCGGTGTTGGCAAGGAGTCTTCTGGCTTAGCAATTTTTCTGAAGTGGAGTTCAGAAGCAGTTGAGTAGACCCGTTTCTTCGATGGGTTGGCTAATTAAGTTGAAGCAGTTCCATTTGGTTAAGGGAGAACAGTTTTCCTTGGATTTGGTTTGGGTGGTTCGCAAAAGTGACTTGCGATTGTTTGAGAGTTCTCTGGAGTTATCAGAGTTGTGTAGTGGAAGCATGGTGGTAATGCTTTTGTTTTATCTTTTCCGGATAGGAGAAGTAAGTAGTTTTCTGTTGTTTATGGAGTAGCGTTGGTGTTCTTGGTTGGGATTGATCTTGAGGAGATCATTTAGTTGGAGTGTTTCGGTCCAGTTTGTTGCTTGAGACACCAGCAAGGTTGAGCTGATCAGGAGAAGTGAAGGCAACCCAGGATCGTCAGAAGTGTTTTGTGGATAAGAGACGAAGGAATTTGAATTCCAGAATCAGAGATTTGATTTTGGGTAAGTTTTCTCTGATCTAAAAGAGCTATAAGATTGGGTAAGTCTGAGAAGCTAGCTCTGAAGTATTTTGGATCTTTTCTGTGATCTTGGAGAGTAAGTGATTGATCTACAGGATTGAGTTGCCAGTTTGAATAACTGGGATTCGATGAGTTTCACGTATCTCTAAGGGAGTACGTGTATGGTTTATTTCTGGTTGTGGAACCAGCAGTTCAGGAGGATGTGATTGTAGATTCAGACTAGTCTGTAGTCTGATATATTGTTTTGTTGGTAGATATAGTTGGATAAGGGCTCTATAGCTTAATATTATTGATTGTTTAGATTCTATAGAGTGAGTATCCCGATATATATATACCGGGGAAACTCGTGAAGTTTTATCCAAAATTCTTTTGGATAATTAAGTTTGTTTGGATTGTGTGAATTGGTTGCTTTGGTTGTTAGCATATGATTAACATATGCTATATTTTAAAATTAAATCTTATGAAAGATTATTAAATTAACTTTGTTTTAAATTTCGGGGACGAAATTCTTTTAAGGGGGGAGGATTGTAATATCCCGGAATTTTGGACAATATAAATTTGATAATCTGTGTTTAAAATTGAATTGATTTGATAATTTCTGTAAATAAATTTGATTTGATTCAATAATATTCTTTAATAAATAATTATTTAGTGAATTTATATTTGAATAAGTTAATAAATGTTTTATTTGTTAAAAATATATTTTGACTTTAAGTTTGCATATTTAAGAACAAGTTATGAAATGTTTGTTTTATTTTCTTTTTAAAAATATTGATTTATAAAATATGATTTGTAAATTTAATATGAGATTTGAAATACAATTTAAAATAAGAAACATGTATTAGTTTAAATTTCAAGTAAGTTAAAATCTCTTTTATAAATTATTTAGAATTGTTTAAATTGTTATTTTTAATAAAAATGATAATACTTAGTTTTATAAACATAAATAGATTTTAGAAAATAAGATTTGTTGTTTTTTTTTAAATTTAATAAGGAGTTATATATGCATCTATATATAACTTGATTTTTAAATTGGAGTTTGTAATTTAATTTAAATTGGAATTCAATGTTTTGAAATTTAATAGAGTAAATACTTAAAAATATTTGAATAAGCTTTTGTTTATAACTTGTTTTGTTTTGATTTCTAAAATTAAAAAGGGAATAAAATTCATTTATATATACATATGGAATAAAATAAGTTAAAGTGTTTATAAACAATTTAAATTAAAATTTAAAACACTTTTAATATACATGTGTAAGTTTCTTAAGAAATAAATTGACATGTGTTAGTCATGTAATAAACTTAAGTGACAATTGTTAAAATGTGAAAAAGTGTAATGTTTAAATTTTCTTTTTCATTTATTTTTGTTAAAATCAAAAATCCACTTGTATTGCTACATTTCTTTTCATCTCATTTACTCTTTTGGCAATTCCTCTTCAAAACTTAAGAGAATTATTCAGATCTGAAATCTGAAATCTTCAACAAAATCTATTCATGTTGTAAATTTGTTTCTCCTCAAAATCCATCTACAAACTCATCTTCATACAAATCAGTAATCTTCCCTCAGAAATTCAAATCAAAAACATATCCATCTCTCCCTGTAGACAAGCCTGCACTCTTCAAATCAACCAACTTGCATGTCTTTTAAAATCTGGAAAACATGCATCTAAGATTCATTTTGCAACATCAAAGTCTTGCATCTGCAACTTCAAGTCTAGATTCAAGTATGCATCTTATCACCTGGGAACAACATGTGCATGTGAAAGCCTGCATTTTCCTTCTCTGTTTTTAAATCAACCAAAGCCTACATTTCACCTGGATAAGCATGCATGTGGATCAAGGAGCATATCAGTAAAAGCAAGATAAAGTTTTAAAGCAAAATTAAAAATAAAATCTAAAGCTCTTCATAAACAAGTACTGTCTGCATATTTTTGGTTCAGGTGAGTAACTTTCTTTTCCAAATTTAAGGTTAAAAATTTATGACATGCTTAAACAAATAAGTAAATGTTCTTGTATTCAAACTGACTGGCTGATGTGAGATAGTACCTATATGCATGCTATCAAGATTTCAATGTTCTGTCTTGTTATCTGGTGTAAGTTTCAAAGTTGATTCTTATATCCTTAATTTGTCTCTGTTAGATTATAAATTGTAGATAAGATATGTAGGTTAGTCTCAGAATTTAGGCCTTAGGATTTTATTTAAGTAAAACTTAAATAAAACTTACTGGAAATAGATAACAAAACATAAGAAATTTGTAAGTGGAAATATGAAACTATGCAAATAAATGTTCCAGGGTTTCAACTCAAAACATCATACAAAAGTATGATTTTTAAAAATAATATTACCATTTTAAAAGTTATAAACAGATACAGTTTTAAAAAAAATTTTATTTTTACAAATTAGCTAAGAACAGTTGAAGCTTACATTAGAATTGGGTGAATTTGATTCTGAGGATAGTATAGCTATCAGTGATTATAGGAAAAATACTGGTTTAAATTATAATTCTCTGTTGAGGTTGGGATTTAGATTTGAATTTTTAAACCCTAGTTGTACTGGGTTCTGAAGAGTCGATTACCACGGACACTGTAGTGGATCGAGCTCGAAGATCTTTTGGGTAATGGGGGTTGATGGATGGACGAAGTCATCGCCGAAGATCTGAAGGTGATGGTGGTCGGAATCACGTCAACAAGGCGTTGACAGGTTTTGGGTGTTTTTGCGTTGACAGGTTTCCAGGTTTGGATTGAGGAGCTGATTTTCAAATTTGAATTTTTGGATGTACTGTGGTGATCAAGTTTGGGTTTGTGGTGGAACAGCGACATGTGAAGATCACCAGAGTTGACTGGTGATGGCCGTAGTTGATGTGCATGTGCACAGGGAATGATACTGGTGAAGTTTTGGTTTGGGTTACAGGGTTTTGAGCATCTCGTGATTGTCTCGGGTAAATGAAGCTTTAACTCGAAGTAAGGCCTGTTTGGACTCGAAGTAGATACAGGGGAACTCGAGTAGGCAGTGTTCAGATTTAAATATAAACTGAAGCTTGTTCCAGTTTCTAAAAATTTAAAAATAAAAGTTTTAATGCCATTAAAAATAGGATCTAAGTTTGGAAAACCTGAATTTAAAATTGAATTCAAATAATTTAAAATCTTAGGTTTTGAAAGTATTTGAATTTTTAAACTTTGGTTTGGATTTTTAAAATGGAAACCAAAATAAAGCTGATTGGTTTTTAAGTTTAAAAGTAAATTCAAATTGCAGGATGAAATTCAAACTGAGATTGGGAAAATCTGAAGCTAAATATGAATTCAAATTTAATGAATCTAAGTTTTGAAATAGTTTAAGTTTTTAAATTTAAATTGGGTTTTTAAACCTATAGGTGTAAATGTGCATAGGTGTTTGCATTTGAATTTGAAGTTTAAAATTTTAAATTAGAAATTTAAAATAAGTTTGAAATCTGTTTTTTTTAAAACCTGGAAAATAAATGTAAGTTTCAGTTTTTAAAAATAAAATGAGTTTTAAATTTAGATTTGTTTTAAATATTTGAAAGGATTAAATAGTTTGGAATTAAGGAGAAGTTGTAGAATATTTTAGATGTGCTTTTAAAATTAATTTGAATTTAAATTGAATTGAGATTTTAAATTCTTATTTTATAAGTATATGTTCTTTTAACATATGATAAGGGTTTTTAAATTAATTTAAAAACTTGTTTAAGTGAAATTTATATCTTAAGTTTTAAAATGAAATTTTTAAATGGAATTTAAAGATTTGAAAACAAAGTGTTTTTAGAATATTTTAAAACAAAAGAAATGTTTTCTTAAATTTGAATTTAAGAATTTGAATTTATTTAAATTATTAAGTTAATTTAAAAAGGATAATTAATTATACAATTAATTAATTATGTGGATGATTAATTAAGTAATTAATGATTTTTTTTAAAATTGATTAATTAATGATTGAGATAAATTAATTAAGGTTAATAAATTAGTAATAAAGAATTACTAATTAGATTTTAATTAATGATTAAAGTTTTATTTAATCAAGTGATTAAGGATTAATTAGATTGTAATTAATTCTTAATTAACTAATAATTAGAGATTAATTAATTGGTAATTAAATATTAATTAAATTGATAATTAATATGATTAGTATAAGTTAATTTCTTAATTTAAGTAATTAAGAATAGTTAATGAAGGTCATTAACTTAAGATTATTTAACAATTAATTAATGTGATTAATTTTAATAATTAATTAGATTAATTAATTAATGATAATCATTTTTGAAATTGTTTAAGATTTATTACTTAATAAAAGTAATTAATGAATTAATTACATAGTGTAATTAATTGTGATTAGTTTAGATTAATTAATTTAGTTTAATTAATTTAAAACACCTTGTAGTAATAGATAATTACTTATGAAATTAATGGATTGGCAATTACTTAGGAAGTAATTAATTAATAATTACTGAATGTAATTAAAGATGTTTAATGGTGAAAGTAATTTTGATTTAATTACTTTATAATTAATCAAGGGATTAATTGAGATAATTAAGGATGATTAATTTATGGAATGAGTAATTAAGGGTAGTTAATTACTAGATGTTATTAATCAAAGGGTGATTAATAAATGTAGTTTAGTTAAAGTTTAATTACTTGATGTAATTAATTAGAATGTAATTAAGAATCATTAATTAATAATTAATGATGTAATTAAGAGTTGATTAATTAAGATTAATTAATCAAAAATAAATGATTAATGAAGTGATTAATTATAAATAATTAATTAATGAAGTAATTAAAGGTTAATTACTAAATTTGGTTAAGTATAATTAATTTGTAAAATTAATTAGAGGATAATTACATAAATGTAATTAAGGAATGATTAATCAAAGGTGATTAATTAAGGTGATTGATTAAAGATTGATTAATTAATTAAGTTGTAATTAATTAAAGGATATGTAAGTAAGATTTATATTGATTAAGTAATTAATTTAATTTACTTTAAATTAATTAGAGAATGATGTAGTTAATTTAATTCATTTTAAATTAATTATAAATGGTGATATAGATCATTGCTTATATGGATGATATTGTTGCTTGATTGGTTTGAATCTCATATTTGAGATAAGTAATGTTGAATGTTATGGATGCATTGGTTGCATTGTGATGTTGATATAGATTATCTTTTGGATAATGATAATATGGTTTATCTGATATGATGATAATGTTGATTGCCTATTATGAATCTGTGATTTATCTATCTGTTTATATAGATAATTGAATTGTTTTAAACCTTTAAGACAACTTGGCCTTAAAAGACACGCTTTGGATTTCGATGAGACCGGGATCGGGTTTCCATATTTGGATATCCGAAAACCACATCGATTCCAAATTAACGTTAGGTCGTTAATCTAAGTGGAGCGAGTGAAGACTCGAGGTGTAAGAGCTATACGTCAGTATAACTCTGTGGGTGATTCCGTAATGAGTTGACGGAATTAGTTCTTATAGATTCGAGATGACGAATTAGAGTGCAAGGGTTATTGTCGTTAACTCTGAGGGTGATTCCAAAACGAGTGTAACGAGATAATGCCTTCGGTTTCGTTCGAACCCGGAACGAACTTGTATGGATTGAATGCTTTCAGAACATCGTCAGGTGGACGATGAGCATTCTAAGTGATATGTCCTATAAAGGTAATCGTAGCCTCAGGCCTCATCAACCGGGAATGGCTAAAACAGGGGAGGTGCAGCAAGGCTTCGTGGGTCGCACCCACTGGAGAGCAAGATTGATCCCTGTCTAGAGGTTCCTTTTTATTCGGCTTAGTGGGCAGTTGTCAGTGTACACCAACTGCGGGGTTGTCTTGTTCGGAACTGTTCAGTAAGGAACGGTTCCGGTCTTGTGTTGCAGGGGATGAAGGGAGTAATCCTCGGTACTGTGATCTAGGCCACGTACTGTGACGGGCGGTACCCCAGTAGCCCTGCCATTGTATGGAATCCACAATCCAATAAGTGCCAACGGTTTTGTTTGTATTACCCACTTTTGTGGCTAGTAGCTGGAATTTAATGAATGTAACAATTTCGGCTATTTCTTATTTATTTGAAAACCCTAGACACTATTATAATATCACTAGATTTCCTATCAAATGTTTTGGTTAGCGTAAGGTAAAAACTTTTCCATGTTTATGTGTGGGAAGTCTTACGTGATACCTTTCTTTTCAAAAGGTTTTTAAAAGTTAAGCAACTTTAACCTGTTACTCACACCAGACCCATGTCTGACCCGGAGTTTATTTTTGTTTCTCATAAACTCTTGGGTACTCAAATTTTTACGAGTAGCCAAGGGAATTCAGGTTAGGATTCAGGTTTGCTTTGACGATTTGTGAAGGAGCAAATGGAGCAGGAGGCTTCCGCGTGTAGCTATAGAGTATTCCGCTGTGTGATCTCTGAGTGTTCTGTATTGTGATTGAGTTGTATAACTAGACAGGTATTTATAACTGTCTAGTATGAGTTGTTTATGCTGTGTATCTCTGATGTATATGATACTATGTAAAGTATTATGTGATTAATATAATTTATTCGTTCCGCTGTGTTAGATTCTGATGCTGTTTCTTTCTTCTCTTCTTTCTATTCTCTTTTCTATCCCTTTCTTTCTTAAAAATGATGCGATTTTCCGGGAGTGGAAAGTTGGGTCGTTTCAAATTGGATTTTGATTCGATTTAAAATCGAAGGTGAGTGTTTTGAACCACTCACAACTTCTAAAATTTCTTATGTTAGTTAAATCAAATTTATGATATATTTAGGAATTTATTTATGGCTATTTGGTAGATTAAAATTGCTGTTCTAGTTAATTTGAACTATTTTGAATTAAATAGCCATTTAATTTATTATTGAATTTAAATTGCCAGTTACTTACTTGTAAATGATAATTTGTTATTTGTTGAAATTTATTGGTCGAATTGGATGATGATTATGATGGATGTTTAGCTGTTGATATTGGATGATTGGATGTTATGCTTGATGTATATATTGTTATCACTCAACAAGTTTCCTGTGTTGAAATGATACATACCCGAACGATCTATAGATAGGAAAAAATCATTATGAGTTGAAACGTTAGACTCGAGCGATTTTATGGATTTTATTTAAATTCGGAATTGCAATTTGAAATGATATATAACCGTAAAATTGGAAATTGCAGTTTGAAATGATAAATATTCGTATCACTTGAACTTAGGGTAGAAAATTATATACGGACACCGGATTGGTTAAATTAAAAGATTTCTGAATCTTTGAAATTTTGAATTCAGTTAACTAGTATTTTGAAAAAAAAAATGATTTATATAAACTGCAGTATTTTCGATAACCCAAGTGTCAATGCTGGAAAGGGAATTAATTTAATGAATTGTTCAAAGGATTTAAATTGGAATTTTAAAGTTGAATTATCAAATATAAATGAATTTATCGAAATTGAGTTATTGAAATGTTGGATATAGCTTTGAAATCTACATTAACTAAATTTAAACTATTTTAATCAGTTTAATCTATTTTGTTTTTTATTAATCTATTATAATTTATTTAATCTAATTTAATCTATTTTACCAATTTTAAACCAATTAAATTTATTTAATCTATTTTAAATCTATTTAATATTATTTAAATCTATTTAATTTATTTTAAATTTATTTAATCTATATAAGGATCTACTTAATAAATTTTAAATATATTAAATCCATATTAAATCTATTTAAATCATTTTAAAACTAATTAAATCAAATTTAAATTTATTTAAACTATTTTACTATTTAAACTATTTTTTATCTATTTAAGCTATTTAAAACTACATAAACTATTTATAATTACCTAAACTATTTTCAAAAATTTTAGACCGTGTGAAGTTGAAATAATTATATTCAAAATCCTTGATTTTAAAGCAAATATGGTTTAATGATGTAATAACCTAAGTTGAGAATAAAATGACATATTTGAGTGAATAAGATGATTTTGAAACGAGGATTTAATTAACCTATCTTATCGATAAATCCAAAAGTGAATATGATTTTGAAAGTGAATATGATTTGAAAGTGAATATAGTTCTGAAAGTGATTACGATTTCGAAAGTGATATGGTTTGAAATCGAATATGATATTTTGATATTAAGTATGAATTGACTTTTAAATGTAAAAGAACCATCCGGTGTGAAATAAGTGTTTGGTTGTTAAAGAGACCGAGATCAGATATTGTCATACTCCCTGCCAATACCGAAAACCATTTTAACAACTGCGTACGTGGTGGAGATTCCAAAAATGAAAGTAGGAAGGTTTGGCGAGCGATTCTATATGAGGTATTTACGTCACCCTGACTCCCGTGAGTCAGCTTGATGTGGCTAAAATCGGGAGCTACGCCGAGCCAAGTGAGGTCATTCCTCCAATCGAACACATTTCTTCGATACCATATTATGACTTTGTGATTGATTTGGGTGGCCGCCCCTTGATTTTGATTTAGGAGTGTTTTCCAAGGTGGGCAGTAGTAGCTGCTTTGCGTTAGCACCAGTCCGGATATGCAATTGGTATATCTACCCTAGGCATTGCCTCGAGTGCCATGTCGCATGCTTTATCGCGCCTTCCATGAGTTTGATTTGTACCATACCTATGGAATGCCCTCTGGGTAATCCTCCAGTTTATGGAAGAGCTTATGGTACTGTATTGACTATGAAATATATAAAATGTGTTAAGGGGGATATGGGTAATGACTTAACGCTATTTGAATACTTTTACTTTACTGTTGACATATTATAATAGCGTATTGTACTACATAGTAGATAGTTTAAAGGATCCTTAGGAGATGTAAATCCCGAACATCTCTTAAGTTACTACACCCACGTTGACACTGGATAGGAGATGTCAAACCCCCTAAACATTTTTGACGTTGTCACGCTCATATTTACCGTTAATTTAACTTGCATAAGATCTTTTAGTTCTCACTCGAGTGTTTTGTCTTTTCAATTCGCTCGGGTTAGTCTGAGCATTTTAGGGTTGATCTTATTTCTGGCAGACGAAGACGAAGATTATGTACTATTATTTATTATATTTATTTCACTGCATTACGTTGTTTCGCTGCATTTATTTATTCTTGTTGTCTGTAACTCTGATTTTGTATTGTATTAGTATAATCAAATTTATATGTAAAAAGCTTCACGAACTGTTATTTGATAATTATATTTTGTCATTCCCTGGCGTGATTCTGTATATGTTTTATTTCTTTCTCTTTTTCTTATTTACCCATAACAATCTGCCCTTTTGAATGGTGTGAGTTGGCATGTGTGTCTGCTTAAAGCGTCCAAAAAGGCAGGTCGTTACAGTTGGTATCAGAGCTTTGGTTTAGCGATAACCTTAGCTTTGTGGGGATTGACTCATGTAAAATAGGGTAGTAAGATCCTAGAATGAGTCGTTGAGTGTATATATATGAGGAAGCGTATTTGTTAGTGTTATAAATGAATTTCATGTTATGTTAATTTGTCATGTTTAGTATTTATAAATTCTAGTCGGTACGTGGGACCCTATGGCACTGACAAGGATTTCTAAACACTCGATAGGACTTACCGACATTATATTGGTTTTGAAATATAGGTGAACGAAATAATTTTACCTGTCATTTATATTGAATACAAACAAATAAATTTTATAATTGATATAGTTGGTAGTAATATATCTGTTTGTTAGGTAGTGAAAGTTTCTAAATACTATTGTAAAAGTAAAATTTACAAATAAATATAAATAGGAATTTTAGAACATAAGTTCCGAGATTTTGAAAATTTCTTTCAAAGAACTTTGGATTATAATATAAGTATTATTTTAAAGTATTTCAGATATAAATATTTCAATATAATTTGAAAGGAATGTTTTTAAAGAAATTTTGGAAAGAAATAAGTTCGGTACTCCCCTCTATGTCGCTGGAAAATAATTTCGGTGCGCGCATCATCGACATTCATTTTCAAGTTTCAAGGTGGGAAGACTGTTGTAGTAGTTAACTACATATTTATTGGATAAATAAATCTTTATTTTATTTTCAATTATGATTTGATATATATATATATATATATATATAAAGATGTGGTTATATATATATATATATATATATATATATATATATCATTTTAAATGGTTTAAAATGGAACCCGACATTTAGTTCCTAAATTTTTATAAGTTAGAGATTTAAATTATTGTAATGAAATGAAAATTTAACTATTTAATAATTGAAACTTCTAAATGGAAATTAGAATTTGATGCTAAGTGATTAATGGTATATATAAGAAATTGGAAACTTGTAAAATAAAGGTAATGGAAATTTAGAAGATGAATGATTGAACACTTTATGAAGTGAAAATAAATAAGATAAATTTGTGCTACATTCAACTACATTCTAAAGGACACACACACAGACACACACACACACACATATATAACTCACCAAATTTTAAAGGTTGAAATGTTAATAAGGATATATAATAGAATATTATACAAGTAAACTTTAGTAAATGAAAGTGTTCAATGGAATTACTTTTGTAAATAAGAACTCTAATATTTCAAATTTTATAAACTTAGATTAATAGTTTGAAATATTACTAATCAAATGTAATAGAAAAGTGAACAATGTAAGAAAAATGATTATAAACTTAAATTAACATTTAAGCTATTTATAATCAAATTTAAAGGGTAAGACGAATACTGCAAGCAAATAATGATAAACTTGAATTAATATTGAAACCAAAAAAATGAGTACTATATAAATTGAATGATATAACTTTAGGAAACAGTGAAATGATTTAGAAGTGGAATTAACATTCAGTAATACTTTAAATATGGAAGGATGAAAGTGAAAAGAAATAATCTATAAATGGTGAATTGAATTTTAAAGAAACTTACCTAATAATGTATAATCCAGTAATTGAAATAAAAATAACTTATTTAAGCAATAAATGTAAAGCAATAAAATGAAAGAAAGTAGCACTGTATGAATAAAGGAGAAATGAACTTTTGTAAGTAATAACAAATGTAAATTAATGGAAATAGACATTATATGAATGAGAAAAGAAAAGTAAATGATGAAAAAAAATCAAACTAAATTGTAAATGTGAAGTAAACTAAAATGAAATGTATACTATGCTCTAATAATGAATTCATTTATGACCAAACAAATTGAATGGATATAACTTATGTGAGAAATGAATGTAAAGTAATGAAAAGAAATTTTCATTATATGAATAAATGATAAATAATTCTAATTTTGTAAGTAATGAATGAAAATAAATGAAAGTAAGTACTAAATGAATGAATGTGAATTAATGTACAAAGAAACCTATATAGTACTTTAAAAATTGATTTACATATGTTTAAATTATTATATATGAGTAATATATGTAAGAAAATATAAATAACATATGTAAATAAATGAATGTGAATGAATGAAATAATCATTGTATGAATGTAACCGAAGAAAGGTAAATAATATGAAATGAAACTAATAAGTATGAACTTGATTAATGCTTGGAGTCATTGTTTGGTTGTTTTGACTTATGGATGTTTGGGAAAAGATACTTGTAATTGTTTGGATGTATGAATAATCTATTGAGTCTTATCTAAGACTGTTGAGTAGTAGTTATTTGTCATTTTATACAATTAAAGGTTTCTGAACTCGAACAAACCATTTGTTTTGCTTGCTATGGATGGATGGTTGATTACTTTGATTGCATGTGATGACTGTATGCCTTTGGTTGCATGTATTTATTGTATGTTGTTTGCAAGTGAATATTGCTATGCTGAGCTGATTTGTTTTGTTATAAATTAAGATAACTTAAATGTTTATCTTATATAGTTTTTCACTTTTTGGATTATATAAGTGAAATACAGATTATGGAAGTAATAGCAAGCTGCTTTTAGTTTCATAAAATAAGTGTTGTTTGCTCGACAAATAGGTACGTTCCCGAATTTCAATTTTATAGCGATATTATATTGTCTTTCCCACTGTTGGGATACATTATTTTGAAAATTATGATATATATTGTTGTTATTGATATTATTATTTCTCTCGAGCCTCTCCATACAAAGGAGACTCTGTCGAAATTTTTTGTGAATTTTGGACTTAGAAAATTTTGTATAATGTTTTCAAACTTTGTTAAGTTGAAATAAAAGGATTTAATTATTATAAATTTGGTATATTTAATATAAATTTTGTTTATTATGTAATTTAATTGTTTATAAATTTAATATTTTGAATAAGATATATTGATTACTAAATTCCTTCTTTTCCCTTCTTTCTTCTTTTCGAGGATGAAAAGTTTTGAGTGGGGAAGAGTGTAACAACCCATAATTTTCGATAATTAAAAATAGTTAATTTAATAAGATTTTGTGATTTAATATCGGAAGAAATAAAAATTTGTGATTTACTAATGAAAATAATAACTAGAATGAATTGTAAAAATGTTGATCTAAGTCAATTATTAACTGTTTTAATGGAAGTTTAACTAAATGAGATAATTTAAATGTTATACTTGGCAATAAATTGAATATAAGAAAACAAATGTAAATATTGAATTAATTAATGAATTAGTATATAATTAAAGATAATTGGATAAAATCAGTGTTATGTTAGCAATTGTAACATTTGTTTGTAAATAATAAACTTATAAGTGTGATTAAAAGTTAATGGTAACAATTATTATATGTTGCCTATTTATTTAGTCAGTTAAGTTTAATTGGAAATCAATTGCAATGGAGGAAATTAAATATAGCGTTAAAAGTGGATTAAGATAATGACCGTAGAATATTAATGTAATTAGATAGAAACTAATGTCAAATGTATGCATAGAGCTACTAAGGATTGAATGGAAAACTTTGAAATTGAGCAAATCAAATTATTGGAATTTAAATTATAACAATTGGATTTATTCAATTAAATGTAATTAAATATTACGTTAATGTAAATAAAGATGAAACTGGAGAATATTAGTGTAATAAGATATAAACCATGATAATTATATCCATAAGGTAACGATTGATTGTATAATAAGATGGAAAGTCAAATAAATGGATTTACTGGAAATTTGATTTATAATTACTGAATTTATTGAAATTGAAATTAAACAAAGTAAGTTGTGAAATATTCAATAATGAATTGATATAGATTTTTTTAAAAGAATTTTAAATTAATAAGTAGTTCAAAATTAAAGAAATTGTAAATTATAAAATTTGTATTGAATAGTGACTAAATTAATTTAATATTGATTTATTTAATTAACTTGAAATATAGCCATTTTGACAACTGTCTTGGATTTCGACGTAATCAGTTTCATCGGATCCGTAACAGTGAATTATTCTAAGCTTTCAAGTTTCGTAGCGATTGAACTTGCCGTTTGATCGTAAGGACTCGAAACGCCTAGAAATCAATTTAATTAAATTCAATAGAAATCAATTTTAAATCGACTGATTGTCAGTAAACTTCTTCGCATGATGGAATTAGGATCTGAAACATGTTCCACTAATTTTAAAAATATTGAAAACATCTATTTTGATATATCGAATGACCCATTTTCATTCTGGAGACAGAACGGGCTTTCCGGGTCATTTATCGTTCAACTTGTAAATCAATCTTGTCCATTCATTTCTATTTCTGATATGCCTGTAAATAACATGTTATAAAACCTAGTTATTCCCTATTCCATTCGTCTGTCCGTACATTTCTATCTGCTTCTCTTTTTCCAATGGCAGACAAACCAACACCAATTCCAAATTCAATTGCAAATCAAAATAAAATCGAAAAATAAAACTCCTCAAAATATATCGAATTATATATCGATTTGAAGCTCTCGACGAGCACAAGTCAAATCTGCTGTCTGTTTTTCGATTGGATTTTTATGTGTCCAAAATTCGAGGAACAATTCTCGGCCATTCGTTTGGGGTTTGATTAGCGACGATGGATCATCAATTTGAGGACACGGCTTTGTAGAGAGGACCGAGGGGAGTTCATTGGTGAAATTTGTATGGCGAATTAATGGTTGGATGTGGCAAAACATTTCACCTGTGGTTTTAAAAACCTTTTGGTGGCTGTTTCGTGTGAGCACCATTGGGGGCTAGGAGGCCGTCGCGAGGACGTAGGGGAGGTGGTGGCCGGTGGTGGCAAGGTCGTGGCTAGCTCTTGGGGGGCACGACATCGATATTGGTAGCAGCGGCGTGTTGCACTTGATAAGGGTCGAATGCGATGTACTAGGAGTGAGGGTGGGGTTCCAGTAGCGATAGTGGTGACGTGGTAATGTTTATGTTATTTAATTTAATTTAGTTCAAACTTTAAATGTTCTAACCACGATAATTTTTACGTATGAGTTCGGATTTAAGCACGGTTTGTTTTGCCGAGGTCATATCGAAATTCCGGACATTTTAACGCTCGTTTGGACAAATTCTGAGATCGTTTGAATTTGGACCTTAAATTGGATTTTAATTCGATTTAAAATCGAAGGTGAGTGTTTTGACCCATTCACGACTTCTAAAATTTCTTATGTTAATTAAATTAAATTTATGATGTGATTAGGAATTTATTTATGGTTGTTTGGTATATTTGAATTGTTATTCTAGTTAATCTGAATTATTTTGAATTAAAAAACCATTTAGTTTATTATTGAATTTAAATTGTCAGTTAATTACCTATAAATGATAAATGTTATTTGTTGAAATTTATTGGTCGAATTGGATGATGATTATGATGGATGTTTGGCTGTTGATATTGGATGATTGGATGTTATGTTTGATCTATATATTGTTATCATCTGCTAGTTCCTTATGGGTTAAAATGATAAATACCCGAACAATCTATAGATAGGGAAATTTTTTTATCAGTTGAAATGATAGACTCAAGCGAAATTATGGATTTTATTTAGATTAGGGATTGCGATTTGAAATGATATATAACCGTAACATTATAAATACCGGATTGAAATGATGAATATCCATATCACTTGACCCTAGGGTAGAAAATTGTATACGTACAACGGATTGGTTAAATTAAAAGATTCCCGAATCTTTGAAATTTTGAATTCAGTTAACTTGTATTTTGAAAAAAAAATTGATTTATATAAACTGCGTTATTTTCGATAACCCAAGTGTTAATGCTGGAAAGGGAATTGATTTAATGAATTGTTCAAAGGAATTAAGTTGGAATTTCAAAGTTGAATTGTCAAATATAAGTGAATTCATCAAAATTGAGTTCTAGAAATGTTAGATATAGCTTTGAAATCTACTTTAACTAAATTTAAACTATTTTAATCAATTTAACCTATTTTAATTTATATTAATCTATTATAATTTATTTAATCCAATTTAATCTATTTTACCAATTTTAAAATAATTAAATCTATTAAATCTATTTTAAATCTTTTTGATATAATTTAAATCTATTTAATCTGTTTTAAATTTATTTAATCTATATAAAAATTTACTTAATAAAATTTAAATTTATTATATCCATATTAAATCTATTTAAATCATTTTTAAACTAATTAAATCAAATTTAAATATACTTAAACTATTTTACTATTTAAATCCATTTAAGCCTTTTAAAACTATATTAACTATTTGTAATTGCCTAAACTATTTTCTAAAATTTCAGACCGTGTGAAGTTAAAGTATTTATATACAAAATCCTTGATTTTAAAGTGAATTTGGTTAAATGATGTAATAACCTAAGTTGAGAATAAAATAACATATTCGACTGAATAAGGTGATTTTGAAACGAGGATTTAATTAACCTATCTTATAGATAAATCCAAAAGTGAGTATGATTTGAAAGTGAATATAGTTTTGGAAGTGATTATGAATTCGAAAGTGATATGGTTTGAAGTCAAATATGATATTTTGATATTAAGTATGAATTTCCTTTTGAAATGTAAAAAAACCATCCGGTGTGAAATAAGCGTTTTGTTGTGAAAGAGAGCGGGATTAGATATTGTCATACTCTCTTCCAATATCAAAAACCACTTTAACAACTGTTTATGTGGTGGAGATTTCATAAATGAAGTAGGATGGTTTGGCGAGCGATTCTATATGAGGTATTTACATGACCCTAACTCCCATGAGTTAGCTTTATGTAGCTAAAATCAGGAGCTGGGTCAAGTGAGGTCATTCCTCCGAACGGACACATTTCTTCGATACCATATTACGACTTTGTGATTGATTTGGTGGCCACCCCTTGATTTTGATTTGGGAATGTGTTCCGAGGTGGGCGGTAGTAGCTGCTATTCGTTACTACCAGTTCGAATATGTAATTGGTATATCTACCGTGAACGTTGCCTTGAGTGCCTTGTCGCATGCCTTATCGTGTCTTCTACGAGTTTGTTTTGTACTATACCTACGGAGTGCCCTCTGGGTAAACCTCTAGTCTATGGAGGAGCGTACAATACTGTATAGACTATGGGAATATGTAAAATGTGTTGGGGGAATATAGGTAACGCCTTAATGCTATTTTAATACTTTTACTTTACTATAGAGATATTATAATAGCGCATTGTACTACATAATAGATAGTTTAACGGATCCTTACGAGATGTAAATCCCGAACATCTCTTAAGTTACTGCATCCACGTTAACACTAGATAGGAGATGTCAAACCCCATAAACATCTCTGACGCCGTCACACTCATATTTACTGTTGATTTAACCCACATAAGATCTTTTAGTTCTGACTCGAGTGTTTTGTCTTTTCAATTCGCGGCTCGGGACAGCCTGAGCATTTATAGGTTGAAGACTTTATTTCTGAAGGACGAAGACGAAGATTTTGTACTATTATTTATTATATTTATTCCACTGCATCATGTTGTTCCACCGCATTTATTTATTTATTCTTGTTGTCTATAACTCTAATTTTATATTGTATTAGTATAATCAAATTTATTTGTAAACAGCTTCATGAACTATTATTTGATTATTATATTTTGTCATTCCGCCGTGAGATTCTGTATTTGTTTTATTTCTTTCCCTTTTTCTTATTTACCCCATAACAATATGCCCTTTTGAATGGTTTGAGTAGGCATGTGGGTCTACTTAAAGCATCCAAAAAGGTAGGTCGTTATAGAATTAACTAAAACCCTTCAAATAATTCAATTCCAAATAAAAGACCAAATTCAAGAAATTATATAAGTATATGTCATTTCCACCAGCATCAAAAATTAACATTTCCAAATCAATGAAAACTGCTCGGGTTTATCATTTCAACCCATAACAATTTTCCCCTAATCTATGTGATCGTTCAGGTATGTTTCATTTCAACTCATAGGGATAACAAAGGTATATACATAAATAACATCCAGTCTTTCTAAAATGTCAACCAAAACCATCCATCATAAATGCAACATCCAAATTAACAATTGAACATACAACACAATCATCATTAAAATCAATCAATAACTACCAATAATTTACTCGTTATCATTAACCAGTATTTAACTGGCAATTCAAATTTCAATATTAAATTAAATGGTAATTAAATTCAATAAAAGTCAGATTTAACTGGAATGACAATTTAAAATATACTAAACAGCAACGAATCAATTTCTAATCACATCCTAAATTCAATTTAACTAACATAAGAAAATCTAGTATTTGTGAGAGTTTGCTCACCTTTTGTGGCTACGAAGGTGATGATAAATGTGGAGCAATATGAAGATTCCTAGCAAAGATCCAAATGCAAAGCAAATCCAGCAAAGCTTAGATATGAACATGAATCAATAAACAAGTTTCAACTACTTCCAACTTCCAAACAACACAAGATCCAAACTACAGACAAAACTAAAACTAGGTCATCTTTAAGAAAACATACGGACCAGAAAATTACTAAATCTGTAAAAGTGACTAACTAGAAAGTTTTTTTCAAATTCTTTTCTCTCCACTTTCAAAAAAAGAATCACTTGAAAAGGTTTATTATTGAGGACGTTATGGTCAAAACAAACAGAGGTTTTTTCTGAGTTGAAAATTCGAGTTCAAAAATACTTCGAAAACATTTGAGTTTTTGACATAGAAAATTAAAAAATTTGAAGAACTGATCTATAAGAAAGTTAAAGCCACAAGAAAAATAAATGATTTTAAAAAAAGAATCACATAATTTGATTCATTCTTGAAGAGATATGATTGCTACAATATGCGGTATTTTCGGTCAAAACTGGACCCGATAAAGGACTTGAAAAATAGAGTTTTTGTTATAGAAATATTTGAAATAGGAAGAAGGGTTCAACAACAAAGTTGTTCCTGTTGAAATTATACACGGTTTCAAAAAATAAATTTGATTTGGTGTAGTTTAGTGGAATAAAGAAGCCATGGAAATATGGGGAAGAAAGAGGGAAAAAGGCAAGGGAAAAAGAAGGGAAAAAGGAGAAGGAAGAGGAGAGAGAAGGTGGTTCTTTGGCCATGGGTTATTATAATGGGTTGTGGGTGGCGATGGAGGTGGGTGGCGGCAAGAAGAGAGAGATAGGCTAGGGTTTTGAAGGTGGAAAGATGGAATTTGATTTGGAGATTTAGACGTCTTAGGGTTTGGAGTTTTATGTAGATTTGAGCAAGAAGAATAAGAAGAGTACGTAGAAAGTTTCTCAAATAAGGAATTTCTCTATGTACTTGGTTTTAGTCAGATAGGAAATATAAGGTCAATGATTTGGAAAAAAAGACCCAAAGCCTCGTAGGGTTTCTAGGGTCTCTTGGTTTACTAAGGACCCTATTAGTCTAAAACAAACCCAATAAGATTTAGTCAAAAAAAAGAACACAAATATTGTAATGACCCGAAATTTTAGGCAATAGTAATTTGATAATCTTTATTAATGATTATTTAAAATGGGAAATATTGGTTCAATAATCTTCATTTAATAATTTTATTTGGCAATATTGATTTGATAATTTTCTTTTATAAATATTTAATTTGGCAAAATTAATCTTTTCAAAAGCTAATAATATTTAATTGGTAAAATTTATCTTTCAAAGCTAAATGTTTTCTATTTATAATACATATATATATTGTTATATATTGTAAATAGGAAGGCTTTGGTTTGAATTTAATAAAAATATTTTCAAATTATAATATGTGTATATATATTGTGATTTGGAAGTTATGTTTTAAATTTACTACAATACATTTCAAAAACTATTTAAAAGTTAATCATACGTTTTCAAAACACTTAAGGTAAACGTTTATTTATTTAAAGTCATATCTTAGCTTAAGTTTAAAATAAGATTTAATTAAAAGTTTAATTCTTTTGTTTTAAATATTCTTTCTTTTTAAAAATTTAACATGAGATAATATGGGATGTAAATACATAAAAGTTTAAAACATAATCCACAAACATATAAAAACACATATAAAACATATAATACAATAATTTATTTAAAAACATAAGTAATATATAAATAAATATAAAAATAAATTCATATTTACATAAATATAAAATCTTAATTGCTTAGTAAGATATGGGTTTGAACATAATAATACATGTATTTAACATTTGTAAGAAATAACATAACACACTTGACATTTGTATCTTATTTGTGACATGCATTAACAAGTGGCTTATAATGTTTCTTTTAAAATTTAATTATATAATAAATTGTTTGAGAAACCTAGCCCTTGATCTCAGTTCATAAACTTTGCCAAATTTATCTTCTATCATCCTCAAACTAGAATCAAAAGAAAAATCAAACTGAAACTTTCAATCTAACAACAACATCAACTGTTGATAGAACCTGATCTGAAGCAAAGTCAACAACAATTTTACAAATCTTCAACATGCAAGGATCAACTCATCATAGATTCAACTCAAATGCAATCAACATCCAATTACAGATTAGTTCTAGATTTAAAACCATATCAGGCGAGTAATTTTTTTTTAAAGCAGTTTTATATATGTTCCTATGTTTGTTATGGGTGATAAATGTTGTAGTAATATGGTATATGATGTCTCATGAATGATTGGTGTGAATGCATGTAACATCCCGCCTTTTTCACACGCTTAAAACCGACACACATGTCGATTCAAACCATACGGAAGGGCGGATTGTTATGGGTAAATAAGAAAAACAGAGAACAAATAAAACAAAATAGAATCTCACAGCGGAAGGATAAAATATAATAATAAAATATACAGTTTATAAAACTATTTACAAAACTTTTGATTCTTCTTTATACAATTTAATATCAGAGTTCACATACCAATAAATACCAATACATCGGAACAATGTGAGTGTAGTGCAATAGTATAAATAATAATAATACAAATCTTCGTCTTCATCCTCCAAAGCTAAATCTTCAAATCCTAACACGCTCGGACTGACCCGAGCGAATTTGAAAAGACAAAAACACTCGAGTCAGAACTAAAAGATCTTATGTAAGTTAAATTAACAGAAATAAATATGAGTGCAGTAACTCAAGAGATGCTCGGGATTTACATCTCCTAAGGATCCGTTAAACTATTTACTATGCAGTATACTGCGCTATTATAATAGTGTCTAATTATAAAATAAACATACTTTTAAACAGCATTAAGGCTTTACATTTTCCACCTTAACACGTAATAGTCCCAGTAGTCCATCCAATATCATAGTCCCTCCTGATCGGGAACCCACCAGAGGATACCACACAAGCTACGAGAGAAATCCAAACTCGTACAAGGCTCGGTATGGTAGGTGACACGTCACAACTAGGCAATGCCAGGGTAGATATACCAATTACGCTTCCGGGCCGATGGAAACGCGCAGCGCGCAGCTGCCGCCCACCTCGGACAAACTCCCCCAAAATCAAAGTAAAAGTGGCCACTGAATCAATCCAAAGTCAAAGTATAATATCGAAGAGGAGTGTCCGATCAGAGGAATGACCTCATTAACCCGTCGATCGCTCCTGTTTTAGCCACCTTATGCCAACTCACGGGAGTTGGGTCCACGTATTTACCTTACAGGAAACGTCGCCACCAACCTACTTCATTCTGGAATCTCCACCACATACACGGTTAGTCAAAGTGGTTTCGGTATCGACAGAGAGTATGTCCATATCCGATCCCGGTCTATTTGCCAACCCATCGTTATTATAACACCGCGGTCATTTAAAAATAGTTTATACTTAAAAACCAGAATAAAAATTTCCATTTCAAAAACTATGAATACGATATCATTTTAAAACCCAAAACAATATGATATCATTTTATCCAAATATAATTCTTTTTCAAAAATCATACTGCTTTAAAATCTATAATATCTGGAAACCAAACATTTGAATTATACTTTCAAAGCATAATATTTCGAAAATTCATAGTTTTAAAACCATAACTTCTAAAACTTGAATGGTTTGGATATTCAACGGTATATAAAATAAATGGTTTGAATTTAAGGTTACTTTTTAAAGAAAAATAATTTCCATGGCTTTACAAATATATTTCCTTATTTAAAGTCTAAACCATAATTTAAATATCACTTTCAAGTTCCAAAACCATTTCAATTTCTATATATATATATCCATTTGGAGTATTAATATTTCAAAACTAAAGTTGGAATTTTATTCTTTCAACAAATCAATTTTTCTATTATTTAGTCTTGAATATTCACATAAAAATCCATAAATACAACTCCAATTTCTAGAAATTTAATATTTACTTAAATTTAATTATACTAGAATATTCATTTAAATTTATCTTGGAAAAACTCCAGTTATAAATATCATACCTTAAAATTTCCAAACTTAAACATATAATATAAATTATCAAATTCCATTTTCTCAATTTTTCCATTTTTATTTAACAGATTTATACACAGCCTAAATTCAAAAATTTTAACTTCATATGTACATATGTAGGAGAACAATATTTATAAAATATCAAAACTAATTTTTTTTATAAACCGTATCCCATCCAAACCATAGAAATCACTTTAAAATATTTTATGTATAGACCACGGTGCCTGTATATAATTTTCTATCTTATGGTCAAGTGATACGGATGTTTATCATTTCAATCCGCAAATTAAAAATAAAAATTTGCGGTTGTATATCATTTCAAACCACAATCCCGAATGGAGCGAAAAATGCATGATAACTTGTAGTTTAATGATATAAAATAAAACATCCATTCATCCATCATCATCCATCATCCAAATCACAATCATCATCCAATAACAAAACAATATCAATATATATCTGATAATATATAACAGGTAATAACTGGCAGTTATATTCAAAAATAAATTTAACAACTATTAAACTAACAGTTTATCAGCAAATAAATAACTATAACTGTCAGTCTATATGCAGTAATAAAATTTAATGAACAGTTATATTAAATAAATGTGATTTAACAGATATGATGAATAAAACATGCCAAACAGTCATAAATAAATCTCTACTCATATTTAAAATAAATTTAACAAACATAAAAACTTTTAGAAGTTGTGAGTGGGTTAAAACACTCACGTTTTTGAATTTAAATCGAATTTAAATCCGATTTAAACCCAAAATTTGACGGTCTTCAAATCAGTCCAAACCAGCGTCAACAGATCTGAAATTTAATTACGATCCTAACAAAAGAAATTTCGCGTGAATCGGAGATCGTATGAAAAAAATATTCAATATAAACGATTTGAAAACAAAATAAAATAAAAATAAAACAAAACCTAAATAGAGCCACGTCATCTCCTTCTCCCACCCCTTTCTCACGCGTTTTCTCCTACAGGCCGCGCGCAAATTACAGAACCCATCAAGCTCTGGTCTCCTCCCCTTTGACCGTGAATCACGACCACCTCGGACCACTATTCGACAAGCCGCTTACGACATTGCCTTGCCTGCATCGAGCCGCTTCCCCCTATGCCAGCGCGCGCCTCCCTGGTGGCCGCCGCCGCCGCCGCCTCCAAGCTAGGGTTTTCAAACCCTAATTCGCCAATTCCAACTACCTCCGGTCGTCTTAGCTCACGAGACCACTGTCAAACGAATCCACAAGCCTTCCTCCACAAAACCCAGAAAGCAATTGCTCGATTGTCGCCTCAATCGATAACGCCCAATTTCATGCTTAGGGTTTCGAAATTCATGCCTTTGACCGAAATTTTAGGTTGACTCGAGCCTCAAATGCACAAACAGAAACTGCGCGTAGATTCGTATTAATGAAAACTACAACACAAAATTTTTTTGGAATTTTCTGGGAACTTTGAATTTTTATCTGATTTGAATTTTGAATTTGGATCTAGAATTGCATCCATTGAGGAAGAGACAGAGTTGAAGAAATGAATGTACAGCAAAAGAGAATAGAATGGAGGCTAGGGTTTATCACAGAGTTTATATAGTAGGTTAGAAAAATAGATGGATCGGGTTGATAGATATACATGCTAACTCTAACGTGGCCCAAAAAGCCCGTTCTGACCCCGGAACAAAATTTGTTAAACCCATATATCCAAATAGGTATTCTAAAATATTCTGAACGTGATGGAAAAAAGTTTCACGTCCAAATTCGATCGTAAGAAGAAGTTATGCTGAAAACAAAATTTCCAAATTGATTTCAAATTGATTTTAATTAAATCGATTTCAAGGCGTTTCGCGTTCGTACGATCAAACGATAAGTTTGATTGCTTCGAAACTTGAAACCCTACAATAATTCATGGTTATGGATCCGATGAAACTGGTTTCGTCGAAATCCGAGTCCGTGGCCAAAATGGCTATTTTTATAGTAATTAAATAAATAAGTAAATAAATTAATTAAATCAAATTTTATAAATTCAAAAAATGAAAATTTTATCATCTTTATATTACTCAAGCATTTACAATTATTTTTAACGAATTTTATATGTTAATATAGAGAAGATAAATTATTTATCATTTCAAATGTTAATCTCACCTTTAATAGTTAATTTTATTGAATTCACCAAATTATAAATAGAATCCTCAAAATTTCCATTTAGTTAAATAAATAAATTACTACTCCATTCATTCCAGTCAAATAGATGGATTACATATTGGTTTCAAAAATTATTACAATATTTCATCTATCATCTTTTCTTTCAACTAACGTATTATTTAACTATTTCTATTTCGTTTGATTTCCATTAACCAATTTTTGAATCTTCCAATTCACTTAAATAAAGTTTTGATTTCCATAAATGTAGTATCTAGATTTTAAAATTTCATTTATTTGAAATAAACTCACACTATACTTTATATTCAAATAAACTTACAAATTTTATGTAAATGCAATTAGACCCAAAAAAAATCCAATAACCTGATAAAGCTTTATTCCCGATCCTTATACTAAATAAATTTGTCAAATATGAAAATCCTTAACAATACCTACAAATATCACCTCACTTACATTAACGTATTATTAAATGTTGAATTTCAGTTATTTGACATTAAATCTTTCAAATCTTTACGTTAACCAATAGTCATATGAAATTTACGTTATCTCCAATTTTTAAATTACCATCAGTTAAAATCTTACATTAGTTCCATAAATTTATACGCACTACATCAGTTACTGCATTTATCGAATTCCAACTCCGCAATCACTTCCAATCCGTAAATTTGTATTGCATTGTCATTTAGACTTATTAGCTTGCACCAATACTATTATCGTTAATTGAAAAAATGGATTACAAATTGAATTGATTTCTATTTATTATTATTGCTTAATGATAAATTCAATATTTGCATTGGCTTTGCTTACATAAAATAAATTACCCATTTTAATTAAGGTTTCAAAATAATTAATACGTTCCCTTCAAATAAATTCATGATTCTATTAATACTTACATTTACTCTTTATCATAAATTTAATATACCAATCCTAACAACTTTTAACCCTTTTCTTTACATTTCACACACTTGAAATTTTTAATTGCATTTATTACCATTCAAAGTTGGCATTTATCCCTATAATTTATTAAATGTTTACTGTCCTTAGTACAATTTCTTTCATTTATGGTTATGACTTTACTATTCACAGTTACCTTTGTATACTCCTTCCCTATTTAAACCAAATATAACCAATTCTAATTAACTCCAATTATTACCTTTAAATAAGTCATAACATTCAAATGTCTCTACTAAATTGGAATGTTTCATTTTAGTTTATAAATGATCCGCTTGCATAATTCTTTAAATTTATTGAATCTTATGAAATTTTACCATAAATAAGTTTTAAATTACCATTAATTGTACATTCAATTTACTATTCAATGCATATTTATCATCAATCAATTTGATATTTACTTTTCTTTCCTACTATTCGACAAATAACCTAGTATACCTTTACATACGGTCATTTCATCCCATTCATTTATGGGTATTGCATTGAAATCAAATTTATTAACTTATATCACAATATTACCATTTATCACAATTGGCTTACAAATTTTTATTCAATATCCTAAATAAATAACATATTATTAAATACTTACTCTTGTTTTCTCATATTCCATTAAAAATCAAATCACAACTTTTTACATTATTTTATTGAATTGGAATTTCATTTTTATATTGTTAACCTTTAATTACAACTTATTTATTTAACCAAATTAAATATACGAAATTTACGGGTCGTTACACTCTACCCCATTCAAAACTTTTCGTCCCCGAAAAGGAAAAAGAAAGGAGAAGAAAAAGTTAAGTAACAATACATCTTATTCAAAATATTTAACTTATAAACAATAATTTACTAAATTTATTAAAGTTTGGAAAACATTTCAAAATAGTTCTAAGTCCAAAATTTATGGAAAATTTTGTCAGAGTCTCCTTTGTACGGAGAGGCTCGGGAGAAAATATAATATCAAAATATAACAATTATATTACATATATTGTCCAAAATATTATATCCCATCACGGGAAAATATGTAAATAGCGTTATAAATCGTAATCCGAAACGTACCTATTTGTCGGGCAAATTAACGCTTATTATATGAAACCAAAAGCAGTAGCAATTGCTTCCATAACCTGCATTTCACTCATATAATCTAAATGGTTAACAATTTATATAGAGTGAAATATTTAAGTGGTTTCAATCAATAACATCAATCAATACAACAACCCTCAGTTTCAACAACGGTATACACAACAAATACAATACAACCATTCAATCAACCAACAAATAGTCGTTCGGGTTCAAAACCTTTAGATTGTACGGAATGAAGAATAAACTACTAACGCATCATTTACTCAACAGTCTTAGATAAAACTAAGTAGATTATTCGTCCACCCAAATCCAAATTTAAGGTGTCCTTACCCAAACAACCATCACTAAGTAACTACAAATCCAACACAATCAATTTAACTAATATTAACTTCATTTCATTCCTTTGTTGTTTGATTATCTTTTTATCTATACAGTGGTTCATCGTTTTAATTTACATTTACTCATTAAATGTTTGCTTCATTAAATTTCACTTATTACCTCCAATTATCCATTTCCATTTATTTAGGTCATGTAAGTTTTTTGCTATTTGTATTACATTTAATGCACTTCTCAATTTCCACTCATTTATTTAATGCTTACATTTCTATTATATTTAATTATAGTAATCCTTTTTAATTACTCTTAAATTCTTAACCTTATAACATTCATTCTTATAAGTAAAGGGTTTTATTAATTCATTAACTATGGTTTGCAGTCATTTATTTATATTGCCTACTTTCCATTATATTAGCAAGTATCATTTAAATCATACTTAAGTTTATAACCCTACACAACAAATCTTATTTATTAAAGAATTTCATTTTATTTGCTCAAGTTTAAATCACCTATCTATAATACTTACCTTTAATTTTAGTAATTATAACTTATGTCTATACCATTAAATTCTTATTTATAATAGCAATTCATTGAATACTTCATTATTTTCAAAATTTCTACTTGTATAATATTCTATTCCAATCTTCTTATTTAACATTTCAACTTTTCATATTTGGTAAGTTATTTGTGTAAAGAAAAAATGCAAAAGAAATTATACAAGTTTTATCTCATCTTTTAATTAAATTTAATGTTCAACAATATTACTTTTTTTTGTCTCATATGTTAAAATTTTCAAATTTCCCTTTATAACTTTGCATTAATCCTCTTACCTAAATTAGAGGTTTCAATTCATTAATTACTTACCTTTTATTTCACTAAAATAATTTAAACAATTAATTAATGGAAATTTAAGAATTAAATACCGGGTTAAATTTCAATTTATTTTAAAATAATAGATAAATATATTCTTATAACTTATATACCTCTAATTATATTTAAAACAATTAAAATTTTAGATATTTTCAAAATAAATCTGCAGTAGAATTTACTACAGTGGCCTTTCCCCCTTCGAAACACGAAAATGAAAGGCGATGATGCGGCCGCCATCACCGAAATTATTTTCCAGCGATAGAGAGGAAAGTACGAAACTTATTTTCTCCAAAATCTTCTTTAAAACAATTCTTCCGAATTATACTAAATATTTATATAAGAAAATACTTATATACAAAATTATTATAATTCATAAATCCTTTGAAGGCAAATTTCCAAAATCCCGGACTTAAGTTCTAAAATTTCCAAATTTCATTGATTTTAATTTCAATCTTATTTTACCTATTATTTATAAATTTTATTCCTAACAACCCATCTATTGCAACCAACAATATATATATATATATATATATATATATATATATATATATAATACCTTAATAAAATATTTTATATATAGAAAATATAATAGGCGAAGTTATTTCATTCACCTATATTAAAACAAATATTATGTCGGTCTGTCCTATTAAGTGTTTAGAAATCCCTATTGATGTCACAGCTTCCCATGCAACAACCAGAATTTATAAATACGAAACGGAACAAATTAACACAATATTAAAACCTTTTTATAACACTAACAAATACGCTCTCTCATATATACACTCAGTGACTCCCATAGGGTATTACTACCCTATTAATAAAGAGTCAAACCCCACAAAGCTAAGGTTTATCGCTAAACCAAAGCTCTGATACCAACTGTAACATCCCGCCTTTTTCGCACGCTTAAAACCGACACACATGTCGATTCAAACCATACGGAAGGGCGGATTGTTATGGGTAAATAAGAAAAAAAGAGAAGAAATAAAACAAAATAGAATCTCACAGCGGAAGGATAAAATATAATAATAAAATATATAGTTTATAAAACTGTTTACAAAACTTTTGATTCTTCTTATACAATTTAATATCAGAGTTCACATACCAATAAATACCAATGCAGCGGAACAATGTGAGTGTAGTGCAATAGTATGAATAATAATAATACAAATCTTCGTCTTCATCCTCCAAAGCTAAATCTTCAGATCCTGACACGCTCGGACTGACCCGAGCGAATTTGAAAAGACAAAAACACTCGAGTCAGAACTAAAAGATCTCATGTAAGTTAAATTAACAGAAATAAATATGAGTGCAGTAACTCAAGAGATGCTCGGGATTTACATCTCCTAAGGATCCGTTAAACTATTTACTATGCAGTATACTGCGCTATTATAATAGTGTCTAATTATAAAATAAACATACTTTTAAATAGCATTAAGGCTTTACATTTTCCACCTTAACACGTAATAGTCCCAGTAGTCCATCCAATATCATAGTCCCTCCTGATCGAGAAGCCACCATAGGATACCACACGGGATACGGGAGAAATCCAAACTCGTACAAGGCTCGGTATGGTAGGTGACACGACACAATTAGGCAATGCCAGGGTAGATATACCAATTACGCTTCTGGGCCGATGGAAACGCGCAGCGCGCAGCTGCCGTCCACCTCGAACAAACTCCCCCAAAATCAAAGTAAAAGTGGCCACTGAATCAATCCAAAGTCAAAGTATAATATCGAAGAGGAGTGTCCGATCAGAGGAATGACCTCATTAACCCGTCGATCGCTCCTGTTTTAGCCACCTTATGCCAACTCACGGGAGTTGGGTCCACGTATTTACCTTACAGGAAACGTCGCCACCAACCAACTTCATTCTGGAATCTCCACCGCGTACACGGTTAGTCAAAGTGGTTTTCGGTATCGACAGAGAGCATGTCTATATCCGATCCCGGTCTCTTTGCCAACCCATCGTTATTATAACACCGCGATCATTTAAAAATAGTTTATACTTAAAAACCAGAATAAAAATTTCCATTTCAAAAACTATGATACGATATCATTTTAAAACCCAAAACAATATGATATCATTTTATCCAAATATAATTCTTTTCCAACAATCATACTGCTTTAAAATCTATAATATCTGGAAATCGAACATTTGAATTATACTTTCAAAGCATAATATTTCGAAAATTCATAGTTTTAAAACCATAACTTCTAAAACTTGAATGGTTTGGATATTCAACGGTATATAAAATAAATGGTTTGACTTTAAGGTTAATTTTTAAAGAAAAATAATTTCCATGGCTTTACAAATATATTTCCTTATTTAAAGTCTAAACCATAATTTAAATATCACTTTCAAGTTCCAAAACCATTTCAATTTCTATATATATATATATATATATCCAGTTGGAGTATTAATATTTCAAAACTAAAGTTGGAATTTTATTCTTTCAACAAATCAATTGTTCTATTATTTAGTCTTGAATATTCACATAAAAATCCATAAATACAACTCCAATTTCTAGAAATTTAATATTTCCTTAAATTTAATTATACTAGAATATTCATTTAAATTTATCTTGGAAAAACTCCAGTTATAAATATCATACCTTAAAATTTCCAAACTTAAACATATAATATAAATTATCAAATTCCATTTTCTCAATTTTTCCATTTTTATTTAACAGATTTATACACAGCCTAAATTCAAAAATTTTAACTTCATATGTATATATGTAGAAGAATAATATTTATAAAATATCAAACTTAAAAGTTTTTATAAACCGTATCCCATCCAAACCATAGAAATCACTTTAAAATATTTTATGTATAGACCACGGTGCCTGTATATAATTTTCTATCTTATGGTCAAGTGATACGGATGTTTATCATTTCAATCCGCAAATTAAAAATAAAAATTTGCGGTTGTATATCATTTCAAACCACAATCCCGAATGGAACGAAAAATGCATGATAACTTGTAGTTTAATGATATAAAATAAAACATCCATTCATCCATCATCATCCATCATCCAAATCACAATCATCATCCAATAACAAAACAATATCAATATATATCCGATAATATATAACAGGTAATAACTGGAAGTTATATTCAAAAATAAATTTAACAACTATTAAACTAATAGTTTATCTACAAATAAATAACTATAACTGTCAATCTATATGCAGTAATAAAATTTAATGAACAGTTATATTAAATAAATGCGATTTAACAGATATGATGAATAAAACATGCCAAACAGTCATAAATAAATCTCTACTCATATCTAAAATAAATTTAACAAACATAAAAACTTTTAGAAGTTGTGAGTGGGTTAAAACACTCACCTTTTTGAATTTAAATTGAATTTAAATCCGATTTAAACCCAAAATTCGACGGTCTCCAAATCAGTCCAAACTAGCGTCAACAGATCTGAAATTTTATTACGATCCTAACAAAAGAAATTTCGCGTGATTCGGAGATCGTATGAAAAAGATATTCAATATAAACGATTTGAAAACAAAATAAAATAAAAATAAAATAAAACCTAAATGGAGCCACGTCATCTCCTTCTCCCACCCCTTTCTCACGCGTTTTCTCCTACAGGCCGCGCGCAAATTACAGAACCCATCAAGCTCCGGTCTCCTCCCCTTTGACCGTGAATCACGACCACCTCGGACCACTATTCGACAAGCCGCTTACGCCATTGCCTTGCCTGCATCGAGCCGCTTCCCCCTATGCCAGCGCGCGCCTCCCTGGTGGCCTCCACCGCCGCCTCCAAGCTAGGGTTTTCAAACCCTAATTCGCCAATTCCAACTGCCTCCGGTCGTCTTAGCTCACGAGACCACTGTCAAACGACTCCACAAGCCTTTCTCCACAAAACCCAGAAAGCAATTGCTCGATTGTCGCCTCAATCGATAACGCCCAATTTCATGCTTAGGGTTTCGAAATTCATGCCTTTGACCGAAATTTTAGGTTGACTCGAGCCTCAAATGCACAAACAGAAACTGCGCGTAGATTCGTATTAATGAAAACTACAACACAAAATTTTTTTGGAATTTTCTGGGAACTTTGAATTTTTATCTGATTTGAATTTTGAATTTGGATCTAGAATTGCATCCATTGAGGAAGAGACAGAGTTGAAGAAATGAATGTACAGCAAAAGAGAATAGAATGGAGGCTAGGGTTTATCACAGAGTTTATATAGTAGGTTAGAAAAATAGATGGATCGGGTTGATAGATATACGTGCTAACTCTAACGTGGCCCAAAAAACCCGTTCTGACCCTGGAACAAAATTTGTTAAACCCATATATCTAAATAGGTATTCTAAAATATTCTGAACGCGATGGAAAAAAGTTTCACGTCCAAATTCGATCGTAAGAAGAAGTTATGCTGAAAACAAAATTTCCAAATTGATTTCAAATTGATTTTAATTAAATCGATTTCAAGGCGTTTCGCGTTCGTACGATCAAACGACAAGTCCGATTGCTTCGAAACTTGAAACCCTACAATAATTCACGGTTATGGATCCGATGAAACTGGTTTCGTCGAAATCCGAGTCCATGGCCAAAATGGCTATTGTGACGCCCCACCTCTATACCCACGCTAGCCAAGAACACTACGGTGTAGTGCTGTCGACTAGCACGGAGAATAAGGCTGTTGAGGAGCGACCATCCGTGTAATTGCTTTGTGCGAGCACCGATATGCCAGATAGTAAAAACGTGCATTTCATTTCAGGAGGAAATCCGACATGCCGATGCAAACTCAAAGCTACTACACAGTGGCTATAATAGTCTAGGACAAAAATATAAAATAATAACACAGATAATATAAATGCGGAACACAGATGAAACAGAAAATCTCATATATATATAATAACTGATGTCAGTTACAATACATTTGACACGGTACATGTGATACAACTACAACAGTCGACTCAGGAAGTTATATATACAAGTACATTATCGACTAATATACATGAATACATATCAACCTATACTATGACTCGACAACTCCAAAAGATATGAAAAGTCTTCATAGCTCAAGCAGCATCCCAAAGCAGAATGTCTACAACCTGAAATAACTCGGGTCTTGTCACGACCCGATTTTCCACTCCTAGAAAATCGCATCATCAATTAAGAAAGAAAGGGATAGAAGAAGAAAAGAAAGAAGAGGAAGAAGAAACATCACAAGAATCTCAACAGCGGAACGAATAATTTTATTAATAACATAAGTATTTACATAATATACAATACCAATCAGAGATACACAGCATACACAACACATATACTAGACAGTTATAAACACCTGTCTAGTATTTACAACTCAATACAATCACAACACAGAGAAAACACAGCGGAACTATATATCTACAACGCAGAAGCCTCCTGCTCCATTGCTCCTCCATAATTCGTCAAAGCTAACCTGAATCCCTTGGCTACTCGTAAAAATTTGAGTACCCAAGAGTTTAAGAAAAACAAAGATAAACTCCGGGTCAGACATGGGTCTGGTGTGAGTAACAGGTTAAGGTTGCTTAACTTTTTAAAAACCTTTGAAAAGTAAAGGTATCACGTAAGACTTCCCACACATAAACATGGAAAAGTTTTTACCTTACGCTAACCAAAACATTTGATAGGAAATCCGATGATATTATAATAGTGTCTTGGGTTTTCAAATAAATATGAAATAGCCGAAATTGTTACATCTATTAAATTCCAGCTACTAGCCACAAAAGTGGGTAATACAATCAAAACCGTTGGCACTTATTGGATTTTGGATTCCATACAATGGCAGGGCTACTGGGGTACCGCCCGTCACAGTACGTGGCCTAGATCACCGTACCGAGGAGCCACCCTAACTCCCCTGCAACACAAGACCGGGACCATTCCTTACTGAACAGTCCCGAACAAGACAACCCCGGCAGTTGTTGCAATCAACTGCCTCACACAGCCGAATATAAAGGGACTTCTAGACAGGGGTAAATCTTGCTCTCCAGTGGGAGCTACCCACGAAGCCTTGCTGCATCTCCCCTGTTTTAGCCATTCCCGGTTGATGAGGCTTGAGGCTGCGATTACCTTTATAGAACATTTATCTTAGAATGCTCATCGTCCACCTGACGATGTGCTGAAAGCATTCAATCCATACAAGTTCGTTCCGGGTTCGAACGAAACCGAAGGCATTATCTCGTTACACTTATTTTGGAATCACCCTTAGAGTTAACGACGATAACCCTTGCACTCTAAACCACCACCTCGAATCTATAAGCACTATTCCGTCAAACTCATTACGGAATCACCCACAGAGTTATACTGACGTATAGCCCTTACACCTCGAGTCTTCACAAAGCTCCATTTGATTCACGACCTAACGTTATTTGGAATCGATGTGGTTTTCGGATATCCAAATATGGAAACCCGATCCCGGTCTCATCGAAATCCAAAGCGTGTCTTTTAGGTCCAAGTTGTTTTAAAGTTTAAAACAATTCAATTCAATATTATCTAAATACACACAGATAGATAATTCTCAACATCTCAATAGATAATCAATATTATCATCACATCAGATAATCTATATTATCAACTCAAACAGATAAATCCATATCATCAACTCAATGCAACCATTACATCCAAATCACACAACATCATATATCTCATAACTGAGATCTCAACCATTCAGGTAATAAATACCAACCATCATTTGTAAGCAATTACTTATCAATTCAATCTATAATTAATTTAAAATGATTTAAATTAATTACTTCTTCCTTAATTAATTTAAAATGAATTAAATTAATTTCTTATCCATATCAATCTTGCTTACATATTCCTTAATTAATTACAAATCAAATAATTAATTATAAATCAATCAACCAATTACTTTAACAATTTACCCAAATTAATCATCTTGATTTAACCTTCACTTACATTCAAGTAATTAACCTCTAATTAATTTTATCAATTAATTAATCCAAACCAACCCTATAATTAACTTATAATTACCTTATCAATTAATTAATCGTTAATTAATTAACTAATACCTTCATTAATTAATGGTTCTTAATTAATCAATCCTTAATCATATCATTAATTATTCAAATTAATGATCCCAAGTTATTTTATTTAAAATAACTCCATTAAATTAATTATCAATTATTATTAATCATACTTGATTAATTTATTTATCAAAACCCAAACTAATTACTTACTTAAGTAATTATTTAACATTCCAACTACATATTAATTACACAAGTAATTAATTCCAAAACTCCTCCATTAAATTACATCCAGTAATTTATTTCCTTAATTACTTCACTAAGTAATTATCCATTTCTAATTTGCATTAGCAATTACTTCTCAAATCAATTAATGATTAAATTAAATTAATTAAACTTAATTAATTAACTTAATTAATCAAAAAAAAAAAAAATTTAATTAATTACAATTAGTAATTAATTTCCTTCATTACTTTCATAAAATAATTTACTTAAACAATTAAAGGATTATCTTAAATTAATTAATACAATTAATTACTAAAATTAATTACATTAATTAGTTATAAAATAATATTAAGTTAATGACCTTCATTAACAAATAACAAACCTTTAATTACCTTTCCAAAGTAATTAATTGAATTAATAAATATTAATTCTAAATTTATTTAAAGAAACACATTAATTAATTTCTAATTTAAAAATTAATCAAGTGATAATTAAACTTAATTAATTATTAATTACTTGATTAAATAAATTCAATTCATTAATTAAATTAATCAAATCTTATTTAAATTAATTTTTAAACCATACTTTAATCAAGTTTAATCAACTTACTTAAATCCTTTAATTAATTAAATAAACCTTTAATTATTTAATTAATTAACCTAATTATTAATTAAATTAATTAATTAATTACAAACTTAATTACCTTGATTGATTAATAAATCATTAGGTTCAAATCAACTTAATAATAATCATTATTTTTATTAATGATTTAATTATTATTATCAAAATAAATTAAAAACAAATTGTTTTTAATTTCCCTAAACTTCATTTTTAAATTAAAATGAAATTTAAACTTAAACAAGATTTTGAATATTTAAAAATTCCTTAATTTTTATTTTTAAAGATCACTTATCTTTAAAATAGTTTTAAAAGAATAGTTTAACTTATCCATATTCAAATTTAACAAGTTTAAAATACTTAAATAATTCAAATGATATTGGACTTATAATTTCAATTTTATTAATATCACAACTAAGGTCCAAAACATGTTTTCAGGCTTAAATTCAATGGTAAAATTAAACCCTGTTTTAAACTCTCATTTCAGATTTTATAAAACACATTTCAAACTTAAAATATTCAAACTAAAATACCATTTGAATTTCATCAACCTAATTTCTTTTTGAAACCTTTCAGATTCAAATCAAATTTGAGTCCAAGATTTCAATTTCAGATTTTGACTTAGAATTTAAATCTTATTTTTTTAATAACTTATTTTCAGATTTTAAAAAAAATCAATCAATATAAAAACAGTGCAGGTTTATAAATCTTATATATTCCATTGCCTGCAATTCTTGATTATTACAAAATTTGAAATTCAAAAACCTATTTGAGTTTATCATTTAATCTTGCTTTAGATTTTAAACTTGCTTTGCCCTTTTTAAATTTAGTTTTTTTTTTAAAAAAAAAAAAAAAAAAAAATCAAAACCTGAAACTGTTCAGGTTACAGAGAAACAAAATACAGTACCCAAATCTACCCGAGCCAAATACTAATTTACTTCGGGTCAAATGCTAATTCACTTCGAGTTCTAAGGCCTATTGCTTCGAGTTTCATCTCAATTGACTCGAGTCTTTCCTACAACTTACAGAAACCCAAACCCCATTCAAAAATGCCTCTGTGCACATGCACATAACTATGACCAACTCTCCGATCATCAGTGATGATCATCCACCTCCATCATTCCCCTTAAACCCAACATGATCACCCAAAACATCACAAATCTCCTCATATTCAAAATTCCAATTTGTACAGCCCCCTTACCTCCTGGAACACAACAGTTTCCACAAGTCCAAGCCTGTCATCAATGATTTCACCTTTCTACGACCATCGATGAAGTTGAAATTCCAGCCACATCCCTGTCAGGGACTCGTCTACCATTCCACAAAACAGTTCGACACTCGAACAACCCTAGTGATAGTGATGATCAAATACATACTGTGTTAAAAACCTAGGCTACAGAACACTTCTTCACACCCCTAACCAAATCATGAATTAATTTACAGTTTTGCTAATTTTGTTGATGTTCCTGACCACACTACTATATACAAAAGCAATATCAAAACTTCAGAACATTGCAATCATCAGAATCACTCTAAACCCCCAAAAGTTCCAAATCCAAAAATCATCCTTTAGTCTATCACAGCACTGCTTCCCAAAATTACAACTTAAATATTATGATTTTCTGCTCTGAAAATCATGTTTCCATATAGGCTTTCAATTTATGATCTTAAATCAAGAAATTAAGGAATTTATATTTTTAAACACAACATGTTTCAGGTCATTTTAATTTCCAGAGAAGTTTGATTTCAATTTACCTTATGTTAAGTTCTTATGCTACAGATTTAATTTTAACAACCAAATTTGTTTGTAACTTGAACATAATTAATGCCATGATACAGTGATAGGGGTATAAATTTAAAAGAAAAACTGAGTTTTAAAATGAGAAGCAGAGGATCAAAGATAACATTCACACATTTCATCAAAGTATCTACTGACAATTTACAGATATATATATGCAGAAACCTACTTATCACAGTAATAAACCATGCAACCATGTTACTTAAATTTTTTTAGCAAAAATGTTACTCACCTTATTTTCAGAGAGACAGAGCATAAATCTCAATCTTGAAACTGCAATGCATTTGCTTCCTATCCAATAATTATATGCATGCAAACTTCCAGGCTTCAAAAAGAAATGTAGGCTTGCAAATTTACAGTTTTTGGAAGAGATGCAGACTTTGATTTTCAGTATGTTGAAATAGCATGTTGATGATTGCAGATGATTTCCAGAGATGGGAGAAATGCAGGTTCTTGATTATGAAATAACTCCCAGGGTTTTTTTTTTTTAAGAGTTTGGATACAAAATGCAATTGAACAGGTTTGTTTGCATTTTGCAGGTTTTGTTTCTGAGAGATTTCAGATTTTTGAATGAAGTGTCCTTTTGTTTCAACTAGCATTTGATTTACTGAAATTTCCAGAGACATGCAAGTTTGGATTTGAGAAGATTGATCTTAGTTTGAATGAGGAGTTTCAGGTGTTAAAATTTCTTTTGAAATGAATTTGCAAATATGATTTTGAGGGGTTTCAGATTTTGCTTTGTAATTTCTGTTTTACTTTAAGAATGGATTACAGATTTTTTTCTTGTTTCAGATTTTTGCTTAAGCTTTTCTTAGCTTAGAATAAAAGATTGGAAAAAGAAAATGAGGGGAAAAGAATAGGTTAAGGACTGAAATTACTTTAATCAAAATAAAGAAAATAAAATGACACTTGTCTTAATGAGTTAACATTTGTCACTTGCTCTATTCATTTCTTAACACATGTATTTAATTTGTTAATACTTAACACTTGTCATTATTAAATTAAGTTATAAATTTAAATGTTTATAAAGAGTTTGCTTAATTTATTTTTATGTTTATATGAATATATATGATTTACTTATTTTAAGAAAATGTAAATAAAACTATTTATAATTTAAAACTTACAAAATATTTTAAAGAATCAATAAATTTGAATTTCAAAATAAAATTACCAAATCAAATTAATTCTTTAAAATAAAACAAAAATCAAATTAAAAATGAAGATTCCATTTTCCCTTTTTAATTCCTCTTTATATTTTTGAAAAATAGAATATTCATTAATATTGTTTAATATAACAATTATCAAATTTTATATGATTTATAAAGAATTTATAAATCACTTTTATATTTAAATCATATGTTATCTCATATTTTAAACTTATATAAAAGAGTCTCAATTCATATTTAATCAAATAATGCTTTAAAAAGAAATAAAATCAACTTTTATTTAAATTTAAAACAAATATTTAAACTAAGGCTAATTTGAAACAATTTAACATTTATTATAAATATTCACAAATCATAAAGTTATTAATTTAAATGGATTTTTGAAAGCTTAATATTAATTTAAAACATAATTTACTAATTACTCAATATTTTATTTAGAATTTAAAAACAAACTTCATTTATTTATTATCATGTAAATTAAATTCCAAACAAAGATAAACTATAATATATATACAAATATATATATATACATTATAATTTAAACATTTGTTTTAGCTTTTAAAAGACAAATCACAAATTAATATTTATTTATTCAGATTATTAAATCAAAACATATTTTATCAATCAATATTGTCAATATCAATTTAATTTTATATAAAGATTATTAAATTGATATTGTCTGAAATTCCGGGATATCACATTCCTTCCCCCTTAAAGAAATTTCGTCCCCGAAATTTAAAACAAAGGTAATTTAATAACCTACTTTAGATTTTTAATTTTTTTTAAAACCAAGCATATATCAAACATATGCTAACAACCAAAGCCATCAATTCATACAATCAAACAATATTAACTATCCAGACAAAATTCTGGATAGAGCTTCCTCGAGTTTCCCCAGTAAACACCGGGATACTCGCTCTATAAAACCCAAACAATCAACATTACTAAGCTACAGAACTCCTACTTATCTATGTCTAACTAACAAGACATCAGACTATAGACAAGTCTGACTCAACAACCAAATCTCCCAGAACAGCTGATTAAAACCAAAAATAGATATACACGTACTCCCTCAGAGATACGTGAAACACAATGAATTTCAGTTGTCCATACTGGCAATTCGATCCAGAAAATTAAACACTTATCCAAAACAAAACACAGAAGAAATCCAAAACATCTCGGAGCTAGCTTACCCAACCTTACCAAAATTTTTAGCTCCTAAAACTGAGAACTTATCCAAAATCAGATCTTCAGATCCTCAAAACTCTTCGGACGATCTCAGGCTGCCTATATCTTACCTGATCAGCTAAATCCTTGCTGATGTTTCTAGAAACAACTAGACCAACCCTAATCCACCAGAATGATCCTCTACGATCAATCAAGATCAAGAACAACTCTACTCTCAACAATCAGAAGACAACAACTTCTCCTGTCCGGAAAAGAAAAGCAGATGTACTCCCAAACTGCTTCCGCTGCACAACTCTGACCTAGGGTTGAAAAGAATGCTGATGAAGAACTCAAGCACAAATGGACAGCATAACCCAGAGAAAATTCAGAATTTCCTCAATCTTGAGTTGCTTCAACAAACTCTATCTCAAGGAACCAACCTTCAACTAGTTGAACCACCGGGACCACACTTGGAATCCTGGTCGATAAGAAAAACTCTAGATGCAGACAACCTCTAACTTCTCTGAAAACATCCAGAAAAACTTCAACAATCCAAGAGAATACTCGACTATCGCAAGTCACTTTTGCGATCCACTCAATCTAATTCCAAAGAAAACTGTCCCCTCTTTACCCAACAGAACAGCTTTCACTAGCCTAGCCAATCCATTGAAGAAACAGATTCTACTCTATTGCTTCTGAACTCCATCTCCAGAAAACTACTAAGCTAGAAAACTCTGTTGACACCCATGCCAAAGAATTCCCAATCCAAAGTTCTTCGAGAAACCCGAACTTCAAACCAAACAGAAACATCCTGCTGCACTCAGCCTCAACACCGAAGCAGACTCACTTCCTTAAACTTGTTCCAAAGAAATCACCTTTGGAAATATCCATAGTCACTGCATCTCATCACGCAGCTACTACTTCCTTGAGATATCAAGATATCATCACTCGCTTCTGTTCAGCCAACAGATCCAACTCTACTCATCCAACTTCAAAGATGAACTCCAAACCTTAACAGGTTACTTTCAGAGATCAATGAAGTCCTTATACCACTTCAAAACTCACTCGAGACGGTATTAGGTCTACAGTCTCGACAAATACCCTTCCAACCAAACATTCAAACTCCAACCAATAGTAGTCGTGTTACACACACTACTACCTCAATCTACCTTTATAACCTATATTGGAAAACCCGAACAGGTACCCCAACAGATAGGTAGGAATAAATATATATAAATATATATAATAAAATTACAAATACGCTCTCTCAAGATAGACACCACTCCAGAGCCTAGGTATTCACTCAACCTGGCTCTGATACCAATCTGTCACGACCCGATTTTCCACTCCTAGAAAATCGCATCATCAATTAAGAAAGAAAGGGATAGAAGAAGAAAAGAAAGAAGAGGAAGAAGAAACATCACAAGAATCTCAACAGCGGAACGAATAATTTTATTAATAACATAAGTATTTACATAATATACAATACCAATCAGAGATACACAGCATACACAACACATATACTAGACAGTTATAAACACCTGTCTAGTATTTACAACTCAATACAATCACAACACAGAGAAAACACAGCGGAACTATATATCTACAACGCAGAAGCCTCCTGCTCCATTGCTCCTCCATAATTCGTCAAAGCTAACCTGAATCCCTTGGCTACTCGTAAAAATTTGAGTACCCAAGAGTTTAAGAAAAACAAAGATAAACTCCGGGTCAGACATGGGTCTGGTGTGAGTAACAGGTTAAGGTTGCTTAACTTTTTAAAAACCTTTGAAAAGTAAAGGTATCACGTAAGACTTCCCACACATAAACATGGAAAAGTTTTTACCTTACGCTAACCAAAACATTTGATAGGAAATCCGATGATATTATAATAGTGTCTTGGGTTTTCAAATAAATATGAAATAGCCGAAATTGTTACATCTATTAAATTCCAGCTACTAGCCACAAAAGTGGGTAATACAATCAAAACCGTTGGCACTTATTGGATTTTGGATTCCATACAATGGCAGGGCTACTGGGGTACCGCCCGTCACAGTACGTGGCCTAGATCACCGTACCGAGGAGCCACCCTAACTCCCCTGCAACACAAGACCGGGACCATTCCTTACTGAACAGTCCCGAACAAGACAACCCCGGCAGTTGTTGCAATCAACTGCCTCACACAGCCGAATATAAAGGGACTTCTAGACAGGGGTAAATCTTGCTCTCCAGTGGGAGCTACCCACGAAGCCTTGCTGCATCTCCCCTGTTTTAGCCATTCCCGGTTGATGAGGCTTGAGGCTGCGATTACCTTTATAGAACATTTATCTTAGAATGCTCATCGTCCACCTGACGATGTGCTGAAAGCATTCAATCCATACAAGTTCGTTCCGGGTTCGAACGAAACCGAAGGCATTATCTCGTTACACTTATTTTGGAATCACCCTTAGAGTTAACGACGATAACCCTTGCACTCTAAACCACCACCTCGAATCTATAAGCACTATTCCGTCAAACTCATTACGGAATCACCCACAGAGTTATACTGACGTATAGCCCTTACACCTCGAGTCTTCACAAAGCTCCATTTGATTCACGACCTAACGTTATTTGGAATCGATGTGGTTTTCGGATATCCAAATATGGAAACCCGATCCCGGTCTCATCGAAATCCAAAGCGTGTCTTTTAGGTCCAAGTTGTTTTAAAGTTTAAAACAATTCAATTCAATATTATCTAAATACACACAGATAGATAATTCTCAACATCTCAATAGATAATCAATATTATCATCACATCAGATAATCTATATTATCAACTCAAACAGATAAATCCATATCATCAACTCAATGCAACCATTACATCCAAATCACACAACATCATATATCTCATAACTGAGATCTCAACCATTCAGGTAATAAATACCAACCATCATTTGTAAGCAATTACTTATCAATTCAATCTATAATTAATTTAAAATGATTTAAATTAATTACTTCTTCCTTAATTAATTTAAAATGAATTAAATTAATTTCTTATCCATATCAATCTTGCTTACATATTCCTTAATTAATTACAAATCAAATAATTAATTATAAATCAATCAACCAATTACTTTAACAATTTACCCAAATTAATCATCTTGATTTAACCTTCACTTACATTCAAGTAATTAACCTCTAATTAATTTTATCAATTAATTAATCCAAACCAACCCTATAATTAACTTATAATTACCTTATCAATTAATTAATCGTTAATTAATTAACTAATACCTTCATTAATTAATGGTTCTTAATTAATCAATCCTTAATCATATCATTAATTATTCAAATTAATGATCCCAAGTTATTTTATTTAAAATAACTCCATTAAATTAATTATCAATTATTATTAATCATACTTGATTAATTTATTTATCAAAACCCAAACTAATTACTTACTTAAGTAATTATTTAACATTCCAACTACATATTAATTACACAAGTAATTAATTCCAAAACTCCTCCATTAAATTACATCCAGTAATTTATTTCCTTAATTACTTCACTAAGTAATTATCCATTTCTAATTTGCATTAGCAATTACTTCTCAAATCAATTAATGATTAAATTAAATTAATTAAACATAATTAATTAACTTAATTAATCAAAAAAAAAAAAAATTAATTAATTACAATTAGTAATTAATTTCCTTCATTACTTTCATAAAATAATTTACTTAAACAATTAAAGGATTATCTTAAATTAATTAATACAATTAATTACTAAAATTAATTACATTAATTAGTTATAAAATAATATTAAGTTAATGACCTTCATTAACAAATAACAAACCTTTAATTACCTTTCCAAAGTAATTAATTGAATTAATAAATATTAATTCTAAATTTATTTAAAGAAACACATTAATTAATTTCTAATTTAAAAATTAATCAAGTGATAATTAAACTTAATTAATTATTAATTACTTGATTAAATAAATTCAATTCATTAATTAAATTAATCAAATCTTATTTAAATTAATTTTTAAACCATACTTTAATCAAGTTTAATCAACTTACTTAAATCCTTTAATTAATTAAATAAACCTTTAATTATTTAATTAATTAACCTAATTATTAATTAAATTAATTAATTAATTACAAACTTAATTACCTTGATTGATTAATAAATCATTAGGTTCAAATCAACTTAATAATAATCATTATTTTTATTAATGATTTAATTATTATTATCAAAATAAATTAAAAACAAATTGTTTTTAATTTCCCTAAACTTCATTTTTAAATTAAAATGAAATTTAAACTTAAACAAGATTTTGAATATTTAAAAATTCCTTAATTTTTATTTTTAAAGATCACTTATCTTTAAAATAGTTTTAAAAGAATAGTTTAACTTATCCATATTCAAATTTAACAAGTTTAAAATACTTAAATAATTCAAATGATATTGGACTTATAATTTCAATTTTATTAATATCACAACTAAGGTCCAAAACATGTTTTCAGGCTTAAATTCAATGGTAAAATTAAACCCTGTTTTAAACTCTCATTTCAGATTTTATAAAACACATTTCAAACTTAAAATATTCAAACTAAAATACCATTTGAATTTCATCAACCTAATTTCTTTTTGAAACCTTTCAGATTCAAATCAAATTTGAGTCCAAGATTTCAATTTCAGATTTTGACTTAGAATTTAAATCTTATTTTTTTAATAACTTATTTTCAGATTTTAAAAAAAATCAATCAATATAAAAACAGTGCAGGTTTATAAATCTTATATATTCCATTGCCTGCAATTCTTGATTATTACAAAATTTGAAATTCAAAAACCTATTTGAGTTTATCATTTAATCTTGCTTTAGATTTTAAACTTGCTTTGCCCTTTTTAAATTTAGTTTTTTTTTTAAAAAAAAAAAAAAAAAAAAAAATCAAAACCTGAAACTGTTCAGGTTACAGAGAAACAAAATACAGTACCCAAATCTACCCGAGCCAAATACTAATTTACTTCGGGTCAAATGCTAATTCACTTCGAGTTCTAAGGCCTATTGCTTCGAGTTTCATCTCAATTGACTCGAGTCTTTCCTACAACTTACAGAAACCCAAACCCCATTCAAAAATGCCTCTGTGCACATGCACATAACTATGACCAACTCTCCGATCATCAGTGATGATCATCCACCTCCATCATTCCCCTTAAACCCAACATGATCACCCAAAACATCACAAATCTCCTCATATTCAAAATTCCAATTTGTACAGCCCCCTTACCTCCTGGAACACAACAGTTTCCACAAGTCCAAGCCTGTCATCAATGATTTCACCTTTCTACGACCATCGATGAAGTTGAAATTCCAGCCACATCCCTGTCAGGGACTCGTCTACCATTCCACAAAACAGTTCGACACTCGAACAACCCTAGTGATAGTGATGATCAAATACATACTGTGTTAAAAACCTAGGCTACAGAACACTTCTTCACACCCCTAACCAAATCATGAATTAATTTACAGTTTTGCTAATTTTGTTGATGTTCCTGACCACACTACTATATACAAAAGCAATATCAAAACTTCAGAACATTGCAATCATCAGAATCACTCTAAACCCCCAAAAGTTCCAAATCCAAAAATCATCCTTTAGTCTATCACAGCACTGCTTCCCAAAATTACAACTTAAATATTATGATTTTCTGCTCTGAAAATCATGTTTCCATATAGGCTTTCAATTTATGATCTTAAATCAAGAAATTAAGGAATTTATATTTTTAAACACAACATGTTTCAGGTCATTTTAATTTCCAGAGAAGTTTGATTTCAATTTACCTTATGTTAAGTTCTTATGCTACAGATTTAATTTTAACAACCAAATTTGTTTGTAACTTGAACATAATTAATGCCATGATACAGTGATAGGGGTATAAATTTAAAAGAAAAACTGAGTTTTAAAATGAGAAGCAGAGGATCAAAGATAACATTCACACATTTCATCAAAGTATCTACTGACAATTTACAGATATATATATGCAGAAACCTACTTATCACAGTAATAAACCATGCAACCATGTTACTTAAATTTTTTTAGCAAAAATGTTACTCACCTTATTTTCAGAGAGACAGAGCATAAATCTCAATCTTGAAACTGCAATGCATTTGCTTCCTATCCAATAATTATATGCATGCAAACTTCCAGGCTTCAAAAAGAAATGTAGGCTTGCAAATTTACAGTTTTTGGAAGAGATGCAGACTTTGATTTTCAGTATGTTGAAATAGCATGTTGATGATTGCAGATGATTTCCAGAGATGGGAGAAATGCAGGTTCTTGATTATGAAATAACTCCCAGGGTTTTTTTTTTTTTAAGAGTTTGGATACAAAATGCAATTGAACAGGTTTGTTTGCATTTTGCAGGTTTTGTTTCTGAGAGATTTCAGATTTTTGAATGAAGTGTCCTTTTGTTTCAACTAGCATTTGATTTACTGAAATTTCCAGAGACATGCAAGTTTGGATTTGAGAAGATTGATCTTAGTTTGAATGAGGAGTTTCAGGTGTTAAAATTTCTTTTGAAATGAATTTGCAAATATGATTTTGAGGGGTTTCAGATTTTGCTTTGTAATTTCTGTTTTACTTTAAGAATGGATTACAGATTTTTTTCTTGTTTCAGATTTTTGCTTAAGCTTTTCTTAGCTTAGAATAAAAGATTGGAAAAAGAAAATGAGGGGAAAAGAATAGGTTAAGGACTGAAATTACTTTAATCAAAATAAAGAAAATAAAATGACACTTGTCTTAATGAGTTAACATTTGTCACTTGCTCTATTCATTTCTTAACACATGTATTTAATTTGTTAATACTTAACACTTGTCATTATTAAATTAAGTTATAAATTTAAATGTTTATAAAGAGTTTGCTTAATTTATTTTTATGTTTATATGAATATATATGATTTACTTATTTTAAGAAAATGTAAATAAAACTATTTATAATTTAAAACTTACAAAATATTTTAAAGAATCAATAAATTTGAATTTCAAAATAAAATTACCAAATCAAATTAATTCTTTAAAATAAAACAAAAATCAAATTAAAAATGAAGATTCCATTTTCCCTTTTTAATTCCTCTTTATATTTTTGAAAAATAGAATATTCATTAATATTGTTTAATATAACAATTATCAAATTTTATATGATTTATAAAGAATTTATAAATCACTTTTATATTTAAATCATATGTTATCTCATATTTTAAACTTATATAAAAGAGTCTCAATTCATATTTAATCAAATAATGCTTTAAAAAGAAATAAAATCAACTTTTATTTAAATTTAAAACAAATATTTAAACTAAGGCTAATTTGAAACAATTTAACATTTATTATAAATATTCACAAATCATAAAGTTATTAATTTAAATGGATTTTTGAAAGCTTAATATTAATTTAAAACATAATTTACTAATTACTCAATATTTTATTTAGAATTTAAAAACAAACTTCATTTATTTATTATCATGTAAATTAAATTCCAAACAAAGATAAACTATAATATATATACAAATATATATATATACATTATAATTTAAACATTTGTTTTAGCTTTTAAAAGACAAATCACAAATTAATATTTATTTATTCAGATTATTAAATCAAAACATATTTTATCAATCAATATTGTCAATATCAATTTAATTTTATATAAAGATTATTAAATTGATATTGTCTGAAATTCCGGGATATCACAGGTCTGACCCGAGTATTACATTCAAAAGAAAATAATGCCCGGGTCAGTCTAATTCAAACTCAGTTATTAGTGCACAGAAGCAATAATAATTAAATAATGAATAGACGACAGTCACAGAAGTAAATTTACCTATCCGATTCTTAAATAAGAAATCGGATAACGGTAAATATAACGCGAACCAATTCAAATCAATTGGAACATCAATTAAAAGGTCAACACGAGTAGGGCTGCAGTATACACACGCGTATGCTGCCTCGCCACTACAACATATGCAATGCGAAATAGATCCATAAATCAAAAGCAAAAGAAATAACAATAAAAGCAGTACCGTGTGGCTGCAGTTCACGCTTGCGTGCACTGCCTTGCCACTACAGTGATGATGTACCCAATGAATACCGTGTGGCTGCAGTTCACGCTTGCGTGCACTACCTTGCCACCACAGTGATGATGTACCCAATAAAAATTCGCAAGCAAACACAAGATCAAACCCGAGTCACCGGATTCAACTCAGGTGTAATTCGAAAATCAATCCAAATGCCATCAAATAGTACAAGGCCACATATATAAATATGTAGAAAATGACAATAACTAACTCAGGAATGCAGTACAGTGTACCACAAGCAAACCCATATGACATGCATAAAGGGATTTCAAGTGAACTCAACAAGATTGTTAAATCCAAATGAACAAAATAATGCAAACCAACATCAGTGACTCAGGTACAAAATGAAATGGTTAAAATAACCATATATGCACATTGCAGCAGCTCAAGTGAACAGAGAGAAGCAACTGGCAACAATGCACAGTGCCTTAATGAATTAAACAAGACTCAAGTGTAGCCTCAATATCAAAGAGTAAACCCCAAATACATGAAGCAGTGAACTACATAATTATATGTAGTATAACCACACTTATTTATGTAAACAAGAGTGACACCACCAAACTGAAGAATGCCAAACACTGTCACTAGTGTAACAAAATAAACACAATGTCAAAATAGCACTGCAAATACAAACAGGTAGGTACAGGCTAAAGAAGAAAGCACAAAAATAAGGCAATGTAATGTAAACATTGCCTAGCATACATATGAATCAATTTCGTATGTACAACAAACACCCAAACAATGCAACAGTGAAAAACACTAGTGAAAAGGGTCACAAAGCAATGGTTCCAAAATGAAACGAACCAGAAGAAGGCAACTGAATTTTGCATGAATGGCTACAAGTATATGAAATGTAGTTGTAAACATATGAATGCCAACAGTATAGATATACAGTGATGCAAGATGAAGCATACTCAGGGTTAATGCACATATCAACGAGATGTTCAAGTCGACATAATTGGTGCAGTGCAAAAAGAAATCAAAACAGAGGTAGAAGGTTGGAATGCTCACAGTTATAAAGAAGAACAAGAAGGCATGGACTAGTGACAAATCAAGGCTCAAACATGCACAATATCAAAGAAATAAAGTAGCAGACCAATGCAAGACAGTGGTCTAAAAATATCAAAGTGTATAGGTCAGGGAAGAACCCAGACCACATGAATTAAGTGTGCAACTGACTTGAATGTCACAAATCGCAACCAACATAATGGATACAACTGATGAATGGTGCAAGGGACAGCACACATAAAGTTCAAGTATAACAATAATGCTCAGTGGGTTTGAGTTCAAAACAAAGCATCAGTTCACATGACCACTGCAACAAATCTCCACCAAAAAAAATATAGCAAGTTTTGAAGATAATGATATACAGGTCAGTGGAAACAAAACAATAATGCTCAAGTTCTCAACCAAAGATAGTAACGGCCGAAGTTATGGCAAATTTTATCAACATCGAGCAAAGATCAAATCGAAGCCGAAGACCACGAAATCAAACAAGCAAACGAATTCGAATAGTTCGAATAAGATGTGAGTAACATAAATTACTCACCTATGCTTTGGAAGTGAAGGCGGCTCGACCTATTTTTGAAGTAGCCGTACGAATTGGGGGATTGATTGCCGAAGCCCTAGCTGCTGAAGACGTGTGAAGGCTCCATGCTCCATCGAAGTTGAACTCGATCGAGTTGAAGACGACGATTGCCGAAGCCCTAAATTTCGAAAGGGAGACGAACATCAGCCATTATATCGTTTTGTTTAGGGTTTAAAAAAAATGAAAATGAGAAAGGGGGTCGGGTCGAACGAAAATGAAGATGGAGGAAAGGGGGTTTATTGGGCCGGTGTGAATAATTATCACGGCACCAAAGAAAAGTGGGTCAAATAATTTTTTAAAGCCCTTTAATTTTACTAAAAATTTGTAAAAGAATTTTAAATTCAAATTTAAAAACTTCAAATGGCAATTTGCAACAATATTAATCGTCTAGATATCGATTATTAATTGATGCGGAAAAAAAAACCGGGTTGTTACAGACTCCCCTCCTAAAAGAAATTGCGTCCTCGCAATCTTAAGGAATAAATGGACAAAAGGTAACAACCATAAAAGCATATCATCACAAAATGACGAAATTTGAAAATAAGAAGTTCACCATATAGAGTATGAAAGAGAAAGCCAGAACGTGTTTGCTCGATGAATTCTCTGGATTCCAAAGTGAAATCCATAGAACTAGAGAACAATGAACTTTCACGAGAAGAACATCTTTATTTCGAAGGTGCCGAACCCCCGAAACATTGATGTGAATAGAATGTTGCTCAAAGTCAAATCTGGTGAAACTTCAATTTCTTCAATAATACCTGGCTCAAGAATAAAATCGGAATCCTTAAGGCATTTCCGTAGAAGGAAGACGCGTGAAACACGTCATGAATAACAGAAAATTGAGCCGGTAATAAGAGGCGATAAGCCAAGAAACCAATACGTTCAGTGATAGGAAATGGCCCAATATATCGAGGCACTAACTTTCCCGACCGACTGAAACGCACAACACCTATCATAGGTGAGACACGAGTAATTTGGAACAACAGCGTAGTACAATAACCATACGCCAGATGAATCAAAGCTTCATTAATTCGGAACGCCGACGTAGTACAAAAACAGTACGTCTAATGAAACGATCACCATAAAAGAACATCAGACGCAAGTCCATAAAAGGAATGAGACGATGCTCAATAAAATGAAGTACATCGAAATGTCTGATGAACTTGGTAAAAAGATGATTCCATACGGACATCACCAAAGAAACAACCACTTGTTGCCTACGACTAAGTGTATCGGCAACACGATTTCCCATCCGGGAGTGGTAAATGATATCAAGATCATAAGATGTAAGGAACTCGAGTCAACGTGGTTGACGCAAATTAAGTTTCTTATGAGAAAATAAATATTCCCAAGATTCATGATCAGGGTAGAGAACAAATTTCTCACCCAAAAATAATGATGCCAAATTTTGAAGAACGAAATCAATAGCCAAGAGCACTAGATCATGAGTGACATATCTAGTCTCAATAGGCATTAATGATTTAGAAACACAAGAGACAGCACGTTCTCTTATGCAAGAGAATGGCATGCAAACCAATACGATTAGCATTGGTACAAACGATGAAGTCTTGGTTCCCTTCGGGAATCGCAAGAATAGAAGTATCGAAAAAGAATTGTTTCGAATAATATTCTTTCCCGAAAAGCTAAAACTTTTGAAATTTACGATTTACTTTATGTAATTATCTTTTCAGAAAAATTTACATTTTGAAATTCAATTTACCGTGTCTGATTGTCTCATCAAAGCGTCTAGGAGATTCCTATCAATAACGTTGATCAAGCGCATCGACCAGAATTCTTAAAGCACTCAATGGGCAATACAATCACAAAATATTCTTTTAATTTCATAAAAGGAATTCACAAATTTTTCAACCTCAAACGGACAAGTCCGGAATTAAACGAATCAGTAAAAGAAAGGGGTCATAGTCGTCGATTTTGCTGAAATGTTTAAATCGCTTCCTCATTCTTTTGAAAGCGTAAACTATAAAAATTTTGAAAACGATTTTTATTTTGAAACAATTTTTAAAACACGTGATTAAAACAGCGATATCAGTAGCAACTTCGATAAGTGGATTTTCATTCATCAAAAGTGTCACAAGAATCTTCTCAAAGATAGAAAGGGGTATCATACCCTAAACTTGTATTCATAACAAGTCAATGACACACGAATTCACCAATGCACAAAAATTGATAAAACTTATCAATAGAAATCACGAAAATTGGTGAAGCACAAATTCCAGAAGACTACACAAGAAATCCAGAAATCACAAGATGAGAGTATGAAAACTCGAATGGGAGTATGAAAACTCAAATGGGAGTATGAAAACTCAAATGAGAGTATGAAAACTCAGATGGGAGTATGAAAACTCACCTACACGCGAGCATGAAAACTCATCAGCACATGTAACGCAAAGCGAGAATGGGAGCATGAAAACTCACCTACACGCGAGCATGAAAACTCATCAGCACATGTAACGCAAAGCGAGAACGGGAGCATGAAAACTCACCTACACGCGAGCATGAAAACTCATCAACACGTGCAACGCAAAGCGAGAACGGGAGCACGAAAACTCACCTACATGCGAGCATGAAAATTCATCAGCACGTGCAACGCATAACGAGAACGGGAGCACAAAAACTCACCTACATGTGAGCATGAAAACTCACCAACACGTGCAATGCAAAGCGAGAATGGGAGCATGGAAACTCACCTACACGTGAGCATGAAAATTCATCAGCACGTGCAACGCATAACGAGACGCTATCTCATGTTTGCAAGCCATTAATTTTGACACACGAATGGCCCGAAGACCGTGGGGCGCTACCCCATATGTGTGAGTCGGAATCACACAGATTGAGGTCTAGACTAACCAAAAATAAAAAAGGTATGTGTGAGTGGAATCACACAAGTGGTGTCTAGTCTAACCTCGCAAACAAAAGAAAAGTATGTGTGAGTGGAATCACACAAGTGGTGTCTAGGCTAACCGAAAAGGTATGTGTGAATGGAATCACACAGGTGGTGTCTAGCCTAACCAAAAGGAGACATCGCACAATTGCTAGTCTAAATCATAAGAATGATCGTCATGATCAACGAGAAGTACCAATTACACTAAGTTAGTGAATATAAAATTTTAGCTTCATGTCGCATAACCACTAGCTTAACTTAAATATTTACGAACAAACTGTAAATCTTCACTAATAAAATTGTCACAAGAGGTTCAATCGAACAAGTCCAAGAATTAACCGACGAAGTGAACGCAAGCGTTTCATACCACTTGTTTTACTAAGTCGTTTAATTAGATTTCTCATCCGAGTGAGGTAAAGGTTTGTATATACTAATAGATTGGAAAACGGTTTAAGAAAAGAGCTTTGTTATTAAAAATAGAGTTGAAATTGTTTGTTAAAAGAGTTTTGATATTTACTACTAGTATCGAAACTTTTATATTTTTAAAGTGACAAATCACAAAAATGATTGTAGAAACAATCAATCACAAGAATTCACATACGAAGATGTGAATAGAATCCAAAGAAATCGATACTGTACCCATCAAAAGGTATGTTCACAAAAATCCCAAAGAAAAGATCATCAAAGTTGCTAATAAATGATAGCAACAAATCGGGGAATTAACAAGAATCGATTAAATTTGGAAACCAAATGAATTCACTAAGATTCACATTCGAAGACGTGAATAAAATCCGAAGAATTCGATTCCAATCCATCAAAGTAGGAATACCCAAAAATTCCTGAAATAGAAGTTATCAAAGTCGACAAAGGTGATAACAACTAATCGAAAAAGAAGAATCGATCAACAATTGGAAAAACGAAGCAAAACGAGCATAAATGCATGAATGACTTTAACAAAATTAAAAGTCAAGTCAACGTCGATATCGACAAGGCAAAGTCCAAGACAATTTCTTTTATACCAAAGAAATTTTAAAACTATCAGAGAGGCACATGAAAACCAACAAACCATGGATAAGCAGACAGAGTCGACAATTGAAACTCAATTTGTCTCAAAGATTGATACCCAAAACCCAATTGCATGGAGACTCCATCCAGTACACGAATCAGAGATAAGAATGCATAGATACAGCAGTTCGAATAAACAATGCGAGCTCAAATCGAAGTGGGTACGAGTTGCAGCAATATGCAACTTGGTAGAGCATATACACAATGATACTTAGTAGTGCATACTCAAATGAGCAAACGCAACAGAGAATAGCAGCAATGCTCATGAAAAAGAGTTAGGAATTCATACCTAACTATCAAAGATGATCTTAGACAAAGATGTGAAATAAAACATCGACAAATAGTTGTAACACATGTTCCATCTAAGTTATGTTTTATATTCGTCCTAAACCCCAGGCTCTGATACCAAGCTGTGACGCCCCACCTCTATACCCACGCTAGCCAAGAACACTACGGTGTAGTGCTGTCAACTAGCACGGAGAATAAGGCTGTTGAGGAGCGACCATCCGTGTAATTGCTTTGTGCGAGCACCGATATGCCAGATAGTAAAAACGTGCATTTCATTTCAGGAGGAAATCCGACATGCCGATGCAAACTCAAAGCTACTACACAGTGGCTATAATAGTCTAGGACAAAAATATAAAATAATAACACAGATAATATAATGCGGAACACAGATGAAACAGAAAGTCTCATATATATATATATATATATATAATAACTGATGTCAGTTACAATACATTTGACACGGTACATGTGATACAACTACAACAGTCGACTCAGGAAGTTATATATACAAGTACATTATCGACTAATATACATGAATACATATCAACCTATACTATTACTCGACAACTCCAAAAGATATGAAAAGTCTTCATAGCTCAAGCAGCATCCCAAAGCAGAATGTCTACAACCTGAAATAACTCGGGTCTGACCCGAGTATTACATTCAAAAGAAAATAATACCCGGGTCAGTCTAATTCAAACTCAGTTATTAGTGCACAGAAGCAATAATAATTAAATAATGAATAGACGACAGTCACAGAAGTAAATTTACCTATCCGATTCTTAAATAAGAAATCGGATAACGGTAAATATAACGCGAACCAATTCAAATCAATTGGAACATCAATTAAAAGGCCAACACGAGTAGGGCTGCAGTATACGCACGCGTATACTGCCTCGCCACTACAACATATGCAATACGAAATAGATCCATAAATCAAAAGCAAAAGAAATAACAACAAAAGCAGTACCGTGTGGCTGCAGTTCACGCTTGCGTGCACTGCCTTGCCACTACAGTGATGATGTACCCAATGAATACCGTGTGGCTGCAGTTCACGCTTGCATGCACTGCCTTACCACCACAGTGATGATGTACCCAATAAAAATTCGCAAGCAAACACAAGATCAAACCCGAGTCACCGGATTCAACTCAGGTGTAATTCGAAAATCAATCCAAATGCCATCAAATAGTACAAGGCCACATATATAAATATGTAGAAAATGACAATAACTAACTCAGGAATGCAGTACAGTGTACCACAAGCAAACCCATATGACATGCATACAGGGATTTCAAGTGAACTCAACAAGATTGTTAAATCCAAATGAACAAAATAATGCAAACCAACATCAGTGACTCAGGTACAAAATGAAATGGTTAAAATAACCATATATGCACATTGCAGCAGCTCAAGTGAATAGAGAGAAGCAACTGGCAACAATGCACAGTGCCTCAATGAATTAAACAAGACTCAAGTGTAGCCTCAATATCAAAGAAGTAAACCCCAAATACATGAAGCAGTGAACTACATAATTATATGTAGTATAACCACACTTATTTATGTAAACAAGAGTGACACCACCAAACTGAAGAATGCCAAACACTGTCACTAGTGTAACAAAATAAACACAATGTCAAAATAGCACTGCAAATACAAACAGGTAGGTACAGGCTAAAGAAGAAAGCACAAAAATAAGGCAATGCAATGTAAACATTGCCTAGCATACATATGAATCAATTTCATATGTACAACAAACACCCAAACAATGCAACAGTGAAAAACACTAGTGAAAAGGGTCACAAAGCAATGGTTCCAAAATGAAATGAACCAAAAGAAGGCAACTGAATTTTGCATGAATGGCTACAAGTATATGAAATGTACTTGTAAACATATGAATGCCAACAGTATGAATATATAGTGATGCAAGATGAAGCATACTCAGGGTTAATGCACATATCAACGAGATGTTCAAGTCGACATAATTGGTGCAGTGCAAAAAGAAATCAAAACAGAGGTAGCAGGTTGGAATGCTCACAGTTATAAAGAAGAACAAGAAGGCATGGACTAGTGACAAATCAAGGCTCAAACATGCACAATATCAAAGAAATAAAGTAGCAAACCAATGCAAGACAGTGGTCTAAAAATATCAAAGTGTATAGGTCAGGGAAGAACCCAGACCACATGAATTAAGTGTGCAACTGACTTGAATGTCACAAATCGCAACCAACATAATGGATACAACTGATGAATGGTGCAAGGGACAGCACACATAAAGTTCAAGTATAACAATAATGCTCAGTGGGTTTGAGTTCAAAACAAAGCATCAGCTCACATGACCACTGCAACAAATCTCCACCAAAAAAGTATAGCAAGTTTTGAAGATAATGATATACAGGTCAGTGGAAACAAAACAATAATGCTCAAGTTCTCAACAAAAGACAGTAACGGCCGAAGTTATGGCAAATTTTATCAACATCGAGCAAAGATCAAATCGAAGCCGAAGACCACGAAATCAAACAAGCAAACGAATTCGAATAGTTCGAATAAGATGTGAGTAACATAAATTACTCACCTATGCTTTGGAAGTGAAGGCGGCTCGACCTATTTTTGAAGTAGCCGTACGAATTGGGGGATCGATTGCCGAAGCCCTAGCTGCTGAAGACGTGTGAAGGCTCCATGCTCCATCGAAGTTGAACTCGATCGAGTTGAAGACGACGATTGCCGAAGCCCTAAATTTCGAAAGGGAGACGAACGACAGCCATTATATCGTTTTGTTTAGGGTTTAAAATAAAAATGAAAGTGAGAAAGGGGGTCGGGTCGAACGAAAATGAAGATTGAGGAAAGGGGGTTTATTGGGCCGGTGTGAATAATTATCACGGCACCAAAGAAAAGTGGGTCAAATAATTTTTTAAAGCCCTTTAATTTTACTAAAAATTTGTAAAAGAATTTTAAATTCAAATTTAAAAACTTCAAATGGCAATTTGCAACAATATTAATCGTCTAGATATCGATTATTAATTGATGCGAAAAAAAACCAGGTTGTTACAGCTATTTTTATAGTAATTAAGTAAATAAGTAAATAAATTGATTAAATCAAATTTTATAAATTCAAAAATTGAAAATTTTATCATCTTTATATTACTCAAGCATTTACAATTATTTTTAACGAATTTTATATGTTAATATAGAGAAGATAAATTATTTATCACTTCAAATGTTAATCTCACCTTTAATAGTTAATTTTATTGAATTCACCAAATTATAAATAGAATCCTCAAAATTTCCATTTAGTTAAATAAATAAATTATTACTCCATTCATTCCAGTCAAATAGATGGATTACATATTGGTTTCAAAAATTATTACAATATTTCATCTATCATCTTTTCTTTCAACTAACGTATTATTTAACTATTTCTATTTCGTTTGATTTCCATTAATCCAATTTTTGAATCTTCCAATTCACTTAAATAAAGTTTTGATTTCCATAAATGTAGTATCTAGATTTTAAAATTTCATTTATTTGAAATAAACTCACACTATACTCTATATTCAAATAAACTTACAAATTTTATGTAAATGCAATTAGACCTAAAAAAAAATCCAATAACCTAATAAAGCTTTATTCCCGATCCTTATACTAAATAAATTTGTCAAATATGAAAATCCTTAACAATACCTACAAATATCACCTCACTTACATTAACGTATTATTAAATGTTGAATTTCAGTTATTTGACATTAAATCTTTCAAATCTTTACGTTAACCAATAGTCATATGAAATTTACGTTATCTCCAATTTTTAAATTACCATCAGTTAAAATCTTACATTAGTTCCATAAATTTATACGCACTACATCAGTTACTGCATTTATCGAATTCCAACTCCACAATCACTTCCAATCCGTAAATTTGTGTTGCATTGTCATTTAGACTTATTAGCTTGCACCAATACTATTACCGTTAATTGAAAAAATGGATTACAAATTGAATTGATTTCTATTTATTATTATTGCTTAATGATAAATTCAATATTTGCATTAGCTTTGCTTACATAAAATAAATTACCCATTTTAATTAAGGTTTCAAAACAATTAATACGTTCCCTTCAAATAAATTCATGATTCTATTATACTTACATTTACTCTTTATCATAAATTTAATATACCAATCCTAAAAACTTTTCACCCTTTTCTTTACGTTTCACACACTTGAAATTTTTAATTGCATTTATTACCATTCAATGTTGGCATTTATCCCTATAATTTATTAAATGTTTACTGCCCTTAGTACAATTTCTTTCATTTATGGTTATGACTTTACTATTCACAGTTACCTTTGTATACTCCTTCCCTATTTAAACCAAATATAACCAATTCTAATTAACTCCAATTATTACCTTTAAATAAGTCATAACATTCAAATGTCTCTACTAAATTGGAATCTTTCATTTTAGTTTATAAATAATCCGCTTGCATAATTCTTTAAATTTATTGAATCTTATGCAATTTTACCATAAATAAGTTTTAAATTACCATTAACTGTACATTCAATTTACTATTCAATGCATATTTATCATCAATCAATTTGATATTTACTTTTCTTTCCTACTATTCGACAAATAACCTAGTATACCTTTACATACGGTCATTTCATCCCATTCATTTATGGGTATTGCATTGAAATCAAATTTATTAACTTATATCACAATTTTACCATTTATCACAATTGGCTTACAAATTTTTATTCAATATCCTAAATAAATAACATATTATTAAATACTTACTCTTGTTTTCTCATATTCCATTAAAAATCAAATCACAACTTTTTACATTATTTTATTGAATTGGAATTTCATTTTTATATTGTTAACCTTTAATTACAACTTATTTATTTAACCAAATTAAATATACAAAATTTACGGGTCATTACAATGCATGTACATATAATGGTATATCTGTGAAATATCTAGAGATATGTTCATATATTTTTCTCTGTTCTTGTTTACAGGGTTCAATTTCATATGGAAAAATTCATATCTCTCTCTACAATCAAATTTAAGCCTTCATTTTTGAATGAAAGATGATTGTTACAGTGTTAAATAAATTTTACAAATGGTTTCAAGATTTTGTATTTAGTAATTAATTCAAAAATATGAAATAATAGTAAAAATTATATATAAGTCAAAAATCAATGATTATGATTTTATGTTTGGATTTCATGAATGAATTCGAACTATGAATTTTGATAGTGAATTCAAGATTTTTAAGCTTGGACTTATCAAGTTATCTTGAGTTGAACGGAATTCGTATAATGTCAACTGCCATTGATCGATGATGAATTGAAGCTTGGGGTTGATGTCAAAGGTGGATTAAGGGTTGATGATCATTGGGAAATGATCGGAGTTTTTGTAGAGCGTCGTGGTGGCCGTACGTTGGCGTAGTAGGGTTTTATTGTTAGCCTGGGTATTCGGTGCTTTTGATGCGATTTCGTCGCCGAGGGGAGGCCGGAAGCAATCACGGGCGGGGGAATCGGAATATCGGGTCGTGACGAAGCTCTGGTATGGTCGACGGAAATTCTCGGGGTTGAGATCGTCGGTGGTTGGTGTCTTTCTTCCAATTAGGTTAGTTCCAGTTTTTGAACGATGAGCTCGTTTTCGTTTTGCCATCGATTACGTCGATCTGGAAGGTCGGGTGAATCGGGGAGTTGATCGTCGACTTGAGGTTGGCCTTAGCGAGGCATTGGAGTCGACCAGACCAACGTGCACGTCCACGCATGCACGTTGGTGTCTGGTGAAGTTCGAGACTTCGATAAGAAGGATGGCTCGGGGGTTTACTCGAGTTTCCTCGTGAATATCTCGAAGTGGTATGGGTTCGTGAGTAGCTTGCGAATGGATCGTGTGCTTGGTAGGGATTCCTGATGATGTGCTCGGGTTGTTATTGTTTTTGCTTCCAGATTTTGAGTTTCTAAAATAAAACATGAACAGATTTATGTAAAGCAAAGAAAATGAAGTTTAAAAAGTAAATAAAATGTTTAACCAATTTTCGAAGCTAAACTAAAATAAAAAAAAATTTTAAGTAAGAACATTCCAAGTTTTAAGGTGTATTTACAGTAAATATGTTTAAAAAGGGATGTTTAAACAAAATTTTCAAAATATATTTAAAATAAATAAGTTTTAAAGGAATGGTAATTAAGTTTTCAAGAATAAGTATTTATTGGATTAAACAACTTTGAACAAGTTTTCAAAGATTTTAAATGTTAAAATTAAATGTTTTGTTTTTAAGTAAATTATATTTTTAATCATCTAATTGATTCCTAAATGTTCTCTAATGAAGATTAAATGATGTATTTAATTATATAATTGATTCCTAAATGTTCTCTAATGAAGATTAAATAATGTAATTAAGTATTTAATTAATGTAAAGAATTTATCTTTAATTAATTAAGGTTGTAATTAATTAAAGGTTAATCACTTAATGAAGGTAATTAATGGATGGTTAATAAATGAAAATTTATGGATCGTTAACTAGCGATTAAGGATTAATTAATTAACGTAATTAATTTAAGATAATTAATTAATTTAAGTAATTAAGATAATCACTTATGAAATTAATTAAGTTTAATTAATTAATGTAAGTATAGTTACTGAGTGTAAGTAATTAACGGAAAATTACTGAATGTAATTAATTAAAGGGAAATTACTTAATAGGGGTAATTAAATGGAAGTAATTAAGGTTTAATTACTTAGTGTAATTAATAAAAAGAGTAATTATTTAGTGGAAGTAATTAAGGATTAATTACTTAGTGTAATGAATTAAAGAATTAATTAACATAATTAATTAAGGAGTTAATTAATTAATGTAAGTAATTAAAGGATAGTTAATTACTGTATGTGATTAGTTAAGGTTGATTAATGAATGTGATTAATTAAAGATTAATTATTAAATGTAATTAATTAGAAGAATAATTACGTTATGAAAATGATTAGAGGATCATTATATCATAAAATGAGAGTAATTATGGGTAATTAATATGAATGGTTAAAGGATAATTAATTTAATTAATTAAAGGCTAATTACTTAATGTAATTAAATAATAATTAATCAAGAGTAATTAATTAAGATAGATAATTAGGGGATGATTAATTCATTGGTTTGTAATTAATTAATGTTAAGTAAGCAAGATGTAAAAGTGAATGAAGTAATTAATTTAATTAATTTAAATTAATTAGAAAAGGTGTGACTAATTAATCTTGCTTATGGATGATTGAATGATATTGAATGCCTTGGATTATGTGATATCTCTGCTATGTGATTTGTGTTGCTTTGTGATATGATATGCTTTGGTTGAATTGTGATAATATGGATTATCTATCTCTGATACTGTGAATCATCTATCTGTGTGAATATATTATCCTAAATGATAAATTAGATTGTTTAAACTTAAACTACTTGGCCTTAAAAAAATGGCGTTTTTGATTTCGATGAGATCGGGATTGGGTTTCTAAATTGGGTATCCGAAAACCACATCGATCCAAATCAAAACGATAGGTCGTGAAATCTCAAGTATAGTTCAAGATGAAGACTCGAAGTGTAAGGGCTATTGTCGTTAAAACTCTCTGAGGGTGATTCCAAAATGAGTTTGATGGAGATTGTGATTTCAGATTCGAGATGAAGATTCAGAGTGCAAGGGCTATTGTTGTTAACTCTGAGGGTGATTCCAAAATGAGTGCTGCGAGATAGTGCCTTCAGTTTCGTTCGGACCCGGAACGAACTTTTATGGATTGAATGCTTTCAGAACATCGTCACTGGAGGACGATGAGCATTTCAAGATATATGTTCTTAAAAGATAATCGTAGCCTCAAGCCTCAGCAACCGGGAATGGCTAAAACAGGGAAGGTGCAGTAAGGCTAAGTGGGTAGCACCCAAATAGGATGAGATTTTCCTCTTTCTAGAGGTACCTTTTATTTCGGCTTAGTGGACGGTTGGTCGAGCCAACTGCGGTGTAACAACCCGCATATTTATCGAGTTTGTATTTAAATATTTTATTTAAATATTAACTCGTTAATCGGATTTTGGTCCGAAAAGCTACTTTTTGCAAACGGTCAAATTAGGACTCGAGACCACTTCCATTGAGTTCGAAATGTCGTTTACAACTTTTTTAAGTATAAACATCGATAGGTTTGGAGTTAGTGAAATTTCACTAACTTTTCCCGCTTTGCACTTTGGGTTAGTTTAGCCTATTAAGCCCAAGTTCCAACCCTCTTCTCCTCACTCTTCATAAATTTCCTAACTAATCAAGCTTTGGCATTAATGGTGGAGGGAATGGGAAATTAAAATTCCAAAACTCAAATTCAATTGCAATCCATCTTTCTACTCCAAATTCAAGAAGAAGACATTGGATTCAAGCTTCTTGTGCTTAGATAGAAGAAGGATCGATTCTTGCTTGCTTAAAACTTCATTTTCATTGATATTTGGTGCAAAGGTGAGATTTTTATCTCACAATTCTAGCCTATAACTATATTGGACTGTTGGGAATGATTCCCTATCATTTTTGCATGCATATTAGCATTTGGTTTGGATTGGATTGGCGAAAAACTCCAATTTTTAGCGTTTTGGTGAATTTTCTGCACTTAGGTCGTTCTGGCCATTTTTAGGTCGTTCGGAGTTAAGTCGTTCGTCCATGGGTCGTGAGTCGTTCACGAGTTAACTTTAGGTCGTTCTGGAAGAATTGGCACTTCGGAATTAGGTCGCTCACGAGTTAAGCCTTAAGCCGTAGGTCGCTCGCGAGTTAAGCTTTAAGTCTTAGGTCGTTTCCGACCTATAATCTCTAGGCAAACCTTAGGTCGCTCGTCCACTAAGTCGGCCTGGTTTATCTCGTAGGTCGTCTCCGACCTAAGCTCCAGATAAGTCGTTCGAGTTAGGTCGTTGGACCATTTACCTTAGGTCGCTCGACTCTGTTGAGTCGTTAGGTCGTATGACCCTTGAGTCGTTAGGTCGTTAGACCCTTGAGTCGTTAGGTCGTATGACCCTTGAGTCGTTAGGTCGTATGACCCTTGAGTCGTTAGGTCGTATGACCCTTGAGTCGTTAGGTCGTATGACCCTTGAGTCATTAGGTCGTTAGACCTCATTTTGTCTTCACTAGGTCGTACCGTTTTGGTCGGGGCGCTGCCCCCTAGACCCCCGCGACCTGACCGGGCAGGTCGAACCCCGTAAGCGGTGGCGTTGCCCCCGCACCCCCACCTTGGGGGGTTGCCACCCCCCTGGACCCCCCCTCCGTAGGGGATCTTATCTGAAAAACATTCAAAAGAACTTGCTTTGTTGAGATGCTGAGTTGACCATTCTTCGAGAAAAACCATCTCTGGTTATCTCGGCCACGTTTGGTCGTTGGGGAACTTCCACTTTGATGCTTTTGAGCTGATTTCCTTGGATTTTATTCACATCTCCGAATGTGATCTTTGTGATGATTGTTTCTACAATCTCTTCTGTGATTTGTCATTTTAAAAATATAAAGGTTTCAATACTAGTAGTAAATATCAAAACTCTTTCAACAAAATGATTTCAACTCTATTTTCCGTAACAAAGCTCTTTTCTTAAACCGTTTTCCAATCTATTAGTATATACAAACCTTTAACTCACTCGGATGAGAAATCTAATTAAACGACTTAGTAAAACAAGTGGTATGAAACGCTTGCGTTCACTTCGTTGGTTAATTCTTGGACTTGTTCGATTGAACCACTTGTGACACATTTTATTAGTGAAGATTTACAGTTTGTTCGTAAATATTTAAGTTAAGCAAGTGGTTATGGGACATGAAGCTAAACTTCTATATTTACTAGCTTAGTGAAATTGACACTTCTCGTTGATCATGACGATCATTCTGATGATTTAGACTAGCAACTGCGCGATGTCTCTTGTTGCGAAATTAGACTAGACACCACTTGTGTGATTCCACTCACACATACCTTTTTGCTTTTTGGTTAGTCTGGACCTTAATCTGTGTGATTCCATTCACACATGTGGGGTAGCTCCCCTTGGTCTTCGGACCGTCATGTGATAGGCCTCTTTCTCTTTTCTATGATTTCTGGACTTCTTGCATTGATTTCTAGAATTTATGTCATTGACTTGTTATGAGTACAAGTTTGGGGTATGATGCCCTTTCCGAATCTTTGAGAAGATTCTTGTGATATTGATTATCTCTTATTGATTGATCTTCTGTTGATCATTATTTACATACTTATAGTGGTATGTCGTTATGGATGTTTATGTTTATGCCATATCTTTTATGTTATATCATGTCATCTGATATTTATAGCTAGACTGACCCGTTTATTATTTTCTTAAATAATACTCGGGTCAGACCGAGATGTTACAGGTGCTTCTGCTTGACTTCTTCCCAGGGATTCATCACTCTGACTTTTGGCTAACTGTTTAGATTAGCAGTTTTTGTTGTATACACTTGACATATAGACTCATAGTTGTATTCTTTTGTATAGCACGTGTTGCTATTCTTTTGTATTATCGTGGATCTTACTGACCACTACTCTGATGTACACTTTCATGTGTTAGTTATATATTCATATCTTCTTCCGCATTTGTGATATGGATATCTGTGACTGATTTGTGATATGATTATTTCTATGTTTGTTTCCGAAGATTTTTTATAGCCACCGTGTGATAAGCAATTACATGGATGGTCGCTCCTCAACAGCCTTATTCTCCGTGCTAGTTGACAGCACTACTCCGGAGTGTTCTTGGCTAGCGTGGGTATAGAGGTGGGGCGTCACATGCGGGGTTATCTTGTTTGGGATTACCCAGTAAGGGATGGTTCCGGTCTTGTGTTGCAGGGGATCAGGATGGATCGCCGGTACGGTGATCTAGACCACGTACTGTGACGAGTGGTACCCCAATAGCCCTGTCATTGTATGGAATCCAATCTCCAATAAGTGTCGTACGTTTGATTGTACCCAACTATGTTAAAATGTGATATGTAAGCATTCCAGCTATTTCTGTATTTTACTTGAGAACCCTAGATACTATTATAATATCACTGGATTTCCTATCAAATGTTTTGGTTATCGTAAGGTAAAAACCCGACATGTTTATTAGTGGCGTGGTCTTACGAGATACCATTGATTTCAAATGATTTTCAATGTTAAGCAACTTTAACCCGTTTACTTACACTAGACCCATGTCTGAGCCGGATTTTATTTTTTGTTTTCTTAAACTCTTAGGCACTCAAATTTTTTACGAGTACCCAAGGGTTACAGGTTAGCATGACGAATTTCTAGAGGAGATATGGAGCAGGAGGCTTCGGCTTATGTAGATATATACAATGTTTCCGCTGTGTTGATGAATTGTAATAGATTCTGAGTTGTATATTAGACAGGTCTTTATAACTGTCTAATATGAGATGCAATAAGTTTTGTAACTCTGATAGATGATGTGTATTATGCAATAACTATGTGGTTAATATATTAAATCGTTCCGCGCTGTGAGATTCTGATTTTTCTTTAGTTCTTTCTTTCCTATCTTTTCTCTTTTCTATCTCTTTCTTTCTTAATGATGATGCGTCTTTCTTTCTTAATTATGATGCGTCTTTCTGTGGAATGAAAGGTGGGTCGTCACAAATATACAATGCAAATGAAAGAAATAAAGTGCAGAGTATTTAATAATTAGGAAATGAAGGCGTAGAGATAAAAACAAATGTCATGTTTTATTTTGAAAGCTTCAAGCATTAATAATGCATAAAGAAATGTACGTAGGAATGAAAAAATTTGCAAACCAAAGGAAAGTGAAATTTTGTATACGTGAAAATGAGGTGGCAAGAATTAAATACAACCTAAAATTCTGGGCTTAGGTATTAAACAGAAGGATAAATGAACGGATCAAGTATTAATAATGAGATAACTATTTTGAAACGTAGATGCAACAATTAATAACAAAAGAAATGAAGGGACCATATACATCACACAACCTTTTTGAAATTCAATTTGTGAAACTTAACCAAATTAACTTCATTAACTCAAATAATATTCAAATTTGTATGCATTTTTTTATCTATGCATAATAAATAAAATTACTTACCTTAAAAATGAAAATGTTCAATTTGGTTTACCTAAAATGATCTTTTATTTCCTTTAAAACATCCTTTCTGTTTAACACAAAAGGTCCGTTTCTTTTATTAAATCTATTAATTACAATCAACATTTTCTTCCCTTCTAATTGAAATATTTCAATAACATTAATTACAATTACTTAGAAATTTAAATTTCAAAACAGACAACTAAAATGGATGAAAAATAGAATAATTGTTTCCTTTAGTCATTTAAACAACTTTATAAATTTGTTGTTTATGTAGCAGAGTAATAAATACCTTAAATAAATTATTTTCCTACTCGTGTAATCCATTTGTATGCTAAAACATAGTTCAAATATACATATATTTCTTCTCTTAAATCAATCATTCTATTCTTTATTTTAATGAAATTGTAACGATCCTAAATTTTGAACAATTTAATTTGTAAATATTTAATTTATTTTAAATATTTAAATGATAATTTGACTTAAATTTCAAATTATCAGAATGAATTGGTGATTTAAAATTTAGAATTTAATCTATTTAAAGTTGAATACAAATTTGAATTTTTACTTTGAAGTTAAAATTTAATATTGAACTTATATTTTAAATTTGAATTAATGATTTAGAAAAAATAATTGGATTTGAAATAAGAATGAAAATATAATATGAAAGTAAATAAAAATATATATATATAATAAGATAAATAAAGAATAAACTAGTTAAAAAATTTTTTTTAACAACATAATTTTAACAAAATAAAAACAAAGCAAAATAAAAACAAAAGCTAATTGAATTTAAATTAAATAAGAGAAAAAAAAATAATAAAAAAAAAAAAAGAAGAAGTATACATTACCTTACTTATCAGCCTAAATCCATGCCGTAAAACACGCCATAACTCACGTAAAAACCACGATCTCTTCCCCTTAAAAATACACGAACCCCTCTCCCCCAATTTATTCGAAAACCCTAATCAAATAATAAAACGCGAAAAATAATGGCGTCTCTTCTTCGCCGTATTCTCCTTTTCGCCTTCATCAGCTAGGGCTTCGGCTTTAACATCGATTGCGTGCTCGCGTGCTCCTCGATTCGGTGAAAGGTGAGTGAAGCTCTCACTCACATCTAATTCGAGCTCTTTAATTCCTTTGATTTTATTTCTTTCGTGTAATTAAGTTGAAATGTTGAAGTTTTCACTGATATTTTTCAATTCGTTCGTTTTTCCCCTGAATTGCTATGGTTTCGAATTTCTGGAAATTGGTTTTCGTGTTGGCTTCGGCCTTGACTATATTGAACTGGATTTTGTGATGTTGGCCTTGTACCACTTGCTATCATGAATTCGAACTGCAGTTGTAAAATTTTGATTACTGCTTTGATGTATTTTATTGAAGTCACTTATTTTGATGGTTGCGGTGCCTTGTATACCTGAGGTGGCTGCATTTATTGCAGTTTGCCCTTGAACACTTGTGTTGTTGGCTCTGGAATTTTTGGATATATCTGCTTTGGGTTCACTTGCATACTCTATATACATTAGTGCACTGACCCTGACTTGTTCATTGTCACTTGTTTGATTTCGGTCAGTTAACTTGGTTAATTTGTTCATCTGTGTATTTCTGCAATCTTCATTGAGCTTGTATGCTTCAAGTTGCTTTGACTGGTTCATACTTGTTGAACTGGTTTTGTTTGTTGCAGTATGTTGCTGCATTTGGTCTGAGTCACTTTGATTTCTGCAGATGCTATTTAAATTTTTTTTTTAACTGTTAAGAATAGATGCTGTTGATTTTTAAATTTAAATTCATAAGAACAGATACTATAATTTTTATTTAAATTGATAAGGACAAATGCTATTGGGTTTTGCTTTAAATTGATAAAAACAGATGCTATAGATTTCACTTGCTGATAATATTATTTTTTATTTATAAATTGTTAAGAACAGATACTATCAAGTTGTGATTTGTTTTGTTTTGATGCATGCTTTGTGATTTGAAACTGCTACCATCATTTTTCAATTGGGACTGCACTTCATATATATATATGCATTTATGCATGTATATATGTGATTGCATGAGTATGTGCTTGACTGTGCAGTTGTGTTGCTTTTGACATTTGTGTTCTTCCCTGATGCATTTTTGGGCATTTCCCCCTGTTGCACACCTGTGCATTCCACAGTGTTGTTTCACTTAGTCTGGTTCATGTAGCCTCTGTGTTTTGTTGTTGTGTTGCTCTTCATTTGTCTTGTACATTTTGGGTTGCCAGATCATGTGCACTGACTTGAGTTTGTTTACTTGAGGGAAATTGGTCTGGTGTAGTTGTACAATTGTGGCCTCGTTTCAGTTCATTGAACTGTACTGGGTTGCATTTTTAGACATACTTGATGCCTTGATTTCCATATTGATTTCACTTGTTGATAATTTGATTTATTTTTAAATTGATAAGAACAGATACTGTTAAATTTATTTATAAACTGATGAGAGCAGATGCTACCCAATATTTGTTTTGTTATAGCCGCATGCTCCATTGTTGTTGGGTCCTTTGTATTCAGGTTAACTCATTTGCGAAGTATAGTTTGGTTCCATTTTAATGAAGTCGGGTTGGATTGGAATCTGGTTCTATTTTGTGCTTTGCACTTGTAGTTTTGTCTCATGTCTTTGCTTTGATGGAACTAGAGCATGTCTGATATGTTGGTTGAGTTGAAATGTTGCATTCACCACTTTGTACATGTGCACTTGGTGTAGCAGTTTCAATGTTACTGTCATGTGTACATCATTTATCACTGGCTTGCAAAATTTTAGGTATTGAACTGTTTTCATGCTTTATTCGAGCCTTCGTGCTTTGTGTACTTGTGGTGACTGCATTCTTGTGGCAGTTTGCCCTTGTGTCCAAGTTGTGATTTCAGTTTCATTTTTATAAAAATTTGCACTTGTTGAAACGTGCAGTAATAAGTTTTTTTTGGAAACTTGTTTTATTTCACAAGTTGTTGTGGCGAGGCAGTGCACGCAAGCGTGAACTGCAGCCACGGAGTTGACATTTTAAATGTGGCGAGGCCGTACGCGCGTGTGTGCACTGCAGCCCTACCAAATTTAATATTTTAAATTGATGTTTTCTTTTTGATGAAAATATTTTAAGATGCAAATTCAATATATTTTGAATCGATTTTGATGATTTTGTTGTTATTTGCCGTTTGGGCAAATTTAGATTGTTTTCTAAATTATCTTCATCAATAATCTCTTCATCTATCTCATTGATAATCTGAATCTATTGAATTGTTGTTTAACACTGTTAAGTGTTATATTTACCGTTATCCGATTTCTTGTTAAAGGATCGGATAGGTAAATTATATTTGACTGTCATCTAATTGTTGATTATTATTGCCTCTATGCACTAATAACTGAGTTTGAATTAGACTGACCTGTGTATTATTTTCTTTTGAATATAATACTCGGGTCAGACCGAGTATTTTTGCAGCTTAGAGATTTGCTCGCCGCGAAGTTAGAGAGAGGGGGATTAAAGCACTCTACTAAAGTTTTCAGTAAAATTTTTCTTTGTACTCTAAAAAGATATATATTCCGCTGTATAAAAATTCATGCATTGTAAAAACTCTGATACATGTATGTAAGAAAAATTCAATTATGAATAATATTATGATTATTCTGTGATTCTGTGGCTGATTCTGTTTAAACTTTATAAACTGACTAACAATTCGTCATTTTGAACGTTTCTAGTTGGTTTAATTACCGACTAGAGGCGGTCAGAGCGGCGGGTCGTTACAAAAGTGGTATCAGAGCTTTGGTTTACTCAAAGCTCAGTTTATGATGTTTAATATGAATAGTTACTAGAACCACTATAAAGAAAGTGCTTTTCAAATTTAAAAGAAGTATAAAATTGTTTTCTTTAAAACAAAAGGTATTTTGAAAGTTAAAATTATTTTGAAATTCCCCTCTCTAAAATGTGAGTTTGCGATAGTTTATATTCGGTGAGGTCTCGTTAGATTTGAGTTTCGATCGTTCAGAAACTCGTTATCAAATTATAGAGATTTATGAAAAATGAAATATGAGTAAAGTGAACTAATAAATTAGTGAATTGGTTTAAATTGGTTTAAATCAAATAACTTGAATATTTCGAGTAAGAATTGTGAAATAAAATGACATATTAATTTAGTTATAATCAAGCGGATTATTGAACTATAACTTGGGAATTTGATTCTGAATTATTTGGAGGAATTGTTTTCACATGTGAAGAACGAATTGTTAAATGAATGGATTATAAGTATTTAACTTATAATATGAACTTTTGGGTATATAACTGAGTTATATAAATTGAATTGAATTGAATTAATAAAAGATTTATAAATTGAAGTTTTATAAATAGAAAAGGAATTTATGAAGATTGTTTATGAATTCGAAAACAATTGAATTTGATAAGTAATTTGTTATAACTTATGAAAGGAGATATATCCACGATTTTGGACAGTGGGTAATCCTTTAAAAATAAAAATAAAAATAAGTTGTAGAAATGATGAAATTGGTTGACAAAATATATTCACGATTTTGGACAGTGAATGTATTAATGAATAAAACAGATATGTTTTAGGGAGAATGATTGAATAATCCAACCTCTGCTAATAAAAGAATTTCGAATATTGATAGGAAACTTCGAAAACACCTTGTTAATTATAATGGCGAAAACTGAAGCACAAAAAGCAGTACGCCGTGAACGAAGAGCAATTGCTCGTAGAGAAGCAGAAGCGACCCGTGCGGAAATTGAAAGGAGATTCACTGAAAGGCAAGCACCTGGTCCATATGATGAGGTTATTTGCTATCGATGTCATAAAAAGGGACATTATGCCCGTCAGTGTCGAGAGAGAAGAAAGAAAAGGAATGTGGATGACCGATTCGCTCGTCAAGAGATTGTGTGTTTTAAATGTCAGGAGAGAGGGCATTTTCTTAGTCATTGTCCTAAAGTGAAAAGGAAAAAGTGCGTACTCAATTTAACCGTCGATAGATTGACAATCTGCTACCATTGTCGGCAGACTGGACATATAGCCAGAAACTGCACCGAAAGACAACGGGGAGAGCAAGCTATAGCCCGACCAGCTAGAGCGAAAAGTGTTATGGTGATAGATAAAGATGGAAACATCTCATATTATTGCAATAACTGTAAGGAATGGGGACATGTGGATTTTCAATGTGTTAATCCTCCTTTAACACAATATGAAGTAGTGTCATCCGAAGATGAAAGTTTGGCAAAGATGCCTACTATTGGACAAGAAGTCGTTAGTCCTTAATTATTCTGAATCTTAAACCAATCGATATATTTTGTAATACTATCTTTTGTAATCCACAATCTTCTGTGTACGTCTTTTTAAAGTATTAAGCTATGTAAAATTTCGTATGGAGGAAATATTTTAATCGAATAGCATTTTGGGAAGTGATATTATGAAATGAAATTTAATTGTTGATTTAACGATATGAATCAAACTAATTTCGATGTGAAGTTTATATTTTAAGTTTAAAACTATTATCTAAAATAGTTAATATGGAGATATGAATTTAATGGAATTAAATTGATGAACAATTTACTAAAGAAATAGTTGACTATTTTTGAAATAGAAAGCAAATGCAAAGTTCAAATAGAATTTAAATTTCAAATTTGAAGTTGTCAACATGATAATTTATAATAGGTTTAATAAATTCAGTGATGAATTTGAATTTGAATGGGCAGAGAGTTAAATTAAGTGAAAAACTTAATGTTGAAAAGTTTGAAATAGGTTTAAAACCAATATTGTGAAAAGTATGAGGAATTCAAACTATGAATTAAGTGAAGATGAAAAGTTAATAGTTTTAAAGAGTTTTAAAATGAATTAACTATCGAATACATAGATTTCAACACTCATTGTTGAAATAGACGTTTTCGAGAAATTAAGGAAATGGTAGACTATAACACTATTGTTATAGTAAATGGTTTCCGGAAGGAAATATTGTTGATAGTATTGGGATTTATATATCTATTTTAAATCCGAATCCCTATACTAGTGATTTTGAGTTGTCGTAACGATGTTTTACGTAACATTCGTTTTAACTCAAATAAATGTGTTTAAAAGAATGATTTCCTTAAAGAATGGAATATATACTTAATTTTGATTCAAGTATATTGAATATTTTCAAAGTGTTGAAAATGAAAGAATTTGTGAATTACTTATTTTTGAATAAGTATGGAAATATTTTCCAATGTGAAATGAAAGGTTTGAAATTTTATCTTTTAAAGATAAATTGAGAAATGAATATTTGAAATTTGTTTCAAATGGTTAAGTGTGAAAATTATATATCTTGTTAAAGATATTATTTTGAGAAATGTGAACAATTAGTTCAACTTGGAAATTTTTCAAAGGATTGAATCTAGAGTTAAAATTGAGTTTAACTTCGACACCAAAAACAATATAAGTTCAGCTTTGAATTTTGGATAGTCGATTGGGATTGTATGTCTAGCATTGTGAATTGATGACATATCATTTGATCTCTATTAAATATATATCTGTGGTGGCGGAGAATTTATTCTTTTAGCTTAACACCCTTCTCTGAGACGTACGAGCTTAGAGGTTATATATCGATAGACATCAATTATGTGTTGAGAATTGACGATGTAACGTGAAATCCAAATCGAATGTGAAATCGATAATGAATTGGATTGTGAATGTGAATTAGGTTAGAGATAACCTTAAATTTTCAAATCGATTGAGAGGAAAATTTTAAACGTGATGGAAAATTTTGAATCCTCTATTTGTTGTGAATGTGAAATGAGTTTTCGTAACTTATATATGTGAATATAATCGAAAACTATCAGTTTAGAAAGTCATTATTATGAAAATCCGGTGTAGGGTTACATAGATATGATAAGTACGAAATGTGAATGAAGTACTATATGTATATGACATATGTTTTCTAAAAACTGAGGATATGGAAATGTACCTTCCAAATTATTATATGTGAAGGTGATTGGAACTCGGTGGAGTGTCCAGTGAAAATCGTAGCTACGTAGAATTCCCTTAGTGGAATGTCCAATGGGACTGATTTGATATCCCATTGTGTTGGGATTATCCCATTGTGTTGGGATTATGTGATTGATGCTGGCGTAATTCGAGGGGTGTGATACCTAAAGTTACAAGCGATTCCATTGAGATAGTGGCGCAACCGCCGAGTAAACTGCGATCTGGGAACTGAAGCGTAATTCGAGGGGCGTGATGCCTAAGGCTACGAGCGATTCTACTGAGATAGTAGCGTAACCGCCGTGTGGACCGCGATCTAAGGCGACAACCATGGCGAAATTCAGGAGTGATGAGAAATCTAAGTTACAAGCGATTCTACTGAGATAGTAGCGGAACCGCCGGGTGACTGTGATCCATGGGGGAACGGACTTTCCATATCCATTTTTAAAAGAATTTTTAAAAGTATTTTCACTGGGAGTTGAAGCAAGTATGTTTAGTACTTGGAGATTTTTAGTCTTGCGTCTGATCAGCGTATGCCTAAAGTCTGTGAGAACGACGATGAACTTGTTAAACTTTGAGTTATCAAGTATTTTCAAAACTTTAAATAGAAAATCAATAATCTGGAATTAGAATTACATAATTCTAACTTAATGAATTAAGGAAGAAGATCTTTTTGAATATCTTGAAAGTCTACAGTTTTGGATAAGATATATTATGCAAATATTTAGCATGAAAGATTTCAAGTTTAAAAATCTGAGTTTTGTAAATCAAAAATTTAGTAAAAGACTTTTGTGTCTTGATTATTGAAATCGATGAATAAAACTAGTGAAATGAAATAAATGGAATGAATCCTATATTTATTTATGAGTTTGGAACTGAGTGAAATTATGTAGGATATAAATATCGGTGAGATTTTAGCAATCGTTTTTTCCTAACTTATAATTTCGGGACGAAATTCTTTTAAGTAGGGGAGATTGTAACGATCCTAAATTTTAAACAATTTAATTTGTAAATATTTAATTTATTTTAAATATTTAAATGATAATTTGACTTAAATTTCAAATTATCAGAATGAATTGGTGATTTAAAATTTAGAATTTAATCTATTTAAAGTTGAATACAAATTTGAATTTTTACTTTGAAGTTAAAATTTAATATTGAACTTATATTTTAAATTTGAATTAATGATTTAGAAAAAATAATTGGATTTGAAATAAGAATGAAAATATAATATGAAAGTAAATAAAAATATATATATATAATAAGATAAATAAAGAATAAACTAGTTAAAAATTTTTTTTTAACAACATAATTTTAACAAAATAAAAACAAAGCAAAATAAAAACAAAAGCTAATTGAATTTAAATTAAATAAGAGAAAAAAAATAATAAAAAAAAAAAAAAGAAGTATACATTACCTTACTTATCAGCCTAAATCCATGCCGTAAAACACGCCATAACTCACGTAAAAACCACGATCTCTTCCCCTTAAAAATACACGAACCCCTCTCCCCCAATTTATTCGAAAACCCTAATCAAATAATAAAACGCGAAAAATAATGGCGTCTCTTCTTCGCCGTATTCTCCTTTTCGCCTTCATCAGCTAGGGCTTCGGCTTTAACATCGATTGCGTGCTCGCGTGCTCCTCGATTCGGTGAAAGGTGAGTGAAGCTCTCACTCACATCTAATTCGAGCTCTTTAATTCCTTTGATTTTATTTCTTTCGTGTAATTAAGTTGAAATGTTGAAGTTTTCACTGATATTTTTCAATTCGTTCGTTTTTCCCCTGAATTGCTATGGTTTCGAATTTCTGGAAATTGGTTTTCGTGTTGGCTTCGGCCTTGACTATATTGAACTGGATTTTGTGATGTTGGCCTTGTACCACTTGCTATCATGAATTCGAACTGCAGTTGTAAAATTTTGATTACTGCTTTGATGTATTTTATTGAAGTCACTTATTTTGATGGTTGCGGTGCCTTGTATACCTGAGGTGGCTGCATTTATTGCAGTTTGCCCTTGAACACTTGTGTTGTTGGCTCTGGAATTTTTGGATATATCTGCTTTGGGTTCACTTGCATACTCTATATACATTAGTGCACTGACCCTGACTTGTTCATTGTCACTTGTTTGATTTCGGTCAGTTAACTTGGTTAATTTGTTCATCTGTGTATTTCTGCAATCTTCATTGAGCTTGTATGCTTCAAGTTGCTTTGACTGGTTCATACTTGTTGAACTGGTTTTGTTTGTTGCAGTATGTTGCTGCATTTGGTCTGAGTCACTTTGATTTCTGCAGATGCTATTTAAATTTTTTTTTTAACTGTTAAGAATAGATGCTGTTGATTTTTAAATTTAAATTCATAAGAACAGATACTATAATTTTTATTTAAATTGATAAGGACAAATGCTATTGGGTTTTGCTTTAAATTGATAAAAACAGATGCTATAGATTTCACTTGCTGATAATATTATTTTTTATTTATAAATTGTTAAGAACAGATACTATCAAGTTGTGATTTGTTTTGTTTTGATGCATGCTTTGTGATTTGAAACTGCTACCATCATTTTTCAATTGGGACTGCACTTCATATATATATATGCATTTATGCATGTATATATGTGATTGCATGAGTATGTGCTTGACTGTGCAGTTGTGTTGCTTTTGACATTTGTGTTCTTCCCTGATGCATTTTTGGGCATTTCCCCCTGTTGCACACCTGTGCATTCCACAGTGTTGTTTCACTTAGTCTGGTTCATGTAGCCTCTGTGTTTTGTTGTTGTGTTGCTCTTCATTTGTCTTGTACATTTTGGGTTGCCAGATCATGTGCACTGACTTGAGTTTGTTTACTTGAGGGAAATTGGTCTGGTGTAGTTGTACAATTGTGGCCTCGTTTCAGTTCATTGAACTGTACTGGGTTGCATTTTTAGACATACTTGATGCCTTGATTTCCATATTGATTTCACTTGTTGATAATTTGATTTATTTTTAAATTGATAAGAACAGATACTGTTAAATTTATTTATAAACTGATGAGAGCAGATGCTACCCAATATTTGTTTTGTTATAGCCGCATGCTCCATTGTTGTTGGGTCCTTTGTATTCAGGTTAACTCATTTGCGAAGTATAGTTTGGTTCCATTTTAATGAAGTCGGGTTGGATTGGAATCTGGTTCTATTTTGTGCTTTGCACTTGTAGTTTTGTCTCATGTCTTTGCTTTGATGGAACTAGAGCATGTCTGATATGTTGGTTGAGTTGAAATGTTGCATTCACCACTTTGTACATGTGCACTTGGTGTAGCAGTTTCAATGTTACTGTCATGTGTACATCATTTATCACTGGCTTGCAAAATTTTAGGTATTGAACTGTTTTCATGCTTTATTCGAGCCTTCGTGCTTTGTGTACTTGTGGTGACTGCATTCTTGTGGCAGTTTGCCCTTGTGTCCAAGTTGTGATTTCAGTTTCATTTTTATAAAAATTTGCACTTGTTGAAACGTGCAGTAATAAGTTTTTTTTGGAAACTTGTTTTATTTCACAAGTTGTTGTGGCGAGGCAGTGCACGCAAGCGTGAACTGCAGCCACGGAGTTGACATTTTAAATGTGGCGAGGCCGTACGCGCGTGTGTGCACTGCAGCCCTACCAAATTTAATATTTTAAATTGATGTTTTCTTTTTGATGAAAATATTTTAAGATGCAAATTCAATATATTTTGAATCGATTTTGATGATTTTGTTGTTATTTGCCGTTTGGGCAAATTTAGATTGTTTTCTAAATTATCTTCATCAATAATCTCTTCATCTATCTCATTGATAATCTGAATCTATTGAATTGTTGTTTAACACTGTTAAGTGTTATATTTACCGTTATCCGATTTCTTGTTAAAGGATCGGATAGGTAAATTATATTTGACTGTCATCTAATTGTTGATTATTATTGCCTCTATGCACTAATAACTGAGTTTGAATTAGACTGACCTGTGTATTATTTTCTTTTGAATATAATACTCGGGTCAGGCCGAGTATTTTTGCAGCTTAGAGATTTGCTCGCCGCGAAGTTAGAGAGAGGGGGATTAAAGCACTCTACTAAAGTTTTCAGTAAAATTTTTCTTTGTACTCTAAAAAGATATATATTCCGCTGTATAAAAATTCATGCATTGTAAAAACTCTGATACATGTATGTAAGAAAAATTCAATTATGAATAATATTATGATTATTCTGTGATTCTGTGGCTGATTCTGTTTAAACTTTATAAACTGACTAACAATTCGTCATTTTGAACGTTTCTAGTTGGTTTAATTACCGACTAGAGGCGGTCAGAGCGGCGGGTCGTTACAGAAATTAAAGCTACACTCACACATGAAACATTCATTTTATTTGATATAAATGTTCTTTTCATTAAATCAACTTTCCTTATATTTTCACAAAACATAAGCTATGTATAATTACACGTATTAATTTACAATTTGGTGCCCTCTCTACCGTTAATTGAAATTATTCAATTACATTAATTTTAATTGTTTACAAATGTGAATTTCAAAATGGACAAAATAAATGTAGTGAGAAATAGAACAATTATTTCCTATCTTATAGTAATTTAAACATATTTATACACTATTGGATACAAAAAGGAATTATATTCTAACCAAATAATAGTTTCTCGTCTCTGCAATCAATCTTTCAGCTACCAAACATTTCAAATAAATAAACACATAATTTCTTTTTTAATTAAGAAACATTTACTATTCTTTATTAACATTTATTATTCCAATCAATTGGAAATTTACATTCAGACAATTGTTAATTTCATTCAAACCAATGTTATTAAAATACACACTAACATTTGTTATCATCCTTACATTATTGCAGACATGTTTCATTAATAGAAATTTTACATAAGCTCATTACTTGTATTACAATTTAATTTGTATCAGTAAAATTTTAATTTTTTTATTCCTAACAATTTTATTCAAAAATCTTATTTAATTTAATATTTTAAATGTTTAAAAATACGGGTCGTCATAATATATATAACAATACTTTATATTTTTCATTTTTTAATCCGAAAACGTTCCTCATTTAGTGTTTTTAAGAATTATTTAGCAAGCATTTACTTCAAAGACAATTTCACAACCCAAATCTAGCGAAATAGTCCCTTTGTATCTTTACTTACTCAATTTTAAACACGTAAGTATCAAAATATGAAATTAATTAACATTTCACTTATTTAAATAGTTAAGACACATAAACTTCATAAGCAATGCATGCTAATCATATATTTATAAGCAATTACAGGGTTCTATTGCTAATTTAATTACTTTCAATTAATCCATATTCAATTCGAATGATTTACAGCTCAATTTTCTTGCATTTAATTCATTTTTATACCAAACAAACCATATCCACTCCGAATTGATTAAAAATAAATTTATTCACATTCTATTTGTTCATAGAATTTTATTTACTTTTATTTGCATCGAACAATTATTTTCCTATGCAAATTTAGCGCTATTCATTAAATAAAATAACCATTCTAGTTTATAGCTAATTTAAATTGATTCCAAATCAATTTGTATTCAATTTTATTCCATTTCAAATTTATTCTCAATCAATTCATTTACGTTTCATTCACATTCATTATATCCAATCCATTTTATTTAACTCGAAAACATTCCCTTTCCATTTCAATCAATTTCATTCCATTTTACTAATTAATTTAATTAGTTCATTCATTTAATTCCCTTCAAAATTTAATCCCATACTCCAATTTATTCACGGATTTATAATATCAAGGACATATTCAATTTATTTACACTTACATTGAATATATTTATAACTTGAGTTATCACCATTCCAACTATTTCCATTTTACTTGACACATTTCCAATTTTATGTAATTCGCTTACCATTTAGTCAAATTTTATTATTTATAATTCAAGTTCCATGCGCAGTATTCACTTTAATCCACAATCCAATTTTATTCAACCAAGCTAAGTTCCATTTTTGAATTCAATTAATTAATTAATTATCCGATTAGTTTACCGCCATTTTATAATTCCGTATCTGATTTACTTCAAAAATCACTTCATTTAATTTTCTTGATTTTAAATTCTTTTTATAATTCAAGTTTGATTTTATTTCTTCACTTTAAAATATCAAACAATTTTTATTTTGGGTTTTTCTGTTTCACTTTTCAATTTATAAGTCACGCAACTTATTTTTTCCCATTTCCATCAATTCTATACTCAAATATATTCACATTTTTTTAACTCGAGATTATACATTTATTTATAGCCTAAGTATATTTTTATTCAATTAGTTTCCAAATTTTATAAGCTATTTCAATTTATTTATTCACAATTCTAGTTTTCCATTTAAATTTTATTTCATTCAAGATTTATAGCTTATGGTTATATAATTATTTCACGATCAAAATTTATATTTACTTCAATTCGCCATTATTTCTAATCCAATTCAAATTTTATAACATATAGTTATATAGTCACTTTATAATTCACATTTTCATGTTTAATTCAATCCAATATGATTCAAATCCAATTCAATTTTTATTCAAATCTCAATTCCTTTTAACCAACATTTCAAAAATAATATTCAAGTTATTCATACTCAAATTAATTTCACTCCAAACCATTTTATTTTTAATCGATTCAATTTAAATCAAGTAAGGATTCAATTAAAATTTCAGATTTTTCCACTCCATTACTTATATTTACATAACAATTCCACCGTTCGAATTTATTATTGTCTCAATTCCCAATAAATTTATTTAACTTTCCTTTAGTTAAATTCAATTCACACAATTTATTTTAACTTACTTAAGTTAAAATTTATTTCCCGAAACTCAAATTCCATACTTTCCTTTCTTATTGAAATCATCCCCTCTTTAAACACCCGGTATATATTTCAAATCACTTTGAAATCAAAAACACACATACCCCTTTTTTTGGTTCAACAAACCACTTCGTTCGAATTTCAAAATAAACCCGATTTTACCCAAAACAATTCCCTTGGAAATTTAAAAAAACACTTACTTTCAACAAAAATCTCCATATTAATTTACTACAGTAGCAATTTTTCACTTAGAAACTCGAAAATGAATACTGATTATGTGGCCGTAACCACCAGACTTATTTTCCAGCGGCTGAAGTGAGTTCAGTGCTTCATCACTTCCAAAATCCATTTAAAATAATTTTCTACTCAAAAATATCTCTAAAATAATATTACTATTATTTATTTCAAATTACTTTGGAAAATACTACAAACCTTTGGGATTTAAATTTTCCCAATTCCGGTTTAAACCCATTTTATGATCCATTGGTATAATTTACACTTATACAGAATTTCGTCTAGTTATATAAACCATTTTAAATTTTATAATTTTATTTTGATTATAAAATAACAACAAAAAAATCTCTATAATAATTTTCAGAAAATTATTTTCTTTTATGTCAAAATATAGTTGGATAATATTATTTCATTTACCTGCTTCAAAATAATATTGTGTCGGTTTACTGTGTTCAAGTGTTTAGAAATTCCAATCGATTTAGTGGCATCCCACTATTCGACTAGAATTTATATGCCACTCAACAGACAAATCAACACCATACAAAACCATTTACATTCACTAAAAAATACCTCTCATATCTATTATTACACTCAACTCATTCTAGAGTACTACTGACTCTATTCTAATGAGTAATCCCTACCAGAGCCAAGGTTCTAGCTTAACCTTCAGCTCTGATACCATGTTTAAAGGCCCATAAATCCGTACCTCTTTGAGTCAACCATAATTCACATCAGTTCAACTCAAATTGAATGGAAATACGAATCTTTAGGGGTGAATAAGAAAAAGTAGAAGAAGAAACAGAAAAAAACATCACAAAATCTCACAATCGCAGCGGAACAAAATATAATATAAAATAATAGATTTTTATACAAAAGAATCTGTAGCAGTATTATATACTTACAATCATCAGAGTACAACAATCCATACATCAATCTGGACAGTTACAGTACTTGTCCTCATACAGCGAAAATATACACTATGTACGGAGACATGTCTCTGTCATCCGGCTCGCCTCCTGAGCTCCATAGCATTCTATCCTGAATCTAAAATACTCGGTCTGACCCGAGCATTATAATAAAATAACACCTAAGTCAGTTTGCAAAACTAGCATGAGAAAACACACTCAATTTTGAATTATTATAGTTATCAAAATCCTTTGAAAAACAAAGGTATCTCGTATGACCGCGTCACGCATAAACACGATGGGTTTTTCCTTTGCCATAACCGAAATAATTTTTAACAAAATCATCTGATATAATAATAGTGTCTATAGAAAGTAAATAGAAAATAGATGAAATGCTTGCATCTTACGTTTCAGCATAGTTGGGCACAATCAAAACCGTACGGCACTGACTGAAGAATGGTATGGAATGACTGGGCCACTGTGGTACCGCTCATCATAGTACACCTCTAGAACAATATACCGATGACCACGTCAAGATTTCCTCCTACACAAGACCGTCCTACCCCTAACATAGATAAACCAAATATGTTATCACCCCAGGTGTTCCCACCTTTACCATCGAGCGCTCCTTCTTTCGTGCATAACCATATCCATAATATATAGGTTTCCGAGGACATTTAGAAAGTGACCTAATTGGGTGCGACCACTTAGACTTGCTGTATCTCCCCTGTTTTAGTCATTCCCGGCTGATGAGGCGTGAGGCTAAGCATTACCTTTTCAAGAAACAATTATACTTAGAATATTCATCGTCCTCCAATGACAATGTTTTGATAGCATTCGTCCATACAAGTTGTCCTGGGTCTGGACAAACCGAATCACTATCTTCATTTTCTTCACGGTATTCATTCGCAACGTTCAACCAGATCGAAGTGGTTTTCGGATAATTAAATCTGATCCCGGTCTCTTCGAAACGATTAACTAAATTGGCCAACATTGATAGTAGGTTATTTAACTATTAATTAAACGTCCATAAGCAGAAACTAGGTTTTATTATACATTTTTCCCCAAAATATCTATTTTCAAAATATCTCTATAAGATATATCAGTTTCTTCCAACATTTGAAAGCAATTTCAAATACTTAAATCCGTAACCGGATATTTCCAAACCATCTCAACACTTAGAAATATTTTCAAATTTCCATTTTTATACTTAAGAAAATATTACAAGTCTTATGTTCCAAATCTTTCAAATATCAACACTTAACAGAATATTTCGTAACTTATCCCATGAGTCTTCGGAATCATTAATAAATTCTTTTTTCCCAATTTCCAAACTCAATATACTTATTTATAACCCGATTCAACAATTTATATCTTCTTTTATAAATTCAGATTTCATTTCAAATTCCCATATTCATACATTTTGAAATTTCATTTCCTCCAAATCCCTTTATAAAATTCCTTCCCTCAAAACATATCCGTTTAAAGTCCCATTTACGCATCTCGAAAGAATTTATAAATAATAATTTTCAATCACTTTAAAAGTCTATATATAAATAAGATAAGTATTTTAAAGAATACTAATTTTATTTTAAAACATGTTCAAGTAATTATTTAAATATCGAAAACACTTATATAAACAATAATAACACATTTTTAGATAAACATAAATTTTCAAAGCTGATTTTAAAAGTTAGAATTTACTATAATAAATACTTAATTATTTGAAAATCTATTTACCAAAGTACCCCAATCCTATCCAGTTTAAAATTTAATAGTTTTAAAAATAAATTTTTCCTTTTAAAAACGAACTTAGCTTCTTAAAATAAAAATATATTTTTAAAAACTTCAATAACCAATTAAATTTATAAATTCTTCTCGAACCACATCGTATCCTTCCATTCAGATCTCCTTAACCATTTTCACTTTCGAAAATAGTACCACTATTTTTCTCACCCTATTTTCATATTCTACTATAAATTCTTCCTGTAATTTCTTTTTCAATCTATCATCTGATATCGATTTCTCTTATTTATAACATCGTTTATAAATTTTATAACTCCGTTGAGTTTCACTTTTTATAAAACTAATCTCGTTTATAAAATTACTTTTTTATAAATCCATTACTTTACTAATTTCATTTATAACTTCAAATCTATTTATAAATATCAACTTCAACTCTTTTTATATTTTCGAAATATCACTTATAAATTCTCTTGTATATTTTTTTTTTCTAAATCTCTATTTAATAATTCGCAATAGTTAAGTGTAACCAAAAATCAATATAATTTTAACTCATTTTCTTTAAAATAACCCCAATTCCAATATAAATATTATTACATCAAAAATTAACTTTTATTCCTTCAATTTTATAAATATATTTATGGTATTTAAAATACCACAATTCAGGCCATTACTACAATAGCATCCAAAAATTCTGATCATTACAATAATCTATAATAGATTATCCTACACAAACCATATATTACAATATATGAAATTAAATTCAACATTTTGAGGAATCCAGTTGAATCCCTCTAACCTGTTTCCCTGCATCCACAGATGTTAATACAACATAAAAATACCAATCCACTTTGAGGGGGATATCGCGGTATGTAGGGTCATCTGCTATTATGCAGGGAGCATCGGATCTCATCCGCTATAATGTGCGGGAATATTACTCCAAATACTAATATATACTATAATATATATTATTCCACATTCAACTTATAGAAATATATCAATTCATCGAATCAACCAATCAATAAATTTTAACTCTTATAAATTAAACCGGTAACCAAATCGAGTGAGATTTACTCACCTTGATTTTAATTTTGCTAACCATTCTAAATTTATTTTATTGTATAGATTCCATGGCTATGAACCAACTCGGCTTATTTTCACAATTTTTTTAGACCTCGTATAAAAGTTATACTATTTCATAAGCATTCGATGTAATAAAAAACAATTAATTATTAATTAATAAATTAAATTAAATTATCTAATTATAAAGGTTAATTACCTTCATTTAAGAAACCTAATCGCCTTAAAACCTTCTCCCCGGACTCAAACAACAAGACAATACTTTCATTAACAAGCTGCTCCTCCTCGTGGCCCTCGGAGATCACCTCGGCCGTGTTTAACACGCCACAGGCCCACCCTAGCTCACGCCACCCAGTCCTTATGCCTGCAGCCTCGTGCCATCTCCTTTAATCGAGCAATCACTTAAACCTACCACAACATCCCATGCCTCTATCAACACGCTCACGTGCTTCATACATCGAACCCTACAACATCATACAGGACTTCGAAACGCTTCCCATAGAATTTCTCCACCCTCTCCACGATGGAGGCTATCCTACTTCACCAGAGCTCAGACCGACCCTCCTTATCTCCATCGCCAGAGGTCCTATCCCCCAATCCCTCGCCAGTCCCCAAAGCCTGGCCTCGATCCTTTGCGACTTCGAGCATGTAACGCCCCACCATTTCGCACGGTTTAAATCGACACACATGCCTATTCAAACCATACGAAAGGGCAGATTGTTATGGGGTAAATAAGAAAACGAGAAAGAAATAAAACAAAACAGAATCTCACAGCGGAAGGATAAAATATAATAATAAATATGTAGTTTATAAATCTGTTTACAAAACTATTTATATAATACATATCAGAGTTACACATACCAATAACAATGCAGCAGAAAAGTGTGTAGTGGAACCATATAATATATAATAATAATAATGAAATCTTCGTCTTCGTCCTCCAGAATAAAGTCTTCAAATCCTGAAATGCTCGGACTGACCCGAGCGAATTGAAAAGACAAAACACTCGAGTCAGAACTAAAAGATCTTATGTAAGTTAAATTAACTGAAATAAATATGAGTGCAGTAACTCAAAAGATGCTCTGGATTTACATCTCTTAAGGATCCGTCAAACTATTTACTATGTAGTATATTTCGCTATTATAATAGTGTTTAATTGTAAAATAAACTTACTTTTTAATAGCGTTAAGGGGTTACCCATATAGCCCTTAACACAAATAATGCCAATAGTCTATACAGTACCGTAATACCTCCTGATCAGGAGGCTACCAGAGGATACTCCATAGGTACGACACAAATAGAAACTCATAGCAAAGACTCGGTATGGTAGGAGACACGACACAACTAGGCAATGCCAGGGTAGATATACCAATTACACATCCGGGCTGGTGGAAACGCGCAGCGCGCAGCTACCGCCCAACACGAACAAACTCCCCCAAAATAAAAAATAAAGGTGGCCACCGAATCAATCCAAAGTCAAAGTATAGTATCGAAGAGGAGTTTCCGATCAGAGGAATGACCTCATTGGCCCGAGAATCGCTCCTGTTTTAGCCACCTTATGCCAACTCACGGGAGTCGGGTCCACGTATTTACCTCAAAGGAAACGCCGCCGCCATCCTACTTTATTTTGGAATCTCCACCGCGTACATGATTGTTAAAGTGGTTTTCGGAGTTGGCAGAGAGTATGACAACTTCCGATCCTGGTCTCTTCAACAACCAAACGTTATTATAACACCGCGGTCTTTAAAATAGTTTATACTTTAAAACCAGAAAATGATTATCCATTTCAAAACCCATAAATACGATATCATTTCCATTTCGAAAACAACTCATTTTGATATTATTTTTATAAAACCCAAATCAATAATATCATTTTCATTTCAAATATATTTTTTCCAAAATAATACTACTTTAATATTTATAATAATTGGAAACCAAACATTTGAATTAAAATTTTCAAACCATAATATTTCGAAAATTCACAGCTTTAAAACCATAACTTCTAAAACTTGGATGGTTTGGATATTTAAACGGTATATAGAATAAAATAGTTTGCATTTAAAATCTATTTATAAAATAAAATAATTTCCGCGACTTACAATTTATTTCATTAAAATTTAAGTCAAAATCCATAAATTTCAGAATCGCTTTCAGTTTCAATAACCACTTCAGTTTCAATATATTTCAAACTTTGAATATTAAACAATTGGAACTAAGGTTGGAAATTTCTGTTTAACAATTTAAAGTCCTATTATTTAGTTTGAAATATTTGCATAATAAACCCGTAATCATTTAAGTAAATCTCAAATTACTTATAAAAGAAAATTTCCTTCAATTTATTTATACTACAAATATTCATTTAATTCATCTTGAATTAAATTTAGCCATAAATATCATACCTTTTTAAAATTTCAGGTTATTAAATTTTACATCAACTTATGAAGTTAAATCCTTAATTAAGCTCAATTCCAAATAAAATTTTCAATTTAACTCCCAATCTTAATTGATTTAAATCATTTAAAACTCTATATATTTTCAATATCTTAACATGTACATAACCATATAATATAAAATAATCAAACTCCATTATTCAACTTATTTGTTTTATTTAACCAATTCATACATAGCTTAAATTCAATACTTTAACTATATGTGTATATATAAAATAAGATTTTATATAATATCAAAATTACTATTTATTAACCGTATCCTATCCAAACCATAGAAATCATTTCAAAAATAATTATATATATATACCGCGGTGCCTGTATAATATTTTCTATCCTATGGTCAAGTGATACAGATATTTATCATTTCAATCCGCAATTTAAAAATAAAAAAAAAGCGGTTGTATATCATTTCAAACCGCAATCCCGAATGAAATGAGCATGCATAATAACTTGCAGTTTACATAATATAGAACACATCATCCATTCATTCAATATCAATTATCACCCAATTTTATTTCAATCATCATCAATTTAAACAACATCAATAGAGCATATAAAATATAACAGGTATCAACGAACAGCTTATATTCAAAAAATAAATAAATAAATAAATAACTGTTTAACGAGCAGTTTATATGCAAAATAAATAAATTTTAACTGTCGGCTTATATGAAAAATAAAATTAATTAACAGTTAAATTAAATAAATGCGATTTAACTGAGATGATGAATAAAATATGCAAAACAGTCATAAATAAATTTCTTGTGATTATTATGTGTTTAGTCATATCTCTTACTCTATATCGTTTCATCTAATATTTATAGTTAGACTGATCTGTTTATTATTTTCTTATTAAATAATACTCGGGTCAGACCGAGATGTTACAGGTGCTTCTGCTTGACTTCTCACTTGGGATTGATTTCTCTGACTTTTGGTTAACTACTTAGATTAGTAGTTTTTGTTGTATACATTTGAGATATAGAATCTATGATGTATACTTATTCTTTTGTGTGCTTCGTGTAACTATTCTTTTATGATATTGTGGATCTTTTTAGACCACTACTCTGATATACACTTCCTAGTGTAATATTCATATCTATTTCCGCCCCTATGATATGAATTATCTGTGACTGATTTATGTTATGCGTATTTCTATATTTGTTTCTGAAGGATTTATATAGCCACTATGTAGTAGCTTTGAGTTTGTATTGGTATGTCAGATTTCCTCTTGAAATAAAATGCATGTTTTACTATCGACATATCGGTATGCAGAAGCGTGGTGGGCCCATAACCCACAGGTCCCAAGATCGAAACTTGGCTCTGATACCAAGCTGTGACGCCCCACCTCTATACCCACGCTAGCCAAGAACATCATGGTGAATGCTGTCAACTAGCATGGAGAATAAGGCTGTTGAGGAGCGACCATCCATGTAATTGCTTTGTGCGAGCACCGATATGTCAAATAGTAAAACATGCATTTTATTTCAAGAGGAAATCCGACATACCGATACAAACTCAAAGCTACTACACAGTGGCTATATAAATCCTTCGGAAACAAATATAGAAATACGCATAACATAAATCAGTCACAGATAATTCATATCACAGGGGCGGAAATAGATATGAATATTACACTAGGAAGTGTATATCAGAGTAGTGGTCTAAAAAGATCCATAATATCACAAAAGAATAGTTACACGAAGCACACAAAAGAATAAGTATACATCATGGAGTCTATATCTCAAATGTATACAACAAAAACTACTAATCAAAGTAGTTAACCAAAAGTCAGAGAAATCAATCCCAAGCGAGAAGTCAAGCAGAAGCGCCTGTAACATCTCGGTCTGACCCGAGTATTATTTAATAAGAAAATAATAAACGGATCAGTCTAACTATGAATATCAGATGAAACGATATAGAGTAAGAGATATGACTAAACACATAATAATCACAATGCCAAGCTGTGATATATATAAGTAATTGAAAATCAACAAGAGATTAATCAATATCACAAAATCTACACAAGAATCAAAGAAATGTCATACTCCTTATTTCGTTCACCAAACAATAAAGAATGATGATTATATCAATGTCAATCACAAAAGTCAATGACACACAAATTCACCAATGCACAAATGTTGATAAATCTTATCAATGGAAATCACGAAAATTGGTGAAACACAAATTCTAGAAATCATCTCAAGAAATCCAGAAATCACAAAAGGGGGGAAGGCCTATCACAAACGGGAGCATAAAGCTCACCAACACGTGTATCACAAACGGAACGCTAATTCCATGGTTGCTAACCATCACAAATTGAGCCGAAGCTCCACAAACGGCCCGAAGACCATGGGTTGCTACCCCACCAAGAGTCGAAACTCCACAAAACGGGGTTTAGTCTCCCTCGCAGACAAAGAGACATCGCACATTGCTAGTCTAAATCACAATAATGATCGTCAATGACCATAAAGAAGTGTCAATTACACTAAGCTAGTAAATATATGAGTTTAGCATCATGTCCCATAACTGTAACGATCGAGATTTTTCGTTGCCGAAAAACCGAAATGTTAGGGTTTAAGAAGAAGAAAGAGGTAGAAGAAGAGAGAAAAGATAGAAAATAGACCGGAAAGAAATAACAGAGCAACATCAGAATCTCACAATTCGCAGCGGAACAACATATAATAGATAAATGAATAATCTTTAAACAAAGAACTATATCAGTTATTACATTACGTTACATTACATTACATCAGAGTGTACAACAACAAAAAACAACAAACAGCGGAAAAGAAATACTATATACTAGTGATTACTCTATGCCATCCATCTTGCGTCCAACAACTCCTGAATTCCAGAATATCCTGATAAACCTTAACTCTTGACTGCCCGTGTGGAAACTGGTGGGCACCCAGAGTTTAGGAAGGAAAACAATAAACTCCGAGTCAGTCATGTGACTGGTGTGAGAACTCAAAACAGTTTATTTATCTTTAAAATCAAGAACATGATATTTTTTTTTATAGATTCGCAATGTTTTTGAAAATGTAACTACCATAAGACCTCTCACCACACACACAATGCAAACGCAGACTTGGAGGAGATTTCTTCTTATGTTAGTCAAAGATACTTGATACGCATTAAAAAGAAAACATTTGATATTATTATTAGTGCATAGTGTAGAAGACATTTCGAAAGCAGAATATAAATCTTAGCCAGCATAGGTACCATTATATTATGCCTACTATAGCTACCTCCTGAGGAAGCAGGTTCTACAACTAAAACCTTACAAGATCGTATTGTTTCTTTGGATTTCCAACAAATGGTCAGGCCAAGGAACTTCCCATTGCCACATGAGAACGCCTCTGGAAGGACGTCCCCGAGAACCAAACCGGATCTCTGCCAACACAAGGCCGGGTTACCCCTAACTGGGTAACAACTGACATGAGTATGCCATCCCCCGGTCCTTTGGGACCTTTAACCGAGCGCTCGTAATCAACATCACACCATAATAATAAGTGTTTCAACATGAGTAAGCATCTGGGCTCCATACCATGATACCACCCTTTTCCAGAAGGAAATGCACATACCCTAAAGGGAGCTACCCCTCATAACCTTGCCGCATCTTTCCTGTTTTGACCATTCCAGGGTGTGAGGCTCGACGAATTCTCGTCCACAAAGCCATGCTTTATACAAAAGATGTGCTTTGGGTCAACAAATGATCATAGAAATGATCACAAAGATAAACGATCAAACAAATGATCCTATCACAAATAATCAACACAATGATCATTTCACAGCAACACTCAGCATGTCACATTACCAAATTGGGAATATATTGCTGATAACCTTCAACTATATAACCTCCGAGCTCGTACGTATCAGAGAAGGGTGTTAAGCTAAGAGAATAAATTCTCAGCCACCAACAGAAATATATTTGAAAGAAATCGGCTTTATATCTCAATTTGTAATGTCGGACACGCTATCCATACAAGTCTGTTCCGGGATCGAACAGAACCGAAGGCACTTACAAAGAAGTCCTTGCAATCCGGATAATCTCTAATCACGCCCGAATTTCCCATCACATATGGAGATCTCTATACGGGGGATCAGCCAGTGCAGAGACAATCAACAAGAAACCCTTTCGTTTTCGAAGATATCCGGTCTTCAACATCGATCTTCAAATGTAATTCATAACGACGTATCACATATTCGGAATGGGTTATACGACCCCACGGTCCTTTCTCGGTTAACCCGAATAGTGAGCGCTTATTTTAAAAAAAAAATAAGTGTGGCATTCAATTTCAAGCAAATCACAACAAATACCTAATTAAAGGTAAATATTGATAGTCGGTTATTGAACTATCAATGGATATGCACAACATCACCAGATTCCAAATAATTTTCCAAATTATTTAATTTCCAAAAATATTTTTACAAGATATATATTTTCAATACTTCAAAAATAAATCGATATTTATTTTTAAACCCATTTTCCCAATTCCATTTATAAATTCCATATTGAATTTACATTCCAAAATATTTATGAATATACGATTTCCATTCGATTTCTAATATTCATTTTCAATTTATCTTCAAAAAGATAAATTCAAAATATTCACATAATATTGGAAAAACATTTCCATACTTATTTATTTATAAGTAATTCACAAATCTTTTTATTTTCTACAGTTGGGAAATATTCAATATACTCTAATCGAAATTAAGTATATATTTCATTCTTTAAGGAAATCATTCTCTTAAACATATTTATTTGGGCCAAAACGAATGTTGCGTAAAACATTGTTATGACAACCCAAAATCACTAGTATAGGGATTCAAAATTTAAAATAGATATATAAATCCCAATACTATACAAAACATTTCCTTTCGGAAATCATCTATTATAACAACAGTGTTATAATCTACCATTTCCTTCTATTTCTCGAAAACGTCTATTTCAACAATGAATGTTGAAATCTATGGTTTCGATAGTTAATACATTTTAAAACATCTTTAGATCATTTTAATTCTATTTAAAACATCACATCCAAAACATTTCTTTAACATATTATTCACTATTCAAAAACGTGAATATATTTGTTAACAAATTTTACCATTTCTATTCATTTTATTTTACAGGATTATTCACTGTCTAAAACGTGAATATAACTCCATTAATAAATTGCAACAATTTACTTATCAAAATAAGTCGTTGCGGATTTATAAAATAATGTTTATAAATTCCATTTCTATTTATTTTATAACAATTTCCTCTTATAAATTTCCTTTATTAACCTATTCGATTTATAACTCGATTATATACCGAAAGTCTATATTATAAGTTAAATGCTTATAATTTATTTGTTTACAAAATCGTTCCTTTAAACTTCATAATTATAAATCTTATAACTTATAAGATTCATTTTTTTATCCAAATCTATTCCTAAATAACTTTATAAATTTTATTTATAAAATTCCCTTTATAACTTCACCGTTATAATCCTATAGATTTCATTCATTTATGAAATTCATTCACAATTCATTCTAACACTTATAAAAGCTCGTTTTACACTTCCAATATTTTTAATTTATAAATATCAATTTATAAATCTTTTATATGGATCAATTTATATTATTCTTTTAAAACGTCTTTAAACTCCTTTATAATTTCATCATTCTCTTGGATTTACAAAACTGTCAAATTTCATAAATCCTATATTTAAACTTTTTATAATAAACTCAGAAATCCTAATTTTAACTATTTTATAAAATCATTAATCCCATATTTTCAAAAATCAACTTTTAACTGTATTTCTCAAAAATCATAATTTTTGTAATATTAAAATTATAACGTTTATCTATTTAAAACAAATCAATTCCAAAACTATTTTATAAACGTATACTTTCAAAAATCACTTTAGAAATCCCTTAAAAATCAAAATCGTTATTTTTAAACTTCAAAATTGGATCCGATGATGCAACACATCAAATAGTCAATCACGACTTTCCAAAATCATATATCGATATGATAAACAATCAAATATCACAATATCTGAATCAAATAAATATTTGTGAGGAATCCAGTTGGATCCCTCCAACCTGTTTCCCTGCATCCACAGACACTAGCACAATACCAATTCCGTTTCAAGATGGAATAGTGCGGTATATGGGATTTATAAAATATTATCCGCTTAATAGGCGGCGCAATAGGGTCTTATCCGCTATACAATGTGGGAAATCATCAACTGCAATATATACATATGCCAATATATATATATATTGCTATATACTAATATAATACCAATTCCATTTCAAGGTAGAATATCGTGGTATATGGGATTTATGAATAACCTCCGCTTACTAACGGCGTATATGGTCTATTCACATCCAATATATATATATAACAATCATCATTCAAGCATTCAATCAATACAGTCTAACAATTATAAATCTAACTATTTAAAATTGAAATAAAACCCTTTTTGAGTGAGAAGTTCTCACATTTGCTTTTTATTTTGCGATCCATTTCCATCTTGACTCGTTTTAACCATTTTAGACCTTGTACAAATATTTACACAATTTATTAATATTCGAACAGATTGAATAATAAATTTTCATTTGATAATTTTAATTCATCGGTTTTCTCCTTTAATAGTTAAATTAACTGATAGTTTTATTTAAACCAGTTTCTTCTTTAATAAATTTATTTTAACTAATTATTTTACTTTAAATTAATATCTTTAAATCAATTTCTTTTAATAAATTTGTTTAACTAAAAATTTAAATTTTAAACTAAGTTTAATATATTAACCTTTGGTAATTAAATTATCCCATGATTTCATTTCAAATCAATTCTTTTAAATAATTTATTTATCCAATAAATCAAATTCCTAACAAATCTTCTTTTACAAAATATTTTCCATTTGAAACTAAATTTTTTTATTCAACTAATAATATAACTTTAACAAATTTCCTTTTGATAAAAATTTATAAATTTCAAAAATTGTTTTCAAACACCAATTTAAACCCTTTAAAAATTCTTGTAGCAACTAAATAATTTAAATAAGTTTATAAAAATTTATCTCCACGATTCATTATTTTAAAATTCAATCAGTAAATGAAAATAGGTATATTTATATATATAGTTATATTTATTTTCCTTCCTTAAACTACTTATCCCACCGTATATATTTATGTGTGTGTGTGTGTATATATATATGTATATGTATATATATATATATTTCGTTTTCACCTATCATTAAATTAGAATATTCTAATTAAACAACTTAGTATCTTACTGTAAAATCATAATGACATTTATTATAAAACAGAAATAAATTCTTACTATTAATAATTTCTAACCTATAAATTTTAATAATCGGATATATAATTTATAGCAACAATCGATCGAGCCACCATCGCCCCCAACCCCAAATCGACCTCGCGCTGCCGCTGCCATCAACTCGCGATCATTGCCGCAACCCAAACGAGCACGCCATTGACTGCGATTCCTCCTGCCGTGCGCGATGCTCCACCTAGCCCTAGCCTCGCGAGCGCCTCGAGAAGAACGTCGAACCCTCCTTCCAGATCCAACCTGCTGTTCGAACTCGAGCAATCGGCCTTGCCGTGCCCCCAAGCTTCGATCGCGATGTGATCGCCAGGCCGCCGCTCCACCCAATTGTGTCGCCGCCTCCATTCCTTGGCTTGCTCGATCGAACGTGAGCTTGATCGACTCGGGAAATCGCGATTGAATTTTTTTCTGCCATTTTCGATTTTATTTCCATCGGCTGTGACTTGATTTTGAAACGAAAACATGAAATGGAAGGAATCGAATTTGAATTTAATAAGGGAAGCAGCCATTTTTTTTCTCGTTTATATTTTTTTTTTTTCACTGTCTTCGGTTTTGAATAAATAGAGAGCGTAGGAATTGTTTTAATCGAGCTCGGCCATGCTTCGCACGATATCTTCCACGATCTCAGGCGTTATTGAAGGAGAGTAGCGTGATTTTTGGAAAGGCAACGTGCTGAGGTGACAAATTATAAATTTAAATTTAAATTGAATTCGTTGAAAATTTTCAACGCGTTTACTCACCGTGTGCTCACATATCAATTCCGAAAAGTACGAAATTTGAAATCCGAGAATAATTCAATATTACGGACCCAATGGAACTGGTTTCATCGAATTCCGAGACTATGCCTCGGAAGGCTATTTTTAAATATCGATTCAAACGATAAAATTTCAAAACTGAACAATTCAGTTTCAAATTCAATTCTGAAGCTTCTATTATCTTCAGTATTATCAATATGAATTTTACAAGCCCTTGAAATATTTTTAATCAGCTTAAAATTGAAGATTCAAATTTTTATTCAACTTTCAATAGATTAATTTTATAATTCAATCGCCATATTCACTCTGATAATTTGAAATTCAAGTCAAACCATCGTTCAAATATTTAAAATTAATTAAATATTTTCAAATTAAATTGTTCAAAATTCTGGGTCGTTACAATCTTCCCCCCTTAAAAGAATTTCGTCCCGAAATTAAAATTTAAGAAGAATGCCCTTATCTCGTCTATTATTTTTCACAATCCAAATAGTTTTATCAACTTTCTAACCTAAATTTTTTTACTAGAGATTCACTATTATTTCAACTAGCTTTCCAACTTCAATTATAGGTTCCAAACAATATTGTTTACTTCAAAATTCAAATTTAAATTTAAATTTAAATTTCAAACTTTCAAAATTTCCTCAAAAATTTTCTAACACCCTAAATTTTCGAAAAATTTCGCCAGCGTCTCCTTTGCGCGGCTAGCTCGGTACGACTACAAAATGGCACCACGGCCCCTCAGAATCAAAAAGAAAAGAGAAAGCCAAGTGGCTGAGAAGAAAATCACCAAATTTCATACTGAAATTGAAATACGTACCTTTTTGTCGAGCAATTTAAATTATCTTCAAAATCAAAATCCAATCCCTTTAGAATACCTGTATATCCTGCTATCCATAATATCCAATTCCAACATTCAAACCATTTTGCTAATTCCATTACAAAATTTCCAATATATACTTCTTATACATTTTTCACTTCACTATTGAAGTTACATATCCATTTTCATTCAATTTTACATTTCAATTTCATTTGAATTCAATTCACAATTTCAATTCTATTTGAATTCAACTCATAATTTAAATTCTATTCGAATTCAATTCACAATTCTAAATATTGAATTCTATCGATTAACTTTCATTTACTAATTCTATTACTACTTTAAGTTAGTTTCATTCACTAATTCATTTCAATTAGTACATTCACTTATTCATTTTAAATTTCAATTTCCATATTCAATTCATCTCGAATTTACTTAATTAATAACAAAGGGAATTTCAATTTATTTCTTTTACTTACTTGAATTTATATAGAAATTCAAATTTACCTTCATATTTAGCTTACGACTAAACTTTAATTTTAACCAATTCAAATTCTAATTCATTAGTCCAAGAATTTATCAAGTTAGTTTACTTGAATCCAATCCATTTTATTTTATTTAATTTCATATAATAATGATAATAATTTAATAGTATTACTTCCTAACAACCATACAACCATATACTATAATAATTCATAGAAAATCATTTCTTTTCTATACAAAAATAGTTTTGGGAAAAATTATCTTATTTACCCGATTCAAAAATAATTTTATATTCACTAACAAATACGCGCTCATATCTATTATTACACTCAAACTCATTCTAGAATACTACTGACTCTATCTCTAATGAGTAACACCCAACAGAACCATGGTTGTCGCTTAACCATATGCTCTGATACCAAATGTAACGATCGAGATTTTTCGTTGCCGAAAAACCGAAATGTTAGGGTTTAAGAAGAAGAAAGAGGTAGAAGAAGAGAGAAAAGATAGACAATAGAACGGAAAGAAATAACAGAGCAACATCAGAATCTCACAATTCGCAACGGAACAACATATAATAGATAAATGAATAATCTTTAAACAAAGAACTATATCAGTTATTACATTACATTACATTACATCAGAGTGTACAACAACAAACAACAAAAAACAGCGGAAAAGAAATACTATATACTAGTGATTACGCTATGCCATCCATCTTGCCTCCAGCAACTCCTGAATTCCAGAATATCCTAATAAACCTTAACTCTTGACTGTCCGTGTGGAAATTGGTGGGCACCCAGAGTTTAGGAAAGAAAACAATAAACTCCGAGTCAGTCATGTGACTGGTGTGAGAACTCAAAACAATTTATTTATCTTTAAAATCAAGAACAGGATAATTTTTTTTATAATTCGCAATGTTTTTGAAAATGTAACTACCATAAGACCTCCCACCACACACACAATGCAAACGCAGACTTGGAGGAGATTTCTTCTTATGTTAGTCAAAGATGCTTAATACGCATTAAAAAGAAAACATTTGATATTATTATTAGTGCATAGTGTAGAAGACATTTCGAAAGTAGAATATAAATCTTAGCCAGCATAGGTACCATTATATTAAGCCTACTATAGCTACCTCCTAACGAAGCAGGTTCTACAACTAAAACCGTACAAGATCGTATTGTTTCTTTGGATTTCCAACAAATGGTCAGGCCAAGGAACTTCCCATTGCCACATGAGAACGCCTCTGGAAGGACGTCCCCGAGAACCAAACCGGATCTCTGCCAACACAAGGCCGGGTTACCCCTAACTGGGTCACAACTGACATGAGTATGCCATCACCCGGTCCTTTGGGACCTTTAACCGAGCGCTCGTAATCAACATCACACCATAGTAATAAGTGTTTCAACATGAGTAAGCATCTGGGCTCCATACCATGATACCACCCTTTTCCAGAAGGAAATGCACATACCCTAAAGGGAGCTACCCCTCATAACCTTGCCGCATCTTTCCTGTTTTGACCATTCCGGGGTGTGAGGATCGACGAAGTGTCGTCCACAAAGCCACGCTTTATACAAAAGCTGTGTTTTGGGTCAACAAATGATCATAGAAATGATCACAAAGATAAACGATCAAACAAATGATCCTATCACAAATAATCAACACAATGATCATTTCACAACAACACTCAGCATGTCACATTACCAAATTGGGAATATATTGCTGATAACCTTCAACTATATAACCTCTGAGCTCGTATGTCTCAGAGAAGGGTGTTAAGCTAAGAGAATAAATTCTCCGCCACCAACAGAAATATATTTGAAAGAAATCGGCTTTATATCTCAATTTGTAATGTCAGACATACTATCTATACAAGTCTGTTCCGGGATCGAACAGAACCGAAGGCACTTACAAAGAAGTCCTTGCAATCCGGATAATCTCTAATCACGTCCGAATTTCCCATCACATATGGAGATCTCTATACCGGGGATCAGCCAGTGCAGAGACAATCAACAAGAAACCCTTTCGTTTTCGAAAATATCCGGTCTTCAACACCGATCTTCAAATGCAATTCATAACGACGTATCACATATTCGGAATGGGTTATACGACCCCAAGGTCCTTTCCCGGTTAACCCGAATAGTGAGCGCTTATTTTAAAAAAATAATAAGTGTGGCATTCAATTTCAAGCAAATCACAACAAATACCTAATTAAAGGTAAATATTGATAGTCGGTTATTGAACTATCAATGGATATGCACAACATCACCAGATTCCAAATAATTTTCCAAATTATTTAATTTCCAAAAATATCTTTACAAGATATATATTTTCAATACTTCAAAAATAAATCGATATTTATTTTTAAACCCATTTTCCCAATTCCATTTATAAATTCCATATTGAATTTACATTCCAAAATATTTATGAATATACGATTTCCATTCGATTTCTAATATTCATTTTCAATTTATCTTCAAAAAGATAAATTCAAAATATTCACTTAATATTGGAAAAACATTTCCATACTTATTTATTTATAAGTAATTCACAAGTCTTTTTATTTTCTACAGTTGGGAAATATTCAATATACTCTAATCGAAATTAAGTATATATTTCATTCTTTAAGGAAATCATTCTCTTAAACATATTTATTTGGGCCAAAACGAATGTTGCGTAAAACATTGTTACGACAACCCAAAATCACTAGTATAGGGATTCGAAATTTAAAATAGATATATAAATCCCAATACTATACAAAACATTTCCTTTCGAAAATCATCTATTATAACAACAGTGTTATAATCTACCATTTCCTTCTATTTCTCGAAAACGTCTATTTCAACAATGAATGTTGAAATCTATGGTTTCGATAGTTAATACATTTTAAAACATCTTTAGATCGTTTTAATTCTATTTAAAACATCACATCCAAAACATTTCTTTAACATATTATTCACTATTCAAAAACGTGAATATATTTGTTAACAAATTTTATCATTTCTATTCATTTTATTTTACAGGATTATTCACTGTCTAAAATGTGAATATAACTCCATTAATAAATTACAACAATTTACTTATCAAAATAAGTCGTTGCGGATTTATAAAATAATGTTTATAAATTCCATTTCTATTTATTTTATAACAATTTCCTCTTATAAATTTTCTTTATTAACCTATTTGATTTATAACTCAATTATATACCCAAAGTCTATATTATAAGTTAAATGCTTATAATTTATTTGTTTACAAAATCGTTCCTTTAAACTTCATAATTATAAATCTTATAACTTATAAGATTCATTTTTTTATCCAAATCTATTCCTAAATAACTTTATAAATTTTATTTATAAAATTCCCTTTATAACTTCACCGTTATAATCCTATAGATTTCATTCATTTATGAAATTCATTCACAATTCATTCTAACACTTATAAAAGCTCGTTTTACACTTCCAATATTTTTAATTTATAAATATCAATTTATAAATCTTTTATATGGATCAATTTATATAATTCTTTTAAAACGTCTTTAAACTCCTTTATAATTTCATCATTCTCTTAGATTTACAAAACTGTCAAATTTCATAAATCCTATATTTAAACTTTTAATAATAAATTCAGAAATCCTAATTTTAACTATTTTATAAAATCATTAATCCCATATTTTCAAAAATCAACTTTTAACTGTATTTCTCAAAAATCATAATTTTCATAATATTAAAATTATAACGTTTATCTATTTAAAACAAATCAATTCCAAAACTATTTTATAAACGTATACTTTCAAAAATCACTTTAGAAATCCCGTAAAAATCAAAATCGTTATTTTTAAACTTCAAAATTGTATCCGATGATGCAACACATCAAATAGTCAATCACGACATTCCAAAATCATATATCGATATGATAAACAATCAAATATCACAATATCTGAATCAAATAAATATTTTTGAGGAATCCAGTTGGATCCCTCCAACCTGTTTCCCTGCATCCATAGACACTAGCACAATACCAATTCCGTTTCAAGACGGAATATCGCGGTATATGGGATTTATAAAATATTATCCGCTTAATAGGCGGCGCAATAGGGTCTCATCCGCTACACAATGCGGGAAATCATCAACTGCAATATATACATATGCCAATATATATATATATATATTGCTATATACTAATATAATACCAATTCCATTTCAAGGTGGAATATCACGGTATATGGGATTTATAAATAACCTCCGCTTACTAACGACGTATAGGGTCTATTCACATCCAATATATATATATATATAACAATCATCATTCAAGCATTCAATCAATACAGTCTAACAATTTTAAATCTAACTATTTAAAATTGAAATAAAACCCTTTTTGAGTGAGAAGTTCTCACCTTTGCTTTTTATTTTGCGATCCATTTCCATCTTGACTCGTTTTCACCATTTTAGACCTTGTATAAATATTTACACAATTTATTAATATTCGAACAGATTGAATAATAAATTTTCATTTGATAATTTTAATTCATCGGTTTTCTCCTTTAATAGTTAAATTAACTGATAGTTTTATTTAAACCAGTTTCTTCTTTAATAAATTTATTTTAACTAATTATTTTACTTTTAAATTATCCCATGATTTCATTTCAAATCAATTTTTTTAAATAATTTATTTATCCAATAAATCAAATTCCTAACAAATCTTCTTTTACAAAATATTTTCCATTTGAAACTAAATTTTTTTATTCAACTAATAATATAACTTTAAGAAATTTCCTTTTGATAAAAATTTATAAATTTCAAAAATTGTTTTCAAACACCAATTTAAACCCTTTTAAAATTCTTGTAGCAACTAAATAATTTAAATAAGTTTATAAAAATTTATCTCCACGATTCATTATTTTAAAATTCAATCAGTAAATGAAAATAGGTATATTTATATATATAGTTATATTTATTTTCCTTCCTTAAACTACTTATCCCACCGTATATATTTATGTATATATATATATGTATATATATATTTCGTTTTCACCTATCATTAAATTAGAATATTCTAATTAAACAACTTAGTATCTTACTGTAAAATCATAATGATGTTTATTATAAAACAGAAATAAATTCTTACTGTTAATAATTTCTAACCTATAAATTTTAATAATTGGATATATACCTTATAGCAACAATCGATCGAGCCACCATCGCCCCCAACCCCAAATCGACCTCGCACTGCCACTGCCATCAACTCGCGATCATTGCCGCAACCCAAACGAGCACGCCATTGACTGCGATTCCTCCTGCCGTGCGCGATGCTCCACCTAGCCCTAGCCTCGCGAGCGCCTCGAGAAGAACGTCGAACCCTCCTTCCAGATCCAACCTGCTGTTCGAACTCGAGCAATCGGCCTTGCCGTGCCCCCAAGCTTCGATCGCGATGCGATCGCCAGGCCCCCGCTCCACCCAATTGCGTCGCCGCCTCCATTCCTTGGCTTGCTCGATCGAACGCGAGCTTGATCGACTCGGGAAATCGCGATTGAATTTTTTTTTCCTGCCATTTTCGATTTTATTTCCATCGGCTGTGACTTGATTTTGAAACGAAAACTTGAAGGGGAAGGAATCGAATTTGAATTTAATAAGGGAAGCAGCCATTTTTTTTCTTGTTTATATTTTTTTTTGTTTCACTGTCTTCGGTTTTGAATAAATAGAGAGCGTAGGAATTGTTTTAATCGAGCTCGGCCATGCTTTGCACAATCTCTTCCACGATCTCAGGCGTTATTGAAGGAGAGTAGCGTGATTTTTGGAAAGGCAACGTGCTGAGGTGACAAATTATAAATTTAAATTTAAATTGAATTCGTTGAAAATTTTCAACGCGTTTACTCACCGTGTGCTCACATATCAATTCCAAAAATACGAAATTTGAAATCCGAGAATAATTCAATATTACGGACCCAATGGAACTGGTTTCGTCGAATTCCGAGACTGTGCCTCGGAAGGCTATTTTTCAATATCGATTCAAACGATAAAATTTCAAAACTGAACAATTCAGTTTCAAATTCAATTCTGAAGCTTCTATTATCTTCGGTATTATCAATATGAATTTTACAAGCCCTTGAAATATTTTTAATCAGCTTAAAATTGAAGATTCAAATTTTTATTCAACTTTCAATAGATTAATTTTATAATTCCATCGCCATATTCATTCTGATAATTTGAAATTCAAGTCAAACCATCATTCAAATATTTAAAATTAATTAAATATTTTCAAATTAAATTGTTCAAAATTCTGGGTCGTTACAGTCTTCCCCCCTTAAAAGAATTTCGTCCCGAAATTACAAGTTAAGAAGAATGCCTTTATCCCGTTTATTATTTTTCACAATCCAAATAGTTTTATCAACTTTCTAACCTAAATCTTTTTACCAGAGATTCACTATTATTTCAACTAGCTTTCCAACTTCAATTATAGGTTCCAAACAATATTGTATACTTCAAAATTCAAATTTAAATTCAAATTTCAAACTTTCAAAATTTCCTCAAAAATTTTCTAACACCCTAAATTTTCGAAAAATTTCGCCAGCGTCTCCTTTGCGCGGCTAGCTCTGTACGACTACAAAATGGCACCACGGCCACTCAGAATCAAAAAGAAAAGAGAAAGCCAAGTGGCTGGAGAAGAAAATCACCAAATTTCATACTGAAATTTCATACGTACCTTTTTGTCGAGCAATTTAAATTATCTTCAAAATCAAAATCCAATCCCTTTATAATACCTGTATATCCTGCTATCCATAATATCCAATTCCAACATTCAAACCATTTTGCTAATTCCATTACAAAATTTCCAATATATACTTCTTATACATTTTTCACTTCACTATTGAAGTTACATATCCATTTTCATTCAATTTTACATTTCAATTTCATTTGAATTCAATTCACAATTTCAATTCTATTTGAATTCAACTCATAATTTAAATTCTATTCGAATTCAATTCACAATTCTAAATATTGAATTCTATCGATTAACTTTCATTTACTAATTCATATTACTACTTTAAATTAGTTTCATTCACTAATTCATTTCAATTAGTACATTCACTTATTCATTTTAAATTTCAATTTCCATATTCAATTCATCTCGAATTTACTTAATTAATAACAAAGGGAATTTCAATTTATTTCTTTTACTTACTTGAATTTATATAGAAATTCAAATTTACCTTCAAATTTAGCTTACGACTAAACTTTAATTTTAACCAATTCAAATTCTAATTCATTAGTCCAAGAATTTATCAAGTTAGTTTACTTGAATTCAATCCATTTTATTTTATTTAATTTCATATAAAATGATAATAATTTAATATTATTACTTCCTAACAACCATACAACCATATACTATAATAATTCATAGAAAATCATTTCTTTTCTATACAAAAATAGTTTTGGGCAAATTTATCTTATTTACCCGATTCAAAAACAATTTTATATTCACTAACAAATACGCGCTCATATCTATTATTACACTCAAACTCATTCTAGAGTACTGCTGACTCTATCTCTAATGAGTAACACCCAACAGAACCATGGTTGTCGCCTAACCATATGCTCTGATACCAAATGTAACGATCGAGATTTTTCGTTGCCGAAAAACCGAAATGTTAGGGTTTAAGAAGAAGAAAGAGGTAGAAGAAGAGAGAAAAGATAGAAAATAGAACGAAAAGAAATAACAGAGCAACATCAGAATCTCACAATTCGCAGTGGAACAACATATAATAGATAAATGAATAATCTTTAAACAAAGAACTATATCAGTTATTACATTACATTACATCAAAGTGTACAACAACAAACAACAACAAACAGCGGAAAAGAAATACTATATACTAGTGATTACGCTATGCCATCCATCTTGCCTCCAACAACTCTTGAATTCCAGAATATCCTGATAAACCTTAACTCTTGACTGCCCGTGTGGAAATTGGTGGGCACCCAGAGTTTAGGAAGGAAAACAATAAACTCCGAGTCAGTCATGTGACTGGTGTGAGAACTCAAAACAGTTTATTTATCTTTAAAATCAAGAACAGGATAATTTTTTTTATAGATTCGCAATGTTTTTGAAAATGTAACTACCATAAGACCTCCCACCACACACACAATGCAAACGCAGACTTAGAGGAGATTTCTTCTTATGTTAGTCAAAGATGCTAGATACGCATTAAAAAGAAAACATTTGATATTATTATTAGTGCATAGTGTAGAAGACATTTCGAAAGTAGAATATAAATCTTAGCCAGCATAGGTACCATTATATTATGCCTACTATAGCTACCTCCTGAGGAAGCAGGTTCTACAACTAAAACCGTACAAGATCGTATTGTTTCTTTGGATTTCCAACAAATGGTCAGGCCAAGGAACTTCCCATTGCCACATGAGAACGCCTCTGGAAGGACGTCCCCGAGAACCAAACCGGATCTCTGCCAACACAAGGCCGGGTTACCCCTAACTGGGTAACAACTGACACGAGTATGCCATCCCCCGGTCCTTTGGGACCTTTAACCGAGCGCTCGTAATCAACATCACACCATAATAATAAGTGTTTCAACATGAGTAAGCATCTGGGCTCCATACCATGATACCACCCTTTTCCAGAAGGAAATGCACATACCCTAAAGGGAGCTACCCCTCATAACCTTGCCGCATCTTTCCTGTTTTGACCATTCCGGGGTGTGAGGCTCGACGAAGTGTCATCCATAAAGCCACGCTTTATACAAAAGCTGTGCTTTGGGTCAACAAATGATCATAGAAATGATCACAAAGATAAACGATCAAACAAATGATCCTATCACAAATAATCAACACAATGATCATTTCACAGCAACACTCAGCATGTCACATTACCAAATTGGGAATATATTGCTGATAACCTTCAACTATATAACCTCTGAGCTCGTATGTCTCAGAGAAGGGTGTTAAGCTAAGAGAATAAATTCTCCGCCACCAACATAAATATATTTGAAAGAAATCGGCTTTATATCTCAATTTGTAATGTCAGACATACTATCCATACAAGTCTGTTCCGGGATCGAACAGAACCGAAGGCACTTATAAAGAAGTCCTTGCAATCCGGATAATCTCTAATCACGTCCGAATTTCCCATCACATATGGAGATCTCTATACCGGGGATTAGCCAGTGCAGAGACAATCAATAAGAAACCCTTTCGTTTTCGAAAATATCCGGTCTTCAACACCGATCTTCAAATGCAATTCATAACGACGTATCACATATTCGGAATGGGTTATACGACCCCAAGGTCCTTTCCCGGTTAACCCGAATAGTGAGCGCTTATTTTAAAAAAAAAATAAGTGTGGCATTCAATTTCAAGCAAATCACAACAAATACCTAATTAAAGGTAAATATTGATAGTCGGTTATTGAACTATCAATGGATATGCACAACATCACCAGATTCCAAATAATTTTCCAAATTATTTAATTTCCAAAAATATCTTTACAAGATATATATTTTCAATACTTCAAAAATAAATCGATATTTATTTTTAAACCCATTTTCCCAATTCCATTTATAAATTCCATATTGAATTTACATTCCAAAATATTTATGAATATACGATTTCCATTCGATTTCTAATATTCATTTTCAATTTATCTTCAAAAAGATAAATTCAAAATATTCACTTAATATTGGAAAAACATTTCCATACTTATTTATTTATAAGTAATTCACAAGTCTTTTTATTTTCTACAGTTGGGAAATATTCAATATACTCTAATCGAAATTAAGTATATATTTCATTCTTTAAGGAAATCATTCTCTTAAACATATTTATTTGGGCCAAAACGAATGTTGCGTAAAACATTGTTACGACATCCCAAAATCACTAGTATAGGGATTCGAAATTTAAAATAGATATATAAATCCCAATACTATACAAAACATTTCCTTTCGAAAATCATCTATTATAACAACAGTGTTATAATCTACCATTTCCTTCTATTTCTCGAAAACGTCTATTTCAACAATGAATGTTGAAATCTATGGTTTCGATAGTTAATACATTTTAAAACATCTTTAGATCGTTTTAATTCTATTTAAAACATCACCTCCAAAACATTTCTTTAACATATTATTCACTATTCAAAAACGTGAATATATTTGTTAACAAATTTTATCATTTCTATTCATTTTATTATACAGGATTATTCACTGTCTAAAATGTGAATATAACTCCATTAATAAATTACAACAATTTACTTATCAAAATAAGTCGTTGCGGATTTATAAAATAATGTTTATAAATTCCATTTCTATTTATTTTATAACAGTTTCCTCTTATAAATTTTCTTTATTAACCTATTCGATTTATAACTCAATTATATACCGAAAGTCTATATTATAAGTTAAATGCTTATAATTTATTTGTTTACAAAATCGTTCCTTTAAACTTCATAATTATAAATCTTATAACTTATAAGATTCATTTTTTTATCCAAATCTATTCCTAAATAACTTTATAAATTTTATTTATAAAATTCCCTTTATAACTTCACCGTTATAGTCCTATAGATTTCATTCATTTATGAAATTCATTCACAATTCATTCTAACACTTATAAAAGCTCGTTTTACACTTCCAATATTTTTAATTTATAAATATCAATTTATAAATCTTTTATATGGTTCAATTTATATTATTCTTTTAAAACGTCTTTAAACTCCTTTATAATTTCATCATTCTCTTGGATTTACAAAACTGTCAAATTTCATAAATCCTATATTTAAACTTTTTATAATAAATTCCGAAATCCTAATTTTAACTATTTTATAAAATCATTAATCCCATATTTTCAAAAATCAACTTTTAACTGTATTTCTCAAAATTCATAATTTTTGTAATATTAAAATTATAACGTTTATCTATTTAAAACAAATCAATTCCAAAACTATTTTATAAACGTATACTTTCAAAAATCACTTTAGAAATCCCTTAAAAATCAAAATCGTTATTTTTAAACTTCAAAATTGGATCCGATGATGCAACACATCAAATAGTCAATCACGACTTTCCAAAATCATATATCGATATGATAAACAATCAAATATCACAATATCTGAATCAAATAAATATTTTTGAGGAATCCAGTTGGATCCCTCCAACCTGTTTCCCTGCATCCACAGACACTAGCACAATACCAATTCCGTTTCAAGACGGAATATCGCGGTATATGGGATTTATAAAATATTATCCGCTTAATAGGCGGCGCAATAGGGTCTCATCCGCTATACAATGCGGGAAATCATCAACTGCAATATATACATATGCCAATATATATATATATTGCTATATACTAATATAATACCAATTCCATTTCAAGGTGGAATATCGCGGTATATGGGATTTATAAATAACCTCCGCTTACTAACGGCATATAGGGTCTATTCACATCCAATATATATATATATAACAATCATCATTCAAGCATTCAATCAATACAGTCTAACAATTTTAAATCTAACTATTTAAAATTGAAATAAAACCCTTTTTGAGTGAGAAGTTCTCACCTTTGCTTTTTATTTTGCGATCCATTTCCATCTTGACTCGTTTTCACCATTTTAGACCTTGTATAAATATTTACACAATTTATTAATATTCGAACAGATTGAATAATAAATTTTCATTTGATAATTTTAATTCATCGGTTTTCTCCTTTAATAGTTAAATTAACTGATAGTTTTATTTAAACCAGTTTCTTCTTTAATAAATTTATTTTAACTAATTATTTTACTTTAAATTAATATCTTTAAATCAATTTCTTTTAATAAATTTGTTTAACTAAAAATTTAAATTTTAAACTAAATTTAATATATTAACCTTTGGTAATTAAATTATCCCATGATTTCATTTCAAATCAATTCTTTTAAATAATTTATTTATCCAATAAATCAAATTCCTAACAAATCTTCTTTTACAAAATATTTTCCATTTGAAACGAAATTTTTTTATTCAACTAATAATATAACTTTAACAAATTTCCTTTTGATAAAAATTTATAAATTTCAAAAATTGTTTTCAAACACCAATTTAAACCCCTTTAAAATTCTTGTAGCAACTAAATAATTTAAATAAGTTTATAAAAATTTATCTCCACGATTCATTATTTTAAAATTCAATCAGTAAATGAAAATAGGTATATTTATATATATAGTTATATTTATTTTCCTTCCTTAAACTACTTATCCCACCGTATATATTTATGTATATATATATATATATATGTATATATATATATTTCGTTTTCACCTATCATTAAATTAGAATATTCTAATTAAACAACTTAGTATCTTACTGTAAAATCATAATGATGTTTATTATAAAACAGAAATAAATTCTTACTGTTAATAATTTCTAACCTATAAATTTTAATAATTGGATATATACCTTATAGCAACAATCGATCGAGCCACCATCGCCCCCAACCCCAAATCGACCTCGCGCTGCCACTGCCATCAACTCGCGATCATTGCCGCAACCCAAACGAGCACGCCATTGACTGCGATTCCTCCTGCCGTGCGCGATGCTCCACCTAGCCCTAGCCTCGCGAGCGCCCCGAGAAGAACGTCGAACCCTCCTTCCAGATCCAACCTGCTGTTCGAACTCGAGCAATCGGCCTTGCCGTGCCCCCAAGCTTCGATTGCGATGCGATCGCCAGGCCGCCGCTCCACCCAATTGCGTCGCCGCCTCCATTCCTTGGCTTGCTCGATCGAACGCGAGCTTGATCGACTCGGGAAATCGCGATTGAATTTTTTTTTCCTGCCATTTTCGATTTTATTTCCATCGGCTGTGACTTGATTTTGAAACGAAAACATAAAGGGGAAGGAATCGAATTTGAATTTAATAAGGGAAGCAGCCATTTTTTTTCTTGTTTATATTTTTTTTTGTTTCACTGTCTTCGGTTTTGAATAAATAGAGAGCGTAGGAATTGTTTTAATCGAGCTCAGCCATGCTTTGCACAATCTCTTCCACGATCTCAGGCGTTATTGAAGGAGAGTAGCGTGATTTTTGGAAAGGCAACGTGCTGAGGTGACAAATTATAAATTTAAATTTAAATTGAATTCGTTGAAAATTTTCAACGCGTTTACTCACCGTGTGCTCACATATCAATTCCAAAAATACGAAATTTGAAATCTGAGAATAATTCAATATTACGGACCCAATGGAACTGGTTTCGTCGAATTCCGAGACTGTGCCTCGGAAGGCTATTTTTCAATATCGATTCAAACGATAAAATTTCAAAACTGAACAATTCAGTTTCAAATTCAATTCTGAAGCTTCTATTATCTTCGGTATTATCAATATGAATTTTACAAGCCCTTGAAATATTTTTAATCAGCTTAAAATTGAAGATTCAAATTTTTATTCAACTTTCAATAGATTAATTTTATAATTCCATCGCCACATTCATTCTGATAATTTGAAATTCAAGTCAAACCATCATTCAAATATTTAAAATTAATTAAATATTTTCAAATTAAATTGTTCAAAATTCTGGGTCGTTACAGTCTTCCCCCCTTAAAAGAATTTCGTCCCGAAATTACAAGTTAAGAAGAATGCCCTTATCCCGTTTATTATTTTTCACAATCCAAATAGTTTTATCAACTTTCTAACCTAAATCTTTTTACTAGAGATTCACTATTATTTCAACTAGCTTTCCAACTTCAATTATAGGTTCCAAACAATATTGTATACTTCAAAATTCAATTTTAAATTCAAATTTCAAACTTTCAAAATTTCCTCAAAAATTTTCTAACACCCTAAATTTTCGAAAAATTTCGCCAGCGTCTCCTTTGCGCGGCTAGCTCGGTACGACTACAAAATGGCACCACGGCCCCTCAGAATCAACAAGAAAAGAGAAAGCCAAGTGGCTGGAGAAGAAAATCACCAAATTTCATACTGAAATTGAAATACGTACATTTTTGTCGAGCAATTTAAATTATCTTCAAAATCAAAATCCAATCCCTTTATAATACCTGTATATCCTGCTATCCATAATATCCAATTCCAACATTCAAACCATTTTGCTAATTCCATTACAAAATTTCCAATATATACTTCTTATACATTTTTCACTTCACTATTGAAGTTACATATCCATTTTCATTCAATTTTACATTTCAATTTCATTTGAATTCAATTCACAATTTCAATTCTATTTGAATTCAACTCATAATTTAAATTCTATTCAAATTCAATGCATAATTCTAAATATTGAATTCTATCGATTAACTTTCATTTACTAATTCATATTACTACTTTAAATTAGTTTCATTCACTAATTCATTTCAATTAGTACATTCACTTATTCATTTTAAATTTCAATTTCCATATTCAATTCATCTCGAATTTACTTAATTAATAACAAAGGGAATTTCAATTTATTTCTTTTACTTACTTGAATTTATATAGAAATTCAAATTTACCTTCAAATTTAGCTTACGACTAAACTTTAATTTTAACCAATTCAAATTCTAATTCATTAGTCCAAGAATTTATCAAGTTAGCTTACTTGAATTCAATCCATTTTATTTTATTTAATTTCATATAAAATGATAATAATTTAATATTATTACTTCCTAACAACCATACAACCATATACTATAATAATTCATAGAAAATCATTTCTTTTCTATACAAAAATAGTTTTGGGTAAATTTATCTTATTTACCCGATTCAAAAACAATTTTATATTCACTAACAAATACGCGCTCATATCTATTGTTACACTCAAACTCATTCTAGAGTACTGCTGACTCTATCTCTAATGAGTAACACCCAACAGAACCATGGTTGTCGCCTAACCATATGCTCTGATACCAAATGTAACGATCGAGATTTTTCGTTGCCGAAAAACCGAAATGTTAGGGTTTAAGAAGAAGAAAGAGGTAGAAGAAGAGAGAAAAGATAGAAAATAGAACGGAAAGAAATAACAGAGCAACATCAGAATCTCACAATTCGCAGCGGAACAACATATAATAGATAAATGAATAATCTTTAAACAAAGAACTATATCAGTTATTACATTACGTTACATTACATTACATTAGAGTGTACAACAACAAACAACAACAAACAGCGGAAAAGAAATACTATATACTAGTGATTACGCTATGCCATCCATCTTGCCTCCAACAACTCCTGAATTCCAGAATATCCTGATAAACCTTAACTCTTGACTGCCCGTGTGGAAATTGGTGGGCACCCAGAGTTTAGGAAGGAAAACAATAAACTCCGAGTCAGTCATGTGACTGGTGTGAGAACTCAAAACAGTTTATTTATCTTTAAAATCAAGAACAGGATAATTTTTTTTATAGATTCGCAATGTTTTTGAAAATGTAACTACCATAAGACCTCCCACCACACACACAATGCAAACGCAGACTTAGAGGAGATTTCTTCTTATGTTAGTCAAAGATGCTTGATACGCATTAAAAAGAAAACATTTGATATTATTATTAGTGCATAGTGTAGAAGACATTTCGAAAGTAATCTTAGCCAGCATAGGTACCATTATATTATGCCTACTATAGCTACCTCCTGAGGAAGCAGGTTCTACAACTAAAACCGTACAAGATCGTATTGTTTCTTTGGATTTCCAACAAATGGTCAGGCCAAGGAACTTCCCATTGCCACATGAGAACGCCTCTGGAAGGACGTCCCCGAGAACCAAACCGGATCTCTGCCAACACAAGGCCGGGTTACCCCTAACTGGGTAACAACTGACACGAGTATGCCATCCCCCGGTCCTTTGGGACCTTTAACCGAGCGCTCGTAATCAACATCACACCATAATAATAAGTGTTTCAACATGAGTAAGCATCTGGGCTCCATACCATGATACCACCCTTTTCCAGAAGGAAATGCACATACCCTAAAGGGAGCTACCCCTCATAACCTTGCCGCATCTTTCCTGTTTTGACCATTCCGGGGTGTGAGGCTCGACGAAGTGTCGTCCACAAAGCCACGCTTTATACAAAAGCTGTGCTTTGGGTCAACAAATGATCATAGAAATGATCACAAAGATAAACGATCAAACAAATGATCCTATCACAAATAATCAACACAATGATCATTTCACAGCAACACTCAGCATGTCACATTACCAAATTGGGAATATATTGCTGATAACCTTCAACTATATAACCTCTAAGCTCGTATGTCTCAGAGAAGGGTGTTAAGCTAAGAGAATAAATTCTCCGCCACCAACAGAAATATATTTGAAAGAAATCGGCTTTATATCTCAATTTGTAATGTCAGACATACTATCCATACAAGTCTGTTCCGGGATCGAACAGAACCGAAGGCACTTATAAAGAAGTCCTTGCAATCCGGATAATCTCTAATCACGTCCGAATTTCCCATCACATATGGAGATCTCTATACCGGGGATCAGCCAGTGCAGAGACAATCAACAAGAAACCCTTTCGTTTTCGAAAATATCCGGTCTTCAACACCGATCTTCAAATGCAATTCATAACGACGTATCACATATTCGGAATGGGTTATACGACCCCAAGGTCCTTTCCCGGTTAACCCGAATAGTGAGCGCTTATTTTAAAAAAAAAATAAGTGTGGCATTCAATTTCAAGCAAATCACAACAAATACCTAATTAAAGGTAAATATTGATAGTCGGTTATTGAACTATCAATGGATATGCACAACATCACCAGATTCCAAATAATTTTCCAAATTATTTAATTTCCAAAAATATCTTTACAAGATATATATTTTCAATACTTCAAAAATAAATCGATATTTATTTTTAAACCCATTTTCCCAATTCCATTTATAAATTCCATATTGAATTTACATTCCAAAATATTTATGAATATACGATTTCCATTCGATTTCTAATATTCATTTTCAATTTATCTTCAAAAAGATAAATTCAAAATATTCACTTAATATTGGAAAAACATTTCCATACTTATTTATTTATAAGTAATTCACAAGTCTTTTTATTTTCTACAGTTGGGAAATATTCAATATACTCTAATCGAAATTAAGTATATATTTCATTCTTTAAGGAAATCATTCTCTTAAACATATTTATTTGGGCCAAAACGAATGTTGCGTAAAACATTGTTACGACATCCCAAAATCACTAGTATAGGGATTCGAAATTTAAAATAGATATATAAATCCCAATACTATACAAAACATTTCCTTTCGAAAATCATCTATTATAACAACAGTGTTATAATCTACCATTTCCTTCTATTTCTCGAAAACGTCTATTTCAACAATGAATGTTGAAATCTATGGTTTCGATAGTTAATACATTTTAAAACATATTTAGATCATTTTAATTCTATTTAAAACATCACATCCAAAACATTTCTTTAACATATTATTCACTATTTAAAAACGTGAATATATTTCTTAACAAATTTTATCATTTCTATTCATTTTATTTTACAGGATTATTCACTGTCTAAAACGTGAATATAACTCCATTAATAAATTACAACAATTTACTTATCAAAATAAGTTGTTGCGGATTTATAAAATAATGTTTATAAATTCCATTTCTATTTATTTTATAACAATTTCCTCTTATAAATTTCCTTTATTAACCTATTCGATTTATAACTCAATTATATACCCAAAGTCTATATTATAAGTTAAATGCTTATAATTTATTTGTTTACAAAATCGTTCCTTTAAACTTCATAATTATAAATCTTATAACTTATAAGATTCATTTTTTTATCCAAATCTATTCCTAAATAACTTTATAAATTTTATTTATAAAATTCCCTTTATAACTTCACCGTTATAATCCTATAGATTTCATTCATTTATGAAATTCATTCACAATTCATTCTAACACTTATAAAAGCTCGTTTTACACTTCCAATATTTTTAATTTATAAATATCAATTTATAAATCTTTTATATGGATCAATTTATATAATTCTTTTAAAACGTCTTTAAACTCCTTTATAATTTCATCATTCTCTTAGATTTACAAAACTGTCAAATTTCATAAATCCTATATTTAAACTTTTAATAATAAATTCAGAAATCCTAATTTTAACTATTTTATAAAATCATTAATCCCATATTTTCAAAAATCAACTTTTAACTGTATTTCTCAAAAATCATAATTTTCATAATATTAAAATTATAACGTTTATCTATTTAAAACAAATCAATTCCAAAACTATTTTATAAACGTATACTTTCAAAAATCACTTTAGAAATCCCGTAAAAATCAAAATCGTTATTTTTAAACTTCAAAGTTGTATCCGATGATGCAACGCATCAAATAGTCAATCACGACATTCCAAAATCATATATCGATATGATAAACAATCAAATATCACAATATCTGAATCAAATAAATATTTTTGAGGAATCCAGTTGGATCCCTCCAACCTGTTTCCCTGCATCCATAGACACTAGCACAATACCAATTCCGTTTCAAGACGGAATATCGCGGTATATGGGATTTATAAAATATTATCCGCTTAATAGGCGGCGCAATAGGGTCTCATCCGCTACACAATGCGGGAAATCATCAACTGCAATATATACATATGCCAATATATATATATATATATATATATATATATATATATATATTGCTATATACTAATATAATACCAATTCCATTTCAAGGTGGAATATCGCGGTATATGGGATTTATAAATAACCTCCGCTTACTAACGGCGTATAGGGTCTATTCACATCCAATATATATATATATATATATATATATATAACAATCATCATTCAAGCAATCAATCAATACAGTCTAATAATTTTAAATCTAACTATTTAAAATTGAAATAAAACCCTTTTTGAGTGAGAAATTCTCACCTTTCCTTTTTATTTTGCGATCCATTTCCATCTTGACTCGTTTTCACCATTTTAGACCTTGTATAAATATTTACACAATTTATTAATATTCAAACAGATTGAATAATAAATTTTCATTTGATAATTTTAATTCATCGGTTTTTTCCTTTAATAGTTAAATTAACTGATAGTTTTATTTAAACCAGTTTCTTCTTTAATTAATTTATTTTAACTAATTATTTTACTTTAAATTAATATCTTTAAATCAATTTCTTTTAATAAATTTGTTTAACTAAAAATTTAAATTTTAAACTAAATTTAATATATTAACCTTTGGTAATTAAATTATCCCATGATTTCATTTCAAATCAATTCTTTTAAATAATTTATTTATCCAATAAATCAAATTCCTAACAAATCTTCTTTTACAAAATATTTTCCATTTGAAACTAAATTTTTTTATTCAACTAATAATATAACTTTAACAAATTTTCTTTTGATAAAAATTTATAAATTTCAAAAATTGTTTTCAAACACCGATTTAAACCCTTTTAAAATTCTTGTAGCAACTAAATAATTTAAATAAGTTTATAAAAATTTATCTCCACGATTCATTATTTTAAAATTCAATCAGTAAATGAAAATAGGTATATTTATATATATAGTTATATTTATTTTCCTTCCTTAAACTACTTATCCCACCGTATATATTTATGTATATATATATGTATGTATATATATATTTTGTTTTCACCTATCATTAAATTAGAATATTCTAATTAAAAAACTTAGTATCTTACTGTAAAATCATAATGATATTTATTATAAAACAGAAATAAATTCTTACTGTTAATAATTTCTAACCTATAAATTTTAATAATTGGATATATACCTTATAGCAACAATCGATCGAGCCACCATCGCCCCCAACCCCAAATCGACCTCGCGCTGCCACTGCCATCAACTCACGATCATTGCCGCAATGCAAACGAGCACGCCATTGACTGCGATTCCTCCTGCCGTGCGCGATGCTCCACCTAGTCCTAGCCTCGCGAGCGCCCCGAGAAGAACGTCGAACCCTCCTTCCTGATCCAACCTGCTGTTCGAACTCGAGCAATCGGCCTTGCCGTGCCCCCAAGCTTCGATCGCGATGCGATCGCCAGGCCGCCGCTCCACCCAATTACGTCGCCGCCTCCATTCCTTGGCTTGCTCGATCGAACGCGAGCTTGATCGACTCGGGAAATCGCGATTGAATTTTTTTTCTCTGCCATTTTCGATTTTATTTCCATCGGCTGTGACTTTATTTTGAAACGAAAACATGAAGGGGAAGGAATCGAATTTGAATTTAATAAGGGAAGCAGCCATTTTTTTTCTCGTTTATATTTTTTTTTGTTTCACTGTCTTCGGTTTGAATAAATAGAGAGCGTAGGAATTGTTTTAATCGAGCTCGGCCATGCTTTGCACGATCTCTTCCACGATCTCAGTCGTTATTGAAGGAGAGTAGCGTGATTGTTGGAAAGGCAACATGCTGAGGTGACAAATTATAAATTTAAATTTAAATTGAATTCGTTGAAAATTTTCAATGCGTTTACTCACCGTGTGCTCACATATAAATTCCAAAAAATACGAAATTTGAAATCCGAGAATAATTCAATATTACGGACCCAATGGAACTGGTTTCGTAGAATTCCAAGACTGTGCCTCGGAAGGCTATTTTTAAATATCGATTCAAACGATAAAATTTCAAAACTGAACAATTCAGTTTCAAATTCAATTCTGAAGCTTCTATTATCTTCAGTATTATCAATATGAATTTTACAAGCCCTTGAAATATTTTTAATCAGCTTAAAATTGAAGATTCAAATTTTTATTCAACTTTCAATAGATTAATTTTATAATTCAATCGCCATATTCATTCTGATAATTTGAAATTCAAGTCAAACCATCATCCAAATATTTAAAATTAATTAAATATTTTCAAATTAAATTGTTCAAAATTCTAGGTCGTTACAATAACCACTAGCTTAACTTAAATATTTACGAACAAATTGTAAGTTTCCACTAGAAAATTGTCACAAGAGATTCAATCGAACAAGTCCAAGAACTAACCGACGAAGTAAACGCAAGCGTTTCATACCACTCGTTTTACTAAGTCGTTTAACTAGATTTCTCATACGAGTGAGGTAAAGGTTTGTATATACTAATAGATTGAATAATGGTTTTAAAAACGAGTTTGGATATTGAAAATAGAGTTGAAATCGTTTTGAGGAAAGAGTTTTGATATTTACTACTAGTATAGAAAACCTTTATATTTTTAAAGTGACAAATCACAAAAGTGATTGTAGAACAATTAATCACCAAAATTCACATTCAAAGACGTGAATAAAAATCCAAAGAAATCGATCTGAATCCATCAAAATGGATATTCCCAAAAATCTCGATGTAAAAGACATCAAAGTCGATAATAAATGAAAATCAACAAATCGGATAATCACGAATCGATTAAATTTGGAAACCGAGCAAAAATATGCACAAATAGGCACAATAGGCAAATAGGAGCAAATGAGTCGACTGGACCTCTGCAGTCAGTCGACTGAAGCAGAAACATGAAAATTTCATTTCCTGCAGTCAGTCGACTGACCTAAAAATCCAGTCGACTGATTGCAGGGAAACAGAGGACCCGAGCCTCTGTAATTTGCCTTCGGAATGCCTATGTGCTACAGCCAGTCGACTGAATTTCAAAACCAGTCGACTGACTGGCACCAAGGCTGTTTTCCATCCTATGAAATGAAGATGCTATCTTCTTCAAAATGCAATCTAGCGAGCACGGTCACTAGGGGTTTATGCCAATCGACTACCCGGTTCTATAAGCTCTTCGATGCATCACCAAAAACAAGTTCAAACAACAAAGCTATGATTTTTGAAGATTTGAACTCAAAACACTAAAATTTGGAATATTCACAAAACCTATCCAAATCAAAATCAAATACACATGAATAAGTATTAGGAATTCATACCTAACAATCAAAGATAATCATAGACCTAGATGTGAGATTAAAAATCTCACCTTTGAACCCAAACGATTGAAGAAGATGCTTGAAAGCAAAGGAGAATCAACCACTCTTGAAATGCAACTCAAGAAGCTTGATTCTAAGCTTTAAAAGAAGAACATTCCCAAAGTTAGGTTTAGGAATTTCTGAAATTGATAAGAGATTGAGTTGGAGAAGAAGAAGAGAAGCTTACCAATGGGTTCTTCTATTAGTTTGGAGCTAGAACTTGATTTGCAAAATAAAACTAGGGTTTTGGAGTTTTAATTTCCCATCTCTCCCACCATTTTTGCTAAAGCTTGAGTATTAGGAATTGGAAATGAAGTAAATGAGGAGGAGAAGGGTTGAGACTGAATACATAAGTGGGCTCAGCCCAAATCAAAACCCTAAGTGAAAAGGTAGCAAAAACCAACTTACTCCAAACATATCGAAGCTTATACTCAAAAAGGTCGCAAACGGCATTTTAAACTCAATGGGAGTAGTCCCGAGTCCTAATTCGACCATATGCAAAAAGTAGCTTTTCGGACAAAATTTCGAGTATCCATAAAATATTTAAGTAAAATATTTAAATATAAAATCGACAAACATGCGGGTTGTTACATTTCTACTCATATCTTAAATCAATTTAACAAACATAAGAAAACTTAGAAGTTGTGAGTGGGTTAAAACACTCACCTTTTGAATTTTAATTGAATTTTAAACTCAATTTAAACCCAAAAATTGGACAGTCTCCAAATCCGTCCAAACCAGCGCCAAAATGTCCAAAATCCCAATACGAACCTAGCGGAGAAAACCGCGTGTAAAACGGATATTGTACGTAATAGTTATTAAATTTAAATGAGATGAATTTCAATTAAAACAAATAAAGAAAGAAAGAAGGAAAAAAAAATTAAAGTTGAAATCACCGTCACCTCGTCTTCAGGACCCACGTGGAAATCACAACCCAAAACCCAAGCCACGCAGCCCTTGAACCCACGCCGTCGCGTACTGCCTCGCCGCCGCAGCTAATGCCGATCACCCTGATGCTGCCTTCGCCACGCGACCCTACGTTGAGAACCCCGACCCCAAACAGACGCGATCGACTCATCTAGCCGCCGCCGCCGCCGTGATTTTCCTAACCCTAATTGAATTTTTTTTAGCTCGATCCAGCCGTCGATTTGGCAAATCAATAACTCCGATGAGCAGCACTCATTCCCCTCTACGCCATGGTACCAACGATTTGTCGATCGGAAGAAGTCGATCAACACGATGATGAATGGCCGAAAATGATTCCCTGAATTCTAGAAAAAAAGCATCTCGAATCGAAAAACGAATTACACCATTGAATTTCTCTCGTCGAGAGCATCGACATATATTTTTTTTGAGATTTTTCTGAGGACTTTGAATTTTTGACTTTTGATTTGGATTTGGAATTGGATCTAGGTTCTGCAGACATTGGGAAAAGGAAGAGCCGAGGAAAAATGAACGCACAAACAAATGAGAATAGATGGAGGCTAGGGTTTATAATTGGGTTTATATAGGTAGGTTAGAAATTTGAATAGATGGATCGGGTTGGATATACGTGTCAACGCTAACGTGGCCCAAAAAGCCCGTTCTGACCCCGGAACGAAATTGGGTAAACCCATATATCGAAATAGGTGTTTTAAAATATTCTAAATGCGATGGAAAAAGTTTCACGTCCATACTCCATCGTACGAAGAAGATATGATGAAATCAATATTTTTAAATTGATTTCAAATTGATTTCAATTTATCGATTTTAAGGCGTTTCGAGCTCGTACGATCAAACGACAAGTCCGATCGCTACGAAACTAGAAACCCTACAATAATTCACTGTTACGGATCCAAAGAAACTTGTTTCGTCGAAATCCGAGTCAGTGGCCAAAATGGCTATTTTTATATTAATTAAATAGATTTAAAATAAATTAATTAAATCAAATTTCCTATTTAAATTCCGAAATTAAAAATCTTTATCATTTTTTTATTTTCTAAATCCTTCACATTAATTTAAACCAAATCTTGATGTAAATTTAGAGTTAACAAATTTATTCATTTCAGCGTTAAATTCCAATTTTACTATATTCGCGAATTATAAATTAAATTTGCAAAATTCCTTTTTATTTGATTTCTATTCAATTATTAAAACTATTAGTATCTAACAGATGCGACTACCATTGGATTCATACTCTATTACATAAAAGTCTCCAATTTCATCTAATTAAATTTTCACGTAATATTTAAATATTTAATTTTAAATTGATTTCAATAAACCCGATTTACCTAAATTGTACACTCAAATAAATAAATCATGGTTTCCATTCTTATTATTCAACAAACATTGTACTATAACATACTAAAATTTGTTTACGTTTCAATACACTGATACTTCCAATTCTCATTTATTCGTATTAACTATTTTACATTAACCAACGTTTCATTTAGATTCAGTAAAATTTTGATTACCATCCTTACTAGGTCCATTATTACTTAATTACAAATTTACAATTTATACACTCTTACTAAACATTGAATTTTATAATACGTTCCCTTAAATGCATGTTTCATATAATTTCCATTATTAACAAAATCACATTAACCAACCAATGATTAGATTTAGTTTTATCGTAATTTTTCCCATATTAAATTAACAGGCTAGATAAATAGGTACCCTAAAATAATTGTTACCGTTTATCTTGAATCACACTAATGCGTTATCATTCCCAAACCACAAATTACTACTTAAACTAAATTTATGCTTATATCAATTTACCTTTACACTTCCGTTGCTATAATAAAAATTATTTAAGCAACGTTTATTATTAATAACAACATTGTAATCACCTAACATTTTAAATGAACTTTATTTACAATAGATTCATTGACAAATTTTATTAGGTAATTTATAATAGTTGCTATCCTACCCTTAAATTTATTTCATAAATTAACCCACAAATATTGCAATTCATTGTCTTATATTGATTTTATACAATTACCATTGAGTTTACATTCAATTACTATTCAATCTATATTTATTTATCAATCAATTCGATATTTACGTTTGTTTCCTTCAAATTGATTTATACCTTAGTATACATTTATATTAGTCCCATTTCATTCCATTCATTAATGGGTATTGCACTAACCTTATTACTTTACATTAGATTCAGTTTCCAAATCTTATAGAATTAAATTCTAATTACTTACCATTTAATCCATCAATTATTGATTCCATCCAAACATGCATTTAGATTTTATTTTAATTAATTTATTCAATATTGACCTCCATTTAGTAAAATATACTTCCATTTATATAGTTGCAGTTAAATTCAGTTATTATTTCATTAATACTATTTCCAATTTATTTCTCCCAGTATTAATTTCACAAATCAAATTTAATTAACAAATTACAACTTATAACTAAGTATGCCAATTTACGTTATTTCAATTTATTGCCATATAAATATTAAATTGTTAGCCTTTAATTAATTTCTTTATCTAATTTTCTACATTCACTCCAATATAAATTTTAAGACTTTTATTACTTTCTAAATTAAATTAGAAATCCTGATTATTTACTTATTTTAAAATCATCGAATTTTACGGGTCGTTACACTCTCCGCCACTCAAAACTTTTCGTCTCCGAAAAGGAAAAAGAAGGGAGAAGGAAGAATTCAATAAATAATACATCTTATCCAAAATATTAACTTATAAACAATAATTTACAAAATTTATTACTTTAAATAAAATATACCCATTTTATAATCACTATATCTTTTTATACTTAAATAAATAAAGTTTGGAAAAAAACATTTTCAAAATAATTTCTAAGTCCAAAATTTATGAAAAATTCCGGCAGAGTCTCCTTTGTACGGAGAGGCTCGGGAGAAAATATAATATCAAAATATAACGATTATATTACATATATTATCCAAAATATTATTATCCCAACCCGGGAAAATATATAAAATAGCGCTAAAAACCGTAATCCGAAACATACCTATTTGTCGGGCAGTTACGCTTATTTTAGGGAACCAAAAGCAGTAGCAATTGCTTCCAAAACCTGCATTTCACTTATATAATCTAAAAGGTTAACAATTTATATAAAGTGAAATATTTAAGTGATTTCAATCAGTAACAACAAATGAATACAACAACCATCAACTAAACAACAACAAATCCAAACAACAATCAACTTAACTTGTTATTAATTTCATTTCATACCTTCGTTGTTTAATTTTCTTTTTATTTATACAGCGAGTTATCTTTTTAATTTACATTTACTCATTAAATGTTTGCTTCATTTATTTTTACTTATTACTTATAATTATTCAATCCCTTTAACTCAGGTCATGCCAGTCCTTTTTATTTTGTTATAACCATTCGTTCATTTATTATTGCATGTCCTCATTTATTTATTACTTAATTTCATTTATTACAGTATTCATTTTTCTATTAATTTTATTTATAAATACCTTCAACTGTTTACTTAAGTTCATTATCATTCATTTATACTACTTCATTTCATTTATTTATCAATTTAAACTTAAGTTTATAACTCTATACCACCAATTCAAATAAATAAAAGCAATTTATTGAACCCTTTCATTTCATACTTTTACTGTACAATTTCCATTACATTTCCTATTAAACATTTCAACTTTTAATATTTGGTAAGTTATATATATGCTTTTAAAGAATGTAATTGAAAGTTATACAAGTTTTCTCATTTCTTTTAATTAATTCGTTGTTCAATAAATTTTTACCTTTTGTCTTATAACTTACCATTTCAACTTCCTTTTATTTCCTTTATAACTTGGCATTAAATCTCTTACCTAAATTAGAGGTTTCAATTATTAATTACTTACTTTTCCTTTCACTACAATAATTGAAAAAAATTAATTAATGGAAATTAAGAATTAAATACCGAGTTAAATTTTAAATTATTTTAAAATAATAGATAAATATATTCTTACAACTTATATATTTCTAATTATAGTTAAAACAATTCAAAATTTATATATATATATATATATTCAAAAAAGAAACTGCAGTAAAACTACTACAGTGGCATTCCCCTTCGAAACTCGAAAATGAAAGTCGATGATGCGGCCGCCATCACCGAAATTATTTTCCAACGACAGAGAGGAAAGTACAAAACTTATTTTCTCCAAAATCTTCTTTAAAACAATTCTTCCGAATTATATTAAAATATTTATATCAGAAAATACTTATAAGCAATATTATTATATTCCAAAATTTATTCGAAAGAAATTTCAAAACCCCGGAACTTAAGTTCTAAATTTCCAAATTTCATTTATTTTATTTTTCAATCTTATTTCTATTATTATTTACACTTTATTACCTAACAACAATCTACTTCAACCAAATATAGATATCATTTGAAATTTTTTATTTTATATATAGAAAATATAATAGGCAAAATTATTTCATTCACCTATATAAAACAAATATTATGTCGGTCTGTCCTATTAAGTGTTTAGAAATCCCTATTGATGTCACAGCGTCCCATGCACCAACCATAATTTATAAATACAAAACGGAACAGATTAACACAATATTAAAACCCTTTTATAACATTAACAAATACGCTCTCTCATATATGTACACTCAGCGACTCCCACGGGGTATTACTACCCCATTAGTAAAGAGTCAAACCCCACAAAGCTAAGGTTTATCGGTAAACCAAAGCTTTGATACCATATGTAACGTCCCGCCTTTTCGCACGGTTTAAATCGACACACGTGCCAATTCAAACCATACGAAAGGACGGATTGTTATGGGGTAAATAAGAAAACGAGAAAGAAATAAAACAAAACAGAATCTCACAGCGGAAGGATAAAATATAATAATAAATATATAGTTTATAAATCTGTTTACAAAACTATTTATATAATACATATCAGGGTTACACATACCAATAACAATGCAGTGGAACAGTGTGTAGTGGAAACATATAATATATAATAATAATAATGAAATCTTCGTCTTCGTCCTCCAGAATAAAGTCTTCAAATCTTGAAACACTCGGACTGACCCGAGCGAATTGAAAAGACAAAACACTCGAGTCAGAACTAAAAGATCTTATGTAAGTTAAATTAACTGAAATAAATATGAGTGCAGTAACTCAAAAGATGCTCTGGATTTACATCTCTTAAGGATCCGTCAAACTATTTACTATGTAGTATATTTCGCTATTATAATAGTGTTTAATTGTAAAATAAACTTACTTTTTAATAGCGTTAAGGGGTTACCCATATAGCCCTTAACACAAATAATGCCAATAGTCTATACAGTACCGTAATACCTCCTGATCGGGAGGCTACCAGAGGATAATCCATAGGTACGACAAAAATAGAAACTCGTAGTAAAGGCTCGGTATGGTAGGTGACACGACACAACTAGGCAATGCCAGGGTAGATATACCAATTACGCATCCGGGCGGGTGGAAACGCGCAGCGCGCAGCTACCGCCTACCTCGAACAAACTCCCCCAAAATCAAAAATAAAGGTGGCCACCGAATCAATCCAAAGTCAAAGTATAGTATCGAAGAGGAGTGTCCGATCAGAGGAATGACCTCATTGGCCCGAGAATCGCTCCTGTTTTAGCCACCTTATGCCAACTCACGGGAGTCGGGTCCATGTATTTACCTCAAAGGAAACGCCGCCACCATCCTACTTCATTCTGGAATCTCCACCACGTACATGGTTGTTAAAGTGGTTTTCGGAGTTGGCAGAGAGTATGACAACTTCCGATCCCGGTCTCTTCAACAACCAAACGTTATTATAACACCGCGGTCTTTAAAATAGTTTATACTTTAAAACCAGAAAATGATTATCCATTTCAAAACCCATAAATACGATATCATTTCCATTTCCAAAACAACTCATTTTGATATTATTTTTGTAAAACCCAAATCAATAATATCATTTTCATTTCAAATATATTTTTTCCAAAATCATACTGCTTTAAAATTTATAATAATTGGAAACCAAACATTTGAATTAAAATTTTCAAACCATAATATTTCGAAAATTTATAGCTTTAAAACCATAACTTCTAAAACTTGGATGGTTTGTGTAACGATCCGGAAAATTTTAACAATTTTAATTGATTCTATAACGTATTTAATTGAATATTTGTGAAATCTTATAATAATTGAATTTTTAAATAAAATGTTTATATATTTAGAATACGTATATTTAAATATAGCAGATTGTAAATTTTCAAATAATTTTATGGAAGTTTATTTAATTGAGAAAACATGCTGTCCAATTCAAGCTATTAATTGCTTTAATTGATTTCTGAATCAGTGCGTAACTGTTTCTTTTTACTACCGTTAAAGATTTCTATTGCTTAATACTTTTCCAATTCAGGTAGACTTTTCCATTCGTAACCATTAATAAATTTGAGATCATCGACCTTGCTTTTATTATTCCTTGTAGTTTCGTGCACTGACTTTACATTTCCCACTACCCATAATTTTATCTATACGTTTCTTTTGCAATTGAAGCGTATATTTATATTTATGGTGGTGCGTTTATTCTGGTCTCTCTTTATTTTTGTTTTTAACGCTTGAAAGAATCTCAAATCATCAAGCTAGTAGCATCCGTTCCTTCCCTCGCTCTCATAAGGCCTATAATATATAAACCACTTGCTTATAGATCTGAACACAACTTTGTCATCAAATTTAATGTGCCTTCCTCTCCCTATTATTTCGGTTCCAACCTTCCTAGTAAATGGCTTTAATAAATTTTGGCTAAATCATAGCTACGGACTTTTCAAATTTCTTTCATTTTTTTTATTTCCAATTCCTTCATTTGCTTCAAAATTTTTGAACGTGCCTAATCATCTCAACATGTATAATTATGTAAGCCTACCTTTCCTTGGAAAGCTATTGCTCACAAAATTTCTTGATTTCTTTCCTTTTATCCATTTTTATATCCTTGACTTTCAAAACTCATTATGTGTTGCACAAACAAACAAAAATTTATTGCCTTAAGTGTATAGCTAAATCAACTATTGACCGTTACAATTACTTTTATTTTTATATTCATTTCAATTTATTACTTAAATAACGTTTTGATGAATTAATGGACAGCTTTACGTTTCTTTTGCTTTTGAAAACTTTATATTTATAGTGTACGTTTCTTTTGCATTTCAAAAATTTGAAACATGCTGCCCCATTTAAGCCATTAATTGTTTTAATTATTTTTCTTAATCAACATATAAACGTTTCTTTTTATTATTCCAGGATTTACATCCATACTTTAATCTCTGCTGTTCCATTTATTTCATTTGAAATCTAAATTTATTTACCATTCATTTATACGCCTCTTTCTCTTCCCTCTTTTACCTCTTCGTTTCCGTGTTTCTAGGAATATATATATATATATATATATATATATATATATATATATATAGTATAGCATAGATTGCATCTTCTTTTCTCTCTGTAGGCTATTCGTTGCCCTCAAATTAATATTAAAAGAGGAGAGAGCTTTGTAAATATTATATAAAGTCATATCGCACGTTCACATATCAGATGCAGACCTACCTTTATATTTAAGAAACTAGCATTTTCTCTATTGCCTGAAGAATGCCCTTCGCCATGTCATGTTGCTTGAATCACGCATGCATTCTTCCTTTAAAAATCGCCTGTTCTCATCTCCCCTCCATCTTTTCTTATTTCGTCCAAACCTGAGCATGAGCTCTCTCTTTTCCTTGGCCTGCCTCCTCCCCATGGCCGCATGCATTAGTTGGCAAAACATTTCCTCTCTGGTTTTTAAAAGTAAGTACGCATTTTATTTGATATAAGTCTATTTTATATATTAAGAACAGTATAGATTGTGCATAAGTTTTGTTTTATATGTTTACTGCAAGTATGTGGATTTTGAATTCCCTAACAGTTGAACTTTAAAAATAATAATATATTTCATAATAGTATATATATGATAATTTTTATATTTATAAACGTGTATATAAATATTTAACTTCTGTTCATATATAAAGGTTAGTATATATTTATACCGTATTATGTATATTATTTTAACATTTTACGGTATATAGTTTTTGACTTTTGTTAGCATATAGTTATCGTACGGCTTTTAGATACGTATGTTTTACTAACTAGTTGATAAGTTAAATAAATATATATATATATATATGCGTTTTATTTTACTATTGATAGCTTACGGTATATATGGTATAAGTTTGGCAGCCTTCTATTAATATACGTATTTTTATATGTTTTATATATTTGGTTATAACAGTTTCAACTATAATAAAATATGTTATTTTATTAGCTTTCATATGTTAGATATATAAAATATAGTATTTCAATTTTCGTTACTGTTTTGGTATATATATTATATAAAATTGGTGGGTACAAGTTTGATAGGTCAATTTATAATATATATATTTTTATGATTGTTTTAGTATTTTAGAGTCTACCGTACTATATTTTATTTTATTTTCAACAATTTACATAAGTTATATTTAAAATGTAGGTATATATATAAAATTTTCTATGGTAGTTTTACAGTATAAGTTATATCAATATTTTATAATTTCAACAGTATATGCTTCAAAAGTTTATTTCATGTCAGCCTTAAGGTTGTTTGCACTGACTGATATACGTTGGATTTTTTTTAAGGGATGTGTATTTTGATTTCAAGTATAGTCATATGTATAGTCATATACAAATTGGTAGAGGAAATGTTATATAGTATATATATGGTTATATTAATATAGTCGGTCTGCACACCTATGTATATATATTAACCGAGGAATGCATATTTTGTTGCATATTTTATAAACTGTGTCTGCATATGTTGGCTAGTTGTATATAAGCTCACTTATCCTATTTATCTTCCTTGATCCAATTCTGATTTGAATTCGTCTATTCCTATTATCAGCTTTGATCATTGAACCGTGTCCATCTAGCTTTGTTTTGGAATTCGGATCTGGATTTCATAACTCACTTCTTTTTCTCTGGCCTCGAACGGTGAGAAATCACTCACGATTAACATTCTTTTATTTACTAAATTTGATTTCAATTGAGACGACAATTGAAATATGAGGCTGTAGTTATTTAAATTGTTATATATGCTATTATCTGTAACTATTCACTTATGGGATATGACACCATATCCTATTGTTTGTATATTTATTTTGATGATATATGCCTGTTGTTATTATTATTTACATATATGTTATCACTCTGCAAGTTCCCTGTTAGTATAGAAATCACTATGGGTTGAAATGATACATACCCGAACAGACTTTAGAATAGGAGAAAATCGTTATGGGTTGAAATGATAAACCCAAGCGATTTTCATTTAATTGAATTGGGATTACGGGTTGAAATGCTATCCACCCGTATACATTTAGTGTACGTATTGAAATGATAAATATCCGTAACACTTGACCATATGATAAGAAATATATACAGACATCGTTGGTTCATATATATAAATCTTTTGAAATTTAATTCATTGTTTTGGAAAGAAATATATGGTCTTATTAAATGTTAATCCTTAAAATTTTTTATATATAAAGGGTAATGATATATAGATTTAATAATATTTAATTTAGTCAAAATTTGATTTAATACATAAATTATGATAAATATTTATGTAAGTTTTATTCCAAAAAGTATTCTGCAATTTACTAAGATTGGGAGATAAATGTGGGTTTATCTAAATGGTATTTAAATAAGGATTTATTCAATTAAATCAATTTCAAATTATTGAATGGAAAATTTAAGGGTATGATTTTGTAACTGGATTTTTATTTAAGTGATTTAATGAATATTTCACGTTTAAATAAATTAAAGAAAATATTGAGTAAAATGTAATTTAAGGTTACTTAAATGATATTGTATCTAATGAGGGATTAATTTAAGACTAGATAATAATGAGGTTAAATCGAGATCTATATGGAACTATTAAATTGAACATTTAATTAAATATTAAAGCTTTGAACTATATTGGGATTTAAATGGTTTATTTTGAGATTCGGATATGTATTTGAAATCAGTATAGTTGAATTTATTATTTAGAAACTAAATTGATTAAAGGGTATATTAAATAAATGCGATTTAACTGAGATGATGAATAAAATATGCAAAACAGTCATAAATAAATTTCTACTCATATCTTAAATCAATTTAACAAACATAAGAAAACTTAGAAGTTGTGAGTGGGTTAAAACACTCACCTTTTGAATTTAAATTGAAATTTAAATTCAATTTAGACTCAAAAATTGGACAGTCTCCAAATCCGTCCAAACTAGCGCCAAAATGTCCAGAATCCCAATATGAACCTAGCGGAGAAAACCGTGTGTAAAACGGATATTGTACGTAATAGTTATTAAATTTAAACGAGATGAATTTCAATTAAAAAAATAAAGAAAGAAAGAAGGAAAAAAATTAAAGTTGAAATCATCGTCACCTCGTCTTTAGGACCCACGTGGAAATCACGACCCAAAACCCTAGCCGCGCAGCCCTTGAACCCACGCCGTCGCGTACTGCCTCGCCGCCCCAGCTAATGCCGATCACCCTGATGCTACCTTCGCCACGCGACCCTACGTTGAGAACCCTGACCCCAAACAGACGCGATCGACTCCTCTAGTCGCGGCCGCCGTGATTTTCCTAACCCTAATTGAATTTTTTTAGCTCGATCCAGCCGTTGGTTCGACAAATCAATAACTCCGATGAGCAGCACTCGGTCCCCTCTACGCCATGGTACAAAAGATTTGTCGGTCGGAAGAAGTCGATCAACACGATGATGAATGGCCGAAAATGATTCCCTGAATTCTGGAAAAACAACAACTCGAATCGAAAAATGAATTACACCATTGAATTTCGCTCGTCGAGAGCATCGACATATATTTTTTGATATTTTTCTGAGGACTTTGAATTTTTGACTTTTGATTTGGTTTTGGAATTGGATCTAGGGTCTGCAGACATTGGGAAGAGGAGGAGCCGAGGAAAAATGAACGTACAAACAAACGAAAATAGATGGAGGCTAGGGTTTATAACTGGGTTTATATAGGTAGGTTAGAAATTTGAATAGATGGATCGGGTTGGATATACGTGCCAACGCTAACGTGGCCCAAAAAGCCCGTTCTGACCTCGGAACGAAATTGGGTAAACCCATATATCGAAATATGTGTTTTAAAATATTCTGAATGCGATGAAAAAAGTTTCACGTCCAAATTCCATCGTATGAAGAAGTTATGCTGAAATCAATATTTTCAAATTGATTTCAATTTATCGATTTTAAGGCGTTTCGAGCCCGTACGATCAAATGACAAGTCCGATCGCTACGAAACTTGAAACCCTACAATAATTCACTGTTATAGATCCAAATAAACTTGTTTCGTCGAAATCCGAGTCAGTGGCCAAAATGGCTATTTTTATATTAATTAAATAGATTTAAAATAAATTAATTAAATCAAATTTCCTATTTAAATTCCGAAATTGAAAATCTTTATCATTTTTTTATTTTCTAAATGCTTCACATTAATTTAAACCAAATCTTGATGTAAATTTAGAGTTAACAAATTTATTCATTTCAGCGTTAAATTCCAATTTTACTATATTCGCGAATTATAAATTAAATTTGCAAAATTCCTTTTTATTTAATTTCCATTCAATTATTAAATCTATTAGTATCCAACAGATGCGACTACCATTGGATTCATACTCTATTACGTAAACGTCTCCAATTTCATCTAATTAAATTTTCACGTAATATTTAAATATTTAACTTTAAATTGATTTCAATAAACCCGATTTACCTAAATTGCACACTCAAATAAATAAATCATGGTTTCCATTTTTATTATTCAACAAACATTATACTATAACATACTAACATTTGTTTACATTTCAATACACTGATACTTCCAATTTCTCATTTATTCGTATTAACTATTTTACATTAACCAACGTTTCATTTAGATTCATTAAAATTTTGATTACCATCCTTACTAGGTCCATTATTACTTAATTACAAATTTACAATTTTATACTCTCTTACTAAACATTGAATTTTATAATATGTTCCCTTAAATGCATATTTCATATAATTTCCATTTTTAACAAAATCACATTAACCAACCAACGATTAGATTTAGTTTTATCGCAATTTTTCCCATATTAAATTAACATGCTAGATAAATAGGTACCCTAAAATATTTGTTACCCTTTATCTTGAATCACACTAATGCGTTATTATTCCCAAACCACAAATTACTACTTAAACTAAATTTATGCTTATATCAATTTACCTTTACACTTCCGTTACTATAATAAAAATCATTTAAGCAACGTTTATTATTAATAACAACATTGTAATTACCTAACATTTTAAATGAACTTTATTTACAATAGATTCATTGACAAATTTTATTAGGTAATTTATAATAGTTGCTATCCTGTCCTTAAATTTATTTCATAAATTAACCCACAAATATTGCAATTCATTGTCTTATATTGATTTTATATAATTACCATTGAGTTTACATTCAATTACTATTCAATGTATATTTATTCATCAATCAATTCGATATTTACGTTTGTTTCCTTCAAATTGATTTATACCTTAGTATACATTTATATTAATCCCATTTCATTCCATTCATTAATGGGTATTGCACTAACCTTATTACTTTACATTACATTCAGTTTCCAAATCTTATAGAATTAAATTCTAATTACTTACCATTTAATCCATCAATTATTGATTCCATCCAAACATGCATTTAGATTTTATTTTAATTAATTTATTCAATATTGACCTCCATTTAGTAAAATTTACTTACATTTATATAGTTGTAATTAAATTAAGTTATTATTTCATTAATACTACTTCCAATTTATTTCTCCCAGTATTAATTTCACAAATCAAATTTAATTAACAAATTACAACTTATAACTAAGTATGCCAATTTACGTTATTTCAATTTATTACCATATAAATATTAAATTGTTAACCTTTAATTAATTTCTTCATATAATTTTCTACATTCACTCCAATATAAATTTTAAGACTTTCATTACTTTCTAAACTAAATTAGAAATCCTGATTATTTACTTATTTTAAAATCATCGAATTTTACGGGTCGTTATAGAGTGTAACAACCCTAGATTTTTGTATATTATTTAAATTGGACTTTATTTTATTTTTAAATTATTTTAAATTTTTTTTATTTCAAACATTTCATTTTTAAATATAAATGATGATTATTAAGTGATTTATAGTTCAAACTAGTATAATTTGAATATTTTACTGTAAAGTGAATTTCTGGTCAAGCTGTTCAAACTGTGACTTTTAAACTTCAAATTTAAATTATTTAAAATCTTAAATTTTATCTTTTATGATGAATATAGATGTAATAACTTGAACACTGCCTTTTGTTTCGTAGAAAACGGAGTTAAACTATGAAAGTTATGTATATTTCAATATTGAGTGCAATTTGTTTATTCTGCAATTTTGTTATTTTTAAATTGTATAAGTTATATTTTATTGTCATATTTCATTTTAATATGGTTCAATATGTTATCGTATGTATATTTTTGTATTATAATAATTTTAAAATGAAGTAAACAATTTTTCCAAAGTTTACTGTGTTGAATTTTTTTTTAAAGGCTGTTTTCTTATTTTCTGCTATTTTCTTCATTAAAATCATTTTTAAATTTAATTTTTTTATATTTATTTTGTGAATGTACTTATATTTTATATTCTTATTTATGTTTAAATATATATTACAAGCTCTTATGAATTTTCTAAAATTTATTTCATTTAATTTCAAATTTTCTAGACTGGTTTACTATTTTTAGCTATTTTCCTTAACTTAACTTTATATAATTAATAAATGTTATATATACTTTTATATTTTGATAAATTTTCGAAATTTTATCTAGGATTATTATTATTTCCAGAAATATCAAGTTATACAAACAAAATTAAGGAAATTTGAAAGGTTTTAAAAGCTCTTGAAACGTAAGTCGTTTCTTTTACCGTTTCCTCATTTACTCTTTGACCTTTTTTTTTCTTTCTCTTTTAGCCTTGACTTCCTCCTTCATTTTTCACGTGGATCTCAGATCCATTTCTCATCTAAAAAAAGAAAAAGAAAAATACGGCCATGGCTTGAAGGAGTTGAGGTAAAAATTATCTTCTTCTTCCTTTGTTTTCCTACTTTTCTATTTTGAATTTTGTACTTATTCTCACCTTCATAGCTTGGCTCCTCCTCACCCAGATCTGACCTGACCTCTACCACCCCTTTCCTCTGACCATCACCCATCCTACTACCTCTCCATTTCAGGTGGAGACCATCTATGGCAAGGACCACCACAAAATCCACCAAAAACCATCACCTATTGCACTAGCCTAGCCTAGTTTATCATCTCCCCCTTCTACCACCATTAGCCGCCACTTCCTCCACCACCACCACCTCTGACCTGACCTCCACCCTCTGCCACATCACCCACCACCCTATGGAAATCAGGCCATGACCATAGAGCATGAGGCCGAGCCCAATAGGAGCCCAGATGTGATGATATTTGCTTTGTTTTGTAAAGTGTTGCACATATATCTTCATCTCCTTTAAACCCATGTAGGCCGACCACTTTGCACCCAAACCAGACCTTAATCCATGCCTTGGATGATCTTATCCAACCTATAACTGATTCATATGATGTCGAGAGCAAGTGCAATGAATTTGACTTTGTTTTGGGCTTTGATTCCTTGCATTGTTTTGTGATAATTTGTGTTGAAATCTTACATGTACTCTATTGTTTTGTGTAAATGCATGCAAGGCTATTAGCTTTGTCTCTCCACTCTCAAGTCATATTCGTGTCGTCGTGCCTTCGTTGTGTCAGTGTTGTGTGCTTTGGTGGATATCTCTAGCTCTGAACAAGTGAGTACTTCTCACCAGACATTATGTACTTATATAAGTAGTAAATTGACAGCCGGTGAATCTGTAGAACTATATAATCATGTTATAACTGCTTATATTATTATCATATGATGTTCACACCTGTTATTACACCTATTATATTATATGTTACTTTTATTTCATGCTATTCTGTTTATTTTATCTGTTCATCACACTCCAAGTTCCCTTTAGATTAGAATCACTATAGGTTGAAATGATACACACCCGAACGGACTTTGGAATAAGGAAACAATGTTATGGGCTGAAATGATAGGCCTGAATGATTTTCAATTTATTCCATTTACTTGGGACTGTGGGTTTGAAATGATAAAACCCGGATTTTCTTTGTAAATTATGGGTTGAAATGATATTACCCGTATCACTTTTCCTAGTGTAGAAAATTATATACAGACCCGTAGTTAATATATGTTTTTCTAAAAAAAAATTAAATTATTTTAGAAATGTAAATATTAAAATATTTTGATTTAAATCTAATTAAAAACGATTTTTGTAAAATATTATTGATTTTCTGAATAATTGTAAGTGAAATGAATTAATGAAAAAGTTAGAAAATTTTGAATGTAAGTTATTTTGGAAAATTTGATTTTATTATAATTGAAAATTAAATTGAATATGAAATTATGATAAATTTATGATACTTTGAACTTAAATGAATTTAAAGTGATTTTATATCATATTAATGAGTTCTAATAAAGTTGAAATGTGAAATGAATGAATATTTAAGTTGAAATTTTAAAATATAACTAAAATTGGAAATTTATGAAATTGACTTAAAAGTGGAATTTAGTTAAGTAAATAAAAATAAAACTAAGTTATATTTGAGAATTTGAACTTAAGTGTTAAGTTGAAATTTAATGTAATGAATTTAAATTTGAATGTTGAAATTTAATAAGTGAATTATTATATTGATTTTTGAAAGGGAACTTAACGTTATAAAATCATGAATTTAAGGAAAATTAAATGATGCTATTGAATATTTAAGGAAAATTAAATTATAAGTTAGAAATGATTTAAATAAAAAAATAAGTGTTTGTGAAATTCTATTGAATATTTGAAGTTAATTAACAACATTTTTAAATGCTGTCTTTTGTTAAATTGAATTGTTTTGAATGTAACTTTCTGTAGCATTTTCCAAATGCTGCGAAACTTGAATTTTCATTGTTTTAATAAATTTAAGTGCATAAATGAACATTGAAAAGTTTAAATTTTTGGAATTTAATAATTTAATTATTAAATGTAATAACTTCATTTTTATGATTTAAAATGAAGTAATTTGTTTTGAAATATAACTATTTGATATATTAAAATGATTGAAATGTGATTTCGAAAAGATATGATATTTTGATATATTAAAATGATTGAAATGTGGCACTGAAAGATATGATATTTTGGTATATTAAATTTATTTGAAATGTGGTTTTGAAAAAATATAACTATTTTGATATAGTAAAATGATTTGAAATGTGGTTTTGAAAAGATATGATATTTTGATATATTAAAATGACTTGAAACGAAGTTTTGAAAGATATGATATTTTGATATTAAATGATTTGAAAAATGGAGTTTTGAAAGATATGACATCCTGATATTAAAATGATTTGAAAAGAAGTTATGAAAGATATGATATTTTGGAAATGAAGCTTTGAAAGGTTATGATCTTTTGATATATTAAAATGATTTGAAAGGAAGTTTTGAAAGGATATGATAATTTAATATATTGAAATGGTTAGAAATGACTTGATATTTATTTTGATAAATATTTGAATTGAAAGATATGGTTTGATGATATATTGAAATGGTTTGGAAATGATTTAATCTTTATTTTGACAAAGATTGGGTTGAAATGATATTTTATTTTGAAGTATAAAATATTGTTTTAAAGTTATAACTACGGGTTATAATAACGATTGGTTTTTAAAGAGACCGGGATCGGATATTGTCTTACAGCCGGCCAATACCGAAAACCACTTTAACAACTGTGTACGCGGTGGAGATTCCAGAATGAAGTAGGATGGTGGCGACGTTCTCGAGGTATATTACGTGGACCCAACTCCTGTGAGTTGGCATAAATGACTAAAACAGGAGCTATACCAGGCTACACAAAGGGTCGCACCCTTTCATCGAGCATGCTTCTTCGAAAACCATTCTATTACATTTGTGATTCGATATGTGGCGCCACTTTGATTCGGGGGTATGTCTCGAGGTGGGCGGAAGCTGCTGGCTTGCCGTCACCACCAGTCCGGGAGTGCAAACGGTGTATCCACGCTGGCATTGCCTCGCGTGCCGTGTCATATCCTTATATCGAGCCCACTACGATTTTGGTTTTAAAGATCCGACCGCGTTAAGGTTCACCATCCCCTTAACTCTATTTTCTATATGATTATACTTTACTGATTAGACACTACTGTATATAGCGTATATTACTACATAGTAAATAGTTTAACGGATCCTTAGAGGATGGGTGGTCCCAAGCATCTTCTAAGTTACTTGTACCTTTACTACAGTTCACTTGAGTTGGTGCACATTGTATAAGTACGTATGTCCTGACTCGAGTGTTTGTATTTTTATTTACGCTCGGGTCAGCCTGAGTTATTCACAGATTTGGATTCCACTTTCTGGAGATTGGAATCGCTGGAGATTATCTGCTTATCTAGTTTCATCTATTCCAGTTCTGTTGTTCTATTCAGCTTATGCTTGGTTGTCATCTTGAGACTTCTGTTGTACTTTATTTCTTCTGTTGTACCTTGTTTAACTCTGATATATTATATAGTAGCTTCATGAACTACTATCTCTTTTACTTCCGCTGCATTATTAAATACTCTGTGTCTGTGATCTGTGATTATTATTTACTGTATATTCTGAGATTTGCCAAATTTTTATTTACAACGCGGTATTTTGAGCAATTCAATTCCGGCATGAGTGTCTACCTATACACTTATAATGGATGCGAACGATTGAAAATATCGGGTCGTTACAGTTGGTATCAGAGCTTTGGTAGCTCTAGGCAAAACTCAGCATATGGAGTGAATGTATTTACAAAATCACTTTCATTCGAGTTTGAATCTCTTCCTTTTTGACTCGATTCCTTTGAATTTTGGAACGTTCCCTACGGTTGCAAAATCCATTCGTATCCCTTGCTATTCATCTTCTTTTGACTCTGGAGTATTCCATAACTCCGCTTCGAATGATCTTTCTAGTGAGTCGATGGTCACGCCAATTTCAAATTGAATTGTAAAGGGGTGAAACGCCTTTACAATTAGCATTGATTCACCAGAGATTTATATCTATCCTTGGTTTAGATGCTAATATCTTTTGTTATTCCAAACTTTATCTATTGAGATTGAATGTAGAAAATCCACATCGATCTTATTATTTAAGTCACGGTTGACCCGGTTAATGTTGCCTGTGATTTATTTAAGCTTATCCACCTCCCTATTTTGTTATTTAATCATCTTGTCTTTTGTTTCCAATCTACTCTTCCAAACATTTTGAATTGTACTTGTATATCTATGTTTTGTTTTATATATTTTGTTGTTTGAGTTGTTGATGTTGATTTGGGTTTCCGATCGATTCGTCTGATCAACGCTATCGATAGGATTTCTAAAACACTTTGACAGAACAAACTGACACAATATGATTTTAAAATTTGGTTAATGAAATAAATTTCGATATATAAGTAAATTTATGGAACTTAATAAACTGATTTAAATTGATTATTTGAAGTGATAATACTTGATTTGGGAACTGAAATGAATTTAGAACAAGAAATTTAAGAATTTAATTTCCGATGGTTTCAAACCTTGTGTTTAGGTTTTAAAAGGTTATATTATTTAAAGTATTTTTGAATAGAAATTTGTTTTCAAAGGATTTTAAAGTTTAAAAAATTAGTGCCCCTCTCTTTGTCACTAGGAAATAATTTCAGTGATGACTATAGCATCGTCGACATTCATTTTCGAGTTTCGAAGTGAAGAGACCGCTCTGTAGACTTACTACAGCTTTGTTTTGGTAAATCAATTTGATTTTAATTTCTAAAATATGACTTGATCAATAATATATATAGACATATGATTTAAATTTGATTCGATAAATTATGTACATACATTTATTTATCTCTAAATGGGTTGAAGAAATCGGAAATTTAATTCTTAAATTTTATTTTAAAGAATAATTTCAATTATAAAAAGAAAATAAAAAATTTGGATGAATATTCAAGCATGAAATGTTTAATTGTATAATACAATTGCATTCAAATATAACTTACCTTAATTTCAGAAGTTAACAATGTAATTGGATAATATACAATATAAAAAGATTTTTTTAAATAAAATTTGAGTGGTTATAATAAATGTCATACACTTAAATTTTAATTATAAAATGATTAACAGAGGTAAATATAATAAAGGGTAATTGAATAACTTACAGTAAAATAATGTTAAAAGAACTAAGAATAAAAGAAAGCAGTTATAATAAGTGTAAGCATATTTAACATAAGTGATAAATTTATTGAAAGGAATAAATTTAATTTTAATTAGGAATAAAGAAGAATTAAATTTATTAAGTACATTGTGAGTGTAATAAATGATTATTTTTCAAACCCATGGTTTTAAAAATTGTTAATTTAAGATGATTGGATAATAAGATAATGAAATTTGGGATAGTTAAGATTTATTTAACTTGTGTAAAGATTTATTCTCTATTTAAGATGAAATTTCCATGCTTTCAAATTTATTTTCGTATTTTGTTTTTCAAACTATCTTTTTGTTGTCCTTATTATCCTTATCTTCCTACAGACTGGTATAGACATCTTTCTATAATGTTTCCGTTTAGAAATCTTTCTATAATCCTTGATAATCTTTGGTAATCATTTTGGATCCACATTTTTCGTGCTTGTGTTCTTAATTTTGGAGAATCTTGGAAAGATCATCTCCACCTTGTTAAACTTACCTATAACAAAAGTTATCAGATATAATTTCAATCTTCTTGTCATCTTATCTTAATCCTATTTCACTCTATCTTTTTCTGTGCTTTTCCGTACCTCATCCCTTTTCGAGGACGAAAAGTTTTGAGTGGGGGAGTGTGTAACAACCCTAAATTTTTGTATATTATTTAAATTTGACTTTCTTTTATTTTTAAATTATTTTAATTTTTTTTATTTCAAACATTTCATTTTTAAATATAAATGATGATTATTAAGTGATTTATAGTTAAGACTAGTATAATTTGAATATTTTACTGTAAAGTGAATTTCTGGTCAAGCTGTTCAAACTGTGACTTTTAAACTTCAAATTTAAATTATTTAAAATCTTAAATTTTATCTTTTATTATGAAAGTAGATGTAATAACTTGAACACTACTTTTCGTTTCGTTGAAAACGGAGTTAAACTATGAAAGTTATGTATATTTCAATATTGAGTGCAATTTGTTTATTCTGCAATTTTGTTATTTTTAAATTCTATAAGTTATATTTTATAGTCATATTTCATTTTAATCTGGGTCAATATGTTATCGTATGTATATTTTTGTATTATAATAATATTAAAATGAAGTAAACAATTTTTCCAAAGTTTACTGTGTTGATTTCTTTTTAAAGGCTGTTTTCTTATTTTCTGCTATTTTCTTCATTAAAATTATATTTAAATTTATTTTTTTTATATTTATTTTGTGAATGTACTTTTATTTTATATTATTATTTATGTTTAAATATATATTACAAGCTCATATGAATTTTCTAAAATTTATTTCATTTAATTTCAAATTTTCTAGACTAGTTTACTATTTTTAGCTATTTTCCTTAACTTAACTTTATATAATTAATAAACATTATATATATTTTTAGATTTTGATAAATTTTCGAAATTTTATCTGGGATTATTATTATTTCCAGAAATATCAAGTTATATAAACAAAATTAAGGAAATTTGAAAGGTTTTAAAAGCTTTTGAAACGAAAGTCGTTTCTTTTACCGTTTCCTCATTTAATCTTTGACCCTTTTTTTGTTTTTTCTCTTTTAGCCTTGACTTCCTCCTTCATTTTTCACATGGATCTCAGATCCATTTCTCATCAAAAAAAAGAAAAAGAAAAATACGGCCATGGCTTGAAGGAGTTGAGGTAAAAATTATCTTCTTCTTCCTTTGTTTTCCTACTTTTCTAGTTTGAATTTTGTACTTATTCTCACCTTCATAGCTTGGCTCCTCCTCACCCAGATCTGACCTGACCTCTACCACCCCTTTCCTCTGACCGTCACCCATCCTACTACCTCTCCATTTCAGGTGGAGACCATCCATGGCAAGGACCACCACAAAATCCACCAAAAACCATCACCTATTGCACTAGCCTAGCCTAGTTTATCATCTCCTCCTTCTACCACCATTAGCCGCCACTTCCTCCACCACCACCACCTCTAACCTGACCTCCACCCTCTGCCACATCACCCACCACCCTCTGGAAATCAGGCCATGACTATAGAGCATGAGGCCGAGCCCAATAGGAGCCAAGATGTGATGATATTTGTTTTGTTTTGTAAAGTGTTGCACCTATATCTTCATCTCCTTTAAACCCATGTAGGCCAACCACTTTGCACCCAAAACAAACCTTAATCCATGCCTTGGATGAGCTTATCCAACCTATAACTGATCCATATGAAGTCGAGAGCAAGTTCAATGAATTTGACTTTGTTTTGGGCTTTGACTCCTTGCATTGTTTTGTGATAATTTGTGTTGAAATCTTACATGTACTCTATTGTTTTGTGTAAATGCATGCAAGGCTATTAGCTTTGTCTCTCCACTCTCAAGTCATATCCGTGTCATCGTGCCTTCGTTGTGTCAGTGTTGTGTGCTTTGGTGGATATCTCTAGCTCTGAACAAGTGAGTACTTCTCACCAGACATTATGTACTTATATAAGTAGTAAATTGACACCCTGTGAATCTGTAGAACTATATGATCATGTTATAACTGCTTATATTATTATCATATGATGTTCACACCTGTTATTACACCTATTATATTATATGTTACTGTTATTTCATGCTACTTTTTATTTTATCTGTTCATCACACTGCAAGTTCCCTTTAGATTAGAATCACTATGGGTTGAAATGATACATACCCGAACGGACTTTGGAATAAGGCAAAATTGTTATGGGCTGAAATGATAGTCCTGAATGATTTTCAATTTATTTCATTTACTTGGGACTGCGGGTTTGAAATGATAAAACCCGGATTTTCTTTGTAAATTACGTGTTGAAATGATATTACCCGTATCACTTTTCCTAGTGTAGAAAATTATATACAGACTCGTAGTTAATATATGTTTTTCTAAAAAAAATTTAAATTATTTTAGAAATGTAAATATTAAAATATTTTTATTTAAATCTAATTAAAAAGGATTTTTGTAAAATATCATTGATTTTCTGAATAATTGTAAGTGAAATGAATTAATGAAAATGTTAGAAAATTTTGAATGTAAGTTATTTTGGAAAATTTGATTTAATTATAATTGGAAATTAAATTGAATATGAAATTATGATAAATTTATGATATTTTGAATTTAAATGAATTTAAAGTGATTTTATATCATATTAATGATTTTTAATAAAGTTGAAATGTGAAATGAATGAATATTTAAGTTGAATTTTGAAATATAACTAAAATTGGAAATTTATGAAATTGACTTAAAAGTGGAATTTGGTTAAGTAAATAAAAATAAAACTAAGTTATATTTGAGAATTTGAACTTAAGTGTTAAGTTGAAATTTAATGTAACGAATTTAAATTTGAATGTTGAAATTTAATAAGTGAATTATTAATAAATATTGATTTTTGAAAGGAAACTTAACTTTATAAAATCATGAATTTAAGGAAAACTAAATGATGCTTATAAATGTGAAATGTATGATTTTATAAGTTAAAAATGATTTAAATAAAAAAATAAGTGTTTGTGAAATTCTATTGAATATTTGAAGTTAATTAACAGCATTTTTAAATGCTGTCTTTTGTTAAATTGAATTGTTTTGAATGTAACTTTCTGTAGCATTTTCCAAATGCTGCGAAACTTGAATTTTCATTGTTTTAATAAATTTAAGTGCATAAATGAACATTGAAAAGTTTAAATTTTTGGAATTTAATAATTTAATTATTAAATGTAATAACTTCATTTTTATGATTTAAAATGAAGTAATTTGTTTGGAAATATAACTATTTGATATATTAAAATGATTGAAATGTGGTTTCGAAAAGATATGATATTCTGATATATTAAAATGATTGAAATGTGGCACTGAAAGATATGATATTTTGGTATATTAAAATGATTTGAAATGTGGTTTTGAAAAAATATAACTATTTTGATATAGTAAAATTATTTGAAATGTGGTTCTGAAAAGATATGATATTTTGATATATTAAAATGATTTGAAACGAAGTTTTGAAAGATATGATATTTTGATATTAAATGACTTCAAAAATGGAGTTTTGAAAGATATGACATTTTGATATTAAAATGATTTGAAAAGAAGTTCTGAAAGATATGATATTTTGGAAATGAAGCTTTGAAAGGTTATGATCTTTTGATGTATTAAAATGATTTGAAAGGAAGTTTTGAAAGGATATGATAATTTAATATATTGAAATGGTTAGAAATGACTTGATATTTATTTTGATAAATATTTGAATTGAAAGATATGGTATGATGATATATTGAAATGGTTTGGAAATGATTTAATCTTTATTTTGATAAAGATTGAGTTGAAATGATATTCTATTTTGAAGTATAAAATATTGTTTTAAAGTTATAACTATGGGTTATAATAACGATTGGTTGTTAAAGAGACCGGGATCAGATATTTTCATATAGCCGGCCAATACCGAAAACCACTTTAACAACTGTGTACGCGGTGGAGATTCTAGAATGAAGTAGGATGGTGGCGACGTTCTCGAGGTATATTACGTGGACCCAACTCCCGTGAGTTGGCAAAAATGACTAAAACAAAAGCTGTATCGGGCTACACAAAGGGTCGCACCCTTTCATCGAGCATGCTTCTTCGGAAACCATTCTATTACTTTTGTGATTCGATATGCGGTGCCACTTTGATTCGGGGGTATGTCTCGAGGTGGGCGGAAGCTGCTGGCTTGCCGTCACCACCAGTCCTGGAGTGCAAACGATGTTTCCACCCTGGCATTGTCTCGCGTGCCGTGTCATATCCTTATATCGAGCCCACTACGATTTTGGTTTTAAAGATCTGACCGCGTTAAGGTTCACCATCCCTTTAACGCTATTTTCTATATGATTATACTTTACTGATTAGACACCACTGTATATAGCGTATATTACTACATAGTAAATAGTTTAACGGATCCTTAGAGGATGGACGGTCCCAAGCATCTTCTAAGTTACTTGTACCTTTACTACAGTTCACTTGAGTTGGTTTACATTGTATAAGTATGTATGTCCTGACTCGAGTGTTTGTATTTTTATTTACGCTCGGGTCAGCCTGAGTTATTCACAGATTTGGATTCCACTTTTTGGAGATTGGAATCGCTGGAGATTATCTGCTTATCTAGTTTTATCTATTCCAGTTCTGTTGTTCTATTCAGCTTGTACTTTGTTTTCATCTTAAGACTTCTGTTGTACTTTATTTCTTCTGTTGTATCTTGTTTAACTCTGATATATTATATAGTAGCTTCATGAACTACTATCTCTTTTACTTCCGCTACATTATTAAATACTCTGTGTCTGTGATCTATGATTATTATTTACTGTATATTCTGAGATTTGCCAAATTTTTATTTACAACGCGGTATTTTGAGCAATTCAGTTCCGGCATGAGTGTCTGCCTATACAGTTATAATGGATGCGAATGGTTGAAAATATCGGGTCGTTACACAGAGCATGAATCTCCAGTGCGCGTCTACCCCCGATTGACGACAACCGAAGACACCGCCATCGATGACAACCCAATGCCCTAACAGTTACCGCCTTAACTTTCGCCTACGCTCGTGCACGCAGTGCTCCACTAATCCCGCATCCACCATCGCACGATACTTACTTTTTTTTCCTCAAGAACGAATTTTGATTTCTTTTTTTTCATTACCTACCGTCGTTTTGAAATGAAGGGGAGGGAACACGATTTGATGGGAGGGAGACGTCTTGAACACGGTAGAGCTGAAAAGAATGGAAACAACGTGAATAACTTTTCCAATTATAATATTATTTAATTATAAAATATCTTGAATATAACTGAAAATTCCAAACTCTTATCGAGGCATGTCGTTAGGCGTTTATAATGTTATACCCCTATTCTGAACATAATGGAAAAAATTTCGAGTCCTAATTTGATCGTATGGGGAAGATCGCTTTTTAACCTAATTATTATACTAAATTTTCGATAAAATTTCCAATGCGTTTCTATTCTGTACGATCAAACGATAACTCCAAATGCTACGAAATTTGAAATCCAATAATAATATACTATTATGGATCCAATGGAATTCGTTTCATCAAATTTGAGACTGTGTCTCCGATCGCTATTTTAACGTGTCAATTAAATCGACAATTACAAAAAATTACGAAATCCCTTGAAATTTTAGTTTTTAAAAACTTTCTAACTCAATTATAATTCCAAATCCAATATTTTAAAAGCATTTGAATATTCACAATTAAATGTCGAAAAATCCGGGTCGTTACGACTGCTTCCACCAACTTCGAGACACTTTGGTTGCTATGTGCGAATAGTCTATTCTGAATCATTATTTAGGATTTTCCATTTCAACACATAAGTACCCAAAAAAAAGTCATACCAAGCAAGAATTTTATGACTAAATCTGAATTAACTTGAGCATGTTGAATAACAAATCTATTACACTAATTCTAAAAGTTGACACTTATAATGTTATTCTTATCAAAGTTGCTTGCTATATTCCAAATGCTTTAGTCTTTCTCTTAAAGATGCATTTGCGGCCGATGGATTATATCCTTTAGGGTACATCTATCAAAATTATATTTTGATAACATACTTGGAATCTGCTTTGGATTTGCACATCATACAATATCATAGATTCAATATTCTTAATAGTTTACTTGATAACTGAGGATTATTTATTCTAAATATTGATAAAAATACTCATAGTCTATTTTCAATGTGTGATAATATTTATCAGACATTATAATGCGTTATGTTCATCAAGGTTCAGTAATTTCGTTTCATCCCTTGTAATAAGTTTTATCCTTAAATTACATCCAAATTCATTTTACTACCAATAGTTTCTAAATGAAATCCTTTCACTACGAAGTTGGCATTTCTTAATACAACAATTATTTCTCAGTCCAATGAAATAAGTATTCATAAACACTTTATGAATATCCTTATACATAAAATTGATTTGGTTTTAGTTTTAAATACATATATTTAAAACATAAATTGGTCATCTAAATCCAATGACTATCGTGCACAACTTCTTTTAGGGCAATTCCTATAAGATCTGTCACGTACAATTACTACGTGCAATCTTTCGACTCGCACAACCTGCCAACTTCTAGGCCTAGGATATGTTGGAGTTTCTAGTGACCCTTACTTTGTATAATTTTGTAAACCATTCTTTAAATGAGATTAATTTTAATCTCGCATGTTACCCTTAAGTATAAAACTTTCTAGAAAGAAGTTAACTAAACTTCACTCACCATTAATCATACTTTGTTCAACGAAGTTAAATTACTCCTTATCGATACATCATTATATGTCATAGGAATCAGCGACTTTTGAGATTGAATCTTTATTCATTTTTAGGGACATTTGAAACTCATTCCACTATACTCACACATTTGATCAACTAAGTTGAATTTATTTTCTATCGCATGTTAATTTTATTCACTTTCATCTTATACTCTATGAGCTTATCCTAGACATACTAGTATACTACATGTGTATCAAATACAAATGTCCATGTTGATAATAACTTATCGGTGAATATAATGAAGTACGTGGAACCGTTTTGGTACTTATAGACTTGTGATTTCATATATCTATATGTATCAATCCGAAGAGTTCATCAACTGTTATAATGTGCTAACTAAATGGGTCCTTTGCCCTTAATTGTTTGAGATATGATTAACTAGTATCGTATGGTTCATAATTATATAATCAAATTATTTCTCAAAACCATGGCTTAATCCATAACTCCAAATAATTGAAAATGAATTTAGATGCTTCCTTATTTTCCAATTCAGCATAAATCCTAGTGCTATAGTTTTATTTTATAAAAAATATTCATAATATTCATAATACTGAAAAATTATTACTTTATAAATAACTTTTAGTTCGATTTATGAAAATAACTTTTGTAGCTTGATGCGACCAATAATTGTTACATGGCATGGCAACAGTATTTGTGTCATTACTGTAATTACGTATGAAATACAAAGCTCCATTTAACTACTTAATATAAGCTATTTACTTTATTTAGTGTAACTAGTTTACATCGAGAATTTTCAGATCAAGTGTCTTAAATTCAGAAAATGAATATCATATAAAACAATTTACAATGTGAAAATACTTTAGGAATTGAAATCATATTTCCTATTCCTATGTTAAGTGTCTATTAGTTTTACAATTCTTATTTCTGATGTTTCTTTATGAAGAAAAAGTGACCATTCACTCTCTTAATCCCAAATGTGTGTTAGGTTACATCCACTCTTATATATTCGATTTCCTTTTCAAACAGTCGAACCATTTAAAAGAAATCCTTACTACAACATCATAATGAACTATTTACAAAAGTGCACTTAGTCTTTCTTAACTTTTAAGGATATAACAAAAATTGCACTTTACACAAGCTGACATTTCAGTGATCGAATTCTTAGATCTATCTTGTAGTCTTTAGTCCATTATTACAATTAACACAACAAAACAATTATTGCATTCAATCATATTGAGAACACGATCTCACACTACGATTTACTTGCTTATTTCGAATGAACTAAGTTCATTGCGGTTTTGTACATCACAAACTGTGAACGTTTATAACATTTACATATGATCATATATTGGTCAAATATCTATATTCTTATATTGCTTTTACAGTTTAAAACACATTGGTACACAGTCTCGGGTAAATGTAACAACCCTGAATTTTGTGATTTATTTTAATTGTTTATTTTGATTTATTTTGTTTGAAAACTTTATTATATTTATTAAAATGAATAATTTTTATTATTTTAAAGTATATTTTGATTTTTGTGTGAATTATAATTGCAAACCTGAATAAATAGGATATTTCCAGAAAGGTGGATTTTGGTCAATTTGGTCAAACTTTAACATTTAAATTTAAAATTTAAACATTTGAATTTTTGAATTTTATTATGAAAATAGATTAAATTTTAAGAATACTATTTTTTGTTTCGTTGAAATTCGATTTATATTGTGAAAGTTATGCCTTTTACACTATTGAATGTAATTTGTTGTATTTAACAAAAAATGTTACTTTAACGTTATATAAATAATATTTTTATTGGTCATGTAATGTTCTAATTCATGTTTCATGGGTAAAATAACATGTTATGTATATATTTTAGTTTTAAAACATTTTTAAAAGTTCTATTGACATCTTCTAATGTCAATTGTATTTTGTTTACAAATTTTCCAGTCCAACTAATAAAGTGATTCTTTATTTATTTTTCTATTTTCTCTAAATATAATTATTTATTTCATTTTGAAAATATAAATGAATTATTTTACTTCAAATTTTTTTTAGAATATTTTAAAGTGAAGTTGGAATTTTCCTTAAGCTAGTGATGATTTATTTGTAATTTTTGAACCCTATTTCCAAATTTTAAGCAATTTCTTTAATTCTTTTCCTATTTTCTTTTAATTTGATTATTTATTTTCATTTCTTTACTTTATTTCAGTTTTTTTATATTTTATTAACTGATTTTTATTTTATTTATTTTGCATAAAAGATATTGGAAATTTGAAGAGACTAAAGCTTTAAATATTTGACTTTTCACGTTCTTGCCTTTTCATATTTTTGGCCGTTCCTTTTCTATTGATTAGCCGTGAGTTTTTATTCATTTTTCACGTGAAAAAGCTTCTCAACATCACAAATTTTTGGCCAAACTCAGATCTGAAAAAGATTGGTAATGGTTTCTCTTTTTCTCTACTCTTTTCTTCATTTTTTTTCAATGCTTTGCTTGATTTTTTGCATTGCCTTTCTCATGTTTTCTCGACCACATCCCCTCACCATCTTCTCCTCCTCCGACCACCAATTCTTTCCCACTTCATCCATTGCCAAATCATCCCCCTTCTTTGACCTGAAGTTTCCTTGACCATCCCATGTTGCAGAATCCACAAAACAATGCCTAACTCCACCAAATATTGCCTAGCTGAGCTCCTATGTGCCATCCACCTTCATTCCTTGCCACGACCACCTCCTTGACCTCCACCACTACCATGACATGACCTCTGACAACCCACCTAACTACTGTCTAGAATTGAACTAGACCTGGCCGAGCCAAGTGTGATTGTGGCTGAGCCAAAAGTTGCAAATCCAAACCCCTTTTGCCTTGCCTTTTGCACTTCCACCCTTTGTAACTTCCAAGACCATTTGTATGCTTGACTTAACCATGTATTTTAGATCCAACCTGACCTTTAGCACCTGGAAACATATATGGCTGAACCAAAATAGCCTTGTGGCCGAACCAATGTGGGTAAAGGTCAAGCAAATTTGATGGGAAAGCTAGGTGATGTATTTGTCTAGCCTAGTTTCTATTTGTTTCAATCTAAACTTTGGTATTGTATTTATATTCATGCTTTTCTTTGTTTATTTTGTGAATACAAGATTTACATCTTGGTTCTCTCTCCATCCAAATCTAGTCGTGCTTTCGTGCTTTCTGGATTTTTCATTTGTGTGTTTATTTGCAAACTCCAGCGTAGAAAGGTGAGTAATTCTCACCAGACAATTTATACTTATATAACTAGTAAACTGATCGCAATTGAATCTGTAAACAATATTATCATGTTATAACTGTCTATGCTATGATCATATGATGTTCACCCCTATTTATGCACCTGTTATATCATCTGTTACTGTTATATAATGCTATTCTGTTTATTTATATCAGTTTATCACACTGCAAGTTTCCAGTAGATTAGAACCACTATGGGCTGAAATGATACATACCCGAATGGACTTTAGAATAGGGAAAAATCGTTATGGGCTGAAATGATAGGCCTGAATGATTTTTATTTATTTAATTTTACTTGGGATTGCGGGTTTGAAATGATCAAACCCGGGTTTTCTTTGTAAATTACGGGTTGAAATGATATATTACCCGTATCACTTTACCTAGGCTAGAAAATGAAATACAGACCCGTTGTTAAAATCTAAAATTTTTAAAATATTTTAGAAATGTAAATATTACAATATTTTGATTTAAATTTGATTAAAAATGATTTTGTAAAGCATTATTGATTTTCGGAAAATTTATAAGTGAAATAAATCAATGGTAAAGTTAGAAAATCTGAAATGTAAGTTATTTTGAAAATTATAATTTGGTGATAAATAGAATTTGAATTAAATATGAAAATATGATAAATTTATGATGTTTTGAATTAAATGAATTTAAAATGATTTTTGAATAAAGTTAAAATGTGAAATGAATGAATATTTAAGTTGAAATTTTGAAACATAACTAAAATTGAAAATTTGTGAATTTGGCTTAAAAGTGAACTTTAAGTTAAGTAAATAAAAATGAAATTAATTTATATTTGAAAATTTAAACTTAAGTGTTAAGTTAAATTTAATTTAATGAATTTAAAATTTAATGTTGGAATTTAATAAGTGAATTATTATTAAATTTTGATTTTTGAATGGAGATTTAACTTTATAAAATCATGAATATAAGGGTATTTGAATGATTGTTTTAAAGGTGAAATTATATGATTTTATAATTTAAAAATGATTTTAAAAAATATAATTGTTTGTGGAATTATACTGAATATTTGAAGTTAATTAACTGCATTTCTGAAATGCTATTAATTCTAATGTAAATGATAATACAACATTTGTAAATGATGTAGTTGATAATAATGAACCAAATGTCTAAGTTTAATTAAAGGCTATTATAGCATTTTTGTAAATGTTATAAATTTTAAATTTAACTAAGTATATTTGAAACTAATGTAACCCTATTACAGCATTTTTAAATGCTGTCTTTTGTTAAATTGAACTGTTTTGAATGTGACTTTCCGAAGCATTTTCTAAATGCTGCGAAAGTTGAATTTTCATTGTTTTAATAAATTTAAGTGAATGAATGAACTTTGAAAGGTTAAAATTTGGAAAATTTATTAATTTAATTATTAAATATAATAACTTCATTCTAATGATTTAAAATGAAGTAATTTAAATATAAACTATTTTGAAATGTGTTTTGAAATGTTATTTAAATTAAATAAAAATGAGCGTGGTTTGGAAGATATGATATTTTGATATTTTGAAACGGATTTTGAATGATATTGAATTTTGAAATGATATTTGATTTCGAAGTATAAAATACCATTTTGAAATTTTAACCACGGGATGTATCTAATTTATAGTTTAACTGATTCTTAAAGGATTGGCGATCCCAAGCATCCTTTAAGTTATTGTGCATTTCTACTATATTTCACTTGAGTTGGTTTACATTATGTAAGTATATATGTCCAGTCTCGAGTGCTTTTTGTTTTACTTTATGCTCGGTCAGCCTGAGTATTTACAGCTTAGCTTTGCATTTCTTTCTGGAGCTAAGAATCGCTGGAGATTCTGCTTGTCTAGTTATCTGTTCCCTTTAGTTTCAGTTGTTCTATTTCAACTCTGGTATTTATAAAAGGTCATGTAATTGAGATTTCTATTGTATATTTTTTTTCAGAATGATATTATTTATTATGTTTCGAGAGTTGTTATAGTAGCTTAACGAACTACTATGGTATTTTAATTTCCGCTGCGAGTTATTCTGATATTTCCGTGTCTGTGATTCTGTGATTGTATTTTATTTGGTCCAAATTTATTTACAACGCGGTATTTTGATCAATTCAAGTCCAGCATGTGTGGATGCGAATGGCTGAAAATATCGGGTTGTTACATTTGGTATCAGAGCTTTGGTTTTAGGCAAACCATAGCCTGCAGAGCAAAAACTCGTTAGAGATAGGGTAGAAATACTCAAGAATGAGTGAAATCAATCTCGGAATCCTCTCTTTGTGAGAGAACGTATTTTCGAAGTATAAAATGATTCCAAATGATTTTTAAAGTATTTTCAAAGACTATATTGGTATAGAATCTTCTTATTTTCAAATCAAGATCTTCTAAACTCCATCCCTTTGGTATCCATCTTGTTAGTAATTTCTTTGGTTAGGACTTACTTGGATTTGGAAATTCTATCTTGTTGATCCAGACTCTTTTCGTGATAGGAAGCTATTGTAGTTGTTGCAAGATTGGAAGAGCAGAAAGCAGCTCGTCGAGCTCGAAGAGCACTAGCCCGTAAGGAATGGGAGGAAGCAATGGAGAAGTGGGAGAGGCTATGGAGGGAAAGGGAAGGACTTGGTCCTTATGACCATGTCATTTGTTATCGATGTCAGGAGAAGGGACACTTTGCCACCATGTGTGGGAAGAGAGATGTAGGAAAAAAGAAGGAGGGCAAGCGTTTTCGATCCAAGATCTTCTGTTTTAGGTGCCGTAGTATGGGGCACTTTCCCAGTCGCTGCCAGGAGGTGAAGAATGTAAAATGTACACCCTCTGCATCAGTCGATCAATCCACCATTTGCTATCACTGCAGGAGGCCTGGGCATATAGCTAGGAATTGTCCTGTGAGGAAGTCCGGAAGGAAGGCTGCGTACCCGTAGTTCGTTAGGGAAGATGGGAGTGTAGTGCATTTAGCAAGAAGTGTAGGTGTTGGGGGCATATTGAGGGGGAGTGTTCTGGACCCGTTGAAGTACCACTCGGATGAATTAATACCGATGCTTTGTTTATGTAGGGTGGTATTTTGTGGATCTGTTTGTTTTCAACAGTTGTTAGGCTGCATTCGATGAACTCTATTGTATCTTTTGTTTAGCTGAAGTTCTCAAACTAAGATATTTGTGTTCCAGTTTTCAAATGATATGAAATTTGAATCTTTGTTTGTTTGAAATCTAATCTTGAATCATCCCTTGTGTTTGTTTTGAAATCCATCCTTGAGTCATTCTTTGGAGATTTGTGTTTAATTGTATTTTGAATTTGTGCATACATCGAAATTATTATTTTGATAAGGATGGCCATATTTTATATATAATGTAAAATGTTTTCGATAAAGGTTTTATAACTTTTAAAAAAAATGAAAATTTGAAGCTTTGAAAGGATTTGAAATTTTGAAAATTTATGAGAAATTTAAATTTATATAAAATGATTTATAACTGAAAGGTTTTGAATTTGAATTTCGAGGAATCGAACTACGGTGTTATGAAATCGGTTTTAAGATTTTGGAAAATATATAATAATAATGATTTAAAAATATTTTCTGAATAAGAAATGTTTCAAATGTATTCGAACTAATTCCAATGATTTCGAAGAGATTTCAAAGAAGTTTTAAGAAAATAAAAGTCCAGAACCCACTTACGTCGTTGGAAATTAGTTTCGGTGATGAATGCATGCATCATCGACATTGATTTTCGAGTTTCTGAGTGGGGGAGAGGCCACTCTAGTAGCCTTGCTATGCGAGTGATTTTGCGAAACCAAATTTTGATTTCAGATTTTTGAAGTATGGTTTGATATTCGAAAGATATATGTATATATATATATATATATATATATATATTTGAAATGATTTAAAAGTAAGCCGTTGTTTAGTTCTTAAGATTCAGATTTGTTTTGGTATAACCCTATCTTTCGGAATTGGTTTGCTGATTTGTTGGTGATTTCCAACTCTTGGATTTAAAATATGATCTCTTTGACTATTTTGAAGGTTCGGGCGCTTCCAAATCAAGATTAACTTTTCAAGGCTAAGAAATGTTGAAAGGTATAAGGTATTTGATAAAGAATATAAGTTTAGTTTGGTATGATTAATGTATAAAGTAATATGATTTATATGAGTTTGAAACTGTTTGTTGAGTAAACTAAATAAGACTATACTGAATTATACTGGTATGAAATATAGATTTGAAATGTTTTGAATAAAGTATATATATAGAATAAAAATCTTTCCAACGGTAAACTGGATTCTTCGTAAAGAAATAAATAGTTTGAAGGTTTTAAACTTAGTAACCATTTTAGATATTTTGATGATTGAAAGGTTTGGAAATGATTTAATCTTTATTTTGATAAAGAATGTGAATTGGAAATGATAATTGACTTTGATAAATGAATATTTGTAGTTTATATTTGTATGAAAAGACATTTGGTTTACTTGTAATTTGAGTTTATTTAAATGATGTTGGATTTATGAAGTGAATATTTTAAAACTAAGTAATAATGAAGTTAAATTTGAGACATATGAAATTACAAAATTTAGTTTTGAAAGGTGGGATATTAAAGCTTTGAAATATATTAAAGATTGATTAGTTTATTTTATGGATCAAATCTTTATTTGAAATTTGGTAATATTTGAAATGGTTTTGTTGGAAAACTAAATTGAATTGAAACTAATGATTTGAATTGAATTAAAATTGAAAATTTTAGATTTGGGTTTAAATTGAATAAATTTGTGAAATGTAAAGAATTAAAGGAATGTTTTATGATTTCAAATGTATGATTTCGAAAGGTTATAATTTTCAAAGTGTAATGATTTCAACTATTTTGGTTTCGAAAGATTTATAACTTTGAAAGTATTATGATTTTTTTGAAAGTGAATATATGTTTGAAATGGAAATGGATTTGTTTGACCTAAATTTTTTTGATCTGGAAATTTGGATTATTTTCTAAATCTATTGTTTTAAGAAACTTTGAAACTGAATATATGTAATTTGGAAGGAATGAATGGGGAAATCATATATGATTTTGAAACTGAATTGATATTAAATGGTTTGAAATTGAGAACCTTGATTTACTAAATACTTGATTTGCGAGTTATCGAACTTATATAAAATGATTTGTATAAGTATGAAAATGATTTGAAACCGTTGATTCGAAAAGGTATTCAATTTGTGAAGTGAAATCTTATATAATCAAAGTCTCTATAAGTGTGATTTGACATACTATTGATTTTGGAAAGTGTTCGATTTGAAATGAAATCTTATATATAATGGACTTTATATAAGTATGATATTTGAAAGTGATTTTGAAAGGTACTATACGATGTATATCTTCGAAGTAAAGATATGGAAAGTGCCTTCTGCTTGATATCCGCTTTGTGGCCACACTGTGGATTCATTCTATCGATATTATTCTCTCTGATTTGGGTTTTTCGAATATGATACTCGAGTGTCCATCGAATTCCATGGCGATCTCCATGGTCTTACGAGCGCGACTGCATAGCGCAACTTCCTGGCTGAGCTGGCCTAAGGGTACAGATTGTTTCCTGGGAGATCCAGGCGTAACCATTATGTATCCTACACTCTATGTAGGTCGCATTAGTAGCGAAACTGCCTGGCTGAGACGGCATAGGGTTACAGATTATTTCCTGGGGGATCCAGGCATAACCATTGTGTATCTTGCACTCTACTAGTCATCATGGCATAACTTGCAGGGATGAGAAAGCTTATGAATACGGATTGTTTCCTGGGGGATCCAGGCGTAACCATTGTGTATCTGCGATCCATGGTTAGACAACTGTTTTGGTTTGGTTGATTTGTTTGAATTGTAATGTCCATGTCTGTTTTTAAAAGTGTTTTCCAGTATTTTCACTGGGTGTTGAAACAAGTCTATTAAGTACCTGAAGAATTCTAGCTTTGCGCCTGATCAACGCATGGCCAAAGTCTACAGGAACGAAAGTAACTTGTCAAAACATCGAGTTATGAAATTATTTTGATAAAGTATATTATATAAAGGATATTTTGATCATTATTTTACTTGTCTAAATAATTTAAAATGTTTTAAATATTGTTTACTTCGTACTAACAAATTTGAATCAAATGCAATTTATCAGATTATAAATTGTTTAGAATGTTAAATATAAAATTTTAATTTGAAACTTATATATTTTTAAATATGGTTCATCCTTTTCTTTCAACCTTTCTAGCTATTTCTACCTTTTTCCTCTTCGAAGATCCTTTCCGATTTGTGGAAAGAGTTGGTTCTTTGGCTTATCGTCGAGATTTGCCTCAGAAATTTTCTGGAGTGCATGATGTATTTCACGTCTCACATCTCCTCTAGTATCTTCTTGACCTATCTCTTTTTGTTCAATACTTCTGCTCTTGATAGTTTGGATATTTAGTCTAAATCTGACTGTCGAGAGAAAGTCACTTCGTATTGTCGACAGAGGTACGAAGCAGCTAAGAAGGAAATCTGTTAGTCTGATCAAAGTACGATGGTCACTAATGATCGAGAATGTACTTGGGAGACGGAGGAGAGCATTCGTGCTTCGAATACGGAATTTTTTTTCCAGGTACTATTTGCTTTTTCTATCTTGCTTTTCCTTATTTTTCCTTGTTCGTCTTTTCGAGGACGAAAAGGTTTGAGTGGGGGAGAGTGTAACAACCCTGAATTTTGTGATTTATTTTAATTGTTTATTTTGATTTATTTTATTTGAAAACTTTATTATATTTATTAAAATGAATAATTTTTGTTATTTTAAAGTATATTTTGATTTTTGTGTGAATTATAATTGCAAACCTGAATAAATAGGATATTTCCAAAAAGGTGGATTTTGGTCAATTTGGTCAAACTTTGACATTTAAATTTAAAATTTAAACATTTGAATTACTGAATTTTATCTTTTATTATGAAAATAGATTAAGTTTTAAGACTACCACTTTTCGTTTTGTTGATATCCGATTTATATTGTGAAAGTTATGCCTTTTACACTATTGAATGTGATTTGTTGTATTTAACAAAAATTGTTATTTAAAATTTATATAAATAATATTTTTATTGGTCATGTAATGTTATAATTCATGTTTCATGGATAAAATAACATGTTATGTATATATTTTAGTTTTAAAATTTTTTAAAAAGTGCTATTGAAATTTTCTAATGTCAACTGTATTTTGTTAACAATTTTTCCAGTTCAATTAATTAAAGTGATTCTTTATTTATTTTTCTATTTTCTCTAAATCTAATTATTTATTTCATTTAAAATATATAAATGAATTATTTTACTTCAAATTTTTTTAGAATATTTTAAAGTGAAGTTGGAATTTTCCTTAAGCCAGTGATGATTTATTTGTAATTTTTGAACCCTGTTTTCAAATTTTAAGCAATTTCTTTAATTCTTTTTCTATTTTCTTTAAATTTAATTATTTATTTTCATTTTTTTTACTTTATTTCAGTTTGTTTTTATTTTATTTACTTATTTTTATTTTATTTATTTTGCACAAAAGATATTGGAAATTTGAAGAGACTAAAGCTTTAAACATTTGACTTTTCACGTTCTTGCCTTTTCATATTTTTGGCCGTTCCTTTTCTATTGATTAGCCATGAGTTTTTATTCATTTTTCACGTGAAAAAGCTTCTCAACATCAAAAAATTTCGGTCAAACTCAGATCTGAAAAAGATTGGTAATGGTTTCTCTTTTTCTCTACTCTTTTCTTCATTTTTTTTCAATGTTTTGCTTGATTTTCGCATTGCCTTTCTCATGTTTGTTTGACCACATCCCCTCACCATCTCCTCCTTCTACCACCACCAATTCTTTCCACTTCATCCACGGCCAAATCATCCCTTTTCTCCGACCTGAAATTGCCTTGACCATCTCATGTTGCAGAATCCACAAAACAATGCCTAACTCCACCAAATATTGCCTAGCCGGGCTCCTAAGTGCCATCCACCTTCATTCCTTGCCACGACCACCTCCTTGACCTCCACCACTACCATGACATGACCTCTGACAACCCACCTAACTACTGTCTAGACCTGAACTAGCCCTGGCCGAGCCAAGTGTGCTTGTGGCTGAGCCAAATGTTGCAAATCCAAACCCCTTTTGCCTTGCCTTTTGCACTTCCACCCTTTGTAACTTCCAAGACCATTTGTATGCTTGACTTAACCATGTATTTCAGATCCAACCTGATGTTTAGCACCTGGAAACATATGTGGCTGAACCAAAATAGCCTTGTGGCCAAGCCTATGTGGGTAAAGGTCAAGCAAATTTGATGGGAAAGCTAGGTGATGCATTTGTCTAGCCTTGTTTCCATTTGTTTCAATCTAAACTTTGGTATTGTATTTATATTCATATTTTTCTTTCTTCATTTTATGAATACAAGATTTTCATCTTGGCTCTCTGTCCATCCAAATCTGGTCGTGCTTTCGTGTTTTCTGGATTTTTCATTTGTGTGTTTATTTGCAAACTCCAGTGTAGAAAGGTGCGTAATTCTCACCAGACAATTTATACTTATATAACTAGTAAACTGATCGCAATTGAATCTCTAAACCATATTATCATGTTATAACTGTCTATGATATGATCATATGATGTTCACCCCTGTTTATACACCTGTTATATCATCTATTACTGTTATATAATGCTATTCAATTTATTTATATCAGTTTATCACACTTCAAGTTCCCTGTAGATTAGAATCACTATGGGTTGAAATGATACATACCCGAACGGACTTTAGAATAGTCAGAAATCGTTATGGGCTGAAATGATAGGCCTGAACGATTTTTATTTATTTTATTTTAATTGGGATTGCGGGTTTGAAATGATCAAACCTGAGTTTTCTTTGTAAATTACGGGTTGAAATGATATATTACCCGTATCACTTTACCTAGGCTAGAAAATGAAATACAGACCCGTTGTTAAAATCTAAATTTTTTAAAATATTTTAGAAATGTAAATATTACAATATTTTGATTTAAATTTGATTAAAAATGATTTTGTAAAGCATTATTGATTTTTTGAAAATTTATAAGTGAAATAAATTAATGGTAAAGTTAGAAAATCTGAAATGTAAGTTATTTTGGAAATTATAATTTGGTGATAAATGAAATTTAAATTAAATATGAAAATATGATAAATTTATAATATTTTGAATTAAATGAATTTAAAATGATTTTATAATATATTAATGATTTTTGAATAAAGTTAAAATGTGAAATGAATGAATATTTAAGTTGAAATTTTGAAGCATAACTAAAATTGGAAATTTGTGAATTTGGCTTAAAAGTGAATTTTAAGTTAAGTAAATAAAAATGAAATTAATTTATATTTGAAAATTTAAACTTAAGTGTTAAGTTAAATTTAATTTAATGAATTTAAAATTTAATGTTGGAATTTAATAAGTGAATTATTATTAAATTTTGATTTTTAAATGGAGATTTAACTTTGTAAAATCATGAATATAAGGGTATTTGAATGATTGTTTTAAAAGTGAAATTATATGATTCTATAAGTTAAAAATGATTTAAATAAAAATATAATTGTTTGTGGAATAATACTGAATATTTGAAGTTAATTAACTGCATTTCTGAAATGCTATTAATTCCAATGTAAATGATAATACAACATTTGTAAATGTGTAGATGATAATAATGAACCAAATGGCTAAGTTTAATTAAAGGCTATTATAGCATTTTTGTAAATGATATAATTGTTAAATTTAACTAAGTATATTTGAAACTAATGTAACCCTATTACACCATTTTTAAATGCTGTCTTTTGTTCAATTGAACTGTTTTGAATGTGACTTTCCGTTGCATTTTCTAAATGCTGCAAAAGTTGAATTTTCATTGTTTTAATAAATCTAAATGAATGAATGAACTTTGAAAGATTAAAATTTTGGAAATTTAATAATTTAATTATTAAATATAATAACTTCATTCTAATGATTTAAAATGAAGTAATTTGTTTCGAAATATAAACTATTTTGAAATGTGTTTTGAAATGGTATTTAAATTAAATAAAAACGAATGTGGTTTGGAAGATATGATATTTTGAAATGGATTTTGAATGATATTGAATTTTGAAATGATATTTGATTTCGAAGTATAAAATACCATTTTGAAATTTTAACCACGGGATGTATTCAATTTATAGTTTAACTGATTCTTAAAGGATGGGCGATCCCAAGCATCGTTTAAGTTATTGTGCATTTCTACTACAGTTCACTTGAGTTGGTTTACATTATATAAGTATATATGTCCTGATTCGAGTTGCTTTGTGTTTTACTTTACGCTCGGTCAGCTTGAGTATTTACAGCTTAGCTTTGGATTTCTTTCTGGAGCTAGGAATCGCTGGAGATTCTGCTTGTCTAGTTATCTATTCCTTTCAGTTTCATTTGTTCTATTTCAACTCTGGTATTCATAAAAGGTTATGTAATTGAGATTTCTATTGTATTTTTTTTAGACTGATATTATGTATTATGTTTTGAGAGTTGTTATAGTAGCTTCATGAACTACTATGGTATTTTAATTTTCGCTGCGAGTTATTCTGATATTTTTTTGTCTGTGATACTGTAATTGTATTTTATTTGCTCCAAATTTATTTACAACACGATATTTTGAGCAATTCAAGTCCGGCATGTGTGGATGCGAATGGCTAAAAATATCGGGTTGTACATTTGGTATCAGAGCTTTGGTTTTAGGCGAACCATAGCCTGTGGAGCAAAAACTCATTAGAGATGGGGTAGAAATACTCCAGAATGAGTGAAATCAATCTCAAAATCCTTTCTTTGTGAGAGAACGTATTTTCGAAGTATAAAATGAATCCAAATGATTTTTAAAGTATTTTCAGAGACTATATTGGTATAGAATCTTCTTATTTTCAAATCAAGATCTTCTAAACTCCATCCCGTTGGTATCCATCTTGTTAGTAATTTCTTTTGTTAGGACTTACTTGGATTTGGAAATTCTATCTTGTTGATCCAGACTCTTTTCTTGATAGGAAGCTATTTTAGTTGTTGCAAGATTGGAAGAGCAGAAAGCAGCTCGTCGAGCTCGAAGTGCACTAGCCCGTAAGGAATGGGAGGAAGCAATGGAGAAGTGGGAGAGGCTATGGAGGGAAAGGGCAGGACTTGGTCCTTATGACCATGTCATTTGTTATCGGTGTCAGGAGAAGGGACACTTTGCCACCATGTGTGGGAAGAGAGATGTAGGAAAGAAGAAGGAGGGCAAGCGTTTTCGATCCAAGATCTTCTGTTTTAGGTGCCGTAGTATGGGGCACTTTCCCAGTCGCTGCCAGGAGGCGAAGAATGTAAAATCTACACCCTCTGCATCAGTCGATCAATCCACCATTTGCTATCACTGCAGGAGGCGTGGGCATATAGCCAGGAATTGTCCTGTGAGGAAGTACGGAAGGAAGGCTGCGTACCCGCAGTTCGTTAGGGAAGATGAGAGTGTAGTGCATTTATGTAAGAAGTGTAGGTGTTGGGATCATATAGAGGGGGAGTGTTCTGGACCCGTTGAAGTGCCACCCGGAAGAATTAATACCGATGCTTTGTTTATGTAGGGTGCTATTTTGTGGATCTTTTTGTTTTCAGCAGTAGTTAGGCTGCATTTGGTGAACTCTATTGTATATTTTGTTTAGCTGATGTTCTCAAACTAAGATATTTGTGTTCCTGTTTTCAAATGATATGAAATTTGAATCTTTGTTTGTTTGAAATCTAATCTTGAATCATCCCTTGTGTTTGTTTTGAAATCCATCCTTGAGTCATTCTGGAGATTTGTGTTTAATTGTATTTTGAATTTGTGCATACAACGAAATTTTTATTTTGATAAGGATGGCCATATTTTATATACAAAGTAAAATGTTTTCGGTAAAGGTTTTATATCTTTTAAAAAATGAAAATTTGAAGCTTTGAAAGGATTTTAAATTTTGAAAAATATGAGAAATTTAAATTTATATAAAATGATTTATAACTGAAAGGTTTTGAATTTGAATTTCGAGGAATCGAACTTCGGTGTTTTGAAATCGGTTTTAAGATTTTGGAAAATATATAATAATAATAATATGATTTAAAAATATTTTCTGAATAAGAAATGTTTCACATGTATTCGAACTAATTCCAATGATTTCGAAGATCAAAGAAGTTTCAAGGAAATAAAAGTCCAACCCACTTATGTCGCTGGAAAATAGTTTCGGTGATGACTGAATGCATCATCAACATTGATTTTCGAGTTTCTGAGTGGGGAAGAGGTCACTCTAGTAGCCTTGCTATGCGAGTGATTTTGAGAAACCAAATTTTGATTTCAGATTTTTGAAGTATGGTTTGATATTCGAAAGATATATGTGTGTGTGTATATATATATTTATTTATTTGAAATGATTTAAAAGTAAGCCGGTGTTCAGTTCTCGAGATTCAGATTTGTTTTGTTATAACCCTATCTTTTGGAATTGGTTTACTGATTTGTTGGTGATTTCCAAGTCTTGGATTTAAAATATGATCTCTTTGACTATTTTGAAGGTTCGGACACTTCCAAATCAAGGTTAACTTTTCAAAGCTAAGAAATGTTGAAAGGTATAAGGTATTTGATAAAGAATATAAGTTTAGTTTGGTATGATTAATGTATAAAGTAATATGATTTATATGAGTTTGAAACTGTTTGTTGAGTAAAGTAAATAAGACTATGCTGAATTATACTGGTATGAAATATAGATTTGAAATGTTTTGAATAAATTATATATATTGAATAAAAATCTTTCCAACGGCATACTGGATTCTTCGTTTAAAAAATTATTAAATTTTATTAATTTGGAAAATTATTTTATGCACACATATGTACTCGTATTATCTTAAATAATTCGAGACGACATAACATATATTATTATATATATGTATATTATACATTTATATATATTTAATTAATTAACTTATTTAGTTAATTCATTTGTTTTATAAATCTTATTAGCAAATAATATTTTTTAAATTAATTTTATAATATTTTGAAAATTTTATTATATCTTTTATATGTATTTTATTTTAAATTTAAAACTTTTATTTTAATTTTCAAAACGATTTTAAAATATATATTATATCATTTGGATTATTTTTATCATTTTAAATTTAAATTTTAAATTTAAGACTTTTATTTTAGTTTCAAAACAATTTTGAAATTAGCCCATGACATAATTTATATATGGCCTTTTCTATTAGGGATAACCTTCGGGCTTACCTCATCTTTTCAAGCCAGGTTAGTAGCTAGGTAGAGTATAATACTTGATTACCTAAAGTCAATTTTAGATGCTACTTTTCTAGACACCTTACTATGTGGGTATTCTTTAATAAGTTAGTTATACTACTGCTAATTTAGACTACATAGGCTATTTGATTCTTATACCATTGTTGGAACTACAACGGCCCACAACGGAGTAATTGGGTAAGTTTCAGGTTTTACCTTTTGGATCTTTATTGAACCTATGTAGTCAAAATTTATTAGAAAATTTTCTAAATTTCTTTTAAATAAATAATTTTAATTTTATAAATAAAGTTTTACTTTGTATTATATGCGTTGGTGAGCTTTTTCGTCCTATAATACCTCAATTGATTACAGAAGTAATTTTTAACATGCTTTCGCAAATTTGAATAAAAAAACTTAAATTGTATTAAGTTTGCCTCTAGGTAGTAATTATGTTGCCGAATGCTTAGATAATCAAGTAGTTGTACTCCAACTATTTTTTAGAATGTCAAATCTAATTTATACTAGTTTAATGAGTTACAATCTAATGTAATATGAATAGATAATAGTGCATGAAAGTAAAAGACATAGAATTTTTTACATGTTTCAGATTCTTATGAATTCTACATCCATGGGCCCAATCCTTTCTTATATATTTCTTATTGGTACAAATTTTTGATAGGAGTTACGAGAATAATGCAACTTTATAGCTTTGTACAGAGAAGAAAAGGACTCCAGAAAAATACCCATTTCCTCCTTCTAGTCTCTTCTATTTATATTGTGGAAGACGTATGTGGATTACCGCAATCGCCCTTTATCTACTGGTTCAATTCTCGCCTTTGGATCCTTCCACTTTTCATCCATTTGTATCGTTAGTTTGATGCGCTTAGATTGCTGATGCATCTTTAGGGAAAAACCATAATTTTGGCAGTTGAATTATGGTTTTTGGTAGAAAGTTTGAGATTAAGATGGGAACTCCTGAAATTAATACAGGAATATATGAAATTGGAGCAAGTCGTATACTTATGATCTAAAGTAGCGGAGGGTTAGTATATTTTCTTAGGAGGATATTGAGAGTTATTCTTCGATTTTTGAGCCCTGCCTTGCCTAAACAAGGGGAGTTACCTTAGCACACATACGAATGTGATCTAAGCTGATTGTGATCTGAGTTGAGCCTGATGTTAATATGCATGAGTTATTGACAAAGGATATTTATATCATTGTTGTCTACCTATAAGTGTGGATCTGAGTTGGAGCATTATTTGAGTGGCCCTATATGTAACACCTTCGAATGCTTTTTGACTCCGTGCGGTACTGCTTAGGTATCCCTCAGCATGTGCGATGAGATCCGCTTTTGAAGGTGTTAGCAATGAATGAGTTTTGATATTTTGATAGCGGAGTTCGATTGTCCATGTGTTTTGGTTTGTGCGCAACTTTTTGATCAGGATTTGTTGTACTTTGACATCTCCAATGCAGCTTCTAATGTTACTGCACAGTAACTATGTCTTACTTTGGTCCTATATATTATAACCATGGATTGTTTCTCACACCCTATGACTATATAGAATTTTGGGTTTAGTATTATAATATAATATTAAAATAAAGGGATGGACATAGATTTGAGATCTTTGTGGTTCAACTCAATATTTTATTCCGTTATGACTTTCTTCTTTTTAAGTGTATTTCTTTTGGTTTGATCAAGTGTCACGATCGTAGGCTGGTTTTTTGTACAGTATCAGTTGGACCACTTGGACCACTTCTCTTTAGATCTTAACTTTTATTACGAGCGTAGCTCTTTTAGTTGTGTACCTTATTTAATTCCTCTTTAACATAGTTTTATAAATATAGGTGTAACACTTACCTCCCAAGTCATACAGATTGTGGTAGATTTGTCATCATTCACACTCAGTATGCACATCCCATTATTGTCTTTCATTTATTTTTGTCCACAGAAAAAAAATCTTATCGATGAATTTTGCATTTAATGCTCTTGTCCCCATTTCATTTCCTCATTAGGACACTTTCTGCATCATTGTTAGATCAAACCTTTCGTTTCTCTAGGAAAATCTATATCAATCTTTGTATTCGTTATTTTGGCAACTTAACGGTGGACATCTCACAAATTCCTTCATCATTTCAATCATGTGGTCATCATTAAAATTAAGGTACATATATATTTCCTTTGTCTTTTCCTTATTCGTTTTTATGCTTTTACTCAAGAAAGTAAAAGAAAGAAAGAAATTTTCAAAATCAATTATGTCTCTGCATTTATATTTTCTTTTAGATCAAAGTAAGAAACTTGTTTTCATTTTAATTTCTGCTAGATCTCTTTAGTTTAGCATCTTTTATTTTAATTATTGTTGAGATTCCGAAATGGATTCCTCTTCATCTTCCCCTTTAGTTCTACCTTCTAGAATTACCCGGGCGGAAGAAGTCAATAGTATCCTTACTCAATTTTGGTTTTCGGGTTATGAAGCTAGGTTCCTGAACACTATAAATGTATCAACAACCTTGAAAGGGTTTTATCCGTATCGCATCTGAACATATACAGTGTAAGCTTTATCTTCCCTAACATCTAGTCCTTTTCGAATGGTTCTTTGCCATCGATCTTATGCCAATCCAACTTGCCTCCGTTTCTTTTATTATTGCGATAGCCACTTTCATCCTCTATGCCGAGAAAGGTCTCGATCTCACTTGCAATGAGCTTCAGTTTTGTTTGACATTAGTGAAAATTCTTCAACGTCTGGCTTGTTTTATGCCCAGTTCAAAACGTTTGTTCTTCCAAATGTTCCTTGGAAGATCCAGAAATAGGCTGAGTTGTATTTCTTTATTTCAAATTTAGGCAATTTTCTTTCTTCTTTTTTCTAATGTTCTACTCAATTCATGTTTTTCGAGGAAGACATCAAGTTGAATGAATTGCGCAGGGATTGTATTTTGCGAATAGATGAAAAGGAGAGGAAAATAAAAAAATTAACAAAGAAAAGCTGAAGAAATATAATTTTCTAAGCCCACATCATGTATCTTCTTGCAATATTTTTAAGCCCTCCTCGACTTTGGCTGAGCCTAGAGGTATAATTTATTCATAATAGATTTTAGTTTTATACTTGTTCTAATTTGACCTTAATATTTATTTTTTATATAGGTGTAATAGATACTTCTGTTGTAGTTGCGATTCGCCAGCGGAGAAAGCTAATGCAAAAGGTCACTCAAAAAAGAGGGCGTGATATAGTCCATGATTCTAATTAGGATCCCAATAAATTGGATGTATCTCCCTCTCCTTCTCCTCCAAATTTCACTTCCACTTCTATTCAAATGGCGCTACCTTTACCTTCTTTGCAGGGTAGTCCTGCCCTCAGTACTTTCCACATGCCTTTGCCCGAAGGGGCTATATACAATCTCGTGGAGAAATTGGAAAAGATCGCAAGGGATTTGCTATCTCGCATTACCTCATCTTCTTTATCCTCTTTCCTTCCTGTACCACTTCCTAAGCTCTCCCCTTTTAAACTATTGTTCAAGCTAGGGAGGTCCTGGTCTTCCTTAAGCAATTTTCTCTATTTTTTTGGGTAACTTATTCCAATCAAATTTATCCGGTCATATTCTCTTTATTTTTTATAGCATGCTGCCTTAATGGTAGAGGCATAGGAGCGGGAAGGCGAGCAGGCCACCACCTTAATCGGGTGGCTAAACTTGAAGTGAACCTTGCCTCATCTAATGCCGAGAAAGCAAACCTTGCTTCCGCAAAGGCTAAGACCGAGGAAGACTTCCGGGTGTACCGTGCGAAGGCTGAGAGGGAGGCCAAATATACAATGAATGCCCTGACCTCAAAAGAATGTGAGCTAATGGAAAAAGGTGAGGATCTAGGCAAGATGGAAAAAAGTTGGCTAGGATGGAAAAAGCGTTAGCTGAGTTGCAAGAAGAGCTTTGGACGAGCACTTCCGATGTGGTCTACAATCTATATGCCTTAACTAAGCATCGGCTTGGCAAAGAAATCGACCTTAGCTTTCTGGGTGACAAGTCTATGGTTGACTCGGTCTACGAACATTGCCAGGACAAGTGGGATAAAGAGTTTTCTAGGTAAGGTGCTTCTCCTAGCAGTTTGGTGCACATTATTGATAAGGAGGTGGCAGAGGATCGCGCAGATCCGCTACCTAAGGATCCCGAGGGGACAGCTGGAACCAAGGTTACTTTACCCCTCATATAGATGTTTAATTTTTTTTTATATGCATTCCAAGTTCCTTTTTCAATATGTAATGAAGAGTTGTCTTCTGTTCTATTTTTCTACTATTTTGTTTAGTTTTTCTTTTTTGAATGATCATGCCGTTTTCATTACTTTATTTGTTATAGTTTTCTGAAGAAAACATATTACAAAACTTTTGAGGGAAAGCAAAGCCAGGCTCAAAACTCAGACTTTAGATGGCCTTAATCTTAGTAATGCGGTTATTCGTAAGCGTGAAAAAGAATTAGTTTAATATTTTACAAAACTTAAGGATGAAACCCAAGGATGACTTTCTAGGATTGACCAACTAGTTCAAGAGAAAGAAGCCCTCGAGGACTTTGTACTGTGTCGATGGCGATACACCTTAGAAAGTGGCACTTTTCCGCTTGATAGCCTCCATTTGGAGTGATTTAGGCTTAAGCTTAGGAACTTAAATAAGGATGGAACTCTTCCTACTTTTATTATTATATGCATTTTGCTATATGCATGGGTTTGTTGGATTGATGTATTTAATAATAGACGTTAATATCAGACTTTTATTCGGTGTATTTTGTTTGTCTTTGAGTTAATTTTTGTCATTACTAATTACGTTGGCTCCCCTAAACCTTTGCCTGAACCTGATGAAGCCTACATACCAATCATTCCTTCTTTCCCCATCCTCTAGGGTCCCAATATCACAGGTGTGCTTGAACTTGGGGTGTGGTGAAGGATCCTTCAATTGTCATTGAGGCAGATGTTAGTCACCTCAAATTCAAGAATGGAAGACTTGAAAAGGGATTAGGGTGTGTCTGTAAAGAACTTAAAGAAGCTATGATGCGCTCATATGCCAACACGAATATAACACTAAGTTGTGTTTATAGGTCAGGGAAGATACGTCAAAGATGAAGGGAATGCATAAGTCTACAAAAGACGGTGAAAAGCTTTATGATATTCTTTATGAGAATAGCATTGAAAAGCAGAAGAAATCATCGAAGATATATCTATAGAGATGTACGCCTAATTGGAGAGAAAGATGTTGCTGAGTGTGGAAAGGCGGTTGCGATACCTCGTTTGGACATGATTCATGCTCTTCCTGCGAGTTCTAGGTCTTCTCTGGCGATTGATCGGACGAGGATAGTGGAGTGGATGGAACCTTCCCATTTGCAGGATGAGGGTTGGCGAACCGACACCCATAGGTTTTTTGGTGGTTTCTCGAGATGAACTAAGAAGACCAAGGCCGAGCTGACCAATACTTTAGAGAAAACAAGGGAGAAGGCTGTATTGAAGATCATGATCTCAAAAAAATTCTATGTGATGCCCAAGGTATGATTGCTTCTTACTTAGAGAAAATTAAGTGAGAGAAAATTAAAAGTAAAAGGAGGAGGTTTTCGTGTAGCGTGCCAAGGATGTCTTAGAGTTCTTTTATCCTACGTTGGACCAGGGTATTTTACGTGAAATATAATGGGTTTCGAGGAATCTATCGAACAACCTACAGACCATTGGGTTTGGGCTTACTACGTTCCCCAAAGCCATTTTTCCGTTACTCAACCCTACTTTTACCCAGCGTTTCTTAGGTGCTTTTTTGTTGTGTTTAATTGCTGAATCTTAGGAAAGAAAACAATTTTGTAAATTCATGACATTTGGGACTATTTTTGGAGTTGTATTTATATTAGATGAATTATTCTCCATTTTCATTTTTTTTGAAGTTCATGGTTTTCTTTAATTTTGAATTGTTTAAAGTTATTAGCTTGCTCCTTTCGATCAAGATTCATAAGTGGCCATTCTTACAGAAAAGCTTAATTCTACCCTGGCTAGAGTTGCAGAATTAAAAGATTTATTAAAAGATACCAAAAATGTGTATGGGGGTTGTATTCTAGGATGAAACTGAGGCCTTGTGATAAAAAAATTAAAGAATTGGTGAGTTGTTTAGAGAATTAGCATAGAAGATATCCCTTCTACAACCTTGATCAGTAGTTCTTCTTTTAGACTTGGTGCTACTCCCACACACCCTCTGGGGATGTCTGGACAAAGTTTTTAAGTGGAGGAATGGTTTGAAAAATTATTATGAAGCCAAGTTTAATGAGCCGGAGGATCATTATAAGAATGAATTGGGCACATCGGGTACTCATGTTTTGCCCTTCATTTCTACCGTAGAGGAGCTCTTTTGCCCTTTATCTAAGAGTACCGAGTAGACAAGGGAACACCATTTAGGCTAGATTGAAAGAATTATAAGGGTGTCCATGGAGCATGTGAATGGCCTTGAGAATAAGGTATCCAACTTAGAATGCGAAACTCGCGTGGACTCCATTACTGTTCCCTAAGGTAAGATGGATATGGCATAAAGCAACATCTTGATGAGTAGGTAAAGAAGGTAATGGTAGAAATCAGTAGAAGGCTTGCAATTGATGTTTTTAAATGTTTCCTACCTGGACTTGATCTATCATTTTGTATAATTATGGCAATTACAAGTATGACCCGCAAGATTACGATGATACTTGGGCTGGTGCCAATTACAACCCATGCACGGTTTATGGCAGTACTACTCCCATTCGTTCATTAATTTTTGTTACTGAATTGAATGATTCACCTCCTATTCTCCAACTATTGGGAAGTTCTCCTCCATGTCTAGCATCGCATGCCCACGATCATTACACTGTAGAATGATCGTATCTAGCTCTTCTTCTGAGCCTGAGTCGCATTCTTAGTATTGCTTTTGTTTTTCTATGAGATGTAACTTTGTGAATTTTGATGCAACGCGTATTGTGATTGTTTTTACTTATTTTCACCTATGAAGTAAGTGTAGGCGTATTGGATCACACGTAATTCAGTAAGTAAAAATAGAATGAAGCCACCTTAAGTAAATCTTAGTTCCTGATGTTTACCTGACAAACTTTAATTTCTGGAATTGCAGCTGATCCGTGAGTTGCGGTATATTCTGTGTATCATTTTACCCTGCGATTTTTTAAACTATTTTCTCATGCAGTTCATGAATGCTAAACTTAGCTTTTGACATGCGTATTCTGCTGCATATAAGGCATGACCTGCCCCTTGTTTAGACGTAGGTTCACGTTCGTGTGCTTGGCACGGTCTGGCCCGCTAGTTGGGGCAGAGTGATATTAGACTGTGAAGTTATGTTGCATGCTTACAACCTTTTCAAATCATACACATGGTTTTTAGTACTAGTTCCTGCTGTCTAGTACTTGCACGTCTAGTGTGCTATGTTAGCAGACCTAACATAGTGGGGTTTTTATATTGATTCAGGCCGTCCACTATCCCTACGACCAGTTTGGCTGAGAAAGCAGAGCTGCGTTTGTGCAACTTCATTTTAGTAGATGATTTGGGCCATCCAATATCCCTACATCTAGCATGACTATGTTTACATAATTAACAGAGAAATGTTTTTCTATATTGCTTTGGGTCGTCTAATATCCCCACATCTAGTTTCCATGTCAAAGAGATTAATATAGAGAAATTTGTATACTAGTTTGGGATGTGTAATGTCCCTACAACCAGTTCATTGTATTACTATTTTTCATAATAATTACAATATTTATTATGTAAGTAGTACATATCACTCAGAATGAGGTATGAGATTTCCAGACAGTATTAAACACTTGTCTTTTATAGTTATAGTCGATGCTTCGAATTTTGTTCCTCCGCCAGATTCCGAATCCATCAAGCCTCCAATCTTGGCTATCTATCTAATATAGGTATTTCCTATGATTAGGGAGAGAAGTATCAAAAATCCTATCGCCGACAGCTGGGTTTGGTTCTAGGGAGGATGGTAGCTGATCTTTCAAATCAGCGTGCATCTAAATCACTTCAGCTTATTGCTTGGCCCGGATAAGAGCCGGCATTGAAGTTTACCACAGTTGAATCTCCTGATTTTCTATTAGAAGGCCAAATGCCCTTATCAACATGACCATAGAAAGGTTTTTTTTTTCAAATCGTTTTAGCATGGTGCTGTGGATGCTTAGATTCCAACTCTTGGTTTCGTACCATCATCGAAATCAATGTCCAAATCGGAATACCAGTATGCTCTCATCCGATTTGCGACCATTGTTTAATAAAGGATGATGATGGTCAACTAGTAGCAGTCCAACTTGATTTCATGTTGTACCAATTATTGGGTCTTTTTATTAAGTAGTTAATGGGTGACTTGGTTTTGACTCATAATCCAGCCTCACCGTTCTCATTTCTAAAAGTGCCATTATCATTCACCTACTGCATAGTTAGTGTGACGACCCGGATTGGACGTCCGAAAATCGGCACCCAATACATCACCCGTATTCGAATGCTGGAGATTCAAACGTTGAAGTCCGTATCGCTGGAGCTTATAACACATTAAGTGAAAACAACACAGTGGAAACAGAAAGAATTTTATTGATACACAACATTGATACAAAAATGATACAATATGAAGTGATCAACATTATCATAGAAATATACAATAGCGAAAAACATAGCAGTGGAAAACAACAGCAACAGCAGCGGAAAGATAACACCAGCAAATGTGATGGTCAGGCCTTACAACCATCAACAGGTGCTCCAGCAGAGAGAGAGAAAGATAATCCAACACTGCATCTCTATTTGCCAAAGCTCCAAATATCAATACCAAAAGCTCAAAACCAAAGGCTATCATGCTGGAATATAGCAAATGTGATCCCAAATTAAAGACTCCAAAGATTTTACAAAATCTACACCTACTGATAACCTGACTCTAGGCTGCCCATGTGGAAAATTATAGGCACCCAGGGTTTAGAAAGGGAACAATAAACTCCAGGTCAGTGATGAGACTGGTGTGAGAAAACAAAAATAGTTATTTGAACAAAAAGAAACAATAAAAAGAAATAAAAGAAATTCGCTATGCTTTTTAGAAAATGAAACTACCTTAAGCGTTCCAGCAGACACACAATGTAATCGCACACTTGGGGGAGATTTCTCCTTATGATAGTCAAACATGCTTGATACGCGAAAATCCTTTTGATATTATTATTAGTGCATAGTGTGAAAAAATTTTTGAAAGTATAATATTAATCTTAGCCAGCATAGGTACCATTATATTATGCCTACTATAGCTACCACTTGAGGTGGTAGGCTTTACAACTGAAATTGTAAAGGGATCGTATTGGGTGATTGGATTTCCAACAAATGGTCAAGGCTAAGGAACTTCCTTTTCGAATGGGTACGCCTCTGGAGGGACTCCCCGAGAACCTAACCAGATCGCTACCAACACAAGGCCGGTTTACCTCTGTAGCTAGGTAACTAACTGTCATGAGTATGCCATCCTCCGGTCGTAACCGACCTTAATCCAGTGCCCCAACAACAACAACCAACAACCACATAAGTTAAATATCCAGACTCCATACCAGAAGACCACTTTTTATCCAGAAGGAAATGCACATACCCTAAGGGGCGTGATCCCCGTAACCTTGCCGCATCCTTCCTGTTTCGACCATTTCAGGGTGTGAGGTTCGATGAAGTCTCGTCCCAAAAGCTATGCTTTTCACAAAAAGCCATGCTTCGATTAACCAATGATCAGCACTTAGCATGCCACATTACCAAATTGAGAATATATCACTAGTAACCATCAACTACATAACCTTTGAGCTCGTACGTCTCAGAGAAGGGTGTTAAGCTAAGAGAATAAATTCTCCGCCACCAAACAGAAATGTATTTGATAGAAACTAGCTTTATATCTCAAAGTGTAATGTTAGACATACATCCATACAAGTCCACCCTGGGTCTAAATGGAACCAAAGGCACTTCAAAAGAAATCCTTGCAAATCTGAATATCCTCAATCCCGACCGGACTCCCCATCACACAAGGAAATCTCTATACCAGAGCAACTCAATATAGAGACAATCAGCAGGTAACCCTTTTGTTTTCGAAAATACCCGGTCTTCAACCACCGTCTTCAAATGTTCGTCGTATCATTATTCGGAAATGGTTTTATGACATAATGTCCTCTCCCGGCTTAACCGAATAATGAGCGCTTATTTTAAAAACATATAGATACCTTCGGATCTTAGTTAAGTCACAACTTATTTCCCAAAACCTTTCTTTTTGAATGGTTTAAACAAATTTCCATTTTTAATCAACAAAAGATTCATCTGTAAGATCTTCTTCAATTTGAAACAAGGTTTATCAAATCTTTAACAAAGATTCATTCACAGCTTTCAAAACTATTTCCATTTCAAATTTGATTTACCCACAACTCCAAATCCTTTCAAAACAACTGAAAACTCTTTCATTATATGAAAGCTATTATCATTTGAAGAACAAAGGTCTTTCCTTTTGGGAAAATCAGATTAAATTTGCTCAAGTAATAAACCTTTTAAAGTATAAATCGAAAAATCAGCGAACTGCCGCACTCTCGGCGAGCTCTATTTGAGGTAAATTTAAACTCCCAAAATAATTCGTATAAAATACTTTTAAAATGGTTTAAAATCCATATATTATATAAGCTGTATAATCCTTTTTAAACATAGTTTCCAAAATTTCAAATTTCCAAAATTTCAAATTTCCAAAATTAAATAAATATCCAAAATAATTTAATTTCAAAACTTCCTTTTCAAAAAAATTTCATATTTAACTCAATTCCACTTCCAAACCAATTGGATTCAAAATCCAACTTTTAAATTATTTTCACCATTTTGAAAAATATTAAATTCCAAATACCCATGACTTAACCAATTTTCCGTGAGAACCATATTTGCGTGTGTGTTGTCCAAGGGTTTTACGGGCAAAAATAAAATATCAACCATCGTAAATTCAAGCCCAATAATATCAGTAAGCGGTATAATCCTATAACGCTTATTTTCCATTCACAGATAATATGTAAATTCATCACAGATAAATAACTTACATTAATCACAGCTCAATCCAAAGCAATTCATATCACAGAACATCGCAATTAGAGATATCAAACAATTGAAGGCATTCAATATTATCCAATCATCCATAAGCAAGATTAATCAATCATATAATTTATAATTAATTTAATTCAAACCAAATAATTAATTATTTATGATCCTGTTTAACTAACATTAATTAATTACAAACCATTTTTTATTAGATTAATTAATTAATGAAATTAATTAATCATCCTTAGTCATCCATCTTAATTAATTATCCCTAATTAATTAATCATTCCTTAATTAATCACATAAATTAATTAACCTTTAATTAATTACATTAGTTAATAAACCCTTAATTAATTACATTAACATATTAATCCTTTGATTACTTACATTAGTTAATTAACTTTTAATCAATTAATTATCCTTAATTGAGCAAATACCCCTTAATTACTTATATTAGTTAATCAATCTTTAATTAACTATATTAAGTAATTATCCTTTAAATCATAAATTGATTAACCTTTAATTAATCAATCAATTAATCTTTAATTATTAAACAATTAACCTTTAATTATTTAATTATCCTCTAATTACTTACATTAAGTAATTATCTTTTAATCACTAATTAATTATCCATTAATTACTTACATTAATTAATCACTAATTAATTACATTAATTAATTATCCTTTAATTACTCATATTAATAAATCATCTTTTGTAACGTTCCCGTTTTTAAGCCAAATTTAAATTGGTAATTAATTTAATTTTTAGAATTAAATTATGGATTTAATGATGAATTAAGTTGAAATTTTCAAAATAAATAGATATGTATATATAAAAATAGATTATAAATAGAATTTTCATTTGGGAATTCCAAAATAAATATCTTAAAAATAAATTGGATTTAAAAAAACTCTATATTTAAAACTAAGAAAAGTTTGTCTTCTAATTTTAATATATATATATATGTGTGTGTATATATGTGTGACGACCCGCCTTTCTCAACCCCAGAAAGACGTTTCATCATTTAGAAAGAAAGGGATAGAAATAGAAAAGAATAGAAAGAAAGAACAACAACATCAGAATTTCACATCGGAAAGGAACCAAATATAATACATCACATAACTATTACATAGTTATACATACATCAGAGTCATACAAATATCATATAACAGGACTGTCATATACATATATGTCCATACATACATCCAAAATACAGCACAGACTAACTACACAGCGGGACTACATATATAGATACATACGTCTGGTCTTCTCCCCAAAATAGCTCCTCCAGAAAATCAACACTTCCAATACCTATCACTTGGCTACTCGTAAAAATTTGAGTAACCAAGAGTTTATGAAAACACAAAATATAAACTCCGGGTCAGACATGGGTCTGGTATGAGTAAACAGGTGAAATTTGCTTAACTTTGAAAATCATTTGAAAATAAGGGTATCACGTAAGACTCCCCACAAATAAATATGGGTAAGTTTTTACCTTACGCTAACCAAAACATTTTATAGGAAATTCTGTGATATTATAATAGTGTCTAGGGTTTTCAAGTAAATAGAAAATAGCCGAAATTTTTACATTCATTAAATTCCAGCTACTAGCCACGAAAGTGGGTAATACAAATCAAAACCGTAGGGTCTTGTAGGGTAAATGGATTTCCAACAATGGCAGGGCTACTGGGGTACCGCCCGTCACAGTACGGGGCCTAGATCACCGTACCGAGGATTACTCCCTTCATCCCCTGCAACACAAGGCCGGAACCATTCCTTACTGAACAGTCCCGAACAAGATAACCCCGCAGTTGTGGCCAACAACTGCTCACAAAGCCGAAATAAAAAGGGACATCTAGACAGGGGAAAATCTTGTCCTTCTTGGGCATGACCCACCTAACCTTGCTGCATCTCCCCTGTTTTAGCCATTCCCAGTTGATGAGGCTTGAGGCTACGATTACCTTTATTGAACATTATTCTTAGAATGCTCATCGTCCGCCTGACGATGTGTTGAAAGCATTCAATCCATACAAGTTCGTTCCGGGTTCGAACGAAACCGAAGGCATTATCTCGTTACACTCATTTTGGAATCACCCTCAGAGTTAACGACGATAACCCTTGCATTCTGAAACACCACCTCGATCTCCATCTGATAAGTTACGACCTATCGTTTAATTTGGATCGATGTGGTTTTCGGAGAATCAAGATTGATTCTTCTGATCCCGGTCTCATCGGATCCAAACGCCATTTTAAAGGACAAGTTGTCTATTTAACTTAACAGTTCAATTAAACATTGAGAATTCACATAACAGATATATCAGATAAATCATACACAGTTATCACAGATATTCATAATATATAACAGCATATCATAGAAAAATCATCACAGATATCAAAGTCAATCAAACATAATTATTAATGCATACCAAACAGTTTGGTTTTACTTAACTAAATTATTTGTCCAAGAATAAACTATTTTATTCTGTTTAATTAATTACTGATTAATTAGCTGATTAATGATCAATTAATTAATTAGTTAATCATTAATTATTAATTTATTAATTATCTAATCTTTAATTACTTATTTAAACTAATTAACTTTTATTCATTAACTATTACTCAATTAATTAGTTGATTCTTAATTATTAATTATTAATTAATAACTTACTATTAAAATGAATTAATTATTTAATTATCACAAATTACTTTATTTATCAATGTAATTAAAGTGTAATATCTTTAATTAATCTCGAAAGTTAACTTTCATTCACTAATTAACCTTTTAATGATAAGCTTACATTCTTAAGATTTGAATTGATTTAACTTATGATTAAATTTTTATTTCAAAATCAACTTAAAGTTATCAATTTAAAATTCAAGTATAAATTTTAATCAACATTCTAACTACTTACTAATAATCTCCTACCTATATATATTTTTTACTTAAATCAACCCTTAATTAAAACACTAGCTTAACTAATTAACAAATATTTATTGAACTTAGTTACTCACCTGTACAAAATCAGTATACATGTTCATTTGAAAGCACCGAGACCAACATCGTTCCTTACTCGAGAAACTCGAGTTTTCCCTCGTCTATCTCCCGTATCACTCTCGAATCCCCTTTCTTCTTCTCCCAGTTTATATTCTCATTTCACTTTTTTTTTTAGTTTAAGTTATAAAACAGCTGAAGCATTCACACGAGAACGACCCGAAGACTCGATCAAAGCAACACACGAATTTCTCGAGTACTCGCACGCGACCGCCCAGATAACCATGCCAGGTACCTCTTCGCCACCGTGCACGTTCACGGTGGCTCGCCTCCCCTGCGGCGACTCGCTACCGTCCCCACAAACCACAAAACATCCCTAGTATCACAATCGAATCCCGGTTTTTAGTTTACAGGCCGGAACAAAAATTTGCCCTGAATGCTCAAACCTGACAACAAAACCCCACTGTCAAAACCCTTCGTGCGGCCACCACCCATCACCGTAGGTGATGAAACTCCACCAATACGTCGCTCATAACCTCCTCTAACTCCACCAAAAATCGTACTACACTCGGTTTCCTATTGGAGCTGAAATCAAATTTTTACAGAGCTTCGAAAAATATGGGCTTAAACCCTATTTGTGATTCAAACTCAAAACTTATGCATTTGAAAAATAATTTCATATTTTTCTAGTGTTGATATATCTTTAACCTTGCTTCATGCCAAATTCCAGGAATTAAAATTTACTTAATCTTCCAAATTTGACAAAAATCAGTAAAACTTCTTTTAAGAACTGCTCTGGAAATCTTTGCTTCCAAACCACAATTTTTATGTTAAAAATCATAATTATGTTTATGGAAACTAAATACACTATTGAATTTACAAATTTAAACACCTGAAATTTCCACTTTGATTTCTTTTTACCTGTAGTTTTGGAAATGCAATAATGAAAAATGCTGTTTAAACTTGAAACATGTTTGCATGCCTTGTTTTAAACTAAACAAGCTCGAATTTACACAATACAAAGTTTAAATGGTTATATGAATAAGTTTTGTAAATTTATTTGCTTTACTTTGTACAAAACTTGAAGTACTGATCAAGAACAACAATGCAAACTTCCAGTGCAAACAGACATACACAAAACAGTATGTTTAAACTACATCCACACATATCATTAATAAGCAAATATACAAACTAAAGTTGAAATTAGTTCGTTTACTCACCAATCAAAAACTGTGAACAGAAATGATGTTGAAGAAAACACTTGCAGGTGAAGCTTTCCTGAAACCCTTCTTTGTTTCCCTTTTTTTTCCTTTGTTTTTTTTCGGTTTTTCTTCTTTTTAGTTTAAGTTTTGTTCAGTGTTAATAAATAAACTGAAAGTTTATAGGTGGATATATAGATGCTTGAACACAAAAAGGTGATAACTGGCCAGCCACCATGTTTGACCAAACAAGAAATTGGTATTAAATTTTACTGCAAATATGAAATGATATTGATCTCGGCTGCATGTACTTATTTAAACAAGAAGTTAGGCTAATTAATGTTTTTGCTTTTAATTATGATAGCAAGTAATAAATTGTTTACTGTCTGTTGCAAATTTTGTACAAAGATATTTATTGTTACTTACTTTGTTGTACAAGATACTTATCATTTTCGGCCAAACATATTTAGTAAGATACAGGTTTTATTTTTTTTTTCTTTGAAGTGAAAACTTGTTTTATTATATTGAAGTGGACTTTGTTTTCTTATGCCTGAATGTTTTCCAGCAGCTTAAAGTTTATTGCTGGTTTACATATTTTTTTTTTCTGAACAAAACTTAATTGCTGTACAAATGTATATGTGTATATAGGAAATGCATTAATTTGTTCATATGATTTTTTTTTAACATTTTTATTAAGGATGTTGTGTTGTACAATTTGAATGTTGAAGATCATTGTTTGACTAAAATACTTGTATTTATATATGTCAAATTATAATTTATATTTGTAAATTTATATTACTTTGATTACATCTTATAATTATAATTGTGTTTTATACTAGTTTTGAATGTTTATACCTATATTGTTTTGCACTCCCATGTTTATGTTTAATATTTCCACGTTTTGTTTATTTTAAAAATTATCATTTTAAAAACTAAAATTGTATTCATATGTATTTTGTCAAATAATAAAATGTTAAATCTTTGATTTGATTTGAATAAGACAAATCTTGTTTAATGGTTTTGAAGCATTTAATTTTAAAATGTCAAACCAAAATTTCTTTTATAAAACATATAACTGTTAAATATCCAAGATCTCATCAATTTAAACATTGACAAGCTTATATTTAATTTAATTTAGATTAAATATTTATTAAAATATATCGTCAAAAATTCTGGGTTGTTACAATATGTATATGTATATGTATATGTATATGTATATGTATATGTATATGTATATGTATATGTGTATATATATATATATATATATATATATTTGGAAGCTACTATTTGAGATTAATATAATAGTTTTCAAACGGCTATTTTAAGTTAAAATTCTTATATATATATAAAGTAAATGTGATTACTTACTAATGTATAATTAGTTTTAAAATCACTTTTCTTAAGGTTATATAAATAGTTATAAAGGTAAATGTATATAGATTAAATATTTTTAATTAAAATAAGATTAACGAAAAGATTTGTATTTAAAAGTATCTAACATTTAAAACATAATAAGTATAAATTTAAAAATATAATACATATGTAAATAAGTTATATATAAAACATAAATACTTAATTAAACAAGGGTATAACATAAAATAATATTGCACATGACATTTGTGAACTTAAGAAAACATGTTTTAACAAGTGTAAATATTTTAAAAATGTATTAAAACATTTGTTAGCCATGTAACTTGAAATTTACAAGTGTAAACTTATGATAACAAGTGGAATCTCACAAATTTCTTTTAATTTGAAAATCATATAAACATGTATAAGAAAGAAAACCAGGCTTCTCAAATCTCTTGCATTCATTTTCAAAACTGTAAACAAAAATCAGGATAATAAAGAAACTTGGAAAAAAAATCAAAAATCTCAAACATCTCAAACCTGATCAAGCAGTGATTCAATACAAGTGCAAATTCAACTTGGTATTAGAGCTGAGCAATTCAAAGATCAAAACAACATATAAACATCAAGTTAAGGATCAAAATTCAGTTCAAATCAAAATGCTCAATTTCAGTTCCTGGGTTTCAAATTCCAGGCTTTCTTCTCTGTTCTTCATAAAAATGTGAGTAAACTTCTTATATACTTGGATGTTTGGGATCGATGCTTGAAAGAATATGATGAAATGTTTATATAGATATAAATATGCTTGCAAGTATATGAAAATATGAAGAAAAGTCTGTGCACATAAGTATACAGGCAAACAGACCATGTTTTAGTTACAAGTTTAAAAATCTAGTTCAAAAAAAATTAAAATCTCATTCTCTAATCTCTCTTAGGCTGTGATGTTCGAATAAAATGTGTTTGAACAAACACAACCTTAATTTAAAAATATTATTAAATGTTATCAACATATAGATTTGCTGGAAATAAGAAATGTCTGAGAAAAACCAATTCAAGTCAAAAACCAATAGCCACAATTTCAAGTTTTGATCATAGGATCAAATCCGTTTTACAAAATAATGAATTTTGATGTTAAAATCATGATTTTTTTAAGCAATTTGATGTTAAGAAATTTCGAGCTGAACGATTTTCGAATCTCTGTCGATTCACGGTGATCGATGAAGTGCTAGGTGGCGTGCTTGCTCCTGAAGGAAGAGGGTATCATGGAGGGTAAGGGAAAAATAATCGCAAAATTTTCCGATCATCAGGGTGGCGGCACAGTGGCTTTGTAGGGTATAGGGTCCAGGCGAGGTTGCTGTTGAATTCAAGACTAGTTCATCGTCGTTAAGGCTTCGGACTTGCTCGACGACGGGGGAATTGGAAAGGAAGTGTTTGGCGCAGCCCTAGACGCGAGCTCGTTGTTCCCGATGGCCTGTGGTGGTTGAATGTGGGTCGAGAAGGTGATGGTTTTGGTTTAGGTGATGTTTGATCTTACTCAAATTCGATTTCGTCATTGATTCTTGGTTCTGGGTGTTCGAGATGCTCGGGTGGGTAGTCATCGATGGGTTGAAGGTCAAACCAGTGGCCAGAGTTGCTCCGATCACCTGTTCACGCGTATAGGTGTCAGTAGCATGTCAATAGGTTTGGTTTTAGAGAAAAAAAATATGCCTCGGGTAGAAGCTCAGAATACGTGGAGCTGGCTCGTGTATGTTCTTGGGTTGTTTGCATTGGTTTAAACATATAACAACAGATAATTATTTTAATAGAAACAAGTTTAAAAATTTAAAAGAAAAAAAAGAGGTGACTCGAAGAAGGTCTTGGGTAAATTGGCTAATGACTCGGGTGAAAACCCAAAGTCGTCTCGGGTTTGTGTTGAAAACAGTTTTTGGTTTTTAAAATTAAACAAGTTTTTCAAATTTTAAATTTAATCAAATTTTAAAACACCTTCTTAAATAAATGTTTTATACTAGTTTTGTTAGTTAGTTAAAGTTTAAAAAATATATTATTTTAGATTAATTAAGTTCAAGTGTTTTAATACTTTATTTCAAATAAAATCTTAAGTTTATTTTAAATAAATTTAAATGGTATAATTAAGTAGTTAAAAAATGATGTTTTTAATTATTTTGAGATTAATTCATATGTTAATTTTCAAGGATGATTTAAATAAGATTTTAAATATAAACGTTTATCTTAAATAATGATTTTGATTAACTTAAAGGATTTAAGTTAAATTATGTGAATATGTTAAATTGTTTCAAACGTTATTTAAAATAAGATCTAAATGATGATTTTGTAATAAATTAGGATAAATGGGTTATCCTAAGATTAAAGGATCATTAATTTGAAATTTAATGATAATTACTTAATTAAAGGTTAAATAAGTATTAATCAAGGATTAATTAATTTGTTAAGAGTTAATTAATTAATAGTGAGTAATTAAAGGATGATTACTTAATAAAATTAACTAAGTATAATTACTTAATTAATAAAAGATTATTACTTAATGTAACTAAGGGGTAATTACTTTATGTAATTATATTAAAGGATAATTAATTAAGATTAATTAATGTAAGTAATTAAGGGTAGTTAATTATTTAAAGATAATTATTTAATGAAAGTAATTAAGGATAATTAATTAATAATTAAAGGTTGATTAATCAAGCGACTGAAGAATAATTAAATTAAAGGATAATTAATCTATGTGACTAATTAATTAAGGAAATTAATTTGAGCATAATTAATTAAAAGTTAATTAATTAATGAAAGTGATTAAGGGATGATTTATTAATTAAGGGTTAATTAATTAATATAATTAATTGAGGATAATTAATTAAATAATAATTAAATGATTAAAGGTTAATTTTTTTATGATCAAAGGTTGATTGATTTATTAATTGACCATGATTAATTAATAATTAAAGGTTGATTAATTTATTATTAAAGGTTAATTAATAAATGATTAAAGGATAATTAATTTAAATGGTTTGTAACTAATTAATGTTAATTAACCAGGATTAGTAATTTATTCATAAGTAATTAATCTGGTTTAAATTATAGGATCGATTTCACCCTAGAGGGAGGTGAATAGGGTGGTGCTATTGATTATAAAAATTATTGCGGAAGCTTATAAAATTATTTCAACACAGATATATCAAAATAATAGCAGCACAGATAATAGAAGAATAATAAATGCAGAAATAGAACGACACAGAATTTACCCAGCTTCGGCAAAACCCTGCCTACGTGCTACCTCCAAGGTTTCTACTAGAAATTAAGCGATCAGAAGCTTACATATGTAAACTCGCGACACCCGCTATCAACTAGCCTTAACGCTACACTCAAAACCCTACCACAACTCAGCCACTGAGTTGCAAATTCTCAAACTACGCCACGTAGTTTGTCCCCTAGTCACACGACTAGAAATTAGAACGTTTAAAAAGGAAAATACAATTTAAACACAGTTTAAAAACAAAATTAAAAACCCTAATTATAAGCCTAATACAAAGGTAAAGGCCGACCCACAACTTTTTCTTAAGTGAAATATTTTTCCCTTTATTTTTATCGGCCCGTCCTTATTTGGTGAAAATGGCAGTTCTTGTTTCGTTCGTTCGTTCATTCCTCAATCAGGAATTAGGGCTTGTGAAATTTTGTGAAGTCGCGGACTTTATTGATCGATTAAGTGGATATTCACGTGTAGCTTTGATCGATCGTTTCCTCGTTGCTCACTTCGGCTGCTTCGACGAGTTCAATTCGTAAATCTGGTATGTGATCTTTGCTTTTTCTTCTTCTGATTTGCTTGCTTGAACTCGATGACTTTTTTCCGATGATGTTGATTGCTTATATAGGGTTTGAATCCCTATTTTCTCGTTCGTATATATTTGTTTGAATTTGTCAATTGATTTATCTTGGCCACTTGATTATACTTGAACGAATGTAATGACTTCTAACTTCTTCAATTCGTATATTTTTTTGTTACTTCATGGTCACGGCTTTGATTTTGACTTTGCTTGGCCACCACGGTGTCAATTTCTGACTTGTTCAACTTCGAACTGACTTGACTCGATGTTGACTTCGCTTTTGATTTGTCCTACAGTTGTCTTCGACTGCAAACTTGATTTTGTTAAAAACTATATTGTGATGAGAATTTTACTTCCATTTTTCTGATGACTTCGGCCTTGACACTGCTTCTACTTCGGTTTTGACATCACTGAACTTCGGCAATAACTTGTTCAACTTGAGACTGTTTTGGTTTCTGGCACTTTGTTCATTTTCGGCTTCATAAAATTTTTGGCATGTCTGCATATATGCATTCATCTTTTCCACTGTGTTTTTGCATGCTTGCCACTGATCATATATTGAAGTCTTTGACGACGATGTTGATTTCGTTATGTGCTCGACTTTGGCCATTAACTGTTTACTGCCTCTGGTCATTTCCGTCCTGTAGCATACTTGACTTGTTTGAAACATATATCTTGATTTTTCTTTGATTTAGCTGGTGTGTTTGCTATGTATATGCATTCATCCAGTCACTCATCTTCATTTTGTTTCACTTGAGTCTGATTTGCTTTATAAGACTGCACTTGATTTAATTGCTGTCTATGTTGTAACTGCTGTCCATTTTGGTTTTGCTGTGTTATCATATTAACTTGGTGGCATTTGGTTTGCAAACAGTTTTCACTGTACAGCCTTGCTCATTGATCATTCATGTAGTTTCTGGTTTCACTTTTTGAGACAGTTTGCATTTCAGTTGTATTGCTTGGTGTTGTAGTTTGCACTGTGCATTTATGTGCTTGCTGTGTTGCCATATTAATCCCACTTGCCTCTTGTTGGTTTAGTGTGTGCACTTGCTTGGACATTCGACATCCATATTGTTTCGAGCTAGTTCACATTGTACTGTTGGCACTGACTTCATCATGTCTGCACTTTGACAATCATGTTGCCAGGCTTGTGCATATATGCACACGTTCTATTTTACTTTGGTATTGAATCAGATCTTTTGGGTCTGGTCTTTGATGATGCTTGACTACTTGTTGTTCATGTGGATATGTGACTTGGTTGCATTGTTCACATGATTACTGAACTAGTTCTGGGTTGATCTGGTTCATTTGTTGGGTCATCATTTTTGGCGGTTCTTATTTCATTTCATTTTTAATTTGCACCTGTGTTGAATTGAACATGGCCATTACATTGTTGATACTGGGTTGTACTGTCCACTTCATTTCATTGTTGCCTGAGATTGGTTTGTACTTTCTACTTCATTTCACTATTGCATACATGTTGACTTCGTATATTTGTCACTCCAAGTCTGAGTGTTATTCATGCATCCAGTTGTGCATTCGTACTTGAAGTACTTGTCGACTTTGCTCGTTGCCTGGTTGACATTTATGTATGCATGGATTGTCTAGTCTTTGTTGATCTGAGTTTCACTGTATGGTTGTGTTCATGTATAGTTGATGTGTGGTGTGTTTCCAGTCATCATTTCTGGATTTATTAGTTCGCATTGATTTCCACTTGTATACATACATACAAATATGTGTGTATATAGGTGTGTGCATATGGAGTCTTTGGATAGTTGCCGTGCACTTTGGTTTCATGATGTACGACTTGAAATTTGGTCTGCACTTTTATTGAATCCAGCTTATAGCTCGGGTTTGACCTTGTGCTCGTGTTGTGATTTTATTTTTGTTTCACTTGAGTTGAACCCGGCTTTTATTTGGGTTTGAACTTATGCTCACCTGTCCCTGTAGATTTATCAAGTGTATATATCGGTGTGCACAGCCTTGTGGCATGTACAGTGATGCACTGTGCATGTCACAAGCTGTTCGTGTATGATGAATTCAAATTTAAATGACGACGAACACCCCAAATAACCGAAGTAGATATTATTTTCAAAATCCACATTTTATTTTGTACTGCAAAAATATTTCCTTTTCAATTTTACTGCATCGGTATATATTTTTGCAGATTGCTAAAATGCTGGATTCACATTGGAATGAAGTTGAAGATAAATACGAGTGTGAGTGATATGTAGTGAGGTGAAAATATAAATGTGAATTGTGATGTAATCAAATTCGTATTGTAATTGAAATTGTCTATATATAGTGAGAGATTGAAATTTGTACTATTCAAAAATTGTAATAAATATTTGTTTGAATAAAATATCCGTTTGAATTCAAATTCTATGTTATTTATTTTATTCATCAAATATTTATTTAATCTGTGAAAATAAAATAGTATATTAACAAATACATTTAAATGAATATATATATGGTTATTATCATCAAACAAAATCATATAATTGCATGTTCAACAATCTCCCCCTTTTGATGATAACAAACATATATTTAAGATTTTGAATTTATTAAATGTATTTGATAATTCAATTTGCTCCCCCTATTTGAGTGCTTCCTCTCTACAAAAAGCTCCCCTTTCATATATGCATGTAGATAAAAATGTGCAAATAAGCCTAGATGCAAATAAAAAATATTTGAACTTTACTTGATTTTATTTGACAAAATCTTAACTTTTCTCTCCTTCTTTTGTTATCAGCAAAAGAGTACTAGTGTTTGAGAAATAGAGATAAAGTGATAGATATTAATACAACATTAAAACTCAATTGAATATAAATATTAAATTTCAATAAAAAATCAAACAAAAATCATAAATACTCTGTTAGGCGCATATTCCACTTTTAGAATGATGGGAATGATGTCATCATATAAAAACATACAGTTGTGTCTATTTGTAGTATATTTATATCAGGAATTTGAATATCTACCAACCATGCATAACCGTTAGGACTTTTAAATGAGATTAGTAGTATTCCAATTTTATTTAAAAAAAAATGAATTCAAGTATCTTCTAACCACGCATAACCGTGAGGACTTTTAAATGGGATTAGAATCAACTTGTTTATTTTATAAATCAATTTTGATATGCGTTCCATATATGCATAACAGTGGGGACTTTTAAATGCGCAAGGAAGAACATAACAAATTCCAAGTAATTAACCCATGCATCACCGTGAGGACTTTTAAATGAGAGTGAATACTTTGGATTTTATTTTATTTTATTATTATTTTTATTTTTAATTAAAAAATATAAAATGAAAAAGGAATGATTCCTGTTTAAAGTACCACATATCGACAAACTATAATGAATTTTGACAAGTGATGGTCGATAGAAATATGATAGAAATAGAGATGGTCATGGAATTTTTACCAACAAAAAGTTTTATAACTTTTGTTTAAATTTGTAAAGAAATTTACTAATTATATCGTCTCGAGTCATAATATATGATAAATATCAACACTCATCACTTTTCAATCACTATTTATCTTTTTTATAATTAGTAGGGAGTCAGATTAGTCAATTTTATAATTTAAAAATTAAATTCAAAAATAATTATAAAATCAATTTTTCTAAAAATGACCAATCTGAAAACAAGGTCAAAAATGATTTTCTAGAAGGGGTTTATGAGAAAATTTTCCGTTATTTGAAAATTATTTGAAACGAAAAATATGGAGATATTTTCTTTGAAAAAACGATGCAGTTACTAAATGTCTTAACATAAATCACGTTCCACTAGTAATTTTTCTATCAACTAGATTACCAGCGTAATCTACATCTGAACTTTCTTTCACTCAAAATTATCATTAATTGAATTTGATAGACCAGACCATGAAGTGTGCATCAAAATATCTTAAAATTAATTTTAACATCTTTTTAAATGACATTCTCTTGAATTTGACTTGAAACCTTGTAAATAACCCAAAACCGTGAATATAGGGTCAGCAATAAAATAACCAAATGTATTATAATTTACCAATAAAACACTATCATTAATCCAAACTATTACATATGAAGTAGTTCAAAGATTCTAGAGATTTTTATAGTGTTCTTGGCATAAGAATATAACTGTCCAACAATTTTGAATAAGCCATAATCAAAATCATCATTTATTTCTTCATCACATTATTGGTTGATTTAATTCAGATTACGGTGTAGATTATCACATTTAATATATCGTTCAAAATAAATATACCATTACCTGTTTTACCTTTACGATATTTTCTGTTGTTGTCCATTGTGATTCTGTCACCTTTGTACTAGGCTAAGGAACTTTGCTTTGACGCTCGTTGTGTCCTTGGAACAGCCAGAATCCAAGTAACACTATTGTTGTTCCTTAGCCTGCCACCATACCTACACGATGGAAGATTTTTGTGACCTATTTGTTTTTATAGGTCCATTGTTGTTAGTGGCAGAATATTTTGAAAAATTTTGTGGAGACCCAAAACTATTTATATATGTTCCTTTCGGCACCCAGATTTATTTAATTTTGAGTGATTTTATATTTGTGCCTTTTGGAACCCAAATTGGTATAGTTTTCACGTGTTTGGGTCTATACCAACAATTGTTTTGATTGTGTCCAAATTTTCTACAAATTGTGCATGTTGGTTGACTTGATTAATGTAACGACCCGTAAATTTCGATAATTTAATTTGTGTATTTAATAGGATTTCTAATTTAAATTTAGGAAGAAACAGAAATCTTATTTATTTATAGGAAAGAGAATGTTGAAATTAGATGTATCAAGGGTAATTAAAACTTACAAATTGAATTATATATTCCAATTAATTGTAATAGAGGAAATTGTTGCAATTGGCTATAAGGTTAGAAATAAGTAAATAAGGCAAGTACTGAATTCATCAATGAAAATAAATTTTATTTAGTACAATCCGTTTTTATTAACTATTGTAAGGTGTTAAATTATTGAAATGTGAAATTTGAAAATAGATTCAAATTGTATGTTAGATAATAAATTGCAATAACTAAAGTTAGTAATTAATGGGTTAAAGGGAATACCAAATTATTCATAAGTGATGGTTAATGTAAAAGGAATAATTAATTGGATTTAGAATCTTAATTTGTATGTGTGCATATATTTATAATGGAAAATAAAAGGGCAAATATAATTATATACAAGTTAATCATTTGTAAACTTTAATGAACATTTCCATTTAATAATTTTATTAGGAAATCAAACTCATTTAAGGGTAAGTAATTATAATGTGTTGATGATATAAACGTTACTACATTTTTTTAGTAGTAACGGAAGTGCAAATGGAATGTAAAGGTAGAGATTTAAGCTAAGAACTGAATGTAAGGAAACAGAGGCAAATAGAAATCAATCAATGAATGTATATAGGTTGTTAAGTTAATAATAAATAGAAATTGGACAACATCCATATAATATAATGGATTGCAATGTGTGGGTTGGAAAAAAAGGGTGAATAGAAATTGATTTGTTATATTAATTGAATGAAACTCCAATTTGTTGGAATAAGGTAAAATGTGTACTGGGTAATAAATGTAAAAGAACTTAAATATTGAATTTATTTAATATATAATAAGTGATGTTTGAATAAAACCAATACGATGTAAACAACAAACTTATAAATGTGGGATTTAGAATTTTTGACAACAATTATTACGAGCTATATGTATATTCAGTCCATTCAATTTAATTGGTAAATCTTTGAAATAAATGTTACGTTTAATTAAAATTAAAGAATATTAAAATAAAAGATTTTGAACCCAACATGGAATCCACCTACTTAAAATTTATAGATGAAAAACATTTGTTTTTTTATTTTTGAATAGAAATTTTGGGAACGTAATTTGTAATTTTGAATTTAAATGAAATTAAGGATTTATATTGAAATTATAAATTTACCTTCTTTAAATTGACATCTAAACGTGTTGAAATTTTGTAAATGATTGAGAATTTTTAAAAGTGATATAATGGGTCAATTTTAGAATCTAAAAATAAAATTTGATTTATTTATTTATTTTAAATTTATTTAATTAATATAAAAATAGCCATTTTGGTCACGGACTCGGATTTCAACGAAACTAGTTTCATCGGATCTGTATCAGTGAATTATTGTAGGGTTTCAAGTTTCATAGCGATCGGGCTTGTCGTTTGATCGTACGAACGCGAAACGCATTGAAATCGATTTAATTGAAATTAATTTGAAATCAATTTGGAAATTTTGTTTTCAGCATAACTTCTTCATACGATGGAATTTGGACATGAAACTTTTTCCATCGCGTTCAGAATATTTTAAAATACCTATTTTGATATATGGGTTTACCCAATTTCGTTCCGGGGTCAGAACGGGCTTTTTGGGCCACGTTAGCGTTAGCACGTTTGGTTAGCCAATCCATCTATTCAAATTCAGACCTACCTATATAAATTCAGTTGTAAACCCTAGCCCATCTATTCTCATTTTTTCTGTGCGTTCATTTCATCAGTTCCTTCTCTTCTTCCAATGGCTAGAAACCCTAGATCCATGTTCAATTTCAAAAATCAAATCCAAAGTCAAAAATTTAAAATTCTCCGAAAAATTCCAAAAAAATATATGTTGAAGTTTTTGACGAGGGGAACTCAGATCTGAAATTGGTTTCTCGATTCGAGTTATCGTTTGGCCTAAAATAAGAGATTTAGTTTCGGCCGTTCGTTTTAGCTTTGTAATTCAACGGTGGATCTCGATTATGGCGTCGATCGGAAGGTTACAGTGGGTAGGGGCCGTCAAGGCGAGTTCATCGGTAAGGTTGCATCGTGTCAAAGGCACATAAATTCGCCAAATCTGGCCAACAAAGGTAGCGGCGGCGAACAGAGGGGAGAGCGTCGCGACATGCAAGGTGACTGTGGTGGGGGCGGTTTTGCATGAGTAAGGCCGTGGGTTGGTCAGATCGGGTACAGGGAGCGTAGGGATGGCGCGGCGTCACGTGGAGTTTCGGTGGCTAGGGTTTTACCCTGTACAGGGACGAGCGTGAATTCTGTAAGGAGAGGAGAGAATGTGGATGACGTGGCCACAGAAATTAGGGTTAGTTTTATTTAATTTAATTTTGAATTTCAAATCGTTTAACTTGAATAACTTTCTCGTACGACATCCGATTCACGCGAAATTTCTTTTATTAGGATCGTAATAAAATTCCAGACGCTTTGACACCGGTTTGGACAGATTTGGAGACCGTCGAATTTTGGGTTTAAATTGGATTTAAAATTCAATTTAAATCCAAAAGGCGAGTGTTTTAACCCACTCACAACTTCTAAAATATCTTATGTTTGTTAAATTAATTTTAGATATGAGTAGAAATTTATTTATGACTATTTGGCATGTTTTATTCATTATCTCTGTTAAATTGCATTTAATTTAACTGTTGATTTATTTAATTTATTGCATAAATTTGACAGTGAATTTATTTATTTGCATATTAACTGCCAGTCATAGTTATGTTAAATTTTTATTTTAACTGCCAGTTAAATTTACGTTTATTTTTGCATATAAACTGCCAATTAACAATTATTAAATTTATTTTGAGTATAAAACTGATAATTGATACCATTATTTATCACCTGTTATGTATATATGATTGTTTGAAATTGGATGATAGCTGTGATAAATGGATGTATAATTTGATGGATGAATGGATGATTAATTTTATTAATTGCAAGTTGCTATGCATTTTTATTTCATTCGGGATTGCGGTTTGAAATGATATACAACCGCATTTTTATTTTAAATTGCGGATTGAAATGATAAACATCCGTATCTCTTGACCATAGGGTAGAAAATTTTATACAGGCACCGCGATATATATATAAAATTATTTTTGAAATGTTTTCTATGGTTTGTAAAGCTATATATATATGGTTTATGGGTTTTGATTCGGTTATTGATAAAGGTTATTTATATATAGTAGATTCCAGGTTTTAAACTTTGTATAAAATGGATTTGAAGTATAAAATAAAGTTTGATTTTTTTTGAGATCAAGCATTTATTTGAAATTTAAATTCTAGAGTTTTAATGACTTAAAAGAGAATAAGGTTGAAGATGAATATTAAGTTAAATTGGAGTTTAATAAAAAGTTAGAATTTTCAAAGTATGCGATTTATAACTTGATTTTGTGTAGAGTGATTTAAATGAATATCAGGTTGATTTAAATGAATATATAATAAATTTAAAGAATATCCAGTTATGTGAAGATAATGGTTTTACTTAGATTATATTGAATTCATTAAGTAAACATTTCAAGTCTAATTAATAAGCAATTGAATTTGATCTATATAGGTTTGTCAAATGAGTTGTTTTTGAAATGGTGAAATATTTAAAGCTTTGAAACATAAGAATTAAAATGGTATTTGGAAGTTTAAATCGATATTTGGAATTGATTTGTAAAATGTAAAGAAGCCATTTTGTTTTATAAAAGTAATCTAATATTTGACCATTTGAGAGATGGAAACTTGTTTCAAAGTTATGATTTTCAAGGTAGTATAATTTGAAAATATTATATTTCAGAGTTTTGATTTCTAAATATTTTACTTTGAAACCACTATGATTTTTGGAAAGAATATATTAGAAAATAAAGATGATATCATATTGTTTTGGGTTTTAAAAGGAAATGATATCATGTTTATATGGTTTGAAATGGATATTATATTCTGGTTTTAAAAGTATAAATTATTTTAAAGGACCGCGGTGTTATAATAACGTTTGGTTATTAAAGAGACCGGGATCGGATATCAGGCATACTCTCTGTCGATACCGAAAACCACTTTGACAACCGTGTACGCGGTGGAGATTCCAGAATGAAGTAGATTGGTGACGGCGTTTCCTGTAAGGTAAATACGTGGACCCAACTCCCGTGAGTTGGCATAAGGTGGCTAAAACAGGAGCGATTGACGGGTTAATAAGGTAGCACCTTTGATCGGACACATCCCTTCGATATTATACTTTGACTTTTGGATTGATTCGGTGGCCACTTTTGATTTCTTTTATTTGGGGTTGTGGCTCGAGGTGGGCGGTATCTGCGGCTATGCGTTACCACCGACCCGGAAGCGTAATAGGTATATCTACCCTGGCATTGCCTAGTTGTGCCGTGTCACCTACCCTAGCGTGCCTTATACGATTTTGGTTTTGTGCCATACCTATGGAGTGCCCTCTGACGACGCCCAGTACGGGGGAGATTACGGTAATGTATAGACTATGGGAATATATTCTGTGTTAAGGGCTATATGGGTAACCCCTTAACGCTATTTAAAAGTAAGTTTATTTTACAAATAGGCACTATTATAATAGCGCAATATACTACATAGTAAATAGTTTAACGGATCCTTAGGAGATGTAAATCCCGAGCATCTCTTGAGTTACTGCACTCATATTTATTTCTGTTAATTTAACTCACATAAGATCTTTTAGTTCTGACTCGAGTGTTTTGTCCTTTCAATTCGCTCGGGTCAGTCCGAGCGTTTTAGGATCGAAGACTTTAACTCCGGAGGACGAAGACGAAGATTTCATTATTATTATTATTATTACTATATGGTTCCACTACTCACTGTATTCCACCGCATTGGTATTTTGTAACAACCCTGGTGTAAATTCACTAATTAATTAAATTTTGTTAGGAATGATTAATTTTAATTTATGATTTGTGAAATTTAATTGAGTAATTAAAACATATTTTAAGAATATTTGGTTAGATCTATTTAAGGAATAATTTTTGTTTCTTAAATAAAGAATATCAAGTTAAATTGGAATATTATTAAATCAATTATGTTAAATTTGGTAATTAGAGTAAAATGTTTATATTGTGATTTGTAGTTTAAATTGAAAAATTATAATTGTAAATTTAATTATGAATCTAAATCTATTTTTGTAAATAATTGATTTGTTTATCTTAATAAATCCTACGGTATCTTTCGAAATGTTGTAAATTCAGTTAAGTGTTAGTATTTGGATTTCTTATTAAAAATAATGAGAATTATTTTATTTCAGAAGTTATATCTAAAATTTTATAATATCTTAGTGTTATTATAAATGAGAGTATTTAAGTTGTTAATTTGATCTTGTTAAATTTGAGAAATAACTTGTGATTTTGTAAAATATTGATTAGTGTAAATAAATGGAAGAAGAATGAAATAGCAACACTTGTCTTAAGAAATTAATTAGCAACACTTTGCCTTAGGATCCATGCTCAAGCCCATTTAGCCCATTTAAGAAAAGTATTACTTCTTCTTTCTTTTATCTTACGTTCATAGTCTAGTGGAGAAATAGAAAGAAAAATATGTTCTCAAAGCTAAGTAAAAACCTAGTTCTTAAATCCTCAAATCAAAGCTAGAAATCAAAGGGCTTTTGGTCAATACTTGTAGAAAACAAAGCTAGGTAATCTTCTCTACCTTCTAGACTTATAAAATTATGGTTTTCGTTTTATTTTTAATTTAAGTGCTGCTGGTTGGATTTAGGTTTTTGAGCATTTAGGTGTATTAGAGGTTAGCAAAGAGATTGCAAGGTTGTAACAAGGCTTTGGATTAGATTAGCAAGCTATAGGAAGCTAAAAGGTGAGTTATTTACAACTCACACTTGCTATCTCTAATTCATATATGTGATTTTTTAGTTTTTATTTGGATTGAATTAGAAGGTTGTTGATTGAATTGCTTTCAATTTGATTGTGAATTGATTGTATGTGTTAAATAAATCCAATTATTGCTTGCTGAAAATTTTATATGATAATCGCTGTAGTAAAACAGCGATATATTGGTGCACAACTATCCGAAATGGCTCATTCTTTTTAGATTAGAAAATAGATTCAATGAGATGCAATTTATCTTTTGGTCACTGTTCGAAATTCCTCCATTTACTTGACCTGAAATGAGTTTAAAGACAGAAGCCTGATTCTGTCTTTAACAAACCAGGCTGAGTTTGAATTTGTTAGAAAAACAGCCATAACTTTTGAACCACAGATCCGATTTTGATAATCTTGGCCTTTCCAAAAAGCTAATTTCATACACAACAACTTTCATATGTTGAGTTTTCTGTTATTTTGAGGTTAGCTATGACAAAATCGAATTTTTATACTGTAATTCCGAGAGCAAAATCAATATTTGCTCTGTGCTTATGGCTGAAACTAAATTAGCCATAACTTCTTCGTTTTTGATCCGATTTTGATAATTTTAGATGTTTCGAAAAGCTTATTTTATATACTATAACTTTCTTTTGTTGAGTTTTCTATTATTTTGAGGTTAGCTATGACAAAATCGAATTTTTGTACTGTAATCCCGAGAGCAAAATCAATATTTGCTCTGTGCTTAAGGCTGAAACTAAATTTACCATAACTTTTTCGTTTTTGATCCGATTTTAATAATCTTAGATGTTTCAGAAAGCTTAATTCATGTACTACAAGTTTTGTTCATTGTGTTTTCTGTAATTTTAAGGTTTGCTTGGTCGAAATTATGGTTATAAGTTGCTGTCCTGAGAACAAGATGACAACAACAAACATTGACCTTAGAATCGTATTAGCTCATTTTTACTCTTATTCTCTTTCGGTTTTGATGATGTTTTTGAGAGCTTTGAGAGCTATGATGCCTATCAATAGGCTAGCTATATTTGGAGAATTTAAAATTCAAATTTTAAATAGAATTCGAATTGATTTTTTTAGTTAAATTTGAATTGAATTCTTATTGAACTCAAGTTATCGGTCTTGAGTTAACTTTCTTGTTTTTCATTGTTTTCGAGTATGGTTTTCACTAAAACATTTTTGAAGTTATTTGAGAAATAAACGGACATTTAAAATTATTATGATATAGTATTTTAAAATTATTTTTCTAATAAATAAAAAAAACCTATTTATTCCCTGTAATAAAAGAATTTCAAATATGGGTTTTATTAATCTTTTCGTGAAAAAGTTTTAAAAGCTTTTTTTCTCTAGTAAATTATTCTAAATATAAAACACACACTTTTGCACTATTCGAACGTATGAGAAAGAGAATTAAACGATTTAGTAAAACATGTGGTATGGGACATGTGCGTTTACCATTTCGGTTACTTCCGGACTTGTACGATCGAAGCTATTTGAGATTAATGATTCTGAGATGTTTTGCCATTTTATGGCATATTTTATTTTTATAATTCCTATTTATTGGAAATTATTTAAGATGGCCAATATTTGGCAAACACTAAGGTTTGAGATCTTCTATATAGGAGTATGATCGATGAGATCCATCACGACGTCTTATTTACTTGCCAATGATATAAGGCAAGTCTTGAGTTTATAATTTCGTATTTCGAGATTTATGGTTTATGAGAAACCATCATGATGTTTTCACTTGTCGATGAGATGAGACAAGTTACGATGCCATTTAATGCTTGTCGATGAGATGAGACAAGTATGGTGGCTCTTTGTCACTCGTCAAGGAGACTAGGCGAGATATAAATTTCTGAGTTTTATGATGTTTCTATTGTGGCATCGACTAACGGCTAGTAAACCGCTAAGTGCGAATGTGTGGTATGGGACACACGTTAACACTTTTCGGGTTCCTATCCGTAAGTTTGTGACACATTCATGATGTTTACCTAACAGAACTGCTTGGAGAGGTGTCAGCGACCTTGCCATGAGGACGAACTGCTTTGGGAGGTGTTAGCGACCTTGTTAGGGATGACAGAACTGCTTGGAGAGGTGTCGGCGACCTTGTCATGAGGACGAACTGCTTTGGGAGGTGTTAGCGACCTTGTTAGGACTGACAAAATGGCTCGAAGGGGTGTCAGCGACCTTGTCATGAGGACGAACTGCTTTGGGAGGTGTTAGCGACCTTGTCTAAGGCTTCGGCCATCTGAGTTTAGCACGTGCAGCATTTCTTCCGCATTATAATCGAGGATTTGGCCTATCTGGATTTTCTGAGTTTTTTGTTTTATTGTGATCTCACCTTTTTAAGATGTTTTATTACATCGATAGCCTTTTGCTATATGAGATGTTATATATATGGTGATTTCAATTATGATGTTTTGAACTTTTATCGAGTTCCTCAAGTTATGAGTTTTGATATTTCAGGATTTTATACGATATTCTGTGTTTTGCCATTTTGGCGAGTTGAGATTAAGACTTATATACATTTACACCGATGAGATGAGGTATAACTGAATTTGGAGATTCATCTATAATTGAGTTTTTGATCATCCTATTTGAGAATGTTTTATGTTTTCCATTTTGGCGAGAGTTTGTATTGATGTTTCTCCTTTTGAGGAAATTTGGTTCATGGAAACCATGTAGACATTTTGGGATGTCGCTAATGATATGAGGCACATGTGTTTGATTTGAGTATTGAGTTTGAATTACCTCTTTCGAGGTATTTGTTCACTTAAGTAGTGTTTGTTACTTAAGTGTTGAGCTTATGGGTTTATCGATTCATTCTTATCCTTCGAGAAGAAGTATCTTCATGTCTATTCTGCTTCATATTACCGATATTGACTGATTTGTGTAGCTAGACTGACCCGTGTATTTATACTCGGGTCAGACCGAGTTGTTTCAGGTATCATATATTGGTCTTAGCTTGAAGTTGATGTTGGATATTAGCTCTCCTTTCTCTTGAGAAATTTTTGTTCTTCCGCATACCCTGATGTATTTATATTTGATTCAATGTGTATGATGTGGTCGAGTACCACCTTTATCTGTATTCATATTGTATTGTACTAAACATGTATCGGTATATATATATATGATGTTGATTACTGTTCTGTGATGTGCTTTACATTTAGTTATTGTATTTTGTTCTGATAGATCCGTTAGCCACCTATAGTTTTGGATTAAGCATTTACTGTGTATGTCGATCCATTGAGATAGAAAAAAAATATATTGCATTTATCGATGTATTCAGTAGATGTTTAAGACAAAGTTATAGATGGTAGCCCTTAACCAGCCCTATTCTCCGCTTTAGTAGACGGAATTACTTGTTAATTTTCTTTACTAAGGTGGGTCTCGGGGTGGGGTGTTACATATTTATTGGTATGTGAACTCTGATATTAAATTGTATAAAGAAGAATCAAAAGTTTTGTAAACAGTTTTATAAACTGTATATTTTATTATTATATTTTATCCTTCCGCTGTGAGATTCTATTTTGTTTTATTTCTTCTCTGTTTTTCTAATTTACCCCATACCGATCCGCCCTTCCGTATGGTTTGAATCGGCATGTGTGTCGGTTTAAAGCGTGCGAAAAGGCAGGACGTTACAGTTGGTATCAGAGCTTTGGTTTAGCGATAAACCTTAGCTTTGTGGGGTTTGACTCTTTACTAATAGGGTAGAAATACCCTATGGGAGTCGCTGAGCGTATATATATGAGAGAGCGTATTTGTTAGTGTTATAAAAAGATTTTAATATTGTGTTGATCTGTTCCATTTTGTATTTAAAAATTCTGGTTGGTGCATGGGACGCTGTGACATCAATAGGGATTTCTAAACACTTAATAGGACAGACCGACATAATATTGGTTTTATATAGGTGAATGAAATAATTTTGCCTATTATATTTTCTATATATAAAATAAATTTCTTTCAAATGATATCCATATTTGGCTGCAATAGATTGGTTGTTAGGAAATAAAGTGTATAAATAATAATAGAAATAAGATTGAAAATAAAATAAATGAAATTCGTAAATTTAGAACTTAAGTTCCGGGGTTTTGAAATTTCTTTCAAATAAATTTTGGAATATAATAATATTGTTTATAAGTATTTTCTGATATAAATATTTCAATATAATTTGGAAAAAATTTGTTTTAAAGAAAGTTTTGGAAAAAATATAAGTTTTGTACTTTCCTCTCTGTCGCTGGAAAATAATTTCGGTGATGGTGGCCGCATCATCAACATTCATTTTCGAGTTTCAAAGTGGGAAGGCCACTGTAGTAGTTTTACTACAAGATTATTTTGATAGACAAATAAATATTTTAAATTGTTTTTATATAATTGGACATATAAATTACAATTATATATATTTATCTATTATTTTAAAAATGATTTTTGAATAAAACCCGGTATTTAATTCTTAAGTTTCCATTAATTAATAGTCCCAATTACTATAGTGAATGGGAACGTAGGTAATTAATAAATCGAAACCCTAAAGGAAACAAGAGATTTAATGTTAGGTGGTAAATGATATTAAATGAAATTTGAAATTGTAACCTAAGAAATAAAAGAAACGATTATTGAACATTTAATAAATTAGAAGTAAGTTAAAATTGTAACTTATAAAGCGAATATAAAAATTTTGAACCAGTAATTAATTAAAGGAATTGAGAAGAAACTTGTATAATTTTCACTTACATTCTTAAAACATACATATAACTTACCATATAACAAAAGTTACAATGTTAGTAAGAAAATGTAAAAGGGAAATCTTACAAGAAAAAAAAAACTTCGGGTGAAAGTATTCAATGAATTTGATGTTATAAATGAGAATTTAATGCTATAAACTTGAGTTATAAATTGAAATTTTACCATAATTAAAGGTAAGTATTGTAAATAGGTGATTTTAAACTTAAATAAATAAAATGAAATTCTTTAATTAATAAGGATTGATGTGCAGGGTTATAAACTTAAGTAGGATTCAAATGCTACTAGTTTAATATAATAGAAAGTAAGTAATATAAATAAATGATTGCAAACCTTAGTAAATGAATTAAAAAAAATCCTTTACTTATAAGAATGGATGTTATAAGGCTAAGAATTTAAGTGTATTAAAAAGGGTTACTATAATTAAATATGATAGAAATGTAATGCAAATAAAAGAAACTTACGTGACCTGAATAAATGAAAATGAATAATTGTAAGTAATAAGTAGAAATAAAGGAAACAACCACTGAATGAGTAAATAGAATTAAAATTTTGTTAGAAATAAATGTAAATTCAAAAGATAAATCAGTGTACAAATAAAAGGAAAATCAAGCAACAAAGATATGAAATGAAATTTTTAATAAGTAAGGCTAATTGTTGTTTGTATTGTTGTTGTTTTGGACTATGGTTGTTTGGGTAAGATACTTTAAAATTTGGATTGGATGAATGAATAATCTATTTAGTTTTATCTAAGACTGTTGAGTAAATGATGCGCTAGTAGTTTATTCTTCATTCCGTACAATTTAAAAGTTTTGAACCCGAACAACTATTTGTTTGTTGGTTGAATGGTTGCTTTGAATTTGTTGCGTATGTTGTTGTTAAAGTTGATGGTTGTTGTATTGATTTGTGGTTAGTGATTGAAATCCACTTAAATATTTCACTTTATATAAATAGATAACCCTTTAGATCTTATAAGAATAATGCAGGTTATGGAAGCAATTGCTACTTCTTTTGGTTCCATAAATTAAGCGTAAATTGCCCGACAAATAGGTACATTTTCGGATTACGTTTTATAGCGCTATTATATATTTTTTCCCGTATTGGGATTTATATTATATTGTAAAATATTGTTCGATATTGTTATTATTTATTTTCTCCCGAGCCTCCCCGTACAAAGGAGACTCTGCCAAAATTTTCCGAAAATTCTGGACTTAGAAATTATTTTGAAATGTTTTTCCAAACTTTATTTATTTAAGTATATAAAAAAAGATATAAGGATTTTAAAACGGGTATATTTTATATAAGGTAATAAATTTAGTAAATTATGGTTTATAAGTTTAATATTTTGAATAAGATGTAGTGTTATTTATTTTCTTCTTTTCCCTTCTTTTCCTTTTCGGGGACGAAAAGTTTTGAGTGGTGGAGAGTGTAACGACCCGTAAATTTCGATAATTTAATTTGTGTATTTATTAGGATTTCTAATTTAAATTTAGGAAGAAACAAAAATCTTATTTATTTATAGGAAAGAGAATGTTGAAATTAGATGTATCAAGGGTAATAAAAACTTACAAATTGAATTATATATTGCAATTAATTGTAATAGAGGAAATTGTTGCAATTGGCTATAAGGTTAGAAATAAGTAAATAAAGGCAAGTACTGAATTCATCAATGAAAATAAATTTTATTTAGTACAATCCTTTTTTATTAACTATTGTAAGGTGTTAAATTATTGAAATGTGAAATTTGAAAATAGATTCAAATTGTATGTTAGATAATAAATTGCAATAATTAAAGTTAGTAATTAATGGGTTAAAGGGAATACCAAATTATTCATAAGTGATGGTTAATGTAAAAGGAATAATTAATTGGATTTAGAATCTTAATTTGTATGTGTGCATATATTTATAATGGAATATAAAGGGCAAATATAATTATATACAAGTTAATCATTTGTAAACTTTAATGAACATTTCCATTTAATAAATTTATTAGGAAATCAAACTCATTTAAGGGTAAGTAATTATAATGTGTTGATGATATAAACGTTACTACATTTTTTAGTAGTAACGGAAGTGCAAATGGAATGTAACCGTAGAGATTTAAGCTAAGAACTGAATGTAAGGAAACAGAGGCAAATAGAAATCAATCAATGAATGTATATAGGTTGTTAAGTTAATAATAAATAGAAATTGGACAACATCCATATAATATAATGGATTGCAATGTGTGGGTTGGAAATAAAGCGTGAATAGAAATTGATTTGTTATATTAATTGAATGAAACTCCAATTTGTTAGAATAAGGTAAAATGTGTACTGGGTAATAAATGTAAAAGAACTTAAATATTGAATTTATTTAATATATAATAAGTGATGTTTGAATAAAACCAATACGATGTAAACAAACTTATAAATGTGGGATTTAGAATTTTTGACAACAATTATTATGAGCTATATGTATATTCAGTCCATTCAATTTAATTGGTAAATCTTTGAAATAAATGTTACGTTTAATTAAAATTCAAGAATATTAAAATAATAGATTTTGAACCCAACATGGAATCCATCTACTTAAAATTTATAGATGAAAAACATTTGTTTTTTTATTTTTGAATAGAAATTTTGGGAACGTAATTTGTAATTTTGAATTTAAATGAAATTAAGGATTTATATTGAAATTATAAATTTACCTTCTTTAAATTGACATCTAAACATGTTGAAATTTTGTAAATGATTGAGAATTTTTAAAAGTGATAGAATGGGTCAATTTTAGAATCTAAAAATAAAATTTGATTTATTTATTTATTTTAAATTTATTTAATTAATATAAAAATAGCCATTTTGGTCACGGACTCGGATTTCGACGAAACTAGTTTCATCGGATCCGTATCAGTGAATTATTGCAGGGTTTCAAGTTTCATAGCGATCGGGCTTGTCGTTTGATCGTACGAACGCGAAACGCATTGAAATCGATTTAATTGAAATTAATTTAAAATCAATTTGGAAATTTTGTTTTCAGCATAACTTCTTCATACGATGGAATTTGGCCATGAAACTTTTTCCATCGCGTTCAGAATATTTTAAAATACCTATTTTGATATATGGGTTTACCCAATTTCGTTCCGGGGTCAGAACGGGCTTTTTGGGCCACGTTAGCGTTAGCACGTTTGGTTATCCAATCCATCTATTCAAATTCCGACCTACCTATATAAATTCAGTTGTAAACCCTAGCCCATCTATTCTCATTTTTTCTGTGCGTTCGTTTCATCAGTTCCTTCTCTTCTTCCAATGGCTAGAAACCCTAGATCCATGTTCAATTTCAAAAATCAAATCCAAAGTCAAAAATTTAAAATTCTCCGAAAAATTCCAAAAAAATATATGTTGAAGTTTTTGACGAGGGGAACTCAGATCTGAAATTGGTTTCTCGATTCGAGTTATCGTTTGGCCTAAAATAAGAGATTTAGTTTTGGCCGTTCGTTTTAGCTTTGTAATTCAACGGTGGATCTCGATTATGGCGTCGATCGGAAGGTTACAGTGGGTAGGGGCCGTCAAGGCGAGTTCATCGGTAAGGTTGCATCGTGTCAAAGGCACATAAATTCGCCAAATCTGGCCAACAAAGGTGGCGGCGGCGAACAGAGGGGAGAGCGTCGCGACCTGCGAGGTGACTGTGGTGGGGGCGGTTTTGCATGAGTAAGGCCGTGGGTTGGTCAGATCGGGTCCAGGGAGCGTGGGGATGGCGCGGCGTCGCGTGGAGTTTCGGTGGCTAGGGTTTTACCCTATACAGGGACGAGCGTGAATTTTGTAAGGAGAGGAGAGAATATGGATGACGTGGCCACAGAAATTAGGGTTAGTTTTATTTAACTTAATTTTGAATTTCAAATCGTTTAACTCAAATAACTTTCTCGTACGACATCCGATTCACGCGAAATTTCTTTTATTAGGATCGTAATAAAATTCCAGACGCTTTGACACTGGTTTGGACAAATTTGGAGACCGTCGAATTTTGGGTTTAAATTGGATTTAAAATTCAATTTAAATCCAAAAGGTGAGTGTTTTAACCCACTCACAACTTCTAAAATATCTTATGTTTGTTAAATTAATTTTAGATATGAGTAGAAATTTATTTATGACTATTTGACATGTTTTATTCATTATCTCTGTTAAATTGCATTTAATTTAACTGTTGATTTATTTAATTTATTGCATAAATTTGACAGTGAATTTATTTATTTGCATATTAACTGCCAGTCATAGTTATGTTAAATTTTTATTTTAACTGCCAGTTAAATTTACGTTTATTTTTGCATATAAACTGCCAATTAACAATTATTAAATTTATTTTGAGTATAAAACTGATAATTGATACCATTATTTATCACCTGTTATGTATTTATGATTATTTGAAATTGGATGATGGCTGTGATAAATGGATGTATAATTTGATGGATGAATGGATGATTAATTTTATTAATTGCAAGTTGCTATGCATTTTATTTCATTCGGGATTGCGGTTTGAAATGATATACAACCGCATTTTTATTTTAAATTGCGGATTGAAATGATAAACATCCGTATCTCTTGACCATAGGGTAGAAAATTTTATACAGGCACCTCGGTATATATATAAAATTATTTTTGAAATGTTTTCTACGGTTTGTACAGGTATATATATATATGGTTTATGGGTTTTGATTTGGTTATTAATAAAGGTTATTTATATATAGTAGATTCCAGGTTTTAAACTTTGTATAAAATGGATTTGAAGTATAAAATAAAGTTTGATTTTTTTTGAGATCAAGCATTTATTTGAAATTTAAATTCTAGAGTTCTAATGACTTAAAAGAGAATAAGGTTGAAGATGAATATTAAGTTAAATTGGAGTTTAATAAAAAGTTAGAATTTTCAAAGGATACGATTTACAACTTGATTTTGTGTAGAGTGATTTAAATGAATATCAGGTTGATTTAAATGAATATATAATAAATTTAAAGAATATCCAGTTATGTGAAGATAAAGGTTTTACTTAGATTATATTGAATTCATTAAGTAAACATTTCAAGTCTAAATAATAAGTAATTGAATTTGATCTATATAGGTTTGTCAAATGAGTTGTTTTTGAAATGGTGAAATATTTAAAGCTTTGAAACATAAGAATTAAAATGGTATTTGGAAGTTTAAATCGATATTTGGAATTGATTTGTAAAATGTAAAGAAGCTATTTTGTTTTATAAAAGTAATCTAATATTTGACCATTTGAGAGATGGAAACTTGTTTCAAAGTTATGATTTTCAAGGTAGTATAATTTGGAAATATTATATTCCAGAGTTTTGATTTCTAAATATTTTACTTTGAAACCACTATGATTTTTGGAAAGAATATATTAGAAAATAAAGATGATATCATATTGTTTTGGGTTTTAAAAGGAAATGATATCATGTTTATATGGTTTGAAATAGATATTATATTCTGGTTTTAAAAGTATAAATTATTTTAAAGGACCGCGGTGTTATAATAACGTTTGGTTGTTAAAGTGACCGGGATCGGATATCAGGCACACTCTCTGTCGATACCGAAAACCACTTTGACAACCGTGTACGCGGTGCAGATTCCAGAATGAAGTAGATTGGTGATGGCGTTTCCTGTAAGGTAAATACGTGGACCCAACTCTCGTGAGTTGGCATAAGGTGGCTAAAACAGGAGCGATTGACGGGTTAATAAGGTAGCACCTTTGATCGGACACATCCCTTCGATATTATACTTTGACTTTTGGATTGATTCGGTGGCCACTTTTGATTTCTTTTATTTGGGGGTGTGGCTCGAGGTGGGCGGTAGCTGCGGCTATGCGTTACCACCGACCCGGAAGCGTAATTGGTATATCTACCCTGGCATTGCCTAGTTGTGCCGTGCCACCTACCCTAGCGTGCCTTATACGATTTTGGTTTTTTTACCATACCTATGGAGTGCCCTCTGACGACGCCCAGTACGGGGGAGATTACGGTACTATATAGACTATGGGAATATATTTTGTGTTAAGGGCTATATGGGTAACCCCTTAACGCTATTTAAAAGTAAGTTTATTTTACAAATAGGCACTATTATAATAGCGCAATATACTACATAGTAAATAGTTTAACGGATCCTTAGGAGATGTAAATCCCGAGCATCTCTTGAGTTACTGCACTCATATTTATTTCTGTTAATTTAACTCACATAAGATCTTTTAGTTCTGACTCGAGTGTTTTGTCCTTTCAATTCGCTCGGGTCAGTCCGAGCGTTTTAGGATCGAAGACTTTAACTCCGTAGGACGAACATGAAGATTTCATTATTATTATTATTATTATTACTATATGGTTCCACTACTCACTGTATTCCGCCGCATTGGTATTTATTGGTATGTGAACTCTGATATTAAATTGTATAAAGAAGAATCAAAAGTTTTGTAAACAGTTTTATAAACTGTATATTTTATTATTATATTTTATCCTTCCGCTGTGAGATTCTATTTTGTTTTATTTCTTCTCTGTTTTTCTAATTTACCCCATACCGATCCGCCCTTCCGTATGGTTTGAATCGGCATGTGTGTCGGTTTAAAGCGTGCGAAAAGGCAGGACGTTACAGTTGGTATCAGAGCTTTGGTTTAGCGATAAACCTTAGCTTTGTGGGGTTTGACTCTTTACTAATAGGGTAGAAATACCCTATGGGAGTCGCTGAGCGTATATATATGAGAGAGCGTATTTGTTAGTGTTATAAAAAGATTTTAATATTGTGTTAATCTGTTCCGTTTTGTATTTAAAACTTCTGGTTGGTGCATGGGACGCTGTGACATCAATAGGGATTTCTAAATACTTAATAGGACAGACCGACATAATATTGGTTTTATATAGGTGAATGAAATAATTTTGCCTATTATATTTTCTATATATAAAATAAATTTCTTTCAAATGATATCCATATTTGGCTGCAATAGATTGGTTGTTAGGAAATAAAGTGTATAAATAATAATAGAAATAAGATTGAAAATAAAATAAATGAAATTCGTAAATTTAGAACTTAAGTTCCGGGGTTTTGAAATTTCTTTCAAATAAATTTTGGAATATAATAATATTGTTTATAAGTATTTTCTGATATAAATATTTCAAAATAATTTGGAAAAAAATTTGTTTTAAAGAAAGTTTTGGAAAAAAAAATAAGTTTTGTACTTTCCTCTCTGTCGCGGGAAAAAAATTTCGGTGATGGCGGCCGCATCATCAACATTCATTTTCGAGTTTCAAAGTGGGAAGACCACTGTAGTAGTTTTACTACAAGATTATTTTGATAGACAAATAAATATTTTAAATTGTTTTTATATAATTGGACATATAAATTATAAGTATATATATTTATCTATTATTTTAAAAATGATTTTTGAATAAAACCCGGTATTTAATTCTTAAGTTTCCATTAATTAATAGTCCCAATTACTACAGTGAATGGAAACGTAGGTAATTAATAAATCGAAACCCTAAAGGAAACAAGAGATTTAATGTTAGGTGGTAAATGATATTAAATGAAATTTGAAATTGTAACCTAAGAAATAAAAGAAACGATTATTGAGCATTTAATAAATTAGAAGTAAGTTAAAATTGTAACTTATAAAGCGAATATAAAAATTTTGAACCAGTAATTAATTAAAGGAATTGAGAAGAAACTTGTATAATTTTCACTTACATTCTTAAAACATACATATAACTTACCATATAACAAAAGTTACAATGTTAGTAAGAAAATGTAAAAGGGAAATCTTACAAGAAAAAAAAAACTTCGGGATGAAAGTATTCAATGAATTTGATGTTATAAATGAGAATTTAATGCTATAAACTTGAGTTATAAATTGAAATTTTACCATAATTAAAGGTAAGTATTGTAAATAGGTGATTTTAAACTTAAGTAAATAAAACGAAATTCTTTAATTAATAAGGATTGATGTGTAGGGTTATAAACTTAAGTAGGATTCAAATGCTACTAGTTTAATATAATAGAAAGTAAGTAATATAAATAAATGACTGCAAACCTTAGTAAATGAATTAAAAAAAATCCTTTACTTATAAGAATGGATGTTATAAGGCTAAGAATTTAAGTGTATTAAAAAGGGTTACTATAATTAAATATGATAGAAATGTAATGCAAATAAAAGAAACTTACGTGACCTGAATAAATGAAAATGAATAATTGTAAGTAATAAGTAGAAATAAAGGACACAACCACTGAATGAGTAAATAGAATTAAAATTTTGTTAGAAATAAATGTAAATTCAAAAGATAAATCAATGTACAAATAAAAGGAAAATCAAGCAACAAAGGTATGAAATGAAATTTTTAATAAGTAAGGCTAATTGTTGTTTGTATTGTTGTTGTTTTGGACTATGCTTGTTTGGGTAAGATACTTTAAAATTTGGATTGGATGAATGAATAATCTATTTAGTTTTATCTAAGACTGTTGAGTAAATGATGCGCTAGTAGTTTATTCTTCATTCCGTACAATTTAAAAGTTTTGAACCCGAACAACTATTTGTTTGTTGGTTGAATGGTTGCTTTGAATTTGTTGCGTATGTTGTTGTTAAAGTTGATGGTTGTTGTATTGATTTGTGGTTAGTGATTGAAATCCACTTAAATATTTCACTTTATATAAATAGATAACCCTTTGGATCTTATAAGAATAATGCAGGTTATGGAAGCAATTGCTACTTCTTTTGGTTCCATAAATTAAGCGCAAATTGCCCGACAAATAGGTACGTTTTCGGATTACGTTTTATAGCGCTATTATATATTTTTTCCCGTATTGGGATTTATATTATATTGTAAAATATTGTTCTATATTGTTATATTTTATTTTCTCCCAAGCCTCCCTGTACAAAGGAGACTCTGCCAAAATTTTCCGAAAATTCTGGACTTAGAAATTATTTTGAAATGTTTTTCCAAACTTTATTTATTTAAGTATATAAAAAAAGATATAAGGATTTTAAAACGGGTATATTTTATATAAGGTAATAAATTTAGTAAATTATGGTTTATAAGTTTAATATTTTGAATAAGATGTAGTGTTATTTATTTTCTTCTTTTCCCTTCTTTTCCTTTTCGGGGACGAAAAGTTTTGAGTGGTGGAGAGTGTAACGACCCGTAAATTTCGATAATTTAATTTGTGTATTTAATAGGATTTCTAATTTAAATTTAGGAAGAAACAGAAATCTTATTTATTTATAGGAAAGAGAATGTTGAAATTAGATGTATCAAGGGTAATTAAAACTTACAAATTGAATTATATATTGCTATTAATTGTAATAGAGGAAATTGTTGCAATTGGCTATAAGGTTAGAAATAAGTAAATAAAGGCAAGTACTGAATTCATCAATGAAAATAAATTTAATTTAGTACAATCCCTTTTTATTAACTATTGTAAGGTGTTAAATTATTGAAATGTGAAATTTGAAAATAGATTCAAACTGTATGTTAGATAATAAATTGCAATAATTAAAGTTAGTAATTAATGGGTTAAAGGGAATACCAAATTATTCATAAGTGATGGTTAATGTAAAAGGAATAATTAATTGGATTTAGAATCTTAATTTGTATGTATGCATATATTTATAATGGAATATAAAAGGGCAAATATAATTATACACAAGTTAATCATTTGTAAAGTTTAATGAACATTTCCATTTGATAAATTTATTAGGAAATCAAACTCATTTAAGGGTAAGTAATTATAATGTGTTGATGATATAAACGTTACTACATTTTTTAGTAGTAACGGAAGTGCAAATGGAATGTAACCGTAGAGATTTAAGCTAAGAACTGAATGTAAGGAAACAGAGGCAAATAGAAATCAATCAATGAATGTATATAGGTTGTTAAGTTAATAATAAATAGAAATTGGACAACATCCATATAATATAATGGATTGCAATGTGTGGGTTGGAAATAAAGGGTGAATAGAAATTGGTTTGTTATATTAATTGAATGAAACTCCAATTTGTTGGAATAAGGTAAAATGTGTACTGGGTAATAAATGTAAAAGAACTTAAATATTGAATTTATTTAATATATAATAAGTGATGTTTGAATAAAACCAATACGATGTAAACAAACTTATAAATGTGGGATTTAGAATTTTTGACAACAATTATTATGAGCTATATGTATATTCAGTCCATTCAATTTAATTGGTAAATCTTTGAAATAAATGTTACGTTTAATTAAAATTCAAGAATATTAAAATAATAAATTTTGAACCCAACATGGAATCCATCTACTTAAAATTTATAGATGAAAAACATTTGTTTTTTTATTTTTGAATAGAAATTTTGGGAACGTAATTTGTAATTTTGAATTTAAATGAAATTAAGGATTTATATTGAAATTATAAATTTACCTTCTTTAAATTGACATCTAAACATGTTGAAATTTTGTAAATGATTGAGAATTTTTAAAAGTGATAGAATGGGTCAATTTTAGAATCTAAAAATAAAATTTGATTTATTTATTTATTTTAAATTTATTTAATTAACATAAAAATAGCCATTTTGGTCACGGACTCGGATTTTGACGAAACTAGTTTCATCGGATCCGTATCAGTGAATTATTGCAGGGTTTCAAGTTTCATAGCGATCGGGCTTGTCGTTTGATCGTACGAACGCGAAACGCATTGAAATTGATTTAATTGAAATTAATTTAAAATCAATTTGGAAATTTTGTTTTCAGCATAACTTCTTCATACGATGGAATTTGGCCATGAAACTTTTTCCATCGCGTTCAGAATATTTTAAAATACCTATTTTGATATATGGGTTTACCCAATTTCGTTCCGGGGTCAGAACGGGCTTTTTGGGCCACGTTAGCGTTAGCACGTTTGGTTATCCAATCCATCTATTCAAATTCCGACCTACCTATATAAATTCAGTTGTAAACCCTAGCCCATCTATTCTCATTTTTTCTGTGCGTTCGTTTCATCAGTTCCTTCTCTTCTTCCAATGGCTAGAAACCCTAGATCCATGTTCAATTTCAAAAATCAAATCCAAAGTCAAAAATTTAAAATTCTCCGAAAAATTCCAAAAAAATATATGTTGAAGTTTTTGACGAGGGGAACTCAGATCTGAAATTGGTTTCTCGATTCGAGTTATCGTTTGGCCTAAAATAAGAGATTTAGTTTTGGCCGTTCGTTTTAGCTTTGTAATTCAACGGTGGATCTCGATTATGGCGTCGATCGGAAGGTTACAGTGGGTAGGGGCCGTCAAGGCGAGTTCATCGGTAAGGTTGCATCGTGTCAAAGGCACATAAATTCGCCAAATCTGGCCAACAAAGGTGGCGGCGGCGAACAGAGGGGAGAGCGTCGCGACCTGCGAGGTGACTGTGGTGGGGGCGGTTTTGCATGAGTAAGGCCGTGGGTTGGTCAGATCGGGTCCAGGGAGCGTGGGGATGGCGCGGCGTCGCGTGGAGTTTCGGTGGCTAGGGTTTTACCCTATACAGGGACGAGCGTGAATTTTGTAAGGAGAGGAGAGAATGTGGATGACGTGGCCACAGAAATTAGGGTTAGTTTTATTTAACTTAATTTTGAATTTCAAATCGTTTAACTCAAATAACTTTCTCGTACGACATCCGATTCACGCGAAATTTCTTTTATTAGGATCATAATAAAATTCCAGACGCTTTGACACTGGTTTGGACAGATTTGGAGACCGTCGAATTTTGGGTTTAAATTGGATTTAAAATTCAATTTAAATCCAAAAGGTGAGTGTTTTAACCCACTCACAACTTCTAAAATATCTTATGTTTGTTAAATTAATTTTAGATATGAGTAGAAATTTATTTATGACTATTTGACATGTTTTATTCATTATCTCTGTTAAATTGCATTTAATTTAACTGTTGATTTATTTAATTTATTGCATAAATTTGACAGTGAATTTATTTATTTGCATATTAACTGCCAGTCATAGTTATGTTAAATTTTTATTTTAACTGCCAGTTAAATTTACGTTTATTTTTGCATATAAACTGCCAATTAACAATTATTAAATTTATTTTGAGTATAAAACTGATAATTGATACCATTATTTATCACCTGTTATGTATTTATGATTATTTGAAATTGGATGATGGCTGTGATAAATGGATGTATAATTTGATGGATGAATGGATGATTAATTTTATTAATTGCAAGTTGCTATGCATTTTTATTTCATTCGGGATTGCGGTTTGAAATGATATACAACCGCATTTTTATTTCAAATTGCGGATTGAAATGATAAACATCCGTATCTCTTGACCATAGGGTAGAAAATTTTATACAGGCACCTCGGTATATATATAAAATTATTTTTGAAATGTTTTCTACGGTTTGTACAGCTATATATATATGGTTTATGGGTTTTGATTTGGTTATTAATAAAGGTTATTTATATATAGTAGATTCCAGGTTTTAAACTTTGTATAAAATGGATTTGAAGTATAAAATAAAGTTTGATTTTTTTTGAGATCAAGCATTTATTTGAAATTTAAATTCTAGAGTTCTAATGACTTAAAAGAGAATAAGGTTGAAGATGAATATTAAGTTAAATTGGAGTTTAATAAAAAGTTAGAATTTTCAAAGGATACGATTTACAACTTGATTTTGTGTAGAGTGATTTAAATGAATATCAGGTTGATTTAAATGAATATATAATAAATTTAAAGAATATCCAGTTATGTGAAGATAAAGGTTTTACTTAGATTATATTGAATTCATTAAGTAAACATTTCAAGTCTAAATAATAAGTAATTGAATTTGATCTATATAGGTTTGTCAAATGAGTTGTTTTTGAAATGGTGAAATATTTAAAGCTTTGAAACATAAGAATTAAAATGGTATTTGGAAGTTTAAATCGATATTTGGAATTGATTTGTAAAATGTAAAGAAGCTATTTTGTTTTATAAAAGTAATCTAATATTTGACCATTTGAGAGATGGAAACTTGTTTCAAAGTTATGATTTTCAAGGTAGTATAATTTGGAAATATTATATTCCAGAGTTTTGATTTCTAAATATTTTACTTTGAAACCACTATGATTTTTGGAAAGAATATATTAGAAAATAAAGATGATATCATATTGTTTTGGGTTTTAAAAGGAAATGATATCATGTTTATATGGTTTGAAATAGATATTATATTCTGGTTTTAAAAGTATAAATTATTTTAAAGGACCGCGGTGTTATAATAACGTTTGGTTGTTAAAGTGACCGGGATCGGATATCAGGCACACTCTCTGTCGATACCGAAAACCACTTTGACAACCGTGTACGCGGTGCAGATTCCAGAATGAAGTAGATTGGTGATGGCGTTTCCTGTAAGGTAAATACGTGGACCCAACTCTCGTGAGTTGGCATAAGGTGGCTAAAACAGGAGCGATTGACGGGTTAATAAGGTAGCACCTTTGATCGGACACATCCCTTCGATATTATACTTTGACTTTTGGATTGATTCGGTGGCCACTTTTGATTTCTTTTATTTGGGGGTGTGGCTCGAGGTGGGCGGTAGCTGCGGCTATGCGTTACCACCGACCCGGAAGCGTAATTGGTATATCTACCCTGGCATTGCCTAGTTGTGCCGTGCCACCTACCCTAGCGTGCCTTATACGATTTTGGTTTTTTTACCATACCTATGGAGTGCCCTCTGACGACGCCCAGTACGGGGGAGATTACGGTACTATATAGACTATGGGAATATATTTTGTGTTAAGGGCTATATGGGTAACCCCTTAACGCTATTTAAAAGTAAGTTTATTTTACAAATAGGCACTATTATAATAGCGCAATATACTACATAGTAAATAGTTTAACGGATCCTTAGGAGATGTAAATCCCGAGCATCTCTTGAGTTACTGCACTCATATTTATTTCTGTTAATTTAACTCACATAAGATCTTTTAGTTCTGACTCGAGTGTTTTGTCCTTTCAATTCGCTCGGGTCAGTCCGAGCGTTTTAGGATCGAAGACTTTAACTCCGTAGGACGAACATGAAGATTTCATTATTATTATTATTATTACTATATGGTTCCACTACTCATTGTATTCCGCCGCATTGGTATTTATTGGTATGTGAACTCTGATATTAAATTGTATAAAGAAGAATCAAAAGTTTTGTAAACAGTTTTATAAACTGTATATTTTATTATTATATTTTATCCTTCCACTGTGAGATTCTATTTTGTTTTATTTCTTCTCTGTTTTTCTAATTTACCCCATACCGATCCGCCCTTCCGTATGGTTTGAATCGGCATGTGTGTCGGTTTAAAGCGTGCGAAAAGGCAGGACGTTACAGTTGGTATCAGAGCTTTGGTTTAGCGATAAACCTTAGCTTTGTGGGGTTTGACTCTTTACTAATAGGGTAGAAATACCCTATGGGAGTCGCTGAGCGTATATATATGAGAGAGCGTATTTGTTAGTGTTATAAAAAGATTTTAATATTGTGTTAACCTGTTTCGTTTTGTATTTAAAACTTCTGGTTGGTGCATGGGACGCTGTGACATCAATAGGGATTTCTAAACACTTAATAGGACAGACCGACATAATATTGGTTTTATATAGGTGAATGAAATAATTTTGCCTATTATATTTTCTATATATAAAATAAATTTCTTTCAAATGATATCCATATTTGGCTGCAATAGATTGGTTGTTAGGAAATAAAGTGTATAAATAATAATAGAAATAGGATTGAAAATAAAATAAATGAAATTCGTAAATTTAGAACTTAAGTTCCGGGGTTTTGAAATTTCTTTCAAATAAATTTTGGAATATAATAATATTGTTTATAAGTATTTTCTGATATAAATATTTCAATATAATTTGGAAAAAAATTTGTTTTAAAGAAAGTTTTGGAAAAAAAATAAGTTTTGTACTTTCCTCTCTGTCGCGGGAAAAAAATTTCGGTGATGGCGGCCGCATCATCAACATTCATTTTCGAGTTTCAAAGTGGGAAGGCCACTGTAGTAGTTTTACTACAAGATTATTTTGATAGACAAATAAATATTTTAAATTGTTTTTATATAATTGGACATATAAATTATAAGTATATATATTTATCTATTATTTTAAAAATGATTTTTGAATAAAACCCGGTATTTAATTCTTAAGTTTCCATTAATTAATAGTCCCAATTACTATAGTGAATGGGAACGTAGGTAATTAATAAATCGAAACCCTAAAGGAAACAAGAGATTTAATGTTAGGTGGTAAATGATATTAAATGAAATTTGAAATTGTAACCTAAGAAATAAAAGAAACGATTATTGAGCATTTAATAAATTAGAAGTAAGTTAAAATTGTAACTTATAAAGCGAATATAAAAATTTTGAACCAGTAATTAATTAAAGGAATTGAGAAGAAACTTGTATAATTTTCACTTACATTCTTAAAACATACATATAACTTACCATATAACAAAAGTTACAATGTTAGTAAGAAAATGTAAAAGGGAAATCTTACAAGAAAAAAAAAACTTCGGGATGAAAGTATTCAATGAATTTGATGTTATAAATGAGAATTTAATGCTATAAACTTGAGTTATAAATTGAAATTTTACCATAATTAAAGGTAAGTATTGTAAATAGGTGATTTTAAACTTAAGTAAATAAAACGAAATTCTTTAATTAATAAGGATTGATGTGTAGGGTTATAAACTTAAGTAGGATTCAAATGCTACTAGTTTAATATAATAGAAAGTAAGTAATATAAATAAATGACTGCAAACCTTAGTAAATGAATTAAAAAAAAATCCTTTACTTATAAGAATGGATGTTATAAGGCTAAGAATTTAAGTGTATTAAAAAGGGTTACTATAATTAAATATGATAGAAATGTAATGCAAATAAAAGAAACTTACGTGACCTGAATAAATGAAAATGAATAATTGTAAGTAATAAGTAGAAATAAAGGACACAACCACTGAATGAGTAAATAGAATTAAAATTTTGTTAGAAATAAATGTAAATTCAAAAGATAAATCAATGTACAAATAAAAGGAAAATCAAGCAACAAAGGTATGAAATGAAATTTTTAATAAGTAAGGCTAATTGTTGTTTGTATTGTTGTTGTTTTGGACTATGCTTGTTTGGGTAAGATACTTTAAAATTTGGATTGGATGAATGAATAATCTATTTAGTTTTATCTAAGACTGTTGAGTAAATGATGCGCTAGTAGTTTATTCTTCATTCCGTACAATTTAAAAGTTTTGAACCCGAACAACTATTTGTTTGTTGGTTGAATGGTTGCTTTGAATTTGTTGCGTATGTTGTTGTTAAAGTTGATGGTTGTTGTATTGATTTGTGGTTAGTGATTGAAATCCACTTAAATATTTCACTTTATATAAATAGATAACCCTTTGGATCTTATAAGAATAATGCAGGTTATGGAAGCAATTGCTACTTCTTTTGGTTCCATAAATTAAGCGCAAATTGCCCGACAAATAGGTACGTTTTCGGATTACGTTTTATAGCGCTATTATATATTTTTTCCCGTATTGGGATTTATATTATATTGTAAAATATTGTTCTATATTGTTATATTTTATTTTCTCCCGAGCCTCCCCGTACAAAGGAGACTCTGCCAAAATTTTTCGAAAATTCTGGACTTAGAAATTATTTTGAAATGTTTTTCCAAACTTTATTTATTTAAGTATATAAAAAAAGATATAAGGATTTTAAAATGGGTATATTTTATATAAGGTAATAAATTTAGTAAATTATGGTTTATAAGTTTAATATTTTGAATAAGATGTAGTGTTATTTATTTTCTTCTTTTCCCTTCTTTTCCTTTTCGGGGACGAAAAGTTTTGAGTGGTGGAGAGTGTAACGACCCGTAAATTTCGATAATTTAATTTGTGTATTTAATAGGATTTCTAATTTAAATTTAGGAAGAAACAGAAATCTTATTTATTTATAGGAAAGAGAATGTTGAAATTAGATGTATCAAGGGTAATTAAAACTTACAAATTGAATTATATATTGCAATTAATTGTAATAGAGGAAATTGTTGCAATTGGCTATAAGGTTAGAAATAAGTAAATAAAGGCAAGTACTGAATTCATCAATGAAAATAAATTTTATTTAGTACAATCCCTTTTTATTAACTATTGTAAGGTGTTAAATTATTGAAATGTGAAATTTGAAAATAGATTCAAATTGTATGTTAGATAATAAATTGCAATAATTAAAGTTAGTAATTAATGGGTTAAAGGGAATACCAAATTATTCATAAGTGATGGTTAATGTAAAAGGAATAATTAATTGGATTTAGAATCTTAATTTGTATGTATGCATATATTTATAATGGAATATAAAAGGGCAAATATAATTATACACAAGTTAATCATTTGTAAACTTTAATGAACATTTCCATTTGATAAATTTATTAGGAAATCAAACTCATTTAAGGGTAAGTAATTATAATGTGTTGATGATATAAACGTTACTACATTTTTTAGTAGTAACGGAAGTGCAAATGGAATGTAACCGTAGAGATTTAAGCTAAGAACTGAATGTAAGGAAACAGAGGCAAATAGAAATCAATCAATGAATGTATATAGGTTGCTAAGTTAATAATAAATAGAAATTGGACAACATCCATATAATATAATGGATTGCAATGTGTGGATTGGAAATAAAGAGTGAATAGAAATTGGTTTGTTATATTAATTGAATGAAACTCCAATTTGTTGGAATAAGGTAAAATGTGTACTGGGTAATAAATGTAAAAGAACTTAAATATTGAATTTATTTAATATATAATAAGTGATGTTTGAATAAAACCAATACGATGTAAACAAACTTATAAATGTGGGATTTAGAATTTTTGACAACAATTATTATGAGCTATATGTATATTCAGTCCATTCAATTTAATTGGTAAATCTTTGAAATAAATGTTACGTTTAATTAAAATTCAAGAATATTAAAATAATAGATTTTGAACCCAACATGGAATCCATCTACTTAAAATTTATAGATGAAAAACATTTGTTTTTTTTATTTTTGAATAGAAATTTTGGAAACGTAATTTGTAATTTTGAATTTAAATGAAATTAAGGATTTATATTGAAATTATAAATTTACCTTCTTTAAATTGACATCTAAACATGTTGAAATTTTGTAAATGATTGAGAATTTTTAAAAGTGATAGAATGGGTCAATTTTAGAATCTAAAAATAAAATTTGATTTATTTATTTATTTTAAATTTATTTAATTAATATAAAAATAGCCATTTTGGTCACGGACTCGTATTTCGACGAAACTAGTTTCATCGGATCCGTATCAGTGAATTATTGTAGGGTTTCAAGTTTCATAGCGATCGGGCTTGTCGTTTGATCGTACGAACGCGAAACGCATTGAAATCGATTTAATTGAAATTAATTTGAAATCAATTTGGAAATTTTGTTTTCAGCGTAACTTCTTCATACGATGGAATTTGGACATGAAACTTTTTCCATCGCGTTCAGAATATTTTAAAATACCTATTTTGATATATGGGTTTACCCAATTTCGTTCCGGGGTCAGAATGGGCTTTTTGGGCCACGTTAGCGTTAGCACGTTTGGTTATCCAATCCATCTATTCAAATTCAGACCTACCTATATAAATTCAGTTGTAAACCCTAGCCCATCTATTCTCATTTTTCCTGTGCGTTCGTTTCATCAGTTCCTTCTCTTCTTCCAATGGCTAGAAACCCTAGATCCATGTTCAATTTCAAAAATCAAATCCAAAGTCAAAAAATTAAAATTCTCCGAAAAATTCCAAAAAAATATATGTTGAAGTTTTTGACGAGGGGAACTCAGATCTGAAATTGGTTTCTCGATTCTATTTATCGTTTGGCCTAAAATCAGATATTTAGTTTCGGCCGTTCGTTTTAGCTTTGTAATTCAACGGTGGATCTCGATTATGGTGTCGATCGGAAGGTTACGGTGGGTAGGGGCCGTCAAGGCGAGTTCATCGGTAAGGTTGCATCGTGTCGAAGGCACACAAATTCGCCAAATCTGGCCAACAAAGATGGCGGCGGCGAACAGAGGGGAGAGCGTCGTGACCTGCGAGGTGACTGTGGTGGGGGCGGTTTTGCATGAGTAAGGCCGTGGGTTGGTCAGATCGGGTCCAGGGAGCGTGGGGATGGCGCGGCGTCGCGTGGAGTTTCGGTGGCTAGGGTTTTACCCTGTACAGGGACGAGCGTGAATTCTGTAAGGAGAGGAGAGAATGTGGATGACGTGGCCACAGAAATTAGGGTTAGTTTTATTTAATTTAATTTTGAATTTCAAATCGTTTAACTCGAATAACTTTCTCGTACGACATCCGATTCACGCGAATTTCTTTTATTAGGATCGTAATAAAATTCCAGACGCTTTGACACTGGTTTGGACAGATTTGGAGACCGTCGAATTTTGGGTTTAAATTGGATTTAAAATTCAATTTAAATCCAAAAGGTGAGTGTTTTAACCCACTCACAACTTCTAAAATATCTTATGTTTGTTAAATTAATTTTAGATATGAGTAGAAATTTATTTATGACTATTTGGCATGTTTTATTCATTATCTCTATTAAATTGCATTTAATTTAACTGTTGATTTATTTAATTTATTGCATAAATTTGACAGTGAATTTATTTATTTGCATATTAACTGCCAGTCATAGTTATGTTAAATTTTTATTTTAACTGCCAGTTAAATTTACGTTTATTTTTGCATATAAACTGCCAATTAACAATTATTAAATTTATTTTGAGTATAAAACTGATAATTGATACCATTATTTATCACCTGTTATGTATTTATGATTGTTTGAAATTGGATGATGGCTGTGATAAATGGATGTATAATTTGATGGATGAATGGATGATTAATTTTATTAATTGCAAGTTGCTATGCATTTTTATTTCATTCGGGATTGCGGTTTGAAATGATATACAACCGCATTTTTATTTTAAATTGCGGATTGAAATGATAAACATCCGTATCTCTTGACCATAGGGTAGAAAATTTTATACAGGCGCCGCGGTATATATATAAAATTATTTTTGAAATGTTTTCTATGGTTTGTAAAGCTATATATATATGGTTTATGGGTTTTGATTTGGTTATTAGTAAAGGTTATTTATATATAGTAGATTCCAGGTTTTAAACTTTGTATAAAATGGATTTGAAGTATAAAATAAAGTTTGATTTTTTTTGAGATCAAGCATTTATTTGAAATTTAAATTCTAGAGTTTTAATGACTTAAAAGAGAATAAGGTTGAAGATTTAACTCCGGGTCAGTCCGAGCGTTTCAGGATCGAGGACTTTAACTCCGGAGGACGAAGACGAAGATTTCATTATTATTATTATTACTACTATATGGTTCCACTACTCACTATATTCCGCCGCTTTGGTATTTATTGGTATGTGAACTCTGATATTAAATTGTATAAAGAAGAATCAAAAGTTTTGTAAACAGTTTTATAAACTGTATATTTTACTATTATATTTTATCCTTCCGCTGTGAGATTCTATTTTGTTTTATTTCTTCTCTGTTTTTCTAATTTACCCCGTACCGATCCGCCCTTCCGTATGGTTTGAATCGGCATGTGTGTCGGTTTAAAGCGTGCGAAAAGGAAGGACGTTACAATTAATTTCATTTCTAACATTTTCAGATTGATTATATCCAAGTCCTTGTCTAACTGTATTAATAGTTTGCTTCCCTAATAGCATATTCAATGATTTTTCACTTTTGGAGAATTTATCTAAAGTCGTTGACAATTGTTGGACTTATGTTTTGAGAGATTCATTTTCGTTCAATAATTATGTGCACTTTTTAGTTGAATTTTTCTCCTAGTATTTTCACTCTCTTTCAAAATCAGAATTTAATTTTCAAGCGATCTAATTTTGTTTTCTAATTTTTTAATCTCTTCTTCGAATGTTGGACACTTACCACACTTAGGGATCCTACTTCGATAGGTTTTAACTAATTGTTCAAGCTGGTCTTTTACTTCTATCAAACTATCTCTTTGTGATTCAATTTTTGCATATTTCTCCCTAAGTCTTCCAAAACAACCATTTACTTCGTGGAAATATATGAGTAATTCTGAGTGAGTGAGTTTTGATACCTCGCTTAGCTCGTCATCATCGCTATTAGTTATATTACCTTGAAGGCACATATCTGCTTTCTCTCTCTCACTACTAGTACTTTGATTATCTTCATCACTTGTATTCCATGTGGCTGCAAAACTTCTCCTTTTTGATTTCTTTTCAAAGTCGCGTCGATTTTGAGGACAATTGGGCTTGATGTGTCCGAGTTGGTTGCACTTATGACAGATGATTTTTCGCTGTTCCGTGTTATCTAAAACTTTGATTATTCTGCTTTTAATTTTTGATTTAGAGCTGGATTTCTGTATCTGTGATTCCACCTTTTTAATTTCTTTATTACCATTTCCAACTCTGTTGCTCCATCATCGTCGTCGTCGTCATCACTTTCAGTTGTTCTTTTAAGAGATATTGATTTCTTTCGAGTATCTCCTCCTTCACGCTCTTCCTTGAATTTCATTTCTAGCTCATAAGTGGTGAGATTTCCGATGAATTCTTTAACTTTGATTTGTTTTAGATCTTTCGATTCTTGAATGGTAGTCACTTTTGCTTCATAACTTCGTGAAAGGACTCTGAGGATTTTTCGGACTATTTCCAACTCCGTGTATGATTTTCTGAGAGCTTTTGATTTGTATACGATGTTAGAAAGCCGTCCATACATTTCTTTAACATTTTCTTCCATGGCCATTGTAAAGTTCTCGTATTCGCTACTCAACATGGCAAGGCGAGATTCCTTGACTTGAGATGTTCCTTCGTGAGTCACTTCTAGTGTGTGCCATATTTCCTGCGCAATTAGACAATCTAAGACACGATTAAATTCAAACTGATCTAATGAACAAATAATCGAATTCATAGCTTTGGCATTAGTATTCTGTAACTTATTTTCTAGGTCTGTCCATTGATCCTTCGGTTTATTTATTTCATGATTATTTACAATTATAGTTGGTGCTCTATACCATGTCTCAACAATATCCCAAGCGTCAATGGTTTTCAGAAAAATTTCCATCCTATTTTTCCAGTAAGCATATTCACCATTGAACATTGGTGGTCTAACTATTGACTGACCCTCCGCAAAAGCATTATTAAAAGAAGCCATTTTAAAAATTCAAATTTTTAAAACAAAAATTGGTTTTTGAAAAAAAAAAATCAAATTTTCTTAAAAATAAAAGTTGACTTCTATTCCTAGCTTCGATACCACTTGTAGGATCGATTTCACCCTAGAGGGGGGCGGGTGAATTGGGTGATGCTATTAATTATAAAGATTATTGCGGAAGCTTATAAAATTATTTCAACACAGATATATCAAAATAATAGCAGAATAATAAATGCAGAAATAGAACGACATAGAATTTACCCAGCTTCGGCAAAACCCTGCCTACGTGCTGCCCCGAAGGTTTCTACTGCAAATTAAGCAGTCAGACACTTACACATGTAAACTTGTGACACCCGCTATCGACTGGCGTTAACTCTACGCTCAAAACCCTGCCACAACTCAGCCACTGAGTTGCGAATTCTCGAACTACGCCACGTAATTTGTCCCCTAGTCACGCGACTAGAAATTACAATGTTTAAAAAGGAAAATACAATTTAAACACAATTTAAAAACAAAAACAAAACCCTAATTATAAGCCCAATACAAAGGTAAAGGCCGGCCCACAACTTTTTCTTAAGTGAAATATTTTTCCCTTTATTTTTATTGGCCTATCCTTATTTGGTGAAAATGGTGGCTCTTGTTTCGTTCGTTCGTTCTTTCCTCAATATGGAATTAGGGCTTGTGAAATTTTGTGAAGTCGCCGACTTTGTTGATCGATTAAGTGGATATTCACATGTAGCTTTGATCGATCGTTTCCTCGTTGCTCACTTCGGCTGCTTCGACGGGTTCAATTCGTATAAATTTGGTATGTGATCTTTGTTTTTGCTTCTTTTGATTTGCTTGCTTAAACTCGATGACTTTTTGCCAATGATGTTGATTGCTTATATAGGGTTCGAATCCCTATTTTCTCGTTCGTATATATTTGTTTGAATTTGTCAATTGATTTATCTTGGCCACTTGATTATACTTGAACGAATGTGATGACTTCTGACTTCTTCAATTCGTATATTTTTGTGTTACTTGATGGTTACGGCTTTGATTTTGACTTTGCTTGGCCACCACGGTGTCGATTTATGACTTGTTCAACTTTGACAGTGACTTGATTCGATGTTGACATCGGTTTTGATTTTCCCAGCAGTTGTCTTCGACTGCAAACTTAATTTTGTGAAAAACTATATTGAGATGAGAATTTTACTTCCATTTCTGATGACTTCGGCCTTGACACTGCTTCTACTTCGGTATTGACATCACTGAACTTCAGCATTAACTTGTTCAACTTGAAACTGTTTTGGTTTCTGGCACTTTGTTTATTTTCCGCTTCATAAAATTTTTGGCATGTCTGCATATATGCATTCATCTTTTCCACTGTGTATTTGCATGCTTTCCACTGATCATATGTTGAAGTCTTTGACGATGATGTTGATTTCGTTTATATGCTCGACATTGGCCATTAACTGTTTACTGCCTCTGGTCATTTGCGTCCTGTAGCATACTTGAATTATTTGAAACATATACCTTGATTTTGCTTTGATTTAGCTGGTGTGTTTGCTATGTATATGCATTCATCCACTTACTCATTTTCATTTTGTTTCACTTGAGTCTGATTTTCTTTATAAGACTGCACTTGATTTCATTGTTGTACATGTTGTAACTGCCGTCCATTTTGGTTTTGCTGTGTTATCATATTAACTTGGTGGCATTTGGTTTGCATACAGTTTTCACTGTGCAGCCTTGCTCATTCATATAGTTTTTGGTATCACTTTTTGAGACAGTTTGCATTTCAGTTGTATTGCTTGTTGTAATTTTCACTATGCATTCGTGTGATTGCTGTGTTGCCATATTAACCCTCTAGCCTCTTGTTGGTTTATTGTGTGCACTTGTTTGGCCATTCGACATCCATATTGTTTCGAGCTAGTTCACATTGTACTTTTGGCGCTGACTTCATCATGTCTGCACTTTGATAATCATGTTGCCAGGCTTGTGCATATATATGCGCACGTTCTATTTTACTTTGGTATTGAATCAGATCTTTTGGGTTTTGTCTTTGATGATGCTTGACTACTTGTTGTTCATGTAGATATGTGACTTGTTTGCATTGTTCACTTGATTACTAAACTAGTTCTGGGTTGATATGGTTCATTTGTTGGGTTATCATTTTTAGCAGTTTTTGTTTCATTTCATTTTTAATTTGCACCTGTGTTGAATTGAACATGGTCATTACATTGTTGAGACTAGGTTGTACTATCCACTTCATTTCACTGTTGCTTGAGACTGGGTTGTACTATCCACTTCATTTCACCGTTGCATACATGTTGACTTCGTATATTTGTCACTCCAAGTCTAAGTGTTATTCATGCATCCAGTTGTGCATTCGTACTTGAAGTACTTGTCGACTTTGCTCGCTGCCTGGTTGACATGTATGTATGCATGGACTGTCCAGTCTTTGTTGATCTAAGTTTCACTGTATGGTTGTGTTCATGTATACTTGATGTGTGGTATGTTTCCAGTCATCATTTCTGGATTTAGTAGTTCGCATTGATTTCAACTTGTATACATACAGCTATGTGTGTGTATAGGTGTGTGCATATGGAGTCTTTGGATAGTTGCTGTGCACTTTGGTTTCATAATGTACGACTTGAAATTAGGTCTGCACTTGTGTTGAATCCAGCTTATGGCTTGGGATTGACCTTATGCTCGTGTTGTGATTTTATTTGTGTTTCACTTGAGTTGAACCCGACTTTTATTTGGGTTTAACCTTGTGCTCACCTGTCCCTGTAGATTTATCAAGTGTATGTATCGATGTGCACGGCCTTGTGACATGTACAGTGATACACCGTGCATGTCACAAGCTGTTCGTGTATGATGAATTCAAATTTAAATGATGACGAACAACCCAAATAACCAAGGAAAATAATATTTTCAAAATCCACATTTTATTTTATACTGCAAAAATATTTCCTTTTCAATTTTACTACGTCAGTATATATTTTTGCAGATTGCTCAGATGCTGGATTCACATTGGAATGAAGTTGAAGATAAATACGAGCGTGAGTGATATGTAGTGAGGTGCAAATGTAAATGTGAATTGTGATGTAACCAAATTTGTATTGTAATTGAAACTGTATATATATAGTGAGAGCTTGAAATTTATACTATTCAAAAATTGTAATAAATATTTGTTTGAATAAAATATCCGTTTGAATTCAAATTCTGTATTATTTATTTTATTCATCAAATATTTATGTAATCTGTGAAAATAGAATAGTATATTAACAAATACATTTAAAAGAACATATATATGTTTGTTATCATTAAACAAAAATTATATAATCTCATATTCAACATAAATTAATCATGTGATTAATTGATCTTACTTATGGATGTTTGGATTATATGGAATGCTTTAAATTATTTGATATCCCTGATGTGTGATGTTTTTTGATATGATTGAGCTGTGAACTGTGATTTATTTATCTGTAATGAATTTACATATTTATCTGTGAATCTGTGAATGAAGATAAGCGTTATAGGATTATACCGCTTATCGATATTGTTGTACTTGAATTGATGATGGTAGTGATATGTTATTATTGTGTGTAAAACCCCTAGACCACACCACACACACACACAAATATGGATTTCATAAGGTATTGGTTAAGTCACAGAAATTTGAATTTAATATTATTTTATTCAAATGATGAAATGATTCTAAAGTTGAATTTTGAATCCAAATGGTTTGGAAAGTGAAATTGAGTTAAATATTAAAAGCTTTTGGAAAGGAAGTTTTGAAATTGAAATTTAGTTTGAATATAATATATCTTGTTTAAGTTTTGAAATTATTTTGGAAATTATGGTTTGAAAGGGTTATACAAGTTATATAATATATATATAAATATATATATATATATTTTAATATATATATATATATGTATATGTATATGTATATGTATATGGATTTTAAACTATTTTGAAGTATGTTGAATAAATTATTTTAGAGATTTAAATTTAATTCAAATAGAACTTGCCGAGGATACGACAGTTCACCGATTTCCTTTAAATGGCTATAACTTGGGCAGATTTAATCAAATTTTCCCAAAATGAAAAGCATTTGTTTTCAAATGATAACGGCTTTCATATAACGAAAGGATTTCCAGTTTTTGTTGAAAAGATTTCAAGTTGTGTGTAAACAAGTTTGAAATGGAATTGTTTTGAAAGCTATGAATGAATCTTTGTTAAAGATTGGTGAACCTTGTGATAACCTGAATTTTGGAGTATCTGTTAATTGTTAATTAACGGGGTTAACTAATAGAAATATTGAATTATAGATTTAACAAATAATTCTGATAACAAATAGTTATACCTGGATTGTAATTCAAATTTGAATCGGAATTTAAGTTTGAATTTGAGACTTGAATTTAAGATTTAAGTAAATGCCTTAGTAAATAATTTGGATTTTTTTTAGAATAATTTGTATAGATAATTTGTTTAATATATAATTGGTTAATAACATTTTCTGTAAATATTATGTTAAAAATTTAATTTTTTTTTAAAATATATAAGATAATTGTTTATTTTAAGTATGATAGTTTAGAAAGAATTTAACCGAAGTTTTATTTTTGTTTTCTTCAAAAGTGATTAAATTAAAATGATTATAAATGTATAAAAATAAATGTTTTAGATTTTAAATTACATGAATAAGAAAATATATTTGTGTTACAATTAGTTTTAGAATATTTTCTTTTAAAAGTAAATTTATATTTACATATGTAAAATTATATTTATTAAGATAATTAAATAAATAAGTTATATTACATTTAAATTAAATGAAAATTAATTTGAAAAATACTTAAGTAACATTTGTAAACATGTTAGCTCATCTTTAAAACACTTGTAAGAAGATTATGTGTTATAATGACAAATGTAAGAAATTGTAAACATGTGGCCTTCATTTTGAAATTTAAAGCATATCTTTCTTTTTTCTCCAAACTATTTTCTATTTCAGCTGAGAAAAAATAATCAGTAAACCTGAAACTTGAATTCCAAAATCAAAAGCAACCTTAAACTGGAAAATCCAAAAGCAAATGTCAATTTGCAAATTCAAATGAAAAACAAATCTGAAGTTAAATAAAACCTGCATTCTTCAATGCTGCAACCATCAATTTTCAACCTGCATTTCAAATGGGATTAGGAATCAAGAGCAACTACAGTTCAACATCTGTTCAACTTTTAAATCAGCAATTTGTAAGCATGCAAAGGGGTTCTTTTTCATCAGCAAAATCAAAAGCTTTTCCAGATTAAAGTTGTTCAAGCCTGAAAATAAAGTTAAATCTGCTCTGTGTGCTCTGCATATTAAATAAGGTGAGTAAAAACATCTACCCTTGTTTTCTAGCTCATAGGCAACTACGATCTTTGTTGAATTAGTGATATATAAATACCTGGTATGTAAATATGTATGTACCGTGATGAAAATGTACGCGAGGGTAACTGGCATCATAAATCCTACCCAAGCATCTAGTTCCAGTATATCTTCCTCAACTCACTGTTAACCTTCCTGCTTGGAAAAAAATAACTAATATAACTCGTCATCCATTTGGTTTTAAATTTTGATTTCTATAAGAAATTTGTTGGGTTTTAAAGCGTATCATATTTTAATAATAATTCATTTCAATATCATTATGCAAAGGAAAGGGTAGGCTCGTTACAGTAAGTATCTTGATTTTGGTAAAAATTAAGTATCGAATTTTAGTGACTAGATTATATAGTTAGATTTGTTATCGAAAGTTATTATTTTTGGTTATAGTTTGGAATTTTATTGAGTGGCATTGAGGAAGAAAATTGGAGATGAATGGATTTGGGGCATCCATCAAATTCAGGCGTTAGGGTCGATTTCACGATGAGGTGGTTGGCATGGAGAGGCGTTAGTCGGAGGAGCATCGGAGAAAATTGGTAGATGATTTTCTTATTGGATGGGTTAGCGTGTCGAGGTGATTGCAGGGTTTTAGGGCTGTTTGGTAAGGAGCTCGGATTGGAGAAAATGGCGGGATGGTACAACATGTGCGGTCCTGGTGGGGTTGGAAGAGGGTGGTATGGCGTGTCTTTAGGTGAAATTAGAGGGTGGTTGATGGTGGGTGGAATGGCGAGACCATGTGTTGAGGGTGGTTCGTTCGTTTCTGGTTGTGTTTGTGACCTCAAGGTTTTGACTTCAGGCCCTTGAGGAAGTTCTGGATGGTTGTGAAGGACAAGGGTGACGATCGAGACTTGGTGGTGAAATCGGCGATGGTCGGCACGTCACCGATGGTGTGTGTACGTGTACGCATACCCGCGTGCACGTCGAGTCAGAAAGAAAAGGGAAGAACATGAGTTTGAACTGGAAGTAGAGTTGAGGAAGAGAAGTAAAAAAAAAAAGATTTGGCCGAAGGGAATAGAATTGGGCCAGAGCAAAGTAAAGAAGAAAGTAAAAATAGAAGGAAGAAAATAAAGAAAAATGGAAAGGGAAAGGATTTGGGCCAGGGTTTGGGCTGGTAAGAAATAAAAGGAATAAGAAGAGGAATAAAAATAAGGTAAGGAAAAGGGAAGGCTTGGGATTGGGCCTGTATCCTTTTAAAAATAAATTGAAATCATCAAAGTTTTATAAGTAAAGCATAAATAGAAAACTTAACAAGTTTTCCAATCAAATTTCTAACAGATTCTTTAAAATAATATTTTGTCTAAATACTTGGTTAGTTAAAACTTATGTAGATAATTTGTTGTTAACTTAAATTAAGTTAGTGTGATAACCCGGTGGTGGCATGCATGTGCGCGTGTGTGCGTACCAGAGTTCGTATGACTAAATTTAAATGAAAGGAAGTTTTTATGCTGGAGGAAAATACAAGGGGAGGAAGAAAGGATGTTGGGCCGAGGTCATTTGGGCCTACTTATTTTAAGTAGGAGAATTGAGTATGCTCTAGAAAGAGTTGTGTTGGCTCAGGGGTTTTTTCGTTCTGGGTTCAAATATATTTGATGTTTAAAGTTAACTAACAGTGGTGAAGTGAAGAAATTTAAGGGCGACGTGAAAGATGGTACTTTTGTTATGGCTCATGTAAGTGATCATAATTTCGGGCTTTGGACTCGAGATTATTTGGGTTCATAAACTTTAAGTAAATTTGTTAATAACGAGTATCAGTGAGTTTTCCAAAATTTTAAATTGTTTTATAAAACTTGTTTGCCTAGGGGTAATTGTAAATAAGTTAATTCCTAAATGTTTCAAAGATGATTAATTTATTAAAGGTTAATTAATTAATGTAAGTGATTTTGGAATAATTAATTGGAATAATTAATTAAGAATAAAGTAATTAAATGAATGGGTGAAGGTAATTAATTTGTGAAATTAATTAAGGCTTAATTACTTAGTATAATTAGTTAAAAGATTGATTAATTTGTGAAATTAATAAGTGTAAATTAATTAAAGGATAATTAATCAATGTGACTGTCGGAAAATTAAATTTGGGTAATTAAGTAAGATTATAATTAAAGGTTAATTAATTGTGATGGATTTGAGAATAATTAATTTGTGTAACTAACTAAGGGCAAATTACTTAATGTAATTAAAGGATGATTAATCAAGATGAATAATTAAGGGATGATTAATTAGTTGAATATAATTAATTAATGTTAAATAAGCAAGATTTATGAGAATTAAGTAATTAATTTAATTCATTGGTAGATAATTAAATTAATTAGAAATGGTATGACTAATTTATCTTGCTTATGAATGATTGAATGATATGTGAATGCCTCGGATTAATTGTTATCCCTGGTATGTGATCGTGATGCTATGTGATATGAAATGCTTCTACATTATGGTATGTTGGGTTGAACAGTGATAATTTGGTTATCTATGATGAAATACTGTGTAAAGTGAAATCCAGTGTTTAAAAGTAAATGGTATGCACTTGAATAACGCAGGTTAAGATGACATTGGATTCGAAGAGACCGGAGTCGGATATTAGTTAATATCCGAAACCGCTTCGATTCTTTGTAATTTGATATATTAACCCAATAGAATGAAGTAGAATGATTTAAATGAATTGGACCATTTAATCTAAGTTTTGGTACTTAGAAATTGATGTGTGAAATAAGTGATGTTTATAACAACTTGTGAAGTTGTAAATTTATGCAAGTTACCCCGGGTTTATATTTGTTGTATGCTTTAGTGTTTCATGTTAGATGGGTTTACTCACGCTGGTTTCCAGCCTGACCCGGGTATTACTTTGATGTAATGCTCGGGTCAGACCGAGTATTACAGATTTTCAGGTAAGGACGTTCTGGAGCTCAGGAAACGAGCTGGATGGCAGGAACGTATGAGGTGTTTTGCTATATTTATCTAGGACATGTTAGTTTTAATTGTCCGGTATTTGTGTAATAATGTAACTCTGATGTATAAAGATATAAGTGTAATGATATAGTTCTTTTTGTAAAACCATTGTTTATGTGATATTATATTTTATCCGCTGCGAATGTGAGATTGTGTGTTTCTTTTCTGTTTTCTTCTATCTCTTTCTTCTTTCTTTTTCTTCTTTCCACTAACTATCTGTAAATTTCGGGATCGAAATTTTCGGGTCGTTACAAACCTTGTTTTCAAATTGAAGAGGATCTTCAAGGGTGAATCTTTTATTTAAAAATATTAAAGTGGAAAATTGTTTAAACCATTCAAATGAAAGGTTTTGGGCTTGAAGTTATGACTTAACTAAGATCCTAATTTATCCATATGGTTTTAGAATTTAGCGTTCATTATTCGGTTTAGCCAGGAGAGGACTTTATGTCATAAAACCCACTCTGAATAGTGATACGACGAAGTGGATAGCATTTGAAGACGGTGGTGAAGACCGGGTAATTTTGAGAACGATAGGATTACCTGTCGAATGATGCTGCACTGAGTTGCTCCGGTATAGAGATCTTCATATGTGATGGGAGTCCGATCGGGATTGTGTATACCCAGATTTGCAAGGGCTTCTTTGTGTGCCTTTGGTTCCATTCAGACCTAGGATGGACTTGTATGGTTGTATGTCTGACATTACACCTTGAGATCTAAAGCTGATTTCTGTCAAATACATTTCTGTTTGGTGGCGGATAATTTATTCTCTTAGCTTAACACCCTTCTCTGAGATGTACGAGCTCAGAGGTTATGTAGTTGATATTTACTAGTGATACATTCCCAATTTGGAAACGTGGCATGCTAATTGCTGTTGATCATTTGTTGATCGAAGCATGGCTTTTGTGAAAAGCGTAGCTTTGTGGACGAGACTTCATCGGACCTCACAATGTAGAAATGGTCGAAACAAGAAGAATTCGGCAAGGTTATGAGTGTCGCGCCCTTTAGGGAATGTGCATTTCCTTCTGGATAATAGGTGGTATCATGGTATGGATCCCAAATATTTAACTTATGTGGTTGTTGGAATTTGTTGGTGTAGAGGTACCTCGGATAAAGTTCGGTGATGACCGGGGGATGGCATACTCGTGACAGCTAGTTACCTAGTAATAGAGGTAACCCGGCCTTGTGTTGGCAAAGAGCCAGTTAGGTTCTCGGTGCATCCCTCCAGAGGCGTACCCATTCGATGAGGAAGTTCCTTAGCCTGACCATTTGTTGGAAATCGAAACAAAACAATACGAGCCCTTTACGAAATGTTCTCTTAAGCAAATTAGTATATGTAAAAAAATCTAAACAACTTCTAACAGTTAAAAACTGTTTATCGATATAATTATTTTTGGACATATTATCGATATTTATTCAAAGTATATATTTTTTAAACATTTTTTCAGATAAGTTTATCATCATTAGTTATGATTTAAAATGGAATTAAAAAAATTATTAAATTATTATAATAACATTTAATCCAAGGTTCGAATATTTAAATAATTTAGATATTTAAATACGAAATGTTCGAAAATCCGGATAGTTACAATCTCCTCCCACACATTCCCCCTGACCAAGACCCGCATCAAAAACCATATTTCATCCTTAGTAAAATAAAATCCTTCCCCAAAAATGATCCCACATCAATCTTCATGTATGTTTCATGTAGTGTTCTAAAGACCCAACCCAATCATGGTTCGACCACGATTAACTTTCGATCTTGGACCGACACGGTAAAATAATCTTGCACGTGCATGAACCCATGGTCTAACATCAAAGCCCTGAAATAACCTCTCGACCAACTCAATGGACCATATGTTTCTTCAAATTTGAGGATATATTTATTATTATTATACTGTTATAATGGGATATATTTAATGTTTTATGTACATTAAATGTATACATGCAAAAAATCCTTAGGAAAATTACCCTGCGATTGCAGTTACGAATCTATTTGTAACTACGAGTATCAAATCGAATAAAATAAATATTTCTCTTTAAATGTTCTTGGTCAAAATATATCGAGAATGAGATATCGATATATCCATTGAGACTAGCACATATAACGCTTTCCATATGATGGATGGTGAATTACTCATGGCCGTGGAGGGACAACAAGGGATTATGTACGCATGGATATTTGGAATAATTACACGGCGACTCACCGAGAGTCTTCTATGCGTTAAAAGTCAAATAAAATATCTCATATGGCGACGTGCAAAAATCTTTTGACTTGAGAATAATGTTTGTCTTAAATTTCTAAACTATACTTTGATTATGGTCAGTCATATGAGATTGTCATCATGTTAAGACCATAATTGAGTGTAACTAAAACATTTAAAGTGAAATATTATTATAACATCTCCCACTTAGAGGCCAAAAACTAATGGCTACGGATGCTGTAGTCATACATAGTTATTAATCCTCGACGGCCAAATACGGTAATGCACATTGATATCACATGGATACGGAAAATTTAAAAAATCATAAAAAAACTTTCATATTCCATTTCAAATCATTTTAATATTCTTTACATAATCTCATTCGAGAACCACATTTAGAGATGATATAATTATTACTACATATGCCAAGAGTGACATATGAAGATGCCCCACTGGGATGATCAGAGTACATATAACTAGGCAATTAAACAACTTTGTCTTTACAAAAAAACAGCAGACTAAAAATAGAAAAGACCTCCTATTAGCTAGCTTGCCTCCTATACGTCTCCGGAAGCTTATTTTTCTAATGAGGTACCTGAAAACCTCAACTCTTAAACTACCCAAGTTAATTGAGCACCCGAGAGTTTAAGGGGAAAATATAAACTTTGAGTCAAACATAAAGTTTGGAATGAACAATAACCTACCATCTCACACCATTTAGATATCTAGTGAGACAATGCCACTTAGCGGAACGGGTTTTCCCCTCACTAGTATCTTATCCAAAACATTATAAAAACCATATACTGTGCTTTTGCATCCACAATGGTTAAAACATAACAATTCAAAATATTATGATGACATGCAAACAAGTAAATCAATTTTGGATTTCCCATCCCCTTCGCTTTGACTATTTGTCCAAGTTATAGTTTTAATGGTCACTATTAACCTATTAATTTCCATGGGTTTACTAATAACCTGTTTAAAACTTATGGACTCCATGTCTGGTTTCATAGTTTTCATGGGATCACTAAGAACCTATTGGCCCCTGCCAAAAACTTTTATTATTTCATGAGTTCTCCCAAAACCTATTGGTATCTCCAATTAATTTCCTCATATCCTAGTTTTCATGGGATGACCAGGAACCTATTGAGTTCTGTAAATAACTTTATCCATATGTAGTTTTCATGATTTCACTACAAACCTATTGGTCCCTACCAATAACTCTTTGTAAACAAAGTTTTCATGAGTTTACTATGAACCTGCCTATCTGACAGCTTCTTTAATCAGTGTTTAGACATCCTACGTTCTTGTCTATCTGACCTTCTAGATGCATTCTACTCATTCAGGATTTAACTCAATTTATATTCACTACTGGGTCAAACTAGCTGGTTGTTCTGCCTTTTTCTCCCAAAATACAGTTATGGGTCCATTATACTATTAATATATATATATATATATATATATATATAATATAAGAAGCAAACATAATAATATGATAATAACCAACCTGTGTGGTTTAATATCCTTGAAATCATTTTCATATGAAACATGGTTGATTACTTTAACTTATTATTTTATCAAGGAAAACTTCTTTAAAAACTTCATACTTAAAAGCCATTTTAAAATTCCTTTATTATGCCATGGTGTTTCCTTTAAAAATGAGATTGGTTTCTTTTTTTTGAAAACTATGGCTTTCAAAACCTTAAACTTTTCCTTTCGAAACCATTAGATAACCTCCTTCAATAGAATTCAAATCTTCTTTTCAAAACACTTAGCATATGTCTTTCGAAACACTTTAAAACATCTCTTTCGAAACCCTCAAAATGTACCTTTTGAAACTATTAAGTATCACCTATTAACTCTTAGAAGTATAGTTTCGAAACCATCAAAAGTACCTTTTCGAAACCATTTGAAAGTATCCCTTTCTAAACCATTGGGTTATTCTAAAAATATCTTTTGGGCCAAAGTGAATCTAAATGAAAATACCCCTTTCGAAACCATATTACTTCATATAAAAGAGTTTCGGGAAAATTGATGGCTTCGAAACTATCCTTTCGAAAGCATTAATCATATAAATCAAAACACTTGGAAGGATAGCTTCGAAACCCATTTCGAAGCCATTGCCTGCGAAACCATTAACCCTTTCGAAAGCATTGAAATGATACAAGGCAAATCATTCAAAAGCATTCTTTTCGAAACAAAACGGAAGCAACATTTTCGAAAACTATTCAGAAGGGTTTCGACCCCTTTGAAAGCATACTTTTGAAAACAAGAAAAGCTCTTACCTTTGGATAGTAAAACAGAGATTTCGACCTCTTCGAAAGCTAGGTTTTGACACCATACATTTTGCCTTTCTCCAATCCACTATATACCAACTTATTGATACCTTGCTTATTGGTTTCAACTTTGGGTGGCTTCGACTTGGTTGAGGCGGATGTCAGGGTCGAAGGGTAACATCTGAAAGAGGCGAAACATAATTTCTTGGTGAAGACTGTTTTAATGCCTTTTTAAGTAATTGCTTTCTAACTAACCTGCCTAAACATTTAATTGGTTGCCATAAAATTTTAAATTATTTCTAAGATAAACTACCATAACTATTTCAGATCTACCCTAAATATTTTAGCAAATAAGCCGTTCCTAAAGCTAAACCAACAAAACATTTAAGTCCTTTATCTAACATACGTAAATGTCAGACCCAAATTCATTCAAATAATAGTCGAAATAATTTTAAACCTAATTTATTCGTTTCCTCCTTTAAAAATTCATAATAAGTTTTCCATAGCTTGGAAAATCACAGAAAATTAAACCCATCTCCAAAATAATATTATAATATATAAATTCCTCATGGCATTCGAAATCAAGAAAATACAATTTTTGCCAAGCGAATAAACAATTATCAAACAATCTTGTTTGAATCAAACATATCATAAAATTCATGCATATCATTATCAAAAATCATAATAATGGATTTAAACTTAGACCCAAAATCAAATGATCATTAAAAACAAAAATAGAGATGGTTTTGATTATTATTCACCTTGATTAGGATAAGGAATTAGGTATTTGATCCTTGATTAATTGCCCAAGCTTGATTCCTTGGCTTTAATTGTATTTTCCTATTTTCTTCCCTAGGTAATGCCCGGCTTGCTCTTCTTTGATATACGTTTTTGAATTTTATAAAATGAACGTGTAAAAATAATGAAATGTGTATTTAGGGTTTATGGGATTAAGGTGGCAACTAATCCCTATAATTCCCTTGCATTCTTCCTTTATTAGTTAATGTATGAAAACGTTTCCATAACCCATTATTCTTGTTTAATTAGCATGGCCTCTAATTAATTTTCAAATATCAATCCCCTTATTACTTACAATATTTTATTTAATTTATATAATTAAATTTCCTTAATAATATTATTAAAAATTAGGGGTCTTGCAAGCTACCCACCTTAAGGAACTTCGTCATCAAAATTCAGTAAGGACTAAATACTAAGCATAACAATCATATGTAATAGCACCTAACAACCATATTAGCCTGCCTGACTATTAATAGTCCATATAAAGTTAATATAGAACATACCCTCAAAGAAGATCAGGATAAGTATCTCTAATCCTATCTTCTATCTCCCAAATACAATCTTTCTCATTGTTGCTCCACTGAACTTCCACCAACTTGACTGTCTTGTTCCTTAACATTTTCTCACCTCTTGCTACAACCCGAACTAGTTATATAATAAAAGAAATATTCGGTTCTACTATCAACTCTTCCCACCCTGTCGTAGGAATAGTAGTCTCAGGATCATGCACGTACTTGCAAAGATGAGACACATGAAACACATTATGGACACTTGCAATCTGCTCAGCTACACAACTCTATATACGAGCTTCCAGATCCTCTCTATAACTTGGAACGGACCAACATATCTTGGCATCGGTTTCCCCGACTTTCCAAATTGTACCACACCCTTCATCGATGATACCTTAATGAAAATCATATCTCCGTCTGAGAATTCTAGGTCTTTACACCTCTTATAGACGTAACTCTTCTGCCTAGACTAAGCTGCCTTCATCCATTCTTAGATCAACTCAATCATCTCTGTCGCCTCTCTAACTAGATCTGTACCTAAGACTAATCTATCTTCAATCTCCAACCAATAAGTTGGTGATTTTCATGGCTTTCCATATAAAGCTTCAAAAAGCACCATTTCTATGCTAGTCTGATTACTATTATTATAAGAAAACTCCACTAAGTGTATATGATCTCCCAAAGATCCACCAGAGTCCATTACACAAGCTCTTGGTAAATCCTTGAGCACTTTATTAATTCTCTCTGTCTTCCAATCCGCCCGAGGGTGATACGCGGTACTCATCTTAAGCTTAGTATCTAACACATCCTCTAGACTCTTCTAGAATTCGCTAGTAAACAAAACATCTCAGTCACTGACTATACTATAAGGAATTCTATGTAGTCTAACTATGTTCTTCATGAACAACTTAGCTAAAACAGGTGTCGTCCTTGTTGACTTAATTGGAATGAAATGGGTACTCTTGGTCAACCTGTCCGTTATGACCCTTATACTTTCATTTCCTCTATTTGACCATGGCAACCCGTCTATAAAATCCATGGATATCGAATCCTATTTCCAAATTGGTATTTCCAAAGGTTGAAGCAACCTACTCGGCTTTTGATGTTCGGCCTTCACTTGTTGACTGTTTGCGCACTGTCTAACCCACATGCCAAAATCCCTCTTCATACATTTCCAATAGAAGCTCTACTTCATATCTTGATATATCTTGGTCCCTCCAGGATGAATCATAAACTTGGATCAATGACATTCCTCAAGAACTTCTTTCCTTAGATCCTCAACATTCGGAATACACAGCCGCTCCTTCTTTCTTAACCATCCTCTTCGGTCAAGACTAAAATATCTTAGATGATCGATCTCAGTTCCAACCTTAAGCCTTCTAATCCTCTCGGCTAACATTGGATCCTCTTTCTTCTTAGAAGCAATCCTTTCGACCAACACCGATCGAACTTCCAAATAGGACAACATAGTGGTGGTGCTCTGACTAGAACTAGTAGTCGATATTAATTGCACAATACAAGCAATCAAAGCTTCTAACTCTTTCCATTCTGCCAACATAGCTAACACCACATTCTGATGTCTTCTACTAAGAGCATCCGCTAACTTATTTCCTTTTCCAGCTGTATACTCTATGTCAAAATCATAAGCTGCTAAAAACTCCAGCCACCACTGCTGTCTCATATTCAACTCCATCTGAGAGAATAAGTACCTTAAGGACTTATGATCAATGTATAACTCAAATCTCCCCCTTAAGACATAATGTCTTCAAATCTTTAATGTGAAGATCATTGCTACTAACTCTAAATCATGAGTAGGATATCTCACTTCATGCGGTCTAAGCTGTTATAAAGCGTAGGAAATGTTTTAACCCTTCTACATCAACACAGCTCCTAATCTAGTCCCACATGCATCGGTATACATCACCAAACCTTGGTTGCTGTCTGTAACTACTAACATTGGTGCATTGGTCAACAAATGCTTTAACATAAGGAATGCTTCCTCGCATTTGTCAGACCAGTCAAACTTCATTCTTGGTTAACTTAGTTAAAGGTGCCACTATCCACGACAAATCCTTGACAAATCTTCGGTAATAGCCAGCAAGTCTAAGAAAACTTCTAATCTCAGTCACCATCTTTGGTCTCTTCCAATTATTAATAGCCTCGATCTTATCTAGATCAACTGACAAACCCTTCTCTAAAAGAAAGTGACCAAGAAACGTAACATCCTTCTTCAAAAAATGACTCTTGGAAACCTTCACTTTTAGCTGATATTGCCTCAGCGTCTCAAGCACCACTCTAGGATGATCTTCATGCTCTCCTTCATCCTTAGAGTATACTAGTCATCTATAAATACTAACACAAACCTATCTAAGTACCCTCGGAAAGCTCGGTTCATCAGATCCACGAAGTAAGAAGGTGCATTCGTTAACTTGAATGGCATTACTAACCATTCGTATGAACCATACCAAGTTTGAAATGCAGTCAACGGAATGCTATCCTCTGCCACTCTCAACTGATGGAAACCTGTCGCCAAACCCAATTGGGAAAACAAACTGGCTCCACATAACTGATGAAATAGGTCGACTATTCTTGGTAAAGTATACTTATTCTTAATCGTCTTCTTGTTCAACTTACGATAGTCGATACACAACCTCAACAACACATCTAGTTTCTTCATGAACACCGCGGCCACTCCCTAGACGAACTTCTTGATTTAATAAAATTTCTCCCTTCTAGATCCACTAGCTGCATCTTCAATTCCTTCATCTCGGTCGGTGTCATTCTGCTAGGTGGTCTACTTAGAGGTTGAGCTCCTGACACAAGATCTATCTGAAACTCAACGGCTCGTTTCGGTGGTAGCCCTATAACCGGCTCAAAAACATTTGCAAATTCTCTTGCTACTCAAACTTGTTTTAACACTTCTCTTACTTCCATAGAACTTCTGTTAGAATTCTCCATTGAGAATATGATTCGACTAAGACTATCAGGGTGGCTCAATGATATTTCCCTATCCTGGTAAAATATCCTAACATCATATTTACCCAACCAATCCATACCTAAGATGATCTCGAAATCTATAAAACCAAAAACATATAGACTGCATGTAAACTTGTGACCTAACAAATCAAGTTCTAACTAGTCACATCTCATCCCTAGAGTTGCATACCCTTCTATAGGATTCGCAGCACGTATGGAAGTAACAAGGTATGTGGGTTCTAAGCATAACCTATCAACCAAACATTGAGATATAAATGAATGATGCACCAGTATCAAACAGTAGTCTAACTGGTATACTCTGAATCAAAAGCGTACGGTCCATCGTAGTCTTCCATTTTTCAGCTGCAGTTGGCCTAGCAGATGATGGTCCAACATCAAAGATCTTTCCTCTATCCGCCCTAACTGGTTCTAGATACTAATTCCTTTAGTGCCCAACCTGGTCACAATTGAAGCACTTCACCTTCTTATTTTCCGTAGCCTTCTTCCTCTTACCCGACCGACACTCATTAGCATAATGACTTTTCTTGTCACACTTAAAGCAAACTAATTAGCCTTTTCTTTCTTGGCAGCCTCTCCTTTCTGGACTCCCTTCTTCTTAAAGAACTTTCTCTTCTTTAGCTGAGAACCCTAGGTTTCAACTGGCTTTTCTCTCCGACAAACAACAAGCATTTCCTCATGTCGGATTACCATTTCCACAACTGCATTACAAGGATCATGGAGATATGACAGGGTCGCCCTAGCAATCTCGGGCCTCAATCCCCGAATGAACTTCTCATTCCTCATGATTACGGTATCTATGGTAACATATCCATATTGGAACAACTCATCAAACTTAGTAGCATACTCAGTTACTGGCATCTCTCGGTGTCAAATCCATAAACTTCCTCAACAATGCTGACTTAGCAACTTCAGAAAAAATCTCCGCTCGAATCTCCTTTGAAACTCTACCCAAGTCAACTCTTCCTTAGGAACTCCAGCAGTAACACTATTCCGCCAATAGAAAGCTGCCCCCGGCAACTGCCTAGAGGCTAATCTCCTCTTCTTCTCATCATTCAATCCCAAATCAACGAAGATTCTCTCATAATGCAATAGATAATTCTCAAATTCTATGCATTTTTCGTTCCCACGAATGGCTTCCAACCAAACTGGTGTAGTCTCTACACAACTTATCATAGTTATTCCTAATTGGAGCCACAGGACTAACTCCTCCAACATTCCTAGCAATTCCAGCAGCTGCTTTGGCTTGCATCAAATTGATGAAGAACTGATACATCGTCCCGGTATCCATTGGCGGATTTCTAGCACCTACATCGGCATCTATATTTGGGTTAGCATCAGCCTGTCAACTTGAGTTCCTCCTGGTATTAGGTTGAACAATTCCATTTGTTGTGGTGCTTCCTCCACTAAGATTTCCTCTTCCATTTCCTGCCTCCATATATTCGTTCTCATAAATCTGCATATGAGCCTTAGTAAGATACAAAAGAACGGTCTAAGAGAGAGTGGAAATACATACTTATATATATACATATATCAAATACAAGTACATTACTATAGAGTTATTCCACCCCGATTTTATTTTTTGATTCATTGGATTATGTTTCGAAAAATCTATTAGGTTTAAATTTCTTTTGATTTTTCATAAACCAATGCCCTAATACCAATTTGTAACATCCCTCACTTGGAGGCCTAAAACTAACAGCTACGGATGCGGCAGTCATCCTTAGTTATTAATCCTCGATGATCATATACGGTAATGTAATACATTAATATAATTTAAAACGTGGATATGGAAAAAAAATTTAAAAGCATACAACAAATTTCATATTCCATTTCAAATCATTTTAATATTCATTATATAATCCCATATTCGAGAATCATGTTCAGAGAAAACATACGCTAAGAGCGACGTATGAAGATGCCCTATTGGATTATCAGAATATATATAACTAGGCAATTAAACAACTTTGCCTTTACAATAAAGCATAGTGGAATCAAAATAGAAAAGAACTCCTACTAGCATGCTTGCCTCCTGCACATCTCTGGTAGCTTATTCTTCTAATAAGGTACTTAAAAATCTCAAGTCTCAAACTACTAAAAGTTAATTGAGCACTCGAGAGTTTAAGGAGAAAACATAAACTTTGAGTCAGACATAAAGCTTGGTATGAATAATAACCTACATCTCAAACCATTTAGATATCTAGTAAGACCATGCCGCTTAGCTAAACGGGTTTTCCCTTCATAGGTATCTTATCCAAAACTTTATAAAAACCATATACTGTGCTTCTGCATCCACAACGGTTAAAGCACAACAATTCAAAATATTACGATTATATGCAAACAAGTAAATCAATTCTGGATTTCCCATCTCCCATCGCTTTAACTATCTATCTCATTTATATTTTCTAGGGTCATTATTGACCTATTAATTTCTATGGGCTTACTAATAACCTGTTTAAAAATTATAGACTCCCAATCCGATTTTATAGTTTTCACAGGATCACTAAGAACCTATTGGCCCCAATCGAAAACTTTATTGTTACATGAGTTCTCCCTGAACCCATTGGTATCTCTAATGAATTTTCTTATATCCTAGTTTATATGGGTTGACTAGGAACCTATTGACTTTTGTCAATAACTTTTTCTAGATATATTTTTCATGGGTTCACTACAAACCTATTAGCCCCGCCAATATCACTTTCCAAACATAGTTTTCATGGGTTTACTATGAACTTGTCTATTGACAACTTCTTTAATCAGTGTTAAGACATCCTACATCCATAATGGTTAAAACATAACAATTCAAAATATTATGATGATATGGAAACAAGTAAATCAATTCTGGATTTCCCATCCCCTTTGCTTTAACTATTTGTCCAAGTTATAGTTTTAAGGGTCACTATTAACCTATTCATTTACATGGGTTTACTAATAACCCGTATAAAATTTATGGACTCCTCGTCCAGTTTCAAAGTTTTAATGGGATCACCAAGAACCTATTGGCCCCTGCCAATAACTTTATTATTTCATAGTTCTTCCAAAACCTATTGGTATCTTGTGATAACTCGGATTTTTGGGCATTGGAAATTGAAAGATTTTAACTATTGGAAACACTAAGGTATAACTTGAATAAATAATTCTAATATAAAAAAAATCTGGTTGTACATAATGAATTTGAACTATAAATTGCTAAATTATAAATCCTATAGCAAATTAATAAATATATAAATAGATATGTGCAAACTTTATAATATTGAAAATTTTAAGTGTATACATATACAAGTATATAAGTAATTAAATAGATTTTGAAGAAAAATTGTTATATTGAATTTAAAACATAACTTCCAAATCTATATATGTATATACATTGTAATTTGGAAACATATTTTTATAAAAAGTATAATAGCTTGAGTATAAATAATTAAAAAATGTATGCATACAAATATTACACAAGAATGGATAAAAATTTTAAAATATAAATATACATATCTTTTGTGATTAATAAGATAAATATAATAAGTATGATAACATAAGTTTAAAATTTGAATAAGATACTAATAAAGTGATAATATTCTTTCTCTTTAAGATAATACATATACAAATGTAGTTTGTATAAAAAAATAATAGATATATTTATGAAAATAATAGAAATTAATAGATTAATAAGATAAAGGGTTTAAACATAAAAAAATTGAGTTTGACATTTGTAAGAATTTAAAACATGCAAATTTACATGTGTAGATTTAGATTAATTTGAAACAAACAAGTGGCAAATGTATGTTTTCTTTTAATTTAAATTATAAATAGCATGTATAAGTGAGAAACCAGGCTGATGCATTCATTTCTTAATTCTTCTTCTTCATCTTTCAAACTAAACAAAGAACCAGAGAAAAGAAATCAAAACTAAAAAAACAAATCCTCACAAATCTTCAACCAGAGGTAAAAGTTTTAAGCAAATCGGAGCTCAACTCAATATACGAGCAAGTCTTAAGATCAGATTCAATTCAACTTCAACAATTCAAAGCTTCAGATCAAAACAAATACATAATAGATTCCAGATCATTTCAAAAACAATTTCCAAATAAAATCCTGTCCTCTGTCTTCAAAAAAAGGTGAGTAAACTTCTTTTCTAAAAATTATCAATACTATATTTTGAAGCATGCTGGAAGTAAAGATTACAGAAATAATTTCATGTATGAATGATTTGTTGCATGTATAAAAATAAAATGTAATATATGTGCATGCCTGAGAATATGTTTGTACATATTCCTATTGTATTACAGGCTCCACAACACTCAAAGAAAACTCATATCTCACTATTTAAACAGTTTCCTGTTCTGATCTTAAAATGAAATTTGTTTGTTTTTACCTAATTCAACTTTTAAAAATATTATAAAAAATACAAATAGCAAGAATATCACTGGAAAATGAGAAGAGCGGGGAAGATCAAACAATGTCAGAAAATTAGTTGTTTAAATTTGGGTTCTTGTTTATATTATCTGATTCGTAATTGAAATTAGGATTTTTAAAAGTAAAATCAAATTTTTTAGGTGTGTAAACGTGAGAATTTGTGGGTTGAACAGAATCAAGTATTTGCTCGATTTCTGGCGAACGGCGTAAAGTGGAGGGTTGGGGTTTTCGCTGGGGCATGGTTGTGGGTCGGGGATCAGGAAAAAATGGTCGGGAAATTTATCGATCGCCATAGTGGCATGGCAAGACAAATACAGGATTTAACAAATGGGAACTTTGGGCTTCAGTTCGGCATCAACGGCAATGGCGAAAAGTAAATGGAAGGGTGTGGTCAGGGCGCTGGATCTAGTAGAGTATGGTGGTTGATGGTGGGTGGAATGGTAAAGACGAGGTGACGGAAGGTGGTTCGTTCATTTCTGGTTGGGTTCATGAGCTTGAGATTTTGATCTGGGCCGAATTCGAGAATTCTGGGTGGATAGGATCGGTGCGGTGGCCAAACATGGGCTGTGAGGACGGTCGACGGGGAACTTGGTGGATCGTCGTCGACGTACACGTGCACAAGGTCATCTAATATCAGATGATAGTAGTGTTGTTAGTGTATAGGGGAAGAAAGGAATGCTTCGGGTTAGTCTCGAGTCGTACTCGAGTTTTATCGAGTGGGAAGTGATGCGATTTGCTGGAAGTTGGCATCAGGAATTTGAAATCGTAGCTCGGATTTTGGTTCGCGAAATATTAGGATAGGCTCGGGTTTCCTTGTAATGATAACAAAGCTAAGAAAGGATACGGTGATCGGTTTTAAAACAAAGTAATTTTGTTAACCTGTTTTAAAAACAAAGTTCTAGTAATAAGTTCAAAGCAAATTTTTTTTTATAAAAAAAAAGGTTTCAAAATTTAATTTTAAATAGAATGTTGTGAATTAAATTTGTTTGAATTTATAATAGGTTAATAAATTAAACTAAATCCCTGAGTATTCAAGATATAACGTAATGATGGGATTAAGTAAGTGTTTGAGATTAGTAAATCAATTAAAATTTCTCAAGTGATTAATTTCAAGTACTAAATTTAAGTAAAAATGGTAAGTAAGTAATTGATTAAGGTAGATAGTTTATATTTGTAAATTAAGGTCTTGGTGTAATCAATTAAAGGATCATTAATTAATCAAAGGATAAATTATGTAATTAATTAAAGATCAATTAATTACTATATGTGATTAAGGATAATTGAATTAAGGTGGATAATTAAGGGATGATTAATTAAGGTCAATTAATCAATGTAATTAATTAAGGTTAATTAATCAATATAATTAATTAAAGTAATGGTTTATAAATAATTAAAGTTAATTAGCAGGACTAAAGGTAATTAATCTAATTTAGGAGATTAAATTAAATTAATTAAGAATTATTTGACTATAAAATCTTGCCTATAGATGATAAAATTGAACTAGGTACCTTGTTTTGTCTGAATATCTCTGATATATGAATTGTGATGTTTTGTGTTATGCAGTGCCTTTAATTGAGCTGTATGTGTTATTTATCTGTGATATAGTTGCTATGTGAATACAATGTTCGGAATTGAATTGTTTAACCTTAAAACATCTTGGGCTTTAAGACGGCGTTTGGATTTTGAAGAGACCGAGGTCGGATATCAGCCAATACCCGGAACCATTTCGATCATAATTTACAATAAATTCTTTATAGATTCGATTTTTGAATCAATATGTTGGAATAGAATAATTTAAGTAAACTAGACCATTGAGACTAAGTAAGGGTACTTAGGAATTGATTTGTGAAATAAGTATTGACTATAACAAGTTAAGAACTCATAGTGAGGTGCGAGTTACCTCAGGTTTTTAGTTATGTTTTTAGATTTAGTTTTTTAAATTATATGGGTTTACTCACGCTGGTTTCTAGCCTGATCCGGGTGTTGCTTTGATGTAATGCCCGGGTCAGACCGAGTATTACAGATTTTCAGGTTAGAATGTTCTAGAGCTTAGGTGGCGAGCTGGATGGCAGGAACGTATGAATTATATCCCGCTGGTTATATTGTATGAAGTTGGGACAGGTTAATCGCAATAGTCCGGTTTATGTATAAACGGTAGTACTCTGATATATTGAATGTAATCTGACAATTACAACTTTCTTTGTATAAATGCTATATTTGGTATTATATTTTGATCCACTGCGAAATGTGAGATTCTGTGTTATGTTTTCTGTTTCTTCTTCTACCTCTTTCATCTTTACCCTAACAATCTAGGATTTTCGAGGTTCGATTGCTCAGTAATTTTACAGTGAGCGTATTAGTGTCAAATTTTCGAGATCGAAATTTTAGGTCGTTACATTTTTGGTATCAAAGCAGAAAGATTAAGCGAGAACCTTGGCTCTGGTGGGTTTACTCATTAAGGATAAGTGTCAGTAGTACCCTAGAATGAGTTGAGTATGTGTGTATATATATATATACACACGAGAGCATACTTGTTATTTTCTTATATAAAAATTTTAAAACAGTTTTAAAATTTGTCTTCATATAAGCTTATATTTTGATATATAAAGCAATAGTTTTTCTAATTATTATATATTAAGAAAATTGGTGGTTGATTATTGAAATTGAATAGGATAATATGAATATAAGTTGGGATTCTACTAATTAAGTCAATATAGGTTAGGGAGTTCCACTAAACCAGTTTTAGAGGAAGATGGCTAAGTGTGAAGAATGGAAGGCCAGAAGCAGAGAGCGAAGAGCAGCTGCACGTAAGAATCGAGAAGAAGCAATTCAGGAATATGAGAAACAAGTTAAGGAAAGGTCTGAACAGGGCCTTATGATAATGTCACCTGCTACAGATGTTTCAATAAGGGTCACTACGCAGTCAAGTGCAGTAAAACATAGGAGGAATTGAAGGGTACATTCTAACGGTTTCGCTCTGAGATCTTGTGCTTTAAGTGTCATAATAAAGGACTTTTCCTAAACCATTGCCCTAAAGTGAGAAAGGTGAAGCGTAAACCTGTAGAACATGTCAACGAGTTGACTATTTTCTATCATTGTAAGGAGCCGGGTCACATCGCTAGGATTCGTCCCAAGAGATGGAAGAAGAGTAAGGTTGTGGAACATCCTGCAAGAGGCGTGAAGGTTATCCAGATTGATGGGAAGGTAGAAACCTTTTGTGGTAAATGTTATAAGTGGGGACATCCTATTGAGAAGTGTATGTTCGAGCTTTGCCCTTTGGAAGGAAGTCCATAGAAAGGATTCTTGAAAGAATACCGAGGCTATGTTCTTTTCCAAACCCCTAGGTAATAGAGAAGGCGTTTAGATTTATGACATCTGCAAGACTCTTATTTTGGATGAATGGATGTAATGTTTGAACTACTGGTGTGTAGTCTATCAATATATGGAATATTTTATGGTAGTAAAATCTAATATAAAATTATCTTTATTTATTTGTGAATAGAATTGAAATTAATTCAAAGGTGGAATTGTAATGAATTAATTGAAATTTGAAATTGAATTAAATTAATTAGGAATAAAATTTGATAATTTGGATGTTTATTTACCTTGGCTTATCCTGATATCATCCTATTGATATTAATAATCTATGGAACTGTGAATTAGAATGTTTAAATGAATTAAGATGTAGATTGAGATACTATATATTCCATTACTGGAATTTAATGGAATTGAATTTTAATTTAAAATTATTTAATGGTTTTGATTATTAAAGATAAAGATTGAACTTATGAGAATAAAATCACTTTGAACTTAAGATTCAAATGTTAAAAATTAACTTGCAAACTAACATTGTTAAGAATTGGGTTCAAGGTTAGAAATAAAAATTAGGTAATAAATTGGATTCTGAAGATTTAATTGTTTAATAAGGATTTGAACTATTACTTGAACATTGAAATAAGTTAAGTAAAGGTAATTTAAAATGGATATTTGAAATTGGACTCAAATTTGATTGTCTAAAACATAGGTCGCTAAATTAAAAGCAAAGGTTAATATGATTTAGGAGATTAAATCGACATTTAAAAATGTAACTCGAATTTATATAATTCGAGATGATTTAAAGTTGAGTTTGGAATTGAAATAAATTCAAATGGAAAATTTAATTGAATTAATTTGAAGTGAAATTGAAGTTGAATGAGTTCAAATTTAAATCGGGAATTGATTTCAATTTGGGACAGAAATTGAAGTTAATTCAAATTAAATTAGAACCGAATCAATTTAAATAGAAGTGGAAATTGGAAATGAAGATTAGGGAATTAAACAGTTTGTCTTTGCAACTATTTTCAAATAAATTATTGTAATGTAAATTATTTTAAATCTATCCTTTCTAATTATTTACTATACAACCTTTCCTTTTAAAACCCAAACTATCTTATACTTATTTTACAACTATTTTGAAACTAATTACTATTTTACATCTGTTTTACAAACTAATCACTATTTTATAACCACTTTATAACTAATAGCTATTATACAACTACTTATCTATTTTAAACTTTTCAAGCTATTTTCTAAATCAAGTGGTCAGAGTGCAAACTGTTTATAATTGAAGTGATTGATCTAGTAGAATGAAGAAATTATGAATAAATGATAGAATCAAAATTTGAGGGTGAATAGAAAGAAAATTTATTTTGCTAATAATCAATGATGATAAATACGTGGATGTACGTATATTATTCTATTCGCAGCATGATTTGATCCAGATTCCAGCACAGAATTTCGAGATAGTATATCAATTCGAGTTGGGATTTTCACTCGATTTTCGACGGCGAACCCTGGATATGGATTTTTGATTGATTTTGGAAATTCTTTATCATAGTTAGGCTATGCAAGGAGAATGACGGTTTCTAATCAAGAAACCAAATCTAAGTTCGCACTGGGAAGTTGGGTAGATGATACTAGTTCAGAAGTGAAATTGTGTGATCGACTGAGCGATCAGATTTGATGTTGCGTAGGATGGCATATGTACATCGTACGTGCTAGAATGAAATTGATATTGAAATTTTAAAGAAATGAAAAATGATTTTTGGCAGAAGAGTATATTTTGAGAATAAAGGTGGAAGTTGAATATCTTTTGAAATTCACTTTATGAAGAGTAAGTGATAGGGTAAGTAACTTTATAAAAGAAAATCAAATTTGAAGGTTGATTTGGCATAGTAAAGTTATATATATTTGTTATTTATGATAAACTCCCCTATGTTGAATCTAAAACCAAAAGAAAGGGTTTTTGAAAATATTTGAAGTATAAAAGGGGAATCTATATAAGTGATCCAAAGATTATTTTCAAGTTGGAAAGGATAAGTTATATATATATAAATGATTTTATGAGAATGATTTTGGAAAAGTGTAACGACCCAATTTTTCGACCCCCGAAAGTCGAATGCCCAAAAACGAATCGTTAGGGTTAAAGAAGAGGAGGTAGAAGAAGAAGAAAGAAGAAACAGAAACAATAACAGAATCTCATATTTCGCAGCGGAACAAGTATAATAGATAAATAAATATCTTTAAACAGAATCGCTATATCAGTTAGTACATTACATCACATTACATTATCAGAGTGTACAAAAACAAACAGTGGAAGGAACTATTACATATATAAGTGATATGCCTCGCCATCCAGCTCCAACTCCTGATTTCCATAGCAACTTCTTGACTTCGCTTCCGAATAACTGCTAACCTGACTCTAGGCTGCCCGTGTGGAAAATTATGGGCACCCAGAGTTTAGAAAGGGAACAATAAACTCCAGGTCAGTCGTGGGACTGGTGTGAAATCTTAAGAACAGTTATTTTCACAAAGAAAATAAAAGAAATCCGCTATGCTTTTGGAAAATGAAACTACCATAAGGCCTCCCGACACACACATAAGGGAGATTTCTCCTTATGATAGTCAAATATGCTTACTACGCAAAATCCTTTAATATTATTATTATTAGTGCACAGTACAGAAAACATTTCGAAAGTATAATATTAATCTTAGCCAACATAGGTACCATTATGTTATGCCTGCTATAGAAACCATTTTAAATGGCAGGTTCTACAACTAAAACCGTACAGGGCGCGCATTGTTTTTTTGGATTTCCAACAAATGGTCAGGTTAAGGAACTTCCTACTGCCACAAGGGTATGCCTCTGGCGGGACGTCCCGAGAACTTAACCAGCTCTCTACCAACGCAAGGTCGGGTTACCTCTGTAACTAGGTAACTACTACACGAGTATGCCATCCCCCGGTCCTTTGGGACCTTTATCCGAGGATCCTCTACACCAACAACCACTAAGAAAAGTATTTGCAGTAACCACAAAGGTTAAATATCAGGGCTCCATACCTGACACCACCCTTTTCCAGAAGGAAATGACATACCCTAAAGGGCGCGACCCTCATAACCTTACCGCATCTTTCCTGTTTCGACCATTTCCGGTGTGTGAGGTCCGATGAGGTCTCGTCCACAAAGCTACACTTTTCACAAAGCATGCTTTCATCAATAAATGAACAGCAGCACTTCGTATGTCACGTTACCAAATTGGGAGTGCATCACTAGTAACCATCAACTATGTAACGTCCCGCCTTTCGCACGATTTAAACAGACACACGTGCCAATTCAAACCATACGGAAGGGCGGATTGTTATGGGGTAAATAAGAAAACAGAGAAAAAATAAAACAAAATAAAATCTCACAGCGGAAGGATAAAATATAATAATAAAATATACAGTTTATAAAACTGTTTACAAAACATTCAATTCTTCTTTATACATTTAAATATCAGAGTTTACATACCAATAATATCAATGCAGCGGAATACGGTGTAGTGGAATATAAAATAGTAGATAATAATACTACAATCTTCGTCTTCGTCCTCCAGAGCTAAAACTTCAAATCCTGAAACGCTCGGACTGACCCGAGCGAATTTGAAAAGACAAAACACTCGAGTCAGAACTAAAAGATCTTATGTAAGTTAAATTAACAGAAATAAATATGAGTGCAGTAACTCAAGAGATGCTAGGGATTTACATCTCCTAAGGATCCGTTAAACTATTTACTATGTAGTATACTGCGCTATTATAATAGTGTCTAATTGTAAAATAAACTTACTTACAAATAGCGTTAAGGGGTTACGCATATAGCCCTTAACACAGAATATATTCCCATAGTCTATACAGTACCGTAATCTCCCCCGTACTGGGCGTCGTCAGAGGGCACTCCATAGGTATGGTACAAAACCAAAATCGTATAAGGCGCGCTAGGGTAGGTGACACGGCACAACTAGGCAATGCCAGGGTAGATATACCAATTACGCTTCCGGGCCGATGGTAACGCGTAGCCGCAACTACCGCCCACCTCGAACAAACTCCCCAAAATCAAAGTAAAAGTGGCCACTGAATCAATCCAAAGTCAAAGTATAATATCGAAGAGGAGTGTCCGATCATAGGAATGACCTCATTAACCCGTCGATCGCTCCTGTTTTAGCCACCTTATGCCAACTCACGGGAGTTGGGTCCACGTATTTACCTTACAGGAAACGTCGCCACCATCCTACTTCATTCTGGAATCTCCACCGCGTACACGGTTAGTCAAAGTTGTTTTCGGTATCGACAGAGAGTATGTCCATATCCGATCCCGGTCTCTTTGCTAACCCATCGTTATTATAATACCGCGGTCATTTAAAAATAATTTATACTTAAAATCCAGAGTAAAATTTTCCATTTCAAAACTATGAATACGATATCAATTTAAAACCCAAACAATATGATATCCTTTTATCTCAAATATAATTCTTTCCCAAAATCATACTGGTTTAAAATTTAAAATATCTGGAAACCAAACATTTGGATTATACTTCCAAAACATAATATTTCAGAATTCATACTTTTAAAACCATAACTTCTAAAACTTGAATGGTTTGGATATTCAACGGTATATAAAATAAATGGTTTAACTTTAAGGTTACTTTGTAAAGAAAATAATTTCCATGGCTTTACAATATATTTCTTTATTTAAAGTCTAAACCAAAATTTAAATATCACTTTCAAGTTCCAAAACCACTTCAATTTCTATATATATATATATATATATATATATATATATATATCCATTTGGAGTATTAATATTTCAAAACTAAAGTTGGGTTTTATTCTTTCAACAAATTAATGTTCTATTATTTAGTCTTGAATATTCACCTAAATTCCATAAATAAAACTCCAATTTCTAGCAATTAAATATTTCTCAAATTTACTTTATACTAGAATATTCATTTTTAAATTTATCTTGGAAAATCCAGTTATAAATATCATACCTTAAAATTTCCAAATTTAAACACATAATATAAATTTCAAATTCCATTTTCTAAATTCCATTTTTATTCAACAGATTTATACACACCTTAATTCAAATTTTTTAACTTCATATGTATATATATAGAAGAATAATATTTATAAAATATCAAAATTTAAAAAAATTTATAAACCGTATCCCATCCAAACCATAGAAATCACTTTAAAATAATTTATATATAGACCACGATGTCTGTGTATAATTTTCTATCCTATGGTCAAGTGATACGGATATTTATCATTTCAATCCGCAATTTAAAAATAAAATTTGCGGTTGTATATCATTTCAAACCACAATCCCGAATGAAACGAAAAATGCATGATAACTTGCAGTTTAATGGTATACAATAAAACATCCATTCATCAAAATCATCCATCATCCAAATCACAATCATCATCCAATAATAAATCAATATCAATATATATCTGATAATATATAACAGGTAATAACTGGCAGTTATATTCAAAATAAAGTTTAACAACTATTAAACTAACAGTTTATATTCAGTAATAAATTTTATAACTGTTTACTAGCAATTTATATGCAAATAAATTAATTCTAACTATCAATTAATATGCAATAAATAAAGTAAATTAACAGTTAAATTAAATAACACGATTTAACAGATATGATGAATAACATGCCAAACGGTCATAAATAAATTTCTACTCATATCTAAATTAAATTTAACAAACATAAAAACTTTTAGAAGTTGTGAGTGGGTTAAAACACTCACCTTTTGAATTTAAATCGAATTTAAATCCGATTTAAACCCAAAATTTTGACGGTCTCCAAATCCATCCAAACCAGCGTCAACGCGTCTGGAATTTTATTACGATCCTAACGGAAAAAAATTCGTGTGAAACGGAGATCGTATGTGAAAGTTATTTAGATTATAGCGTGTTGAAATTAAATTAAATAAAAATAAAAGAGAAAAAAATAAAAAAATAAACAATACCATCTTCATCAACACGTCAGCATCACCTTTCCCACGCTAATGTTTCCAGGCCATGCCCTATCTCCTTACTCACGCGAACCCAGAACCCAAAATCGTGACTTGGTAGATCGCGTCGCCACCTATTCGTCGCCGCTGCTTCGCCTCCCACACCTCCTCGTCCCCAGCCGCCCCCTCTCGGTCGCCGTCCCCCCTAAATCACGCTGAACGACGCTCTAAACGAGCAGCCGCCGCCACAAGGGGAAACCCTAATTCGAATAAATTGCATCAATCTGACCATCAATTCTCGAAATCAACCACACGGATGCACTCCCCTACGTTCCCTCGTCAAAACCCAGCAATGGTTTCTCGATCCGATGACTTTTGTTGCGACGATGATGAGTGGCCGAAAATGGTTTGAATTTTACTGGACGAACAAACAACTGAATCGAGAAACGAATCACAGATCTGTGACGTATACATCGACAGCTACAACATATATTTTTTTGAGAATTTTCTGGAGAGTTTGAATTTTCACTTTTGATTTTGAACTGTAGATAGATCTAGGTTTTGCAACCATTGAGGAAGAGAAAGAGATGAAGAAAATGAACGTATAGACAAATGATAGAAGATGGAGGCTAGGTTTATCACATCATATATATAGACAAATTGTAGTAGGCTAGGTGGTCACGAATTACGAACGTGTTAAACGGTAGTTGGCCCAAAAAGCCCGTTCTGACCCCGGAACGAAATTTATTAAACCCATATATCCAGATAGGTATTTTAAAATATTCTGAACGCGATGGAAAAAGTTTCACGTCCAAATTTGATTGTATGAAAAAGTTATGCTGAAAACAAAATTTTCAAATCGATTTCAAATTGATTTCAATTAACTCGATTTCAAGGCGTTTCGCGTTCGTACGATCAAACGACAAGTCCGATCGATACGAAACTTGAAACCCTACAATAATTCACCGATACGGATCCGATGAATTTGGTTTCGTCGAAATCCGAGTCCGTGGCCAAAATGGCTATTTTTATAATAATTAAATAAATTAAAATAAATTATTGAAATCCAATTTTATATCTAAATTCAAAAATTTGCCAAATTTTATCACTTATATATTTCATAAACAATTTAAATGATTTAACACATTTAGATGTGAATTAAAAGTTGATAAGTCTATAAATTTCAGTGTTAATTATCTACTTCCTTACATTTAGAAATTATAAATTGAATTCTCAAAACCCATTTATTAGATTTCAACTTTTATATTCTCACCTTTTATCAAAACAAGGATGCCACTAACATTGGTTCATGATTTCATATTATTATCCTTAAAGTCCATCTTAATTTCAATAACGAAATATTTAACCGTTAAATTCCATTTTATTATGCACTAAATGCAATTGTTGAATTTGATACTCAAATAAATTTATAAATCCTGCTTTCTAAAATCTATATCAACAAAAGGTCCAATTATAAATAAAATTAGCATTAACTTCATCTTAGCATTAACTACTCCAATTACACAACAAATCTACGCTAACTGCACGATTTAAGTCAATTAATTGAAGTTAAGTCTACATTAAATGTTATAAATTATAAATTGGAACCTCAATAAATTTGTTCATTGATTTAGACTATTTCTATACAGTAAATAGACATTTTTATGTGTATACATAACCTTTTGAATTATAATACACTTCATTAGTGCAGGCTTCATTTCTTATAAATTCCCCTTTTATTAACTAGAACACATTAACACAACAAAATAATTAATTTAGATTTATTTAAATCGATTTGCATTCTTAACTTAATATACTCAATAAATGGTTAACCTAAATAATTGTTACCTTTTTACATTCAAAATCACTTGCAACCATTAATAACAAAATGTTGCCATAGATTTAGATTCAATTAAATAAATTAGATGAATGGGTAAAACTTTGTAATTATCCCACATGCCAAATATATTTATGCATTAATTACTACTTATTATTATGAATTCATTTATAAATTTACTAGTTGCCTTTGTCATCTTATTTCCTATTTACTACCAAACTTCCTACTTAGTTATAGTTTATCAATATATACATACCTAGGCAAATCAAGTTCTTGTCCTTTCTGTTATTTCAATTAAATCGGGTATGCACCAATAGATTGTTAATTAACTTATTCCTACAAAATTATTTACATACATTCAGTTCCAAATTTTATAGAATTAAATTCTAATTACTTACCACTTAATCCAACAATTTATATATTCTATCCAACATGCATTTAAATCTTTTTATTTTAAATAAATTTATTCAATGTTGACATCCACTAAATAAAATTTACTTTCATTTATATAGTTGCAATTCAATTCAGTTATTATTTCATTAATACTATTTTCGCTTTATATCTTCCAGCATAAATCAACAAATTATAACTTATAACCACAAATGCCAATTTACGTTATTTCAATCTATTGCCATATAAACATTTAAATTGTTAACCTTTAATTACAGTTGCTATATCTAATTCCTACATTTACTCAAATAAAATCTTAATACTTTTATTTCATTCTAAATTAGATTAGAAATCATATTAAATTAACTCATTTAATATCATCAAATTTAACGGGTCGTTACACTCTCCCCCACTCAAAACTTTTCGTCCCCGAAAAGGAAAAGGAAGGGAGTAGGAAGAATTTAAAACAGTACATCTTATTTCAAATATTAACTTATAAACAATAATTTACTAAATTAATTTCCTTAAATTAAATATACCTGTTTTATAATCATTATATCCTTTTATACTTAAATAATTAAAGTTGGAAAACATTTTCAACATAATTCTAACTCCAAAATTTTCGGAAAATTTTGCAGAGTCTCCTTTGTACGGAGAGGTTCGGGAGAAGATATAATATTAAATATAACAAAATATCATATATAATATTCAAAATAATATATTCCAACACGGGAAAAATATACAAAATAACGCTACAAAACGTAATCCGAAAACGTACCTATTTGTCGGGCAATTTACGCTTATTATTATGGAACCAAAAGCAGTAGCAATTGTTTCCATAACCTGCATTTTACTTATAAAATCCAAAGGGTTTACTATTTATATAAAGTGAAATATTTTCATGGTTTCAAACACTAACAACAATCAATACAACAACCATCAATTTTAACAAACAGCACACACCACAAACAACAATCATTAAATCAAACAAACAAATAGTTGTTCGGGTTAAAACTTGAAATGGTACGGAGTGAAAAATAACTATCCAGTGCATCATTTACTCAACAGTCTTAGATGGGATAAAAATAGATTATTTATCCATCCAACAACTTCAAATTTCCTTACCCAACCAACCATAGATCAAACAATACAATTCAAACCAACAAATCAAATTACCTTATATAAATTCTTTACATACTCTAGTTGTTTGATTTCCTTTTCTTTATTCATACCACATAAATTTTTCTTTTTATAATTTACATTTATTTCTAACAAACTTCAAATTTTATTTCTCATTCAATGGTTGTTTCCTTATTTCTACTTATTACTTACAATTATCCATTTATATCTATTCAGGTTATGTAAGTTTCTGTTATTTGTATTACATTTAATGCACTTCTCAATTTCAATCATTTATTAAATGCTTACATTCTATTATATTTAATTACAGTAACCCTTTTTTAATTACACTAAATTCTTAACCTTATAACATTCATTCTTATAAGTAAAGGATTTATTTATTCATTAACTATGGTTTGCAGCCATTTATTTATATTTCCTACTTTCCATTATATTAAACTAGTAGCATTTATATCATACTTAAGTTTATAACCATTAAATTCTTATTTATGATAGCAATTCATTGAATACTTCATTTTCCCAAAATTTTCTACTTGTATAATATTCTATTCAAATCTCTTATTTAACATTTCAACTTTTCATATTTGGTAAGTTATATATGTTAAAGAAAATGCAAAAGAACTTATACAAATTTTATCTCTTCTTTTAATTAAATTTAATGTTCAACAATATTACTTTTTGTCTCATATGTTAAAAGTTCCAAATTTCCCTTTATAACTTTGCATTAATTCTCTTGCCTAATTTAGAGATTTCAATTCATTTATTACTACCCTTTTATTTCACTAAAATAATTTAAACAATTAATTAATGGAAATTTAAGAATTAAATACCGGGTCAAATTTCAAATTATTTTAAAAATAATAGATAAATAATTTCTTACCATTTTAATATCTCTAATTATATTTAGAACAATTAAAATTTTAGATAATTTCAAAATAAATCTGCAGTAGAATTTACTACAGTGGTCTTTCCCCTTCGAAACTCGAAAATGAAAGTCGATGATGCGGCCGCCATCACCGAAATTATTTTCCAGCGGCAGAGAGGAAAGTACAAAAATTATTTTCTCCAAATCTTCTTTAAAACCATTCTTCCGAATTATACTAAATATTTATATAAGAAAATACTTATAAACAAAATTATTATATTTCATAAATCCTTTGAAAGCAAATTTTCAAAAATCCCAGACTTAAGTTCTAAAATTTCCAAATTTCATTGATTCTAATTTCAATCTTATTTTACCTATTATTTATAAATTTTATTCCTAACAACCAATCTATTGCAACCAAATATAGATATCGTTTGAAAATTTTATTTTATATATAGAAAATATAATAGGCAAAGTTATTTCACCTATATTAAAGCAGATATTATGTCGGTCTGTCCTATTAAGTGTTTAGAAATCCCTATTGATGTCATAGCGTCCCATGCACCAACCAGAATTTATAAATACAAAACGGAACAGATTAACACAATATTAAAACCTTTTTATAACACTAACAAATACGCTCTCTCATATATATACACTCAGCGACTCCCATAGGGTATTACTACCCTATTAACAAAGAGTCAAACCCCACAAAGCTAAGGTTTATCGCTAAACCTCGCTCTGATACCAACTGTAACGTCCCGCCTTTCGGACGATTTAAACAGACATACGTGCCAATTCAAACCATACGGAAGGGCGGATTGTTATGGGGTAAATAAGAAAACAGAGAAGAAATAAAACAAATAAAATCTCACAGCGGAAGGATAAAATATAATAATAAAATATACAGTTTATAAAACTGTTTACAAAACATTCGATTCTTCTTTATACATTTAAATATCGAAGTTTACATACCAATAATATCAATGCAGCGGAATACGGCATAGTGGAATATAAAATAGTAGATAATAATACTACAATCTTCGTCTTCGTCCTCCAGAGCTAAAACTTCAAATCCTGAAACGCTCGGACTGACCCGAGCGAATTTGAAAAGACAAAACACTCGAGTTAGAACTAAAAGATCTTATGTAAGTTAAATTAACAGAAATAAATATGAGTGCAGTAACTCAAGAGATGCTCGGGATTTACATCTCCTAAGGATCCGTTAAACTATTTACTATGTAGTATACTGCGCTATTATAATAGTGTCTAATTGTAAAATAAACTTACTTTCAAATAGCGTTAAGGGGTTACCCATATAGCCCTTAACACAGAATATATTCCCATAGTCTATACAGTACCGTAATCTCCCCCGTACTGGGCACCGTCAAAGGGCACTCCTTAGGTATGGTACAAAACCAAAATCGTATAAGGCGCGCTAGGGTAGGTGACACGGCACAACTAGGCAATGCCAGGGTAGATATACCAATTACGCTTCCGGGCCGATGGTAACGCGTAGCCGCAGCTACCGCCCACCTCGAACAAACTCCCCAAAATCAAAGTAAAAGTGGCCACTGAATCAATCCAAAGTCAAAGTATAATATCGAAGAGGAGTGTCCGATCAGAGGAATGACCTCATTAACCCGTCGATCGCTCCTGTTTTAGCCACCTTATGCCAACTCACAGGAGTTGGGTCCACGTATTTACCTTACAGGAAACGTCGCCACCATCCTACTTCATTCTGGAATCTCCACCGCGTACACGGTTAGTCAAAGTGGTTTTCGGTATCGACAGAGAGTATGTCCATATCCGATTCCGGTCTCTTTGCCAACCCATCGTTATTATAACACCGCGGTCATTTAAAAATAATTTATACTTAAAATCCAGAGTAAAATTTTCCATTTCAAAACTATGAATACGATATCAATTTAAAACCCAAACAATATGATATCCTTTTATCTCAAATATAATTCTTTCCCAAAATCATACTGGTTTAAAATTTAAAATATCTGGAAACCAAACATTTGGATTATACTTCCAAAACATAATATTTCGGAAGTCATACTTTTAAAACCATAACTTCTAAAACTTGAATGGTTTGGATATTCAACGGTATATAAAATAAATTGTTTAACTTTAAGGTTACTTTGTAAAGAAAATAATTTCCATGGCTTTACAATATATTTCTTTATTTAAAGTCTAAACCAAAATTTAAATATCACTTTCAAGTTCCAAAACCACTTCAATTTCTATATATATATATATATATATATATCCATTTGGAGTATTAATATTTCAAAACTAAAGTTGGGTTTTATTCTTTCAACAAATTAATGTTCTATTATTTAGTCTTGAATATTCACCTAAGTTCCATAAATAAAACTCCAATTTCTAGCAATTAAATATTTCTCAAATTTACTTTATACTAGAATATTCATTTTTAAATTTATCTTGGAAAATCCAGTTATAAATATCATACCTTAAAATTTCCAAATTTAAACACATAATATAAATTTCAAATTCCATTTTCTAAATTCCATTTTTATTCAACAGATTTATACACAGCTTAAATTCAAATTTTTTAACTTCATATGTATATATATAGAATAATAATATTTATAAAATATCAAAATTTAAAAAAATTTATAAACCGTATCCCATCCAAACCATAGAAATCACTTTAAAATAATTTATATATAGACCACGGTGCCTGTATATAATTTTCTATCCTATGGTCAAGTGATACGGATATTTATCATTTCAATCCGCAATTTAAAAATAAAATTTGCGGTTGTATATCATTTCAAACCACAATCCCGAATGAAACGAAAAATGCATGATAACTTGCAGTTTAATGGTATACAATAAAACATCCATTCATCAAAATCATCCATCATCCAAATCACAATCATCATCCAATAATAAATCAATATCAGTATATATCTGATAATATATAACAGGTAATAACTAGCAGTTATATTCAAAATAAAATTTAACAACTATTAAACTAACAGTTTATATTCAGTAATAAATTTTATAACTGTTTACTAGCAATTTATATGCAAATAAATTAATTCTAACTATCAATTAATATGCAATAAATAAAATAAATTAACAGTTAAATTAAATAACACGATTTAACAGATATGATGAATAACATGCCAAACGGTCATAAATAAATTTCTAGTCATATCTAAATTAAATTTAACAAACATAAAAACTTTTAGAAGTTGTGAGTGGGTTAAAACACTAACCTTTTGAATTTAAATCCGATTTAAACCCAAACTTTTGACGGTCTCCAAATTCATCCAAACCAGCGTCAACGCGTCTGGAATTTTATTACGATCCTAACGAAAAAAATTCGTGTGAAACGGAGATCGTATGTGAAAGTTATTTAGATTATAGCGTGTTGAAATTAAATTAAATAAAAATAAAAGAGAAAAAAAGAAAAAAATAAACAATACCATCTTCATCAACACGTCAGCATCACCTTTCCCACGCTAACGTTTCCAGGCCGTGCCCTATCTCCTTACTCACGCGAACCCAGAACCCAAAATCGCGACTTGGTAGATCGCGCCGCCACCTATTCGTCGCTGCTGCTTCGCCTCCCACACCTTCTCGTCCCCAGCCGCCCCCTCTCGGTCGCCGTCCCCCCTAAATCACGCTGAACGACGCTCTAAACGAGCAGCCGCCGCCACAAGGGGAATCCCTAATTCGAATAAATTGCATCGATCTGACCATCAATTCTCGAAATCAACCACACGGATGCACTCCCCTACGTTCCCTCGTCAAAACCCAGCAATGGTTTCTCGGTCCGATGACTTTTGTTGCGACGATGATGAGTGGCCGAAAATGGTTTGAATTTTACTGGACGAACGAACAACTGAATCGAGAAATGAATCACGGATCTGTGACGTATACATCGACAGCTACAACATATTTTTTTGAGAATTTTCTGGAGAGTTTGAATTTTCACTTTTGATTTTGAACTGTAAATAGATCTAGGTTTTGCAACCATTGAGGAAGAGAAAGAGATGAAGAAAATGAACGTATAGACAAATGATAGAAGATGGAGGCTAGGGTTTATCACAACATATATATAGACAAATTGTAGTAGGCTAGGTGGTCACAAATTACGAACGTGCTAAACGGTAGTTGGCCCAAAAAGCCCGTTCTGACACCGGAACGAAATTTATTAAACCCATATATCCAGATAGGTATTTTAAAATATTCTGAACGCGATGGAAAAAGTTTCATGTCCAAATTTGATTGTATGAAAAAGTTGTGCTGAAAACAAAATTTTCAAATCGATTTCAATTAACTCGATTTCAAGGCGTTTCGTGTTCGTACGATCAAACGACAAGTCCGATCGATACGAAACTTGAAACACTACAATAATTCACCGATACGGATCCGATAAAACTAGTTTCGTCGAAATCCGAGTCCGTGGCCAAAATGGCTATTTTTATAATAATTAAATAAATTAAAATAAATTATTGAAATCCAATTTTATATCTAAATTAAAAAATTTGCCAAATTTTATCGCTTATATATTTCATAAACAATTTAAATGATTTAACACGTTTAGATGTGAATTAAAAGTTGATAAGTCTATAAATTTCAGTGTTAATTCTCTACTTCCTTACATTTAGAAATTATAAATTGAATTCTCAAAACCCATTTATTAGATTTCAACTTCTATATTCTCACCTTTTATCAAAACAAGGATGCCACTAACATTGGTTCATGATTTCATATTATTATCCTTAAAGTCCATCTTAATTTCAATAACGAAATATTTAACCGTTAAATTCCATCTTATTATGCAATAAATGCAATTGTTGAATTTGATACTCAAATAAATTTTTAAATCCTGCTTTCTAAAATCTATATCAACAAAAGGTCCAATTATAAATAAAATTAGCATTAATTTCATCTTAGCATTAACTACTCCAATTACACAACAAATCTACGCTAACTGCACGATTTAAGTCAATTAATTGAAATTAAGTCTACATTAAATGTTATAAATTATAAATTGGAACCTCAATAAATTTGTTCATCGATTTAGACTCTTTCTATACAGTAAATAGACATTTTTATGTGTATACATAACCTTTTGAATTATAATACACTTCATTAGTGCAGGCTTCATTTCTTATAAATTCCCCTTTTATTAACTAGAACACATTAACACAACATAATAATTAATTTAGATTTATTTAAATCGACTTGCATTCTTAACTTAATATACTCAATAAATGGTTAACCTAAATAATTGTTACCTTTTTACATTCAAAATCATTTGCAACCATTAATAACAAAATGTTGCCATAAATTTAGATTCAATTAAATAAATTAGATGAATGGGTAAAACTTTGTAATTATCCCACATGCCAAATATATTTATGCATTAATTACTACTTGTTATTATGAATTCATTTATAAATTTACTAGTTGCCTTTGTCATCTTATTTCCTATTTACTACCAAACTTCCTACTTAGTTATAGTTTATCAATATATACATACCTAGGCAAATCAAGTTCTTGTCCTTTCTGTTATTTCAATTAAATCAGGTATGCACCAATAGATTGTTAATTAACTTATTCCTACAAAATTATTTACATACATTCAGTTCCAAATTTTATAGAATTAAATTCTAATTACTTACCACTTAATCCAACAATTTATATATTCTATCCAACATGCATTTAAATCTTTTTATTTTAAATAAATTTATTCAATGTCGACATCCACTAAATAAAATTTACTTTCATTTATATAGTTGCAATTCAATTCAGTTATTATTTCATTAATATTATTTCCGCTTTATATCTTCCAGTATAAATCAACAAATTATAACTTATAACCACAAACGCCAATTTACGTTATTTCAATCTATTGCCATATAAACATTTAAGTTGTTAACCTTTAATTACAGTTGCTATATCTAATTCCTACATTTACTCAAATAAAATCTTAAGACTTTTATTTCATTCTAAATTAGATTAGAAATCATATTAAATTAACTCATTTAATATCATCGAATTTAACGGGTCGTTACAAACTACATAACATCTGAGCTCGTACGTCTCAGAGAAGGGTGTTAAGCTAAGAGAATAAATTCTCCGCCACAAACAAAAATGTATTTGATAGAAACCAGCTTTACATCTCAAAGTGTAACGTTAGACACACATCCATACAAGTCCATTCCAGGATCGAACGGAACTGAAGTCACTTCAAAGAGGCCCTTGAAATCCGGATATTCACAAATCACGTCCGGAATTCCTATCACAAGGGATGATAAAATCTCTATACCAGAGCAACCCGGTGCAGAGACATTTGACGGGTAATCCTTTCATTTTCGAAATACCCGGTCTTCAACACCGTCTTTAAATGCAATCCCATTTTTTCGTATCATTATTCGGAATGGGTTTTATGACACAAGGTCCTTTCCCAGCTAATCCGAATAACGAGCGCTTATTTTTAAAAATAAGTGTTCATTCAGATTTCAAACAAATCACAACAATTTTCCATTTCGATCTTTTAAATAAAAGATCCATCACAGTCACAAAGGTTCGATGTGGTTTTCGGATATCCACTTGGAATCCGACACCCGGTCGCATCGAAATTCAAATGTCGTTTAAAAAGGCAAATATTGATAGCCGATTATTTAACTATCAATCAACATTCACAACAATCACTGGATTCCAAATAATTTTTCCCCAATTATTATTTTCAAAATATCCCTACAAGATACAATTTTAACACTTCAACCATTTGAAAACAAATTTCAAATTACTTTTCACCTTTCAATCCTTTGAAAACAAATTTCAATTCATTTTTCACTCGCGGAATAAGATTCCCGATATTATTTGTTTCCATTGAAGGTCTGCCGAGTTAAAATACTTGAAAATAATTTAAATTACTTATCCAAACATATATACTTGGAAATATTTAAAATAAATCTATTTTTAAAACACTTTCTTAAATATTAGTTATGAAAATATTATACAAAAATCTCGTATAAAAATTCAAGGCCAAACTAATTCTAAATAAAAATTAGTAGATAGGATATAACTATTTAGAGATCCGTTTCTAAAGCAAATATCAATTTCATATTTATAGACCATATTGAAAAACATACTCGGCTTTCCATGGAAGAATTTTCTTTCCATTTATATCAACTAATAAATCTTCTCGATTTATTTTAAATTACATTCCTAATCTGTAAATTTCTTTTCACACCTTTAAAATATAAGACAATATTTATTTTTAAACAAATTTTCCTTTCTTTTATAAATTTCCATTCTGAATTTAGATTTCTAAATATCCATTGATATACGATTTTCAAATCGATTTCCAAATATTCATTTTCAGCACCGAATTAAGTTATAAATTGATTTCCAAATTTATTTTCAAATACTAAATCAATTTCCAAAATTGATTTCTAAATTTATTTCAACACTAAATTTATTATCTTTTGAAACAAATTCATTCTTTTAAATTTATTCAATTTTCTAAAGTCAATTGACTATAAATTTTGTACTAAATTTCAAAAATCAAATTTTATTTATTTCTGGTATCCTACGATACCAAAAATATATTTGGCTAAATTATAGCCCTCAACGGTTTAAATCACAATATAATCACACACAGATTATAATAAATAAACAAACAATATATGAAACAAAATCAAATGTTTGAGGAATCCAGTTGGATCCCTCCAACCTGTTTTCCCTGCATCCACAGACGTTAGCACAACAATTAAATACCAATTCCATTTCGACGTGGAATATCGTGGTATATGAGATTTATAAAATATCATCTGTTATTATGCGACGCGGGTCTCATCCACTATATAATGCGGGAAATCGACAACTCCAAATACATATATAATACCCATTCCACTTCGAGGTGGAATATCGTGGTATATGGGTTTAATATAATAACCTCCACTATTATGCGGCGCATATGGTCTAAACTAATATAACTGATAATAAATTAATCATCCAAGCATACAATCAACAATTCAATTTAACTATCATAATTCAATCTTCAATCAACAATTGAAATTTTAAATTATTAAATTTGAGTGAGAAGAACTCACCTTTAGCAATGCATTCAATCCCTTTCCATCTTGACTCGATTTTCTCGATTTAAGACCGTGCATAACAATTATATGATTTTATAAATATTCGAACAAATCAAACTATTAAATTCCATTTGATAATTTAATTAACCCGTAATTTTATTTTAACTAACAAATTCCTTTTAACAAATTTATTTAATTAAAAATTAAATTTAAAACCTAAATTTCCTTTAATAAATCATTTCATCCAATAAATTAAATTTCTAACAAATTTTTCTTTTACAAATTATTTTTAGTGATTATAATAAATTTTAAATAAGCTAATAAACAAAATAAATCACCTTAAAATTTATTTTGGAATTAAATGGTGCATGTGTATATATTTTTTTCACTGTTTAAAAACATGTAAATTTTATTTAAATTTAAATAAACTGGAATTTATACCTTTTCTGCCCAGGTCGAGCTCGAGATTTTCATCTTGAACGAAAACCCTAGCCTGCCGTTGTACCTCCCTTCGACGACGCCGCTGACCACAATCACTACATCGACCCTCCCCCCAATCAAAACCGAGCATCTACCCAACATCCCAATCGCGAGACGCCAAAGCACAGCTCGCAGCATCATCACCTCCTCCTCGCGACCATCGCGATCCCAAGCCATTGCCGCCTGCAACTATCACGCGCGCGATCGGCCAAGCCTTGCACCCTAGGGCAGCTCTGCCACTGTCGTGGCGATCGCGATAACGTCGCGACGAAGAAAGGGTTCGCGAATCCCCTTTATACTTCGATTCGAAAGATAGTGGAATGAGATGATTTGAGGTATTTGTCGCGGCCATTTGATTTCGTTTTGAAGCTTCGTATTATCTTCCTTTTAACGAACTCGTGTCTTGCTATCTTTAAAAGAAGAAAGAAGAAGCGTATAGGAGAAGACAATGGAAACGTGTACAATTCATTCTGCAAAAAGGTGGCTGCGTTTTGATTTTTAATCAGATATATATGTTTAAATTTAAATCGTCTCGATAAATACAAATCAAAATCTCGACATCCTATCGAGGCGTGCTGCTAGGCGTTTATAATGTTTTATCTGCCTTACGAACACAATGGAACGTGTTACGGAGGCTAATTCGATCATATACGCAAGTTACGGAAGTAAACGATCAATTTTGAATTGAATTGATTAAAATAATTTCTATGCATTTTGAGCTGGCAGGGTTAAACGACAACTCTGATTGCTACGAAAATTGGAATCCGATAATAATACAATAGTACGGATCTAATGGAACTGGTTTCGCCGAATTCCGAGACTGTGTCTCGGAAGGCTATTTTTAAATATCGATTAAAATGACATAAATTCAAAAATAAACTAAACATTTCCAAATCCAATTCTGAAGCTTCCATTAACCTCAGTATTATCAATATAAATTTTCTAAGCCATTAGATTATTTTTAATCAGCGTCAAATTGAGGATTTAATATTTTACCAAATTCTTCTATAATTAAATTTGATAATCAAATTGCTAAATTCATAGTTAAATTTGAAATTCAAGCTAAATCATCATTCAAATATTTAAAATCACTTAAATATTTTCAAACTCGAATACCAAAATTCTAGGTCGTCACATCCTTCCCCCCTTAAAGGAATTCCGTCCCGAAATTTCTAGTTAGGAAGAATGATCCTCAACCCGTTTAATATTTTTCAAACCAAATAGTTTTATCAACTTACCGAACAAATCTTTTTATTTAAGATTATCATTAATTTAACCCACTTTCCAACTTCAATTATAAGTTCCAAACAACATTGTTTTCTCAATAATTCAAATTAAATTAAAATTTCAAACTTCAAAATTTTCTCTTAATTTTTCTAACTCCCTAAATTTTCGAAAAATTTCGCCAGCGTCTCCTTTACGCGACTACAAAATGGCACCACAGGCCCTCAAATTCTAAAAGAAAACAAAAAGCCAAGTGGCTGGACAAGAAAATCACCAAATTTCATACTGAAATTCAAATACATACCTTTTTGTCGAGCAATTAAATTTTATCTTTGAAATCAAAATCCCAATTCCATTTCCTTCAATGCACCTGTATATCCTGCTAACCATAATATCCAATTACAACATTCAAATATTATTTTGCACATTCCTTTACAGAATTTCAATATATACTTCTTATACCATTTTTTACTTTACTATTGAAGTTGTATATCCATTTTTATTCAATTTTTTTGCATTTTTAGTTTCATTTGAATTCGATTTACACTTTCAATTCTATTTGGATTCAATTTACCTTCTGAATATTGAATTTTATCTTTCAATTATAACCGATTCATATTATTATTTTACTTTAGTTTCATTCACTGATTTACTTTAATTTCAAATTTGAAATCGTTTGTCGCTAAAAACAATTTTCTTACTCCCAAAATTTTCGAATTTTTTTGGCAGAGTCCCTTTTGTGCAGAGGAGCTTTTGCAATTTAACAAAAAATATAAATATATCTACATCGACCCACCCGGTCGGAAAAAACAAAAACAGTTCATATTTCCTATTTTTATTGCGTAGGCATACCTTAATTTAGCATTTTTAAGCAAAGCGGTTTATTATTAGCATTTTAGCGCGACCAAATCCAACCAAAAGGCCTCCCTGTACCTGTACTTACTCAATTTAAACACGTAAGTGACATATATAGGAAATTCATTTACATTTCACTTATTTTTGATAATAAACACATAGTTTCCACAAGCAAAATATTCAAAATTATTTCCATTAGCAATTTATATGGTCGCGATACAATTTTAGTTGCTTACAACTAAATCACACATCATTTCCATTCAATTTTATTGGTTTACAACACACTTTCTTTCATTCAATTCATTTTTAACCAAAACGAACTCATATCCATTTCAATTGATTCAAAAATCAATTTTATTGGCTTTCCTTAACTCATAGGATTTCTATGCAAATTCAACGATATTCACTTAACAGAATATCCAATCCTAGTTTATAACTAATTTAAATTGATACCAACCCAATTTACTCTTTATTCTATTTCATTTCCAATTGATTCTGTTCAATTCATTTTGCATTTCATTAATCAAACAAGTTGCATTTCATTAATCAAACAAGTTCCATTCGCAACTATTCCATAAAACTTGACAACAACCATTTCACAATTTTACTTAAGTCGAGCTTTTATCCAATATTTACTTAAGTTATTTATTTTCTTCAAGTTATTTCAATTCAAAACTCAAATTTATTTTTCCTTGTAACACTTCCAAATTTAATCCTTGATTTGATTTTCATTTATCAATTCCATTCCATCGACTAATTTAATTAAATTAGTTTAATTCACTTATCCATTTTTAAATTTCAAATTTTCCTTTCTCAATTCATCTCGAATTTATTTCATCGATAACAAGGAAATTTTCAATTTATTTCTACTTACTTGAATTTATCTGCAAATTCAAATCATTTTTATTTAACTCACAATTCAAGTTTTAATTTAACTAATTAAACTTTCCTATTTCATGAATTAATTAATTATCATATTTGTTTACTTGGATTCAATCCATTTTATTTTTCCCAAGTTTGGATTTTTTTATTCAACTTAATCCAAATCAAATCTCATTCCATTTTTTTTATTTTTTTCTTTTTTCAATTCCAATCCATTTACTTACAAATGTTAACTCATTTGTTCATTCACAAATTTATTTCACACTTACTTTTATTTATCTCTTCAAAATATTTTTCCAAATATTTTTAAATTTCAAACCCCACCAGATTTCATATCCAACTCAAAAATACTTCTCAAATCACTATTTTCCAAACTTTTGGAAACCATTTTCAAATTAAAGAAATTTAATCTTTTGAAATTTCAATCCAAATCCTTTAATGTGTATTCCAAAAATTACTCTGGCATCTCATTTCAATTTACAAAACTCATTTATACATTCACATTACCGATTTCATTCCATTAATGAATTTTATTTCAAAATATAAATTACATTTACAATTTACATTTACAAATCCCGTTTTTATATGAAATCATTCCCTTATCCTTTCAATTCATATTTATAAATTCCATTTGTTAAATGAGTTTATCTCCAAATCTTTGGTTATACCATTATTTCTTATTAAATTTCCATACAATAATGATGATAATTCAATATCATCACTTCCTAACAACCAAGTAACCATATACCATAAAATTCATAGAAAATCATTTCTTTTATATACAAAAATAGTTTGGGTAAAATTATTTCATTTACCCTACTTTAAAACAATACTATGTCGGTTTATCTTTTTTAAGAGTTTAGAAACCCCTATCGAAACAGTTGGCCAAACTGCACCGACCAGAATCTATAAACAATCAACCGATAAGTCAACATAATATAAAACAATTTTATTTTCACTAACAAATACGCTCTCATATCTATAATTACACTCAAACTCATTCAAGAGTACTACTGACTCTATCTCTAATGAGTAACACCCAACAGAGCTAGGGTTATCGCTTAACCAATTGCTCTGATACCAAAATTGTAACGACTTAATTCTTCGGTGCCCGAAAGTCGAATGCCCAAAATTGAATCATTAGGGTTAAAGAAGAAGATGTAGAAGAAGAAGAAAGAAGAAACAGAAACAATAACAAAATCTCCCATTTCGCAGTGGAACAAGTATAATAGATAAATAAATATCTTTAAACAGAATCATTATATCAGTTATTACATTACATCACATTACATTATCAGATTGTACAACAACAAACAGCGGAAGGAAATATTATATATATAAGTGATAGGCCTCTCCATCCGGCTCCAACTCCTGATTTCCATAGCAACTTCTTGACTTCGCTTTCGAATAACTGCTAACCTGGTTCTTGGCTGCCCGTGTGAAAAATTGTGGGCACCAGAGTTTAGAAAGGGAACAATAAACTCCAGGTCAGTCGTGGGACTGTTGTGAAATCTTAAAAACAGTTATTTTCACAAAGAAAATAAAAGAAATCCGCTATGATTTTGGAAAATGAAACTACCATAAGGCCTCCCGGCACACACACAATGCAATCACGCACATGGGGGGAGATTTCTCCTTATGATAGTCAAATATGCTTACTACGCAAAATCCTTTGTTATTATTATTATTAGTGCACAGTATAGAAAATATTTTGAAAGTATAATATTAATCTTAGCCAGCATAAGTACCATTATATTATGCCTGCTATAGCTACCATTTTCAATGGCTGGTTCTCAACTAAAACCGTACAGGGCGCGTATGGTTTTGTTTGGATTTCCAACAAATGGTCAGGCTAAAGAACTTCCTACTGCCACATGGGTACGCCTCTGGCGGGATGTCCCGAGAACTTAACCAGCTCTTTGCCAACGCAAGGCCGGGTTACCTCTGTAACTAGATAACTACTACACGAGTATGCCATCCCCCGGTCCTTTGGGACCTTTATCCGAGGATCCTCTATACCAACAACCACAAAGAAAAGTATTTGCAGTAACCACAAAGGTTAAATATCAGGGCTCCATACCTGACACCACCCTTTACCAGAAGGAAATGACATACCCTAAAGGGCACGACCCTCATAACCTTGCCGCATCTTTCCCGTTTCGACCATTTCTGGGGTGTGAGGTCCGATGAGGTCTCGTCCACAAAGCTACACTTTTCACAAAGCCATGCTTTGATCAACAAATGATCGGCAACACTTCGTATGTCACTTTACCAAATTGGGAGTGCATCACTAGTAACCATCAACTACATAACCTCTGAGCTCATACGTCTCAAAGAAGGGTGTTTAGCTAAGAGAATAAATTCTACGACACCAACAAAAATGTATTTGATAGAAATCAGCTTTACATCTCAAAGTGTAATGTCAGACGCACATCCATACATGTCCATTCCGGGATCGAATGAAACTGAAGGCACTTCAAAGAAGCCCTTGCAAATCCGGATATTCACAAATCACGTCCGGAATTCCCATCACAAGGGATGATAAAATCTCTATACCGGAGCAATCCGGTGCATAGACATTCGACAGGTAATCCTTTCGTTTTCAAAAATACCCGGTCTTCAACATCGTCTTTAAATGCAATCTCATTTCATCATACCGTTATTCAGAATGGGTTTTATGACACAAGGTTCTCTCCTGGCTAATCCGAATAACGAGCGCTTGTTTTTAAAAATAAGTGGTCATTCAGGTTTCGAACAAATCACAACAATTTTCCATTTTGATCTTTCAAATAAAAGATCCATCACAATCACAAAGGTTCGATGTGATTTTCGGATATCCACTTGGAATCCGATCCCCGGTCGCAGCGAAATTCAAATGTCGTTTAAAAAGGCAAATATTAATAGTCAGTTATTTAACTATCAAGCAACATTCACAACAATCACTAGATTCCAAATAATTTTTCCCCAATTATTATTTTCAAAATATCTCCGCAAGATATGATTTAACACTTCAACCATTTGAAAACAAATTTCAAATTACTTTTCAACTTTCAATCCTTTGAAAACAAATTTCAATTCATTTTTCACGCTCGGAATAAGATTCCCGATATTATTTGTTTCCATTGAAGGTCTGCCGAGTTAAAATACTTTAAAATAATTTAAATTACTTATCCAAACATATTTACTTGGAAATATTTAAAATAAAACTATTTTTAAAACACTTACTTAAATATTAGTTATGAAAATTTTATATAAAAATCTCGTATAAAAATTCAAGGCCAAACTAATTTTAAAATAAAATTAGTAGATAGGATATAACTATTTAGAGACCAGTTTCTAAAACAAATTTCAATTTCGTATTTATAGACCATATTGAAAAACATACTCGGCTTTCCAGGGAAGAATTTTCTTTCCATTTATATCAATTAATAAATCTTCTCGATTTATTTTAAATTACATTCTAAATCTGTAAATTTCTTTTCACACCTTTAAAATATAAGACAAAATTTATTTTAAAACAAATTTTCCTTTCTTTTATAAAATTCCATTGTGAATTTAGATTTCTAAATATCCATTGATATACGATTTTCAAATCGATTTCCAGATATTCATTTTCAGCACCGAATTAAGCTCTAAATTGATTTCCAAATTTATTTTCAAATACTAAATCAATTTCCAAAATTTATTTCTAAATTTATTTCAACACTAAATTTATTATCCTTTGAAACAAATTCCTTCTTTTAAATTTATTCAATTTTCTAAAGTTAATTGAATATAAATTTTCTACTAAATTTCGAAAATCAAATTTTATTTATTTCTCGTATTATACGATACCAAAAATATATTTGGCTAAATTATAGCCCTCAACGATTTAAATCACAATATAATCACACACATATTATAATAAATAAACACACAATATATGAAACAAAAGCAAATGTTTGAGGAATCCAGTTGGATCCCTCCAACCTGTTTTCCCTGCATCCACAGACGTTAGCACAACAATTAAATACCAATTCCACTTCGAGGTGGAATATCGCGGTTTATGGGATTTATAAAATATCACCCGCTATTATGCGGCGCAATAGGGTCTCATCCGCTATATAATGCGGGAAATCAACAACTCCAAATACATATATAATACTCATTCCACTTCGAGGTGGAATATCGCGGTATATGGGTTTAATATAATAACCTCCGCTATTATGCGGCGCATAGGGTCTAAACTAATAAAACTGATAATAAATTATTTATCCAAGCATATAATCAACAATTCAATTTAACTATCATAATTCAATCATCAATCAGCAACTGAAATTTTAAAGTATTAAACTTAAGTGAGAAGATCTCACCTTTAACAATGCATGCAATCCATTTCCATCTTGACTCGATTTTCTCGATTTAAGACCTGCATAACAATTATATGATTTTATAAATATTCGAACAAATCGAGCTATTAAATTCCATTTGATAATTTAGTTAACCCGTGATTTTATTTTAACTAACAAATTCCTTTTAACAAATTTATTTAATTAAAAATTAAATTTAAAAACTAAATCTCCTTTAATAAATCATTTCACCTAATAAATTAAATTTCTAAAAAAAATTCTTTTACAAATTATTTTTAGAGATTATAATAAATTTTAAATAAGCTAATAAACAAAATAAATCACCTTAAAATTTATTTTGGAATTAAATGGTGCATGTGTATATATTTTTTTCACTGTTTAAAAACATGTAAATTTTATTTAAATTTAAATAAACTGGAATTTATACCTTTTTCTGCCCAGGTCGAGCTCGAGATTTTCATCTTGAATGAAAACCCTAGCCTACCATTGCGCCTCCCTTCGACGACGCAGCTGACCACAATCACTCCGTCGACCCTCCCCCCAATCGGAACCGAGCATCTACCCAACATCCCAATCGCGAGGCGCCAAAGCACAGCTCGCAGCATCATCACCTCCTCCTCGCGACCATCGCGACCCCAAGCCGTTGTCGCCTGCAACTATCATGTGCGTGATCGACCAAGCCTCGGACCCTAGGGCAGCTCTCCCACTGCTGTGGCGATCGCGATAACGTCGCAACGAAGAAAGGGTTCGCGAATCCCCTTTGTGATAATACAACAGTGATTATATATCCAAAAGTCCTCAAATGAGAGAGGTGATAACGAACTCCCAAAAACTAAACACCTGAAATCTCCAAAAGCTCCTAAGATATCTCCAAGATAAGAGCTCCAAAATACTGCTACTCCAAAATACAGAAACCTGCTACTAGGCTGCCCGTGTGGAAATAATGGGCACCTAGAGTTTAGGAAAGAAAACAATAAACTCCGGATCAGTCATGGGACTGGTATGAGTAAACAAAACATATGCATTTAAGTAAAAAAAGATTTATAAAAGAATTTCGGTATGCTTTTAAAAATGGAACTACCATAAGACCTCCCGCCACACACACAATGCAAACGCAGAATTGGAGGAGATTTCTTCTTATGATAGTTAAATATGCTTGGTACGAGAAAAGAAATTCTTTGATATTATTACTAGTGCATAGTGAAGAAAACATTTCAAAAGTAGAATATTAATCTTAGCCAGCATAGGTACCATTATACTATGCCTACTATAGTTACCATATTAGATGGCAGGTTCTACAACTAATACCGTACAGGGTTTCGTATTGGGAATTGGATTTCCAACAAATGGTCAGGCCAAGGAACTTCCCATTGCCACATGGAAACGCGTCTGGAAAGACGCCCCGAGAACCTAACCGGATCTCTGCCAATACAAGGCCGGGTTACCCTTCAAACTGGGTAACAACTGACACGAGTATGCCATCTCCCGGCTGTAAACAACCTTTAACCGGGGCCCCAGCAACAAGTCACAAAATAATATATATATGCGATATCAACATAAGTTAAGTATCTGGTCTCCATACCATGATACCACTTCTATCCAGAAGGAAATGCACATACCCTAAGGGGTGCTACCCCCAATAACCTTGCTGCATCTTTCCTTTTTTGACCATTCCGGGGTGTGAGGCTCGACGAAGTCTCGTCCTCAAAGCCATGCTTTATACAAAAGCTGTGCTTTGGGTCAACAAATGATCATAGAAATGATCACAAAGATAAATGATCAAACAAATGATCATATCACAAATGATCAAACAATGATCATTTCACAGCAACACTCAGCATGTCACATTACTAAATTGGGAATATATTGCTGATAACCTTCAACTATATAACCTCTGAGCTCGTATCTCTCAGAGAAGGGTGTTAAGCTAAGAGAATAAATTCTCTGCCACCAACAGAAATATATTTGAAAGAAATCAGCTTTATATCTCAATTTATAATGTCAGGCATACTATCCATACAAGTCTGTTCCGGGATCGAACAGAACCGAAGGCACTTACAACGAAGTCCTTGCAATCCGGATAATCTCTAATCGCGTCCGGATTTCCCATCACATATGGAGATCTCTATACCGGGGATCATCCAGTGCAGAGACAATCGACAAGAAACCCTTTCGTTTTCGAAAATATCCGGTCTTCAACACCGGTCTTCAAATGCAATTCATAACGACGTATCACCTATTCGGAATGGGTTATACGACCCCAAGGTCCTTTCCCGGTTAACCCGAATAGTGAGCGCTTATTTAAAAAAAATAAGTGTGGCATTCAAATTCAAGAAATCACAATGAATACCCATTCAAAGGTAAATATTGATAGTCGATTATTGAACTATCAATGGATATGCACAACATCACCAGATTCCAAATAATTTTCCAAATTATTTATTTCCAAAAAATATCTTTACAAGATATATATATAATTTCCATACTTTAAAAATAAATCGATATTTATTTTTAAACCCATTTTCCCAATTTCATTTATAAATTCCATACTGAATTTACATTTCCAAAAATATTTGTGAACATACGATTTTCAAATCGTTTTCAAATATTCACTTTCAATTTATCTTAAAAAGATAATTCTCAAAACGTTCATTTCTTATTGGAAACCATTTCCATACTTATTTATTTATAAGTAATTCACAATATCGTTTTATTTTCTATACTTGGAAAATATTCGATATACTCAAATCGAAACTAAGTATATATTTCATTCTTTAAGGAAATCATTCTCTTAAACATATTTATTTGGGCCAAAACGAATGTTGCGTAAAACATCGTTATGACAACCCAAAATCACTAGTATAGGGATTCGAAATTAAAATAGATATATAAATCCCAATACTATACAAAACATTTCCTTTCGGAAATCATTTACTATAACAACAGTGTTATAGTCCACCATTTCCTTTTATTTCTCGAAAACGTCTATTTCAACAATGAATGTTGAAATCTATGGTTTCGATAGTTAATACATTTTAAAACATCTTTAGATCGTTTTAATTCTATTTAAAACATCACATCCGAAACATTTTCTTTAATATATTATTCACTATTCAAAAACGTGAATATACATGTTAACCAATTTCATCATTTCTATTCATTTTATTTTAAAGGATTATTCACTGTCTAAAACGTGAATATAACTCCATTAACAAGTTACAACAATTTACTTATCAAAATAAGTCGTTGCGGATTTATAAAACAATGTTTATACATTTCATTTCTATTTATTTTATAACTATTTTCTTTATAAATCTCCTTTATTAACCTATTCAATTCATAACTCAATTATATACCGAAAGTCCATATTATAAGTTAAATACTTATAATTTATTTGTTTACAAAATTGTTCTTTTAACTTCCCAAATTATAAATCTTATAACTTATAAGATTCATTTATTTATCCAAAATCTATTCTTTTAAATAACTTTACAAATTTTATAAACCTACTGTTTATAAAATTCCATTTATAACTTCACCGTTATAATCCTATAAATTTCATTCATTTATGAAATTCATTCGGAATTCATTCTAATACTTATAAAAGCTCGGTTTACAATTACTGTAACAACCCGATATTTTCAGCCATTCGCATCCGCACATGTCGGACTTGAATTGCTCAAAATACCGCGTTGTAAATAAATTTGGAGCAAATGAAATACAATCACAGAATCACAGACACAGAAATATCAGAATAACTCGCAGCGGAAATAAAATACATAGTAGTTCATGAAGCTACTACGGCATAGTCTCAAACCAAATACATAATACAGTCTGAAAACAACATAATAGAAATCCCAATTACATAGAAGTTCACTAATACATGAGATAAACTAGAATAGCTGAAACAGAGAGTAGATATAAATGTTGATAAGCAGAAACTCCAGCAAAGACCAGCTCCAGAAAGAGAATCCAAAGCTGTGAATACTCAGGCTGACTCGAGCGTAAAGTAAAACACAAAACACTCGAGTCAGGACAATATATACTTATATAATGTAAACCAACTCAAGTGAACTGTAGTAGAAATGCACAATAACTTAAAGGATGCTTGGGATCGCCCATCCTTTAAGAATCGGTTAAACTATAAATTAATTACATCCCGTGGTTAAAATTTCAAAATGGTATTTTATACTTCAAAATCAAATATAATTTCAAAATTAAATATCATTCAAAATATCATATCTTCCAAACCACATTCATTTTTATTTAATTTAAATACCATTACAAAACACATTCCAAAATAGTTTATATTTCGAAACAAATTACCTCATTTTAAATCATAAAATGAAGTTATTATATTTCATAATTAAATTTCCAAAATTTTAGTCTTTCAAAATTCATTTATTCACTTAATTTATTAAAACAGATGAAAATTCAACTTTCGCAGCATTTAGAAATTGCTACGGAAAGTTACATTCAAAACAGTTCAATTTAACACAAGATAGCATTTAAAAATGCTGTAATAGGGTTACATTAGTTTCAAATAAAACTTAGTTAAATTCAACAATTATAGAATTTACAAAAATGCTATAATAACCTTTAATTAAACTTATCCATTTGGTTCATTATTATCAACTACAGCATTTACAAATGTTGTATTATCATTTACATTAGAATTAATAGCACTTCAGAAATACATCAACAATGGCTTCCAGATCTAGATATGGAGATTAGGGTTTTTACTCTTCTCCTTTTTTTTTTCTTTCGATTCTTACATCTAATCGCTTACTCTTAATTCTGTCTTCAATTCTTTCTCCTCTAAACATGGGATCACTGCGTGATGATGAAGGTTGGGAGGAGGTGAGAAGAAAAAGGGGCAAACTGCCTGCGCCTAGTGGACTCGATACACGTCCTAATATGGGAGGGTTCAGATCGAATAAAAATACATCTGATCGGTATATTAGGACTAAGATGCAGGCGGCTGCGGGTATGTCAACAACAAAATCTCAACAATTATCAAAGCAGGCCGCGGTGAATACAGGAAGCTATCCGAAAATTAAATTCACTGTCTCTGAAAACGCTAAAAAATTCTCGTACAGTGAGGCAGTGAAGATTGGTGCAGTTGGAGATATAGGCAACCTTGATCTTGAATATATTAAACCTACTATAGTAGATGGCAAAAGAATAGGTACTCTAACAGCTGAGGCTATCAAAGAAGCAGAGGGTGGATGGGATTTTTGTATCTTATTGTATGTTGTTGGATATAAACCTTGGCTTAAGACTTTTGAAGGATATGCAAACAGAGTTTGGTCAACACAAAAGCCATTCTCTGTTCAGTCTAGGAATAATGGATTCTTCGTTGTGAGATTTGGTTCGGAGGAAGACTGCAGCAAAATTCTTAAATCAGGTCCGTGGTTTATGGACAGGAATCTGATAATCATGAAACGACTGTCACCTGATATGAAAACAGATAGAGATCTCCTTACGTCTTTGCCAATGTGGGTTAGACTTCCTGGGCTAAGTTTTAAGCTGTGGGGTAATAAAGCTATCAGTGCGCTAACAAGTACTATTTGGATACCAATAAAGATGGACGAGGCAACGAAAAACAAAAACAGATTAGCTTATGCCAGAGTTCTGATTGAGGTTAATGCATCCTTTGGTATGCCTAACAGCAATGTTGGTATGGATGGTGAAGGGAGGAGCTTTATACAGGAAGTGGAATATGAGAACCCTCCGCCTATTTGTGACAAGTGTATTTGTTTTGGCCATTTATCTGAGGAGTGCCCAATGACCAAGTCATGGGTCCCTAAAAAGAACCAAGTTGATGACTCTATTGATGAAATCATTATAGAAACAGGCAAGGAAGTTGGGAAGGAAAGAAGAAAGGATAACACTGTGGAACAGGACAATCAAGTGCAGGTAGAACGTCCTATCGAACCACAAAACATGGAGCTTATGGACGGTATGCGTCCACCTGATGAAATCATAAGGAACATCGAGGAGATGGTCTCAAATGGAGAGGAGGGAAGTCAATCTATGTCGAAGGAGACAGGGATAACGGGTAATTTAGCACCAATATCTGAGGCCAGGATAGATGGTGACCTGAGGAACGATGAATCGACCAATGCTGCGGAAGTCAAAACACCTACTCCGAATTCTCCATCAAATCAAATTATTAATCTTAATCGTCTTTCGCCAATTTCTAATAAAAATTCACTTGATACAACTTTACTTCCTACTGATATCTGTATTGAAGATTGTCTTATTAATAATGTTAATTATATGAGAGGTACTGAACAGTGTAATTATATGCAGGTACAGGAAGAGCTCGGTTAGGATTCAAGATTGAAAGAACTGGAAAAGGAACATTGTTCTTATGATATTATAGAGTTTCCTCAGGGGGAACAGGATATCCCTAAGTCTCAAGACAAAGAATATGAAAATGTGCTTAAGGATAAGCTTGTTCGCAAAAACCCCAAGTGGGTTCAGATGCTAGGCATTAATGAAGAAGATATAGAGGAGTCCTCTTGTAGAAGGTCACAGAGGACACGGAACAACAAAGCATAATGACGATTGCTTGTTGGAATGTGAGGGGGTTTCATAACCCCAATAGATTGAAAGAAGTGAGAAATATAATTGACAAGTATAAAATAAGTTGCTTTGGTATTTTAGAAAATAAGATGTTGTTGTCAGAAATCTTGAATTTAGAAAGACTTTTTGATAACGGGTGGAATATTATTAGCAACGTCTCCTGTTATTATAAATGTAGAATCATCATCCTTATCGACAAAAATTCCTGGGACTATAACTTCATTAGTATGAGCGACCAACATATCACCCTTGAACTGGTTAACAATTTGAAATTTAAATGTAATTTATCCTTTATCTACGCTCAGAATTTTTCTAAGCTAAGGATGAAACTATGGGATAATTTACAAGAAGATGCTATTAATATTTTTAGACCATGGTTAGTCCTTGGAGATTTTAATTGTATTCGTAGTTCTTCTGAAAGAAAGGGTGGTAATTCAATGCCATTTGATAAATTGTTTGAATTAGATGATTTGTCTAATTATACAGGACTTAAAGAAATTGACATTAAAGGTATTGAATTCTCTTGGTGGTCTGGCCCTAGTAGAAACATATTTTCCAAAATAGATAGGGTCTTTTCTTACTTAGAATGGATCAACTTATTTCCAGACCTATCGGCCTTCTATTTACCTCCCTCGGTGAGCGACCATGATGCTATTATAGTCTCTCTTATTTCCAGACCTAGAGTCAAGAATAGACCTTTTAGGTTTATGAATCATTGGCTGCTATGTGATCATTACTTCTCTCTCATAGAGTGTAAGTGGACTTCTAATCACGATGACAGACCTTTATTCCAACTCTTAAATATCCTCAAGAATATCAAGAGAGAGCTTAAGACTTGGAGTGCTAATTTAAGGAATACCAAACAGGAGGTTCAATTTCAAAGAGAGACCTGTTCTAGACTCCAAAAACTTTTGGAAAAATCAAATGATCAAGATTTAGTCCTGGAATTCCATGATGCCAAAATTAAACTGGAAATGGCACTCAAAAAGGAGTATCTTGATTCCAAGCAAAAGGCTAAATGCGATTGGTTGAGGTTGGGAGATGAGGCTTCTTCTTTCTTTTATGCTAAAATGGCTAGCAGAAGAAGCAAAAATCGTGTGATTAACATTGAAGTAGATGGCAAAGTAGAGACAAAGGACAAATTTGTCAACTCGGCTATCAACTTTTACAAGCATATTTTTAACCGTCCCCTAAGAAATGAGTTCCCAGAAGTTGTTTGTAAATTGATTATCACAGAATATGGTGCTAATTTCCTGAACGAAGATATATCTATGGATGAAATTAAATTTGCATTGTGGGACATTAAAGATACGTCTTCCCCAGGCCCAGATGGTTTTAATGCTAAATTTTTCAAAATACACTAGAATCTTGCAAAAGACATTATTTTTAAAGCACTGAATGATATTTTCCAGAAGGGTTTAATTATTAAAGAATGGAATCATACCTTCTTGCATTTGATCCCAAAAAAAGTCCATTCAACTAGTATCCATGATTTTAGACCCATTGCTTGCTGTAATACTGTTTATAAGCTTTTCACCAAAATTCTTTGCAGTAGACTGACCCCATTTTTGAATAAGTTGATATCCCCAAATCAAACGGCATTTATAAAAGGAAGATCAATAGGGGACGGGATTCTATTTGCTCATGAAATAATTAGAGGCCTAGGCAGAAAGGATAATAATTATATGTGCATTAAAGTTGATTTAAAGAAAGCATATGATTCGATTAATCGAGATTTTGTTATACAAATGTTAATTAGCTTGGGTTTCCAGGAAAATGGGTGAATGTTATTAACAACATCATATCGACTCCTGTGTTCTCACTCATTGTTAATGGGGAATCGCATGGATATTTCCAGAGTTCAAATGGCCTTAGACAAGGCGACCCATTATCCCCCATTCTTTTTACATTGGTCATGGAATACTTTACGCTATTAATGGATGAGAAAGTTAGAGAAGGTCAAATCTCTTCTATCACAGATTTTGATAACAAGCTGACACACATCATTTATGTAGACGACATTATAATCTTTACTAAAGCCAACGCACGAACAACAAAGGCCATTAGTGATGTTTTTCAAACTTTGGGAAGAGTATCAGGACTGGAACTCATTTGTGAAAAATCTAATGTTTTCTTTGGGAAAGGAGTAGATAATTGCTCGAAGATTAGCAATATCCTCAATATACAACAATCGGATCTTCCTATAAGATATCTTGGAATACCATTGTCGAGTGTCAATTTGAGGGATAAGGACTGTACGATGTTGATTGAAAAAATCAAGTTAAGAATTGGAGGATGGGAGAATAGGATGCTGAGTCTAGCTGGGAGACTCGAACTTATTAAATCTACCATTTACCCCATAATACAATTCTGGATGCAATGTTTTTGTCTCCCAATCACTACTATCCAAAAAATTAAACATTTAATTCTTAACTTTCTTTGGAAAAGTTGTAGCAGTAAAATTCCTTGAAAATCTTATGCAGACAAAAAGAGGAAGGTGGAATGGGTTTAAGAAATTTAGAAGAGATGAATCGAGCGTTATGCACAAAATTGATTTGGAAAATAATAAATGCAGAAGGAATTTGGGCAAAACTTATACGTTGTAAATACATTAAGCATAAAAGTTTTTGGGACACTAATCAACGTTCATACGATTCGGGAGTGTGGAAATTTATCTTAAAAAATAGACAAGTTGCACTAAAATTTCTTTCGCTCAATATAGCTGATGGTAAAACTACTTCTTTATGGTACGATCCATGGCTGAATGGTAGCTCTATCATGGAACGTATAGGTAGAGACACTGCATTTAGAATTGATACGGAGAATCTTCTTCTAAGTAAAATTATTCAGAAGGGAGAATGGAGATGGGACTCATGTAGCTTCTTATTTCAAATTCATGCAGAGATAGAAGGCGTTATTATTCACAAGGATAGGGATAGGGACTTTTGGTCTTGGAAATGTACGAAGAATGGAACATACCAGTTCAAAAATGTCTGGAACACAATTCGTACCAATTTCGAAAATAAATATTGGTCGAATTTGGTCTGGAACAAGATCCACATTCCAAAAATGGCGGTGTGCCTTTATAAAGCCATTAATGACTATCTATTGACAATAGATAGATTGATTCAAAAGCAGATAGTCGTGGATCCCTACTGTGTTTTTTGTAATAATCACATTGAAACTATAAATCATTTATTCTTTCAATGTGATTATACGGAAAAAAATTGGCATTGGAGTTGTAAAAAAAATTTCAAGTCACAAAAAATGTGCTGTCATTCTCTTTAAAGGAAGATTTACAGAAAATCGTTTCTTATTCAAAAACAAAAAATCTCAGTTCAGACTTGTTTCAACTATCTTTATCTATTGGTGTTTGGCATATATGGAAAGAAAGAAGCGAATGAATATTTCAGAATAGGTTCTCAGACAGTACACATATATGTAATAGAATTCATCAAACCATGAGCATCAAAATGATAAAGTCCAAGCATTTCAATAACATCACAGGCATGGATGAGAAAATAGTTATGAAATGGGGATATACCTCCCAACGCTGAATTGGGGTATGCTCTGGATTATCATAAGTTGCGACATCCTGCTCTCTTTCTTCAATCTTTGAATCCTGACTTAGCTCTACAGCTACCTGTATTATTTACATTGACCTCACCTCCTCTCTTTAATTTACATTTTAATAATCAATTAACTATACTTTTTGATATAGTTTGTCTAGTTGCAGAGCATCATTCCTTGGACAGCTTTGAAGACACCCTCTGCCTTCTGGATTGACAGGAATTCAACAACATGAGAAGTACACAAAATCATACATATTGTCTTCAGTTCAGAAATACAAAGACTTATCTGGTCATTCAGTCCAAGTAGACTTGGTCATTTGGCTCCATCAATGCTGGTTGTTGCTTAAATCTACATGCTTTCGAGAATATTAATCAAATCAGACCAAGATATTAATGAAGTGATCACAAAATAAAAGATAGGAACTGTATAGGTGCCCAAAACTTATCTGTTAGACATTTCTCCTCGACTTACAAGTGAAGACAGTAGCTTTTTGCTGGATCTAAGTTCTTTTCATGAATACAGTCATCAATTCAAGATAGTTAAAGTAGACCTGGAAGATACACTGAAAAAATTCTCAATTCAGACACTTCCAGTAAAGTAATGAGTTATTTTAACTTCTCAGTGCTACAAATCTTAAAGGCATAAACTTTAGCAAAGAAAAATCTCACCTTGACCAGATTAACTCTCGCTACTGAGAGTGTAGTTCGTTTCCATGAATCGGGTCCTTACGGTCTTCCTCCAGATCCTCTTTTGTAGTAGAAGTGGGATTAGGGAATCAGAGATGTATAAAGAAGAGAAGCGTCCGCCATTAATGAGTTTTTAATTGTTTTTTTCTCTTCAGAACTGAAGAATGAAGTGATGAAAGAGGCGACATATTTTATTTACCATGCGGTTCTAGAATGCTCTGCTATGTTGTTTACATTTACAAGTATGTTGTTTTTCTTTAGTTTCGAACTGATTAGTTCTTGGTTATCGTTTGTTATGAACCTGCCTTAGGGCATTTGTACATATTTTCTTTTTGCTCTTAATAGAAAAAGTTGAACCCTCTTTCAAAAAAAAAAATAGCACTTCAGAAATACAGTTAATTAACTTCAAATATTCAGTATAATTTCACAAAAAAATTGTATTTTATTTAAATCATTTTTAACTTATAAAATCATATAATTTCACCTTTAAAACAATCATTCAAATACCCTTATATTCATGATGTTATAAAGTTAAATCTCCATTCAAAAATCAAAATTTAATAATAATTCACTTATTAAATTCAAACATAAAATTTCAAATTCATTAAATTAAATTTAACTTAACACTTAAGTTTAAAATTTTCAAATATAACTTAATTTCATTTTTATTTACTTAACTTAAAATTCACTTTTATGCCAAATTCACAAATTTGCAATTTTAGTTATATTTCAAAATTTCAACATAAATATTCATTCATTTCACATTTTAACTTTATTCAAGAATCATTAATATATTACAAAATCATTTTAAATTAATTTAATTCAAAATATCATAAATTTATCATATTTTCATATTTAATTTAAATTCCATTTATCACCAAATTATAATTTCCAAAATAACTTACATTTCAGATTTTCTAACTTTACCATTTATTTATTTCACTTATAAATTTTCAGAAAATCAATAATGCTTTTCAAAAATCATTTTTAATCAAATTTAAATCAAAATATTATAATATTTACATTTCTAAAATATTTTAAATTTTTTAGAAAAACATATTTTAACAATGGGTCTGTATTTCATTTTCTAGCCTAGGTAAAGTGATACGGGTAATATATCATTTCAACCCGTAATTTACAAAGAAAACCCGGGTTTGATCATTTCAAACCCGCAATCCCAAGTAAATGAAAATAATTGAAAATCATTCAGGCCTATCATTTCAGCCCATAACGATTTTCTCCTACTCTAAAGTCCGTTCGGGTATGTATCATTTCAACCCATAGTGATTCTAGTCTACAGGGAACTTGCAGTGTGATAAACTGATGAAAATAATAGAATAGCATGAAATAACAGTAACATATGGTATAACAAGTGTAAATATAGGTGTGAACTTCATATGAATATAATATAGCAGTTATAACAGGATGATATGCATTTACAGATTCAGGTGATGTCAGTTTATCACTATATAAGTACATATTAGTCTGGTGAGATTTACTCACTGTTTTGAGCTGATGACACAACGACGAATTGCACAACGGGATCTACACAAGAACAAAAGCACGATACAGATACGAAATGGAGGAGCCAAGGATTAATTCCCTTGAATACAAATCAAACAAACAATATAACAATTATAAGGTTTCAGACCAAAAATGCGATAAACGATGCTAGAAATTAAGGAACAACAATTAATCAAACACTTGCACTTGCTTCCACCATCACTATGCTCAGCCTATAGGGTGATAAGGTACTGCCGTGGGGTGTATTTGGTCAGGTATGGGTCATATATGGTCGTCCTAGAAAGGGTAGTGAAGGTATGGAAGTTGCTATGTATGAAAATACAAGTACAAGGCAAACAAGTGGATTTTTGTGCAATTTCAAGCATCGGGCAAGGCTACAAATGGCATGGCCAGACCTGCTGGAGGCTAGGAGATGGTGTGGAAGTGGTTTTGGTTCAGGTATGAGCTGGAGAAGGTGGTGCAAAGGGCGGCTAAGGGTGTGGTGAAGTGGTGGAAGTTACAAGGTGTGAATACAAAGGGTTTAAGGCAAATAAGTGCCTTTTGTGCAACCATGGCTCAACCAAAAGACCATTGGGCTCGGCCCCTACAAGGTGAAGATCAGGTGGGGTCTGGAGTGTCGGCCAAAGGTGGTGGAGGGACTGGTGGCGGCGGTCAAGGAGGTGGTTTAGGTGAAAAATGAAGGGTATGTGCATAAATGGTTCGGCTAGGCTAGTTTCAAGGTGATTTTGCCACATTTGGTGATGATAGCTTCAACGGGGCTCACGGCCTGGTCAAGTCAAAGGGAAAGGATGGTGGAGTGTCCATGGACAGTGGTGGGGTTGGTCGGAGGAGGCGGTGGAGGAGTATGGCCAAGCAAAGCATGAAGAGACAAGTGCAAAACCATTAAAACAATGAAAAACAAAGGAAAAGAGAAGAGATTTTTACCCAAACTTCTACAACAAATGGCCGTATGTTTTTTTTTTAGTTTGAGAAAGAAAATCACGTGAAATGATAGAGGAGTCGGCTGGAGAAATGAGTTAAGGCAGCCAATTGAATGAAAAGTAATGGTTGGAGTTGAAAAGGTGAGAATACAAAGAGCCTTAAGAAATAAAAAGTCACAAAACCTTTCAAATTACCTTTTATTATTTATATAAATTTATGTTGCTGAAATAATAATAATATCAGATAAGATTTCAAAATTTTTCACAAATATACAAATATATATAATATTTATCAATTATGTAAAGTAAAATTAAGGAAAATAGTTAAAACAGTGAACTAGACTAGCAAAATTTGGAGTTAAATGAAATAATTTTTAGAAAATTCATATAAGCTTGCAAAGTATTTTTAAAAATAAATAATAACATAAAATACAAATATATTCACAAAATAAATATTTAAAATTTAATTTAAATATAAAATTTTAATGCAGAAAATAGCAGAAAATGGGAAAATAGCCCTTAAAAATAGGAAATCAATACAGTAATTTTTGGAAAAATTCTATTATTATTTTAAAAATATTTAGAGATGAATTTTCACAAATAAAAAAAAATTAAAATAAAATAAATAAATTTAAAATGAAGAAAATGACAGAAAATTAGAAAACAGCCTCTAAAAATAGGAAATAAATACAGTAAATTTTGGAAAAATTATATTATCATTTTAAAAATGTTTAGAAATGATATCACACAATTAAAACAAATTTAAAATAATTTCAACATGAAATAAAGTCAAGTTTAAATATATGAAAAATCTAGGGTTGTTACACTTCCAATATTTTTAATTAAAAATATCAATTTATAAATCTTTTATATGGATCAATTTATATTATTCTTTTAAAACGTCTTTAAACTCCTTTAAAATTTCATCATTTTGATTTATAAAATAACCAAATTTTATAAATCCTATTTTTAAACTTTTTATAATAAATTCAGAAATCCCAATTTTAACTATTTTATAAAATCATTAATCCCCTATTTTCAAAAATCAACTTTTAACTATATTTCTCAAAAATCATAATTTTTATAACATTAAAATTATAACGTTTATTTATTTAAGATGAATCGATTCCAAAAATATTTTATAAACGTATACTTTCAAAAATCACTTTAGAAATCCCTTAAAAATCAAAATCGTTATTTTTAAACTAAAAAAATTGGATCCGATGATGCAACACACCGAATAGTCAATTACGACTTTCAAACATCATATATCGATATATGATAACCAATCAAATATCACAATATCTGAATCAAATAAATATTCGTGAGGAATCCAGTTGGATCCCTCCAACCTGTTTCCCTACATCCATAGACATTAGCACAATACCAATTCCGCTTCAAGATGGAATATCGCGGTATATGGGATTTATAAAATATTATCCGCTTAATAGGCGGCGCAATAGGGTCTCATCCGCTATACAATGCGGGAAATCAATCAACTGCAATATATACATATGCCAATATATATAAATTGCTATATACTAATATAATACCAATTCCACTTCAAGGTGGAATATCGCGGTATATGGGTTTAATAAATAACCTCCGCTTACTAACGGCGTATAGGGTCTATTCACATCCAATATATATATATGTATATATATAACAATCATCATTCAAGCATTCAATCAACACAACTAAACAATTTTAAATTTAACTATTTAAAATTTAAATAAACCCTTTTTGAGTGAGAAGTTCTCACCTTTGCTTTTATTAGCAATCCATTTTCCATCTTGACTCGATTTTCTTGATTTATACCTTGTATAAATATTTTACAATTCATTAATATGCGAACAGATCGAATAATAAATTTCCATTTGATAATTTCGATTCATCGGTGATTTCATTTTAATAGTTAAATTAACTGATAGTTCCTTTTAACCCAATTTTCCCCTTTAATAAATTTATTTTAACTAATTATTTTACTTTAAATTAATATCTTTAAATCAATTTCTTTTAATAAATTTGTTTAACTAAAAATTTCAATTTTAAACTAAATTCCCTTTAAATAAATCATTTTATCCAATAAATTAAATTCCTATTAGGTAAATTAAGTTAGCCAATGATTTTATTAATATTCGAATTAAACCAATTAATCCATTCTTCATTTTGATAGTTTAAATCAACAATTTCTCTTTTCAATTTTTTTTATTTAATTATAATTTAAAATCTAAAGCTAAATTTCCTTTTTATAATTTTATGTAATCTAATTATTTAATTAAAACCAAAACTTTTCCTTTTAAAAATAAATTTTATTTAGACTACAAATACCTATACTTATCATTTAAAATTCCTATATTTTTTCTTGTCTAATATATACACACTTTTAAATTTTAAACAGTTTAGATTAAAACTTTGTATATATATACTTACTGTTTCTCTATGTAGCTATAAAATGTTTTGAATCTCATCTATGTATTTATCATATTTTTTTTTTCTGTTTTTACTATAAAACTGCACACATATATATAAATGTTTATTAAATTAAATCAATAATAAAAATCAATATACCTTACTGATTTGCCATTCGCGAACTCAGCCGATGCCACCATTGTCGAACGTGTCGCCACCCACGAATTCGAGCTCCCAGAGTTGCTCACCTCCACCACGCGCTTCGTTGCCATGCGCGACCACATGCTAGTGCCGCAACCACCAAAACGCTAGCCGTATGCCGCCCCACCTCAACCAATAGCCGCACCTCCCAATCGCGACTTGGCTTGCCTCGCGTGCGCCGCCCCAGATCTACCTCCCATCATCAACTCGAGCCACCGCGACCTGACAACGCCACCTCGCGAGCGCCTCTTTCTCTTGCCGCAAAATGATAAAGCCTCCAGGTCGCGATTTCGATTTGAATTTGAGTTCGCGAGCAAAAGAATTGAAAATGCGAACTCGATCTACCCTTGCCTTATAATTTGAACGAAGATTTTTTTTCTTTTTTTGATTTCTGGCATCGGCCATTTGATTTTGAAATTAATATAGGGAAACGCGGCCATGCTTGCACGATTATTGTCGTGATTTTAGGCGAAATTTTAGGCGTGGTTAAAGGAAGAACATGGTGTGTTGTTGACCAAATTTTAAATTTAAATTTTAAATTGAATTCGATTAAATTTCAACGCGTTTATACGTCGTGTGCTCACATATCAACTCCGAAAAATATGAAATTTGAAATTCGAGAATAATTCAATATTACAGACCCAATGAAACGGGTTTCGTCGAGTTCCGAGACTGTGCCTCGGACGGCTATTTTTAAATATCGATTCAAACGATATACTTTCAAAACTGAACAAATCATTTTCAAATTAAATTCTGAAGCTTCGATTATCTTCAGTATTATCAATATGAATTTTACAAGCCTTTGAAATATTTTTAATCGGCTTGAAATTGAAGATTCAAATTTTTATTCAACTTTGAATAGATTAAATTCTATAATTTCATCGCTAAATTCATTCTGATAATTTGAAATTCAAGTCAAACCATCATTCAAATATTTAAAATAAATTAAATATTTTCAATTTAAATTGTTCAAAATTCTGGGTCGTTACACCCTTTATACTTCTATTCGAAAGATAGTGGAACGAGATGATTTGAGGTATTTGTCGCGGCCATTTGATTTTGCTTTGAAGCTTCGTATTATCTTCCTTTTAATGATGTCATGTCTTGCTATCTTTAAAAGAAGAAAGAAGAAGCGTACAGGAGAAGACAATGGAAACATGTACATTTCATTCTGCAAAAAGGTGGCTGCGATTTGATTTTTAATCAGATATATATGTTTAAATTTAAATCGTCTCGATAATACAAAACAAAATCTCGACATCCTATCGAGGCGTGCTACTAGGCGTTTATAATGTTTTATCCGCCTTTCGAACACAATGGAACGTGTTACGGAGGCTAATTCGATCATATACGCAAGTTACGGAAGTAAACGATCAATTTTGAATTGAATCGATTAAAAAAGTTTCTATGCATTTTGAGCTGCCAGGGTTAAACGACAACTCCGATTGCTACAAAAATTGGATTCCGGTAATAATACAATATTACGGATCCAATGGAACCGATTCGTCGAAATCCGAGACTGTGCCTCGGAAGGCTATTTTTAAATATCGATTAAAATGAAATAAATTCAAAACTAAACAAAACATTTCCAAATCCAATTCTGAAGCTTCCATTAACCTCAGTATTATCAATATAAATTTTGTAAGCCATCAAATTATTTTTAATCAGCGTCAAATTGAGGATTTAATATTTTACCCAAATCTTCTATAATGAATTTATAATTAAATTGCTAAATTCATAGTTAAATTTGAAATTCAAGCTAAACCATCATTCAAATATTTAAAATCACTTAAATATTTTCAAATTCGAATACCAAAATTCTGGGTCGTCACAAAAAGGATTTGGAACCTACGGATTTTGGAAAGGCTTTTGATTTTTGGAAAAATCAATCTTGGAAATTTGGAAAGCCAAGCTTGGAACTATCGATTTGAGATATCGATTTTGAGTAAAGGAAATTTTTATGTGAATCATAAAGAATATGATTTGAAAGATACTATAAGTATATAGTATAAAATGTTTTAAGATTGGCTCTGGGGAAAAAGACGCTCCCATTGAAATGAACTTCATAGGAGATCCACGGGGTGGTTCTACCTTGAGCCCTAAGGAGGAGTCTCTAAATTTGATGTCGCTGCAATCTACTACGAACCTTAGCGGAAGTCGTGTGGCCGTAAGAGCCAACAATCTTCATTTGATTTTTCCATGATGGCAACATAACATCGGTAGACTGCAATCTATGAAGACATAGAAAAAGTCGTGAGGCAGTGAGTGCCAACAGGCTACATTGGGACTCGACTGATATAGTCTGCGATCTATGTTGAAGTGGTGAAGTTTCATTTGGCAGCGAAAGTCTAGGGTGCTAATGCTTACAGTTACATGGATTTTTCTTGTGATGACAACGTAACCTTAGGTATAGTTGCGATCTGTGGTGGGTTCCATGGCGTAATCGAGGGGCGCGGAGTGCCTATAGTCATCTACGGATTTTTTCGGGATGGCAACGTAACCATCGGCTTAAATGCGACAATGGAAGGGGTGATGATTCTCAAAGCATTCTTACCAAAAATGTTTCTTATATTCTCAAAAATTGTTTTCTATATTTTCAAAAATATTTTCCAAGTATTTTCACTGGGTACTGAAAACGGGTTTACCAAGTGCATATAGATTTTTAGTCCTGCGCCTGATCAACGTATGACCGAAATTCTATAAGAACGAAGGATGGACTTGTTGAGACATCAAGTTATAAAAAGTACTTTTATAAAACTATTTTGATAATATTATATAGATTTTAAAGTGTTTTAAAAATTCTTAATAAAAAAGTTTATAGTTGAAAGTGATCAAGAGCAATTTTAAGCTGACAGTAAGAATTTTAATAAATTCTGGCTTCGTTCCTTTTTGAGGGCGAAAAGATTCAAAGGGGGAAGGAATGTGATAACCTGGATTTTTGGGCATTGGAAATTTACAGATTTTAACTATTGGAAATACTTAGGTATACGTTGAATAAATACTTCTGATAGAAAAAACATAGAATATATCTGGTGGTACATAATGAATTTGAACTATAAGTTGCTGAATTATAAATCTTATATCAAATTAATAAATATATAAATAGATATGTGCAAACTTTATAATATTGAAAATTTTAATACATATACAAGTATATAAGTAATTAAATAGCTTTTGAAGAAAGTTAATATATTGAATTTAAAATATAACTTCCAAATCTATATATGTTTATACATTATAATTTGAAAACATATTTTTATAAAAAGTATAATAGCTTAAGTATAAATAATAAACAAAATGTATGAATACAAATATTAAACAAGAATGGATTATAGCTTTAAAATACACACACACACACACATGTTTTTGTAATTAATAAGATAAATATAATAAGTATTATAAAATAAGTTTAAATTTGAATAAGATATTATTAAAGGGATAATATTCTTTCTCTTTAGGATAATACATATATAAATGTAGTTTATATAAAAACATAATGGATAAATTTATCAAAATATAAGAAATTAATAGATTAATAAGATAAAGGGTTTAAACATAAAATTTTTTTAGTTTTACATTTGTGAGAAATTAAAACATGCAAATTTACATGTGTAGATTTAGATTAATTTGAAACAAACAAGTGGAAAATGTATTTTTCTTTTAAATTAAATTATAAATAACATGTATAAGTGAGAAACCATGCTGATGCATTCATTTCTCAATTCTTCTTCATCATCTTTCAAACTAAACAAAGAACCAGAGAAAAGAAATCAAAAATAAAAAAAACAAATCCTCACAAATCTTCAACCTGAGGTAAAGTTTTCAAGCAAATCAGAGCTTAACTCAATATAGAGCAAGACTTAACATCAGATTCAGTTCAACTTCAACAACTCAAAGCTTCAGATCAAATCAAATACATCAAAGGTTCCAGATCATTTCAAAAACAATTTCCAGATAAAATCCTTTCCTCTATCACAAAAAAGGCGAGTGAACTTCTTTTCTAAAAATTATCAGTACTATATTTTGAAGCATGCTGGAAGTAAAGATTAGAGAAATAATTTCATGCATGAATGATTTGTTGCATGTATAAAAATAAAATGGAATATATGTGCATGTCTGAGAATATGTATGCACATATTCCTATTGTATCAGAGGCTCAACAACACTTAAATAATATTCATATCTTACTATTTAAACGGTTTCATGTTATATTCTTAAAACGAAATTTATTTGTTTTTACCTAATTCAACTTTTAAAAATATTATAAAAAGTATAAATAGCAAGAATATCACTGGAAAATGAGAAGAGCAGAGAAGATCGGACAATGTCAGAAATTAGCTGTTTAAATATGGGTTCTTGTTTATATTATCTGATTCGTAATTGAAAATTAGGATTTTTAAAAGTAAAATCAGATTTTTTTTAGGTGTGTAAATTGTGAGAAATTATGGGTTGAACAAAATCAAGTATTTGCTCGATTTCTGGCGATTGGCGTAAGGTGGAGGGTCGAGGTTTTGGCTGGGGCAAGGTTGTAGGTCGGGGATCAGGAAAAAAATTGGCCGAAAAATTTATCTATTGCCATGGTGGCGCGGCGAGGCAAATATAGGGTTTAACAAATGGGAACTTTGGGCTTCAGTTGGCATCAATGGCGACGACAAGAATTAAATGAAAGGGTGCGGTCCAGGGGTAAAGTAAAGAGGAGGTCGGGGCGCTGGATCTGGCAGAGTATGGTGGTTGATGGTGGTTGAATGGCGAAGATGTGGTGATGGAAGGTGGTTCTTTCATTACTGGTTGGGTTCGTCGCTTGAGATTTTGATCTGGGTCAAATTCGAGAATTCTGGGTGCATATGATCTATGCAGTGGCCAAACATGGGTTGTGAGGACGGTCGGCGGGGAATTTGGTGGATCGTCGTTGACGTATACGTGCACAGGGTCATCTCGTATCAGATGACAGCAGTGTTGTTAGTGTATCGGGGAAGAAAGGAATGCTTCGGGTTAGCCTCGAGTCGTACTCGAGTTTTATAGAGTGGAAAGTGATGCGATTTGCTGGAAGTTTGCATCGGGAATTTGAGATCGTAGCTCGGGTTTTGGTTCACAAAATATTAGGATGGGCTCGGTTTCCTTGTAATGATAACAAAGCTTAGAAAGGATAAGGTGATCGGTTTTAAAACAAAATAATTTTGTTAACCCGTTTTAAAAACAAAGTTTTAGTAATAAGTTTAAAGCAATTTAAAAAAAAAACAAGTTTCAGAATTTAATTTTAAATAGAATGTTGTGAATTAAATTTGTTTGATTTTATAATAGGTTAATAAATTAAATTAAATCCCTGAGTATTCCAAATATAACATAATGATGGGATTAAGTAAGTGTTTGAGATTAGTGTATTAAACTTTAAATCAATTAAAAGTTCTCAAGTGATTAATTTTAAGTATTAAATTTAAGTAAAATTGGTAAGTAAGTAATTAATTAAGGTAAATAGTTTATATTGATTAACTAAGGTCTTAGTGTAATCAATTAAAGGATTATTAATTAATCAAAGGATAAATTATGTAATTAATTAAAGGTCAATTAATTAATATGTGATTAAGGATAATTGAATTAAGGTGGATAATTAAGGGATGATTGATTAAGGTCAATTAATCAATGTAATTAATTAAGTTTGATTAGTCAATATAATTAATTAAGTCTGATTAGTCAATATAATTAATTAAAGGAATGGTTTATAATTAATTAAAGTTAATTAGCAGGATTAAAGGTAATTAATTTTATTTAGGAGATTAAATTAAATTAATTAAGAATTGTTTGACTATTAAATCTTGCGTATAGACGATAAATTTGAACCGAATACCTTGGTTTGTCTGAATATCTCTGATATATGAATTATGACGTTCTGTGTTATGCAATGCCTTGAATTGAGCTGTATGTGTTATTTATCTGTGATATAGTTGCTATGTGAATACAATGTTCTGAATTGAATTGTTTAACCTTAAAACAACTTGGCCTTAAAGACGGCATTTGGATTTCGAAGAGATCAGGGTCGGGTATCAGCCAATACCCGGAACCACTTCGATCATTAATTTACAATAAATTCTTTATTGGATTCTATTTTTGAATCAATAGGCTGGAACGGAATAATTTAAGTAAACTGGACCATTGAGACTAGGTAAGGGTACTTAGGGATTGATTGGTGAAATAAGTGTTGACTATAACAAGTTAAGAACTCATAGTGCGGTGCGAGTTACCCCGGGTTTTCAGTTATGTTTTTAGACTTAGTTTTTCAAATTATATGGGTTTACTGTAAAGCCCCGTAAATTTTAGTGGTTTTATTTATTTAATTAGTTGAATTTTATGAAATTTTAAATAATAAAATTTGGAAATAAAAAATTGATATTTAGGAAACGTCTAATTGAACATATCAAACTGTAAATTTTCATCTGAAAATATGAAAGTTTATTTTATTGTGCAATTCTATTTCAATTTATACCAGTTAATATTTGATGATAATAAAATATTTTCCAAACCTGAATATCTTTCGATAGAAAAATTGTAAATCATCTTCTGAGCAAGACGTCATATTTCGTTTCTCCAAATTTTGACTGTTATTGCTCCGTCGATCTTATTTTCGGTGAAATAGCAGCATTTTCGTACCGATACCAACTTTTGATCGGATGATCATACCGCTGATATTGGTATATCATTTTGATCATCTCATCATGCTGATCTCCATAGTATATTCATCTCTGTAATTCGGTGTTCGGTGCGATGTGGAAAATGTTAAATGGTTTACCGCACCGGTTTTTGTACTTGGGCTTTTGGGTTTCCAATGCCTTTTCATCTAACAGCCATTTGCATTTATATCTCTTATATACTCGTGCTAGACTTTTTGGTTTTCTACATTCCCACATATATTGGTTCAAGCACTTCGTTCATTCCCACTGCCTTTTATCTCTTTTCACTTTCTCTACCACCTCACTTTCCCATGTTAATTTTATAACATTTGTTGCTTCATTTTTCAATGCATTCATTCAAAAAAATTGTTCTGAAAGAAAGAAAATAAAAGCCTGAAGCCATATGTTTTGAGACCACCTTCAACCTCTTTATTTATTTATTTTCTTCCACCCATTTCGCATTTCATTTCATGTTCTCTTGCATGCTCGCCTCCTCATACTTTCTTCTCTTCTTTCATGGCCGATGCCATCCTTCTTAAATAAATAAAAATGAATGAAGGCAAAATCGCATGAAACCGAGCCTAGGCGATCTCCACCATGCGTATAACTCTTCCTCCACTCCCTCTCTTTTTCTCTCACCTCGCTTCACGCAACTATGGAAACAATCATCCCCTTCCACTTGCCCGAGGTCAGGCCCCAATTCTCTGCGTCCACGTCCACCTCAAACTCCACAACCCGACCGCCTTCACAATCACATCTCCCCCTCTAGACGTGAGCAACCCACGACCTTGGCCTCTGTAACAACCCGCATATTTATCGATTGTATATTTAAATATTTTATTTAAATATTTCATCGTTAGTCGGATTATGGTCTAAAAAACTACTTTTTGCAAACAGTCGAATTGGGACTCGAGACCCCTTCCATTGAGTTTAAAATGGCGTTTGCAACCTTTTTGAGTATAAGCTTCGATGTGTTTGGAGTAAGTTGATTTTTGCTACTTTTTCTATAGGGCTTTGGGTTTAGGTTCAGCCCTTTTGCCCAATTCTGGTTATATCAACCCAATCCCTCTCCACTTCCCTTCATTCATTTCTCATTTTATAACTCTCTCAAGCTCAAGAGAATAACGGGGGAAAATATTGAAAATTAGAATTCCTAAGCCCTAGTTCCTTTGCAAACTCAAATTCTTGTTCCAAATTCAAAGAGAAGCCATTGGTAAGCCTTCTCTTCATCTTCTCCAACTCTTTCTCTCTTTAATTTCAGAAAATTACTAAACCTAATTTGGAAAATGTTTCTCTTTTAAGCTTAGATTCAAGCTTCTTGTGTTGAGATTGAAGTGTGGTTGATCTTCCTTTACTTTCAAGCTTCTCCTTCCTTATTTTTGTGAAAAGGTGAGATTTTTATCTCACATCTATGCTTATATCTATCTTTGAATGTTGGGTATGAATTCCTAACACTTATTCATGTGCATTTGCTTTTGGTTTGGATTGAATTGGTGAATATCCTAATTTTTAGTGTTTTGGGTTCAAATCTTTAAAATCCTAACTTTGATGTTTGAACATGTTTTTGGTGATGCATCGAGGAGCCCATAGGTCCGGGTAGCCGATGGGCGTAATCCCCTAGCGCCCGTGCTTGACCGGTTGCGAATGGAGATAGTTTGCACTTCAATTAATAGGGTTAAAAAATGCAGGAATTGCAGTTCGTTCGACCGAACTCTCTGAGTCGGCCGACCGAAGCTGTAGCCGAAACAATTTTGGCCTATTTTTGGTCGACCGACTCGGTGGTTCAGTCGACCGACCTGCTCCTATTTCCCTGCTTGCCTATTTATGCTCGTTTTGCTTTGTTTTTCCAATTGTTAATCGATTCTTCTTCTCCGATTAGTTGTTATCACCTTTTTCAACTTTGATAACTTCTATTTTTGGAATTTTTGGGTATTTCCACTTTGATGGATTCGGTATCGATTTCTTTGGATTTTATTCATGTCTTCGTATGTGAATTTTTATGATTGATTGTTTCTACAATCACTTCTATGATTTGTCACTTTAAAATATAAAGGTTTTAATACTAGTAGTAAATATCAAAACTCCTTCATCGAAACGATTTCAACACTATTTTATTACAAAGCTCCTTTCTTAAACCGTTTTCCAATCTATTAGTATATACAAACCTTTACCTCACTCGTATGAGAAATCTAATTAAACGGATTAGTAAAACAAGTGGTATGAAATGCTTGCGTTTGCTTCGTCGGTTAATTTTTGGACTTGTTCGATTGAATCTCTTGTGACAATTTTCTAGTAGAGATTTACAATTTGTTCGTAAATATTTAAGTTAAGCTAGTGGTTATGGGACATGAAGCTAAGCTCATATATTTACTAGCGTAGTGTAATTGACACTTCTTCATGATCGATGATGATCGTTTTGTGATTTATACTAGCAATGTGCGATGTCTCTTTGTCCACGTCGAGGACGATACTTCGTTTGGAGGAGCTTCGGCTCGTTTGGAGGAGCTTCGGCTCGTTTGGTGGAGCTTCGGCTCGTTTGGAGGAGCTTCGGCTCGTTTGGAGGAGCTTCGGCTCATTTGGAGGAGCTTCGGCTCGTTTTGCGATACACGTGTTGGGAGTTTTCATGCTCCCGTTCTTGTGATAGGCCTCTTTCCCCCTTTTTATGATTTTTGGATTTCTATTGATCATTTCTTGAATTTGTGCTTCACCAATTTTCATGATTTTCATTGATAAGTTGTATCAACTATTGTGCATTGGTGAATTTGTGTGTCATTAACTTTTTGAGAATAAAAATATAGACTATGACATTCCTTTTTATCTTTGAGAAGATTCTTGTGATATTGATTAATCTCTTGTTGATTTTCAATTACATGCTTATCATATTATGGTGTTATGATTTTTACATGTTTATGTCATATCTCTTATTTTATGTCATTACATCCGATATTTATAGCTAGACTGATCCGTTTATTATTTTCTTATTAAATAATACTCGGGTCAGACCGAGATGTTACAGGTGCTTCTACTTGATCCCTCTTCTGGAGTATTATTCTGACTTTTGGCTAACTACTTAGATTAGTAGTTTCTTTTGTTGTATACATTTGAGATATAGACTCCTGGATGTATTCTTATTCTTTTGTCTAGCACTTGTAACTATCCTTTTGTGATATTGTGGATCTTGTTTGACCACTACTCTGATGTACACTTTCATGTGTAATATTCATATCTTTTTCCGCCTTTGTGATATGAATTATCTGTGACTGATTTGTGTTATGATATTTCTATATTTGTTTCCGAAGATTATATATAGCCACTGTTAGTAGCTTTGAGTTTGTGTCGGTATGTCGGATTTCCTCTTGAGATGAAATGTATATTATATTTTATCTGGCATATCGGTGCTCACACTAAGCAATTACACGGATGGTCGCTCCTCAATAGCCTTATTCTCCGCGCTAGTTGATGGCATTACCCCGTAGTGTCCTTGGCTAGCGTGGGTATAGAGGTAGGGCGTCACAGCTTCCCTACCTCCTTTGCTTGTCACTTCCTTGCGCAACCGATAACAGACGAACACGTCCCATTTGCCACCCATGGCCGCTCTCTCTCGTGCCTCTTGTAGCCATGTCCACCTCTACGTTTTTCCGCCAACATCTCCACCACCACATCCCAATGTCCAGCCGAGCTAGCGGCCCTCCTCTCTATGACGCCCCACCTCTATACCCACGCTAGCAAAGAGTATTAATAGATAATAACGTCTGCTAACACGGAGAATAAGGCTGGATAGGAGTGACCATCTACAGTCTTGCTTTAACTATCTATTAAATACGTCGACAATAATCACACCAAACCGATCGACATATCCAATGAATACTTAAAACAAAACCATAGGTGGCTGGAGGATCTATCAGAACAGAATATAACAACTCAAATGTAGGAAACATCACAGAACAGTAAACCATCATATACATATATACCGATACATAGCAGAGTATACAAAATAATACATGTCAAGTGGTATAGCCAACCATAATATACAGACAAATCCAGAAGAATAAATATCAGAGTTTCAACGTAATAGGACTACACAAAAGCTATGACAAAAAGAAGCTAGCGAATTAGTCCATGCGGAAGCAAAATAGGCTAAGACCAAAGTACCTAACCTGAAACATCTCGGTCTGACCCGAGTATAAAATGCACGGGTCAGTCTAGCTAAACAAATCAGTTAGATAAACTGAACAACAATAAACCTGCAAGGTTACAAAGTATAACAAATATCTCTAAAAGAGATAACACAATCATCAACAAAAGATGAATCATATAGAACAAGCCTCATATCATCGACGACATAGATAAACAAAGGATACAATTATCCCAAATCAAGCCAAAAGGCAAATAACAAATACCCATAAGGTATACAAGTTCCACAAGATAATCGCTATACTTCATGCGGCTCAAAATGACCAACATCGAAAGGAGATACCAAGGTAATATACATATCAATGAAACATCATAAAATTGCTCGAGCTTAGTACTGTATAAACAAGGATCCATGAGCCCGAAGACTCCAAACCCAATATTACTCATGTGGCTCATAACGACCAACATCGGAAGCGATACTAAAGGGCAACCCAATATCACCCATGCGGCTCATAACGACCAACATCGGAAGCAATACTAAAGGGCAACAAACCCGAAGGCAAAAACCCGAAGGTACAAACCCAAAGGCAACATACCCGAAGGCAACATACCCGAAGGCAACAAACCGTAGTGGTGAAGGTCCGGAGGCCCAGTACTGGACACCACTAACTGGCGGAATGTGTCATAACTCTCAAAAAGGAATCCGAAAAGTGTTAACGTATGTCCCATAACTACTCGTTCGCACTAAACGATTTACTATCCGTCAGTCATTTTCACACTCAAAGCAGTACAAAGTTTACCTCATATCATCGGTAAACCAAACCCGAAGGTCAAAATGATCAATCGAATAGGTCGGGGACTAATCGGGAAGACAAACGCACGGGTTCATGGTCCGTGTTTTACCTAACCATTTAATCTTCCTTCCACTTCGCTCGAAGTGTGAAACTGTGTGTGTGCGTTATAAATAGAATTTATAATTTAGAGAAGGGAGCTTTTAATACGATTTAGAGAGATTATTTATAAAACCCATGAATGAAGTCAAAAACAAGTCATCAAAGTCAAATATGCAATAACAACTAATTGGAATCAACACGAATCGGTAAAAGTTGGAAATTAACTCAAAATTAGCCAAAATAGGCAAAACTGCGCATTTCAGACGTCTGAAATTACCTTCCAGACGTCTGAACCACTACCAGACGTCTGAATGGACTTCCAGATGTCTGGATTTTGTCTCTGCCTTTCTGCGTCTTCCAAGGACCAATTCCACACGTCTGAATTTCCAAACCAGACGTCTGAATTTGAAACCAGACGTCTGAAATTAGAGTTCAGACGTCTGAAATCCCCCTGTAGGCAAAAAATCAACCAAGCCCATAAAGGCAAAAATCCAATGAATTGCAAACGAACGAGCGATGGATGCTATGGGTTATGCCATACGACAACCCAGCACCATTGGCTCTTTTATACACCTCCAAAAATATGATTAAAACATCAAAGTTATGATTTTTAGAACTTTTGACTTCAAAACACCAAAAATTGCAATGTTCACAAAACCAATCCAACTCAAAAGCAATTGCACATGAATAATTGTTTGGAATTCATACCTAAAAACCAAAGATACTTATAGTCATAGATGTGAGATAAAAATCTCACCTTTTTGCACACAAACAAAGATGAGAGCACAAACATAAGAAGGAGGTTAACCACTCTTCACTTCAACTCTACAATCTTCAATCTAAGAACCAAAACATATATTTCCCAAATTAGAGCATAGGAATTTCTGAAATTGAAGAGGAGAAGTGATGGAGAAGATGAAAAGGAGGCTTACCTATCCTTCTCTTTGAATTTCAAGCAAGAATTTGGAGTTTGCAAATGAAACTAGGGCTTGGAGTTTCTAATTCTTCTTTCGTTCCCCTATTTTCAGTTTTTCTTAAGCTAAAGGAATGAAATGAGGATGAATGGATGAAGAGTTAGTGAGCTAGAGGGTTAAGAGGAGATTGGGGCTGAACCCAAACTCAAGCCCAAGTAGAAAAAGGGGCAAAATTTCACAAACTCCAAACATATCAAAGATTATACTCAAAAAGATCGCAAACGCCATTTTGGACTCAATGGAAGTGGTTTCGAGCTCCAATTCGGCCGTTTGCAAAAAGTAGTTTTTCGGACCTAAATCCGACTAATGACGCTATATTTAAATTAAACATTTAAATATAAAATCGTTAAATATGCGGGTTGTTACAGATCTCCCCTCCTTACAAAATTGCGTCCTCGCAATTCCTAGAGATGATATTTGTAACAACTACAAACATACAACATCCAAAAGTAAAGGAAATAAGCTTGAGATGAAAAGACTTACTCACCGTTACAAAGCGAAGAAAGAAAACCCGGATAAGATTGCTCAATAAATTCTCTGGTTTCCCAAGTACAATCATTGGGATTAGCGGACCATTGAACTTTAACGAGCGGCACGTCCTTCTTTCGAAGGTGTCGCACCTCCGTGTCAAGTACGCGAATAGGCTGCTGTACAATAGATAAGTCCGGTGAGATCTCAAGCTCTTGCAAATCAAGAGAAGCAATAACAAAATCCGACTCCCGAAGACACTTCCGAAGTTGCGAGACGTGAAACACGTCATGAATACCAGATAAATGAGCTGGAAGTGAAACTCTATAAGCCACAGGGCCAATACGTTCAGTAATAGAAAATGGTCCTATATAACGGGTAGCCAATTTCCCAGTCGTACTGAAATGCATAACCCCCTTCAAAGGAGAAACACGAATAAAAACAAGATCGCCGATCGAGAACTCAAGAGGCTTCCTACGGTTGTCCGCATAGGATTTCTGGCGACTTTGTGCCTCTTTCATTCTCAATCGAATAAGATCAATCTTCTTGGAAGAATCACGAACAAAATCTGGGCCAAGAATAAGCTTCTCTCCAGATTCCAACCAACATGAAGGTGATCGACATGGCCTTCCGTATAAGGCTTCGAAAGGAGCCATACCGATACTAGATTGAAAACTATTGTTGTAGGAGAATTCTACAAGAGGTAGGTGATCCTCCCAACTACCACCAAAATCAAAAATACAAATACGGAGAAGATCTTCCAAGATACGATTCACCCGTTCAGTCTGTCCGTCAGACTGCGGATGATAAGCTGTACTAATATTAAGCTTTGTCCCCAAAGCTTGCTGAAGACTCTTCCAAAAATTACTCGTGAATAAAGGATCATGGTCACTCACAATAGAACTAGGAACACCGTGAAGTCTCACGATTTCCTTGACATACAACTTAGCCAAATGCGAAGCAGTCCTATTAGACTTAATAGGGACAAGATGAGCAGACTTAGTGAGGCGATCAACAATAACCCAAATGCTAGAATGGCCTGATCTCGAGCGAGGTAGGCCGTCAATGAAATCCATAGATATCTGATCCCATTTCCACAATGGAATCTCAAGAGGCTGAAGAAGACCAGATGGACGCTGATGTTCAGCCTTAATACGCTGACAAGTTATGCAATTACTCACATAACTCGCCACATCGCGCTTCATGCCTTCCCGATAATAAAGGCGACGCATATCGGCATACATCTTGCTACTACCAGGATGAATAGTATACTTAGAACGGTGACAGTCATCAAGAATGTCATGCCTAAGTGCAAAATTAGAAGGCACAAAAAGACGGTTCTTCTTACGAAGACACCCATGAGAATCAATGTTGAAATCTTGCAACGCCTCATCACAAGATCCAGACTCACAAAGCTGAATAAGATGCAACAAATTAGGATCACGCCGCTGAGCATTGGCAATACGATCCAATAAAATAGGTCGAGCTCCCAAACTAAATAATAGAATAGGAGAATCAGAAGATGAACCTCGATCACGAATTTCACAAAAAGATAGAGTCTCAAGAACATCCCATTCGACAAGCATCATAGAAACAACAGCCGAATGTTTGCGACTAAGCGCATCTGCAACACGATTACCCTTACCAGGGGTAAATAGGATATCAAAGTCATAGGAGGCAAGAAACTCGAGCCAACGTTGTTGTCTCATATTGAGTTCCTTTTGAGTGAACATATACTTCAAGGATTTATGATCGGTATAGAGAATGAAGCGCTCGCCCAATAAGTAGTGTCGTTAAATCTTCAAGGCAAAGACGATGGCGGCTAACTCAAGATCATGAGTGGCATAGCGAACTTCATTCGGACGCAGTTGCCTAGAAGCATACGCAACTACCCGATCCTTCTGCATAAGAACAGCACCGAGACTACTACCACAAGCATCGGTGTAGACAACAAGATCATGATTCCCTTCGGAAACCACAAGAATAGGAGCATTTGTGAGAAGTTCCTTCAATGTCTGAAAGGAAGCTTCACACTTGTCGGACCAAACATAACGAATGCCTTTCCGAGTAAGGCTGGTGAGAGATAGCACAACACGGGAAAGGTCCTTAATGAACCGACGGTAATAACCCGCCAATCCAAGGAAACTACGGGTCTCATGCACATTCTCAGGCCTCTTCCAATTCTGGATGGCTTCGATCTTTGAGGGATCGACTGAAATGCCGTCAGAAGATACAATATGGCCTAAGAACTTAACTTTATTCTCCCAAAAGTGGCACTGGGAGAATTTGGCTCTAAGCTGATGACGACGGAGAGTACTCAAGACAATGCTCAAGTGATTAGCATGCTCGGCTTCAGACTTAGAATAAATAAGGATATCATCAATGAATACAAGGACGAACCTGTCGAGATATTCCCGGAATATCCGATTCATGAGATCAACAAAGAAAGAAGGAGCGTTCGTCAAACCGAATGGCATAACGAGCCACTCGAAAGAACCATATCGAGTGCGGAAAGCTGTAAGAGGTATGCTATCCTCCGCGACTCGTAATTGATGAAAACCTATGGCAAGGTCGAGTTGAGAAAAGACCTTAGCACCACTCAATAAATCGAACATATCATCGATCCTAGGCAATGGGTACCTATTTCTGATGGTTAACTCATTAAGCTTGCGATAGTCAATGCAAAGCCTAAGAGTTCCATCAGATTTCTTCACGATGACGACCGCGGATCTCAATGGAGAAAAACTGGACTGAATCAACTGCTTGGACTCAAGCTCTAAAAGCTGCTTCTTGAGTTCCTCATTTTCCTTTGTAGACATCCTCGTAGGAGGACGACTAACTGGCTACGCGCCTAAAATGAGATCAATGCGGAACTCAATTGCCCGCTTGGGTGGCAAACCCGATACAGGCTCAAAAACATCAGGAAAGTCACAAGCAATAGGAATACGAGATATATCATCATCATCATCTCACGAGTCAAGAGAATATAAAGCTATCTCGGAATTATCCACATCCCGAAGAACAAGAGATAGCTGAGTAGGCGAATCCGAATGTCGAAGATATATAATTCTCTCCGAACAAATAATCCTAGCATCATATCTTAATAGCCAGTCGATACCCAAAATCAAATCAAATCCCAGACAATAAATAACGTGCAAACTCGCACGAAAAGAAAAGCCACATAAAACAATCTTAACATCATCACAAAGCAAGCTAAGGGTCGCGGATCCCCCAACAGGATTCGCAATCCTTAAAGAAGTAACCATACAAGAAACATCCAAAGATAAATCATCGACGAGCTTCTTCGATATGAAAGAATGTGAAGCACCCGTATCGAAAAGAACTCGAATACTATGGTCATGAAATAAAATAGAACCTTCCAAAATAGATGGAGATATACCTTTGGGTTGAGAAGGACCTTCAGAAGCCTTGGCAGCACTAAGCTTGCCAAACTTGGCACCACCAGGAACAGTAGGGCAAATTGAAACATGATGACCTTCCTTCTTGCAATAGCAGCAGAAGAGAGGCTTAGGAAAAGCTCGAATAATATGATCCGGAGAGCCACAATTGAAACACTTCCGGACGAAAGGTGTTCCAGAAGACTGAGGCTGGGAGCTAGAACCACCAGTCTTTTTCTTCTTAGAAGGAAAAGGCTTCTTCTAAAATGGAAGCGGCCTCTTGTTGGGGTTCTTGGAAACCTCAACATCAACATCACTATAACACTCCTTCTCAACAGCTTCGAGATGAAGTGCCGAATCTACTAATTCTTCAAAAGAAAGCTTAAGCTGAAGCAACAAAGACTTCTTAAGATATTTCTTAAGACCAGAGACAAACTTTAAATTCTTCTTATAAGAAGTGCTAATAAATTCAAGACCATACTTAGATAAAGCCTCGAATGATGCAACATACTCAGAAACAGAAGACTTCCCTTGCTTCAACTCAAAGAAGCGACGGGTCAATAAAACTTTTTCAGATTCAGAAATGAACTTGAGTTCAAATCGCTCTCGAAACTGAGTCCAAGAAAGAGTAGACTCATCAATTTCGGCTATAAGAAGCTCATACCAATCAAGGGCATGCTCTTGTAATAAGCTAGAAGTTAGAAGAACTCTATCATGGTCAGAAAGATCCATACGAGAGAAGATACGCTCGCAAGTGCGAAACCAAGCTTGGACTTCAAGAACGGATTCAGAGCCTTTAAACGGCTTTCCTCCAAGATGAGCAAAATCACTGCACTGACGTGCAAAGGCAGACTTGCGAGGTGGAGACACTCGAGGAGGAACTGGAGGTTGAGTGCTCCTCAACAACTCCAAAAACTGATCGGCAGATATGTAAACGCCATCCGGATGTGTGCCACTGGATTGCCCAGCATCAGAACGTCGTCCCCTGCCTCTTCCAGCCATACGCTGAAAGTAAGATAAGAACGAGATTATTCACAAGGTAGATATTACAATATGGAATACTACGGAATAAAATGAATTCCTAGACGTATTCCCAAATTCTATATAACCTTGATGGAATAGAAGGAATAGAGAGACACGATGATTCAAAGATTTGTATCACTTATACACTTTGATGTATCGTAATATGTGCTTCTATTCTGTGTTTATCATACTTTGTTCTGAACTCAGCTCTGATACCAAGCTGTGACGCCCCACCTCTATACCCACGCTAGCAAAGAGTATTAATAGATAATACTGTCTGCTAACACGGAGAATAAGGCTGGATAGGAGCGACCATCTATAGTCTTGCTTTAATTATCTATTAAATACGTCGACAATAATCACACCAAACCGATCGACATATCCAATGAATACTTAAAACAAAACCATAGGCGGCTGGAGGATCTATCAGAACAGAATATAACAACTCAAATGTAGGAAACATCACAGAACAGTAAACCATCATATAAATATATACCGATACATAACAGAGTATACAAAATAATACATGTCAAGTGGTATAGCCAACCATAATATGCAGACAAATCCAGAAGAATAAATATCAGAGTTTCAACGTAATAGGACTACACAAAAGCTATGACAAAAAGAAGCTAGCGAATTAGTCCATGCGGAAGCAAAATAGGCTAAGACAAAGTACCTAACTTGAAACATCTCGGTCTGACCCGAGTATAAAATACACGGGTCAGTCTAGCTAAACAAATCAGTTAGATAAACTGAACAACAATAAACCTGCAAGGTTACAAAGTATAACAAATATCTCTAAAAGAGATAACACAATCATCAACAAAAGACGAATCATATAGAACAAGCCTGATATCGTCGGTGACATAGATAAACAAAGGATACAATTAACCCAAATCAAGCCAAAAGGCAAATAACAAATACCCATAAGGTATACAAGTTCCACAAGGTAATCGCTATACTTCATCCGGCTCAAAATGACCAACATCGAAGGGCGATACCAAGGGAATATACATATCAATGAAACATTATAAAATTGCTCGAGCTCAGTACTGTATAAACAAGGATCCATGAGCCTGAAGACTCCAAACCCAATATCACCCATGCGGCTCATAACGACCAACATCGGAAGCGATACTAAAGGGCAACCCAATATCACCCATGCGGCTCATAACGACCAACATCGGAAGCGATACTAAAGGGAAACAAACCCGAAGGCACAAACCCGAAGGTACAAACACGAAGGCAACATACCTGAAGGCAACATACCCGAAGGCAACAAACCGTAGTGGTGAAGGTCCGGAGGCCCAGTACTGAACACCACTAACTGGCGGAATGTGTCATAACTCTAAAAAAGGAATCTGAAAAGTGTTAACGTATGTCCCATAACTACTCGTTCGCACTAAACGATTTACTATCCGTCAGTCATTTTCACACTCAAAGCAGTACAAAGTTTACCTCATATCATCGGTAAACCAAACCCGAAGGTCAAAACGATCAATCGAATAGGTCGGGGACTAATCGGGAAGACAAACGCACAGGTTCATGGTCCGTGTTTTACCTAACCATTTAATCTTCCTTCCACTTCGCTCGAAGTGCGAAATTGTGTGTGTGCATTATAAATAGAATTTATAATTTGGAGAAGGGAGCTTTTAATATGATTTAGAGAGATTATTAATAAAACCCGTGAATGAAGTCAAAAACAAGTCATCAAAGTCAAATACGCAATAACAACTAATTGGAATCAACACGAATCGATAAAAGTTGGAAATTAACTCAAAATTAGCCAAAATAGGCAAAACTGTGCATTTCAGACGTCTGAAATTACCTTCCAGACGTCTAAACCACTACCAGACGTCTGAATGGATTTCCAGACGTCTGGATTTTGTCTCTGCCTTTTTGCGTCTTCCAGGGACCAATTCCAGACGTCTGAATTTCCAAACCAAACGTCTGAATTTTGAAACCAGATGTCTGAAATTAGAGTTCAGACGTCTGAAATCCCCTTGTAGGCAAAATCAGCCAAGCCCATAAAGGCAAAAATCCAATGAATTGCAAACGAACGAGCGATGGATGCTATGGGTTATGCCATACGACAACCCAACACCATTGGCTCTTTTATACACCTCCAAAAACATGGTTAAAACATCAAAGTTATGATTTTTAGAACTTTTGACTTCAAAACACCAAAAATTGCAATGTTCACAAAACCAATCCAACTCAAAAGCAATTGCACATGGATAATTGTTAGGAATTCATACCTAACAACCAAAGATATTTATTGTCATAGGTGTGAGATAAAAATCTCACCTTTTTGCACACAAACAAAGATAAGAGCACAAACACAAGAAGGAGGTTAACCACTCTTCACTTCAACTCTACAATCTTCAATCTAAGAACCAAAACATATATTTCCCAAATTAGAGCTTAGGAATTTCTGAAATTGAAGAGGAGAAGAGATGGAGAAGATGAAGAGGAGGCTTACCTATCCTTCTCTTTGAATTTCAAGCAAGAATTTGGAGTTTGCAAATGGAACTAGGGCTTGGAGTTTCTAATTCTTCTTTCTTTCCCCCATTTTCAGTTTTTCTTAAGCTAAAGGAATGAAATGAGGATGAATGGATGAAGAGTTAGTGAGCTAGATGGTTAAGAGGAGATTGGGGCTAAACCCAAACTCAAGCCCAAGTAGAAAAAGGGGCTAAATTTCACAAACTCCAAACATATCAAAGATTATACTCAAAAAGATCGCAAACGTCATTTTGGACTCAATGGAAGTAGTTTCGAGCTCCAATTCAGCCATTTGCAAAAAATAGCTTTTCGGACCTAAATCCGACTAACGACGCTATATTTAAATTAAACATTTAAATATAAAATCGTTAAATATGCAGGTTGTTACACTCTCACTCGCGAGCTCCGACCATTTTACCTTTGTAGTGCGTGTGTCTTTTGCTTTGAGGTATTATATTATAGTTTTCTCTGAAGCATATATATGTTGCAAGTATAAAAAGGTGAAGTTTCTTTGGTGAGGTGGTTGTGTGTGATGTATATAGTAAAGTAAAAGTTGGTTTGGTTTGAAAAATCTGTTATACATATGATTTGTGGACATGTTATATATAGTTTAGGATATAGCTCTGTTGTTGTTTATAAGTGTTAGATATGGATTGATATATAAGCATTGTCATATATGTTTGGAGCATATCAGTTGATCTGTTACAGTTTTAATTAAATTTTGATTTTAAATGTGTATGAGCTTTAGTATATATATACATGCATAAAGACATTTTACCTAGTTTGAATATATATAGGGTCATTGTTTATATATTAAGTTGTTAAACTACCTATGTATATGTATAGAGTGAGTGTCATATATATTTTAAAGTATATCAGTATTTGTTTGTATACATAAATTTATATAAGTTATGTAAGTTTTAAGAGTTGAAATTTGTTAACCTTTAAAGGTTTAAAATTTTATATGTCTGCACATTTACGTACTAAGTTTGTTCACTGATATTTTGGTTTTTTTTTGTTTATATATTGATATATATTATGTAGTTATGTTTCAATTACCTATATTATATTATAAAGACTGTTTATACGGTTTTATTTATGTACAGTTGTGTTACGGCTTATGGGTTATAAAGTATATAACCTGTTACATAAGTTATATGGACTTTAATGTATATTTATATAAATTAGTTATTTAAGTGAGTATATATTTGTTTGGTTTTAAAATTTACATATAGAAACTTTGTCTTAAAATTTAAAACAGTGAGTTTGAAAGGCATGTATATAAACAGTTTGTTAATAAATGTTTGAAATTAGAATATGATTTTTGTGTACACATACAATTTCATATGTTATATCAATATCAATTCTCTTATACCAATCATTAATCGAACAAGTCCTGATTCAATTTCGTCACTTTCTATTATCAGCTTTGCTTGTCAAATTCGCGTTCAATCTAGCTTTGCTTTTGATTCATAACTCATCCGATTCTCGTTCATTTCTAGCTTCGAAAGGTGAGCAATCACTCAAGATTAATGTTCTTTTATTTATTAAATTTGATTTCAATTGAAACGACAATTGAAATATGTTGCAGTTAGTTATTTACATTACTATATATGTTATTATCTGTATCTATTCACCTATGACATCTGACACCCTTATCTGTTATTTATATTGATGATATATGTTTGTTATATTATTATCATATCTGTTGCCACTCTACAAGTTCCCTGTTAGTTAGAATTCACTATGGGTTGAAATGATACATAACCGAACGGACTTTAGCACAGAAGAAAATCATTATGGGTTGAAATGATAGACCCAGCGATTTTCACTGAATTGAATTTGGGATTGCTGGTTGAAATGACATATACCCGTATATAAATTTATATTGAGGATTGAAATGATAAATATCCATAACACTTGACAATAAGGTAGAAAATTATATACAGACACCCTTGGTCTATATATAAATAATTGAAATAATTTCTATGGTTTGGACATAAATATATGGTCGTATATAAATAACGATTTTTGATATTATATAAATATTATTTTATATATAGTTAAATTCTAAAATTTAAGCTATATATAAATTGGTTTAATATAAATTAAGTTTAATAATAAAGTTTGATTTTTATTAACATATAATATGGTTAAGTATTTATTTAAATTATATTTTAATATAAAGTTTGCAATGATATAATAAATCAATTGAGAAGATATATTTGAAATTGACTTGAAATTGTATTTGATTAAGGAATATATTTAATTAGAAATCGATTTGGAACTTATTGAATTTAATATTTTTAAAGGATATAATTTTATAACTTGATTTTGGTTAAGGTGATTTAAATGAATATTTCAAGTTTAAATAAGTTGAAGGAAATATTTAGTTTATATGTAATTTGGGGTTTTATAAATAATACTTGATTTATTAAGTGAATATTTCAAAAATAAATAATAATAAAGTTGAATTAAGATACATATGAAATTATCAAATTTAGTTTTGAGGCTGTGAAATATTTAACGCTTTGGAATATATCAAAATTTAAAAGGTTTATTTGTGGTTCAAATCTTTATTTGAAATCGATATAATGGTTTATTGAGAACTGAATTGAATTGAAATTGATGATTTGAGATTTGACTAAATTTGAAATTTTAGGATTGGCGTCGATTTGGAATTGATTTGTGAAATTTGAGGAAGCTGCTTTATTATATAAAGTATTTTTAAATTATATTTATTTATATATGTTATAAATTTATTTCATATAAACTATTTTAATATAAACTATTTTAAATTATAACTATTTTTATATAAACTATTTTAAATTATAAACTATTTTATTATATACACTATTATTTATATTTAAATAGTTAAGTGGGAAGTGTTATGATTCCAAAGCATTATGATTTCGAAATTTTGATTTTCAAAGTATTATGATTTCCAAAGTGTTTGATTTAGAAAGTGTTATAACTTTGAAGTACTAAGATTTCGTAAATGGATATATTTGAAATGGATATATTTAAATGGAAATGATATCGTATTTGGTTTTGAAATGGAAGTGATATCGTATTGATATGGTTTTGAAATGTCAATGATATTTTGGTTTTGAAATATAAACTATTTTGAAAGTTTATTAAATGACCAATCGGTGTAATAATTACGTAGTTATTAAAGAGTCCGGGATCGGTTAGGGATATACTCTCTTTCTAAACCGAAAACCACTTTAATAACTATTATACCCGGAGTGCGATCCAAAATGAAGTGGTTGGAATGATGACGTTGCTGGATATGAAGAAAGAGAACGATAATGGATAACCTTGACAGTTGTGTCAAATTTTAAATGACTTAAATAGGAGCCGTGACAGGCCAATGAGGTTAGCCACCTCTAGCGGACACACTTATTCGTAAACTACTCATTACTTGTTTTTGATTGGTGCAGTGTTGTTTCACGGTTTTGCGATCATTGCGGAGATGCGTTCTCACCAATCCGGATTAGGCAAACGGTAGTTCCACTACCTTGGGTATTGCCTCATGTGCCTTGTCATACTAGTATCCCTATGCACGACTACTACGATTTGTTTTGCATTATACCTATGGAGTACTCCTTGATAGCCCACTAGCTTACGGTGGAGTTTACAGTGCTGTATAGACTATGACGCTTATATAAAATGTGTTAAGGGGGATAATGGTAACGCCTTAACGCTATTTTGATACTTTATATTACTGATAGGCATTATCTACTTAGCGTACATATAAATAGCTTAACGGATCCTTAGAGGATGGTTATCCCAAAAATCCTTTGTGTTACTTGTATTTCAATTGTTATTTCACTTGAGTTGGATTTATTGATATAAGAATGTTAATCCTGACTCGAGTATTTTGTGTTTCGCTGCACACTCGGGTTAGACTGGGTGGTTCAGCTTTTGAGATTCACCTTTGGAGTTGGAATTTCGCCTGAAGATCCAGCTATCTATCCAGATTTCAGATATTTAGTTGATTTTAGTGATGTATTCTGATATTGTATTTGACTATTGTATTCGAGACTTCTACTATATCTTATTTAACTCTGTTATATATATAGTAGCTTCATGAACTACTATTCTCTTATTTCCGCTGCATATTGTATATTAGTCTATGTCTGTGATTCTTTGATTATTTATTTACTGTATATGCTGAGTTTTGCCAAATATAAACTTACAATCTGCTATTTTGAGCAATTCAATTCCGGCATGTTTGGATGCGAATGGTTGAAAATATCAGGTCGTTACATTTGGTATCAGAGCTTTGGCTCTAGGAAAACTTAGCATATATGGTAAATTTATCTATAGAATTACTTTCGTTCGAGCTTGAATTTCCTTCCCTTTGATCCGGATTTCTTCCGAATTTTCGAAACTCTCCCATTGGTTCTGAAATCCATTCTATCCATCCTGATTTGTACTCTGAAGTATCCCATAACTCCACTTCGAATAACCTCTATAATAGATCGGCGGTCTCACCAATCTTCGAATGATTTGTAAAGGGGTGAAACTCCTTTACAATAGGCATTGATTTATAGGAGATTTCTATATCCTCGGTTTACGATGCTATCTATCTCGTGCTATGCTTAAGTTCTATCCCTTGAGATCTAATGCCAATTTTCCTCGAAATTCTGCATTGATTTCATTCTTGAAGTCACCGTTGACCCAGTTAAGGTTGCCCGTGATTTAATAAACCTATCCATCTCCTTATCTTTGTTTTGAAATCCATCCTTGAATAATCGAGTGAGGGAGTGTATTTGTATTAATATTAAAAATGTTTTATATATTGTGTTGTTTGAGTTGTTGATGTTGATTTGGATTTTCGATCGATTCGTCTGATCAATGCTATTGATAGAATTTTCAAAACACTTTAACAGCGAAAACTGACACAATATTATCTTCAAATTGGTAAATGAAATAGATTTTATATGATTAAATTATATATATATATATATATATATATGTATGTATGTATAATTTTATGAAATTGGATTGTTAAATGAATTGGTTGTCAAAAATGATATTATTTGATTTCCATTTATTGTTTTGTAAACCATTGATTTACCAACATGTAAATAAATGGAATTATAAAACTTGGTTTATAGATTTATTTAGAAATCTAAATGAATTCAAAGTAGGAATTTGAGAATTTAATTTTCGAAAATTTCAAACTTTGGTTTTAAAAGTTTTAAAATGTATATTAAGTATTTTCGAATAGAAATTATTTCTAAAAGAATTTTAAAGTTTAAATCAGTGCTCTTTTCTTTGTCGCTGGAAAATAATTTCGGTGATGATTACAGCATCATTAACATTCATTTTCGAGCTTCGAAGTGAAGAGACTATTCTGTAGCTTTGCTACACTTTTGTTTTGAAAAATTTAATTGATTTACATTTCTAAAGTACGGCTCAATTTATATATATATATATATATATATTGATATTCGACTATTTTGATATATATATAATATACATATATGTGTATATGTATATATTTATCTCTAAACGGTTTGAAGCTAATCAGAAATGTAATTCTTAAATCTATGTAAAGGTGATTTCAATTATAAAATGAAATCAAAATTTTGAATAATTATTTAGAAACTTGAAAAAATTGAATCAGAAAGAAATTTTTTCTTGTATAATACCCAGTTCCATTCTTGTATAACTTACCTTAGAAGTTGAATATGTAATTAGATAATATACAATATAAATCGATTTTATAAATAAAATTTGAGTAGTTATAATAAGTATTGTACACTTAAAATTTTAATTATAAAATTTTTAATAGAGATAAGTAGAATAATAAGTTAATAGAATAATATATGAGATAAATAAAATAAATTCTGTTTTGTGGGAATTAATAAATTGAAGTAAAATCAACTTAATGAGATATCCTGAATTAATTGAATTTAAATTGAATTTTTGTTTTGAAAGAAACCTTTTTATATCTTGTTATTCCGCCTTTTCGCAAGGCCATGATACCAAAAGATTGATTAAAAACTAAAGATAGTTCGTCTCTAAAATTGGTTATACATCGCTTCATTGTGGATGTCGATGAATTTTGTCCAAGTCTGGATCGGGCCATAATTTATAGGACCCGGCAAGCAAGACCATAAGAGCCAGCGTTTCAAGTTTCAGGTTAATCGGAGTTCGTATGAATGAGATATGATCGATGCAAGTTGGAGAAAATATGTTGTTCGTATCCATCCGATTGATCAGTTCGAATCCATAAAATTCGTATCCATAAGAAAATCAAGGTGATGGTCTATTTGCACCGATTAGATTCGCATCCATAAGGATGGGTCCGCCTCGATCAATTTGAATCCATCACGTTCGAATCGATCCACCATCACACTGTTCGAATCCATTGAACTTAGTCACTTCGTATTGACCAGGGCTCTCTCACTTAGCAGCCTTGTTCGTGTAAAGTCTTCGTATCCATCGCCAAGCATTTGTTCGAATCGGTCAGGATACGCCATTTCGTATCCATCGAAGGAGTATGCTTGCTCGTATCGATCTATTGTTCGAATCCATCAAGGCTCGTTAGTTCGTATCCATCGATCGTACCCATCACGCTTGATCGATACGAACAGGGCCATTTATATCGATATGAACAAGCCTACCTCCATCGATACGTATTGGCAATTATTATCGAATCGAACAAGGCAACGGTCATCGATACAAACGAGGCGAAGTTCATGGATGCGACACGGTCAACTCGGAGCAAAAGGCGGATCGATATGAGATATGCGCGCCACGTCGTCTCGAAGTCACGTGCATCCATCGATTCGAAGACATGGATTCGAAGTGGGCGACTCGAAGCAAACAGCCAACCAAGAAACTTCAACTCATATCGATCATAACTCAAGATCCACCAGTCCAAATGCAACGAAATTTTCACAGGAGCTTACGTGCAAGCTAAAGAACAATCCTGCCAAGTTTCATCTCGATTGGATCATTTTTTTGATGGATACGAAATTGTTTCGTATCGATCACAGATCGAGTCGAAACTTGGTGGGGTCGGTTGTGTGGGCCCACTCACATGCCAGAAGTAGTCTCCCGATGTTTGAGCGAGATATCAGCCTCCTATGCCTATAAATAGCCCCTTGAAGCCTACAGAAAGGGGATCTTTTGGGCTATTCGACGTCCAGACTCTGCCGGATTCAATCCTACATCTTTTCATCACCATTGTATTCAAACTTCAGAGCTATAATATACTGTAATCTGCTGTAATAGATTGAAATCATCAAGTGAATCAATAAAGCTATCAAGTTCAGAGTGGACGTAGGCAAGATCGCCGAACCACTATATAATCTGTGTTGTTTACTGCTTTCTTTTGAATATTTTGAGTGATCTGCATCATTATTCCTATACTTGCTTGTTACTTGTGATCTGTGATTACGAACTGGTGCTTTCATTGGCAATTGGGTGTTTGTGACCATATTTGGCGCAAACATTTTGGTGCTTTCACTGAGAACGGTAATTCAGGAGTTCTATCGTTTGAGAGTTGAATCAGAAGATTTAAGAATTCAGATCTAGGGAGCTATGATAAGGCAATCAAGTAGAAGGCAAAGACCAGAGAGAAGTCAGCACGAAGAGAGTAAAGCGGTTTCCTCAAGAGCGAACCAAGCTTCAGTCTTCATCACCAGGGATGAGATGGAGGCAATGATGAAGAGACAAGAGGAGTTGATCCAGACTTTGTTTCAACAGATTGGGCAACTTGGAGCACAAAATCGAGGAGCAGACGGAGTTCAGAATAGAGCAGGACCATCCGGCATCGCACCAGAACTAGGGGGCACACACTTAGAGCATGTTGACCCAATCCCGGGATAAGAGACAGGGCCATTCGAGCAATTTGGTGGTGATAGAACAATTAACGCTCAGCCAGGGAGGAAGACTCCTGAAAGCTCACACGGACCCGGGGGGCAGGTCGAAGGCAGTGAACGAGGACTGCATCTTGGAGACAGTGACAGATTGGCAGAGATGGTCAGGCGAGCCATGAGGGGCAGATTAGTAAACAGAGATCTTGAAGACGTGAACATGAGTCCCTTTTCTCCAGCGATTAGGATGGCTAGGAACCCACCAGAATTCAAGTTACCATCAGTAGAGATGACGATGGGAGGACGGACCCCGCAGTCCATCTGACAAAGTATATAGGCACATGGAAGTGCTGGGGGCATCACAGGAAGTCATGGCCCGGTGCTTTCCATTATATCTGACAGATATCGCAGCACTATGGTTTAGGCAGCTGGAGGGCAACTCCATAGGAATGTGGGCTGATTTAGCTGAGAAGTTCATGAGGCAATTCAGGGTTCACATCGCAAGACCCAAGAATGTAATGAGTTTGGCAACTTTAAAGCAGAAAGCTGGGGAGTCTTTGAGGAATTTTCTGACATGATTCAATGCGACAGCAGCATCTGTGGATCGACTAGATCCATCCATGGTTATGATGGCAGCTGTGTCCGGAATAGCTGATGGCACAGAATTCAAAAATTCATTAACTAAAGATCCGCCTATGGATCTAGGAGAATTCTATCACGAGGCAGAAAAGTTTTTGCGATCGGAAGACGCTAGTGTAGACAGTGAAGAAGGAATCGACGTTTACGCAATCAAGGGCGGAAATCCACTCGGAAAGGGTGTGGAGATCGGTAAATGGAAACGAAAGGCTGAGGATAATGATGACAGGTCAAAGCGACTACGGAGAGAGCCACGATTCTTCACTTATTCGGAGCTGAATGAGAGTTTGGAGCGAATCTATCAGGATACCAGAGAGCAAGTTCCCTATCGTAGACCAATGCGAAGGGATCCAACTGTTGACGAGAGGAAATCAGACAAATATTGCTTATTCCACGAACTGAACGGTCATAACACAAACGACTGTAGACATCTAAAGGATGAGGTGGAGGGGAATATCAGGAACGGTAGGCTACTTCAGTATGTGAGGAGGCGAGCTCCAGCGGTGGAGTCAGAAAGACCACCATCCTCATCAGTTAGGGGTGACCCTGAACCGAGACACCGGATGGTTATCAATTAGTTGATTGATTGAAATAATGATGAACAAGTCATAAACCTCTCACTAACACGGTCAAATCATTTACACGTGTATGCGATCACGAACGATCCACAGGCATGCTCTGAATGACTACTAACCGCATCATAGTAAGAGTTTATACTTTGACATCCATGTCTTGCTTCTGCTTTATTTTGGTTTGGACATTTGGACTTAGTTTGTTTGGACATTTCTGTTGCGGAATTCGTGTGAGCATTGCTTTAATATTTGCAATTCTGTGAAAGAATTTACTTGTATACCCGTTGGATCGCGAACGGTCCATAAGCACACCTTGTATGGCGATGAACCGCCAAAGTTTTTGATCCAGAGATTCACCCGAACGTGATATCTGACTCTAGTAATGCCAAGTCCCTCTCAACATTCGATCGCGAATGATCATAATCTTCTTCGAGCGGCATTCGATCGCGAACGATCACACTCTGCCTCGTACGGCACCCGACCGCAAACGGTCACAATTCACTTAGTATGATATCCAATCGCGAACGATCACATTCTGGCTCGTGCGGCATCTGATCGCGAACGGTCACAATTCGTCAAGAACGACATCCGATCGCGAACCATCGCAAATCGTCTAGAACGACATCAAACCTCAAACAGCCGCCCTTCGCTTGAAGCGGTATCCCGACCACGAACGGTCATTATTTGCCGCGAATGGTATCCGACCACGAACGGTCCCATTTCACCATTCGACCGCGAATGGTCCCATTTCAATATTTGCCGCGAACGGCGTCCGACCGTGAACTGTCCTATTCCATCATTTGCCGTGAACGACATCGACCGCGAACGGTCCCGATTCACTTCAAATGGCATACGATCCCGAACGATCGTCATCCGAGGTCATACGAAACTTTCGAGTTCTTTACAAGTTGTTGATAGGATATTAACATCCAGCGTACGACATTACAAAACACACCTTCCTACCACAAGGCATGTTTTGGGGGGCAAGTGTTATCCCCGCCTTTTGGCAAGGCCGTGATACCAAAAGATTGATCAAAAACTAAAGATAGTTCGTCTCAAAGATTGGTTATACATCGCTTCGCTATGGATATCGATGAATTTTGTCTGATTCCGGATCGAACCACGATTGATAGGATATGGCAAGCAAGACCATAAGAGCCAGCATTTCAAATTTCAGGTTAATCGGAGTTCGTATGAATGAGATATGATCGATGCAATTTGGAGAAAATATGTTGTTCGTATCCATCCGATTGATCGGTTCGAATCCATAAAATTCGTATCCATCAGAAGGTCAAGGTGATGGTCTATTTGCACCGATCAGATTTGCATCCATCAGGATGGGTCCGCCTCGATCAATTCGAATCCGTCACGTTCGAATCGATCCACCATCACACTGTTCGAATCCATTGAACTTAGTCACTTCGTATCGACCAGGGCTCTCTCACTTAGCAGCCTTGTTTGCATAAAGACTTCGTATCCATCGGCAAGCCTTTTTTCGAATCGGTCAGGATACGCCATTCCGTATCCATCGAAGGAGTATGCTTGCTCGTATCGATCTATTGTTCGAATCCATCAAGGATCGTTAGTTCGTATCCATCGATCGTACCCATCACGTTTGATCGATACGAACAGGGCCATTTTTATCGATAGGAACAAGCCTACCTCCATCGATATGCATTGGCAACTGTTATCGAATTAAGCAAGGCAACGGTGATCGATACAAACGAGGCGAAGTTCATGGATGCGACACGGTCAACTCGGAGCAAAAGGCGTATCGATGTGAGATGTGCACGCCACGTCGTCTCGAAGTCACGTGCATCCTTCGATTCGAAGACATGGATTCGAAGTGAGCGACTCGAAGCAAACAGCCAACCGAGAAACTTCAACTCGTATCGATCATAACTCAAGATCCACCAATCCAAATGCAATGAAATTTTCACAGGAGCTTACGTGCAAGCTAAAGAACAATCCTGCCAAGTTTCAGCTCGATTGGATCATTTTTTGATGGATACAAAATTGTTTCGTATCGATCACAAATCCAGTCGAAACTTGGTAGGGTCGGTCGCGTGGGCCCACTCACGTGCCATAAGAAGTCTCCCGAAGTTTGAGCGCGATATCAGCCCCCTATGCCTATAAATGGCCCCCTGAAGCCTATAGAAAAGGGTTCTTTCGGGCTATTCGACGTCCAGACTCTACCGGATTCAATCCTACATCTTTTCATCACCATTGTATTCAAACTTCAGAGCTATAATCTACTGTAATCTGCTGTAACAGATTGAAATCATCATGTGAATCAATAAAGCTATTAAGTTCAGAGTGGATGTAGGCAAGATTGCCGAACCACTATAAAATCTGTGTTGTTTACTACTTTCTTTTGAATATTTTGAGTGATTTGCATCATTATTCCTATACTTGCTTGTTACTTGTGATCTGTGATTACGAACTGGTACTTTCATTAGCAATTAGGTGTTTGTAACCATTTTTGGCGCAAACATGTCTAGCATTAATAAATGTGAAATTAAATCAATTTAATGGAAACCTTGAATTTAAAAACAAATTATTGAATATAAATTTAATTAAATTGAAATTTGTATGGTTTGAACTAATTGTTTTATTTTGTTTCCAACCTATTTTTCTTTCTGATTGGTTCTATTCTCCTACCTCCTTCCTTTTCGGGGACGAAAAGTTTTGAGTGGGGAAGAGTGTAACGACCCATAAATTTTAGTCGTTTTATTTATTTAATTAGTTGAATTTTGTGAAATTTTAAATAATAAAATTTGGAGATAAAAAATTGATATTTGGAAAACGTCTAATTGAACATAGAAAACTGTAAATTTTCATCTGAAAATATGAAAGTTTGTTTTATTGTGCAATTCTATTTCAATTTATATCAGTTAATATTTGATGATAATAAAATGTTTTCCAAACCTGAATATTTTTCTATAGAAAAATTGTAAATCATCCTTTGAGCAAGATGTCATATTTCGTTTCTCCAAATTTTGACTGTTATTGCTCCATCGATCTTATTTTCAGTGAAATAGCAACATTTTCGTACCGATACCGACTTTTGATCGGATGATCATATCGCTGATATCGGTATTCCATTTTGATCGTCTCATCATGATGAACTCCATAGTATATTCATTTTTGCAATTCGGTGTTTGGTACGAGGTGGAAAATGACAAACAGTTTACCGTACTGGTTTTTGTATTTGGGGTTTTAGGTTTCCAATGCATTTTCATCTAACAACTATTTGCATTTATATCTTCTATATACTCGTGCTTGACTTTCTGGTTTTCTACATTCCAACACATATTGGTTTAGGCGCTTCATTCATTCCCACTGCCTTTTATCTCATTCACTCTTTTCACTTTGTCTCCCACCTCACTTTTCCATGTTAACTTTATAACATTTGTTGTTACAATTTTCAATGCATACATTCAAAATTTTGTTTGAAAGAAAGAAATGAAAGCCAGAAGCCATCAGTTTCGATACCACCTTCAACCTCTTCATTTATTTTTTTCTTCCTCCCGTTTCATATTTCATTTCATGTTCTTTTGCCTGCTCGCCTCCTCAAACTTTCTTCTCTTCTTCATGGCCGACACTATCCTTCTTAAATTAAAAAAATGAATGAAGGCAAAATTGCATGAAACCGAGCCGAGGCGATCTCCACCATGCGTATAACTCTTCCTCCTCTCCCTCTCTTTTTCTCTCACCTCGCTTCATGCAACTATGGCAAAACCATCCCCTTCCACTTGCCCGAGGTCAGGCCTTAAGCCTCTACATCCATATCCACCTCAAACTCCACAAACCGACTGCCTTCACAATCGCATCTCCCCCTCTAGACGTTAGCAACCCACGACCTTGGCCTCCCTACCACCTTTGCTTGTCACTTCCTTGGGTAACCGATAACAGCCGAACACATCTCCTTCGCCACCCATGGCCACTCTCTCTCGCGCATCCTGTAGCCATGTCCACCTCCACGTTTTTCCGCCAGCATCTCCACCACTACGTCCCAATATCCAACCGAGCCAGCAGCCCTCCTATCACTCGCGAGCTCCGACCATTTTTCCTTTGCAGTGCAAGCATCTTTTGCTTTGAGGTATTATATTATAGTTTTCTCTAAAGCATGTATATGTTGCGAGTATATAAAAATGAAGTTTCTTTGGTGAGGTGGCTGTGTGTGATATATATAGTAAAGAAAAAGTTAGTTTGGTTTGAAAAATCTGTTACATATATGATTTGTGGACACGTTATATATTGTTTAGGATATAGCTCTGTTGTTGTTTAAAAGTGTTAGATATGGATTGATATATAAGCATTGTCATATATATTTACAGCATATCAGCTGATCAGTTACCGTTTTAATTAAAATTTGATTTTAAATGTGTATGAGCTTTAGTGTGTGTGTGTGTATGTGTGTATATATATATATATATATATATATATATATAGACACATGCATAAAGACATTTTACCTAGGTTCGAATATATATAGGGTTGTTGTTTATATATTAAGTTGTTAAGCTGCCTATGTATGTGTATAGAATGAGTGTTATATATATTTTGAAGTATATTAGCATGATTGTTTGTATACATAAATTTATATAAGTTATGTAAGTTTAAGTGTTGAAATTTGTTTACCTATAATGGTTTAAAATTTTATATGTCTGCACATTTACGTACTAAGTTTGTTCACTTATATTTTGGTTTCTGTTTTGTTTATATATTGATATATATTATGTAGTTATGTTTCAAGTACCTATATTATATTATAAAGACTGTTTATATGGTCTTGTTTATGTACAGTTGCGTTACGGCTTATAAGTTATAAAGCATATAACCTATTACATAAGTTATATGGGCTTTAATGTATATTTATATAAATTAGTTATTTATGTGAGTATATATTTGCTTCGTTTTAAAATTTACATATAGAAACTTTGTTTTAAAATTTAAAACAGTGAGTTTGAAAGGCATGTATATAAACATTTTGTTAATAAATGTTTGAAATTAGAATATGATTTTTGTGTATATATATAATTTCATATGTTATATCTATATCAATTCTCCTATACCAATCATTTATCGATCCAGTCCTGATTCGTTTTCTTCAATTTCTATTGTCATCTTTGCTTGTCAAATTCGCGTTCAATGTAGCTTTGCTTTGGATTCGTAACTCATCTGATTATCGTTCGTTTCTAGCCTCGAAAGGTGAGTAATCACTTAAGATTAACGTTCTTTTATTTATTAAATTTGATTTCGATTGAAACGACAATTAAAATATGCTGTTGTTAGTTATTTACATTGCTATATATGTTATTATATGTATCTTTTCACCTGTGACATCTGACACCATTATCTGTTATTTATATTGATGATATATGCCTGTTATATTATTATCATATCTGTTACCACTCTGCAAGTTCCCAGTTAGTTAGAATTCACTATGGGTTGAAATGATCATACACAAACGGACTTTAAAATAGGAGAAAATCATTATGGGTTGAAATGATAGACCCGAGCGATTTTCACTGAATTAAATTTGGGATTGCGAGTTGGAATGACATATACCCGTATATAAATTTATATTGAGGATTGAAATGACAAATATCTGTATCACTTGACCATAGGATAGAAAATTATATACAGATATCATTGGTCTATATATAAATATTTGAAATAATTTCTACGGTTTTGGACAGAAATATACGGTTTTATATAAATACTGATTTTTGATATTATATAAATATTATTTTATATATAGTTAAATTCTTAAATTTAAGCTATATACAATTTGGTTTAATATAAATTAAGTTTAATAATAAATTTGATTATAATTAAAATATAATATGGTTAAGTATTTATTTAAATTATATTTTAATATTGATTTTGTAATGATATAATAAATTAAGGTTGAGAAGATAGATTTGAAATTGACTTGAAATTGTATTTAATTAAGAAATATATTTAATTAGAAATCGATATGGAACTTATTGAATTTGAGAATTTTAAAGGATATAATTTTATAACTTGATTTTGGTTAAGGTGATTTAAATGAATATTTCAAGTTTAAATAAGTTGAAGGAAATATTTAGTTTATTTATAATTTAGGGTTTTATTTAAATAATATTGGATTTTATAATTGAATATTTCAAAACTAAATAATATTAAAGTTAAATTAAGATATATATGAAATTATCAAATTTAGTTTTGAGATTGTGAAATATTTAAAGCTTTGGAATATATCGAAATTTAAATGGTTTATTTGTGGTTCAAATCTTTGTTTGAAATCGATATAATGGTTTATTGAGAAATGAATTGAATTGAAATTGATGATTTGAGATTTGAATAAATTTGAAATTTTGGGATTGGCTTTGATTTGGAATTGATTTGTGAAATTTAAGGAAGCTATTTTATTATATAATGTATTTTTAAATTATATTTAAAACTATTTATATATGTTACTTTGTAAATTTATTTCATATAAACTATTTTAATATAAATTATTTTAATATAAACTATTTTAAATTATAACTATTTTTATATAAATTACTTTAAATTATAAATTATTTTATTATATATACTATCATTTATATTTAAACAGTTAAGTGGGAAGTGTTATGATTCCAAAGCATTATGATTTCTAAATTTTGATTTCCAAAGTATTATGATTTCCAAAGTGTTTGATTTAGAAAGTGTTATAACTTTGAAGTACTAAAATTTCGTAAATGGATATTTTTGAAATGGATATATTTAAATGGAAATGATATCGTATTTGGTTTTGAAATGGAAGTGATATCGTACTGATATGGTTTTGAAATGGCAATGATATTTTGGTTTTGAAATATAAACTATTTTGAAAGTTTATTAAATGACCAATCGGTGTAATAATTACAAAGTTATTAAAGAGCCATGATCGGTTAGGGACATACCCTCTCTCTAAATCGAAAACCAGTTGAATTGGTTGGAATGACGACGTTGCTGGATTTGAAGAAAGAGAACGATAATGGATAACCTGGAAACTTGTGTCAAATTTGAAATGACTTAAACAGGGGCCGTGCCGGGCCAATGAGGTTAGCCACCTCTAGTGGACACACTTCTTCGTAAACTACTCATTACTTGTTTTTGATTAGTGCGCACCGCTGAATTGGGAGTGTTGTTTCGCGGTGTTGCTATCGTTGCGGCGATGCATTCTCACCAGTCCGAATCAGGCAAACGGTAGTTTCACTACCTTGGGTATTGCTTAATGTGCCTTGTCATACTCGTATCCCTATGCGTAACCACTACGATTTGTTCTGCGTTATACCTATGCAGTACTCCCTGATAGCCCACTAGTTTACGGTGGAGTTTACAATGCTGTATAGACTATGATGCTTATATAAAATGTGTTAAGGGGGATAATGGTAATGCCATAACGCTATTTTGATACTTTATATTACTGATAGGCACTATCTACTTAGCGTACATACAAATAGCTTAACGGATCCTTAGAGGATAGTTATCCCAAACATCCTTTGAGTTACTTGTATTTCAGTTGTTATTTCACTTGAGTTGGATTTATTGATATAAGAATGTTAATCCTGACTCGAGTGTTTTGTGTTTTGTTTCACGCTCGGGTCATACTGAGTGTTTCAGCTTTTGAGACTCACCTTTGGAGTTGGAGCTTCGCTTGGAGATCCCGCTATCTATCCAGATTTTAGATATTCAGTTGATTCTAGTGATGTATTCTGATATTGTATTTGATTATTGTATTCGAGACTTCTACTGTATCTTATTTAACTCTGTTATATATATAGTAGCTTCATGAACTACTACTCTCTTATTTCCGCTGCATATTGTACATTACTTTGTGTCTATGATTCTGTGATTATTTGTTTACTGTATATTTTAGTTTTGCCAAATATAAACTTACAATCTGGTATATTGAGAAACTCAATTCCGTCCTGCTTGGACGCGAATGGTTGAAAATATCAGGTCATTACACTTGGTATCAGAGCTTTGGCTCTAGGCAAACTTAGCATATATGGTAAATTTATCTACAGAATTACTTTCGTTCGAGCTTGAATTTCCTTCCCTTTGATCCGTATTTCTTTTGAATTTTTGAAACTCTCCCATTCGTTCTGAAATCCATTCTATCCATCCCAATTCGTACTCTGGAGTATCCCATAACTCCACTTCGAATAGCCTCTATAATAGAATGGCGGTCTCGCCAATCTTCAAATGATTTGTAAAGGGGTGAAACTCCTTTACAATAGGCGTTGATTTACCAAAAGTTTTTGTATCCTCGGTTTACGATGCTATCTATCTCGTGCTATGCCTAAATTCTATCCGTTGACATCTGATGCCGATTTGCCTCGGAATTCTACATCGATTTCATTCTTGAAGTCACGGTTGACCTAGTTAAGGTTGCCTGCGATTTAATAAACTTATCCATTTCCATATCTTTGTTTTGAATCCATCCTTGAATAATCAAGTAAGGGAGTGTATTTTTATTAATATTAAGAATGTTTTATATATTGTGTTGTTTGAGTTGTTGATGTTGATTTGGATTTTCGATCGATTCGTCTGATCAACGCTATCGATAGAATTTCCAAAACACTTTAACAGAGAAAACTGACACAATATTATCTCAAATTGGTAAATGAAATAGATTTTGTATGATTAAGTTATATATATATATATATATATATATATATATATGTATAATTTTTTGAAATTGGATTGTTAAATGAATTGGTTGTCAAAAATGATATTATTTGATTTCCATTTATTGTTTTGTAAACCATTGATTTACCAACATGTAAATAAATGGAATTATAAAACTTGGTTTATAGATTTATCTAGAGATCTAAATGAATTCAAAGTAAGAATTTAATTTTCGAAAATTTCAAACTTTGGTTTTAAAAGTTTTAAAATGTATATTAAGTATTTTCGAATAGAAATTGTTTCTAAAAGAATTTTAAAGTTTAAACCAGTGCTCTTTTCTTTATCGTTGGAAAAAAATTTCGGTGATGACTGCAGCATCATCGACATTCATTTTCGAGCTTTAAAGTGAAGAGACTATTCTGTAGCTTTGCTACACTTTTTTTTTGGAAAATTTAATTGATTTACATTTCTAAAGTATGGCTCAATTTATATATATATATATATATATATATATATATATTGAAATTTGATTATTTTGATATAATATATATATATATATATATATATATATATTTATCTCTAAACGGTTTGAAGCTAATCAGAAATGTAATTCTTATATCTATGTAAAGGTGATTTCAATTATAAAATGAAATCGAAATTTTGAATAATTATTTAGAAACTTGAAATAATTGAATCAGAAAGAAATTTTTTCTTGTATAATACCCAGTTTCATTCTTATATAACTTACCTTAATTATTCAGAAGTTGAATATGTAATTGGATAATATACAATATAAATCGATTTTATAAATAAAATTTGAGTAGTTATAATAAATGTTATACACTTAAAATTTTAATTATAAAATTTTTAATAGAGATAAGTAGAATAATAAGTTAATAGAATAATATATGAGATAAATAAAATAAATTCTGTTTTGAGGGAATTAATAAATTGAAATAAAATCGACTTAATGAGATATCCTGAATTAATTGAATTTAAATTGAATTTTTGTTTTGAAAGGAACCTTTTTGTATCTAACATTAATATATGCGAAATTAAGTCAATTTAATGGAAACCTTGAATTTAAAAACAAATTATTGAATATAAATTTAATAAAATTGAAATTTGTATGGTTTGAACTAATTGTTTTATTTTGTTTCCAACCTATTTCTCTTTCTGGTTGGTTCTATTCTCCTACCTCCTTCCTTTTCGGGGACGAAAAGTTTTGAGTGGGAGAGAGTATAAAAACCCATAAATTTTAGTCATTTTATTTATTTAATTAGTTGAATTTTGTGAGATTTTAAATAAAAAAATTTGAAAATAAAAAAAAATTGATATTTGGAAAGCGTCTAATTGAACATAGAAAACTATAAATTTTCATCTGAAAATATGAATGTTTATTTTATTGTGCAATTCTATTTCAATTTATATCAGTTAATATTTGATGATAATAAAATGTTTTCCAAACCTGAATATTTTTCTATAGAAAAATTGTAAATCATCTTCTGTGCAAGACGTCATATTTCGTTTCTCCAAATTTTTGCTGTTATTGCTCCGTCGATCTAATTTTCGACGAAATAGCAGCATTTTCGTACCGATATCGACTTTTGATCGGATGATCATACCGCTGAATCAGTGTACCGTTTTGATCATCTCATCGTGCTGATCTCCATAGTATATTCATCTCTGTCATTCGGTGTTCGTTACGAGGTGGAAAACAACAAACGGTTTACTATACAGGTTTTTGTATTTGGGCTTTTGGGTTTCCAATGCCTTTTCATCTAATAGTCGTTTGCATTTATATCTCCTATATACTCGTGCTCGACCTTTTGGTTTTCTACACTTGTTCCAACATATATTAGTTCAGGCGCTTCGTTCATTCCCACTGCCTTTTACCTCTGTTCACTCTTTTCACTTTCTCTGCCACCTCACTTTCCCATGTTAAATTTATAACGTTTGCTATTTCATTTTTCAATGCATTCGTTCAAAAAATTTGTTTGAAAGAAAGAAAATGAAAGCCTGAAGCCATCAGTTTTGAGACCACCCTCAACCTCTTCATTTATTTTTTTCTTCTACCCATTTCATATTTCATTTCATGTTCTCGTGCCTTCTCGGCTCCTCATGCTTTCTTCACTTCTTTCATGGCCGATGCCATCCTTCTTAAATAAAAAAAAATGAATGAAGGCAAAATCGCATGAAACCGAGCCCATGCGATCTCCACCATGAGTATAACTCTTCATCCGCTCCCTCTCTTTTTCTCTCACCTCGCTTCATGCAACCATGGAAACAACCATCCCCTTCCACTTGCCCGAGGTCAGGCCCCAAGCCTCTGCGTCCGCGTCCACCTCAAACTCCACAACCCGACCACCTTCACAATCGCATCTCCCGTTCTAACCGTGAGCAACCCACGACCTTGGCCTCCCTATCGCCTTTGCTTGTCACTTCATTGCGCAACTGATAACAGCCGAACACATCCCCTTCGCCACCCTTGGCCGCTCTCTCTCGCGCCTTCTGTAGCCGTGTCCACCTCCACGTTTTCCCGCTAGCATCTCCACCACCACATCCCAATGTCCAACCGAGCTAGCGGCCCTCCTCTCACTTGTGAGCTCCGACCATTTTTCCTTTGCAGTGTGTGCATCTTTTGCTTTGAGGTATTATATTATAGTTTTCTTTGAAGCATATATATATTGCGAGTATATAAAAATGAAGCTTCTTTGGTGTAGTGGCTGTGATATATATATATATATATATATATATATATATATATAGTAAAGTAAAAGTTAGTTTGGTTTGAAAAATCTGTTATATATATGATTTGTGGACACGTTATATATAGATTAGGATATAGCTCTGTTGTTGTTTAAAAGTGTTAGATATGGATCGATATAAAAGCGTTGTCATATATGTTTACAGCATATCAGCTGATCTGTTACAGTTTTAATTAAATGTTGATTTTAAATGTGTATGAGCTTTAGTATATATATACATGCATAAAGAAATTTTACCTAGGTTCGAATATATATAGGGTCATTGTTTATATATTAAGTTGTTAAACTGCATATGTATATGTCTACAGTGAGTGTCATATATATTTTAAAGTATATTAGTATGTTTGTTTGTATACATAAATTTATATAAGTTATGTAAGTTTTAAGAGTTGAAATTTGTTTCTATAATGGTTTAAAATTTTATATGTTTGCACATTTACATACTAAGTTTGTTCACTTATATTTTGGTTTTTTTTGTTTACATATTGATATATATTATGTAATTATGTTTTAAGTACCTATATTATATTATAAAGACTTTTTATATTGTCTTAATTATGTACAGTTGTGTTATGGCTTATAGGTTATAAAGTATATAACATGTTACATAAGTTATATGGGCTTTAATGTATATTTATATAAATTAGTTATTTATGTGAGTATATATTTGTTTGGTTTCAAAATTTACATATAGAAACTTTGTTTTAAAATTTAAAACAGTGAGTTTGAAAGGCATGTATATAAGCATTTTGTTAGTAAATGTTTGAAATTAGAATATGATTTTTGTGTATTGTTTGTGTCAAAATTGGGCACAACACTCTTCGGAAGTTTTTGAAGAGATAATAAATGAAGAAAGCAAATTAAAATGAGGATTATCTAACAAAAACTCCAAGCAACAGAAAGTAAATTGCACAGGAGACAACAATTTAGAGAGGTTCGGCGATTTGCCTACGTCCACTATGAAGTTTTGTTATTTTATTGCTCGATTATTCGGAGAATACAACTTTTATATGGCTAAGTACATCAGTTCTTAAGCAAAAATTCGAAGTCAAAGGCAGCGGTGGTGCTCTGAAGCAATTCTGGCAGCGTCCGGGCGTGCTTTTTCTCTAGAAGTTCTCCGATCCCCTTTCTGAATGACCAGGGGCTCTATTTATAGGTGCTGGAGGCTAATATTTCTCCTAAAATTCGGGAAGACCACTTCTGGCACGTGTCGGGGGGGCCACATGGCCGAATTCTGGAGATCCGGGCCCACTTTTGGATCGATTCGACCCTGGGTTCGAATCGGTCAAAAAAGTGTCCAATCGTAATGAAACTTGGCATGGACATTCTTCTATGTACGTGCAAGCTCCTGTGAAAATTTCATAGCATTTGGACTTGTAGATCTCAAGTTATGATCGATTCAAGATTGCATTTTCAGTTGATATGCGTGCTTCGAATCCATGTTCTTCGAATCGATAGGGTCGAGTCCTTGGCTTCAGCTGCTACAACTTGATGGATTCGATGTGTTGGATTCGAGGGTTATCTTCTTTCGAATCGATGATGTTGGCACCTGTTCGGATCGATCGTTGTTAGCTACTGCAGATCGATTCGAAGTTGCTTCAGTATGTTGGATTTGATGAACTCTCGCTTGATGGATTCGAAGACAGGAACACTCTGATGGATTCGAAACAAGGCATGTCCTCGATGGATTCGAACCTACATTCTTTGGATGGAGTCGAACTGAGACATACATAGATGGATTCGAACGTATATATGTGAGATGGGTTCGAGGCAAGGGCTCGCCCCTGGGTTCGAAGCTATGCGTGCCCTGAGGGATTCGAACTCTGATCGATTCGAGTCTGGTCTCTCGTATGGATTCGAAATAAGGCCTACCCTCCTTATTTTCTTTTTGCGACATCTTGAGTATACGAACTCGGATCTCCTCGAAATTTGGAACGCTGGTTTCTACAGCTTTGCTTGACGTGTCTTACCAATTGTAGCCCGATCCGGACTCGGATAAAATTCGTCGATATCTGTAGTTGCCCAACGATCATTCAAAGCTAAAGATGTATGATCCTGTTTCTTTCTGGTCCGTTCCTTGGTATCTCGGCCTTGCCAAAAGGTGGGATAACATTTTCCCCCCAAAGTACGTCTTGTGTAAACATGACGTGCTTTGAAAAGCTAAAATCTAACGTCGGACAATTAGGACATGCTCTACTGAAAGATGTACTCTTTATTGCTGTTATCAACTGTCGTATGATTGTGATCGGTTGTTCGTCGTTGAAACCATGACAAGATGGATATCTGATCCCTGTGAAAGATAAAGATCAAATATTAGTCAAACATATGCGTATACGTGTATCGCCTTGACCTTGGTTAACTTTGCGTGATTGCAAGTTGTGGCCGGTTTGGTTTTTATTGAATCCTGCATCGGCCCTCTCCTGAACCGATTTGGGATTAGGGTTAACGTATTGTTGTTATAGCCATCTATGATTATCCTTTTGTATCGATCCTCTCGTGAATCGGTGTAAAAGGTAGATCAGTTAACTTTTCATATCGAAGTGTTGTATTCATTCTCATCGACGGCGCTAAATGGATTCGAAGCATGCTTGTTCGAACCGATAGGGTTTCGAATTGATGGAATTGCTGGTTATGGAATAGGTTGTTCGAATCGAAAGGATTTTTCAACTCAGTCCTTATTCAAGTGCTTCGAATCGATGCTGTCCTAATGGATTCGAAGTCATGTATTTTCGAATCAATGGTCTTACCTTTGCTCAGTGTTTCATCGAATCGATGGTGCCTCACATCGATTAAACTGGGATGGATTCGATTGTGTAAAAGATGGTAATGGGTTCGAAGTGGGGTATGGATTCGGCCACGTGATGGATTCGAAATCACGACTTTACACTGTGATGGATTCGTGGGAAATGGGTTATCGAGCGTTTGTTCGAATCGATGGGGTTTGGCTAGTGACCGGCGGTAGGGAGTAAACTCAACCGGGAGTCGAAGAGCCAGGCGTTTTCTGTGGAACCCATATAAATATCCAAGGTCGTCTTCATTTTTAACTTCTTACTTTTCACCTTTTACTGTGGTTATATCTCCGAATCGATCCTCCAACGCCCGATACAACTGCATTCTGCACGAATCGATCCAATTTTTCCAAGTTTTTTACCTGTAATCGAATCCAATCAGGTAAGTCAAAGGATCGATCCCAGTACAGAACGATGAAAACTGAAAATTCGACATCGATTTCAATCTTTTCTTTCGAAAACCATGAGTGATAGCGAGATCTGAAATGGGTTGACTCGATGGATCTGGGGATCGAAACCATTCAAGTCGTATTGACTCTGAGTGTTATCAGGGAGAAGTGTAGGCAATGTTGGATGTCATCTTTCTTCCCTGCTTCGCATCGATTAGGGCATAAGTAGTTCGAACCGATCAAGAAGGCGAGACTTCGAATCGATGTGGGAATAGGTAGTTCGAATCGATCAAGATCGCGAGATTTCGAACCGATGGATTCGAAGGACCGTGCCGATCGATTCGAGGTGATATTACCCTGATCGGTTCGAAGGTGCTCAGTGTGGATCGATTCGAAGTTATGCATAGCTCATGGATTCGAAGTACTTCTCCACCCTAAAGCTGCATCGAGTCGACCTTCTTGGATTCGAGGCGCATGGATTCGAACGTCTTCGATTCGACCCGTATCGATTTGAGTCGATCGATTCGAACGTTCGAACATCTGAAACTTCTGATTCTACGATTGGCTCCAACTTCTGAGCTATTGACCAATTTCAAATTTGAACTTTTTGTCGAGCTTAATGAACTTTAGCATACTTGACCCCGACGAGCTTCGGCCTTGCATAATCGAATCTTACTTGACCTCTCTGTTGAAGCTCGTTGATGGCACCATGACTTAAACAAAATATAACGAATTTATTACTTGAATTGGCCAATAGCTTCTGGGTGGCGCGAAAGTGACGGTCAGCGATGACGGTCGTTTTCATTCTCAAATTCCAAAGTTTCGTAGTTCGGGCACCTCGTTTCATCTTGTAAAATCTGCTTAATTTTTTTGCTTAGCATTTGCATTGCACAACATACTCATACACTTTGCACCGCGGGAATGCATGGGTTTTTTTACGTTTTTTAACGCCACTTTCTGGTGAGTTAGTTAATTATGGAGTCTTCAAGTTCTCAACAACAAGAAGCACAAAGCTCGCCCCTTCCAGCGCTTGAGATTCCGGACATCCCTCCTGAAGTCGTAGATCCGGCCCCGGATGAATTGCCGGAGGCCATATTTATCGAAGATCCGGTTGATTCTGTTCAATGCAATATCTCAGAGTCTCTGTTGGGCCGGATATGTTCGAAACACAACATATCTCTGGACGATGTTTTATTACCCAATGCTAGTGATAGACCACACAACCCTCCTGAAGGATATACGGCCTTCTACCGCCTTGCCTGTGCGGCTGGATCTCTTCCTCCTTTTAACCAATATATCAGAGAGATGCTGTCGTATTTAGGAATCGCTCCTTCACAGCTTCATCCCAACGGGCATGCACTACTAAACAGTGTCTTCGTCATATTTATGGATTGCCTTTTTCGCCCTCCAAGACCTAACGAGATCAGGCACATCTTCATCTTTAAGAGAAGGGGTGATAGCCCGTCTTTCACTTTTCTGGAGGCAGTCAGGAACTGTCAGGTCGTGACTGGGGCCTGGACCAGGCTTAGTTATTTCAAGAACGAGTGGTTTTTTGTCCGATGCCCCCCAGGGTTTGCCAGGAGGTGGTTATCCAGACGTAAGCATCATTATTCGTTATTGAGTGGTCACTTTTAATACTTTACACTAATACTCTGCCACTCTTGCAGCCATCATTTCGAGACCTACTGGTGGGCATTATAGGGGTGTCGTTCAAAGCTTGCAAAGGGTTCCTCATGACTTAAGGCACATAGATTTGCTATTGACTGATGACAACTTAAGGACATTGGGTTTGATTGAGATGGGCCAGAGTATTGTGATTGAAGGTTTGGCGAAATCGGCCTCGAGGTAGAAGAAGAACGTGGCAAAGAGAAAACCTGGCGTTGTAATAAAAGAAATGAGCGATGATGAAAGAACGCCCACAGACACTGATATAGCAGCCGACCTTTCCCGAATAGAAGAGGGTCAGAAAGGCAAGGCTGCTGTACCTAAGCTTAAGAGATGGAAGTCTGTAGTCGTAACCCGTTCCCAACCTGGGGTTACTGTTTCCAGCGCCTCTCCTTGTCAGTCCGGAGACCTTTTCACAGGGTTGGACGATATTCCCATTCCGGACTACGTATCTCTCCACCACGGGTCCGGGTTGGAAGAGCTCCGGGGAGCGCTTGATATAAGCGAATCTTTACCCGTTAGTGTAATCGACGCTTCTGGTTGGTCGGGGGGTTTGCGCATTTATACACTTTTCACAACACTTCACGACTTCCACACGCATTGCAGTGTTTTTTCTTGGTACTTAATCGAATTGTTCCTTTTTTGCAGGTGCCATGTCGAATCGTCCTTCTCCACTTGATAAACTTCGGCGAGTACACCATTCTTCATCCTACTATGAGTCTCGCCGCAGGGATTCTGACCGAGATCGTGAGCGAAGGTATTATGAGCAGGAGTATCGTGATAGTGACCATTCCCGACACTATTCTAGCCAGGAGCATTCTGATAGGGACCGAAGGTATCGTTCACCTTCTCGTTCTCCTCCGTCATCCAGGGGCCAAGCACCTGCAGTCGAAACTTCGCGGAAACAACCATCTCAACAAATTTCTAAACCTGGTCCACATCGCTCAAGGGCCGATACGGCAACGACCGTAACCGTAGAGGAGGCACCTCTTGAACCGTCTGGTGAAGGGGCTATTAGAATTGCTCGGTTGAAAAAAGACTTTCCAGAAATATGCTTTGACGCCTATATCTTTCCACCCAACCTTAAGAGAATTCCCGAAGAGGCCGTGCACACCGCCCTCAGCTATACCCGGGATTTTTATTCTCAGTATAAAGAATGGTACAGGGCGGCTGTTAAAGCCTCGAAAGTAGCCTTCGAACGAGCCAAAGTTATTGAGAACTTGGAAGCAGACTTGGCTTAGAAGAACCGTATTGTTGACGTTCTTCAATCTGAAACGGAATCTACTCGCAAAGCTGAACTGGAGTCGCTACAGAAGGTCGATGAGACATTAGCTGAGATGGCGAAAATGCAACAAGCGCATTGTACTTTAGTTGAGGATTTAGGCCATCGGTACAAAAACGTTGAGGCCGAGCGAGATGCGGCGGTCAAGGAACTTGAGGAATTAAAAGCTAAATTCGCCAATTTAAACAAGGAAAAAGATGACGCTAATGCTAATGTAGAAGGGAGAGTTCAAGCGGAGGTATTCAGAGTAGAAGCTGAGTTTGACGATCTTCTCGACACTTATAATGCTAATGTACTTGAGCACAGGAATCTCTCGTGGCCCGGAGATTATTCTACGCTTCTGCTCAGTGCTTGGAAAAAATTGGTGGCGAATAAAAAAGCATCTCTTCCTGAAGGCGCCGTAGACGAATTTGAACTTGAATCTCGCTTGTTGAGTGAAGAGGAAAGGAAACTCCTCCATGATGCGATGATCTCCGCTGAGAGGGAGAGACTTGGGTTTCATCATGTAGAGACTGGTGAAGGTTCTGGAGCCGCACATGACAGTGAGAATGTTCCATTGGATGCCCCAACCTCATCTGGAGTCGTTACTACAGCTAGTCCATAGGTTATCCCTGCTTATAACCCGGATCGACCGGAACTGTCTCTCAGTACATCTACCGTTTCTGAACCTGTTCTATCACCGAGCCGCAACAAAGAAGGTATTATAAATGTTGCTTAAGTGTTTCTGGAATTTTGAACTTGTAGCCGATCGTTTGACTAATCATCTTCTTTTCGGTTTAATCAGTGACTGAAAGCGATGCGCCAGCACTTCCAATTCCACAAGTTTCGCAGCCAATGCTAGGAGCCGTTGTTACTGAAGCCATCACGACCACTGTTTTTACCAGCGAGATGGGAGAAGGGAGCTCAATGTCGTTTGATGTTCAGATGATTGAGGAGCTTCTCAAGCAACCTTGTGAACCTTTTCCTGATCCTTCCTTTACAATGGGGGTGTTGCCTCATCTTTTAGCTCATTTATGCCGACCACCAGTGTTTCCAGCGCTGCTCGATCTACCCGAGAAGAAGAAATTCTTGCTGAGATAAGCACCGAAATGGCTACGGTGACGGCAGTTGGTGGTTCTGGAGGCGATGTTGCTCCACCAAGCCTAACTCCTTCAATCGTTACTTCTCTCACCAGCACTGTTATAACTTCTAGCGTTGAAGCTTCGCCACCTGCTACGGCTCCTCCGCCTTCGGTTCGCCCTCTAAAAAGGATCTCTGTCCCTTCTAGCTCTGAGGAAGACGTAGATATCATGCCAGACCCTGAGGATGCTCCAAAGAAGGACAAGAAATCTCGTAAGAAGCCGGGTAGCGGGTCTAGCGGCTCAACTCCAAAGAAGAGACATCGGAAGAAGAAGGAATGAACTTCTTGTCTTGTCATGCAGTTGCGAAGTGGAACTTCTTTTTACTTCTCTTTTTGTTGGCCGTGTATGAGTGTGGATTCGGCATCCACTTTATGAGTTGTTTTTGGTCTTATCATGTAATCAAACTCTCTTTTCGTTTGTTAATAAAATAGAAAACTGCTCTTTTCTTATTTGCTTAAGTATTGCATTGATTAGCTTATGCCCACATATGCTATAAGCCTTGTATACATGTCCACACTTTGGGGACTTAACATAATCTGTAGTTAACAGTTTGGTGTACTTGTGGTGTTTTCACCGTCAAGTAGAGTTTGTTTTTATTTGCCAAGTTTGAGAATCTTGGTCGCGAGTTGTGATCGATGAATAACCGAACTTCGGACATTGTATCACTTTGGTCAGTGATTAACACTTAGCTTTTTCGCCCCCTAGTCTCGGGGAACGACATTTGCATTTTTGTGGTTGAGTGTGTTTACTGCAAACTTTAAACACGTGTACGCATTCTGGGGACTTAAGACAATTTGAGATCGATAATCCGGTTCACACTCCGGGAACTCGAGGGTTATCGATGCTTGTAACACGGTCCGCACTCCGGGAACTTGGTAATGACGTTCACATTCCAACTCGCGCCCTGAGAAGTCGGGGTTCGTTCGCGCTCTGGAAACGACTTATTTAATGTTCATACTCCAATTCGTGCTCTGGGAAGTTAGAGTCCGTTCGCACTCTGGGAACGAATTATTAATGTTTATACTCCAGTTCGCGCTCTGGGAAGTTGGAGTCCGTTCGCACTCTGGGAACGAATTATTTAATGTTTATACTCCAATTCGCGCTCTGGGAAGTTGGAGTCCGTTCGCACTCTGGGAACGAATTATTTAATGTTTATACTCCAATTCACGCTTTGGGAAGTTGGAGTCCGTTCGCACTCTGGGAACGAATTATTTAATGTTTATACTCCAATTCGCGCTCTGGGAAGTTGGAGTTGGCGGAGGGATTGTCGTGTATCAATCCCCGTGAATGTTGATGTAGTGTTCTACCCCCGAGTTCGGGTTTCACTTAGTGAGTGACCGGTCGCATCACAATCACTCCCTATTTGAATAAGTCCCACCGCGTGATGGGACTTAGCTCTTCGTGCATTGTAATATAGTGCGTCATATTCAGTAAATCATAGCTTTGGCTCGAAGAGATGGCATTTTATTGCTGAAACGAGAAAATATGGCAAAGTCAGTTGCCTTATTATAAATTTAAGTCTCAAAATGCTAGAATAAAATGCAAAGAAATAAATTGACAGAAAGTAAATGAGTAAAATCTTTCATATGTAGTAGCGACGAAGACTTTCGCTATTCCAAGCTCTCGGCAAGGTAAAACCGTCAACTGTTGATAATTTGAACGTGCCATCTCCGAGCTTTTGTGAAATCACATACGGCCCTTCCCAATTTGGCTTCATGTGTGAAGGGACCGGATAAACTCTTTTGAGTACGAGATCACCGAGTTTGAAGGTTCGCGGACGGACCTTGGCGTTGTACAGTCGGGCGACTTGATTACGATATGCGGCTGCCCTCAAATCAGCTTCTTCACGCTTTTCATCGAGTAAATCCAAAGATTCAGCAAGTAATATGGCGTTTGTTTTCGGATCCTAATACGTTACACGATGAGAATGCACTTCCATTTCGATCGGAATAACGGCTTCAGAACCATAAGATAAGGAAAACGGGGTATGACCGGTTGCAGTTTTATGAGTCGTTCGATAGGCCCATAATGCCATAGGAAGTTCGTCGACCCATTTGCCCCCAGCTTTTTCCAGTCGCTTCTTTAGAATGGACTTGATAACTTTATTAATAGCTTCAACCTGACCATTTGCTTGAGGGTGCGCTACTGCAGAGAATTTCTTATGGATGTGAAATCGTTGACAGAAATTTTTGAATTCAGCACTGTCGAATTGAGTTCCGTTATCGGTGATGATAGTATGTGGGAGACCAAAACGGCAGATGATGTTACGCACTACAAAGTTGATTACTTTCTTTGTTGTAATTGTCGCAAGGGGTTCAGCTTCAGCCCATTTGGTGAAATAATCAACTGCGACGATGGCGTATTTCGCGCCACCTTTGGCCAGAGGCAATGTGCCGATGATATCCATTCCCCACACCGCAAATGGCCAAGGACTGACCATTTGGGTTATCCTAGTAGGCGGGGCTCTTGGAATTCGAGCATGTTTCTCGCATTTGTCACATTTTCTAGCGTAGTCTGCAGCATCGCGATTAACAGTAAGCCAATAATACCCATATCGAAGTATCTTCTTTGCTAGTGCTTGCTCCCCAGTGTGATCACCACATTCTCCTTCGTGTACATCGTGTAACACTCGTTTGATTTCATCGTGTGCGATACACCGGAGGAGAGGGACAGAGTATCCTCTCCGATACATGACTCCATTCTGAATAACAAATCGTGAGGCCTTTCGCAGAACTTGTCTTTTCTCGCTTCGCCGCTCGGGCAATTCACCGCGTTCGATATAATCTTGATAAGGAGTCATCCGCGACTCCTTGATGGAGGTAGCTTCAAATGTGAAATCATTCTCCCTTCGATCAATGCTCGGAGATGATAGGGTTTCAACTGGAACAACCCCCAACTGTTGAGCCTCACCCGTACTTGCTAACTTTGCCAATGAATCAGCTTTCTGATTGTGCTCTCGGGGTATGTAGAAAATGGCATAGTAATCGAATTGAATAAGTATCTCTAGAACTTGAATTAGATAAGCGGCCAGTCTTCGATCTTTGGCCTGATATTCACCTCGAACTTGACACACTATCAATTGGGAATCACAGTAGATCTCTACAGCGATGATTTTCAGATCGTGGGCAAGTTTTAGTCCGGTAAGTAGAGCTTCGTACTCGGCTTCATTGTTGGTTGCGCGGAACTCAAATTTTAAAGCATAACATATGGATCGTCCTTCGGGGGTCTCAAGCACTATCCCAGCTCCTGAGCACCGATCGTTTGACGCACCATCGGTGTACAACTTCCAGATGTATTCGGGAGATTTGCTGGTTTCGGGCAAGTCTTCAGGAATAGTGAATTCGGCTATAAAATCTGCTAGGACTTGGCCGTGAATGGCTCTCCTTGGAGTATAAGTGATGTCGAATTGACTCAGTTCGATGTTCCACTTCAGTAACCTACCAGACGTCTCAGGCCGCGTAAGGACCTGTCGTAACGGCTGATCGGTGTGCACAGTAATAGGATGAGCCTGGAAATATGGCCGGAGCTTCCTCGAGGCAATGACTAGGCAATATGCCAACTTTTCAAGCTTTGGATAATTTCTCTCGGCTCCGGTTAATCGTTTACTCACGTAGTAGACCGGCTTTTGCACTCGGTCTTCCTCCCGAATCAATGCAGCACTGATTGCATTCTCTAATACTGCCAGGTAAAGATATAACTGTTCATGATCTACAGGCTTTGAGAGGATTGGTGGTACGGAAAGATGTTGGATTAGTGATTGAAATGCGCCCTCACATTCTGTGGTCCATTCGAAGTTTCGTTTCCCCTTTCGAACTAAATCGAAAAATGGAAGGCAATTGTCGGTCGATTTTGAGATAAACCTGCTCAGTGCTGCCACTTTCCCGTTAAGACTCTGAACTTGCTTTATGGTTTTCGGAGTTTGGAGATTTCTGATTGCCCAAATCTTTTCGGGGTTGGCCTCTATTCCTCGGGCATTGACAATGAACCCAAGAAATTTTCCGAATGCGACTCCGAAATGACACTTGAGTGGATTAAGCTTCATTCCGTATTTCCGGAGGATGTCGAACATTGATTCCAAGTCCTTGACATGATCGCCAGAGTACCGTGACTTCACCAACATGTCATCTACATAGACCTCCATAGTCTTTCCAATCTGATTGGCGAACATTCGGTTGACTAAGCGTTGATAGGTCGTGCCAGCATTCTTTAATCCAAAAGGCATGACTTTGTAGCAGTACAACCCCAAGTCGGTTACGAAGCTTGTGTGTTCTTGATCCGGTACATGCATGGGTATCTGGTTGTAACCTGAGTAAGCATCCATGAAAGATAACAATTCATGTCCAGCGGTTGAATCTACCAGTTGATCGATCCGGGGGAGTGGAAAGCTGTCTTTCGGGCAGGCTTTATTCAGGTCAGAGTAATCGATACACGTTCTCCATTTTCCATTCGGTTTCCGGACAAATACGGTATTAGACACCCATTCTGGGTATAAAGCGTCTCTAATGAACCCATTTGATTTCAACTTATCGATCTCTTCTTTCAGGGCAGCAGATCTCTCTGGATCCATACTACGCCTTTTCTGCTTGACCGGGATATACCGCGGGTCAATGTTCAAGGTGTGGCTCGCGATGTCAGGCAAGATTCCGCACATATCAGAGTGTGTCCAGGCGAACACGTCAAGATTCGCCCGGAGAAAATCAACCAATTCCTGTTGTGTCTTTTGGTCAAGTTGAGACCCAATCTTCAATATCCTCGAGTCATCGTGATTATCATCAATCGGGACATCAATGGTTAGCTCGGCCGGAGAAGCCTGACTTTCCGTAGATTCTTCTTTATTATCATTATCCCTTGGATCAAGATCCTTTTGGAATTGGTTGTGGTGCCCAGGCTGGAGCCCAGGCGCTAATTGTCAATCGTCAGTAAAACGGACGCAGAGAGATTCCTCTACGCATTTTCCTTTCTCTTTCCGCTGCGCCTCCCGCAGCTCAGCAACATAACAGGCTCTTCCAGCAGCCCGATCTCCTTGTACAACTCCTATTCCGTGGTCAGTAGGGAACTTCAGAGTTAAACACCATGGGGCAATGGCAGCCCTAAATTCGGCAAGGGCCGGTCGGCCCAAAAAAGCATTGTACGGGGAAGGAATATCTAAGACAACAAATTGCAACATCCGAACTCTTCGGCATTCTCCCGCTCCCAACTCTACTGGCAATTCAACTATTCCAGTTGGTATTGTTGCACTCCCATTGAAGCCGTGGACTCGTGATTGACAAGGCTTTAAGTCCTTAGCTTCCATTTCCATTAAATCATATGCTCTTTTAAATAATATATTTACGGAACTTCCGCTGTCTACCAAGATCCTCTTCATCCAAGCAGGACCAACTTGAGCGGATATAACCAATGGGTCAATTGTGGGAGCTTCGACTTTATCAGCATCTCGATTTCTAAACACGATTTCATCAGCCATTGTCTTTTGTTGTTTAGCCGGTGTTCCATCTTCCGAGTTGCTGTAGCATTCAAAGTCTACATGCCTGATTGAGCTAGCATATGACTCCATTTCTCTCCAACTTCTGTCTGCCGGATGAGGACCACCACTTATTGTATTGATAACCAACCTTCCGCCTGTGCGAGCAGGTTCACCTTGTCTTTCCTGATTCTTCGTTCGATTTTGATTAGATGGGCCCGCTCCACCAGACTGCGGCGTCCGAACAAACTGGTCCAACTTTCTTTCTCTGATCAACTTTTCAATGAGGTCTTGCAAATGTCTACACTCATTGGTATTATGCCCATAACTTTCATGAAACCTACAGAACTTCCCTGTCTGAATTTGCTTCTCCGATGAAGGCTTCGGAGCAGGCTTCTTGTATTGCATAGTATTACAAGTCTGTAAGTATACGTTTTCCAGTGACGTGTTAAGCGGTGTATAATTGTCAAACATTGCGGCCCTACGTCTCGGACCACGATTCTGATCTTGCGTCTTGCTTCGGTTATCACCGTTTCTTGATCGCTAGGCCTGTTTATTTTGGATATTCAATTCGACTTTTCCCGAATTTTCTCCGGACTGTTTAACCGCAACATTACTCTGAATCCCTTCACTGCTGGGCCTTGCATCGTCCTACTTCCTAGACTGTTTCGCATCCTCTCGCCTCAAGAATTGAGCAGCTTTGGAATAGAAACGGTCCAATGATGCGGGAGGTTTCCCGTCTAGCCAATTTCCAAATTCGAATCAGGGTCGATTCCTTTAGTCAGGGCCATTAGAATGGAATTGTCATTAGGGTTGGTGATCTCTGTGCATGCAGCATTGAATCTCTCCAAATATCGTCTAAGTGTTTCTCCGGGAGCTTGAGTGACACTTGATAGGGTATTAACATCTTTAGGTCGGGCAATATGCATGTGAAATTGTTCAACAAATTTAGTAGCTAACTGGTCAAACGAAGAAATAGATCGTGGCGGTAATCGGGTGAACCACATTGTCACAATTCCCCCTAAGGAAATAGGAAAACTGCGGCACTTTACTGCGTCATCAGCTCTTGCAGCAGTCATTGACCATTCATATTTTAGAACATGTTGATTTGGGTCGGAATTTCCTTCATACATGGGAAGGGTTGGCATTCTGAATCGGCGAGGAGGTTCAGCATACAATATGTCATCAGTAAATGGGGTATGACTCCGGGAGATTCCCCAATCGTCATTTGTTAAGCCTTGACTCTCGCGAATCATTCGTCGTACCATGGCTGAGAAGTCTGGAATTGGAAAATTCTGTGGGTGGTGAGCCAAAGTATGGTCGGGTTCCATAGTACGAGGTGGGATCGGACGCTGTCGACGATCCTCATCTCGCCTCCTTGGCTCGATGTCTTCTGGGACATATGGCTCTGGAGCCTGTCCCTGCTGATGATAATTTTGATTGGAGTGATCTCAAGTATCAACTCCTATGTCAACTGCAGCGGCTGTAGCAGCTCGATTGTCTGCAGTGTATTGAGGAATAGTGCCTCCTCGGGAGGAGGGTCCAGTATGGAAGCTGGTAGATGGGCCAACCCTTATTTGCCCAACGGTTACCGCCTGTTGACAGTCAGCGGCTTGCGTATGATTTTCGTCTAGCCTGGGATGGATAGATCTGGTATTGTAATCAGAAGAAGCGGAGCTTTCAGTGGAAGAACGAGGAGCTTGATCCCTTCTGGATCTTCTTTGCTTTTGGCGATTTAGTTGGTTGGTCAACTCAGCATTAGTGCGCAATTGCTCAGTTAGCTGTTGTCTGCTTTGGGTTAATTCTTGGAGTAGTGCTTGGAACTCTTTCCTTGTGACCGGACCTGACTGATCCGTATGCCCAACAACATCTTAGTTAGTGGATTGTAGCTGTGTGGGATTTTGCCTATCCCGGCCTTCCTGGTCACCAATGTTGGAAGTGGTTCTTGTGCTCACCATTTTGAAACGTTGAATTCTTTCCTAGACTTTTAACAAATCTGAGTAGGATGGAAGGAATTTGAATATGAGGTCTGGATCTCTCTCTTAGATTTATGCAATCCGGTATCGAAGATAGATCCAAGGAGCAGGAGAAAAAACTGGGTTTTTTCTCAGTGAAAGCACCAAAGTGTTTGTGTCAAAATTGGGCACAACACTCTTCGGAAGTTTTTGAAGAGATAATAAATGAAGAAAGCAAATTAAAATGAGGATTATCTAACAAAAACTCCAAGCAACAGAAAGTAAATTGCACAGGAGACAACAATTTAGAGTGGTTCGGCGATTTGCCTACGTCCACTATGAAGTTTTGTTATTTTATTGCTCGATTATTCGGAGAATACAACTTTTCTATGGCTAAGTACAGCAGTTCTTAAGCAAAAATTCGAAGTCAAAGGCAGCGGTGGTGCTCTGAAGCAATTCTGGCAGCGTCCGGGCGTGCTTTTTCTCTAAAAATTCTCCGATCCCCTTTCTGAATGACCAGGGGCTCTATTTATAGGTGCTGGAGGCTAATATTTCTCCTAAAATTCAGCAAGACCACTTCTGGCACGTGTGGGGGGGCCACATGGCCGAATTCTGGAGATCCGTGCCCACTTTTGGATCGATTCGACCCTTGGTTCGACTCGATCAAAAAAGTGTCCAATCGTGATGAAACTTGGAATGGACATTCTTCTATGTACGTGCAAGCTCCTGTGAAAATTTCATAGCATTTGGACTTGTAGATCTCAAGTTATGATCGATTCAAGATTGCATTTTCAGTTGATATGCGTGCTTCAAATCCATGTTCTTCGAATCGATAGGGTCGAGTCCTTGGCTTCAGCTGCTACAACTTGATGGATTCGATGTGTTGGATTCGATGGTTATCTTCTTTCGAATCGATGATGTTGGCACTTGTTCGGATCGATCGTTGTTAGCTACTGCAGATCGATTCGAAGTTGCTTCAGTATGTTGGATTCGATGAACTCTCGCTTGATGGATTCGAAGACAGGAACATTCTGATGGATTCGAAACAAGGCGTGTCCTCGATGGATTCGAACCTACATTCTTTGGATGGAGTCGAACTGAGACATACATAGATGGATTTGAACGTATATATGTGAGATGGGTTCGAGGCAAGGGCTCGCCCCTGGGTTCGAAGCTATGCGTGCCCTGAGGGATTCGAACTCTGATCGATTCGAGTCTGGGTCTCTCGTATGGAATCGAAATAAGGCTTACCCTCCTTATTTTCTTTTTGCGACATCTTGAGTATACGAACTCGGATCTTCCCGAAATTTGGAACGTTGGTTTCTACAGCTTTGCTTGACGTGTCTTACCAATTGTAGCCCGATACGGACTCGGATAAAATTCGTCGATATCTGTAGCTGCCCAACGATCATTCAAAGCTGAAGATGTATGATCCTGTTTCTTTCTGGTCCGTTCCTTGGTATCTCGGCCTTGCCAAAAGGTGGGATAACATGTATATATATAATTTCATATGTTATATCTATACCAATTCTCTTATACCAATCATTTATCGATCCAGTCTTGATTCGATTTCGTCAATTTCTATTGTCGGCTTTGCTTGTCAAAATCGCGTTCAATCTAGCTTTGCTTTGGATACGTAACTCATTTGATCCTCGTTCATCTCTAGCCTCGGAAGGTGAGCAATCACTTAATATTAACGTTCTTCTATTTGTTAAATTTGATTTCAATTGAAATGACAATTGAAATATTCTACTGTTAGTTATTTACATTTCTATATAAGTTATTATCTGTATCTGTTCAATTGTGACATCTGACACCATTATCTATTATTTATATTGATGATATACGCCTGTTATATCATTATCATATATGTTACCACTCTGCAAATTCCCTGTTTGTATAGAGTTCACTATGGGCTGTAATGATACATACCCGAACGGACTTGAATAGGAGAAAATCATTATGGGTTGAAATGATAGACCCAAGCGATTTTCACTGAATTGAATTTGGGATTGCAGGTTGAAATGACATATATCCGTATATAAATTTATATTGAGGATTGAAATGATAAATATCTGTATCACTTGACTATAGGATAGAAAATTATATACAGACACCATTGATATATATATATATATATATATATATTTGAAATAATTTCTATGGTTTTAGAAAGAACTATATGGTTTTATATAAATATTGATTTTTGATATTATATAAATATTATTTTATATATAGTTAAATTCTTAAATTTAAGCTATATGTAAATTGGTTTAATATAAATTAAGTTTAATAATAAAGTTTGATTTTTATTAAAATATAATACGGTTAAGTATTTATTTAAATTATATTTTAATATAAAGTTTGTAATGATATAATAAATTAAGGTTGAGAAGATAGATTTGAAATTGACTTGAAGTTGTATTTAATTAAGAAATATATTTAATTGGAAATCGATTTGGAACTTATTGAATTTGAGATTTTTAAAGGATATAATTTTATAACTTGATTTTGGTTAAGGTGATTTAAATGAATATTTCAAGTTTAAATAAGTTGAAGGAAATATTTAGTTTATTTATAATTTGGGGTTTTATTTAAATAATATAGGATTTATTAAGTGAATATTTCAAAACTAAATAATAATAAAGTAAAATTATACGAAATTATCAAATTTAGTTTTGAGATTGTGAAATATTAAAGCTTTGGAATATATCGAAATTTAAATGGTTTATTTGTGGTTCAAATCTGCATTTGAAATCGATATAATGGTTTATTAAGAACTGAATTGAATTGAAATTGATGATTTGAGATTTGACTAAATTTGAAATTTTGGGATTGGTATTGATTTCGAATTGATTTATGAAATTTAAGGAAGCTATTTTATTATATGAAGTATTTTTAAATTATATTTGAAACTATTTATATATGTTACTTTATAAATTAATTTCATATAAACTATTTTAATATAAATTATTTTAATATAAACTATTTTAAATTATTACTATTTTTATATAAACTATTTTAAATTATAAACTATTTTATTATATATACTATTATTTATGTTTAAATAGTTAAGTGGGAAGTGTTATGATTCCAAAGCATTATGATTTCTAAATTTTGATTTTCAAAGTATTATGATTTCCAAAGTGTGATTTAGAAAGTGTTATAACTTTGAAGTACTAAGATTTCGTAAATGGATATATTTGAAATGGATATATTTAATGAAACGGCCCTGACTCGACCTTCGAAAATCGGCACCGAATACGTCACGCGTATTCAAATGCCACGATCCAAACGTAGAATCTGGTTCGCTGGAGCTTATAACACATTAAGTACAACAACACAGTGGAGGAAAATGAATATATCATATAACCCCAATGATAAAATATCCAATGATATAAAACAATGATCTTAATACATATTAGAGATCTACAGCAACATAACGGAAACATAAATGCACCAGCATCGCAAAAAACTTGAACTCCAAAAGGAACTCGAACATCTGCAACTCCATCTCCAATCCAAAACTTCGAAGACTACAATCCAATAAGTTCGAACCAACATCAAGTTGTATTAAGAAAGGTCGGTCCCGAATGTGGAAGAGAAGCACAAAGCGATAGCCAAAATCCAAAGACTTCAAAGGCTATCGAATCTAGACCTACTATTTGATTATCTGAAAAACCCAACTCTAGGCTGCCCGTGTGGAAAATTATGGGCGCCCAGAATTTAGGAAGGGAACAATAAACTCTGGGTCAGTCATGGGACTGGTATGAGCAAACAAAAAAGTTTATCTTTAAAACAAACAATAAAAGAATTTAAAACATTGAAATCCGCAATGCTTTTTGGAAAATGAAACTACCATAAGGCCTTCCGGCACACGCACTATGAAATCGCACACTTGGGGGAGATTTCTCCTTATGATAGTCAAACATGCTTACTACGCAAAATCCTTTTTGATGTTATTATTGCATAGTGGAAAACATTTCAAAAGTATAATATTAATCTTAACCAGCATAGGTACCATTATATTATGCCAGCTATAGCTACCACCTGAGGTGGCAGGTTATATAATTGCAATCGTAAAGGGCTCGTATTGTTTGATTGGATTTCCAACAAATTGTCAGGCTAAGGAACTTCCTATTGCCACATGGGTATGCCTCTGGAGGGACGTCCCGAGAACTTAACCAGCTCTCCGCCAAGACAAGGCTGGGTTACCTCTTTAACTAGGTAACTACTACACGAGTATGCCACCCCCCGGTCGTTTGCGACCTTTATCCGAGGGCCCTCAATCACAAAGCAACAACCACACAGTAATGAGATTGCAGCAACCACATAGGTTAAGTATATGGGCTCCATACCATGATACCACCTTTTTCCAGAAGGGATTGACATACCCTAAAGGGCGCGACCCTCATGACATCGCCGCATCTTTTCTGTTTCGACCATTTCCGGGGTGTGAGGTCCGATGAGGTCTCGTCCACAAAGCTACGCTTTACAAAAAAGCCTTTCTTTGATCAACAAATGATCAGCAACACACAGCAGCACTCAGCATGCCACACTACCAAATTGGGGGTATATCACTGATAACCTTCGACTACATAACCTCTGAGCTCATACGTCTCATAGAATGGTGTTAAGCTAAGAGAATAAATTCTCCGCCACCAACAGAAATGTATTTGAAAGAAATCTTCTTTATATCTCAAAGTGTAATGTTAAACATACAACCATACAAGTCTATTCCGGGTTCGAACAGAACCGAAGGCACTTCCGAAGAAGCCCTTGCAATCCGGGCATTCACAATTCCGATCGGTCTCCCCATCACATATGGAGATCTCTATAACGGTGCGGCTCAATGTAGAGACATTCGACGAGTTATTCTTTCATTCTCGAAAATACCCGGTCTTCACCGCCGGTTTTCAAATGATATCCATATCGTCGTATCATTATTCGGAATGGGTTATATGACACAAGGTCCTCTCCCGGCTAAACCGAATAATGAGACCAATATTTAAAAACATATGGATATTGGGATTTCACTTAAGTCACAACTTATTACCCAAAACTTTCCTTTTAAATGGTTTAAACAAATTACCATTTTTAAATCTTTAAACAAAAAGATTCACTTCACAAAGTTCACCAATCTTTCACAAAGATTCGTTCATATCCTTTCCAAACACTTTCCCTTTCAAATTGGATTAACTCATCCAAAGACTCAATTCATAGCTTTCAAAAACATTTCCAATTTAAATCTTTTATATAAAAGATACACCATTTAAAATCCTCTTCGATTTCAAAACAAGGTTTAATAATCTTTCACAAAGGTTCATTCATAGCTTTCAAAAACAATTCACAAATTTCATTTCAAACTTGAAACTTTTTAACACAAATTGGAAATCCTTTCTTTATATGGAAGCTATTATTATTTGAAAACAAATAGTTTTCATTTCGAAAAAATTCGATTACAATTATACAAGTTAAAGCCCTTCAAGTATAAAGCTTGGTTTAAATTCAAATTCCCCAAAACCATACTTTTAAATTGGTTTAAAACCCATACAAACACATTTATAACTTGTATAACCTTTTTTAAACCATAATTTCCTAATATAGAATTCACTTTCAAATCTTGAATTTAAATTAAAATCAAACTATTTGAAGTTCAAAACTTTATCAAATTATTCAAAATAATTTTCATCTTCAAAACTCTTTTTCAAAAGCTTTTCATATCTTAATCCAATTCCATTACCAAACCATTTGAATTCAAAATTCAATTTTTAAAACCATTTCAAAAGTCTGTGACTTAACGAATTTCCTCGTGCAATCCATATTTGTGTGTGTAAGGTGTAGTCCAAGGGTTTTACACAATAGTGCAATATCATCAATCTTCACAGATTCAAGCATATCAATATCAATAAGCAGTATATTCCTATAAAGCTTATCTTCCATTCATAGATTCATAGATAAATAATATACATTCATCACAGATAAATAAATTACATTCATCACAGCTTAAAACAAAATAATTCATAGCACACAGCATCACACATCAGGGATATCAAACAACTCAACATCCAATAAAAGCCAAACATCCATCAGTAAGATTAATTATTCATCTGATTAATTTTAAATCAGATTAATCACTTACTATTAAATTATTAATTATGGTTAATTAATATTAATTAATTACAAATTATTTTAAATTAATTAACCTTCAATCATTTATTAATTAACCTTTAAATAATAAATAAATTAACCTTTAGTTATTAATTAATCAACCTTAATCAATAAATAAAACAATCTTTAATTATTAATTAATTAACCTTTTATTATTTAATTATCCTTTAATTAATTATACTAATTAATTAATTGACCCTTCTTCCTCGATGCATCAAATAAGACCAAACACAAATCGGTCGCGTGCACGTGCACAATCGGCCGGCGATGCTCTGGCTATCGCCGTGGCCTCCGACACATCCCTGATGACCTTGCCGACCACCACAACCTATCAGAACGCATCAATTCGTCATAGTTCAAATTTGAAACCGTTGAACCAAACTGGAACCCATCATAGATCGTCAAAAAATGCCTCGTGCTACCTCATCACGACACCAGGAACCTTGCGACACCGACCATAGCATTGCCGACCATCTACGCACCACTACCCCTGGGTCCGATCAACTCCCGTGTCTTAACAGTGCCGCAATTCCTTCGTGAGTGAATGCAAGCCTTAAACCTAGTTTACTATTTCCTGATCACTCTGATCATCTGAAAAATCCTCCTCCTATTTTCCTAAGTTCCTAACCCCATGAACTACCTTCAGCCTTAATCGCGTCGACGATAACATCGTCGACCGCCTGAATTTGACCAAAATATGTTCCCAGTTTAACTTGAAAATACTCATTATTTACAATGCTAAAAATCATGAAATTTCTTTTAAAAATCATCATTTATTAACTCTAAACTAATTATTGGATCCAAGCATGAAATTTAGGTTTTTGATTTTTGACTTTAAAAATGAGTTTACTGTAAATTTTAAATTTTTGAAATGATTATTCAATGTAAATATTTGAAACCACTTTTAAAACTTGAACCAGGTAAATACAAACACCTTTGCTTTGATGATCGTGACTTAATTTTTATTAGATGAGGAGATATGATTGTTCTGGTGAATCTAAGTTTGTAAACATAAGAGAGATGTATGCTTGTATGCACAGTCACATATATAGGCGTATACATACATATTCATATGCATTTGAGCATATTTCACAACTTTACTAAATATGTATCACATGCAAATCAAATTATATATAGGGTTTTAAGAATTTGCTCACTTGTGTGTTGAAACAGAGGGCTTGCCTTTGAGTTTTTTTTTCTTTTCCTGGAAACTGTTTTGATTTGGTCTGAGCTTTGATCTAACACTTGAATTTGTTTTGAGTTTGAAATTGTTATTGAATTGGCACTTGATCTTGCATTGAGTTGTATTTGAATCTTTGCTTCAGGATTTTAAATTTGATTTTAATGCCTGTTTCATGCTTTAATTTTCCAATTTTGAACTTGAATCCATTTCCATTTGCTTCAGATTTGAAGTTTTTGATCTTGTTGCCTTTTCTGGTCTTCAGGTTTTAAATTTGGAAACTGAAAGCTTGATGTTGAATTGTTTTGAATCTTGGTTTTCAAATTTGTTTGATCTGTTGCTTTTGAACTGGAATCTTATTTCCAGGTTGAGGAAGCAAGTAAAAGAAATGAGATAAAGCCGGGTTTTTCTCTTCTTATTATTTACATATATCTTTATTTTTCTCAATTTTAAAGAGATTAAGCCACTTGTTTAAAGTACCTACACTTGTTAATTTATGTTATTCCTTAACTTACATTTGTTAAAAAAAAATTATGTTTATATCCTTGTACAAATCATATTTATACATTATGTTTTAAACCCCTATCTCATTCAATTTGTAATTTGTATTTTAAACCCTTAAGCATTTATATTTTATAACTTAACATATGTAAATGTTTTACATTTTAAATTCATAAATATACAATTATAATTATTCTTTTTTAAAATAAAAATGTATTTTAAATCTTTAATCAAATCTTACTTATATATCTACAAACCAATTTTTTTATTCATATATATGTTTTCTTATAAATTTCCAAAAGATACGTATACTTTAAAGTTTTTATTAAAGCTCGTTTTAAATTCAAATTACTATTCTTTTTAAATGAATACATTTTCTATTATTTAATCTTATATAACTTTTTTTGAAGGAAAATTTTTTAATACTTAATTTCTATAATAAATTAAATTTATTTATAAATATTTACGTTTTGAATTTTCCAAAAATCTAGATTTTATTTACAATTTAACTTTCAATTTATATACATTCAAAAATATATTCATTTAAAATTTCTAAATAAATCCACATCAAATTTATAATTAATAAAATTTTCAAAATATTTATTTTCAGAATTTCCAATTAGAAATTTTTATTTAAAAATCATTCTTATATACATTTATATTAATAAACAAATAAATATCTATTATATTTGGAAAAATTCAATTTAGTTCACAATTTAATCCAAAAATTTGTTTTAATTACCAATTTAAATTCGACTTAAAAACGGGATCGTTACAGATCCCCCTCTTAAGAAAATTTGCAAGACAGGGAGATAACAAAAGAACAAATAAGGAACGTTCTTCCAGATCAAACTGAATATTCGTTCTGCATTTGGCTTACCAAATCAGAATGTCAACAATAATTATGAGAACGAACTCATTCAATATCTCACAAGATACTCGGGTCACCAGATCTACCAAATTAGCAGGGATCTCGGTTAGTTCGATGGATAACTAACCATTCGTAGAATATATCGAGACCCAAACAATAGATAAATAAATTTAATCTTCCACAACTCTTAGACACTAGGTATAGATTCCAAACCCAAGTCGGAATACCCCAGTATATATAACTTGTCCCTCTTCGGACTTTGATACTCAGAAAAAATCACAATAGAACTTCAAATTTGGTTTAATCGAAATCATTTTATCGATATAATTTAATTTAAATTCATATTTAATTTACCAATTTATTCTAATAAAATTTCAATTTCTTTAAAGTTGAAACGATAAGCTGATAACAAGAATACGAGATAGGAACTTATCTGCCTGATTCGCAGCGCCACCATCACATCAAAACTTCTTTCTGGAGCTGCCACGAAGCAATCAAAGAATTTGAAATTGGATGATTAGCAAAGAAGATTGATAGGGAGAAGGTTGTTTCCGTTATTGCAGGGTACTGACCATTTGTACTGGTACTTCCCTGTCCCCTATCTCGTCCTCTTCTTGCCCTCATACTCACTATCAGTGGATAGTAAGAGAATTTACTGAGGCATGCGAACGGATATCTTAGGGACATACTCATTCTAGGGTATACTTCACCCTATCTCTAATGAGTTACCAAACGTGTTATACTCCTGAGCTAAAGTTCAACCTTCTGCTCTGATACCAAATGAAACGACCCCGACTCGACCTTCGAAAATCGACGCCGAATACGTCACCCATATTCAAATGCCGCAGATCCAAACGTTGAATCTTGTTTGCCGGAGCTTATAACACATTAAGTACAACAACACAGTGGAAAAAAATGAATATATCATATAACTCCAATGATACAATATCCAATGATATACAACAATGATCACAATACATATCAGAGATCTCAGCAACACAGCGGAAACACAAATGCACCAGCATTGGAAATAACTGAACTCCAAAAGGAACTCCAATATCTACAACTCCATCTCCAATCCAAAACTTCGAAGACTCCAATCCAATAAGCTCGAACCACTATCAATTTTTATTAAGCAAGGTCGGTCCCGAATGTGGAAGAGAAGCACAAAGTGATAGCCAAAATCCAAAGACTTCGAAGGCTATCGAATCTACACCTACTATTTGATTATCTGAAAAACCCAACTCTAGACTGCCCATGTAGAAAATTATGGACACCCAGAGTTTAGGAAAGGAACAATAGACGCCGGGTCATTCATGGGACTAGTATGAGCAAAAAAACCATTTTATCTTTAAAACAAACAACAAAAGAATTTAAAACATTGAAATCCGCAATGCTTTTTGGAAAACGAAACTACCATAAGGCCTCCCGGCACATACACCATGAAATCGCACACTTGGGGGAGATTTCTCCTTATGATATTCAAACATGCTTACTACACAAAATCCTTTTTGATATTATTATTAGTGCACAGTGGAAAACATTTCAAAAGTATAATATTAATCTTAACCTACATAGGTACCATTATATAATGTCTGCTATAGCTACCACCTGAGGTGGCAGGTTATACAATTGCAATCGTAAAGGGCTCGTATTGTTTGATTGGATTTCCAACAAATGGTCAGGCTAAGGAACTTCCTACTGTCACATGGGTACGCCTCTGGAGGGACGTCCCGAGAACTTAACCAGCTCTCTGCCAACACAAGGCCAGGTTACCACTGTAACTAGGTAACTACTACACGAGTATGCCACCCCGCCCCCCGGTCGTTTGCGACCTTTATCCGAGGGCCCTCAATCACAAAGCAACAACCACATATTAATGAGATTGCAGGAACCACATAGGTTAAGTATCTGGGCTACATACCATGATACCACCTTTTTCCAAAAGGGAATGACATACCCTAAAGGGCGTGACCCTCATGACATTGCCGCATCTTTCCTGTTTCAACCATTTTCGGGGTGTGAGGTGCGATGAGGTCTCGTCCACAAAGCTACGCTTTACACAAAAGCCTTTCTTTGATCAACTAATGATCAACAAATGATAAGCAACACACAGCAGCGCTCAGCATGCCACACTACCAAATTGGGAGTATATCACTGATAACCTTCAACTACATAACCTCTGAGCTCATACGTCTTAGAGAATGGTGTTAAGCTAGGAGAATAAATTCTTCGCCACCAACAGAAATGTATTTGAAAGAAATCTGCTTTATATGTCAAAGTGTAATGTCAGACATACAACCACACAAGTCTGTTTCGGATTCGAACAGAATAGAAGGTGCTTCCGAAGAATCCCCTGCAATCCAAATATTCACAATCCCGATCGGACTCCCCATCACATATGGAGATCTCTATACCGGTGCGACTCAGTGCAGAGACATTCGACGGGTTATTCTTTCGTTCTCGAAAATACCAGGTCTTCACCACCGGTCTTTAAATGCTATCCATATCGTCGTATCATTATTCGGAATGGGTTATATGACACAAGGTCCTCTTCCGGCTAAACCGAATAATGAGCGCAATATTTAAAAACATATGGATATTGGGATTTCAGTTAAGTCACAACTTATTACCCAAAACTTTCCTTTTAACTGGTTTAAACAAATTACCATTTTCAAATCTTTAAACAAAATGATTGAGTTTACAAAGTTCACCAATCTTTCACAAAGATTCATTCATATCCTTTCAAAACACTTTCCCTTTAAAATTGGATTAACTCATCCAAAGACTCAATTCATAGCTTTCAAAACCATTTCCAATTCAAATCTTTTATATCAAAGAAACACCATTTAAAATCCTCTTCGATTTCAAAACAAGGTTTAATAATCTTTCACAAAGGTTCATTCATAGCTTTCAAAAATAATTCACAAATTTCATTTCAAACTTAAAACTTTTCAACACAAATTGGAAATCGTTTCTTTATATGGAAGCTATTATTATTTGAAAACAAATAGTTTTCATTTCGGAAAAATCCGATTACAATTATACAAGTTAAACCCTTCAAGTATAAAGCTTGGTTTAAATTCAAATTCCTCAAAACCATACTTTTAAATTGGTTTAAAACTCATATAAACACATTTATAACTTGTATAACCTTTTTTTAAACCATAATTTCCAAATATATCATTCAATTTCAAATCTTGAATTTAAATTCAAATCAAACTGTTTAAAATTCAAAACTTTATCAAGTTATTCAAAATAATTTTCATCTTCAAAATTCTTTTTCAAAAGCTTTTCATATCTTAACCCAATTCCATTTCCAAACCATTTGAATTCAAAATTCAATTTTTAAAACCATTTCAAAAATCTGTGACTTAACCAATTTCCTCGTGCAATCCATATTTGTGTATGTAAGGTGTAGTCCAGGGGTTTTACACAATAGTGCAATGCCATCAATTATCACAGATTCAAGCATATCAATATCGATAAGCGGTATATTCCTATAAAGGTTATCTTCCATTCACAGATAAATAATATGCATTCATCACAGATAAATAAATTACATTCATCACGGCTTAAAACAAAATAATTCATAGCACACCGCATCACACATCAAGGATATCAAACAATTCAGCATCCAATAGAAGCCAAACATCCATCAGTAAGATTAATTATTCATCTGATTAAGTTTAAATCGGATTAATCACTTACTATTAAATTATTAATTATGGTTAATTAATATTAATTAATTAAAAATTATTTTAAATTAATTAAAAATCATTTATTAATTAACCTTTAAATAATAAATAAATCAACCTTTAATTATTAATTAATCAACCTTAATTAATAAATAAAACAATCTTTAATTATTAATTAATTAACCTTTTATTATTTAATTATCCTTTAAATTATACTAATTAATTAATTGACCCTTAGCTAGTTATTATGTAATTAATCATAATAAGTGATTGTCCCTAATCACTTTCATTAATTAATCTTTAATAAATTAATTATCGTCAAATTAATTACCTTAATTAATTAATCATATTAATTAATTAGTTTTTTTAATCTTTGATTATCCTATAATTATTAAGTAATTAACCTTTAATTACTTTTAATTAATCATGTTAATTAATTATTTAATTAACCTTTAATTAATAACATTAATTAATTAATCCCATAAATTAATTATCCTTTAATCAATTAAGTAATTAACTCTTTAATCACTTTTATTAATAAATCATTAGGTTTTAAAAGATTGAACCTTTTATACTAATTAATCACATTTATTAACTTTCTATTAACTTACCACATAAATTAATTATCTTAGGATTATTAAGTAATTACTTAATTACTTTTATTAATAAGACCTCAAATATTTAAGATAAATCGTATATATCAATTATCACTTAATTATTTAATTTAATTAAATTCTTAACATTTATTTAATACCAAATTTCTTGAGAACCTTTAGTTATCATCACTTGACTTCGCCATTTTGTTATATTTGGAAGTACTCGAAAATTTATTTAATCGTCTTGACAAAATTATTACAAAACCAAATCAATAAAAAATTTAAGCAAACCATTAAGTTTGTTTTAAAGTCTTGTTGATAGATTTATTTTGAAAATAACAACTTGATCTATATCCTTTCAGCGCTTATTAATATTTGATACTTAATTTTTCTTTTATCAAAAAATCTGGTTATTTAAACACAACCTAGAAACTCGAGCCAAACCCTTCTTTTTCTCAAGTTAAACCCCGTGTATTTCTTCAACTCTTTGACTTTGAGTCCCACACGCAACTAGACTCGAGATTTTCCCGAGTACCCCCTTCTTCCCCGATGCATCAAATAAGACCAAACACAAATCGGTCGCGTGCAAGTGCACAATCGGTCGGCGTTGCTTTGGCCATCGCCGTGGTCTCCGACACATCCCTGATGACCTTGCCAACCACCACAACCTATCAGAACGCATCAATTCATCGCAGTTCAAATTCAAACCCGTTGAACCAAACAGGAACCCATCGTAGATCGTTGAAAAATGCCTTGTGCTAACTCATCACGACACCAGGAACCTCGCAACACTGACCATAGCATCGCCGACTATCTACGCACCACTACCCCTGGGTCCGATCAACTCTTGTGCCTTAACATTGCCGCAATTCCTTCGAGAATGAATGCAAGCCTTAAACCCTACTTCACTATTTATTGATCACTCTGATCATCTGGAAAATCCTCCTCCATTTTTCCTAAGTTCCTAACCCCATAAACTACTTTCAGCCTTAATCATGTTGCCGACCACCTGAATTTTACCCAAATACGTTCCCGGTTCAACTTGAAAATTCTCATTATTTACAATGGTAAAAATCATGAAATTTCTTTTAAAAATCATCATTTATTAACACTAATCTAATTATGGGATCCAAGCATGAAATTTAGTTTATTGATTTCTGACTATAAAAATGAGTTTACTGTAAATTTTAAATTTTTGAAATGATTATACAATGTAAATATTTGAAACCACTTCTAAAACTTGAACCAGGTAAATACAAACACCTTTCCTTTGATGATTGTGACTTAATTTTTGTCAGTTGAGGAGATATGGTTTTTCTAGTGAATTTAAGCCTGCAGACATAACAGAGATTTATTCCTGTATGCACACAGTCACATATATAGGCGTATACATACATATTCATATCCATTTAAGCATATTTCACAACTTTACTAAATATTCATCACATGCAAATCAAATTATACATAGGGTTTTAAGAATTTGCTCACCTGTGTGTGTTGAAACAGAGGGCTTGGCTTTCAGTTTTTTTTCTTTTCCTGGAAATTGTTTTGATTTGGTCTGAGCTTTGATCTAACACTTGAATTTGTTTTGACTTTGAAATTATTGTTGAATTGGCACTTGATCTTGCATTGAGCTGTATTTGAATCTTTGCTTCAGGATTTTAAATTTGAGTTTAATGCCCGTTGCATGCTTTAGTTTTCTAGTTTTGAACTTGAATCCATTTCCATTTGCTTCAGATTTGAAGTTTTTGATCTTGTTTTCTTTTCTGGTCTTCGGGTTTTAAATTTGGAAACTGAAAGCTTGATGTTGAATTGTTTTGAATCTTGGTTTTCAAATTTGTTTGATCTATTGCTTTTGAACTGGAATCTTGATTCCAGGTTGAGAATGCAAGTAAAAGAAATGAGATGAAGCCTGGTTTTTCTCTTCTTATTATTTACATATATCTTTATTTTTCTCAATTTTAAAGAGATTAAGCCACTTGTTTAAACTAGCTACACTTGTTAATTTATGTTAATCCTTAACTTACACTTGTTAAAACAAAAAAAATTATGTTTATATCCTTGTACATATCATATTTATACATTAGTTTTAAACCCCTATCTCATTCATTTTGTAATTTTTATTTTAAACCCTTAAGCATTTATATTTTACAACTTAACATATGTAAATGTTTTACATTTTAAATTCATGAATATGCAAACTATATTTATTCTTTTTTTTAAAAGAAAAATGTATTTTAAATCTTTAATTAAATCTTACTTATATATTTACAAACCAATTTTTGTTTATTCATATACATGTCTTCTTATAAATTTGCAAAAGATATGTATATTTTAAAAATTTTATTAAGGCTCATTTTAAATTCAAATTATTATTCTTTTTAACTGAATACATTTTCTATTATCTAATCTTATATAACATTTTTTAAGTAAAATGTTTTAAAACTTAATTTCTATAATAAATTAAATTTATTTATAAATATTTACATTTTGAATTTTCCAAAAATCAAAATTTTATTTACAATTTAACTTTCAATTTATATGCATTCAAAAATATATTCATTCAAAATTTCTAAATAAATCCATAATCAAATTTATAATTAATGAAATTTTCAAAATATTTATTTTCTGGATTTCCAATTAGATATTTTTATTTAAAATCATTATTATATGCATTTATATAAATAAACAAACAAATATCTATTAGATTTGAAAAAATTCAATTTAGTTCACAATTTAATCCAAAAATTTATTTTAATTACCAATTTAAATTCGACTTAAAACCGAGATCGTTACATTTAAATGGAAATGACATCATATTTGGTTTTGAAATGGAAGTGATATCGTATTGATATGAAATGGTAATTATATTTTGGTTTTGAAATATAAACTATTTTGAAAGTTTATTAAATGACTAATCGGTGTAATAATTACGTAGTTATTAAAGAGTCCGGGATCGGTTAGGGACATACTCTCTGTCTAAACCGAAAACTACATTAATAACCATTGTACGCGAAATGTGATCTAGAATGAAGTGGTTGGAATGATGACATTGCTGGATTTGAAGAAAGAGAACGATAATGGATAGCCTTGACACTTCTGTCAAATTTGAAATGACTTAAACAGGAGTCGTGCCGGACCAATGAGGTTAGCCACCTCTAGCGGACACACTTCTTCGTAAACTACTCATTACTTGTTTTTGATTGGTGCGCACCCTTGAATTGAGAGTGTTGTTTCGCGGTGTTACGATCGTTGTGGCAATGCGTTCTAACCAATCCGGATCAGGCAAATTGTAGTTTCACTACCTTGGGTATTGCCTCATATGCCTTGTCATACTCGTATCCCTATGCGCGACTACTACGATTTGTTGTGCGTTATACCTATGGAGTACTCCCTGATAGCCCACTAGTTTACGGTGGAGTTTACAGTGCTGTATAGACTATAACGCTAATATAAAATGTGTTAAGGGTGATAATGGTAACGCCTTAACGCTATTTTGATACTTTATATTACTGATAGGCATTATCTACTTAGCGTACATATAAATAGTTTAATGGATCCTTAGAGGATGGTTATCCTAAACATCCTTTGAGTTACTTGTATTTCAGTTGTTATTTCACTTGAGTTGGATTTATTGATATAAGAATGTTAATCCTGACTCGAGTGTTTTGTGTTTTGCTTCACGCTCGGGTCAGATTGAGTGGTTCAGCTTTTGAGACTCAACTTTGGAGTTGGAGCTTCGCTTGGAGATCCAGCCATCTATCCATATTTTAGATATTCAGTTGATTCTAGTGATGTATTCTGATATTGTATCTGACTATTTTATTCGAGACTTCTATTGTATCTTATTTAACTCTGTTATATATATAGTAGTTTCATGAACTACTATTCTCTTGTTTCCGTTGCATATTGTATGTTACTCTATGTTTGTGATTCTGTGATTATTTGTTTACTTTATATGTTGAGTTTTGCCAAATGTAAACTTACAATCTGGTATCTTAAGAAATTCAATTCCGGCATGTTTGGGTGCGAATGGCTGAAAATATCAGGTCGTTACATTTACTCATGCTGGTTTCCAGCCTGACCCGGGTGTAACTTTGATGTAATGCTCGAGTCAGACCAAGTGTTACAGAATTTTAGGTCAGAACGTTCTGGAGCTCAGGTGGCGAGCTGGATGGAAGGAACGTATGAAGTATATCATGCTGTGTTAAATTGCTTGAAGTTGGGACAAATTAATTGCAACAATCCAGTGTATGTATAAATGGTTGTACTTTGATATATTGAATGTAATCTAACAATTACAGCTTTCTTCGTATAAATGCTACTATTTGATATTACATTTTGATCCGCTGTGAAATGTGAGATTCTGTGTTTTGTTTCCTGTTTCTTCTTCTACCTCTTTCTTCTTTACCCTAATAATTTGGGATTTCCGGCGTTCGATTGCTTGACATTTTACAGCGAGCATATTAGTGCCGAATTTTCGAGGTCGAAATTTTGGGTCGTTACATATCTCCTATTAATTTCCTAATATCCTAGTTTTCATGGGATGACTGGGAACCTATTGACTTCTGTAAATAACTTTATCCATGTAACGACCTAGAATTTCTGTCATTTGAAATTCATATATTTAATTGATTTTAAATATTAACAAGTAAAATTTGTAAGTCGAATATCTAGATTTAATTGGATAATTAAATCGATAATTTAATATTTGAAATTACAGAAATAATTGGAAATTGGGTTTAATGTGATTAAAATTCATTTGTAAAGTTGTATTAAATCATATTGGAGTTAGAATGATGTTATAGAACTTTTAAAATTGAATTAAAAGTTAATTTGCAGAAATTGAATATTTTACTATTTAATTGACGAGTAAAAATAGTCATTTTTCAAACAGTCTCGGATTTCGACGAAACCAGTTTCATCGGATCCGTAATGTTATATTATTGTATGGTTTCAAATTTCGTGTCAATCAGACATACGGCTTGTCCGGGGCAAGCTAAAACGTGTAGAAATCGGTTTGATTGATTTTTAAATTTAAATATTCGATTCGAAAACTTATCTTTCAAATTTGATCGAGTTGGCTCCCGATATATATTCCATTGCATTCGGAATGGGGGTAAAACATTATAAACGCCAGGCGGCACACTTCGTTTGGAGTTCGGAAAAATTTCGGGTGAATAGTGCGCGAATATTTTCTATATAAGGACCTCATATTTTATAATTTGCAAAGCAACTAGGGTTACTTAACTTAGCTGCCAGTTTATTTTCAATGGCCGAGAATACTCGATTCTTTCTTCCTCATTTTCTTCAAATCGTCGACTTTTACGTGAAGTCATCAACTACAAACGTGTAGATCATCGAGAGATCTCTCCATCCAACGGCTATGATTGGATATCGTGGCGTGGATCGTCGGAAAATCAAGCTCAAACGACCGTATTTTGCACGCGTTTTTCGAGTAGCATGCGCGACCGAGCTTCGAGTGGGTTGGAGCGAGTGCATGTCGTGGCTAGGGCTTCCTGAGAGTTGCTGATCGTCGTCGATGGCGACGAGGGGGGCGCGACAATTAGGTTTAGGAGGCAGCTATATGGGTTCGTGCGCATTTTTTTGTCCTGGGAAAAAAAAGGCAAGAGCGCCTTGATTTGCTAGGTGAAAATGTACGGCTATGATGAATGCAGGTTGAAAAATATAAAAGAAAATTGTAAATTATTTATAATTAAAATCGTACAATCTTTAAAATGCTGTATCTTTGTCATACGAGGTCCGTTTTGGACGAAACGAATTGCGTTGGGTTTGTATTCGCGAACACTATGCGATGGAGCTGGATTGGAGTTGATTGGAGATAGTGAAAATTTTGGGTAAAATTAAACGCGCGTTTAGTTTTATTCGAAATAAAACACGACAACTGTTATTGGAAGCAAGGTGAGAACTTCTCACTCAATCGAATTTGTTTCGATTTAAATTTTAAATAGTTAGATTTAAATTTGCTTGATTGTATGTTTGGATGATAAATTATTATCTATTATATTGAAATAGACCCTATACGCCGTATGTGACGCCCCACCTCTATACCCACGCTAGCCAAGAACATTACAGTGAATGCTGTCAACTAGCACGGAGAATAAGGCTGTTGAGGAGCGACCATCTGTGTAATTTCTTTGCGCGAGCATCGATATGTCAGATAGTATAACATGCATTTCTTTATCAAGAGGGAATCTGACATACCGACACAAACTCAAAGCTACTACACAGTGGCTATAATATCTTCAGAAACAAATATAGAAATAAACATAACATAAATCAGTCACGACAATTCATATCACAAAGGCGGAATTAGATATGAATATTACACTAGGAAGTGTACATCAGAGTAGTGGTCTAAAACGATCCACAATATCACAAAAGAATAGTTACACGAACTACAAAAAAGAATAAGTATACATTATGGAGTCTATATCTCAAATGTATACAACAAAAACTACTAATCTAGGTGGTTAACCAAAAGTCAAGGAGGTAATCCCGGATGTAAAGTCAAATAGAAGCACCGTAACATCTCGGTCTGACCCGAGTATTATTTAATAAGAAAATAATAAACGGATCAGTCTAACTATAAATATCTGATGAAACGATATAGAGTAAGAGATATGACTAAACACATAATAATCACAATGCCAAGCTATGATATATATAAGTAATTGAAAATCAACAAGAGATTAATCAATATCACAAAATCTACACAAGAATCAAAGAAATGTCACACTCCTTATTTCGTTCACCAAACAATAAAGATTGACGATTATATCAATGTCAATCACAAAAGTCAATGACACACAAATTCACAAATGCACAAATATTGATAAAACTTATCAATGGAAATCACGAAAATTGGTGAAACACAAATTCTAGAAATCATCTCAAGAAATCCAGAAATCACAAAAGGGGGGGGAAAGGCCTATCACAAACGGGAGCATAAAGCTCACCAACACGTGTGTCACAAATGGAACGCTAATTCCATGGTTGCTAACCATCACAAATTGAGCCGAAGCTTCACAAACGGCCCGAAGACCATGGGTTGCTACCCCACCAATTTGAGTCGAAACTCCACAAAACGGGGTTTAGTCTCCCTCGCAGACAAAGAGACATCGCACATTGCTAGTCTAAATCAAAAAATGATCGTCATGATCATCAAGAAGTGTCAATTACAGTAAGCTAGTAAATATATGAGCTTAGCTTCATGTCCCATAACCACTAGTTTAACTTAAATATTTACGAACAAATTGTAGATCTCCACTAGAAAATTGTCACAAGAGATTCAATCGAATAAGTCCAAGGATTAACCGACGAAGTAAACGCAAGCGTTTCATACCACTTGTTTTACTAAGTCATTTAATTAGATTTCTCATACGAGTGAGGTAAAGGTTTGTATATACTAATAGGTTGGAAAACGGTTTTATAAACGAGTTTGATATTGAAAATAGAGTTTAAATAATCTTTGATAAAGAGTTTGAATATTTACTACTAGTATAGAAACCTTTATATTTTAAAGTAACAACACACAAAAATGATTGTAGAAACAATCAATCACCAAAATTCACATTCGAAGACGTGAACTAATTCTAATAAATCAATATCAAATCCTTCAAAACGTATATTCCCAAAAATCCCGATATAAAAGACATCAAAGTCGATAATAAATGAAAATCAACAAATCAGATAATCACGAATCGATTAAATTTGGAAACCGAGCAAAAATATGCACAAATAGGCACAATAGGAAAATATGAGCAAATCAGTCGACTGGCCCTCTACAGTCAGTCGACTGAAGCAGAAACATGAAAATTTCATTTTCTGTAGTCAGTCGACTCACCTAAAAATCCAGTCGACTTATTGCAGTGAAACAGAGGACCTGAGCCTCTGGAATTTGCCTTCGGAATGCCTATGTGCTATAGCCAGTCGACTGAATTTCAAAACCAGTCGACTGACTGGCACCAAGGCTGTTTTCTTAGCCTATGAACTGAAGATGCAATCTTCTCCAAAATGCAACCGGGCGAGCAACAGACACTAGGGATTTATGTCAATCGACTACCCGGCCCTATAAGCTTCACGATGCATCACCAAAAACATGTTCAAACAATAAAACTATAGTTTTCATAGATTTTGGTTTCAAAACACCAAAAATTGGAATATACACCAAATCAATTCAAACCAAAATCAAATGCACATGAATATGTGTTAGGAATTCATGCCTAACAATCGAAGATAATCATAGACAAAGATGTGAGATAAAAATCTCACCTTTGAACCCAAACGATTGAAGAAGAAGCTTGAAAGCAAAGGAGAATCAACCACTCTTCAAATCCAACTCAAGAAGCTTGATTCTAAGCTTTAAAAGAAGAACATTCCCAAAGTTAGTTTAGGAATTTCTGAAATTGATAAGAGATTGAGTTGGAGAAGAAGAAGAGAAGCTTACTAATGGGTTCTTCTATTAGTTTGGAGCTAGAACTTGATTTGCAAAAGAAAACTAGGGCTTGAGTTTTAATTTCTCATCTCTCCCATCATTGTTGCTAAAGCTTGAGTATTAGGAATTGGAAATGAATTAAATGAGGAGGAGAGGGGTTGGGACTGAATACATAAGTGGGCTCAGCCCAAATCAAAACCCTAAGTGAAAAAGTAGCAAAAATCAACTTACTCTAAACATATCGAAGCTTATACTCAAAAAGGCCGCAAACGGCATTTTAAACTCAATGGGAGTGGTCCCGAGTCCTAATTCGACCGTATGCAAAAAGTAGCTTTTCGGACAAAATTCAGAGTATCGATAAAATATTTAAATAAAATATTAAATATAAAATCGATAAATATGAGGGTTGTTACACCGTATATTAAGCGGATGTTATTTATTAAACGCATATACCGCGATATTCTACCTTGAAGTGGAATTGGTATTATATATGTACTTGGAGTTGATTTCCCGCATTATATAGCGGATGAGGCCCTATTGTGCTGCATAATAACTGATAATATTTTTTTAAACCCACGTACCACGATATTTCGTCTTGAAACGGGATTGGTATTGTGCTAACATCTGTGGATGCAGGGAAACAGGTTGGAGGGATCCAACTGGATTCCTCAACAGTATTAATTTATTTACAGATATTTGAGATATATTCTGTTATCATATTGATATATGATGTTTGGATGTCGTGGTTGATTTATTGGTGCTGTAGCAGCATTGGACCTATTTTTGGAGATATAAAAATGTTAAAGTAACGATTTTGAATTTAAAAGGATTTTCAAGTGATTTTTGAAAGTATACATTTTATTGAATTTTAGAATTGATTTAATAAACGTTATAAATTTTTTTTGTTATAAAAATTATGATTTTTGAGAAATATAGTTAATATGTGATTTTTGAAATGTGGAGTTAATGATTTTATAAAATAGTTTACATTGAGATTTTTGAATTTATTATAAAAGCTTTGTATAAAAGATTTATAAAATTGATATTTATTAATTAAAATATTGGAATTATAAAACGAGTTTTTATAAGGGTTAGAATGAAGTATAAATTGATTTCATAAGTGAATGAAATTTATAGATTTATAAATTGTGAAGTTATAAAATGAATGAATTTCTAAATAGAGAATTATAAGTAATTTGCTTATAATTTGGATTTGGCGTGTAAATGAGACATAAGTAGAATTTGTTAATAAAGTGATTTTATAAGTTGAAGTTGTTATAAAATATAAATGGAATTCATAAACATTGTTTCAAAAATCGACTTATTTTGATAAGTTAATTATTATAGCTTAGTAAAGGATTTATATCCACGATTTTGGACAATGGATAATCCTTTAAAATAAAATATGTAGAAGTGTTGAAATTGACAAACGATTTATATCCACGATTTTGGACAGTGAATAATCCTTTAAAATAAGATATGTAGAAGTGTTGAAATTGACAAACGATTTACATTCACGATTTTGGACAGTGAATAATATATTAAAGAAATGTTTTAGGAAGTGATCTTTTAAATGGAATTAAAACGATTTGAAGTTGTGTTAAGGATCGAAACCGTAGATTTCAACATTCACTACTGAAATAGACGTTTTCGGGAAATAAGGAAAAGATGGACTATAACACTATTGTTATAGTAAATGATTTTCGAAAGGAAATGTTTCATATAGTATTGGGATTTATATATCTATCTTAATTTCGAGTCCCTATACTAGTGATTTTGGGTTGTCGTAACGATGTTTTACGTAACATTCATTTTGACTCAAATAAATGTGTTTAAGAGAATGTTTTCCTTAAAGAATGAAATATATACTTAATTGTGATTTAAGTATATTGAATATTTTATAAGTATTGAAAATAAATAGATTTATGAATTACTTATTGTTAAATAAGTATGGAAATGTTTTCCAATATAAAGTGAAATGGTGTGAGATGATATCTTTTAAAGATAAATTGAAAGCGAATATTTGAAATCGATTTGAAACTCGATATCAGTGGATATTTGGAAACTTAAATTCACCATGGAATTTATTAAGGAAAGGGAAATTTGATTTAAAAATAAATATAGATTTATTTTTTAAGTGTGGAAAAATATATCTTGTAAAGGTTATTTAGGGAAATGAATAATTTGGGAAATTATTTCGAATTTGGCGATGTTGTGCATATCAATTGATAGTTAAATAACCGACTATCAATATTTACCTTTAAATGGGCATTTATTGTGATTTGCTTGAATTTGAATGCTAAACTTATTTTAAAAATAAGCGATCTTTATTCGGTTTAGCCGGGAGAGGACCTTTGTGTCATAAATCCCATTCCGAATAATGATATGTCGTAATGGATAGCATTTGAAGATCGGTGTTGAAGACCGGATATTTTCGAAAATGGAAGGATTGTCGTCGAATGTCTCTACATCGGTTGATCTCCGTTATATAGATATTATCACCCTTTGTGATGGGAATTCCGGACATGATTAGTGAATATTCGGATTGCAAGGGCTTCTTTGGAAGTGCCTTCGGTTCCGTTCGATCCCGGAACGGACTTGTATGGTTGTGTGTCCGACGTTACAATGTGAGATGTAAATCTGGTTTCTATTAAATACATTTCTATTGGTGGCAGAGAATTTATTCTCTTAGCTTAACACCCTTCTCTGAGACGTACGAGCTCAGAGGTTATGTAGTTGATGGTTACTAGTGATACATTCCCAAATTGGTAATGTGGCATACGAAGTGCTGCTGATCATTTGTTGATCAAAGCATAGCTTTTGTATAAAGCATAGCTTTGTGGACGAGACTTCGTCGGACCTCACACCCTGGTAATGGTCAAAACAGGAAAGATGCGGCAAGGTTATTAGGGGATAGCGCCCCCTTAGTGTATGTCATTTCCTTCCGGATAGAGGTGGTATTATGATATGGAGCCCTGATATTTAACCTATGTTGTTGCTGCAAACTTATTATTTCGTGGTTGTTGGTGAATCCCGGGATTTAGGTCGGTTACGATCGGGGGATGGCATACTCGTGTCAGTAGTTACCCAGCTAGGGGTAACCCATCCTTGTGTTGGGAGAGATCTGGTTAGGTTCTCGGGGAGTCTTTCCAGAGGCGTACCCATGTGGCAATGGGAAGCTCAATGGCCTAGCCATTTGTTGGAAATCCAAAGAAACAATACGAGCCCTGTACGGCTTTATTTATAGAACCTTCCATTTAAAATGGTAGCTATAGTAGGCATACTATAATGGTACTTATGCTGGCTAAGATTAATATTGTACTTTCGAAATGTTTTTCCTGCACTTTGCACTTAGAATAATAATATTGAAAAGAAATTTGCATTATCAAGCATATTTGATATCATAAGGAGAAATCTCCTCCAATTCTGCGTTTGCATTGTGTGTGTGTGGAGGTAGGCCTTATGGTAGTTACATTTTCTAAAAGCATTGCGAATCCATTTAAAAATATTTCTTTGTTTGTTTTTAAAGATAAACTGTTTTTAGTTCTCACACCAGTCCCATGACTGACTTGGAGTTTATTGTTCCCTTCCTAAACTCTGGGTGCCCATCAATTTCCACACGGGTAGTCTAGAGTTAGATTATCAGGATATCCTGGAACAAAGGAGTTGCTGTAGAGATCTGGAGGCAAGCTGGATGGCGTGGTGTATCAACTAGTATATAGTATTTCTTTTCCCGTGTTTGTTATTGTAAACTCTGATAATGTAATGTGATGTAATGTAATAACTGATATAGTTCTTTGTTTTAAAGATATTCATTTATTTATTATATGTTGTTCCGCTGCGATTGTGAGATTCTGATATTGTTTCTGTTTTCTTCTTCTATCTTCTTATTCTTCTACCTTTTTCTTCTTCTTAAACCCTAATGGTACGGTTTTCCGGCATCCGATTGCTCGACAGTTGATACAGTGGACGTATTAATGTCGACTTTCGTGAGTCGAAAATCTGTATCGTTACATCTGGTATCAGAGCATATGGTTAAGCGACAACCTTGGCTCTGTTGGGAATTACTCATTAGAGATAGAGTCAGTAGTACTCTAGAATGAGTTTGAGCGTAATAATAAATATGAGCGTGTATTTGTTAGTGAATATAAAAATGTTTTATATTGTGTTTGTTATCCGTTGAACTGTTTATGAATTTTGGTCGGTGCGGGAAGTACAACCGTATCGATAGGGATTTCTAAACACTTAAACGAGGCAAGTCGACATAGTATCATTTTAAATTGGGTAAATGAAATAATTTTACCTTTATTAGATTTTATATATGAAGGAAATAATTTTTCAGAAATTATTAAAGTGTATATAAATTGATTGTTTGGTCATTGAAAATGTAAGAATATATATAAGTTAATTAAAAGAATAAATTGTATAAGCAAATGAATTATTAAGATGGAATTATAATTAACGTGATTTACAATTGTGAAATAATCTTATATATAAGAAGTGAAACTATATGAATATATTTATAAATATGAGTTGCAAATAAAAATTAATTTGGACTATGAATTTGAAAGTTTTGAATCCCGCCTATTTCGAAAGTTGTTTTTCAAAGTTAAAGATGTTATTAAGTAAGATAAATCAATTTGGAATAATCTTATGTAAGTGAAGTGGAATAGTGAAATTCTATTGGAAAAAGATTTATAAATGTGATTTATGAATAAAAAAAATTTGAAAGAATATTAAGCACTGAATTCACTACTGTTACTAGGAAATAGTAAAGGTGATGACTGCAGCATCATCAGTATCATTTTTAAGTTTCTGTGTGATGGATTTATTACCATAGTAATTGAAAATTGAAGTTTTGTTGTGATAAAAAAATTTGAAATTAAAATCCAAGTTTTAATTGTTGAATATAAGTGAAACGAGTTTTGAACTTATAATATGAGATAATACATTTGACATTGGTAAAAGTTAAATAGAATTTACTTTAGAATTGGAATCTGAATTGAACTTATAAGATGAAATTTAAGTTAAGTTAAACAAACGATGTTTGAAATGGAATATAACTTAAGTGATGTTGAATAAAGTTGATTTTGGTATCGGAGTAAAATGAATAAAGTGAAGTGATGAATATGAGCTTGAGTTATGTAATGAAATTCAACCTGATTTGTTAAATGAATTAGCAATTGAATTAATGAATGAATTGAATGTAAATCAATTGAGTGTAAATAAATTGATATGAAATAATGGATGTAAGTGTTAATTCATTAAAGCTAATTAAAAGTGTTAACCCAAATTGAATGTAAATTTAATAAATTTGGTTATGTTGGTTATGATTTGGTTGTTATATGATTGTTAGTAGATTGTATAGAAAATTCATATGAAATTCAATAAATGAAAATGAAAGCTATAAATCATTGAATTCAAATTGGAAGTAAGTAAATCTAAATAGAATTGAATTTGATTTGGAAGTGAACAAACTTGAATATAAATTAGTGAATGAAAACTAATTGAAATTGAATATGAATGAATGCTAGTAAATCCAATGTTAATGAATCAAATATGATTTAAATTGGAAAAAAAAATCATTGAATATTAATGAGAAGTGAAACTGTATTGATTTGGTTATGGATGTTAGTTGAATGCTAGTTGGTTGATGGTTGGATTTGTTGCTTTTGCTGCATTTGCTATATTGGCAAATGTAGTTGTTGTAGTGTTACATGTTGTATATTGATATTACTTTCATATATGCATGTTTCTCATTATTGTTGAGTATTTAGTAGGTGCGGATTTCGCTTGCTTCGCATTTGGAGCTCGCTTTCGCGCTATATTAGCCATATATGCTCGCTAATAATATATATGGTACATATCTCAGATTACATATCGTACATTTACACTTTTTCCCTACGGGATGCCTCATTACTTTGATGAGATGTATATTTGTGATATATATATATATATTGCCTTTTTTTCGGATCGAGCCCTGCAAAGGAGACTATGGCGAAATTTTCTGAAAATTTAAGGCGTTAGAAAAAAATTGAGAAAATTGGAAAATTTTGTGAAAACTAAGTTTTGATTTGAAGTTAAAAGTTAAACAATATAGTTGGTTTTGAAAAGATAACTAAGTATTATTTGAAAACTTAGTAAAGCTATAGTAAGAAGTTTAACTATGGATTTCGGAAAAAAGTTAATGGATTATGTAACTTTTTCTTACTTGGTAATTTCGAGGACGAAATTCTTCTAAGGGGGGAAATTTGTATTGACCCGGAATTTCTGTCATTTGAAATTCATATATTTAATTGATTTTAAATATTAACAAGTAAGATTTGAAAGTCGAATATCTAGATTTAATTGGATAATTAAATCGATAATTTAATATTTGAAATTACAGAAATAATTGGAAATGGGTTTAATGTGATTAAAATTGATTTGTAAAGTTGTATTAAATCATATTGGAGTTAGAATGATGTTATAGAACTTTTAAAATTGAATTAAAAGTTAATTTGCAGAAATTGAATATTTTAATATTTAATTGACGGGTAAAAATAGTCATTTTTCAAACTGTCTCGAATTTCTACGAAACAAGTTTCATCGGATCCGTAATTTTATATTATTGTATGGTTTCAAATTTCATATCAATCGGACTTACGGTTTGTCCGAAGCAAGCTAAAACGCGTAGAAATCGGTTTGAGTGATTTTCAAATTTAAATATTTGATTCGAAAACTTATCTTTCAAATTTGATCGAATTGGCTCCTGATATAAATTCCATTGCATTCGGAATGGGGGTAAAACATTATAAACGCCAGGTGGCGTGCTTCGTATGGAGTTCGGAAAAATTTCGGGTGAATAGTGCGCGAATATTTTCTATGTAAGGACCTTATATTTCTAATTTGCAAAGCAACTAGGGTTTATTAACCTAGCCGCCAGTTTATTTTCAGTGACCGAGAATACTCGATTCTTTCTTCCTCATTTTCTTCAAATCCATCGACTTTTACGTGAAGTCATCAACTACAAACGTGTAGATCATCGAGAGATCTCTCCATCCAACGGCTATTGTAACATCCCGGAAATTTTGAATTTAAAAATTTGGTAATTTATTGGAACTTTTAAATGTAAATTCGAGAAATTCAAAAGAAATAAAATATTGAAATAAAATTACATAGTTATTTAATGTTAATAGAAATAAAAATTGTTAAAGTAAGTTATGATAAAATTATAAAAATTTAAATCACATAATTATAATCTAACATTTAAACAAATAAACAAACAAACAAATAAACTAAGATAACAAATTTTTATGAAGAAATATAAAACTGCAAAAGAAAACACACACTTTCATAAACCAATGAAGACATAAGAAAGCGAAACACTTTCAGTAAGCAATGTAAACAAATGAAGGACCAGGAAAATAAGGCATGCAAGCCTCAATATAAAATAAAACCTGTACATTATCTTTCACGTACATCATCTCAATTTTCCATAGCAAAGAAAAAATCTATAAAGTAAAAATAAACTTTGTACTTACAAAAATAAAGTGACATTACCTGTTTAAGCATACAAGGAAGTATGGGTCAGTAATGCTTCATTTAATGCTCTCGTTAAATGCTATTACTCCTCAGCCCATACACAAACATACATCAGCAAATTCAAGCATGAGTTGGTCAATATAAAAAGAAGTATTATACCTATATGCAGTATGCACAATCTGTTATATATATACACATCAACCTACCTCTTTAATTCATTCAACAATATTAGCAAAGATCTGAAATTAAAAAGAAAAAGGCATCACTTTATATTTCAAAGTTGAAAATAAATTACTGAAGAAAGAAGAAAGGAGAAGAGGATCAAACTGCAGTTCAAAGAAAATCAATATAGCCTCTGTTTAAACGTTTGCCAGGTGAGTAAACATGATTTTGTAAAGGATATTAAGTTTATTTAAAACAGTTTAAACTTCAATTATAACTGCTTTGTTCATTTTCCAGTATGATGCTCTGTGTTCTCTGTGAAGATTCATACAGGGTTTATGTTTGTTCAAAACTAAAATCTATTTGTTAATAACCACTAACAAGCTATGATTTTTTTTTTACACAATCAAGTTGGTTAATCCATGAAACAAGATTTTTGCAAGTTTATTTAACTATGCAGTGGATTATCACCACTGTAACCTTGGGTTTACAGATCTTCACTAATATTGATAAAAATAAATGGTTGTAAAATATAAATTCAAAAATATTAATTGAACCTATAATGCAAGACATGAATTTTAAAGCAAAAAGTTAGATTTTTAGTTTGGTATTCTCAGAGAAATTGGTATATGAACAAAAGTTGTACTTTTATGAATTTCTGAAAATCAAATCAATTATAAAGGTTGAAATTCCTATGGAAGCATGCTTGAACACCTACGAATCCAGAAAAAATTGTTGAAATTTTTTATAATGTGTGAATGGGTAGAACGAATTAAAAATAGGGTTTAAGGGGTGAGATGAGTCGTGCCCAGAAAGGCGATCGCTGCTTCGCCTATAGGCAACCGGACTTCGTCACTCCGGTGCCAGTCGCGGCGTCACACGTCAATGGATCTTCAGCCAAGTTTTCGTGGCCTCTGATGGCTAGAGGAGGTGGCGCGAGTGGATTTCCTGGGGACGGGGCGTTTTGGGTCGGCTGCAGTTTTTGTAAAAATGGCTACATTTTGGTTTCGAGCAGATGCCTTCAATTTAATGTTTGATTTCGAGTGTATGGGGTGTTAGTGACTTGCCGGAGTCATTGGTGATCGCCAGAGAGGCGTCGCTGCCGTGTACATGTGCACGACTTGGCCTCTGTGTCAGTAAGGGGGGTATGGTCTGGGTACTCGGTGATGTTATCGAGCATGGGGGGGGGGGGGTCAAACTCGGGGTCGAACTCGAGCACGTGGAGGAGGCTTATTTCCAGTTTTGATTTATAAGCGTTAATAAAAAAAAAGAAACTGGAAGGAGATAAGAAACTGGGATGAGGAGAGAAATGGAAGGTCTCGTGGAGGTAACGTGATGGACCCGGGCTGAACGCGAGTGAAACTTTATTTTACTCGGGTACATTTTAAAAATGGGTTGGAAAAAAAAAATTATCAAGTATAAAATGTTAAATTGAACCATGTTGAAATTAATTTAAGTTGAAAATCTGTTTAAGTTATTGACTAAGTAAATATATAAATCAATGCTTATGAAACTTTAATTAATATTTAAATTAAGTAATTTAATTTAAATTGAAATTAATTTACCTTAAAATTTCAAATGCAAAATAAATTGATTTTGAGGATATAAAGAAGTTTTAAAAACAATAATTAAGGTAAATGATTATTTTTATTAATTTATAAATTTGAAAGGAAATTAAAAAGGATATACAATTTGAAATTTAACTAAGAGCTCAAATTTAAATTACAAATTGAGAATTTGTTATTCAAATTAATTTAAGTTGATAAATCAAGAAAAACAGCAATTAAATTAAAGAACTAATTTTGAAACAATAAATTGAGTTAATTAGGATTTAATTTATTTATCCAAATTCTTATCATTAATTTAAAATTATTTAGTGGAAAATTTATGTGAACCACTTTGGAAAATGATTAACTATTGTTATGCACTGTATTGATATTTCTGCTCTGCTATGATACTGTGTGATGTAGATTGCTATGTAATGTCCTATGATTCTGATTTGTTCTATATTTATGAGAAAACCTTGTTTTCCCGTAAAACGACATTTAAACTTCGATGCGACAGGGAATCGGATTTCAGTTGGTTATCCGAAACCCACATCGAACCTGTGAATATTTGTGAATGAATCCACATGTTTTAAAATTTGACACTCACTATTCGAATTAGCCGGGAAAGGACCTTTGTGTCATATAACCCATTTCGAATATGTGATTCGACGTTATGGATAGCAATTGAAGACCGGTGTTGAAGACCGGGTATTTGCGAGAGCGATAGGATGACCTGTCGATTGACTATGCACCGAGTTGCTCCGGTATAGAGTTCTCCGTTTGTGATGGGGAATCCGATCAGGATTGTGGATATCCGGATTGCAAGGACTTCTTTGGAAGTGCCTTCGGTTCTGTTCGATCCTGGAACAGACTTGTATGGATTGTATGTCTGACATTACAAATTGAGATATAAAGCAGGTTTCTTTCAAATATATTTCTGTTGGTGGCGGAGAATTTATTCTCTCAGCTTAACACCCTTCTCTAAGACGTACGAGCTCAGAGGTTATGTAGTTGAAGGTTATCGGCGATATATTCCCAATTTGGTAATGTGACATGCTGAGTGTTGCTGTGAAATGATCATTGTTTGATCATTTGTGACAGGATCATTTGTTTGATCGTTTATCTTTGTGATCATTTCTATGATCATTTGTTGACCCAAAGCATGACTTTGTATAAAGCGTGGCTTTGTGGACGAGACTTCGTTGAACCTCACACCCCGAAATGGTCAAAACAGGAAAGATGTAGCAAGGTTATTGGGGGTAGCACCCCTTAGGGTATGTGCAATTCCTTCTGGATAGAAGTGGTATCATGGTATGGAGCCCAGATACTTAACTTATGTTGATATCGCAGATATATATATATATATATATATATATATATATATATATATATATATTACTTTGTGATTTGTTGCTGGGGCCCCGGTTAAAGGTTGGTTACAACCGGGAGATGGCATACTCGTGTCAGTAGTTACCCAGTTAGGGGTAACCCGGCCTTGTGTTTGCAGAGATCCGGTTTGGTTCTCGGGGACGTCCTTCCAGAGGCGTTCTCATGTGGCAATGGGAAGTTCCTTGGCCTGACCATTTGTTGGAAATCCAAAGAAACAATACGAGATTTGTACGGTTTTAGTTGTAGAACCTGCCATTTACTTATGGTGGCGCCCCACTGTTTAAATGGTAGCTATAGTAGGCATAGTTCGGAATGTCTATGTTGGCTAAGATTAATATTCTACTTTTGAAATGTTTTCCCCACTATGCACTACTAATAATATCAAAGAATTCTTTTTCACGTATCAAGCATATTTAACTATCATAAGAAGAAATCTCCTCCAATTCTGCGTTTGCATTGTGTGTGTGGCGGGAGGTCTTATGGTAGTTCCATTTTTAAAAGCATACCGAAAATTCTTTTATAAATCTTGTTTTATTTAAATGCAACTGTTTTTGTTTACTCATACCAGTCCCATGACTGATCCGGAGTTTATTGTTTTCTTTCCTAAACTCTGGGTGCCTATTATTTCCACACGGGCAGCCTAGTAACAGGTTTCTGTATTTTGGAGTAAGCTGTATTTTGGAGCCCTTATCTTGGAGATATCTTAGGAGCTTTTGGAGATTTCAGGTGTTAGCTTTTGGGAGTTCGTTATCATCTCTCTCATTTGGGAATTTTTGGATATATGTTCACTGTTGTATTATCATGATGTTGTATTTGGAGTTGTGGTGTATGTATTATATACTCTGTTGTAGTATGGATATTATGTTGATGTTGTAACTGTGATGATATTTATGATATTGATTCTGTTCCGCTGTTTTATATTCATCTAATTGTTGTTATAAGCTCCGGCGATACGAATTTGATGTCGTTTATCGGACATCGAGTTTGGGTCGTCACAAGTGGTATCAGAGCTGTTGGTTGAGTTAGAACTTTAGCTACGAAGTATAACCAAGACTGAAACTTTAAATTTTCTTAGTCTGTTTCTTTTTACTGCTGATATTCCTTAAGATATCTCGTCTGTATATCTGAATCAATTTTCTTACTAATCTCAGATAGTGAAAATGAGTGGACGCAGAGGAAGAGCTAGGGGTCAAGGCAATGCCGCAACACCTAATCAAATTCCCCCAGCCGCAGAAGCAGTAATAGAAATTCAGCAGCAGCCGGATTTGGCTGATTTATATAAGAAGTTCGAAAAGCTTGGTGGCAAACCATTCATTGGCAAGGAGTCAATTATTGACGCTCAAGCTTGGGTAAGATCGTGTGAAAAGATTTTTAAAGGGCTAAAACTGCAGGATGAGCAGAAAAGACTTATAGCTTCTTGGCAACTCCAAGGAGAAGCTTCAGCTTGGTGGGAAACCATCATTATAGATAAACCCGAGGAAGAATTTACTTGGGATCGTTTTAAAGAAGTGTTTGAGAAACGTTACATGCCGTCGGCGGGAGTTTCCAGAATGTATCAGGAATTTCTGGATTTGAAACAAGGAAGTTTGTCGTTTGAAGAATACTTGAATAAATTCAGTGAACTATCTCGGTTTGGCCCGGAATTGCTAAACACGCCTCTTAAGAAAAACAAAAGGCTTATCCAGGGAATGAACCAGAAATATCATGAAAGAATGAAGGGCCACCTTAAAGACTCTTTTTCAGATTTAGTAGATATGGGGTACAGATACGCTACTCTTGACATACAAGAAGCAACTGTGGAGAAATGTAATTCAGGTAGTCAGAATTATAAAAAGCGGAAATTCGGAGGCAAGAAACCTTGGCAAGGCAATGAGAAGAAGAGGAGCATTCAGGGAAGCGCAGCAGAAAATGTCACTTGTTACAACTGCAAAGAGAAAGTCCACTATTCAAATGACTGCCCAAAACCGAAGAAGCCAGCTAAAGAATGTTACAATTGTCACAAACCGGGACATTTAGTTAAAGATTTCCCAGTGATGAAGCCAGCGCAGGTGGCAAAAGTTTACACGATAAAGAAGGACCCCTCATCTTCAAAAGCTGATAAAGGGAAAAGTGTTTTGGAAGGTAACCTTACTATTAATAATAGAACTGTTAGAGTTTTACTTGATACAGGAGCTTCACATAGCTTTATCTCCCAACAAACCGTAAATGAATTAGGACTTGAAACTAAATTTGCTAACGATCTTATTTGCGTGAAAAATCCGGTTGGAGGTCCCGCAAATCTTTGTTCATATTGTAAGAGAGTTCCTATTTCATATGCTAGCTATAAATTTCCTATCAACCTTTTTGTCCTCGAATTTAATGAATTTGAAATCTTACTCGGTATGAACTGGTTATCGAGAAACGAAGCTATTTTGGATTGTAATAATCGGACAGTTTTAATCAAAACGAATCTTGGAAATTTTATTGAAATCTCTTGTGAGGATCCAAGTCCAAGGAGAGATAGGTTGATGTATACTTTGGGAAATCTTGAACCCACTTTGCAGTCTATACCTGTTGTTCGTGATTTTTCCGACGTGTTTGAAGAAGTGAAATCTTTACCTCCTCACCGATAAATAGAATTCCGAATCGATGTTGTACCCAATGCTCGTCCTGTTGTTCACGCAAGTCGCAGGATGGCACCCAGGGAAAAGATTGAATTGGTTCATCAAACTAATGAACCAATTAGCAAAAGGATGAATTCGACCAAGTGTTTCTGAATGGGGTTCAGCCGTCGTATTTGTTGCTAAATCAGACGGATCTTTGAGATTATGTGTAGATTACCGCGATCTAAATAAACAAACTCTCAAAAATAAATTTCCACTGCCCAGGATTGATGATTTATTTGATCAGTTGCACGGAGCTCGTTTCTTTTCAAAGATGGATCTAGCCCAGGGATTCCATCAATTACGAATCGCCGAAGATTGTGTACATCTGACCGCTTTCAGAGGTTCTGATATGTTCTATGAATGGTTAGTTATGCCTTTCGGGCTAACCAATGCTCCAGCATACTTCGTAGATCTTATGACTCGGGTGTTTCGGGAAGTTTTGAATAAATTTGTGCTTGTATTCATTGATGATATTTTGATCTATTCTAAGACTAAAGAAGAGCATGCAGAACATCTTAAAATCGTATTGGAAATATTGAGGAGAAATGTTCTATATGCAAAATTTTTCAAATGCCACTTCTGGGTCAATGAAGTCAAATTCCTTGGTCATATTGTTAATGAAGAAGGAATTTCAGTAGATCCTAGCAAAATTTCCGCTATTCTCGATTGGAAACAACCCACTACCCCAAAGGAAGTTCGAAACTTTTTGGGTTTAGCAGGCTATTATAGGAAATTCGTTCAAGATTTTTCTAAGTTGGCTAGTCCGCTGACTAAGTTAACAATGAAAAATGCAAAGTTCATTTGGACTTCAGAATGTGAAGAAGTTTTTCAAGAGTTGAAAAAGAGATTGACCACTGCTCCTGTTCTCACTATTGTTAACGGGAACCAAGGCTTATCTGTCTATACTGATGCATGTGGTGAAGGGGTAGGTGCAGTATTAATGCAAAATGGAAAGGTGGTTGCCTACGCGAGTAGACAATTACGTTCGCATGAGAAAAACTACCCGACGCACGATTTGGAACTTTTGGCTGTTGTTTTCGCTTTGAAAGTATGGAGACACTATCTTCTGGGTAAGAATCTTTTCAGCTTTCCTAACAATTTATGAACTAGCTTAACTAAAGAAATATACCTAATAAACTCTCTTTGTTTTAGGTGAAAATTTCGAATTATTCACCGACCATAAATCCTTGAAATATCTTTTCTCCCAGAAGGATCTAAATTTGCGACAACAACGTTGGTTGGAATTTCTGGCATCTTATGACTTAGATATTTTGTATACGCCGGGAAAGGCCAATGTAGTTGCGGACGCTTTAAGCATAAGACATGCTGTTCTCGCATATCTTGTTATCACTCCTACTCTTCTTAAAAAGATCGCAAATAAGCAATATGAAGATGAGTTTCTTCGGGGAATTTATAAAAGAATTTGCCAAGGAGAAGACACTAGTTTTGAGATGGATAATAGAGGAGTAATAAGATTAAAAGGCAGGATTTGTGTTCCAGACTTCCCTGATCTGAAACGTGAAGTATTGGACGAATGCCACAAGTCAAAATTCAACATCCATCCAGGAGTCAACAAAATGTATCGTGATGTTAAAAGGACATTCTGGTGGAAAACGATGAAGAGAGACATATCTATTTATGTGAGTCGCTGTGCTACTTGTCAGCAGATCAAGAGCGATCAAATGAAAGTGGCCGGTTTACTTCAACCTTTGGAAGTACCGAAATGGAAGTGGGATCAGGTATCGATGGATTTCATTGATGGATTGCCTCGTACCAAGAAAGGCAATGAAGCGATTTGGGTTATTGTGGATCGTCTAACCAAAAATGCTCATTTCATTCCAGTTAAATCCACTCGGACTGCGGCAAGCTTGGCAGGTATATATATAAAGGAAATTGTTCGCCTCCATGGTATTCCCAGCAGTATTGTGAGTAATCGTGATCCGATCTTCACTAGTAGATTTTGGGAATCATTTCAGGACGCATTGGGAACGAAATTAAATTTCAGTACTGCTTATCACCCACAATCTGATGGGCAGACTGAGAGGGTCAATCGAATTTTAGAAGATCTACTGCGTGCTTGTGTGCATGATTTTGGTGGTTCTTGGGAGGACCATTTGCATCTGGTTGAATTCTTATATAATAACAGTTATCAGGCCAGTTTAGAAATGGCTCCTTTTGAATCTTTATATGGTCGTCCGTGTCGATCACCTACATGCAGGATCGAATCAGGTGACAGACTTATTCTTGGACCAGATATGATAAAAGAAGCCACTAAGAAGGTAGACTTTATTCAAAAGAAGTTATTAACTGCCCAAAGCCGTCAGAAGAGCTATTATAACCGTCGAAGGAGAAATTCGGAATTTCAAGTTGGAGATTCTGTATTTCTGAAAGTATCTCCGATGCGGGGTGTGTTGAGATTCGGGAAAACTGGAAAGTTGGCACCGCATTATATTGGTCCTTTTCCTATTCTGGAAAGGACTGGTCCTCTAGCATATAGAGTGCAGCTGCCCAACTGGTTGTCTGGCGTACATGATGTGTTCCATATTTCTAATCTTCGGAAATATGTGCACGATCCAGATGATATTATTGAAGAAGCTGCTCAGCAAGATCTAGAAATCACTCCCAACTTGGCAGTTAGAAGGGAACCGATAAAAATTGTAGATCGTGATGAGAAGCGATTAAGAAACAAGATTGTGAAACTGGTCAAAGTTCAATAGAGTGGCGATCCAAAGGACTGTACTTGGGAGACCGAAGATAATATGAAGAAATCATATCCCAACTGCAGAATTGATATCTCGACTTAAAACTGTAAGTCATTTCCTTATTTATAAATTCGTCTATTATTTGTTTACATTTCTCTCTCTTTCAATTTCGAGGACGAAATTTTCTTAAGGAGGGGATATTGTAACATCCCGGAAATTTTGAATTTAAAAATTTGGTAATTTATTGGAACTTTTAAATGTACATTCGAGAAATTCAAAAGAAATAAAATATTGAAATAAAATTACATAGTTATTTAATGTTAATAGAAATAAAAATTGTTAAAGTAAGTTATGATAAAATTATAAAAATTTAAATCACATAATTATAATCTAACATTTAAACAAATAAACAAATAAACTAAGATTACAAATTTTTATGAAGAAATATAAAACTGTAAAAGAAAACACACACTTTCATAAACCAATATGAAGACATAAGAAAGCAAAACACTTTCATTAAGCAATGTAAACAAATGAAGGACCAGGAAAATAAGGTATGCAAGCCTCAATATAAAATAAAACCTGTACATTATCTTTCATGTACATCATCTCAATTTTCCATAGCAAAGAAAAAATCTATGAAGTAAAAATAAACTTTGTACTTACAAAAATAAAGTGACATTACCTGTTTAAGCATACAAGGAAGTATGGGTCAGTAATGCTTCATTTAATGCTCTCATTAAATGCTATTACTCCTCAGCCCATACACAAACATACATCAGCAAATTCAAGGATGAGTTGGTCAATATAAAAAGAAGTATTATACCTATATGCAGTATGCACAATCTGTTATATATATACACATCAACCTACCTCTTTAATTCATTCAACAATATTAGCAAAGATCTGAAATTAAAAAAGAAATAGGCGTCACTTTGTATTTCAAAGTTGAAAATAAATTACTGAAGAAAGAAGAAAAGAGAAGAGGATCAAACTGCAGTTCAAAGAAAATCAATATAGCCTCTGTTTAAATGTTTGCCAGGTGAGTAAACATGATTTTGTAAAGGATATTAAGTGTATTTAAAACAGTTTAAACTTCAATTATAACTGCTTTGTTCATTTTCCAGTATGATGCTCTGTGTTCTCTGTGAAGATTCATACAGGGTTTATGTTTGTTCAAAACTAAAATCTATTTGTTAATAACCACTAACAAGCTATGATTTTTTTTTACACAATCAAGTTGGTTAATCCATGAAACAAGATTTTTGCAAGTTTATTTAACTATGCAGTGGATTATCACCACTGTAACCTTGGGTTTACAGATCTTCACTAATATTGATAAAAATAAATGGTTGTAAACTATAAATTCAAGAATATTAAATGAACCTATACTGCAAGACATGAATTTTAAAGCAAAAAGTTAGATTTTTAGTTTGGTATTCTCAGAGAAATTGGTATATGAACAAAAGTTGTACTTTTATGAATTTCTGAAATCAAATCAATTATAAAGGTTGAAATTCGTATGGAAGCATGCTTGAATACCTACGAATCCAAAAAAAATTGTTGAAATTTTTTACAATGTGTGAATGGGTAGAACGAATTAAAAATAGGGTTTAAGGGGTGAGATGAGTCGTGCCCAGAAAGGCGATCGCTGCTTCGCCTATAGGCAACCGGACTTCGTCACTCCGGTGCCAGTCGCGGCGTCACACCTCAATGGAGCTTCAGTTAAGTTTTCGTGGCCTCTGATGGCCAGAGGAGGTGGCGCGAGTGGATTTCCTGGGGATGAGGCATTTTGGGTCGGCTGCAGTTTTTGTAAAAATGGCTACATTTTGGTTTCGAGCAGATGCCTTCAATTTAATGTTTGATTTCGAGTGTATGGGGTGTTAGTGACTTGCCGGAGTCATTGGTGATCGCCAGAGAGGCGTCGCTGCCGTGTACATGTGCACGACTTGGCCTCTGTGTCAGTAAGGGGGGTATGGTCTGGGTACTCGGTGATGTTATCGAGCATGGGGGGGTCAAACTCGGGGTCAAACTCGAGCACGTGGAGGAGGCTTATTTCCAGTTTTGATTTATAAGCGTTAATAATAAAAAAAATAAACTGGAAGGAGATAAGAAACTGGGATGAGGAGAGAAATGGAAGGTCTCGGGGAGGTAACGTGATGGACCCGGGATGAACGCGAGTGAAACTCTGTTTTACTCGGGTATATTTTAAAATGGGTTGGAAAAAAAATTATCAAGTATAAAATTTTAAATTGAACCATGTTGAAATTAATTTAAGTTGAAAATCTGTTTAAGTTATTGACTAAGTAAATATATAAATCAATGCTTATAAAACTTTAATTAATATTTAAATTAAGTAATTTAATTTAAATTGAAATTAATTTACCTTAAAATTTCAAATGCAAAATAAATTGATTTTGAGGATATAAAGAAGTTTCAAAAACAATAATTAAGGTAAATGATTATTTTTATTAATTTATAAATTTGAAAGGAATTAAAAAGGATATACAATTTGAAATTTAACTAAGAGCTCAAATTTAAGTTACAAATTGAGAATTTGTTATCAAATTAATTTAAGTTGATAAATCAAGAAAAACAGCAGTTAAATTAAAGAACTAATTTTGAAACAATAAATTGAGTTAATTAGGATTTAATTTATTTATCCAAATTCTTATCATTAATTTAAAATAATTTTGTGGAAAATTTATGTGAACCACTTTGGAAAATGATTAACTATTGTTAAACACTATATTGATATTTCTGCTCTGCTATGATACTGTGTGATGTAGATTGCTATGTAATGTCCTATGATTCTGATTTGTTCTATATTTATGAGAAAACCTTGTTTGCCCGTAAAACGGCATTTAAACTTCGATGCGACAGGGAATCAGATTTCAGTTGGTTATCCGAAACCCACATCGAACCTGTGAATATTTGTGAATGACATCCACATGTTTTAAAATTTGACACTCACTATTCGAATTAGCCGGGAAAGGACCTTTGTGTCATATAACCCATTTCGAATATGTGATTCGACGTTATGGATAGCAATTGAAGACCGGTGTTGAAGACCGGGTATATGCGAGAGCGATAGGATGACCTGTCGATTGACTCTTCATCGAGTTGCTCCGGTATAGAGTTCTCCATTTGTGATGGGGAATCCGATCAGGATTGTGGATATCCGGATTGCAAGGACTTCTTTGGAAGTGCCTTCAGTTCTGTTCGAGCCCGGAACAGACTTGTATGGATTGTATGTCTGACATTACAAATTGAGATATAAAGCAGATTTCTTTCAAATATATTTATGTTGGTGGCGGAGAATTTATTCTCTTAGCTTAACACCCTTCTCTGAGACGTACGAGCTCAGAGGTTATGTAGTTGAAGGTTATCAGCGATATATTCCCAATTTGGTAATGTGGCATGCTGAGTGTTGCTGTGAAATGATCATTGTTTGATCATTTGTGATAGGATCATTTGTTTGATCGTTTATCTTTGTGATCATTTCTATGATCATTTGTTGACCCAAAGCATGACTTTGTATAAAGCGTGGCTTTGTGGACGAGACTTCGTCGAACCTCACACCCTGAAATGGTCAAAACAGGAAAGATGCAACAAGCTTATTGGGGGTAGCACCCCTTAGGGTATGTGCATTTCCTTCTAGATAGAAGTGGTATCATGGTATGGAGCCCAGATACTTAACTTATGTTGATATCGCAGATATATATATATATATATATATATATATATATATATATATATATATATATATATATTACTTTGTGATTTGTTGCTGGGGCCCCGGTTAAAGGTTGGTTACAACCGGGAGATGGCATACTCGTGTTAGTAGTTACCCAGTTAGGGGTAACCCGGCCTTGTGTTGGCAGAGATCCGGTTTGGTTCTCGGGGACGTCCTTCCAGAGGCGTTCTCATGTGGCAATGGGAAGTTCCTTGGCCTGACCATTTTTTGGAAATCCAAAGAAACAATACGAGACTTGTACGGTTTTAGTTGTAGAACCTGCCATTTACTTATGGTGGCGCCCCACTATTTAAATGGTAGCTATAGTAGGCATAGTTCGGAATGTCTATGTTGGCTAAGATTAATATTCTACTTTTGAAATGTTTTCCCCACTATGCACTAGTAATAATATCAAAGAATTCTTTTTCTCGTATCAAGCATATTTAACTATCATAAGAAGAAATCTCCTCCAATTCTGCGTTTGCATTGTGTGTGTGGCGGGAGGTCTTATGGTAGTTCCATTTTTAAAAGCATACCGAAAATTCTTTTATAAATCTTGTTTTATTTAAATGCAACTGTTTTTGTTTACTCATACCAGTCCCATGACTGATCCGGAGTTTATTGTTTTCTTTCCTAAACTATGGGTGCCCATTATTTCCACACGGGCAGCCTAGTAACAGGTTTCTGTATTTTGGAGTAAGCTGTATTTTGGAGCTCTTATCTTGGAGATATCTTAGGAGCTTTTGGAGATTTCAGGTGTTAGCTTTTGGGAGTTCGTTATCATCTCTCTCATTTGAGAACTTTTGGATATATGTTCACTGTTGTATTATCATGATGTTGTATTTGGAGTTGTGGTGTATGTATTATATACTCTGTTGTAGTATGGATATTATGTTGATGTTGTAACTGTGATGATATTTATGATATTGATTCTGTTCCGCTGTTTTATATTCATCTAATTGTTGTTATAAGCTCCGGCGATACGAATTTGATGTCGTTTATCGGACATCGAGTTTGGGTCGTCACAGCTACGATTGGATATCGTGGCGTGGATCGTCGGAAAATCAAGATCAAACGACTGTATTTCGCATGCGTTTTTCGAGTAGCATGCGCGACCGAGCTTCGAGTGGGTTGGGGCGAGTGCATGTCGTGGCTAGGGCTTCCTGAGAGTTGCTGATCGTCGTCGATGGCGACGAAGGGGGAGCGGCAATTAGGTTTAGGAGGCGGCTATATGGGTTCGTGCGCATTTTTTTGTCCTGGGAGGGAAAAAGGAAAGAGCGGCCTTGATTTGCTAGGTGAAAACGAACGGCTATGATAAATGCAGGTTGAAAAGTATAAAAGAAAATTGTAAATTAATTATAATTAAAATCGTACAATCTTTAAAATGTTGTATCTTTGTCATACGAGGTCCGTTTTGGACGAAACGAATTACGTTGGGTTTGTATTTGCGAACACTTCGCGACGGAGCTAGATTGGAGTTGATTGGAGCTAGTGAAAATTTTGGGTAAAATTAAATGCGCGTTTAGTTTTATTCGAAATAAGACACTACAACTATTATTGGAAGCAAGGTGAGAACTTCTCACTCAATCAAATTTGTTTCGATTTAAATTTTAAATAGTTAGATTTAAAATTGCTTGATTGTATATTTGGATGATAAATTATTATCTATTATATTGAAATAGACCCTATACGCCGTATATTAAGCGGATGTTATTTATTAAACTCATATACCGCGATATTCCACCTTGAAGTGGAATTGGTATTATATATATACTTGGAGTTGATTTCCTGCATTATATAGCGGGTGAGACCCTATTGCGCCGCATAATAGCGGATAATATTTTTTTAAACCCATGTACTACGATATTTCGTTTTGAAACGGGATTGGTATTGTGCTGACATCTGTGGATGCAGGGAAACAGGTTGGAGGGATCCAACTGGATTCCTCAACAGTATTGATTTATTTACAGATATTTGAGATATATTCTGTTATCATATTGATATATGATGTTTGGATGCCGTGGTTGATTTATTGGTGCTCTTGCAGCGTTGGACCTATTTTTGGAGATATAAAAATGTTAAAGTAACTATTTTGAATTTAAAAGGATTTTCAAGTGATTTTGAAAGTATACATTTTATTGAATTTTAGAATTGATTCTTTTTAATGTAATAAACGTTATAGTTTTTTTTGTTACAAAAATTATGATTTTTGAGAAATATAGTTAAAATGTGATTTTTGAAATGTGGAGTTAATGATTTTATAAAATAGTTTACATTGAGATTTTTGAATTTATTATAAAAGCTTTATATAAAAGATTTATAAAATTGATATTTATTAATTAAAATATTGGAATTATAAAACGAGTTTTTATAAGGGTTAAAATGAAGTATAAATGGATTTCATAAGTAAATGAAATTTATAGATTTACAAATTTTGTAGTTATAAAATGAATGAATTTGTAAATAGAGAATTATAAGTAATTTGCTTATAATTTGGATTTGGCGTGTAAATGAGACATAAATAGAATTTGTTAATAAAGTGATTTTATAAGTTGAAATTGTTATAAAATATAAATGGAATTTATAAACATTGTTTTATAAAACCTAAATCGACTTATTTTGACAAGTTAATTATTATAGCTTATTAAAGGATTTATATCCATGATTTTGGACAGTGGATAATCCTTTAAAATAAAATATGTAGAAGTGTTGAAATTGACAAATGATTTATATCCATGATTTTGGACAGTGGATAATCCTTAAAAAAAAATGTAGAAGTGTTGAAATTGACAAACGATTTATATTCACGATTTTGGATAGTGAATAATATATTAAAGATATGTTTTAGGAAGTGATCTTTTAAATGGAATTAAAACGATTTGAAGTTGTTTTAAAATGTGTTAAGGATCGAAACCATAGATTTCAACATTCATTGTTGAAATAGACGTTTTCGGGAAATAAGGAAAAGATGGACTATAACACTGTTGTTATAGTAAATGATTTTCGAAAGGAAATTTTTTATATAGTATTAGGATTTATATATCTATCTTAATTTCGAATCCCTATACTAGTGATTTTGGGTTGTCGTAACGATGTTTCACGTAACATTCGTTTTGACTCAAATAAATGTGTTTAAGAGAATGTTTTCCTTAAAGAATGAAATATATAATTAATTGTGATTTAAGTATATTGAATATTTTCTATGTATTGAAAATAAATAGATTTATGAATTACTTATTGTTAAGTAAGTATGGAAATGTTTTCCAATATGAAGTGAAATGTTTTGAGATGATATCTTTTAAAGATAAATTGAAAGCGAATATTTGAAATCGATTTGAAAATCGATATCATTGGATATTTGGAAATTTAAATTCACCATGTTATAAAGGAAAGGGAAATTTGATTTAAAAATAAATATTGATTTATTTTTGAAGTGTGGAAAAATATATCTTGTAAAGGTTATTTGGGGAAATGAATAATTTGGGAAACTATTTGGATTTTGGCGATGTTGTGCATATCAATTGATAGTTAAATAACCGACTATCAATATTTACCTTTAAATGGGTATTTATTGTGATTTCCTTGAATTTGAATGCTACACTTATTTTAAATATAAGCGCTCGTTATTCGGTTTAGCCGGGAGAGAACCTTTGTGTCATAAACCCCATTCCGAATAATGATATGTCATAATGGATAGCATTTGAAGACCGATGTTGAAGACCGAATATTTTCGAAAACGGTAGGATTACCGTCGAATGTCTCTACATCGGCTGATCTCCGATATAGAGATTTTATCACCCTTTATGATGGGAATTCCGGACGTGATTATTAAATATTCGGATTGCAAGGGCTTCTTTGGAAGTGCCTTTAGTTCCGTTCGATCCCGGAACGGACTTGTATGGTTGTGTGTCTGACGTTACAATTTGAGATGTAAAGCTGGTTTCTACCAAATACATTTCTGTTGGTAGCGGAGAACTTATTCTCTTAGCTTAACACCCTTCTCTGAGACGTACGAGCTCAGAGGTTATGTAGTTGATGGTTAATAGTGATACATTCCCAAATTGGTAATGTGGCATACGAAGTGCTGCTGATCATTTGTTGATCAAAGCATAGCTTTTGTATAAAGCGTAGCTTTGTGGACGAGACTTCGTCGGAGCTCACACCCCGGTAATGGTCAAAACAGGAAAGATGCGGCAAGGTTATTAGGGGATAGCGCCCCCTTAGTGTATGTCATTTCCTTCTGGATAGAGGTGGTATTATGGTATGGAGCCCTGATATTTAACCTATGTTGTTGCTGCAAACTTATTATTTTGTGGTTGTTGGTGAATCCCGGGATTTAGGTCGGTTAAGACCAAGGGATGGCATACTCGTGTCAGTAGTTACCGAGCTAGGGGTAAACCGGCCTTGTGTTGGTAGAGATCCAATTAGGTTCTCGGGGCGTCTTTCCAGAGGCGTACCCATGTGGCAATGGGAAGTTCCTTGGCCTGACCATTTGTTGAAAACCCAAAGAAACAATACGAGCCTTGTACGGCTTTAGTTGTAGAACCTGCCATTTAAAATGGTAGCTATAGTAGACATACTATAATGGTACCTATGCTGGCTAAGATTAATATTGTACTTTCAAAATGTTTTTCCTGCACTTTGCACTTATAATAATATTGAAAAGAAATTTGCGTATCAAGCATATTTGACTATCATAAGGAGAAATCTCCTCCAATTCTGCATTTGCATTGTGTGTGTGGTGGGAGGCCTTATGGTAGTTACATTTTCTAAAAGCATTACGAATCCATTTAAAAATATTTCTATGTTTGTTTATAAAGATAAACTGTTTTAAGTTCTCACACCAGTCCCATGACTGACTTGGAGTTTATTGTTCCCTTCCTAAACTCTGGGTGCCCACCAATTTCCACACGGGCAGTCTAGAGTCAGATTATCAGGATATCCTGGAACAAAGGAGTTGCTGTAGAGATCTGGAGGCAAGCTGGATGGCGCGGTGTATCAACTAGTATATAGTATTTCTTTTCTGCTGTTTGTTGTTGTAAACTCTGATAATGTAATGTAATGTGATGTAATGTAATAACTGATATAGTTCTTTGTTTTAAAGATATTCTTTTATCTATTATATGTTGTTCCGCTGCGATTGTGAGATTCTGATATTGCTTCTGTTTTCTTCTTCTATCTTCTTCTTCTTCTACCTTTTTCTTCTTCTTAATCCCTAAGGGTACGGTTTTCTGGCATCCGATTGCTCAGCAGTTGATACAGTGGACATATTAATGTCGACTTTCGTGGGTCGAAAATCCGTATCGTTACAATCCATATATAGTTTTCATGGTTTCACTACAAACCTTTTGGCCCCTGCCATTAACTATATTTAATCATAGTTTTCATGGGTTTACTATGAGCCTTCCTATCTGACAACTTCTTTAATCAGTGTTTAGACAATCTGCGTACTGGTCTATCCGATGTAATTCTACTCATTTAGGAGTTAGCTCAATTTATATTAACTACTAGGTCAACTTAGCTGGTTGTTCTACCTTTTTCTCCCAAAATAAGTTATGGGTCCATTATACCATGAATATATATATTAGAAGAAGAAGAAATAATAACATGATAATCACCAACATCAATGGTTTAATATCCTTTAAAAAAAATTCATATGAAACATGATTAATCCTTTTAAACTATTATTTTATCAAGTAAAGCTTCTTCAAAAACTTCATACTTTAAAGCCATTTTAAAACTCCTTTCTTATGCCAATCCTTTAAAATGAGACTAGGTTCTTTTTTTGAAAACTAAGGATTTCGAAACCTTAAACTTTTTCTTTCAAAACCATTGGATAACCTCCTTCGAAAGCATTCAAATCTTCTTTTTAAAACACTAAGCATATTCCTTTCGAAACACTTTAAAACATCTCTTTTGGAAACCCTCAAAATATACCTTTCGAATGTATTAAAGTATTACAAATTAACTCTTAGAAGCATAGCTTCGAAACCATTGAAAGTACCTCTTCGAAACTATTTGAAAGTGTCCCTTTCCAAACCATTGGGTTATTCTAAAAATATCTTTTGGGTCAAAGTGAATATAAACAAAAGTACCCCTTTAGAAACCATTTTACTTCATATAAAAGAGTTTGGCAAAACCGATGGCTTCAGAACCATCCTTTCGATAACATTAATCATATAAATTAAAACATTTGGAAGGATAGCTTCGAAACCTCTGTCAAAGCCATTGCCTTAGAAACCATTAACCCTTTCGAAAGCATTAAATTAAAGCAAGGCAATTCATCCAAAAGCATTCTTTTTGGAAAAAAAGGCGGCAATATTTTCGAAAGTTATTTAAATGGATTTCGCCCCCTTCGAAAGCATCCTTTTGAAAACAAGGCAAGCACATAACTTTGGATAATAAAACAAAGGCTTCAACCCTTTCGAAAGTTATGTTTCAACACCACACATTCCACCTTTCTCCAATCCACTATGTACCAACTTATAGATACCTTGTGTATTGTTTTCGACTTGGGTGGTTTCAACTTGGATGAGGTAGAAGTACAAGGTTGAAGGGTAGCATCTGAAAGAGGCGAAACATAGTTTCTGGGTAAAGACCGTTTTAATGTTTCTTAAGTAATTGCTTTCTGACTAAGTTTCCTATTTCTAAATATTTAATTTGTTTCCATAAACTTTTCAAATTCATTCTAAAATAAAACTGACATAATTATTTCAGATATAATTAAAATAATTTAGGAAATAACCCTTTCTTAAGCTAAACCAATAAAACATTTAAGTCCTTTATCTACAATTATTTAACTCCATAGTAAACTACTTAGACAAATTCCTAAAGATCATAGAAAGTCACATTTAATATGTTATCTGACAAGCATAAACTTCAGACCCAAATTCCTCCAAATAATAATCGAAATAATCTTAAACCGAACTTATTCATTTCTTCCTTTAAAAATCCATAATAAATTTTCCATAGCTTGGAAAATTACATAAATTTAAACCCGTCTCCAAAATAATGTTTGACATAACATATAAATTCCTCATGACACTTGAAATCTAGGAAATATGATATTTTCTTAATACTGAATTAAACAATTGTCAAACAATCTTGTTTGAATCGAACATATCATAAAATTCATGCATATCATCATCAAAAATCATCATAATAGATTAAATTTTAAAATCGAAACCAAATTATCATAAAAAATAAATAGAGATGGTTTTGATTATTATTCACCTTGGTTGGATAAGGAATTTGAGATTTGATCCTTGATTAAATCCCCTAGCTTGATTCCTTGGCTTTAATTTGATTTTTTTCCCTTCTCTTCCCTAGGTAATGGCCGGCTTGCTCTTCTTTGATTTATGTTTTTGAGTTTTGTAAAATGAACGTGTAAAAAAACGAAATGTGGGTTTAGGGGTTATAGGATTAAGGTTGCGGCTAATCCCTATAATGCCCTTGCATTTTTCCGTTATTAATTAATGTATGAAAACATTTTCATAACAAGTTATTCTTATTTAATTAGAATGGCCTCTAATAAATTTTCAAATCTCAATCCCCTTGTTATACTAATATTTACATTATTCCATTTAATTTATCTAATTAAATCTCTTGAATAATGTTATTAAAAACTAGGAGTGTTACAATTATCCAAGATAGGATTCGTCGCCTTTAAGTAAAAGGTTAGTATCAGCGTAATTGGTAGTCAACGTAAAGTTAAAGTTTTTGGGCGAAGCAAAATGGTTGATAATTAATTGCTATCAGATTGACCATACAAGTATTAATAGATTTTTGACCTTTGAGCTCTAAATTTCTAGGTGGTGACGAATAGAGAATGTGCACAATGTATCATTGCTTAAGGATGTCACTTTTAAAGATAAGAAATTGTAGTTTACCTACATGATCTATAAGCAACCAAACTCTGTCCACTATTTTGCATTAGCAAAGCGTGTATGGACTTCAATATTTAAATTGTTTAAATATTATCGAGGGCTAAGCTCATACCTAAGAGTCATACAATCGCAACTCTCATCTTTCGACTGAAAATAACATTTCAAAGGATTTATAAAAAATATAAATTATTATACATATATTAGTGTAATGGTTATATTAATTATTACTATTTTTGTTATGAAAGGGCCCAAATTTAATTAATTAAATATATAATAGTTATATATTTATTTAATTATTTTTAAACCAATATAGTAATTTAAACATTATATATATTATAGCTAACCAAAAATTTTAAAATTGTTTTAAAATCAGGTGGGCCAAAATATATCTAGGTATGAATTAATTTAATGAGGTAATACACTAGTTGAAACAAAATCTTCATTATAATAGGTCATACCTCGAATAGCTGATCTGGATAAGATATATTACATAGCCCATTAGTGCAACTATAAGTATCCTAGATGCTCATTCTACACACATGAAATATCACACTCTCTCTCCATCAAAATAAACCACATCTTAATGGTGGACTTTACAACTCCATTATTGAGTTAGAGAAATGTTATCCACGAGGCAAAGTAGATATTTCAAGGTGTAATCGATTGAAAGGAACATGAAGAAACTTTATTTGGTTTTACATTAATTAATAAATTTTGAAACAACCTTCGAACTAAAATTATATAAATTATTAAAATCAATTTTTTATATAAAATAATATATTTTGCATATTCACTATTTGTGCACATTGTGCATGTTCATCATTCGCCGTCATAGGACACCAAATTGGAGATGTTCATTGGCTAGGTGCAAAAACTAAAAACTTGGCGGTTGGGTGGTGGTCTATTGCGATGTAGATCATTGGCTTATAGGACTAAGGTTTTGATCATAATACTTGACTATAGCTTTGAGTTCGGCCCAACGACGATAATCAACACTATTGGTGGAGGGAAGTGAGGAGGGTGATTGGTGAAGTCGAAAGTTCAAGCGACGATGTATTTATATATAGCGAAGATAGTTGGCGGTGGCTTGGGAAAATGAAGAAGAAGGAGAAAGGTATTTTTGCTATTTTAGTCTCTAATAAATTATCAACTAAAATTTGACCTTTGAAACTTTCAAACCATATAATTTTCATATACAAGCTTCATTTCATGCACAACTTGCACCATCGAGTTAGCTTAAAATTCTGGACATTTTATCTCATTTAAACCATATATTACATACTTGTACGTGACATTGTAAATTAGGATATTTTATGTATGTTCAATATCAAATTATTATTTATTACTATATGTACACATATATATTTGTATACATGTACGTATATATTATGATTTAGGTGTATATTATATTTCAATAAATATTATCCAAATGAAAATGTTTTCAGAAATATTACATTGGAAGAAATGTCATGAAATTAATTACAAAATTATTTTAATAATTTCTACATCTGATAAATCTTAATACGAATTAGCAATGAAATTATCTCATAATAATTCACATTTGAATACTTATTACTTGTATCAAGAAGTAATATAAGATTATCAAATTAAAAAAGTAAAGCAAGTTACTGAACTCAAAATGAAGTTAAAATTAAGTTAGAACAGTTTTTGACAAACAAAATAATAAAACTAAAACAAAATGGAATGGAATTAATTACAAACATTAAACTCTCTTTCAAACATCAAGCACTAATTGTAATCCAATGTCAACCACAATATTCATGACAACATTATAAAAGATCTAGTGCATAATGAATTAAAAGGAATTATTTTAAAAAAATTCTCTTGTCATCTGGCTTTACGGTACACCTAGTCCAACAAATGATATAAGATCATACATTGTGTTATTACGACTAATATAACTTTGAATTTAAAATTAGTTTAAATTTAAAGTTATAAAGTTACAAATTAAATAGAAAATTATTTTAAAATTTTATTCATAGAATTTATAGATAAATTAGTTTAAAATTATATGTAATAGAAAATCCATAAATAGCGTGTCTATGATAGTAACTACAAATAGTTGAAATCATGAGTATTGTATCACAATATAATAAACAAAACATTTCAAATATTCCTAGTGAAGATGTATCAAGATTGGATATTGATGCATCCATTAAGACTAGAGTACGTACTGCTCTTCAAATGTTGGACAGTGTATTACCCATGAATAGTAGGCGTTCTAAGGGGTTACGTACTGATGGTTGTTGAATAACGATGGAATGACTCACTCCATAGTTTTCTATTAGTTACTATAACTAAGATCAAATAGAAAATACCGATGCGACTAATTTACACAGTTGCCTTGACTTGATAATTTAATTGATCTTCAGTATGAAATCTTTGCTTTGATTATAGTTAAATCATGGCACGACGTCTATAGTATGACTCTATAGCTTGGTCGAGTGGAAGTACTGGAAGTGAAACATTATTCAAAAGAGGATTTGTCTTCTCAGTTATATGAGGTTAGTATCATGGTCAAATGAAGTCAACTCAATGTCAAAATCTTTGGTCAGAGTCATTTGATTAATGATATTGTCATTACTAAACCAAGGACTTTGTATATGGATTATAGAGTTTAGTATGGATGATATTGGAATTTTGACCTTTACCGAATTCCATAAGTCCTAAGTTATATAGCTTTGATGAAGAGATTTGGTGGGAATAATTGTCATTACTAGGTAATGCTTAATAAAGTAAAATTGGATTTTACCGAAACTGTGCAAACAATAAATTTGGCCATAATGTCACACTATCTGCTAAGTACAGTATGAATATTAATTTTCGAATCGTTTGATATTAATAGCTAACTAAATTTACACCTAAGAGTCACATAACTAAAACGTTAAACACTCCTTTTACCGTCCAATTTAATTAATTTGTAATTGTTATAAATTAATTAAATCAATTAATATTTATCAAAATATTAATTGCAAAATTTTACCTTTTGTAAATTAAATAATATTTAATACTATGCATATAATAGTTATATAAACAATAACCGATATAAGGTATTAATACACATTTAAATTGGATTTAAATGCAACAAATAATATATGGGCTTAAAATTATCTTGAGGCCCAAATTGGAGCTTAGTATAGGCGGCTATAGGGCTGCACATTAGGGCCAACCATATAATGGTAGGGGGAAGGAATTTGAATTCAAAAGAGAAAGAAATGGTAAGATAAGTAAGTGAAACCTGATCCTTATTTCACTCCCTAGCCTCTCTCTTATATAATCCCTCCAACCCTCACTTCGCAAATAATTTTTGCACTCACTCCTTCGCTGCACGTATTAGGCTGGCCTCAACTCATAATAACCCAAAAATCCAAGCATTAATTCACGTCAATATGCTTCGATTTAGTCGCCAGTGGTAGGTCAATTTAGAAGCTAGCCACTTCAGGATTGGAATTTGATTCAAGGAGCTCATTTCATTAGTTCAAAGTGCAAGGTCTCGGCCTTAGTAAGAGGTACAATTCTGCTCTAATAATGTATTTAAACGTTTAATTGATTATTGAATCATATGATAGCCAGATAGATTTTATTATGAATTAGTGCGTGTGTGTGTGTGTGTTTGTGCAAAAAAATTCAACGTATGTATACCTTCATGTTGCTGATGGCTTGACATTAAAAAATTTAGATTGAAATAAAATAATATTAAATGAATTTAATGAATTAAATCTAAACAAATGGTAAAATCATATAATATATATTTTAAATTTTGTAAAATTTTGTTCCTACCTAAAAAGCATTTGCCAAATTTATTTGTTTGATTTCATATATATATATATATATGTATATATATATGTATATATATAGTTTGATTATTTATATGATCTAAAATTAGTTAAACAAATAAAATACAAGTTTACACAATTGTAAATAAAACAAAATTCTATGAAATTTTATATAATATAAAATATGAATTATGATTTTCAAAATGATTTTTTAAAATTCGTTTTTTATCTATTTCGTACGGGTTATGATTAATTAATATGTATTTTTTAATAAATTATTAAAACCGAAATGAAAACTCAAAAAATTATTTTGTTATCAGGTCGAGAGCAATAAAAAAACAAATAAATTTATTTTTAGATATTGTTATTGTATATATATATAATTAGTTATATATATAATTAGTTATTTGTTTAAAATATACATAAGTATATGTATATGTATAAATTAAAAAATATTGGTTTGGATTTCATACTACTTGATAAATACTCAAAATTATTTTACAATCTAATATTCATAATATTTTTTAATTTAATTACATATATATAGTTATACATGTACACATATGTGTGTATTTTATAAATGCTTTATATAAATAATTTACAACAAATATTTTATAATAACTTTATAATTATATATATGCATATATTTACTCATTTGTACAATATTTCGATGCACATATATGTATATTTAGACAATACTTGCGTATACACGGGGAACTAGTATGTCCTTTATGATGTAATTCCCAAAACCTGTACATGGGCGGCTCAAACCGTGTACACGTTATCATGTTGCACGTGCACATACACACATATGTGTATATGGTACATTTATATAAGATATAGTACACATTATAAAGTAAAACTTTATTTATAAATTTAAATAAAATATTGATATTGTTTAAAAGAAATATAGAAAAATTCTAAATGAATTCAGACTACATAGACCCATTAAAGATCTAATAATAAGTTTTTTTATGAAATTTACCCATTAATTCCATTGCGGGCTGGCCTAGTTCCAACAATGATAATACTCGTTGTAAATATTTTGAGATCACGATCCAGAATAATGTTTCACTCTACCATTTGCAATACAAATAAAGTACTTTATGTACATTATGCTCTCTCAAGCCATAAAATATCCATAGTGATGTTTATATTGTCCCTAGATTGGTAAGAATATTTTGTAACTTTGTTGAGCATCTCAAGGGTTACAAAATTTTCTATGGTTTATTAAGCATCCTTAAGTCATAAAGATGATTAGAAATAAAGAACTTATAGTTAGGAGTTTTATATGAGGTGCAACTAGTATGATATTTACTACTTATGAGGATTACAATTTGGTAAACACCATCAAGGTTGTAATAAGATGATATACATCCTACCACTTACTAGAGAAATTTTTGAAATTCATGATAAAGTTAGGGTATAATCTAGGGACAATCTTATATTTTATTATAAATTATTAACTCTATAATAAAATCTCATTTGAAATAAATGTTGTTTCCCTTTCTATTATATGCTTGTCATATCTTGATATGTCAATCAGTTATATAATTTAAGTATACTAAATAAATAATCCTTAAATGATAATTAATAGTAATTACAATGTGTTGTAACAATGAGAAATTTATCATATTTAAAATTACATATTATTTTAAATATTCACAGCTAAGATGTTTCGAGATAGAATATCGATACATCCGTTGAGACTAGAGTACGTAATACACTTTTAATGTTGGGTAGAGTATTACTTATGGCTGTTAGAGGGGGGCACTGAGGGGTTACATACCGATAGTTATTTGATAACTAAGGAATTACTCACCCGAGAGTTTTCTATTGGTTAATATAACTAAGGTCAGATAGGGAATCTTGAAGTGACGATATTACATAGTTCTCTTGACTTAAGAATACTATTGAACTTTAATGTGGACATTCCACTTTAATTATAGTTAAATCATGAAATGACGACCGATGTACGATTATAGTTGGGTCTAAGTTGGAGCATTGGTAGTGAAAAACTAGCCAATAAAGAATTGGTCTACTCGGTTATATAAGGTTAGTATCATGGTCAACTATAGTTAACTCGAAGATAAAATCTTTGGCTAGAGCAATGAGGTTAATATTAATTATTATCACTGAACCAAAGATTTTATGTTTGGGCTAATCAAGTTAATTGTGGACAATACTAGAATTTTAGCCAAAAAAAGTTCCAAAAGTCCTAAAATGATATAGTTTTGATGAAAAAAATTGGTGTAAATAACCATTACTATCTGATACTGCTTAAATAGTAAAATTGTTTGATATTAATCATTGACATTCAAACCGATAAATTAGGCCAAACTTTCAAGTCGCTAGCTAAGGTGATGTGTGAGCACTGCTATTCAATTGTCTGATATTAATCGTTGATTGAATTTACACCTCTATGTCGCTTAACCATAATGATGAATACTCTGTAATACCACATGATTTATTTAATTAATAATTATTATAAATTAATTAAATTAATTAGTATTTATGAAATGTTAATCATTAAATTTTACTTGAATTTTTAAAAGCCACTAGTCTTTAATAAAGTGCATATATAAAAGTTAATGTGTACGTATCGATGTAGGATATCAAAAAATATTTAAGTTTAAGATAGGCTGATTAGTTACTAATTGGGTTTGGGAATTTTAAAGGTCCATCAAGCATAAGTATGGTCGACCATAGGTGCAAGGGGATAGGGGGTTTGAGCATTTCAAAATTGTTTGAAAAGGTAGAAAAGGTAAGGTAAAAGAAGGAGATATTTTCTCCTCCTTTACCTCTTCTTAATGCCACTTATATACACCACTTCACTTGATATTTTTGGCCATTACATTCCTTGTTAAAGCAGAAAATTCTAGAAGGCCATAGCCAATAATTACTAAACGAAAAATCAATACAAAATCAAAATAATAAATGGTAGCATTCGTCTCAATATCATAGCAAACTCTGAAGGCTAGTTCAATCCAATCTCGGAGTTATTCCATCAATTTATCTTTAATCAGTCAAAACTATCTTTAGTTAAGAATATGTTGTTATTATTTTATTGTAATTTCAAAAGCAATTTATAATTATACATATAATAATAACTAGGTAAAACAAAAGTATATATAAATAGCGAATGTGTCCATTGTAGTGTAAATCTCAACACCTATAAACGTACACTTTAACTATGTGCACCATTCATGTGTTGCACATGCAATACACATAGAATGTAATGATACAAATATAATAATATAATTAATTTAAATTAAATAAAACCTTTTTAAAAAATAAAGTAAAATAAGATTTTATTTGGAATAAATTTAGATTGGATTTTAAATCATTTGGAGTTCATATGCCTAACAAAGATTCAAAAATGGAAGAAAATTTTAAATTCACTCATTTAACCCGCTGTAACCCGGCCCGGTTCCTTTAACGGTATCAAAGCCCAATAGCTTATGCGATCTGAAATAGCAATAGTAAAGCTACCTTGTTAAAACCTACCCATCCATGCGGTGTTTTTGAAATGTAGCATCAAAGGTTAAAATGGGTGTCAAGACTCTGCCTTAACCGAATATTTCCCTAGACCAAAGGATGATGTAATCCCAAAGGTTATCCTAGATATAATGGTTTGAATTGGTTTTGGGCCTTGGGCTAATTTTTGAAAATCTATTCTGAGCGTTTAATTATATTTTAAATTTAAAAATTATGCTTAAAATATAAAAGATATGTTTTAAATGTTATAAAACATTTTTCAAAATTGATTTGAAAATTAATAAATTATTTTGAATTTTATCTTAATCAATTAGATTAATTAAATAAATATATAATTAAAAGTTAGTTAATTAAATTAAAACATGCATAATGATATATGTGTGTTTCTCTTAAATGTTTATGGTAAATAATGATCAAATTTTCGAATTAAAAAATAATATTATTTTAATTAATTTTTTAAATTAATTCAATTAATTAAATGTTAATTAGTAAATATTATATATGTATAATAGTATATGTATATGGTTAATATAAATGTTATAGTCTATTTTCATCCGTAATTTGTTAAAGATGAATAAATCAAAATTCAACAGTTGAAATTGAAATTAGTTAAAGTGCTAACTAAACGATCAAGTAAATTAAATAAATAAGACTTAATTAATTAAACTAAATAGAGTGGAACTATAAGAAACCCAATTTAGGTTTAATGAATGAATATGTATATATGATTTTATTCCAAATGTATTTTCATATAGAAAATCATTTTCTGTTAAAAGTTATTTCTTTAGAAGTTATTTGGTATAAATCTCTTAACTGTAAACTAGTTATGGTGAATGAAATAAAATCCCATGATAAGTTGTTGGATGAAGCTTCATATTTCATATGGTATCATAATAATGGCAAAAATAGTGGAAGAATACGATATAACCCTTCTTAGTATTCCTATCAAGTTATGAAAACTTGTTTTCATAAACATACCAATTATTATCTATGAAATAATAAATATTTTCAGTATTGATTGAAAACAGACATAGATTTAGTTCAATATGAATATTATGAATATTTGTTATAAGATAAAACTATAATAGTGGTATTTTCTATCATAACAAATAATGTGTTAGAAAATACAAAAGTATTTGAAATTTTACAACTACTTTAGAATTACGGACTAAGCCATAGTTTTGAGAAATGTTTGTTTAATCATATGATTATAAATTATGTGTTACTGGTGAATTGTATCTCAAATAAGTAAGGGTAAAAAACTCATTCAGTCGGAGCATCAAATGGGTTGATGAACTCTTTAGATTGATACATATAAATGTATGTAGTCGTATGCCTATGATACCAAAACAGTTCTGTATATTTCATTAAAATTCACTGATGAATTATCATAGAAATGAACAAGTATATTCGATACACATGTAGTATATCTACTATAAGTTCCTTAAGTATAAAATGGAAGTAAATAATGTAACATGCAACAGGAAATAAAACTAATTGATTTGATCGAGCAGATGTGTATATTGGAAAGGAGTTTCGAATGTAGCTAAATATGAACAAAGATCTAATCTCAAATGCCATCCTCACTATAATACATAATGATGTATCAATAAGGAATCAGACTTTGTTAAACGAAAGTATGATTGATAATTAGATGAGTTAACTTCAATCTGTAAGATCGTATACTTAAGAGCGAGTTCATAAGGTTAAAAATAATATCATACAAGCATGGTTTATGAGATTGTACAAGATAAGAGTTTATAAGAAACTCCTACATATCATAGTTTAAGAAGTTGATGGGTTGTACACGTTGAAAGACTGCACATAATAATTGTTTATGATTGATCTTCTATGGACCACCCTAAAGGAGTTTGAGGTCGATCGACATTGGTTGACCAATTTGTATATGAGTATAAGTTTAATAAACTAAAGATCAAATCATTTATCTTTAAGTAAAGTAGTTCATAAATTTTTTATGAATAATACTTTTTGCTGCACCGAGAAACAGTTGTAGTTTCAAGAAACACCAACTTCGAGGAGAAGGAATTTCTTTTAGAAATTATTAGTAGTAAAATGTTTTTGGATACAATCCAAAGATAAGACCAATTACAAGGAATACAACGAAGTTAACCAAATCTAAATGGACGAAAACAAATTAGAATGGATAGTAATAATTCTTATACATTAAATATAAACTATGAGCACCTTATCAATCTCAAGAATATAATTTCCTTAGTTGTCAACAAAGCCATTAAGAGTATTGACTCTACCATATGGTAAAGTGTGCAAATACGAAATGGATTCCAAGTACATTTTCAAAATATAATTTTTGATAGACGTATCCAAAGGGATATGATCCATCGATCTTAAATGAATCATTAAGAGAAAAACTAATGTGGTTGGATTTTAGTGAGCAACATTGATTAAAATAACACTGTATATTTCAATTATTGAAATTAGTGTAATAGATTTATCATTCAACATGCTTAAGTTGAGTTTTACTTGCAAAATTATTGCCAGTACGACTTTGACTTTTGGTGCATATATCAAACAAAAAATTCTAAAGAATGATTAGAATAGACTGTTTTCATATAACAACCAAAGTGCCTCAAAGTCAGTGGGAGGGATATTGAGTTTGTAGGTTTCGGATATGATCCAGGAATTGATACAAAAGTATCATCCAATAAGCGAAAGATCTGAACAAGTATTTTGATAGAAATATCAAATATTTTGATTTTGGGAAGCATTGCGTACGTAAGAAACAATATTAAACATACTAAAATATTTGGAATTATAAGTACATAACAAATTTATGATTGTTAACGATGTACTCGTGTTAAAATCATTTAGTTTGGTTGTTTAATTCTCTATATTGGATTTTAAAATACATCTATTATATCAGTAATTACCTGAGGGAGTTTACTTCTCGATAGTTCAAATCAAAAGGAATGGAAGAAGCGATCTCTAGTATCTCGTATCGACATGATATAACATACATGAGTTTCACGAATGAGTAAATCACATAACAGAGCACACACGTCAATCAAACCATACAAAAGAGCGGATTGTTATTGGGGTGAAATAAAAAAACAGGGAAAGAAATAAAACAAAACAGAATCTCGCAGTGGAATGACGAAATATAATAATCAAATAACAGTTCATGAAGTTTTACAAAACATTTGATTATACTTGTACAACATAAATCAGAGTTACACATACCAAAGAATAATAAATAATGCAGCGGAATACATGATGCAGTGAAATATAATGAATAATAATAATACAATCTTTGTCTTCGTCCTCTAGCAATAAGGTCTTCATATCCTGAAATGCTCAGGCTGAACTGAGCGAATTGAAAAGACAAAACACTCGAGTCAAAACTAAAAGATCTTATGTAAGTTAAGCCAACGGTAAAATATGAGTGGAACGACATCAGAGATGTTTACGAGGTTTCACATCTCTAACCAGTGTCTAACGTGAGTGCAGTAACTTAAGAGATGCTCGGGATCTACATCTTCTAAGGATCCGTTAGACTATTTACTATGTAGTAATATACGCTATAATAATAATGTTTAATAGTAAAATAAACTTACTTTAAAATAGCGTTAAGGCTTTACATTTTCCACCTAACACACAAATAGTGCCAGTAGTCTATACAGTACCGTAATACCTCCTGATCGGGAGGCTACCAAAGGATACTCCATAGGTACGACACAAATCAAACTAGTACAAGGCGCACTAGGGTTGGTGACCCGGCACAACTAGGCAATGCCAAGGTAGATACACCAATTACGCTTCCGGACCGGTGGTAACACATAGCAGCATCTACTGCCCACCTCGAGCCACATCCTCAAAAATCAAAAGGGCCCTAATCAATCACAAAGTAATAGAATGGTATCAATGGAGTATGTCCGATAAAAGGTTCTACCTTCTTAGCCCGTCAGTCGCTCCTGTTTTAGCCACCTTATGTCAACTCATGGGAGCTGGGTCCACGTGTATACCTCAAAGGAACGCCGCCGCCATCCTACTTCATTCTGAATCTCCACCACGTACACGGTTGTTAAAGTGATTTTCGGAGTTGGCAGAGAGTATGACAACTTTCGATCCCGGTCTCTTTAATAACCACATGTTATTATAACACCACGGTCATTTTCAAAATAGTTTATACTTTAAAACCAAATGTCATTGCCTTTTTAAAAACAAATTCAATATGAGATCATTTCATTTCAAATATATCATATTCTAAAATCATAACACATTCAAAGTTATAACATTTCAAAATCAAACACTTGAAATATAACACTTTCGAATCATAATACTTTGAAACTCATAACTTTGAAACATAACATCCACCACTTATATGGTTTGCATATTAAATTACTTTATATAATAAACTAGCTTCTTCAATTTCACAAATCAATTCCAAAACAATTCGAATTTCTAAATTTTAAATTTAACCAAATTCCAAATCATAAATTTCTTTACGATTCAGTCTCCAAATAAACTATTCCAAATTTTATTTATTTTAAATAGATTTGATCCATAGAATAAACCATTTCAAATTCAATATATTTCAAACATTAAGTATTCAACAATTTCAAAACTAAGTTTGGTAATTACGATTCAACAATTTAACTTTCTATTATTTAGTTTTGAAATATTTTACATAATAAATCCGTTATCATTTAAATAAACTCAAATTACAAATAACTAAATATTTCCTTCGATTTATTTATACTTGAAATATTCATTTAATTCACCTTAAAGCAAATCAAGTTATAAAAATCATACCTTCTAAAATTTCAAATTTAATAAATTTCACATCAAGCTTATTTGAGTTTAATTCTTAAATAAATTCAATTCCAAATAAATCTCAATTTATATTCCAACCTTAATTTTATTTAAATCATTATAAACTCTATATTAAAATATAATTAAATAATTAACCATATTATCTTCAATAAAATCAAACTTATTTTTAAGCTTATTCTATATTAAAACAAATTATACATAGCTTAAAATCAAGGATAAAATAACATTTATATAATATCTAAAATCAATATTTATCTAAAACCGTATATTTCTTTACAAACCGTAGAAAACATTTCAAAATATTTTTATATATATTGACTACGGTGTCTGTATATAATTTCCTATACTATAGTAAAGTGATACAAATATTTTTCATTTCAATCCGTAATTTAAAATATAAATACGGTTATATATCATTTCAAACCGCAATCCCGAATAAAATAAAAATCCATAACAACATGTAGTTTATAACAATATAAAGTACAACATCATTCATCCAATATCAATCATCAAACATTTATCACAATCATCATCCGATTCCATCAATAACGTCAATATAGAACAGATAATAAATAATAAGTATCTACTGGCAGTTTATATTCAATAACAAATTAAATAACTATTTTATTCAAATAAATTCAAATAAACGGAGATGATGATTCAAAATATGCCAAACAATCATAAATAAATTTCTAATCACATCATAAATCAATTTAACAAACATAAGAAATTTTAGAAGTTGTGAGTGGGTTAAACACTCACCTTTTGAATTTAAATTGAATTTAAATCTAATTTAAACTCAAAAATTCAAACAGTCTTAGAATTTGTCGAAACTAGCATTAAAATGTCCGGAATTTCAATACGATCCAAGCGGAGAAAACTGTGCGTAAATCGAACCTCGTATGCAGAAGTCATTGCAATCAGAACAATTTAAATTGAAATGAAATAAAAAATAGGACCCATACCAGAGAGCCACATCAACACAGCACCATCCTCTTTTGTTGCTGAAACCATACTTCCAGCATCTCCTTTCGCACAAGATGAGAGCAGCCCAAAATCACAATCGACGCGCCACCGTAGGCCGTTGTATGCCTTGCCGCTGATCGCTGACGTCCTCCCCCTGATCTCTGACCCCTACGCGACTACGCGACACAGTTGCGTTCACCCAAACCTGCAGCGGCCGCCAAGGATTTTGAAAACCTAGTTCGAATTTTACTGACCATCCAGCCGTTAACTCATCATGAAACCCACATGGATGTGATTCCATCGGCTTTCTCCACAATACTGCATCCTCAAATCGACGATCAATTGAAGTTGAACGCGACTCAATGAATGGTCGTGAATTGCTCTCAAGTTTCTAGACAGATAGAGGTCCAGACTGGAAAATGAATTATAGATCTGAGATGCACTCATCGAGAGCTTCAAATCGATATATAATTCGATATATATTGAGGAGTTTGAATTTTTGAAGTTGAATTTTGAATTGAAACTGCGTTGTGAATTTTAGGGTTTGTCTGCCATTGAGAAAGAGGAGAAACGAAAATTTCTGTACATATAGAAATGAGACATAGAAAGGATGCTAGGGTTTATAACGACATATATATAGGCAGAACACAATAGAAACAAATGGGCTTGATTGGTTTGGAAATTTAAACAATAACGACCCGAAAAGCTCGTTTCGACTCCGGAACGAAAATGGGTCAACCTATATATCAAAATAGATGTTTTAAAATAATTTAAAATCAATGGAATAGATTTCAAGTCCAAATTCCATCGTATAAAGAAGTTATGCTAAAATCAAATTGATTTCAATTAAATTGATTTCTAGGCGTTTCGAGACCGTACGATCAAACAACAAGTCTGATCGCTACGAAACTTGAAATCCTACAATAATTCACTGTTATGAATCCGATAAACCTGGTTTCGTCGGAATCTGAGTCAGTGGCCAAAATAGCTATTTTCACATTAATTAAATAATTTAATAATAAGTTAATTAAATCAATTTTACAATTCAAATTTAATTATTTACAAATTTTATCAGTTTGGATTACTTGGTAAATTTAGAATCCTTTAAACAAATTTCTAAAACCAATTTATCATTGAATATTTCCCAATTTACAGTATTTAATTTCAATTTCAATTTATCCAGTAATTATAAATTTAGATTCCCAATAAATTCATTTATTTGGTTTTAAATCCTGTTATTCACTAAATTTTCTTCTCATAGTTACAATTAACATTGGTTTGTATTTATTACATTAATATTTCCCATTTCATCTTTATTCAATCAACGTAGTATTTAATTTCATTTACTTACAATAAAGACATTTATTAGATTGAATTCCAATTAATTTTAATTAATTCCAAATAACTGATTTGATTCAATTCTAATTGTAACGACCCTAGATTTTTATTTAATCTAAATTGATAATTAAAAGAAATTTTGAATAAAAATTATAAAATTAAATATAAATGGAAGCGAGTTTCCCCAAATACAGATAAATTCTGTATAAATCATTTAAACTTTAATATTTTATATATATGTATTTGAGCATATATGAGTAAATTTAAAATTATATATATATATAACATATATATACATTTGATTTGAATTTAAATACTATATATGTATGTGTATATAGAAAAATACAAAACAATAATTATTTAAAGTAAAATTCATAATAAATATTTAAACTAAAAATAGAATAAAACTACTTATCCATATTAAGTGAAAAATATAAAATAAAATATATACGTTGTAAATTTAATACGTATGTTAGAAATATGATTAGAAGATAAATTACAAAACAATACAATATATTCAAGTGTGAACAATAAAAAGACAAGTATATAAAAGCAAATACCAAGCAAGCTATGTAAATGAAAAATATAAAGTATATATTTTTACATAAATAAAACAAGCTTGCATAATATACAAAGAAAATAAAAGAGATGTGTATGCAGGCAAATAGAAAGTAAGTATAAAAACCAAAACAAAGTAAAAATATAGACATGTAAGTGTATGCAGGCAAGACTAGAGCAAACAAAATGTAGGCTTTAGACAAAGTAGGACAGCAAGTATATGTTTAAGTATAGAAACATAAAGTAAAAGCATGTATACTTACAAACTGATAAAACAAGACAAAGTAATATAAGTGTGTAAACTATAAAATGGATACAAAGTAACATATCAGCTAAAGATATAACAACATATAAGAAAAGAGAGAGCAGAATCAATAAGTATAAACAGATAAAGCTGCAGCCACCATAGTAAAGCAAACAAAAGAAAAAAAATATTGCTAAACAAAACAAAGTATATGTTTTTACATAAGTAATAAAGCAAAGCACAAAGCAAAGTTGTATAAATATGTAGGCTGTAAAGAAAATCAAATATGAACAAAACAAAGAAAATGATTTGCAGCCACCAAACTGCATAATCAACAGGTTAAAAAGCAATATATGTTAAATTATAAAGCAAGTACAAATATAAGCATGGAATGAAACAAGTAAACAATTAATATCTTAGGCTAGTACATAGACAATTAATGTTTGCATCTTTAGCATATCAAAGAAGAATTTTCAGCCGACATAAATAATGTAAAGATACCTTTAGTACAAGGAAAATATAATATTACCCTGTACAAGATATTGTATACCATACCCATTGTAATATATATAATATACATATATAACATACTGTAAACACTCTCCCCTATATATATCATTCAACTCAAACATCAAGAAGCAAGATACAAACCAGTTCCAAATTGAAGAAACCTGTTCTCTGTCTTCCACAAAACAATGTGAGTAAAACATCTAAACTTATGTTACCAGTTATTAAATAAAACTGTGATTTGGAATAAATCTTGGTTCTATGTTAATATATAAGTATCTGTTATGCGTATATATAAATGTACATGTGTGCAAGGCATAGATAATTCCATCTACAACCCAAAGAAATACTGTTCTTCTTCCAGATAGCTCTCTGTTCTTGTTTACTTGGGTTAAAATAGTTAAAGCTTTTGCTTTGAAAATCAATAACTCAACAACTAATCAGTTTTAAAACTTGATATAAAAATCAAAGTTATTTGTTTTTAAATATAGAACATTTTAAAATTTATTTCATTCGAATTCGTTCAGCATGGAGGGAGAAAAACCTCCATAACAGTAAGGGGGTAGGTTTTGGTCGAAATTCGACTTGCCTAATTTGATGAATGAAGCATATAGTCGTGTTCTTCGTTGAAAAATATGATTTTTAAAAGAAATATAATAATTTTTAGTTAAGTAATTCAAGTGCAGTTCAGTTTTGAGCAAATTATGTAATTCGATCGTTTCCTGATGATCGAATCAACCTTAAATGCTGAAATTTGTTATAGAGCAAGTTCAATCGTCCACGAATCCAGGAAAAATGTCAAAGAATTTTTCTAATGCGTAAATTTTGGGGTCGATTCAAAAATAGGGTTTGGGTTCCAGTTTTTTTTGTGTTCTGTAAAAATTTGATTGCGCCACCGTGACGTGATCGAGTGCAGCGCGCTTCTGGGTGGCGGTGAGTGGTCGATAGGGGAAGCTCGTGGCGAAGGCGCGTGCATTCCAGCACTGTGTAGCGGCGGTGCGAGGTGGTTACAGGCTTGGACTTCGGTTCCAGGATGAACTGATTTTCTCGATTTCGTTTTCGAGGTGACTAGGTGGTTTGGATGATCGTGGTGGGATGCGAGGGTGGTTTGTGACTTGCGGTGATCATCGGTGATGATCGACGTCGTCGATCGCGACCGTACATGTGCACGGTGCCGTGGGTTGTCTTCCTGATGAAGGCTGGTTTGGGCAGAGGGGTATACTCGAGTTTTTTCGAGTGACTCCAGTGTTTTACTCGAGATTTTGAAGGGGTGGACTCGAAGGAGATATGGGGTAGCTCGATATAACCTGATTTCCATGTTTTAACAGCACCCTGTTCTATTTCTTTTTAAACTTAAACTTATTGTTTTATTTAAAGTTTAAGTATAAATTTAGGTTAGGATTAGATCTTAGATTGGAAACAAAAGTTTTTAATTTCAAATTGTTTCAATAACAAGCAATTAAAAGTATATTTTAACAAATTGAATCTGAAAAAAATGGGATTTAAGATCATGAAGGAATTGAATGGTTGATAAATTTATAATTAATGTTGATTGATCTAAGTTAATTACTATAGAAAGTAATTTAAAGAATAGTTAATAAAAGTTATTAACTAAGCATTATTAAATAATTAATAAATTAAGACAATCAATTGTAAATTGTTAATTACTTAATTAAAGTAATTAAGGAATTAATTACTTATTGTAATAAATTTTGGGATACCTAAATTTATTAAGTTAATTAATTTAGTTTAAAAAAAAAGTCATCAGATTAAATTGGTAATTAATGATTTCTTGTTATGAGATAATTACTTTATGATAAGTAATTCAAAGTGTAATTTCTTAAGATAATTAATCAAGGGGTTAATTTATTATGTAATGGGTTCGGAGGTTAATTTAATTAATACAATTAATTAAGAAAATTTAATTTATTAAAGCGATTGATAAATTAATTTATTATATCAAATGATTTGTAATTAATATATCAGGTTTGGGTAATAGATTCATAAGTAATGAATTCAATAGGAGATAAATAGAAGTGATTAGGATTTAAACGATTGATTAATCCTGTTTATAAATGATTATTAGATACTTGACCTTACTTATGAATAATTGTATTGTATGAGTTTCCTTAAATTGATTGTCCTGTCTGATCTGTGATATTTTATTTTGTGGTTTGTGCCGTGTATGATTTATTCATTTATTTACATCTGCATATTATCTGCGAATCTGTGTACGAAAGATAAGCGTTATAGTTATATCGCTTATCGAATATATTGTTATATTTAAATCTGTGATGATTGAAATGATGTTGCACTATTGTGTTAAACCCTGGACCAAACCATACACACACAAATATGGATTTCACGAGGAAATCGATTAAGTCGCAGATTTTTGAAATAGTTAAATTTGAATTTTTAAATTCAAATGTTTTGGAAATGGAATCGGAATAAATGTGAAAAGCTTTTGGAATGGAATTTCAAAATAAAATTTATTATAAAATTACTTGATTAAGTTTTGGAATTTAAATAATTTGATTTAAATTTAAATTCAATACGTGAAATTGAATTCTATGATTTGAAATTAGGGATTAAAAATGTTATATTGGTTATATAGGGATTAAACACTTTTAAGTATTGTTTTTGGGAATTTGAATTTAACCCAAGGATTTCAACTCGTATAAATGAATCAGATTTCCAAAATGAAAACTGTTGTTTTCAAATGATAAACACTTTTAGATAAGAACTGAGATTCCAGTTAATTAGGGGAATTTCAAGATTGAATAGGGAAATGATTTTCCTAAGTTATGAATGAATTCTTTTTGAAAGCTATGAATTAAATCTGTTTATTTTTAACAGATTTAAATTGATGATTTGTTTAAATCAAATAGAAATGAAATTGTTTTGAAAGCTATAAGTTAAATCTTTGATTTAAAGATTTAACGAGTTAATCAAATTGAAATGAAAAATTGATTTGGAAAATCTGTGAATGAATCTTTTGTTTAAAAGATTAAAATGTGAAAATTGTTTAAACCGTTAAAGGTTGTGAAAATGAATCTTTTGTTTAAAAGATTTGAAATGGTAATTGGATTAAACCATTTGAAAGAAAGTTTTGAATTATTAAGTTGTGACTTAATTGAAATCCCATTATCCATTTGTTTTTGAAATATCGTGCTCACTATTCGGTTTAGCCGGGAAAGGACCTTTGTGTCGTATAACCCATTCCGAATATGTGATACGTCGTTATGGATAGCATTTGAAGACCGGTGATGAAGACCGGGTATTTGCGAAAGCGATAGGATGACCTATCGATTGTTTCTGCACCGAGTCGCGCCGGTATAGAAACTCCCTAAGTGATGGGAAATCCGATCGGGATTGTGAATATCCGGATTGCAAGGACTTCTTTGTAAGTGCCTTCGGTTCTGTTCGAACCCAGAACAGACTTGTATGGATTGTATGTATGACATTACAAATTGAGATATAAAGTCGATTTCTTTCAAATATATTTCTGTTGGTGGCGGAGAATTTATTCTCTTAGCTTAACACCCTTCTCTGAGACGTACGAGCTCAGAGGTTATATAGTTGAAGGTTATCAGCGATATATTCCCAATTTGGTAATGTGACATGCTGAGTGTTGCTGTAAATGATCATTGTGTTGATTATTTGTGATAGGATCGTTTATTTGATCGTCTATCTTTGTGATCATCTCTATGATCATTTGTGACCCAAAGCATGGCTTTTGTATAAAGTATGTTTTTGTGGACGTGACTTCGTCGAGCCTCACACCCCGTGAATGGTCAAAACAGGAAAGAAGCAGCAAGGTTATGAGGGGTAGCGCCCTTTAGGATGTGTGCATTTCCTTCTGGAAAAGGGTGGTATCATGGTATGGAGCCCAGATATTTACTCATGTTGAAAACACTTTGTTATGATTGTGTGAATTGATTACGAGCGCTCGGTAAAAGGTCCCAAAGGACCGGGGGATGGCATATTCGGTCAGTTGTTACTCAGTTAGGGGTAACCCGGCCTTGTGTTGGTAGAGATCCGGTTTGGTTCTCGGGGATGTCCATCCAGAGGCATTCTCATGTGGCAATGGGAAGTTCCTTGGCCTGATCATTCGTTGGAAATCCAATTCCCAATACGAAACTTGTACGGTATTAGTTGTAGGACCTGCCATTCACTTATGGTGGTCACCACTGTTTGGATGGTAGCTATAGTAGGCATACGATAATGGTCGTATGTTGGCTAAGATTTATATTCTACTTTCGAAATGAATTTTTCCTACACTATGCACTAGTAATAATATGAAATGTTTCTTTTAATGCGTATCAAGCATCTTTGACTATCATAAGGAGAAATCTCCTCCGATTCTGCGTTTGCATTGTGTGTGTGTGTGGGAGGCCTTATGGTAGTCTCATTTTTAAAAAGCATTGCGAATTGACTTTGAAAATCTTTTGTAGAATGTTTTAAAAGATAAACTGTTTTTGTTGCTCACACCAGTCCCACGACTGATCCGGAGTTTATTGTTTCCTTCCTAAACTCTGGGTGCCCATTATTTTCTACACGAGCAGTCTAGAGTTTGGTTTTTCAGATAGTTAGATATAGTGGATTATCTGGAGTTAGTTCAGTCTTTGGACCGCACCAGTCTTGTTAAGCTTTTTGGGCTATGTGATGGGGGGTTCTCGCTTCGCGGTTAGATTATTGGAAATGGAGTTGCAGTTTCTGGAGTTCTTCCTTGAAGACTATCTTAGAGTTATTTGTTTCGCTGCTAGATGTTATCCATCGTTTTCTTTTCCGCTGCTATTTTATTGTATCATATCTCTGTTGTATATTGATATCTATTGGATCATCTGTTGTATCAGATATTGTATCAAAGCTGTATATCAATGTATTATTCTTTTATTCCGCTGTGTTGTTTACTTAATGATTGTTATAAGCACCGGCGAATCAGGTTTGAACGGTCGAATCTATGGCATTCGAGTACGATTTGAAGTACGGATGTTGATTTTTGAGCGGGCAAAATCCGTCTCGTTACACTAATCGTTTTTATTAAGTCTTTTATTATAATAAGGGTATAACTAACATTGGCTTATCTCTTAGCTCATTAACGTTTCCCAATTTCATCTTAATTTCCCAATATCATAATATTTAAATATTTAATTACATTTATTTGCAATAAATCCAATTACTATCTTTTAAATTCAAATAAGTTAATAAATCTAGATTTCCATTCTTTTATTTAACCAATCATCATATTATGAATAAAATTAACATTGCTTCTAAATAGTAACTTAAATTACATTAACGTAATATTTAATTACATTTATTGAAATTTATTTCCAGCTTAAATTAATAGGTTAAATAGAGGGGTAGCATACAATAATTGTTACCGTTAGCTTTTAATTGCACTTATAAGTTGTTATTAACAAACAAATGTTACAATTGCTTACATAACACTGTTTTTATCCAATCTTCAATAATTATATACTAATCCACCAATTGATTCAATATTAAACTTGTTTTCTTATATTCACTTTATAACCAAGTTATAATTTTTAAATTATTTTGTTTAATTTGAATTCATTCAAGTTCATTAATTGTCAATTTTAATAAATTGTTTATTACCTTACAACTTTTTATTTCTCCAAATGTTAAAAAACACGATTCATTAAATTAACAAATCAAATCATCGAAAATTTAATTGTTATACTCACCCACATTCAAAACTTTTCATCCCCGAAAAGGAAAAAGAAGGGAAAAGGAAGAATTAAGTAGTCAATACATCTTATTCAGAAATATTAATTTTATAAACAAGTTAATTTACAAAATTTAATAGTTTAAATGAAATATATCGATTTATAACTATTAAATCTTTTTATACTCAAATTAATAACGTTTGGAAAACATTTTTCAAAATTTTCTAAGTCCAAAATTTATCGAAAATTTCGGCAGAGTCTCCTTTTTACGGAGAGGCTCGGGAGAAATTATAATATCAAATATAACAATATATAACATATATTTTCCAAAATAATATATCCTAACACGAGAAAACAATATTATAACTCAGTAAACCGTAATCCGAGAATGTACCTATTTGTCGGGAAATTAACGCTTAATTATGAAACCAAAAGCAGTAGCAATTGCTTCCATAACCTGTATTTTCACTTATATAATCCAAAAGTGGTTAATAATCATAGAAAATGAAATATGTATGGTTGTTTCAACCACTAACAAACAAGTCCATATAAACAACAATCACTTGCAACAAAGCATACAACCATTACATAAAATCAACAAAAATCAATTATCCATTCATATCAAACAAGACAAATAATTATTCGGGTTCAAAACTTTAAATTGTACATAATGAAAAATAAACTACTAAGTGCACCATTTACTCAAAAGTCTTAGATGAAGCTAAATAGATTATTCATACATCCAAACAAATTTAAAGTATCTTGCCCAAACAACCATAAACCAAACAAATAACAATTCCAAGCATAAATTAAGTTCATTCTTATTAATTTCATTTCACGACGTTTACTGTTTCATTTCCTTTTCATGCATATAATGATTTATCTTTTGATTTACATTTATTCCTTGCAAATTTTCATTTCCATCCATTGATTCCGTGTTTATTTCACTTATTTGCACTTATAATTACATAAATTCATTTTTATTTATTCATGTCATATAAATTACTTTTTATTGCATTACATTCATTCATTTCTCAATTTAATTTATCCATAGTATTCATGTTTAATTCAGTTACTTGGCATATCAATTTCATTTACTTAAGTTTAAAATCATCTACTTACAACATTTACCTTCTATCATATTTTATTATAGTAACATATCAATTCTAACTTAAGTTTATAACTCTATAACATCAATACTTATTTATTAAAGAGTTTCATTGAATGCTTTCATTATTTCAAGTTTTACTTGTGTAATATCCTATTACATTTTCTTATTAAACATTTCAACTTTTAATTAAGTTATATATGCCTTTAAAAATGTAATTGAAAATTACACAAGTTTATCTTATTTCTTTTAATTAATCTAAGGTTCAATAATCATATCCTTTGCTTTTTGTAGATTACAAATTCCAACTTTCTTGTTATTACATTTATGTCCTAGCATTTAATCTCTTATTTTAAATTAGAGGTTCCAATTATTAATTAGTTACATTCCATTTCACTACAATAATTGACACTGTTAATTAACAAAAATTTAAGAACTGAATACCGGATTAAATTTCAAATCATTTTAAAATAACAGATAGATGTATACACTTACAATTTATATATCCAATTATATTTAAAACCATTTGAAATCTATTTTTGTTTATCAAAATAAATCTGCAGTAAAACTACTAAAGTGGCCTTCCCACTTTGGCACTCGAAAATGAAGGTCGATGATGTGTGCGCTCATCATCAAAATTATTTTCCAGCGACAGAGAGGGGAGTACATAACTTATTTCTTTCCAAAGTTCTTTTAAAACAATTATTTCAAATAATTTTAAAATATTTATATCAGAAAATACTGCTATATTATTATTATATTCTAAAATCATTCGAAAGAAATTTTCAAAACTCCGGAACTTAAGTTCTAAATTTCCAGTTTATTCTCGTTTATTTTACTTTTCTTCAAATTTTGTTTCCAATCAATATTTATAAATTGCAATACCTAACAACCAATATATTACAACCAAATATAACCTTTATAAAGTTTTATTTTATATATAGAAAATATAATAGGAAAAATTATTTCATTCACCTTATTCAAAACAAATATTGTGTCGGTCTATCCTCTTAAGTGTTTAGAAATCCCTATTGATGTCATAGCATCCTATGCACCAACCAGAATTTATAAATACAAAATGGAACAAATTAACACAATATCAAAATCTTTTTTATAACACTAACACATACGCTCACTCATATATATATATACATACTTAGCGACTCATCATAATGTATTACTACCCTATTGATAAAGAGTCAGACCCCATAAAGTTAAGGTTTTCACTAAACCAAAGCTCTGATACCAACTGTAACATCCTGCCTTTTGTACGCTTTAAATCGACGATAAACCACACACGTCGGACTTAAACCATACAAAAGAGCGGATTGTTATTGGTGTGAAATAAAAAAACAGAGAAAGAAATAAAACAAACAGAATCTCATTGCGGAATGACAAAATATAATAATCAAATAACAGTTCATGAAGCTGTTTTACAAAACATTTGAATATACTTATACAACACAAATCAGAGTTACACATACCAGAGAATAATAAATAATGCAGCGGAATACATGATCTAGTGAAATATAATGAATAATAATACAATCTTTGTCTTCGTCCTCCAGCAATAAGCTCTTCAAATCCTGAAATGCTCAGGCTGATCCGAGCAAATTGAAAAGACAAAACACTCGAGTCAGAACTAAAAGATCTTATGTAAGTTAAGTCAACGGTAAAATATGAGTGGAACGGCGTTAGAGATGTCTACGAGGATTGACATCTCCTATCCAGTGTCTAACGTGAGTGCGGTAACTTAAGAGATGTTCGAGATCTACATCTCCTAAGGATCTGTTAAACAATTTACTATGTAGTAATATACGCTATTATAATAATGTCTAATTGTAACGATCCAGAATTTTTGCCATTTGAAATCCAGATATTTAATTGATTTTAAATATCAACAAGTAAAATTTGTAAGTCGAATAAATTATATTTCGAATATTTAGATTAATTGGATAATTAAATCGATAATTTAATATTTGAAATTGCGTAAATAATTGGAAATTGGGTTTAATGTGATTAAAAATGATTTATAAAGTTATATTAAATCATATTGGAGTAAGAACAATGTTTGTGAACTTTTAAAATTGAATTAAAAGTAAATTTGTGAAAATTGAATATTTTAATATTTAATTGACGAGTTAAAATAGCCATTTTTCAAACAGTCTCGGATTTCGACAAAACAAGTTTCAACGGATCCGTAATGTTATATTATTGTAAGGTTTCAAATTTCGTGTCAATCGGATTTACGGTTTGTCCGAGGCAAGCCAAAACGCATAGAAATTAGTTTAAATCGGTTTGATTTAAATTTGATCGTTTATTTCCGTAACTCGCACAGATGATCGAATTGGCCCTCGATACCTATTCCATTGTGTCCATAACGCGGGGTAAACCCAAGAAACACCGGTCACCGCGCGAGATTTGGAGTTCGAAAAATTTTGTATGAATAGTGTTTTGGTAAATTTTCTATATAAGGACCTAAATAATTCACTTTTGCAAAATAAAACAAGCCCTAGGGTTTTAAGCAGTGGCCGCCACTTTCAACTATCAATGGCCGAAATACATTCTCGTTCTTCCTCCAATTTCTTCAAATCCAAAAGTTAATTCAAGAAAGTTTCTACTGCAATGTTGTAGATCGTCTCGAGGTCTACGACTTCAACGGTGGAGATCAATTTTTACGAAGCCAATTGACAGCAAATCCAGTTTGAAGGGCCAAAAGTCGTGCACGAAATTCGAGCTAAAGGGAGGCCGAGCTCCACCTTGTTGCGGCCGAAGGTAGCACAAGTGATGGGCTTCGAGGTGGAAGGTGTTGATCGAGCTGAAATGTGGTGTCGTGGTCGCGTGAATTTGAGGTTGATGGCGGCCGTGGATTCCTTGTTACCTGTAGACGAACGTGAGTGGAAGAAAGGGGGGACGGCCTAGATGCTAGGACTTGAGATCTACGGCTCTGATTTGATTAGGTTATAAAAATTAAAAGAAATTGTAAATTATTTTATATTATAGTGTGTACAATCTTTAAAATGCAATAACTTTTTGATACGAGGTCGGAAAATTACGAAACAAATTGCGTTTGCAATCGTATGGACGAGCACTATGCAATGGGGCTAGTTTGGAGTCGTTTGGAGCTAGTGAAAATTTCGGGTAAAATTAAACGCGTGTTTGATTTTATTCGAAACAAACACTACAACTGTTATTGGAAATTCAAGGTGAGAACTTCTCACTCAATAAAACTGTTTCGATTTAAATTTTAAATAGTTATATTTAAAATTGCTTGATTGTGTGATTGGATGATAGTTATTATCTGTTGTATTGAAATAGACCCTATACGCCGTATGTTAAGCGGATGTTATTTATTAAACACATATACCGCGATAATTCCAACTTGAATGGAATTGGTATTATATATGTATTTGGAGTTGATTTCCCGCATTATATAGCGGATGAGACCCTATTGCGCCGCATAATAGCGGATAATATTCTATAAATCCCATATATCGCGATATTCCCTCTTGAAGCGGAATTGGTATTGTGCTAACACCTGTGGATGCAGGGAAATAGGTTGGAGAGATCCAACTGGATTCCTCAAATGATTGAATTTGTTTCAATGTTGTGTGTTGATCTGTTTATATTCTGCGTGATTATCTTTGTGATTGAAATCGTTAAAGGCTAAATTTTAGCCGAATATAAATTGGTATCGTTAGATACAGAAAATAAGTAAAATGTGAATTTTCGAAATTTAAGTTGAAAATTTATAATTAAATTTATTTTTGAGAATCGTATAAATTTGAAGGAAGGAATTTTTAAAATGATAAATTTTTATTTTTATCTTATTGAATAAAACTCCAAAATATGGTAAAAAGGCTTAATAAATGGATTTTCGATAATATTATTCAAAGGTTGAAAATTTATTCAAAATATGGATTTTAAAGAGTTGGAAAATAAAAGAATTTGTATTTTTTAAAAGGAAATTATTTTGAAAAGAAATAAATTTAGAAATCCCTTTGGGAATTTATTTTGGTAATTGAAAATAGATCTTTCGGAAATCCATTTGGAAATTTATTTGGTGTTTTGAAATGAATTTGGAATCAATTTGGAAATTAATTTGAGGTTTAGTAGAAATTGATTTCAACTTGAAATTTGAATGAAATTCGCTTAGTGTTTAATTTCTTGGAAAATCAATATGGAATTTGATTTGGTGTTTTTGGAAATCAATTGAAAAATGATTTTGGTGTTGAAAGTGAATAATTGAAATCGATTTGAAAAATCGTATAAAAGGTGAATATTTGGAAATGTAAATTCACAATGGAAATTTATAAGGGAAATTTGTTTTAAAAAATAAACATTGATTGATTTTTAAATGTATGGAAATAAATTTACGGATTTGGAACGTAAATTTAATAAATCGGTAAGGATTTATTTAATTGGTTTGAATAAACCATTTTGAAATGAAAGTGTATCCTCCCTCGAAAGCTGAATAAAATTTCTGAATAGCTTTGAAAAAAAAAATTATTCATACATATAAAATTCTAGTATTGGTTTTGAAAAGGATACTTTGAAGAAATTTACCTCTCAAATTATTTTAAATCCTTTAAGTAAAGATTTATTAAGTTGATTTTTGAAATGATTATTTCCAAGATTTAATCAGTAATTGTTTAGAAAATAGTTATTTAAATAGTTATACTCTATTTACTAATTTTATTTTGAGAAATTATTTGGGTTTAAGTTTATATAATATAGGTATAATATTTTATAACTAATATTTTAAGTAAAGTGTTTAAAGAAAAATATTTTTATTTAAAAGTGTTTTCCAGATATATCTTTGGATAAGAAATTTTCAATTATTTTAAAATATTTGAACTCGGTAGATTTCCAGTGAAAATGAATAACTATTTGTAAGTGTTTTCCGCTTAAGGAAAATGATTTGAAATTTAATTTCAAAAGTTGTAAAGGTGAAAATTGATTTGAAATTTGTTTTCAAATGGTTGAAGTGTGGAAATTCTATCTTGTAAAGATATTTTTGAAAATAAATAATTTAGGAAATTATTTGAAATCGAGTGATGTTGTGAATATTGATTGGTAGTTAAATAACCGACTATCAATATTGTGACGCCCCACCTCTATACCCACGCAAGCCAAGAACACTACGGTGTAATGCTGTCAACTAGCACGGAAAATAAGGCTGTTGAGGAGCGACCATCCGTGTAATTGCTTGCGCGAGCACCGATATGTCAGATAGTATAACACGCATTTCATCTCAAGAGGAAATCCGACATACCGATACAAACTCAAAGCTACTACACAGTGGCTATAATAATTCTTCGGAAACAAATATAGAAATAAACATAACACAAATCAGTCGCAGACATCCATATCACAAAGGCGGAAGAAGATATGAATATATGACTAACACATGAAAGTGTTCATCAGAGTAGTGGTCAAAAAGATCCACAATAATAGAAAAGAATAGCAACACGTGCTACACAAAAGAATACAACTATGAGTCTATATCTCAAGTGTATACAAAAAAATGCTAATCTAAATAGTTAGCCAAAAGTCAGAGTAGCAAATCCCAGAAGAGGAGTCAAACAGAAGCACCTGCAACATCTCGGTCTGACCCGAGTATTATTTATAAGAAAATAATAAACGGATCAGTCTAGCTATAAATATCAGATGACATGATATAGAATAAGAGATATGGCATAAACATATGATAACCATACGGGCATACTATGATAAGTATATAATTGAAACTCAACATGAGATTAATCAATATCACAAAAATCTTCACAAAGATCTAAGAAGGGTTTCATACCCAAAACTTGTATCACAACAAGTCAACGACATACGAATTCACCAATGCACAAAAATTGACAAATCATATCAATGAAAATCACTAAAATTGGTGAAGCATAAATTCCAGAATTCAACACACGAAATCCAGAAATCACAAAAAGGGGGGGAAGGCCTATCACACGAACGAGAGCATAAAAACTCACCAACATATGTATCACACGAACGAGATGCTATCTCATGGTAGCTAGCCATTAATTTTTGACACACGAACGGCCCGAAGGCCATGGGGAGCTACCCTACCAATTTGAGTCGAAACTCCACAAAACGGGGTTTAGTCTAAATCGCAGACAAAGAGACATCACACAATTGCTAGTCTAAATCACAAAAATGATCGTCAGGATCATCAAGAAGTGTCAATTATAGTAAGCTAGTAAATATATGAGCTTAGCTTCATGTCCCATAACCACTAGCTTAACTTAAATATTTACAAACAAATTGTAGATTTCCACTAGAAAATTGTCAGAAGAGATTCAATCGAACAAGTCCAAGAATTAACGGACGAAGAAAACGCAAGCGTTTCATACCACTTGTTTTACCAAGTCGTTTAATTAGATTTCTCATACGAGTGAGGAAAAGGTTTGTATATACTAATAGATTGGAAAACGGTTTAAGAGAACGAGCTTTGTAATAAAATAGTGTTCAAATCATTTTGATGAAAGGGTTTTGATATTTACTACTAGTATTGAAACCTTTATATTTTTAAAGTGACAAATCACAAAAAAGATTGTAGGAACAATCAATCACTAAAATTCATATTCAAAGACGTGAATAAAATCCAAAGAAATCGATACCGAATCCATTAAAATGGATATTCCCAAAATCACGAAGAAAATGTCATCAAAGTCGATGATAAGTGATAATAACAAAAGGGAATCAACACGAATCGATTAACGTTGGAATTCTCAAGCAAACAGGTTAATAGGCAAAAGAGTGTAGATTCAGACGTCTGAAATCAAGGATTCAGACGTCTGAATTTGGAAAATAAAATGTTTTCCAAAACAGAATTCAGACGTCTGAATCTTTGATTTCAGACGTCTGAAATAGGCGCTTTTTAGCCTATTTCCTTTCTGGTTCAAACGAACCAATTCAGACATCTGAAATATAGATTCAGACGTCTGAATACTGGGGAACAAAAATTCCCAGTATAATATTCAGACGTCTGAATACTACGTTTCAGACGTCTGAATCAAGGGTTCAGGGCATTCCCTGAACCTAGGCCAAAAATGGCCAAATGAATATCGGAAGCGATTTGGACGAGCAAACGACGACTAAGGATTTACGTCGAGTGACAACCCAGCCTTAACGGCTCTTCGATACGCCTCAAATATCAATGTCCAAATATCCATAAAAGGATTTTCATAAATTAGACCAAAATACCAAAATTTGGAATATACACAAAATCAATCCAAACCAAAATCAATTGCACACGAGTAAGTGTTAGGAATTCATACCTAACAATCGAAGATAATTATAGACAAAGATGTGAGATAAAAATCTCACCTTTGAACCCAAACAAATGAAGGAGAAGCTTGAAAGCAAAAGGAGAATCAACCACTCTTCAAATCCAACTCAAGAAGCTTGATTCTAAGCTTTAAAAGAAGAACATTCCCAAAGTTAGGTTTAGGAATTTCTGAAATTGATAAGAGAATGAGTTGGAGAAGAAGAAGCGAAGGCTTACCAATGGGTTCTTCTATTAGTTTGGAGCTAGAGTTTGATTTGCAAAAGAAAACTAGGTCTTGGAGTTTTAATTTCCTCTTCCACTCTCCATTATTATAAAAGCTTGAGTATTAGGAAATGAGGAATGAAGTAATGAAGAGGAGAAGGGGTTGGGACTGAATACATAAGTGGGGTTATTGGGCTCAGCCCAAACCAAAGCCCTAAGTGAAAAAGTAGCAAAATTCCACTAACTCCAAACATATCAAAGCTTACACTTAAAAAGATCGCAAACGTCATTTTGAACTCAATGGAAGTGGTCCCGAGTCCTAATTCGACCGTATGCGAAAAGTAGTTTTTCGGACTAAATTTCGAGTATCGATAAAATATTTAAATATAAAATCGATAAATATGCGGGTTGTTACAGACTCCCCTCCTTAAAGAAATTGCGTCCTCGCAATATTTAAGAATAAAATATAAAGTAACAACCATAAAAGCATATTCACACAAAAGAATTTTGAAGTAAGAAGTTCACCTTAAAGAGCACGGGAAAGTAAGTTCGGATGTGATTGCTCGATGAACTCTCTAGATTCCCAAGAACAATCCTTAGGATTTGAAGACCATTGAACTTTCACAAGCGGAACATCTTTATTTCGAAGTCGTTTGACTTCCGAAGCAGTAATACGAACAGGATGCTGCTCATAAGTTAAATTAGGCGAAACTTCAATCTCTTCCACAACACCGAGCTCAAGAATAGAATCGGAATCTCGAAGGCATTTCCGTAATTGATAAACGTGAAACACGTCATGCATGGCAAAAAACTGAGCCGATAATGATAGGCGATAAGCCATGGAACCAATACGTTCAGCGATAGGAAATGGCCCAACGTATCTAGGCGCTAACTTTCCCGATCGACTGAAACGTACAACACCTTTCATAGGTGAAACACGAATGAACACAAGATCTCCCATGGAAAATTCTAACTTCCTTCTCCGGTTATCGGCATAGGATTTTTGTCTACTCTGGGCTTCTTTCATCCTATGTCGAATAAGTTCAATCTTTTCTGTGGAATCACGAATAAAATCTGGACCTAAAACCAGCTTCTCACCGGCCTCAAGCCAGCAAGAAGGAGATCGGCATGGCCTTCCATAGAGTGCCTCGAAAGGTGCCATACCAATATTAGATTGGAGGCTATTATTATAGGAAAACTCAACAAGAGAAATATGATCTTCCCAACTTCCACCAAAATCAAGAACACATGCATGAAGAAGATCTTCAAGAGTTTGATTCACACGCTCGGTTTGTCCATCGGACTAGGGGTGATAAGCGGTGCTAAAATTAAGCTTCGTTCCTAAAGCTTTTTGAAGACTCTTCCAAAATCCACTAGTAAACAATGGATCCCGATCACTAACAATAGAAGTAGGAACTCCATGTAATTTAACAATCTCTTTAACAAAGAGTTTGGCCAAAAGAGGAACGGTTCGGTTAGACCGAACGGGAATAAAATGGGCAGATTTAGCAAGTCTATCAACAATTACCCATAAGCTATCATGACCCGAACGAGAACGGGGAAGGCCATCTATAAAATCCATGGAAATTTGGTCACACTTCCAAATTGGAATTTCTAAAGGTTGCAATAACCCACCGGGCTTTTGATGTTCGGCCTTAATGAGTTGGCAAGTCATGCAACACTTAACGAAGTTAGCGATGTCAAGTTTCATTCCCTCCCAATAATAAAGTCGCTTCATATCCGCGTATATTTTACTACCACCGGGATGAATGGTAAATTTAGAACGATGGTAATCTTCTAAAATATCTTTTCGAAGATCACCAATATTTGGTATGATAAGTCTACCAAATTTTCGAATGCCGCTACGAGAATCAATATCAAAGTCTTTCAAACCTTCAATATCAATTTTATCCTTAATATTTTGGCCAAGAAGAGCCAATTCAGGATCAAGCCTTTGAGCTTCAAGAATGCGGTCTAAAAGAGAAGGATGAGCCTCATGGCTACACAAAACAAAAGACGAACATAAATCGGATACGCGCTCTCGAATCTCACAAGTGGATAAGATATCGAGATCGTTCCATTCAGATATCATCATAGAAACAACTGCTTGTTGCTTACGGCTAAGAGCATCGGCGACACGATTACCCTTACCGGGGGTATAAAGAATATCAAGATCATAAGGAGCAAGGAACTCGAGCCAACGTTGTTGACGCAAATTAAGTTCCTTTTGAGAAAATAAATATTTCAAAGACTTATGATCCGTGTAAAGAATAAATTTCTCTCCCAATAGATAATGACGCCATATTCGAAGGGCGAAAACAATAGCCGCGAGTTCTAAATCATGTGTGGCATATCTAGTCTCGGTCGGCTTCAATTGCCTAGAAGCATAAGCAATAACACGTTCTTTTTTCATAAGAACGGCACCCAAACCAATGCGACTAGCATCGGTATAAACAATAAAATCTTGGTTTCCATCGGGAATCACAAGAATAGGAGCATCGGAAAGGAGTTCTTTCAATTTATGAAAAGAGGCTTCACATTTGTCCGACCAAATGTATTTAACTCCCTTCTTAGTCAAGCCAGTAAGAGGCACGGCAACCTTAGAAAAGTCTTTAATGAAACGACGGTAATAACCCGCCAATCCGAGAAAACTACGAATCTCTGTCACACTCTCCGGTCTTTTCCAATCTTGAATCGCTTCAATCTTTGAAGGATCCATGGAAATTCCAGATTCGAAAATAATATGACCGAGAAACTTCACACGAGATTGCCAAAAGTGACATTTAGAAAATTTTACCTTTAATTGATTACTCCTAAGAGTTTCCAATACAATCCGAAGATGCTTCTCATGTTCCTCCTCGATTTTTGAATACACAAGAATATCATCAATAAAGATGAGAACAAACCGATCGAGGAAGTCTTTGAAAACTCTATTCATAAGGTCAACGAAATAAGCCGGAGCATTCGTTAAACCAAACGGCATAACAAGCCATTCATAAGATCCATAACGAGTACGGAACGATGTCAAAGGAATACTATCTTCAGCAATACGAAGCTGATGAAAACTGGTAGCCAAATCCAATTGTGAAAAGACTCTAGCACCGCTAAGTTGGTCAAATAGATCATCAATCCGAGGTAAAGGATATTTATTTTTGATAGTAAGATCATTGAGCTTGCGGTAGTCAACGCAAAGTCTAAGTGTACCATCGGATTTCTTCACGAAAATAGCCGAAGCTCCCCAAGGCGAGGAACTAGAGCGAATAAATTGCTTCGTTTCCAAATCGGATAATTGTATGCGCATCTCCTCATTTTCTTTATTGGACAAACGATAAGGAGGACAAGTAATAGGTTGAGCTCCAGGGATAAGATTAATTCTGAACTCAATTGCTCGCTTAGGTGGAAATCCTAAAACGGGCTCAAACATGTCGGAAAATTCACGAACAACGTGAATAAGAGAAATAATATCTTCCTCATCATCATTATCGTCATCACTAGGATTTAAAGAATATAAAGATGCAGATAACGTGGAATCCGAATCTTTGAGAATAATAGAAATTTGCTTAACAGATTGAGGATGTCGAAGATAAATAGTCCGCTCAGGTCATAGGATATGAGCTTCATAACGGTCAAGCCAATCCATTCCCAAAATCATTCCAAAGCCTAAATAACGCATGACATGCAAGTCGGCTAGGAAAGGAAAATCGCACAAAATAATCTCCACGTCTTTACAAAGCAAACTAAGAGTTGCGGATCCACCAACCGGATTCACAATTCTTAAAGAAGTCATTAAAGCAACAACGCTTAAAGAAAAAGTATCAACAAGCTCTTTTGATATAAAAGAATGGGATGCTCCCGTATCAAAAATAACTCGAATAGGTTGATCACGAAATATAATAATACCATCAAGGATAGAATGAGAAATACCTTGACCACGAGATGAGTTGCCAGGGGCTTGAGCAACATTAAGCTTTCACTCCT